>CAKASE010000070.1:1478333-2946666 GCA_916720795.1 Danaus chrysippus
TATAATAATAATATTTTTTTCTGTATAATCATCTGTATTTCATCCCTACTAATATTATAAATGCGAAAGTAACTCTGTCTGTCTGTCTGTCTGTCTGTCTGTCTGCTACGCTTTCACGCCTAAACCACTGAACTGATTTTAATGAAATTCGGTACAGAGATAGAGTTGACCTTGAGAAAGAACATAGGATAGTTTTTATCCCAGACTTTTGAAAGGTTCTCTTGGAAACGCGATATAACCGAACTCCACGCGGCGAAGCTGCGGGCGGAAAGCTAGTTTTTAATAACTGTCAATGTAAAATCCTTATATAATGATACTATAATTATTTACATATAAATTTTAATTAAAAAAAAATTAATACATTACATCATACCTTAAAATATATATATGTACATAATATAAAGAAAAGTTTGAAGTGATTAAAATATATTTACATAGTTACCTTTAAAGAAATATATTTACGAAAAACCCAAGCAGAACCGCGTTCTAATCTATTATAATAAAATCCTAATCAGTTGTCAGTAAACGATAAATTACATGAAAAGTAATTCCCAAGTGAATTTAAGAAAAATGATGAATTGATGTCACACTGATAAGAAATGAGATCAGAAATAAATAAGATAGAAGAAGAATCGTGTTATCAAATTGATAACAAATATTTTTTTAATGTATAATACTACTATAATACTTTTTAAATCTTCTTCTACCTGGCAATTTCCCAGTTTCAGCCAGGGTCTGCCTTACATGTAAATAGTTTTGGCTATTTGTTTTTACGACCGGCCGCCTGCCTGACATCAACCCTCTTTGGGAATGCATTAATCAGTGATGTCTAATACTCTTAGAAAGTAGGTACATTTGACTAGGAAAAATCACATTGGTACTATTTAATATACCTATAGGTATATGTTTAATTAGTGAATTATAAATATAAAGTTTTTCATATAATAAAATTAAATTTTGGTAACATTTTTATTTCAACAGAATTAATGGAATATTAAAATATGAATTTAAATATTAATATTTTTAAATATTTGGTATTGTTATATTAATCTTATGTATTGTGAAATAAATGTTATTTTATTTCAATATTTCATCATCCACATGTATAGGTATGGCTGAATATAATCGACTCTTATTCTCATGCTGTCTATTGATAAAAAAAAAACGTCAAATTGGTTCAATACTTTTTTACTACCTATATATATATTTGGTCAGTGGTGGCCTAGTGGTAAAAAGGCCCGCTTCTCATGCCTGAGGGCGCGGGTTCGATCCTGGCAAGTACCAATGTGATTTTTCCGAGTCATATGTACTTTCTAAGATTATTTAGATACCACTGATTAATGCATTCCCAAAGAGCATTGATGTCAGGCAGGCGGTCGGTCGTAAAAACAATCAGCCAAAACTATTCACAACATGTAAACCAGACCCTGGCTAAAGCTGGGAAATTGCCAGGAAGGAGAAGAATTTATGTCATTCGAATTTACTTTTTAATAATAGAGCCTCAACATATACTTGTATTATCAAGCCATATATGACTTTTTACATATAAATTGAAATTTAAATACTAAAACTGACAAATTATTTAATAATCTTTATTTTCAAACAAAAATTTATATATCATCGCTATCAGCTTTTATAACGGATGCGACGTGAAAATAACTTGTACCTGTCATCAATTATTATTAAAACTCATTAGTATATATGATTATTGTTAAAAGTAAAACGAAATCAAAGATTGTTTAAAAGGAGAATAGAACTATGTTTGAATCTTGATATAAATATGACGTCTGGACGCACGACGGCAGAGTTCAGTGAGTGTGGACCATTGAAGTATGTGATTATGAAGAACCTTCTAGAAATAAGTACATTAAGAACAATTGAAGTTTCATTTTAAAATATCATGGAACGTACTGAAAGAAGTGATATTAGTGACGTCAGTGAGGCTGGCGTCTCTCTTTAAAAACGAATCCCTACTAATATTATAAATGCGAAAGTAACTCTGTCTGTCTGTCTGTCTGTCTGTCTGTCTGTCTGTCTGTTACTCTTTCACGCCTAAACCACTGAACTGATTTTAATGAAATTTGGTACTGAGATAGAGTTGACCTTGAGAAAGAACATAGGATAGTTTTTATCCCAGACTTTTGAAACGTTCTCTTGGAAACGCGATATAACCGAACTCCACGCGGGCGAAGCTGCGGGCGGAAAGCTAGTTTGTAATAAATCCGATATATATACATATACTAGAAGACCTGTCGAACTTCGTATCGCCCTATAATCAAGAAATATCTATTACGTTTTTTTATTTATATTTTTAGAGTTTACCTGTAAGCCATAAATCTCCGTGTTTTGAAGTGCGACAGAATGATTGACATATTAGTTGTCAAATCTAATGTCAAAAAAAACGTTTGTATGGGAAATAGGAAAGGGCTGTTTTTATGGTTTTTCCAGTAATGAATCAATTTTTTTCAGCTTTTATACCTTCCCTGAACCTCCACGAACATTTCAAGACTAAGATAAGATAAATCCGTTCAGCTGTTCTCGAGTTTTAGCGAGACTAAGGAACAGCAATCCATTTTTATATATATAGAAGATAATTTCATACAAATAAAATTTTATTAATTACGCCATATATATTTTTCAATTTAATATATTAAATCTAATTTGAATCATAATAATATTTAGGGATTGCCGCTAATGTTATCGATATCTTTATCGCGGGGTCCCATCTGCCCCATACAAATAAGTGTCGTTTAACTAAAACTAATTGGGGGACATCACTTAACGTTACAAATAGCCAGTTTAACGATAACCATAATAATAAACAATTAAATAATTTATATTATTAAATAGAAGTTTTAAAAACTCATTAGGTATTAAAAAAAAATACGTATTTGAACAAAATATAGATTTTTTTTCATAACTAGGTTTTTTAATAGCAAAATTTCATAAAAATAATTCTTGATAAAAAAAAATATACTTAATATTTATATATTTATTATTTATAACCAATTACTTAAATATAAATCTACTTTACCATAAAATATGACCGTAAATGACGATCGGCTTGGGGTTTTGATGGTAATAGCTATCACATATGTCGCTACCTGCTCCATGGGGCGGCCGGGGAGGTGTTCTACGGACCCCACAAGTGATTTTTAGGGATCCCCATACCCTTGTGAAAACTTCAACACCATACTAAGTAATGAAGACAAAAAAAAATTTTTTTTATCTAAATGACACTAATATTTTTTGGAGGTACTACGATTTTTGATAAAAACTACATACTTCCGATGTTTCGGTTATTATTAAAACAAGATCGCGTAGTATATCCGAAAAATATTAGTTTCATTTAAATGAATAAAACTCGCAAATCTTAGTATCTTAATAATGATGATTGTAGAAAAAAAAAGATATTTCACACTTTTTATACTTCATTTATATTTTAAACATATTCTCATAAAATTAAAATCACTAATTAGTTTGATCACATCAAAATCGGTACAGCAATTAGATTAGTTGACACACACGAGTTCGTTTAGTCTTTATAAAAACAAAGATTTGTTGACAGACTCGGTTAAATTTGATAAACGCGTTTAGAAACAAGTTAATTAACTTGAATATAAAGGGTGTTCAGTTTTATGTAATCAGCTATATATATGTTGAAGAAGATATACTTATATTTATATATACAATTATATAAAAAATACGATTTATTGATGAAAAATGGCTTAAAATTTATCATAGTTGACATATTCTTTTTATTTTCTAGAGTATTTTGGTTTAAAACAATTTTATTTTTATTTAAAACTATTTATAAGTCACTATGTATATAGCTCAACGATACATAAATACATATATATATGTATGTATAATAATCACTCTTCCTAACAATAATTAAGCAGTACAAAAACTCAGTCGGTTAAGCCAATTACTGGCAGCAATTTAAACGGTCAAACAAAGGCCCCCGGGCCCCGGGCCCCGGTCTCGGGCCCTGACAAATTAGATATAGAGGGCCTCGCCTTTATCATATTATAGGGTAGTTTAACTTTTGATCTATAACACTTAAAATATATTGTATTATATGTTAATTTATAACATTTATATAGAATTTAATATTAATTAATTCGCCCGCGTGGTGTTCGGTTATATCGCGTTTCCAAGAGAACCTTTCAAAAGTCTGGGATAAAAACTATCCTATGTTCTTTCTCAAGGTTGACTCAATCTCTGTACCAAATTTCATTAAAATCAATTCAGCGGTTTAGGCGTGAAAGCGTAACAGACAGACAGAGTTACTTTCGCATTTATAATATTAGTAGGGATTTATGAAGCTTAAATATTTTATCGTAACTATTAATTATAATTATATCGATAGATTTAATATTTGGATTATTCATAAATATCGATATATTGTTAAGGTACATCCCTAGTAAGTAACATAGGGTAGATTTTCAGTGGATTTTCAGTAAAGAATCTATTTGTACGGCGGCTTGTAGCGGACATTTGAAAGATTTATTTTGTTTGATTTCTGAATGGAAAATATATAGGTAGGTATATTATTAAAATAAAGAAATAAATATATTTACATAATAGTCAATTTTAACGCTTCTTTGTACCATTACCACGAGTTTCCACTCAAACGAAGAAACAGACAGTTTTACGTTTTATACTTTAATACTACACTTTAAAAACTCATACTAATTATTATCAAAATATGAATATTATCCATACAATTAAATATAATTGCACTCCATTTGGTATTTTTTGAGCAGGTTTCCGAGCTATCAACACCCTAGCGTTCACTTGAACGTGACAAACAAACAAATTAAATCACAATAAACATGACTCCCCTTTAATCGCGAGAATTTAACCGACTGCAATAATTATAATAGTTTAAACGTTATCCCCATATAGATAAGGTTGATTATTGTATATCATTTTTTTTATTAGTTGGTTTGCAATTTTATGGTCGACTTGATTAATTCGTATTAATATGGGGGACGGAGCTAAATATGTCGAGAATGTTTCTGGCCATATTTAATGTGTGTTCGTCTTTTGATTAAATTATAATATTTATTTTTATTACCTATTTGGCTCAGTATAATATTATTATTAAAATTATTAAAAAAAAATCGTTATGGCTTATTGGTTAGCACGCCTCTCATACATGAGAGCGAGTTCGATCCTGGCAAGTATCAATGTGATTTTTCCGAGTCATATGTACTTTTTAAGAGTATTTAGACACTGACAGATGAAGGAAAACATCGTGAGGAAACCTGGACTTAACAAATTATAAGTTTGAAATCACCAATCCGTCTTTGCAAGCGTGGTGATTACTGCTCAAACCTTCTCCATGTGAGAAGTGGCCTTTGCTCAGCAGTGGGCCCTGATAGGCTGATGATGATGATGTAATAAAATTATTAAAAGCAAAGATGAAATTATTTAATTAGCATTATGTATGGAAATAAAGTTTTACAGTTCTTTACATACATGATAAATTGTACATTAACTAATTTAAACAAGCAAATATCCTTACTTCACTCGTTTTTAATCTTATATAGAACAAAGGCTGTATATATACATAAGTTTTTCTTCCACGCATGCGTCATTAAACCACGCCCACAACACGTAGGTATTCATCTCAACAGATTTAAGAATTACTCACAAAATAACTATATTTATAATATAATTGTTATATACCTATTATTTGTATTTAATATGAAATAAATAGATTTTTTACCAAAAAGTATAGAAAATTAGGATAAGCTTGCTTAAACTCTAATTTTTTGTCACGCGTACAGCCTTCGTTGTTATTCCTCAATTAAAAACATACGCAACTAAATATCATAAATATAAAAATTATACCAAATATTATTTTAAATGAAATAAATAATAAAAAGTAATTATTATTTAAAATTTCGATGAATTAAAAGACACATTCTCATCTCATCTGCCTGTGAACACGGTTGCTATAAAGTAGAGAGAGTTTAAAATTATAAAAAAAGCGTAGTAATAAATAAATATTAGTTTTATTTAAATAATACGCGAAAGCCTTAGATCTCATTAATCAATAGGTGAATCATCAAAAATTTACTCTTGTCCACAATACAGTCTTAATTCATTTTTAAAATAAATATAAGTACTAGTTTTTGTCCGTGACTTCGTCCGCGTTAATTTCGTCATTAGTAATAAGTATATGTAGGTATGACCGGGCGAACTCTATTCCGCCCTAGAGGATATAAATAACCAGATATTAGAGTTTATTAAGTTGTTTTTTGATCAAACAGTATTAAATATCCTATGTCCGTGTCCTTGTTCTAATCTATCTCTCCACCAATTTCCATCAACCCGTACAGTCATTCTTGAGTTATAAAAAGTGTAACTAACACGACTTTCTTATATATATAGTACTAGTCATTTAAATAACAAAGCCTCTTCGAAATATATCTTTAAGGTCATTTCAATTTTGGGTTTTTCTCCGAATTTTATTTAAACATCCATCAAAGCATAATAAATTCTATGTCTATATACATAAAGTTATTTTTCCTATGATAATATTATCGGAGTTATCAATAAATAAACATGCTGTACGATTACATTGAAATATATATAAATAATATTTAATATTTATGTAAACTATATTTTGACAGCTGCTTTGTATAATATGTAGAAAGAATTACCAATAATTCGTTAAACTTAAAAAACTACTAAAATCATAATAAATCTTATACATTTACGAAAACAAATAGAAGTCAGTAGTGGCCTAGCGGTTAAAAGGCCCGCCTCTCATACATGAGGGCGCGGGTTCGATCCTGGCAAGTACCAATGTGATTTTTCCGAGTCATATGTACATTCTAAGAGTATTTAGACATCACTGATTAATGCATTCCGTCAAAACAATTAGCCAAAACTATTCACAACATGTAAGGCAGACCCTGGCAAAAGCTTGGAAATTGCCAGGTAGAAGAAGAAGAAATAAATAGAGTACTATAAAGCTTTCTTTTCACCTCTGCAGGCTTTGCTATATAATTTTTTCTGTATACATAATACAAGAAATTACACGTATTCTTGTAAGAATAGTTTCATAAAACTTTTGACTTAGGTATACAAATTTAAAGTAATTCATTTGAAAACTAAATATATGTCTTAATTATAAAGTAAGTATATTTTAACCACAACCACATATAAAAACTATTTATATAAAATCAATGATCTATAGAAAAAGTACTTAAAAAAGTTAAATATGAAAAATATAGGGGAGAGTTGGTTATATCGTACTAGCATTTAAATCGTACCACTTCTAAATTTCCCATTTAATGAATATTTTTTTCTACACTGACAACGCCAAATCGTGGCCCTGTACCATCCCTCTTCACCCACTAGTTTAAATCGACGTGAGTTAACAACTGTGCAAGTAATAAAAGAAAAACATTTTTTGTAGGAATTACTATAAATATTGTCGTACATTCGTAAGGAGATAACTCGTAATCAAGGTAAGCTATAGTTATTCAGTTTTTTTTGTTATTCCACAATTGTATTCTATATTATTGGGGGTTTTTGTTGGGTGTCTAAGTTTTGAGTTTATGCCGGATATTTGCTTTTGTTTTAGAAATGCCTTAGTTGGTTTAATCGTACCACTTGCAGTTGGTTAAATTGTACTGGTACGATTTACCCGACTACCCACCGCAAGTACCTATAGTACTACCACAAGTACGTATAGTAAGTACTACCCAAGGCCAAAATCAAAAGTTATAAGAGGAAACGATCTCATTCCATCACCAATAGCGATGATTCAGGAGAGACACTTGTTGTAGAACTAGATGATGATGATGACAGCGATGATTATCTTGAAAATATATGTCGAAAGTGCAATTGTTCTTACTACGATAAGAAGGGTCCAAAAGTTGATTGGATTCAATGCTTTCGCTGTAAACGGTGGCTACATGAGACGTGTACTTCGAATCCAGACATTTGTCATGATTGTTTCCATTAAGAAATATGCACAATAATTAATTATATTACAAATAACATTCTTGTTAACTGTTACTTTATTATTATAGTTTGCTGTTTTTTTTTTTTTGTCTTATTTTTATTAGTTATGTTGATTGATCTCATTATCATAGTATAATCATGTTATTTTACTAAGAAAGCTTATAGTTCCTTTATATAACCGAAGAGTTAAAACTTATGTTTCTATTACCTAAAAGATATAAATAATATTGTTTTATTACTTACCTTACAGTGAAAAAATAAATAATTTGATTGCGAATTTTAATGTCTTTCATTCAGTGGTACGACTTAAACACCCATGGTACGATTTAAAGACTTAGTGGTACGATTAAAACGACTAGTCGGCTAAATCGTACCGATGGCAAGCCTCTACAAAAAAGCATTTTTAACAATGTTAGAATAATCGCAAGGATCTGTTCTCTTCTTCTTAGGAAGCTAAAACATAAAACTTTATCTTACATATGTATTAATTATTATAAGATGTGTTATAGTCGAAATATTTGAGTTAAAGTGAAAAGTGGTACGATATATCCGACTCTCCCCTAACTAACACATAATATATTAATAATATGAGATTTTCGCGAGTGTTCATTTAAATGAAACTAATATTTTTCGGATGTAGTACGCGACTGTATTATTGTAAAAACTACATAATCCCGACGTTTCGGTTACTTTTTACTTTTCAGCAACCGTGATTATTAAGACGAGATGTAGAAAGATGAGATACTAGGTATATAGTTATTCTAAGTTATTCGTAAATATAAACTGAACAATATTGAATTAAAATAACGTATTATTGAATAAAAATTAACAAAAATATTCAATACTTACTTTGTCACTTCCATGATTAAAACAAAGAAAACAATACATAGGTATGTAACAATATCTTTATTATTTCAAACGTAATATTTGGTTTCTATCAAACATTTTACATTAATAGAAAATTACAAAAGATTAAGATATTACAAGTTTCAGTCAAAAGTTGTACAAAATCATAATTTGATATTAATTTTATGACGAAACTACGATTTATACAAAAAAAAAAATACAAACCTAAAATCGATTGTATTAAATTATTACACTTAAAATTACTTAAAATATATTTATAATACAATATTTTAAATATATATATAACATTAATATAACAATATATAGAGTAACAATATAAATATTAACAATATTTGTCAAACATATCCCCGGTTCAAGATGGCCGGCGACGCTGTCTTCACGGACGAAATCGAATTACCGTTGATTGGATGTCAGTCAACCGTTTTAATGTTATTGTATGGACCCGAAGGGAATAACTTTGTTTGTTTCAATATAAATATATTATTAATAATATATTTTTAATAATAATATAAGTCGAGTTTAGTTTACAGTTGACCAACATGAATCAATAGAAATTACTTTTACACGAGATCCAAATCAAACATTCTGAATACATTTAAAAGTAAATTAAATAAAATAACTCAAATATAAGCTCCGTGCTTAAGGGTCGAAATCATAAATCAATAATTGAAAATGTTTATTGACTATACGTGACTTTCCTGGACTTGTGATGGCCATGGAGAGAAAAAGTTTTTAAAGGTAATGTCGACTTATAATTTATAACTGCGATATCAATGTTTGCTTACTAAACCTATTTAGAATCACCATGAATTGTAATAAAGCAATAAATTCAATTAAATCATACATTTATATTAACAAAATGTGTATGACCTTGTCAAAACTTCACAAATGTCTTAAAACAACACTGCACATGACACATGTTGAAAATTCATAAGCTCATATGTTAAATATATTAATAAAGCCAACTATTCGACACTAGAAATAATATTATATTATGTTATTATTAAATAAAATACGCGTAACAAAGAGCCCGCCAACGCCATAGCCGGCACTAGCGTCTAGCAAGTTGACAGATGCGTTCGGGAATTAAGCTGGTATTTATCGTTTTGTGCAAACACAAACCAAATGTCACGAATAACAATACTGTTATACTAATTGATAATTATCACTTTTATAGGATTATCTGAGGGTGTTTTGTTTATACAATTAGTTTTATTTATTTATAATATATTTAGGGTTCTAATAAAATCATTTAATACCTAATATAGTTTTCTGAAGCCAGTACTTTTAAATAACACCAAACCTTAACTAGAGCAAATTAATTATTATCTTAAACCATAACACCTTAAATAAGTTAATTTCAATTTACAAAAATACAAATATATTCAACACATTTCATTTTTTTTTTACTATGAATTCATTCGCACTTAAATCATAGCCTATTATGCCAATGTCATACATGACATATATTTTGTTGATGTAAAAAACTAAATCAATTAAATATTATTATATATATAAAATAATTTAATTAATTCATAATCTATATTAATTTTTATTATGCCGTGTAATTCATCAAATCGTCTGATTAGATCGACAGATAAAATATATGTCATTGCAATAATTAGTTTCATTATCAAAGGTATATATTTTTTTATCTGTTATAATTAAAAAGTTACTGTTATCGTTTAACGAATTCCGCCTAATCTATATGAGATCTTACGGATATGTGGAATTATTATTTTATTAATATGTATTGTTTAAATATTAATTGTTTAATACTTGAGTTCTTATTTTCATTATTATTCTATTAATTATTCTATAATTCTGTATTTTTTATTGTCTTTTTAGGGAACCTGTCTCAATCACATCTTATAGTTACTCTTTTTATTTTCTGTTGAATATTTGTGAATCTTCATATATTTTTATAGAGCTTTTAATATATATAGAATAATAAGATCTAAGATTTTCGCGAGTATTCATTTAAATTAAACTAATATTTTCAGATTAAAAATTACATACACCCGACGTTACGGTTACTTTTCACTTTTCAGAAAATAATCACGGGTAGAATGTATTGTTAAAAATAATAAAATACACGTATTATAATCCGAAAAGTATTAGTATCATTTAAATATAGGTATACAATCATTTTTTTGTACTGCTCAATTATCAATATATTCTCATTGATAAACTAATTTCCGTGATCTCCTTGTAAGACTCTTCAAGTATATGTTGTGTTTTGTCCACATTATTCTGTTTTAGAGTAACCATCTCCAAAAGGCTAAATTCCTTAGTCATCTTTTAAAATATGTTATAGAGTTTTGGGTAGGTACATATTTTTATCTTAAATAAACTTTTGTTTACCGGTGGAATTACTACCAATTCTTTATTCTATGCTATAATCACCTTTCCAAGTGTATCGTTCTACCTTTTTCTATCTATTTATCTATCATTGTGTCCATCAGTTTAGTACAAGACGGATTTTAAAACTAGATTTTATTTGACTTACCTACTTCATGTAATGCAGTTAGTGATATATTTATCTTTTTATCTTATAAACAATGAACATTCCATTTTAATAGAACAAAATATTATACAATACAAAACTAAGAAATACATTTAATAATCTTATAAGATTCTAGCTTTCCGCCCGCAGCTTCGCCCGCGTGGAGTTCGGTTATATCGCGTTTCCAAGAGAACCTTTCAAAAGTCTAGGATAAAAACTATTCTATGTTCTTTCTCAAGGTCAACTCTATGTCTGTACCAAATTTCATTAAAATCTGTTCAGTGGTTTAAACGTGAAAGCGTAACAAACAGACAGACAGAGATACGCATTTATAATATTAGCAGGGATAATATTAAAAATATTTTTGATTTACTTTTCATTATCTCAATTTTATATTAACACTCTTAAATACGAATATATACCACATATTATAATTAATAATCTATTTCAACCAGGTGCTCCTCACGCGCTACTCGGTAAGACAAGACGACCAAGGACCGCCTTCACGTCACAGCAACTTCTGGAGCTTGAGAAGCAGTTCCGCATGAACAAATACTTGTCCCGACCAAAGAGGTTCGAAGTGGCGACCAGCTTGATGCTCACGGAGACACAGGTTGGCTGAATGTTGTATGCCATCGCTTGTTAGACAAACAGGGTGACTGGTGAATTACTATCAATATTTAAGGAGCATACTCGGTACATGATTCTCATTCGAATTATGTAAAAAAAATAGGCACTTAATTTTTGACAAAATTTCCGTATAAATAAATAAAGTGTTGACACGTTCCAAGTGTTCAAGTGTGGACGCGTGCGGCGACGTGCTGATACAACACCACGCCACCGCACGCGTGTGTGTGTGTGTGTGTGTATACCTAATCTGTAGGGTGTTCATACGATGCGTAATTAGTTACATAACTTTTGGTTAACTTTACTTAGAAGTTTATTAATATTTATGTTATATTAATTTATATTTTGTCATATATGATCGTCAAATATCACGTCCTCAAATATCGATAGTAATTCACCAGTCACCCTGTATGATAAAAAAAAATATATGTCATTATTGACATTTGACACTAACGACATTGACGTGGCGGCAATAATTTTTTTCAATTATAATTGTGTTTTAAAAGCCAAATATAAAAATGGTCCTTTAAATATAATCTATACAGCGTCTTGTTACAAAGATACATTTTGATACATAAAATAAAATAACATTTTTATTAGGTAAAGCTTTTCAAAAAAAATTCGAAAAATCAATGTAACTTCTTTTTAACAATTATCGGTTATATTAAAATCTTGAACGTACGACGTGGATAACTACCGAAAATTTATATTATAAGCAGTGTACCTGTAAAGTTAAAAATCTTTATTCTGTTAACCAGCCAGTTAAAAGAACACATTAAACCTCTAATTAGACTAAGTAAAGTAACTTAGATTCTTCTTACACCGACTAATTTCATTTGTTAAGCTCTTATAAAAAATTTATCGTATTAAAAATTTAAAATATGTACATATTAGAAATTGAATATAAGATTGTTAGAAATAAAAACGGCTCTTATACTTATAGGTTTTCTTAAGTGTAAATAGAATTATGGGATATACTCTAGAAGCATAGTCGTTCAAAATAGGTACATAAAGAGACAATTGTTTAATATATTTCATATAATAATTAAGTAATTATTTGTATTAATAATAATCAAACAGATATATTAAAATACTTATACTTCCTGACCAATAAGATTTATATTCGAACAAACAAAATATCTTCAAAATTTTCGAATTCTTAAATAAAAAGATTATTTCAAGCCATGTAAAAACTATATCCGTATTTATCATAACAGTAACAAAAACCTTTTCAACCCGGTAATGACGTTACCCGGCTCATCGCTGTCTACTTGAACGATGCCCGGATTTGAGTTTACAAATGCCGCTACAAGATTACGGGGGCGGCGAAACGTACGCCATCAACTTTATTGCTGGGGCGTTTATGTGGCTTTAAAGATTAATCTCGGCTTAACTTATCATATATATGATGAATCACTTAACTTGAGTATGTATAACAAACAAAAACATCCAAAACTTCGCGTAATCAAACACGTAAATCGTAAGTAGAATTATTAATATATGTTTCTGTTAAAGGTGAAAATATGGTTCCAAAACCGTCGAATGAAATGGAAGAGATCGAAAAAAGCACAACAGGACACCAAGATCAAAGAAACTAATGAAGATAAAAACAAATTAAAAGACGCTTCAGTAACTGAACACGAAAAACCCACGCAACATTTGGCTGGCGACCTGACATCTGTCAAGCCGGCCCCGATGTTAGACAGGGACAGAATCATCGCGCTAGAGAGAGAGAGAGCGATGGCCGCCGCCAATTTCAATTCGAATTTGGAAAACAATAGACGCGGATTGGCCGTCATGAGCCAAGATGGCGGCCGGCCCGGCATTGATATGTTCAGGCCTTACGTAGTATGAAAATAAATTAAAATTTTCGTTTTTAATTAAATTAATTTAAGCATATAATAAAATATGATGCTTGGTTTCAATTTGTCTTGTATACGGTGTATTTTAAGGAATAATTCTAGTCCTAGTTATGAAAGGTTTAATAAGTGTGAACCATACCTCAGATATATTTAAATGTTTTAACTTTTAGTCATACATATATGTATATGGAATAATTTTCTTTATAGACCAAGACGTAGAACATATAGAAATAGTGACCGGAAATTACGTATTAAGTTGGTAACACTGTAAAAAAACATAAATGTATGTATAAGTACTTAATTTGAACTGATACAGGCCAAATATAGATTATATAATGATTATAATAAAATATATTAATATAGATTAATTTAAGGATATTTAATATTATTTTTAATGTGAATATTACGACATCTTTACTTTCGTATTATTTAAAGACAGTAATTTGAAGTTATTTTTATAAAACGGCATGAATTTTACAGCCAACGTAGAGTTTAAAAATAATTTAATTTTTGGATTTTATTTATAAATATTTTTCAGTCAAAGATCTCTTTTGTTTTTTTCCTCATGTGAACAAATAGATTTTTTTTAAATTTGTTTCATATTTTATTTTAATATAATTTATAATCATTGTAAATATATGTAATTTATATTGTAAGTTATGTAAAAAAATTATAAGAATATAGATTAATATGTTGGATGTATGTGTTTTAATGGATCACCCAAAAAAAAAATAACAACCAATCTTTTGACAAATATTATAACATAAATTTCAATTTCATAACGAAATAAAATATTCTAAAATCATTATTAACTTTAAATAACTGCGATTAATGATATATTATACATATTTTTTATGAAAAATGACAAAAAACAACACTATTATTACTATGGAACTAATGACGCTTCCTTACTAAGTACTATCAAAATTTCTTCATATAAACAATTTTCCTATAATAAATCTCTTTTTAAGTTTTAATATTAGTTCTCCATGTATACTTAGTACTAACTTTCATCTTTACACTACGAACGAAAAGTCTCCCGTTTCTAATTCCTACCTACGTTAATACAAGATTTAAGTATGAAAAACTATTAAATGCACGTATGTAGTGACAACGCTAACTTATAGTAAGCATACAGTAAGTTTTTATTATGTAATAATATACTTTGATATAAGTCAGTGGTTGCCTAGTGGTTAAAGCCCGCCTTTCATGCACGAGGGCGCGGGTTCGATCCTGGCAAGTATCAATGTGATTTTTCCTAGTCATATGTACTGTCTAAGAGTATTTAGACATCACTGATTAATGCATTCCCAAAGAGGGTTGATGTCAGGCAGGCGGCCGGTCGTAAAAACAATTAGACGAAACTATTCACAACATGTAAGGCAGACCCTGGCTAAAGCTGGGAAATTGACAGTAAGAAGAAGATAATTTGAAATGAAATTTCTTTTTATATAATAATTTGTATTCAAGGTCATACATTGTAAAATTCAAATATGGTTGCTCAAATTAAATAATTTTTAGATAAATAATATAAAATAATACATAATAATACCTAAATTTGATGAAAAATAAATGTTTTTGTTCTAATATAACAGTATAAAAATCATTCTGGTGTAATGTTCGTAAGAAATCCGTCGGCGATAGCTTACAAGACAATGTTTAGGGGAAGCTTCTGGGTAGTAGGATGACCATTATATACAAATAATTAGAGACAAATATGAAAAAAAAACTTATTATTAATATAGA
This sequence comes from Danaus chrysippus, assembly GCA_916720795.1. NCBI lineage: Eukaryota > Metazoa > Arthropoda > Insecta > Lepidoptera > Nymphalidae > Danaus > Danaus chrysippus. The sequence goes on from CAKASE010000070.1 coordinate 1,493,931, forward strand.
AAATAATAATAAAACAACATTAATACTTTATTACATTTAATTCACACATTAAAATTTCAACTATGTCCTATAATTAAAAAAATACTAATTTATTATTTGATATGTATTTTTACCACCAATCCGTCTTGAGCGAGCGTGGTGATTAATGCTCAAACCTTCTCCATGTGAAGAGGCAGCTCAGCAGTGGGCTCTGATAGGCTGATGATGATTTTTTATTATATAATATATACAGGGTGACTGGTGAATTATTAATATTTATGTTATATGTTATATTAATTTTTATTTTGTCATATATGATCGTCAAATATCACGTCCTCAAGTATCGATAGTAATTCACCAGTCACCCTGTATATATAAAAATATTTTTCCTCTTTTTCCTATAATGTATAGTCACCCTAATACCCGCGGGTATGAATAACGAAAAACTCAACATTCGAGCGGCGTGTGGTGCGAGCGAGACGGAGATATATCCCCATCTCGCTCTACGTCTTAACTTAGAGTAATCATTAATGGCGGCATTTTATATTGTTGTAAGAAAATACGTTCCTATCATAATTCAAGTGAAATAATAAATATAGGTTTAGTTTCTTAGTAATATCTTAAATATAGGAGGACTGACCTTACTTTTATTTATTTTATTTAGTGAGAAAAATCAATTTTCCAGAAGAGTCTTCGTTTTCAATAGGTATATTTTAAAACGGAGTGTGTGAGTTAGAAATACGGTATTCTAGATAAAATGAAAATATAACAAGGAAATTAACTGGTGGCAAGTGGAGTAACAAAGATAGATTTTAAAACAGAAATCACTTATAAAGTAAACAATATACGGATACATATGCAGCAATAATAAAAAAATATTCGACGGAATCTTATTTTTACGGAATTTTATTAGGTATTATAAGGATCTTTAAACTACAAATAGAATTAAAAAATTGAATCTCATTATATAAACGATTATAGGTAATTAAGTGAGTATTGTATTTTGTAAAATCTGACAAAAATACGTAAAAAGAAAGATTCTTGAAGTTTTAATAAAATAACGATACACATTAATGAGAAGGTTAAATCTATCTATGAAGGTTTTATTGACATTAAATTGTTTAATACTAAATATCAATTGAATATAATTGATAATTTTTCTTTATTAAATCTGTATAAGTATTCTTGATCTAGGTATACGTGAGCGTAGTCTGACGGAAGCGTTCTCAAGAGACGATACAAAATATTTAAGTTATATACCTATACTTATATATGTAATACGAAATCCCTATTTCATATCTATCAACAAGGCTAAAATCATCAAATTATTTATGAAAACAGTCTAAAAAACCCCGAACTAAAATATGCTTATCATATTTAAGTTAATATTTGTAATAAAACTGTATATAGGTATACACCTTAATTATCTATTGTAAAAATCAAAACACATGGACACTGGTTTATATACCGCTGACGATGTTGGGATAATTTTCTTTAAACACCAATACATATTCATAAAAACAAAGATATTTATATAATTTTCTCTAAAAATCTTAATTTAACGTTATTCAATAATTTATAAGTATAAACTAACTAGGTATATGATGATTTAAACGTCACTTAAAAGAAATATGGCTGACGATTCATTCAATCGTTTTAAAACTAAATAATTCTTTGATTTCTTATTTATATTATATTAAATAGAATTATGTTTACCTGATCTCATCAATATAAAAAATAATAATAATATTATAAATGTTTCATTATATTATAAATATTGAACAATCGATTATAAGAAAAAAGAATATAAATATCAAAAAACAGCGCGAAAAGCGAGCAATATGGCGCCGTTTTCGTTACAAAATCAAATATCAAATATTGATATTCCACGATTCCGTTCTGTTTGAGGGATGGATACTATTTGCAAAATCGCGTTTCAATTCTGATATCTTCATTGTTATTCTTGTGACAAACTATTTGCATACAAAATTGACACGCAGCTATGACGGAGGCCATTTTTTTTACGTAAATATTAAGTTTACGTCACACGCCATAATAGTTTGATTGAAATAAACACTTATATTTATTATACACTGATAACAAAAACATATATAATAATAATCATATTAAATATGTATATAAATATATCCTTTGTATTCCGAAAACAGTGTTCCCAATTACGAAAAATACGAAAAAAAAAAATAACAGAGCGAGCACAATTTAAAAAGAATAAAAATGTAATTTAAAACGAACGAATTCACGTCCGGGCGAAGGCGGGAAGACGGCGCCCGTTGATTGGTGCAAATTGAATTTGGAAGGAGCGGGGGGGAGGGGGAGGGGAGGGGGGGGGTATTGTCGTGTTGGCGATCGCTGGCTGATTGCTCGTTTGTGGTGCGACAGAAACATGTGGATAATACTATTATTATTATATATTATTATTTAATACAAAAGATTTATTTTAAGATGATCATAAACTAAAAACGATATATATTATATATTATTTTATTGTCAACATCTAGTATTGTTAATATTTTTAAAGCATTTTAATATTAATTTTCACTATAATATTTTTTTTTTACTTCATAATTTAATAGACATGAATTTATATTAAAATATCATCATCAAATAAAATAATTAAAAATAATGTATAATATTATATTTGTCTTATCCACAGTATTCTTCAGTGTTGCCAGTTCACATGATTGTCCTCCGTTTGACGAGGTATAGCAACACCGCATTGTACTCAGCCAACAATCTACGCAGTTTGAATTGCGAACTTTCCTTGAATACAAAGACGCCATTATTAGACGCCGCCTTGTATTGTACTACTGAGTCAACAGATTATCTCTTATTAAATAATTATATATTATATATATAGTTTTTATGATACGAATATATTAAAAAATATTTTATAAATTTAAACTCAGATTAGACTTTTCTAATTTATTATTAACTAAACAAAGATTTCATATTTTATTAGCTCGTACTTTAAACAGTTACTACTCAGACAACGAGTGAAAATTATGCTTAATTAAATTTGTAGTCACTGTACTTTACTCTAGAATTTAATTTCATGACCATAATTAGCTAAAAATTGTATGATTTAACATCGTGTTACCCAACTAAAGTCTAGGATTCCTATATAAGGATTTTAGGTGCTTATTATTACAATAAATATATATAGAAATACTAGTAGGTACACTAATAATCAATTAAAAACCAACGCCAGAATTCGATATGAAAGAAAATATTAATTTAACACGAACAAACCCGTAGACTTTACCCAGTATGAGAGTGAAAATAATGAATAAATACAATTGCCATTTTAATGAGCGTTATCGGGATGGAAGCACAACTAACGCCATCTATTAGCAAGTCATGAATACAACATGACCTTGTCTGATAGATGGCGCTGTAACAAATTTATTGCCACTCCATTTTACGAGCACTTTACGCTTTAGCAGGCTTTTATCTAAATTACAATACATTGTACCTTAACATATGAGATTTCTTTATGTAATTTGCTTAATGTATCATAAAGGCAGAGTTCGCTGAGTGGACGAATTACTGTTTGTTCGCGCGGAAATAACGTTTAGAAATTATGCTATTTCTCCATATGTGATGTAATAAGTCGACGTAAATTGGATTATATGTATGATAATTTGTAGTCTTTTAATTCTTTTAACATTACTAAAAAGCAATATTATTAAAATGTTAATATTACTCTTTATTTATAGTAAATTGAGTGATAGAAAAATCACTTATATTTTCAGCTAAAAGTAAAATAATGACAATTTATTCCTATAGAATAGTAGGTATATTGTTTATAAAAAAAAAATCTAAATGGAATCGATTTTCCTAATATCCAATTAATATAATAATTACATTAACACAATTTCCGTAAACGATTAATTATAATTCAAAGCGAAAACCAAAAAGCAGTAGAATAAAATCAGAATGATGGCCAAATAGTTAATTTACGGTGAACAGCCATTTTGAGTCAGTAACTGCGATATATGTTAACGGAATTGTTTTTTTATGTAAAACAGATACACGCGTCCGCGTTCACTTCGATACGATATATTTCTTTGTATTTCTATTCATAGGAACTATATAGAGTTGTATAATATAAAATATAATATAATTATTAATTATATCCTTATAAAAATATATGTATTATGACATATCATAAATAATTTTAATTAAAAAAAAAGTTTATTTTATAATCTGTAATTTTTATATATTGTTGTTATTAATTATCTATGATTGATAATGAATAGCAAAAAAAAGGTTATATATGTATAATTTTAATAAAATATTAAATAAATTGAACAACTTTATATAAATCTGGATAGATTTAATCTGTATAATGTTTTCGAATCGCAACTTGACTTGTGGCTGAATGGTTTTATACTAACCAATTTGAGGTATTTATAGTGCACGCTAAATTGAACCTTATTTCAAAGTAGTAAGTATCATATGAATTGAATTCAAAGTATTGTAAATCTGACTTTTCAAATATTGTAATGGCGCCCGAAATCCCCGCCAAAGCGCGTGGAAATCGGCTATTTCCATTACTTAACCTCTTTTATCTCATTTCTGTAAGAATATTTGCAAATAGGATTATAATAATTCTATATTTATAAGTTTTCATAAACAAATTATAAAATATATGATTACGTAATTGTTTTATTTGACATTTTATCAAAATGGCGTCGTTTCTCTTCAATATTATTTCCAAATTCCCATACAAAGCTGTAATCGATCTAAGATCTTAAAAAAATATTATGTTGTGTGAAGTATGTCGTAAATTTTATCATCTATTACTTATTAATGGTTTATTTATAGCTCATGGCTTGGGTTACGACATATTTTATAGTGATTGACGGTTAATGACACCAAAACCAAAAGATTATACATAAACGTCAAAATTATATATCAATTATTTGACATTTTGTTAAATTTTCGATGTACAGATTAATTAAACTAATTGTCTATTTCAATATTATCCTAGCTTTTACATGTTTTCATTGTCTCTCAATTATTTTTTTTGCCATTATTATATAATATAGTAAATAGTATGACTAACATGTTTGTCTTAAATTGTCAAAAAAACCTTCCATGATCTTGCACCTTAGTTTTCTTTTATACCTAAATACTGACTGTTTAAAAGTAATTTTCACCCAAGCTTGTATCTATACTAATATTATAAAGCTGAAGAGTTTGTTTGTTTGTTTGTTTGTTTGAAAGCGCTAATATCCGAAACTACTGGTTCGAATTGAATAATTCTTTTTGTGTTGGATAGTCCAGTTATCGAGGAAGGCTGTGGGCTATATAACATCACGCTACGACCAATAGGAGCAAAGATATACTGGTAAATGTGTAAAAAACGGGAGAAATTATTTCATCTTTGAAGCCTTCCGTTGCGTGCGCCGTGAAAACGGTTCAAGATAGACAAAAAATATGTATTAAAGAATAATAGCTCTTTTAATGATCTAAAAAACAGTCCGCGACAGTATATGTCTATCTTTTAATATTAACTCACAAAAACCATTTTTATGGTACCCAATTTGGTCGAAATAATTTGTTTAAGTTGTATCAACATTATTATATTAATCTTTATTCAAATAAATAAATAAATATGTTGTTGGTTAAGAGTACTTCATTGTGAATAAAAAAACATAGGTTTTATCCTGAAAATTCTACGGGAACTCGACCATTCCGAAAACCCCACAAGAACGGGAACTATGTGGGAAGAACTAAAAATCTGCCGGAAGTCACTATTCCAGGCGGACGAAGTCGCGGCAAAAGCTAGTTAAAGAATAATTCTAACAATTATATTTATCATACTGTTCATGTGTCAATATTTTCTTGCTCAGGGTTTTTCCCATATTTTTATCAAAATACAAGATCACTCCTATATCTCGTCTTCGTCACATAAGCACACAACTCTATGTCCACAATATATCTTTATTACTTAATCTAAGAACATAATATGTGTACTTATATTTTAAAGCACGGCACCTTGTAGGTACATAAGATATTTTGTTTAAGGCTGCATTAACATAAGTTTTAAAAAACATAAGTGAATTTAAATATACAGGGTGACTGGTGAATTACTATCAATATTTAAGGAGCATACTCAGTACATGATTCTCATTCGAATTATGTAAAAAAAATAGACACTTAATTTTTGACAAAAATTCCGTATAAATAAATAAAGTGTTGACACGTTCCAAGTGTTCCAAGTGTGGACGCGTGCGGCGGCGTGCTGATACAACAACACGCTTCCGCGCGCGTATGTGTGAGTGTGTGTGTATACCTAATCTGTAGGGTGTTCATACGACGCGTAATTAATTACATAACTTTTGGTTGACCTTACTTAGAAGTTTATTAATATTTATGTTATATTAATTTTTATTTTGTCATATATGGTCGTCAAATATCACGTCCTCAAATATCGATAGTAATTCACCAGTCACCCTGTATAAGTGTTTCTTATATTTTTAATACATACATAAACATATGAATATACATATTAGTTATTACATATAGATAGAATGTAGATGGAGCGAAAAAAGTTTCACTTCAGTCGTGTGGGGTTAAAGCACAATGGTTTCAAATTTCAATTTTTTCCCGCGCCTCTTTATATTTAATAAGTTTTAAAGACTTTAGGATATTCGTCAAATATTTCCGATAGTATATATATGTAATGTCACTATTTAAATATATAAATGAAACGTATATAAGAAAATATATATTAGAAAATATATTATAGTAATAAAAGAAATTTAAAATGTTGCCGTTAATCTAGACCAGTTCACAGTTGAGCGAAGACAAATTCGGGGTGTTAGTAAGAATACTGATATAATTTCGTTTCAAGTAGTGCCATCTATTGTCTAATAGAGACAACTCATTCTATGAACCCACTAATAGTTTTGTACAACTTCTCATAGATGGCGCTGTAAAAAGTATAATCCATTAAAAATTAAATGTATATTATGTTATGATGTTTCCAAAAATCCTTTTTAAATCGATCATCTAACCTTAGATATGTTTACCCTGTCATGATGGAAGCACGTCCATTTATTTTTAAATAATATTTTTTAGTTTGTTTCTCATTATTTTCGTAAGGAAATGTAAATTTTTGTTTAATTATGTATATAAGTGTTTTAGTATAGTGCTAATTACTCATAATGAAGGTTGTTGAGGCGAAGATTGTCGTGCTGGGATCCCAAGGTATTTATTTCTTTATTCATCAGATTATAATGCAACAAATATGTAGGAAATTACTGGTTTTCGATGTATTGTGAAATATTAAACGGGTCTGTGAACTGTATGTATTATAACGTCCCATTATCCAATTATCGCCTTAACAATGATTGTTTTGTATTCTCATCAAGTGTTCTTTGAAAACGTTAACTTAAAAATAACTAGTATTTATCTAATGATCGTGTCCGTAATTTACTTTTCATTTATTTTGTATGTTTTAGATACTTTTACATTTTCAAGCTGAAAGCAATATCAACAATAATTCAAGATATTGATAAAATAAAAATATATTTCCAAATCATAAAATTTATTCAACAAAGCATATTTTTTTTAAACATAACTGTCAGTACTGTCTCATTTCTTTACTTAATTTAAAGATTTCAAACAAAATATATTTTCACTGTTCAAAGTGAAATTGAATTTGAATAATAAATCATTTAAATTTTCTATTTAAAAATATTTACAAAATTGTTTCTTATTTGTCTATTATTGGAATTAAAAATGTAGATACTTGCTTTTTAAACTAAATCTATAAACAATTAGGCAAAGAAAATAAACAATTTATTCAATTTTATTAAAGGCATGGGACCATTGAACTTTCAACTCGGTTGTTATCTTTAAATCAATATTGAATATTTTTATATATTAAAAAAAACCTTCTCATTAAGTGATTCGTAAGTATTAAGATTATTATTTTATTTACTTTTATCATTATCTAAAATCTATACCAACCCACCAAAAATAATAAATACATACAAACTCCCCTTACCTGTTTAAGCATAGTTTTTGTATAGAAATTTAATTTTATCTAATTTTTAATACATTTTCATATCATCAAACATACACTTTTAACGTTGATGTGAGTACAAATCAATAATAATAAAATGGTAAATTAATTCCTAATATTAATTAAGTCGGAAATACTTTTATTTTTAATTAGAACTGTAATTAATACTTAAACTTCTTATCTAATTGTAGGGATTATATAAAATATTACTGTATGTTTTGTTATAATAAACAGAATAATTAAAAAAAAGTTTTTACCATAGACGGTAAAACTTTGATTACCTCTTGTTATTTACATACATATGTATTTATGAAACGATTAATTATTTATAAATTATTTATTCCCTTACTAATATATACCTATATTATAAATTCCTTTGTCCTTAAAACTTTTACAAATAACAATACATATTAAAAAACCACTCGACATTTTATCTCAATTGTTGCGAATGTACATAATGATAATAATCAATAAAATCTTAGTTGTTACAGCGGCTTTTTGTAACAGTTTGTTGTTCTAAGCCAAGAAATTAAAAGAGTTTTTATATATTTTCATTTGCCTTAAAATGACCTATAATTTTTTATTATCTGTTATTCCATATAGATATATTTAATCTGTTATAAATTATGACTTTAAATTGGGTCTTTCATAATATAGTCCGGTCTATTTAAGCCTAAAATCAGGAGGAAGGTTACATAAATTCCCATAAAGCTGAATATTGGCATAGTTGTTCAAAACATCATTATAAAGAAAATCTCAAAAGTCCTCATCGTTCCGAGGTGTGCTAAAAATTTGGCACGGGGTCAAAGGTCAAAAAAATGAGTTTTTTGCGATTTTTAGCGAAACGGTGAGTTTTTTCGCAAAATTACCCCAGTACAAAATTGTAGATCACGAAATTCTCTACAAAAATATATTAATAATTTTTTTCCTAAAAGCCACCATTTTGGAGATATAACGTTCCGAAAAGTTGGATCAGTCGTAATCCCTCTATTTTGCACACGTACGCCACATATGAAAGTCACTAAAGGTGTAATAGAACTAAAATAAGTTCGCTATTATTTATTGTAACTTGCTTATGTAAAATATAAGTTAAACTACGAGAATCTCAGGTATAATGAAACCCCGTTCCTAAATTTGTACGTCAGTATAACCTTGGGATAACATCTGTCTTTTATTCTATTGTCCGCGTGGCTAGGGTCGTATACCTGCTTTATGTTGGCATGCCCAATATATGAAATACATACCGTTAGTCTTGAGCGCCACTGCGTAGGGAAAACATGTGCTTATCTTAACCTATTTTGTGCGTTTTAGAAGAAAAATGTCAGAATATTGTTTTATTTGTACTCATCTTTTAACTGAAAGTGAAACTGTAACTGTTGATCGTGGTATGAAGACATTGATTAATGCAAGTGCTGAAAGAGATGATGGATACTCGGAATTTCTTCAAAAACAAAAATCTGTGACAATACATAGCAACTGTCGTAAAATTTATACGCGGAAGTGTTCTATTGCTGCTGCCATCAAAAGAAAACGCGAAGAACAAGAAGCTAACACATCTACAGGATCTACAGTAAGTAGTCCTCCTCGTACTAGATCCCGTTCAAGTGATTCAGCTTTTTGTTTTAAAAAACTATGTTTATTTTGTGGCAATAAATTGAATGAAGAGTTGCAGAGAAAAAAATCCTTAGATCGTCGCAGTAAAATTTGTCAAGTAAGTACACTCCAATTCAAACATTCAATTTTGGAAGTAGCACGAACTCGTTCCGATGCTATATCGAAAGCTGTTGTTGCTCGAATCGAATTTGACTATGATTTAGTTGCTGCTGAACCAAAGTATCACCAAGAATGTTATACTTCTTTTTTGAAACCGACTACTGGCGGTACAGTTGGTCGTCCTAAAGATGAAGCAACAGATCTGGCAATGCAGGAAATATTTACATACATTGAGAGTAGCAATGACTGTCAGTTTACTTTGGCTGAAAAGTTGGACTGTTTTGTTCCCTGGCATGCACACACTGTCAAGGCCGATCATGCTCGAATGTTGAGTCACCAACTCTTGAAGATTCGTTTGATACCGATCAGGAATCGCTATTGGGGCAGTTTACGTGTGAAATAGAACAAGAAGAAGAAGAAGAACAAGAGGATGAACAGGAAGAAGAAGGAGAAGAAGATCAAGAAGAAGAAGAAACAGAAATCTTGGACAGTTATGAATCAGACGACTAACTTTTTATTTTAAGTATTTTATTTAATTACACCGCCGTTGTTTTTGCCCACTATAATATATAATATTATTTTGCAATAGTTTTAAAACATATAAAATCTCAGCAGACCCGTGGAATAGGCCTACTGGGGAAACCACGTTAAAAAAACGCGCTTTGTACACTACCTCATAGGTGGCGTGGAAACGTGTGCAAAATAGAGGGATTACGACTGATCCAACTTTTCGGAACGTTATATCTCCAAAATGGTGGCTTTTAGGAAAAAAATTATTGATATATTTTTTGTAGAGAATTTTGTGATCTACAATTTTGTACTGGAGTAATTTTGCGAAAAAACTCACCGTTTCGCTAAAAATCGCAAAAAACTCTTTTTTTTGACCTTTGACCCCGTGCCAAATTTTTAGCACACCTCGGAACGATGAGGACTTTTGAGATTTTCTTTATAATGATGTTTTGAACAACTATGCCAATATTCAGCTTTATGGGAATTTATGTAAACTTGAATGTGTAAATAGACCGGACTAAATAATATTCTTTATTAAAACTAGTTGTACATAAGTAAAAACTGTTTTATAATTCACATTATAATATTTATGAAATCGTAAAGCGACGCTCCAATTAACAAATGTATATAACGTTATTGCGTAATGTATTACTGAAGAAATGTTTTAAAATTAAAACGAGTATGTATTTAAGTTTAATATATATACTAGTTTTTGCCCGCGACTTCGTCCGAATTAGTAATATATGTATAGCTGACCGGGCGAACTCTATTCCGCCCTAGAGGCCGTAAATATCTGGTTATTGGAACTCATTAGGTTTTTTCGATCGAACATATCATATCGAATTAAATATCCTATGTCCGTCTCTTTGTTCTAATCTATCTCTCCACCAATTTCCATCAACCCGTACAGTCGTTCTTGAGTTATAAATATTGTAACTAACACGACTTTTTTATATATTTTAATTAGAGGTGCTTACACCTGATGTACTAATCTATACTAAAGTTGTAGGAATCTTTTATTATTGTATATAATTTTAAAATATCTTATTTTTTTCTTTAATCATAAATAAATACCGGTAAAGTGAATTACTTATTCTTGTGTGAAATTAATCTTGACATCTTAATTGATCATACCTTTTTCTTGTTTTTATATTAAGTAATTGGTAATTATTGATCAGAATTGATTTACAACATAAGTATTTCACTTTCATTTGCTAAAATGTTTGCCCCATACATTTAATATAGTTGTCGGTAATTTTTTAATTATAAAGTAACAGGAATAGGATGTTATTATAGCAATGTCATTTCATTGATTGTCATCATTATTCTGGTTCAAAATGCCAGGTGTTCGTTCCGCGGAGTCAGCAGCGTCACTCGTTATATGATATATTAGCCAAACACCGATTTTACCCCGGCGATGTTCATTTATTTTTCAAAACATTACGTAACAATTTTAAACAATAAGTATACAGGGTGACTGGTGAATTACTATAGATATTTGAGGACGTGATATTTGACGAGCATATATGACAAAATAAAAATTAATATAACATAAATATTAACAAACTTCTAAGTAAAGTTAACCAAAAGTTATGTAATTAATTACGCATCGTGTGAACACCCTACAGATTAGGTATACACACACACACACGCGTGCGGCGGCGTGGTGTTGTATCAGCACGCCGCCGCGCGCGTCCACACTTGGAACGTGTCCACACTTTATTTATTTATACTGAAATTTGGTCAAAAATTAAGTATGTACCTATTTTTTTTACATAATTCGAATGAGAATCATGTACCGAGTATTCTCCTTAAATATTGATAGTAATTCACCAGTCACCCTGTATATTGTTTAGGGACGCAATTTTTTGGCGGCAAAATATAAATTTAATTATCGATATCTTTTTTTTTATCAACTAGATAGTGCTTGGCTGTCATTCATTATAAAGTGGATATGAATTCGAAGATGGTTAATTAATTATCTCAGTATTAGCTTATCCATTCTTATCTTGATGACACCTAAATTATAACTCAAAGGAAACATAAGCAGGCAAACTGTTTCAAACTATTGCTGTGTCAGTAGGAAGAAATGTATCGCTTTGTCCGGATGTAAGGAAGAACTACAACTTAAGGAGATCATCTTACATTGGTTATCTGATAGAAAGGGGATGTGGGAATTAAATCGTGTAATTCCTGTGCAAACGACAATGCATCCTGTATAATACTGAGAGACTAGTTAATTTTTGACTGTGCTTTAAGCTGATGAGATTTGATTTAACCAAGTTATAATCACCAAGTCTTTTTGCTTATCTCATGAATCTTAGCTAGTGAGGTGACCTTTGGCAGAAACTACCCATATGTTACAGCAGTATTGCAATCTCGACTGGACTTTGTATAAACATTGCTCTTTCCCTTTTCCTTCCCTTTCCCACCTTTCCTATTTCCCCAATCAAAGGTGGCAATACATTCGCAAATCTATGTTGTTGATGTCTGTCTATGAGTGACGAGTTTACCTCCATCAGGTAGGCCGTCTGCTCCGTTGCCCCTTTAGCATAATATATACAGTTCATTTAAATAGAAAGACCATTATTACTCCGTCTCACGTACAATGAAATGTCAATCCTGATCATAATTACATCTGTACCTACCACTGTTTTTAGCAATCTATTCATTTCTAACAACCTTTAGCGTTGAAAAAAAAACCAAAGAATGTCCCGTCCTTTGCACGAGTACTGACGCGCTTTTGCAAGGACCCCGAGTTTTTGTACACCTATCTTTAGCCTTGAACTTAATGTAGACCTCAAAGTTAATATTTATACCTAACTTAAATTTATTTACAGAAATTAAACCCTATTGGACTTTTAAACTCCGCTCAGCCAAAAAAGTATATCTTATAGACGTACTAAAAGTGTGTATCGTGATACTTCATATATTTTCGTCTACATTCATTAACTAACTAATATTGTGCCTCATTACTAACGAATTCAAACTTGTTGTAATGGCATTTATTAATATATTAATTATTCGTGCCGCTAATGATTTATGAATAAAAAAACATGCAACTGTCGCTGCTTAAATTAATAGTGAAAATGTATATTAATTTTAATAATAAAACCGATAAGAAATTGACATGATTGAAATTTAAATTGTCATTTTCTTGACGCTGTTTTTTTTTTTCACAAAATGAAGCCATTGTTTACATCCGTAATGCCAATATCATTTATTTTTTTCCAATTTTCGTTATTATTATTACATAACAATGTTGTAGAGTATCTGACAACGGTGTCTGTAGGTCGACCGGTTAAACTTGTTTGTCAAGGATTTTAACTCCAAGTTTTTTATGTAAAATCTGTTCGAGTCGTATCAAATAAATGATAGTCCCTAGTTTAAACTTTTCTTATTTATTTGACAGTGACATTTTGTTGTTTTTTTTATTTATTTCAAGGTTTTGAAAGTGTCTTCCTGTTTTTTTCGAAAAATATCTCTGTAATAAATCTTGATGACATTTTTTAATGGTTTTTTGTTTTTTTAATTTTGATTTCAACTTTTAAAAAAAGTTTCATTTTGAAAAATGTGTTTACATTACTTTTTTTTTATTACTACCACAAACAAGTATCAGTAGGTTTGCTTGCTATAAAATCAAACGTCAAGCCTTACTCCATCCTTTAAGCGGCTTAATATGATGGATACGTATGAGAAACAATATAAAATCCCCGAAGATATTTGTGCGTCGGCCTCCAGACCAGATATATTTTATATTCGTGAATTTTAAAGCGCGTTATGATGATAGAGCTTACGGTTCCTTGGGAAACCAACATCCCCAAAGACCATGCCATCAAGGTCAATAAATATTACGAGCTCACTAACGAACTAACTCGAAATAGGTTCGTCGTAGATTTGTACGCGGTAGAGGTGGGAGCGAGAGGTATAACAGATAAATCTCTCTATAACCTACTAAAAGACTTTATATTATAATAAAGAACTAATATTCCTTATCAATAAGTTCGGAAAGGGATTTGAACAAAATAAAATAACATGTTATACATATAAGTATAAGATAGTTAATACCATGTTTTTACAGCTTGTTAAAATTACATTTTGTTACATTTTTAATTTTAAAACTGTATATGGGATACTGTTCACTAAAACATGACAAATTCATAATCACACTTACCACATTTAACACAACAACACACACATTGCTAAAAAATATAAAAATAAATATAAAAGTAAATAATAAAAATATAAAAGTAAATAATATCATTACATATATAAATAAAAAGAAGCTTATTATAGCTAAATATGCTGCTATTATAATTCGTTCAATATTATCTAGTAAAGATTCTACTATGCTTTTTACTGTATATATTCTTAAATTGTTGACGTCTTTATATATGTTTTGGAAATATTCACAATACACGCACTACATACACATTTCCCATTCACCTGGATACTCATACAGCAAATTCCATGCATTTAAACGACGATACACACACTTAAATAAACCAAATAGTAACTCAGCCATACCAATATCATTCCAATTCTCAATCAGTAAATTGGAACATTGTTACGGAATCAGTCAAAAACTACACACTATTAAATTTAATAAATTGTGGCAGCTTAATATTATGGTACTTATTACGGATACCATCAGGCGCTAATCCCTTAGAAATATTTTATCAAAACGTACGGGGCTTATGTACTAAAACTAGTGAATTTAGATTAAATATTCTTAATCATAACTTTGATTTAATTTTAATTACTGAGTCATGGTTGACAAATGGTATCTATGACCGTGAAATCTGCGACAGCAGATACGATATCCTAAGATGTGACCGAAATATTGAAACTTCCACAAAAAGAAAGGGTGGTGGTGTACTTCTTTGTGCCCTAAAAAAATTACACATCCAACATCGTAGCGAATGGGCTTGTCATGGTGTCGAATCCCTTTGGGTAACTATACCTAGTGAATATTTGAAAAATCAAGGGCATCGAAACATTCATATTGGGTTAATCTACGTTCCTCCAGACGACCTATTATCATGTCGTCTCGAATCAATAACATCCCGTCTAGCTGAAATTACTTCCAAGCAACCAAATGACTACATCATTCTAGCTGGTGACTTTAACCTACCGAATGTTAAATGGTCAATTAGTGGACCTATAATACAAAATCAAGGACCAGCCAATTTACAAAACGCTACGGAGAATTTCATTGACATATGCAATCTTTCTGATTTGAAACAACATAATACAGTTGAAAATAACAAAGGCAGAACCTTAGACCTGATATTTAGTAACATACATTTTGAAGTTAATCACTGCCCCTACCCATTCGTTTTGGAGGACGCGTATCATCCAACACATACACACACACACACACACACACACACACACACACACACACACACACACACACACACGCACGCACATAAAAATACCCATATACCTGTTAATATCCTCTAGTTGCATGTTTTAACAATTATTTTCTTTGCACCTACTCTCTTTTTGTTATCCACTTTGTTAAAAATATTATATTAAACATTTTACAATGTAATCTCTCTGGCCATAGTCTTAATGAAGTTTTAAAAACTGTACAAATATATTCTGTATACGCTGTTGATTACAAATAAATAAATAAATAAAAAAAATAAAAATATTAATTCATTCTTGGAACGTACTTCGAAGGCAGCCCTAGTAGATTCTTTTCAAAGTAGGTAGAGAGAGGAGCTTGGACGGTGGAGGTGAGCGTTTAACGCGTTAGATAGGGGTCCCTTAAACCTACACCTGGGTCACAAGTCACAGTCACTGTTGAAGCTCCTCTCACTACAACGATGGACCCGACACACGCACCGTGAATACATGGAGTACTGAGGAGTTACGTCTCTATAAAAGAATGTTATAAATTATAATTGGAGTTTAATTACTTTTATATAAATGTTAATATTTGCTATTTGTGTTATATACACATGAATTGCTGCATTATTGTTTACTTTACACAGAATTATAAATATTATATCATAATTTTTGGCAATTAAAAAAAATATGTAGAATGTGAGATATAGAATTTTTTTTGCAAAATTATCAATTAATTGTTTCTATTTTAAAATGTGATTGCAACATCTTAAGTTTAATGAAATAATTAGTTATATTAATGAGTTCGTAAATTTGATTGTATGTGCGTCTGTCTCCGGAATAATGCTTAACTATTTACATATATGTATGTCAAAGAAAACATATACAATTATTATTATTCATAGTTAATTGAGACACTTTGTAATTAATAACTATATAGTAAATTAATTTCAAATAACTACAATTTATACAATTGTTGATTTTTTTTTTCAAAATTTTATATATTATGTACAAAAGAAATATTTCCATCATCAGAGCTATCTAAATAGAAAAATTTAACCAAAACCGGTTCAGTATTATCTACGTAATGAGTAACGAACTAAGTCATGGGTGTATCATATTCTCGTTCGGCTGAGTTTAGGAGGAACAGGTTCAAGACAGGTTTCAAAGAAAATTCACGTCATATATATGTTAATTAGGATATATATATTAATATATAATATGTATATATTGTGACTGAATCAATCCATTATTAATACGTTTACTAGTAAAGGAGGATATTGTCATTATGACTTTATGATGCAGACTTTCTTTGTCCAGCATCATTAAGTTTTTGGTTCCCAAATATGTGGGTTTTAGGTACAATGACCCTAGAATAGATATCTGTCAAAATTTATTTAAAATCCAGCCATTATTGGAATAACATTTGATTCTTAGATATACAGGGTGACTGGTGAATTACTATCAATATTTAAGGAGCATACTCGGTACATGATTCTCATTCGAATTATGTAAAAAAAATAGGTACTTAATTTTTGACAAAATTTCCGTATAAATAAATAAAGAGTGTACACGTTCCAAGTGTTCCTAGTGTGGACGCGTGCGGGGGCGTGCTGATACAACACTACGCCGCCGCCGCGTCTGTGTGAGTGTTTGTGTATACCTAATCCGTAGGGTGTTCATACGATGCGTAATTAATTACACAACTTTTGGTTAACTTTACTTAGAAGTTTATTAATATTTATGTTATATTAATTTTTATTTTGTCATATATGATCGTCAAATATCACGTCCTCAAATATCGATAGTAATTCACCAGTCACCCTGTATACGTCAATTTTTTTGTATAGAAGATGATGTATTATAAAATTTTATGTTATTAAAAAAATTAGGCATATGTTTATTAATTTCATTTATATAAACTCATTATGGAAATAAAATATTGAGTATTTTCTTCGAATTAACAGAAAGTATTTACGACAACATTGTACGTAAGGAGTATATTGCTCTACATAATAGTCTACATTTAAGCAATTTTTATTTATAAGTAAAATTGACATTCTAATGTACATATACAATATATGTATATAGCTCATATATCAAAAAATCAATACAACTATATAAACTAAATAAGTTGCGTAATATTAAAATGGATATCCTTAGAACACGTTTTCATTGTCAAACTAAATACTTACAGTTTCCAAGTTTTAGTTATAAAACTTTCCACGTGGTAGTACTAACGTAGGTTAATAAAAAGTAAACTAGACTTTAAGGGTATTAAGGTTAAATTTGATTTATCTGACTGACTGACAGAATGAGAAGGTAATCGTAAGGAAATCTGGCCTTATAATATCAAATTATAAGTTTGAAATCACCAACCCGTCTTGAGCTAGCGTGGTGATTAATGCTCAAACCTTCTCCATGTGAGAAGAGGCTCAGCAGTGGGCTCTGATAGGATGATGATGATATATCTGACGATTCAACCTGTAATCTTAATATTCCAGGTGTTGGTAAAACGAGTCTAGTTGTCCGTTACATCGGCAAAATGTTCTCAAAACACATCTCTCCGACCATCGGCGCCTCCTTCTTCACCTGTAACATCAATTTGGAAGATTCCAGAGTAAAATTACAGGTGAGCATCAATATCTTCTTCTTCTACCTGGCAATTTGCCAGCTTCAGCCAGGGTCTGCCTTACATGTTGTGAATAGTTTTGGCTAATTGTTTTACGACCGGCCGCCTGCCTGACATCAACCCTCTTTGGGAAGAAGTGAGCGTCAATATATCTCATATATATTGAATGTATAAAAATTATTTTCATGTCGTAATTGTCTATAGTTGAGTATGAAGTTAGTTTTTTTGTCAAAACGTAATTTGATCTGAGTCGTATTTTGTTACGGTTGCAAAAAAAAATGGGTGTGATTATTTTACATCTATAAAACCCTGATATTATATATTCTTGTTAAATGAAATATTTATCATCGCTATTTGGTCCTTTTAAACTTCCGCAAGACTGGGACTAATACTGTTTCTTAAACAAAAGCGCGTATTTAAAAAAGTCGCAAAAATTCTTTATTGCGTCATCGACGTCTGAGTATCTCAATATACAGGGTGACTGGTGAATTACTATCAATATTTAAGGATGTGATACTTGACGATCATATATGACAAAATAAAAATTAATATAACATAAATATTAATAAACTTCTAAGTAAAGTTAACCAAAAGTTGTGTAATTAATTACGCATCGTGTGAACACCCTACAGATTAGGTATACACACACACTCACACACGCGCGGCGGGGGCGTGGTTTTGTATCAGCACGCCGCCGCACGCGTCCACACTAGGAACACTTGGAACGTGTACACACTTTATTTATTTATACGGAAATTTGGTCAAAAATTAAGTACCTATTTTTTTTACATAATTCGAATGAGAATCATGTACCGAGTATGCTCCTTAAATATTGATAGTAATTCACCAGTCACCCTGTATAATAAAGATATTTGTAAAATCTGATCACATTCATATGCAAATGAAATAAAAAAGTTTAGTCAACAAAACTATTTTGTGGACCAAGATAATCATTATTTCTTCTTGGTAACTGATAAATACCTCGTGATATTGCAATTGCTTTATTTGCTCTTACGCGCAATTGAAGTCGCGCGAGGAGATGTTTAAGAAACAGTATTAGTCCTACATGTTCCTGCAGAAGTTTGAAGTCAGTGGTGCCTAGTGGTTAAAAGGCCCGCCTCTCATGCATGAGGGCGTGGGTTCGATCCGGGCCCGGGCAAGTACCAATGTGATTTTTCCGAGTCATTTACTTTCTAAGAGTATTTAGACATCACTGATTAATGCATTCTTAAAGATTGTTGAATCAGGCAGGGGGCCGGTCGTAAAAAGTATTAGCCAAAACTATTCACAACATGTAAGGCAGACCCTGGTTAAAGCTGGGAAATTGCCAGGTTAAAAGAAGAAGAAGGTCTTGCAGAAGTTTAGAAGTACCAAATAACAATATAATGAAGTTTTAATATCTAAACTTTAGTTTCTCATAGTTATTCAGTTGTTTCTGATATCCAAGGTCTGGGATACAGCGGGTCAGGAGCGTTTCCGGTCCATGGCTCCCATGTACTATAGGAACGCTAACGCGGCGTTACTCGTTTATGACATCACCAGCGCGAACAGCTTCGCGTCCATCAAGAGTTGGGTCAAGGAATTACAGAGGTGAGACCTAGTATAGAGAAATGAGAAATACCTATGATTTTTTTTGCATTGCCAATGCTTTAGCTTTCCGCCCGCGTGGAGTTCGGTTTCCAAGAGAACCTTTCAAAAGTCTGGGATAAAACTATCCTACGTTCTTTCTCAACTCTATGCCTGTACCAAATTTCATTAAAATCAGTTCAGTGGTTTAGGCGTGAAAGCGTAACAGACAGACAGACAGAGTTACTTTCGCATTTATAATATTAATAGGGATATTTGTTATAATTTTTTTTACGATTACTTTTCATATAGATTTTGTTATAGTTAAGTTTAATCCTAGGTGAAGGGCTTTTTAAATATGGATTTTATTTAAATATAATTATTTAAGCGTCATGATAATGCTCAAATTTTATCCATGTGAGATGTCTTTGCTCAGCAGTGGGCTCTGATAGGCTGATGATGTGTGGTTATTTTAAAAGAACCAATTACTTACACTGCTTCTTACTGACTTAGCTTAATACATTATTATAATCTTAATATTTATGCAACCCGAGAGAGTCTTCCTATTACAACAATGCTTGCTTATTCTTATCATTAGAAAGACGGCCACTGATAAAAGTATCGTATGTAATTCTTTAGAGCAGTGTTTTTCAATTTTTTTGATATCGTATCCTGTACGGGTGGAAAAATTTTGGCGATCCCCTTTGTGTGGCACAGGAAAGGAAATTCTTAAAGTAAAAGTCTAAAGACATATTAAAGTTAATGACATTCTCTGCAATGGTGAACATCAAAACAAAAGAGAAATAAACTTCAATTACAAGCTAATTTGATAGTTATGTAATATGTTTTTCGACAATAGCACCACGACTTGACATACTTCTGAAAAATAAACTAGACCTTGATTCTCATTAAGATTTGGATTTTATTGTAGTGTAGAACTTTGCCTTTTTCTTTTTGCCAGAGACCATCCGAATAAGTAAGTAAATTTGGGCCCCACGATACAGGTCTCCTAGTGTGGGGTCTAAAGATAATCAAAATTTTAAAATTGCTAAAACCATAATGCACCTCAACCAATGGAAAACATTGTAATAATTTAAGTTTCAGAAGATTAATTGTGTCATATGTTAATCTATTATGTATCTAAGCATTGTGTTTTTTCAATAAAGTTTATTATTATTTAGTTTGAAAAACACTGCTTTTGACTATGGGCCTTATGTAATATTATTTTGTTTGTTTTTCTTCAGTAACATCGGTGATCCAATAGTATTATCGTTAGTGGGTAACAAATCGGATTTGGAGTGTCACCGCGCGGTTGGTACGTCGGAAGCTGCTCAGTACGCAGCGGAGATAGGAGCGGCATACTGTGAGACGTCTGCCTTACACGATCAGGTGAGGGATAGAGAGGCGGAAGGATTACACACACACACACACAGTCACACACACTCACACACACACACACAAGCAAGAACAAAGACACATCCTAACTCGTATACATAATTTTTCCTATTAAATATAAACGTGCGTAAATTCAAAGGCCTTAGAGAAGTATATAATTAATTATTAAACCTCTTATATGAAACACAACAAATATGAACAATTGTATTAAATTAAGGACTTAAACCATTATTTAATTAAAATAACTGAAATGACTAAACCCTTAAAATTGTTTTCACTAAAGCCTTTGATTACAACTACCATTAAGTTTTTCAATACATAATTCATATGATACAAATACTGAGTCAAGTTGTTTAATTAACAAATGAATACAAATTAAAATTATTATAAATATACATATGTAATATTATATTGATAGAAAATTAATCTTGAAGATAATTAATATATTTAACTTAAATTAGGTGTCATTCAGTATGTAATATTTTGTTTTGCATTTATTAAATTTAAATATATATTTCATTTTTTAAATTAAAGCTAATAAATAAAGATTATTATCAGATTTCATATAAAAATATATCAAAATTCAAATAACTCTATGATTTTTACCAAAATTATGTTGTTTAGTATTGTTTTATTATTTTCTTTTCCAGGGTATAGATCAGGTGTTTCTGAACACAGCGTCTGAACTCCTCAAACTATCAAACACGAGCCTGGTGTCATCACTACGGTCATATGACTCAAATGATGAAGACAAAATACCTATAGGTACAGATATATATAAACATTGATGTACTATTAATAATTTAAAATACAATTATATATGTAGTTCGTTAGACTTAAGCTGAGCTTTGCATTTGTGTGAGTGAAAGTAAAAGTAGTGTTAGACAAAAAACTTTTAGAGTTAAATTTTACTATATTTTAAATAGACACATAACATAAGTGCTATAAAATAAGCACAACTTGTAAAAGTCCAGATGGAAATGTTATGAATATTGGAAAAAAAAATTATTGATTAATAAGAGTTTTGAAAAAACTGTACAAATTATTATTAACTTGACATTGCGTTTTCAACATTTGATATTGCTACCACTACAAAGGGTGAAGTGAGGAAGGCGCGGGGCGGAGTAAAAGCAGAATAAACCGGTTCAAAACTAGAAAAGAACGTGGCATTCAAAAATTTGACATCACACCTACACTATCCGTGTACACTCACACAAATGAAAAGCTCAGCTTAAATAAAACGCACTATACATGTATATTATAAATTATATATATCTATATATATAAAATAAAGTCAAGTTAGTTACACTATTTATAACTCAAGAACGGTTGTACGGATATGGTTGAACATTGGTGGAGAGATAGATTAGAACAAGGAGACGGACATAGGATATTTAATTCTGTTTGATCGAAAAAGAAAACTTAATAAATTCCAATATCTGGTTATTTCTGGCCTCTAGTTCGGAATAGAGTCGCCCGGTCAGCTATACATATATTACTAATGCCAAAATTAAAGTGGATGAAGTCAAAGACAAAAACTAGTATATACATATATAAATAGAGATAGCATTGTCTGTAAATATAATACATCTATAGAATAGTATCAACATTATCTGAGCCAAAAGAAATTCTTATTGCTCATCATACAGATAATTCAACTTTAATTAACTATGATATATGATAATAATTATCGTATACATTATTTATTAAAACTATATGTATATAATTTAAACTAATTTCACAACAAAATTCTATTAAAATATATAGTTATTTCTCAATATTAAACTTTTAATTTAGAAATAAAATTAATATACTATTTTTTTATACAACAGGATCACCTACAGAAGAAAAAGCAACACATATGGGAAAAGTTGAGTTACCGGCTTGGAAGACGGACAAAGTCGGGGAACTACAACGTAGTATGTGCTGTTAAGAACTATGGTATTGAAATATAAGAAGATTTGAGCTTATGACTTACAAATTATTATACATATGTAACTATAGACTAGCACTATGACCATAAATAATGTTTTTTTTAATTTCTAATAAATATAAATTTGAATTAAATGATTGTTTGAATTATATGTATATATACATGACAAATTATTTAATTTTTAACATAATAACAAATTTTCTGTAATACATACATTTTCATATTACTCAATATTTCATAATATTTGACTTATATTAAAATTATTATATTTTTAAGATAAACTCATGCATTATAAATATATAATATGTGAAATGAGTATTAAAATTAAATTACTTGTTTGTATAAGTCTTTGGATTAAAAATTATCTATAGTTTGTGGTTTCCATTTTTTTATTATTGTGTGTTCAACGTTCGATGTGTCGAATTTATTATTATAAGGATAAAAATAGTGCCTTTTATAATATTGTGATATTGTATGATATATAATAAATAGTTTTTCACATATGTCTTTTGCTTTATATACAACCGTCTCCAAAATCGATTCTTTTGCAACGATTAAATCCCTACTAATATTATAAATGCAAAAGTAACTCTTGTCTCGTCAGTCTGTTACGATTTCACGCCTAAACCACTGAACTGATTTTAATGAAATTTGGTACAGAGATAGAGTTGACCTTAAGAAAGAACATAGGATAGTATTTATCCCAGACTTTTGAAAGGTTCTCTTGGAAACGCGATATAACAGAACTCCACGCGGGCGAAGCTGCGGACGGAAAGCTTTGTTAAATAATTGTAATAAGTAATACAAAATCAGTTAAATATATGACATTTGACAACAAGGGGCGTTTTATCATTAAGCAGCAATATTTTACAAAGGATCCTGGCATATAATTATATACATTGAAGTTAAAATCAGCAAAATTTAAATATATATATGTGTGTATGATATATATATCCTTACAAAGTACAGTTGAATAAACTTCTGTCTAATTATAACTGTATTGAGAAATTTAATTGTCCTATACTTTTATACTTCTTTCTATATTGACAAATTTAATATTATTAATTCAATAATGTGATACTTTGACAAGCCTTCATTTGGTTCTGGTTTTCATAATATGCGAAGTAAAACCTCCAATATATATACATAAAGTATTCTTTGTAATAAAACTCATATAAAAACATTGAATACTATATTTTAAATCACAACACATCACTGGCATGTAACTCCGTAACAAAACTAAGATATAACACATAATTTTTAACATATCAATTTCAAAATATACATTTAATTTTTGTATGTATGTCTTGGTCTGTGTAATGATTTGATAGTTAATAAATCATAAGCATAGTCAGGTAAGTAACTTGTATGTAAAGAAAATAATTAAAAAAAAAATATTGTATAGTTTTTTAAATCATACAATTTTGTTTATTCTTTATAATAAGTGACATCTATAATTGAATAGATGAACTACAATTGTGAAAAATATTCAATTAAATATATATTTTTTATAGAAAAATTATTTACTATGTTCTTAAACAAATCTGTATAGACCACAAACATACATGTATTAGTAAAAAAAAGTTCAAAATAAATATACTTAATTTCATTCACATACTTTTTCGTTTAATTTATTTATTGTCAGTGACCTAAGGCACATTTTATATACATTTGATAAATAAAATATTTATCAACATATAAGAGGCATTTGGAAGATTTGGTCAAGAGGCTGTATGGTTCAGTCGAATCAATATTAATACTATTGATATTTAAAAAATTAAGTATGTATGTATATTTGTTACGCCACAAGTTTAAATTGTTGAGCAGATTTCTACGAAACTCCAACAATTTTATAGATCAGAACGAGGGAGACTATTATATATTTATATACAGTGTAAACTCTATATAACGACACTGAAGGGACCGTGCATTTTAGTGCGTTATAGAAAGTTGCCGTTAAATAGAAAGAAGAAAAATCAGAATTAGAAAAAGACAAAGTTTATTTCAGACTAGTGTTAGTACTTATGTACATAAAAAAGAATGTTATAGTTTGAGATTTTGTGAGCAACTTTTTATGTTAACGTATAGGTAATACAAGACTCCTACTTATGGTCAAAAACCGTCGACACGTGTAATCAATTTGTAATTGTAAACAAAAGAACGAATTTCTTAGAAAGTTCGGTATGCATGATAGGGACAGTCGAGTTTATTGCGGGCTAGGATAAAAAAGCGACAAAGGAACGTACACAGCTGCGCAGTTTTTACTAATTTTAGCAACGTAAAAGGTACTTTTTATTACTTAATTGTTGTCGTTATTGAGAGTGGGTGTGCCGTTATGTAGAGTGTACCATTGTATGGTAAACAAGCGAAACCAACCAAAGTCAAATGATTTCGACGCTTTAGAGAGTTTGTCGTTAAATTGAGTGTCGTTATATAGAGTTACACTGTATTATTTTACGTTTAATTTGAATCTATAACTAAATTTAATCTATGGATGTGTATTTCAAAGGTTTTATATTTATTATGTAAAAACTATGTATGTATTAAAAAAATACTCTATGTATTATAGTTCGTCTTTGGCCTCTGAAGGTTCTTTTTCTGAATCTTCTTCAGAGTCATCATAACCTTCGTCTGTCACGTCACCGGCGAATGTCTGCTGTGGCAGACCTGCCGGGCCTCCGAAACCGTAAGGATCTGGACCGTGGACCTGGAAAGTAATTGGCGGAAATTAAACTAATGTTTTCATATTACTAGCTGCGCCCCGCGGTGTTACCCGCGGATTTCCGGGATGTAAAGTAGCCTATATGTTATTCCTGGACGTCAGCTTCCTGTATACAACATTTTATCAAAATCGGTTCAACCGTTTGAGCGTGAAGAAGTAACAAACATACGCACACGCTCACAAACTTTCGCAATTATAATATTAGTAGGATTTTAAACTCCATACTCTTCGTATTTAATGTGATGAAATTTAAACTGATATATTTGGATTATTAAGTATTGTATTATTTTAAACTATATTCTCTTGTTATTTAATGAAATAAGACCAAGTGAGAGATATTCGCAAATCGTTTGAGCGTGATCACGGTTGCTGCAAAGTAATAAATAGGGAGAATGCAGTCATCAGCCTATCAGAGCCACTGATGAAAAGCCTCTTCTCACATGGAGAAGGTTAGAGCATTAATCACCACGCTCGCTCAAGACGGATTGGTGATTTCAAACTTATAATTGTGAAATTATAAGTCCAGTTTTCCTCTTTTCCAGGGAGTATGTAGTTTAAAATAATAGCAACGTTTAGTACATTCATAATATTAGTTTCATTTACATGAGTACTCGATAAAATCTAAGATATCATGATATTAATGATGGAATAGTATTTCAGTTATATATTAGATGACGCATTTTCCTTGCTTCACTTAAAAAAATATCTTGATGCAAGTGGAGTGAAGCGACTTCAGCGTTTTATGACATGAATTAAGTTTTTCGATCCTAAAATTGATATTAGTAGTCCGATCTAATTTTGTTTTTACAAATTTCACCCCAGATAATATTACTATCGAGCAAATAAACCTCTATTTAATCATACATTGTGTTGTTGAGATCATCTCCGTGGATAAATGACAAGAGTCGACTATATAGTGTTAAACGCTTAACTCTATAAGTAGCTTAGTTGTTTGCTGCATCTTTCCTCTCATAATAAATGTATTATTTTTTACTTGTTATTTTTATGAATTTCATACTATTTCTTAATAAATCTCTCATAAAATTCTGACGTAGTAACAGTCGAGCTATCCTAGGGCAATGTTCTTTAGATAAATAAATGAAAATCCATGGTTCCCATGTATAAGGGCTAATGTAGCAAATTAGCGATTTAAACTTTTTTGCCTTAAACACTTCACAATACTACATTCTACAACATCCATTAAAAAAAATGTGTATTTGTTGGTGGAAAGACTTAGTTTTTATTGCAATAAAAAGCATAAGTATTTAAAAAACTAATAGGTTTAGAAAAAAGTTTATCAATATTAAATGTCGTACATGTAAGTCATAGTTGCTATACAAAGTTTCAAGAGCATCAGTTGTATGTACAAGATACATTGAAATCAAACTTAAAACGCCTCTACTGAAAAATTTACATTTTGCACATTGGCCCTTATATATAGGAGCCATCGATATAGTAAAACTAACAAAATCATATTCAGAAATTATTCCTCCTTATAAGTAGACTAGGTTACTTCTTGTGCCATTATCTATGAAGTAATGAAATTCCCATCAAATTCAGTCCATATATATTACCAAGAAAGATACAAAAACTTCTAAAACTACATATATGATGTTATTTTACATATTTTCATTTATATCTTTATTTATGTGTAAATACACTACATTTTTAGTAGTGAGATAGTGTATAAAATATTTTTAAATCATTCTTTGACATTAATAATAAAAGAGTTTCATCTATACATCATTTGTTTCCCTTTGATAGAATAAATATATATACATAAATGTTATATATTCAGAAATCATGTCTTTTCTATTTATAAGAATATTAAAATATTTGGAAAAGATTTAAATTTAAATTCAATTAGTATATGTTATTTTATTTTTTGTGTTTTAGGAAATTATTGAATGAAATATCTGCGTACTGACAATAAAATATTTTGTCTCAATATTATGGAAGTTCAAAATTGTGTTCTGATATTAATAAAAAAGGTTTTGTAATGTTTTTGTTATATTGTCGACACAACTTATATGTTTGGTACAAAATATAGCCTATATATTGTATAATCTACATTATTATAAAGTTACATTAAAATTCGTCCATCATTTCCTTCTTATAAGAGGAACAAACTAATCAATATAAAATCTGTAATTTTCATTACAAAATGAGACGAAAACTTAAGAAAGAATATCAAACACATAACACTTTTTATGTCGTCATCAGCCTATCAGAGCCCACTGCTGAGCAAAGACCTCATTTTCACATGGAGAAGGTTTAAGCATTAATCACCACGCTTGTTCAAGATAATTGCTTGTTCAACTTATAATTGTGAAACTATAAGTCCAGGTTTCCTCATGATGTTTTTCTTCACCATATGTCAGTGATGTTTAAATACTCTGAGAAAGCATATATGACTCGGAAAAATCACTTTGGTACTTGCCAGGTTTGAACCCGCGCCCTCGGCAACGAAAGGCGGGCCCCTTAACCACTAGGCCACCACTGACTTACTCTTTATGTACAGTCAGTTAAATAACAAAATTTAATTACCTTGACATACTCGGCTTCCATTTCTGGTGTCCACGTTGTATCTTCCTCCGTTGGCAACATCCACTCCTCACAATATTTAGCGTGATCGAAACATATCTGAAATATGTAATATATATATAAATACAGAAGTACTGGGTTCGAATCCTGTCTGTTTGGATAAATGTTAAAAATAATTGATAATATTTGTTTGAAGTGATGAATCTCTGTAAAGATATTATTTGATTGGATGTATACTTTATACGAAAATAATATAAATAAATTTAAATTTTGTGTTATTAAATTTTGTTATTCAAATTGGAATAACAGTAACCAAAACTATCTGAACAGAATTAATAGAATATCAATATTAAAACTGTGTTTATGAGAACCATATCTTGTATAAGCTACACTTATTAAGTAAAAAAATAAATAAAATGCGTTAAGTCCCTCCAGGCGGCAGAAGTGAAACTTCGTAACTGTAAACAATTCTGATCCTCTGAATTTGAAGATAGAAAACTGCCCTATTAAATATATTTTACCAAATTAGATTGAATAACTAATTAATATTATCCCTACTATATTATAAAAGCGAAAGTAACTCTGTCTGTCTGTCTGTTACGTTTTCACGCCTAAACCACTGAACTGATTTTAATGAAATTTGGTACAGAGATAGAGTTGACCTTGAG
The DNA here is from genome assembly GCA_916720795.1 of Danaus chrysippus. Lineage (NCBI taxonomy): Eukaryota > Metazoa > Arthropoda > Insecta > Lepidoptera > Nymphalidae > Danaus > Danaus chrysippus. The sequence goes on from CAKASE010000070.1 coordinate 1,523,007, forward strand.
AGAGAACATAGGATAGTTTTTATCCCAGACTTTTGAAAGGTTCTATAGGAAACGCGATATAACCGAACTCCACGTGGGCGAGGCTGCGGGCAAAAAGCTAGTAAATATATTTAGACCGACAAGTACGTATATCATCTAAGTAACGTCGCTCACACTGTTTATTTTGCTGCATAGCAACAACACCGACTCTCTCTTTCTCACTTCTACTTTCTACATTCGTATATCTTTCTTTCTCACTCCCTCAGCGTAAAACGTTTAATGCAACTGTATACGAATTCGCATTAGAAGTTTCACTTCAATATAAAAATACGCTAAAAAATCTCCCCAAAATATAACACAATTAAGAAATAACGCGGTAATTAATATATTTTAACAATAAAAACCAACACTTCGTTCTATTTAAAACTGGCTGGAATTGAAGCGGAAATTTAAAAAAATAATTGTCAAATTAATTAAAACCGCCAAGATTAATGACAGCAGCTGTCAAACTAAACCGTGACTGTTATTATTTTGACGTTTACATGTAACATTGTTTACACAACTTGTGTATACACTCACGCACACAAACATATTTCAACACACACACTAACATACCTCTCTCTCCGCGTCAGGCATGACGTCATCCTCCGGCCGATTCTTATACAAATCGGTGATTTCCTCCTCATTGTCTTCGAACATCCGCTCACACTGGAATTCAACAGATTATATATTAATTACACAGATTAAAATTATCTTTAACAACCAAAGAGTTTTTATAGTATCAACTATAACATTAGATTTATAAAAAACTTCTGTTATAAAATGCTATACAATTGACATACATTATACACGAAAATTATGTGTATTTGTTACCATTACCATAATTATATTCTTTGGTTTATATTATATGTTCGACTTATTATAAACATAAATTATGCTGGTTTACTGAAACAATGTATGCATGGATAGACTTGTTATAGGTAAACAAATGATCAATTAAAAAATAATAATAATAAGATGTTATACACTACAGGATAATAACTATTATAGTACACAAAACATCATCATCATTTGTTTAGTGTATATATATCATTATGGTCAACATATACATTATACATATATATACAAACATACTAACTACAATATTAATTCTCAATACTACATATACTCACATAATATTCCAAACTCTTGTTCAGATCATCATCAGTAACAAACTTGGCCTTGCTGAAATCTGGGTTCATACCATTTTCCGTCATCAATTGCATGATTGCCAGTTTACCTGTCGCCTTGTAATACACACGGACATAATCATCCATTTTCTTACCTGAAAATTATTATTGTAACTATGATTAATGGCAACTATTATATTATTTTATACTTTATGGTATAAAAGTGAGGTATTATTCAGTTTTTAGTGTCTATTGTACATATATATTATGAATTGTTTAATATATGAGAAAAGTTAATAGAAAAAAACTTAATAATATTTAATACTAGTTTTTGCTAGAAACTTTGCATTAATTTCAGAATATGTAATATATAGCTGACCGACGAATTCTATTCTTTCTTAAAAATAGTAAGTAAGGAGATTTTGTATTTTATCAACAATTTTTTTTGTTCTGATGAAAAATATCCTTTGTAATTTTCCTGGTTCTAAAGTATGTCTCCACCAATTTTCAACACAACCCATACAGCCATTCTTGAGTTAAAAATAGTGTAACTAACAAGACTTTATTATCTTATATATAAAATTCTTGTGTCACGGTGTTAGACAGAGAACTCCTCAGAAAGGGCTGGACCGATTTTGATGAAATTTTGTGAGTGAATTGAGTATGTCTGAGAATAGGCCAACATCTATTTTTCATACCCCTCATTCCTCTGTTCATCCTTAATTTTCTTACTTTTATATCCGGACGAATTTTTTTATAAAATAGCTTCAAAAAATACATACAACCCACAATTTTTGCTCTTCTATCACCAATCCCTATTTTTTTTATATGACAAAACGACGTTTGCCAGGTCAGCTAGTCTTTTTATATATTAAATGGCATAAAAGTGGAGTTTCATACAACTTTTAGGGGCTATTACAAGAAAAGTATTCAATGTGTAGTAGATAGCTTTTGCCTGCGACTTTGTGCAAGTCAATTTCAGAATAAGCAATATATAGCTGACTACTAGAACTCTGCTTTTCCTTCAAGGCAATCAATAAGGTTTTGAATTTTATCAACCTACTTTTGTTTTTAATTGTATCAAAAGTAAGTATTTTCCTTGTAAGCTATCTCTAAACCAGTTTTCAGCCAAACCTGTACAGCTGTATTTGATCTCAACAATTATCAAAGAAAGCAGTTCTCAAAGGTATAAATAATGAAACTAAAACAACTTCATTTCATATAAATTATATATATCCTACTAATATTATAATTGCGAAAGTTTGTGAGTGTATGTGTATGTTTGTTACTTCTGCTCGCTCAAACGGCTGAACCGATTTTGATAAAATTTTGTATACAGGAAATTGACGTCCAGGATTAACACATAGGCTACTTTACATCTCGGAAATCCGCGGGGCGTAGCTAGTAAATTCTATAAATTCAGAAGAATTATAAAAAAATACTATCAATAAATAATTAAATTATTTACAATATATATACTTTAATTTTAACCATCTACAGTAGTTTTATCTAATCTTGTTATCAGCATTTATATTAAGCTCCAATGATATTATACAATATAAAAACGAAAAATTTAAATATATATTGTAATGTATAAACTCAAATTAAATTTTATGAAAGCATGAAGGTTTTTCAAAGCCAAAAGCTATTTTGATTTCTCTTCTATATTTTAATACTTTACAGAATGAAAAGACATCCAAAGTTATTATAAGAGTTGTCTTAGAAAGACAGTGGCTATTTCTTATCCAGTGAAAAAGTAAGCTAGCTAATATAGTAAAAAAAACACAAGGAAACAAGTAGGATTTGAACCAGCAATCAATCTAATACCAGTACTTTCTTCCATTGAACTACGCATCACAAATCATATATTATATATCAAAGAATTATTCAGTACATATATCATTTAATATTTAATTTCATTTTTAACTCTATATTGCTGTATAAAAAATATAAGTAGTAAGTCATTAATGATATACTATGCTTACAAATGCCGTCAATAACTTCGGAGATATACACAGCCGATCTATGAGCTGGAACCTTCTGCTGCATAGTATTACCGCTGGCATCCATTCTGAAGTTACCAACCTGAAGTTGAAATAGACTTGTAAGTTATTTTGTTATATACAAATTTATGGTATACTTTCTTACGTTTTTCCAGTTAAATGAATGGTTTTAAGAACATCAGACATCACATTATTAAAAAATAAAATTTAAATTATCCATAAGAACGTCAGAATAAAAGTCCAAAAGTCTAAATTTAATGTGAACCTATCTATCGCAAAACAGGAAAATTTTAAGAAAAATAACTTACATCCACTTTTTTCCACCTTTCAACGTTTTTGATAACATTATTTAATTCTTGAAACGTGGTACGGCACACTGAAATATTGATTTAAAATTTATTATGAGTATAAAAAAGAAATAAACCGAGAATTCCTATATAAAACAAAAACACACCTAAACACCTTAAGTTTTGAGGGTCTATCTTAGCCGTTACTGCTCCTAAAAATACCGCAAAAGTTAAAATGATAATTTTTAATTCCATTTTGTTAAACTTTTAACTAGATTGATGTTTAAATCCTTTACGAATCTTTTTATAATGACTTCAAAACTTGTTCTACGTGTAGAGCTGTTTATCAAATTCTGTCAAATACACGCACTCCTTTTTGATTGGTTACTGTGATTTTAATATTATCCGGTCCATGGCAACATTATGAATTAGAGTTTTAATACTATTTAATTAACTAATAATACTATTAACTTCGCTCCAATTTTCTATTCATACTCTCTGATAATAAAATATAATTTGTATATATTTTTTCAAATTTAACCTTAAAATTTTTATCAAGGTTATTCATAATTAATCTCTTTTAGTTGTTAATATTTAAAATATAATTAAAAATTATTACACTGGCAACAAAATATAATTACATTGAAATAATGTCAACCTCGCGCCGTATGGATTTCAGGTATTATTGTGTGTATGCCCGAACTATCAATCAAAATTTGAACGGATGTCAAAACACAATCTTATAAAATTAACTTGCCTATTACTCAAAAATTATAAGAACAAAATGTATTTATTAAATAAAATTTGAATTAAGTAATATAAAAAAACCTATTTCCTGATTTTGTTTCTGAATAATGATTAAAAAGTGCTTGTCCTTTCTTGTTTCTTTGCTCACCCATTCTCCGGTTTTCCGCCCGCCTCCCTCCACCACCAACCGACCCAAACTAAACCAACAGTTCGCATTCGGTCTCTATGCGCGTAGGACGTATGCTAAACGGAATGTATATTTTTTTTGTGCATATTAAATCTGCCCAAAACCTCAAAATACCATAATCTACTTGTTTATTTCATCGACAAGTGACGTTCCTGTGAAAATTGTGAAGAAAGAAAGCTGTTTCGAGTAAAAATACAGGTGAGTGACTAGTTGACAGACTGCGTCTTATCCTATTCAATGCTTATTAATTAAGTTTTTTAACGATTTCCATTACATCTTTAACAAATCAAAGCAATATTGTAGTAGGAACGTAAAAATTGAGAGCCATATTGTCTATGCAAGAACCACATCTGTGTCATTCCATCCGTTTCATTACGTAAATTCTAATATAAAAAAGAAATGTTCCCAAATCGTATCAATATTCATCATCATTTCGAAAGTATTGGCGAAAAAAAATTGTTTATTTCATAATGATACCGCGCGCTCTCTACGGCGACTTGGCAACTCGAAGTCGAGTTAATTGTGTAGAAAAGTGTACGGTCGTAAACAAGCAAGTGGTGATTCCTGCCGGCGTTTCCCTTTGTTTTCGGCGTAAAATCGGCCCTTTGTCCTTGTCCGATGAGCGCAGGGTGCGCCGGGTATAGGAATTTCGACTCTAGAAAAGTGCAATAATACATGATGATATACATTCATCGCTCGGGCCGCGCTCCGCCGTTCCCCGCGTCGCTTCTCATTAGTGTGCTAGTGTATACGTACACAATGTACGCGAATGTGGCCGTGCGGTAGTTTGTTTATAGTACCGGCTGCGGTATAACGGCCCATATTCCTATAGCTGGAAGGCGCATATTCGTATATAGGTCGTCGTCCTCGCCGCCGTTCGTCTATCGATCTCAGTGGTGGCCAATGGCATAATATGTCCTGCGCGGCCCTGCCTCGCCCCGCTCCGGTGAAAGCTGCCGCGATGTATCACACTAGTTATATTATATGTACCGTCTTATCTTGTTAGACGTTGTTACGTCGCCCGCTTTGTCCGGCCGACTAGATTTGATGTATATTGTACAAGTATCTATGTATGCACGTATGTATCTGTGTGTGTGTGTATGTGCGTGTGTGTGCGGTGGTCGTGATGGATGTTTTGTCGTCGGGGCGGGGGAGCGAGCCAGAAATAGAAGCGCGGTGTTGGAAAGCGAGCGACGTGGCAACACCTCGTTATATCCGCTCTGGGCTCAGTGTCGGTTCAAAATGGCGGCTGTGCGTGATCGATATCGTGATATTAATGTTAAAATGTCCGTTATTGTGATGTATATGGTTGTTGGTCGGCCCGTGCGGTGCCCTGTGACCGCGGGGCATGTCCCCGCTGTGCCCAGTAACCCGGTGCACGATCTATGTACGTATCTCAACCATACTGCGCCGACACTACACCTAGCTATGGTTATGCCTAACGAAACTAAGACTAGACTAGAGTTATCACTCGCGTACCCAAACCCGCCCTCGACTAGGTCCAGCCTAAATGTTAAGGTGCCAGTAATCGGATGTCCGTTACAATTGCAGGTGTTACGTAACAATTAATTTTTGACTACGCCACGTTTTATATAACCGAATATAGTTTTTTGTTAGCCGAATTACACACGTCGTGCGGAGGATGTAAAAAATAATATACGAATTAAGTGGCTCATTATGGCGAACTTGCATCCGACATATCGTATCAAAATGGCGGCGCTCGTAAAAATTAAGACGCAATACGCTTAGCTGGCAACGTCGCATTACGATACACAGTCACTTGCTAAGATAAGAGAATTCAAGGCTGAAAGTTTCGTGCGATCATAACAATGGATTAAATTCATGCGTGATAAATTATTTTGTATTGATTTGGCAATGCAATTATTACGTTAGCTTTAGGTTGTACTATAGGTAACACTCACACAGGTGCGAAGTTACACACACATAGATATACAGTATATAGTAACATTACACTACACACATACGTCGTCTTTGTGTGAGTAATACAGTTTAGGATTATATCATCGTTTTGAACAGCTTGTAAACAATCCATTTATAAAAATATCTTTTTATAGAAGACTTATATCAAAATAATCATTTCATATATCAAGATTTCGCAAATAACTTTCATTTTTTACATTATTGAATTAAAACAATAATAATGTTAATATTACTAATAAATATTATATTGGTTAACTTTTTTACACATTGCTTTGGAATATATCTATCTTTCCGCCTTTCTTTTTTACCTACATTAATATCCGTTCAGTAATTATTATGTTACATTCAAAAACAAGCAAAACATTTTCAGAATATAAATTACTATAATATCAGTTATGTAAAACGAAATAAAAGAAATCGTACAGAAGATTAAAAATGTATGACAAAAGACTTGATTTGGACCCTAAAGAGGGCTGGATTCACCCTCCTCTTTAAAACGAAATCAATATTATGAAATACATGTATATATAGACTTTGTATTATCTCGTGATATCTGTATATACGTAGGAATATTCTCCTACTCTTAATATTATTGTCTAAATAAGAAATAATTAAAGTGTTTAAGCCATAACAACGAGTATAGATAGTTATACAGTATATACATATATAATATATTTGACACAAAGTACAAATAAAAATACTTATAAGACCATAAATATAATATAAAAGATTAAAAAATTATTAATTTTGTTTTTATTGAATAAAAAACAATACATTGTCTATGCTCGAAATTACATTGTTTTGTTTTTTGTTGCTTATCAGCGATTTATCGATTCCTTTCATGTTTTTATTACAAAGTCATCTGTTTACTAAATAAATTATTAAACTTGTGTAATATAAGAAAACAATAAAAATAAACGCTACAGGTTTTCTTAAATAGATTGATAAATATCGCGAATTTTAATGTCAAGTTCAAAAATCAAATTTAAACTTTCAAAAACTTTCAATTCACTTAACATAAATATAGTAATTTCTGAACGAATCCTTTATGTCAAATATACAAAATCTCCGTTCAGAAACCTGAATAATAAATATATTTGCTCACGAATTCTGAAATACTACCTGACCTACGGCAATTGTCCCTACATTAATCCGTATTCTTGGTAATATTTTGTGTAAATTTTCTTTGTAATACTTTAACTTTATCTTATTATTATATGAAACAAAACATTTTTAAATTCGTTTTTTTATATTCATTTTATTAACTTTTCATATTCTTACGTTTTTAATAAACAAAGAATGAAAAATATAAACGTTTGTCTGGTTTTTCCTTGTACTTATTAAGTACAAACGTGTTTTTAATGGCGTCGGCTGAGTATTATAAAGCGATCGAGGTTATATCGAGGCAACAAGGTTCTATATAATTTTTTTTCGTAATAAAAAATGGCCTGTCCTTCGATTTCAAATTAAAACTATTTATAATACCCATTTATGATGCAAGTCGCGTTAATATGGTAACACCAGTAAGTGGACGTAATACTGTTTTTTATCTTACAAGCTAAACAAGATTCAGTGAAATAATTTTGCATCTCTTTTGTCATAGCAAAGTATTAAGATCCATTCGAGTTAGCTTTATATGTATATGTGATTTTTACGGAAGTCTAAATATGGCGAATACGCAAATAACGAGGTCATCATAAATAGTTTAGTTTGACTTGCATTTCACTATATATAATTTGGCGGGAAACAGATATGGCGGCGCCTAGCTGTTGGTATGAACGCGACTGTTGTATAATTTTAGAGAAAGGAGATTTGTTTTGGTCCACCACCTCCGTGGAGATTCGTCCGTGGTATTTCATAGCAAGTCCGTTTCGCTCGCTATTATATGTTGCGAGGTTGCCGCTCCGTGCCGGCTCGATCGCTCGCTGGATGTAAAGCCGCCGCTCCACAGTCAGTCGGCCGCGCAGCTCGGTGCGCGACGTTCGTGCGCGGAGGGTTTGTTTGCGTCCCGCTCGGCCCCGCGCCCCCCCCCGGACCCCGCCCCGCAGCAGCTAGATAGAGAAGAGCTGGTGTTAGAGTGAGACGACGCTATGGCAGTGTCGCAACCTCGCCCACCTGACCGTGTTGACGCCGCGTTCGAAAAAGTTGCGCCGTTGCGCTATTTGGAGGCGCACGAATGTGCTCGCTCTGAGCTCACAGTGACGCGTTATTATCATAAACCCTTGTCTTAAAACTGTTTGTTGAATCATCGTCAGGTGGAATACCGTTTGATTATCTATATCGACGTTCGATTTGGACGCTGAATATTACTGGTACGTATTTTCATTTTATATACGAAAAATTCTAAAGCGTCAGGTCGAGACGTTATCTTACAACGTGATAAGTAGACACTCGGATCTCAATATGGATCGTGTTTTAAGATATATTTATAATTAAATCAGAACTTGTGGTAGCTCATTGTAATTGTTGGTATTTAATCGCCATTTTCTACGGCCGGTGACGAATACCACCGCGCCGTCCTCGTTTCTACCGGCCCACGGTAAACCGGACTTTACCGCTCTATTCTGAAAGTCCATTACGTTTAAATGTTGACTTGACTCCACTTAGGAATGATTCATTGTAGAAATAATAAAAAATGTTACCCTATCTGCAATGAAAAATGTACAATGTAAGGACTATATAATACGTATAACATGTACGAATTAGTGAACGTTGCGCGCCATTGAAATAAAAAGGCGGGATCATGGATAACGTAATGACGTTTTATGTTTTCGTAATTTGTTGTAAATTTGAGATGGTTATGTTATCCGAGCAACATTTTGCGTCGTCTTCGAGTTGTGATTGTACATAGCTTGTATATTATCGATTTGTATACGTTTTCCGCTATAAATAAGTGCGAGTTTGTGTCATCGCGCGACCGGTTTCTTCGGATCTGTGTGAGTGCCGTAAATTGATTTGATTCCGGAGTTAAGCGTTTCGACTACAGCTCTGTGTTTGATATTAAGTTGCGTAATGTTTAGGAGGCTTGATGCAGAATGCGTTAGCGTTGTCACGTATTCAGATAGTGTAAATCGGTTGGATCGACCCACGCGAAACGCGATGACGTCACTCGAAACTTAAACACCCCGACATTTGTTTTCATAAAACATCAATACAATACCCGTTATAGATTACGTAACACGGGCTGTATGTAATTCTATATGCAGGTAAATGACATTACTTAGATTAGATAAACAATATCCTTCTTGAGATGCGAGACTTTTCAACATGTGACAAACCGCGTGACGCAACCAATGAATGAAGTGGACCATGCGGTCAAATCGTATAAATAAATAATTTTGTATTGAAATAAATTACCGTTAGAACAAGTACGTCGTGTAAATAATTGAATGTGTGGAAAATTTCGAGAAAAATTGCGAAATCATCCCCCAATCCCGTTGCTCTTACTCTATGTTAGTGTCAACTGCGTACAGGGGGACATATTGACTTAGCATTGGAAGCATCACTACCTAGAATGGGTTGTGGTGTCCGAAAATGTTAATACATATGTACATTTATATATATAATTAAGAGATAGTAGGTATAAATTACATCAATAACGTAGTTTTAACGACAAAAAACCTAAAAAGGATCTTTAGAGATCACTTACAAAGTTTTATTATTATATTTTAAGTCAACATAGACATAAATAGCTATCCGTTTTGAACCCGTTACCTGACTGTATGATAGTAAAGTATTCAATAATAACAGAAGTATGTATAATTCCAGGTGATTGTGTAATGGAAGGCTGATAGCCATGATGAAGAGAACGGGTCCCCGCTTGGGCCCTGACGAGCCCTCGCAGCTAACCCCATCACCCGCTCAGGTTAGTACTTATACAACAAGTTTTTAAACATGCCGGAAACATTTCGAACAAAAAAATGTCAAGAAAAATGAGTTTAAAGGGTATACATATCCCTAGAAGAGATTTCTTCCACTTTAGAAAGAAGAAGTTTAAACAGAGAACTATACAACTACTTACTGTACAAAATAGGCTTACAAAACTGACAAATGTAACGATTTTATTAAAATATGTATGTGAAAATTTTCATTATTAAATAATTATTTTGTTTGTCATTTTATTGACTACAGTAATGATACTTCACTATGCCCTCTTAAATATTTAATGTTTAAAGTGCTCTCAATACTATAATAGCAAAAAAAACTGCTTTCATCTGAAATTTCAACATAAAATATGTTGTTTTCGTGTTTCCATGATTATTAAGTACTCAAAAATTATTTTTATTGCTGTTTAAATGTGCTATTTGCTAGTGTAGACCAAAATTTCAACTTTTCTATCATTCATTCAAATCTTTCATAATTTTCCATAACCATATTTATTATATTATATTATAGTGGTACCATGTTACATATAATTTTTTTATGTCTATGAATAAAATACACATTTTATTATTTGAAATTTAATTGTGGTCAGCGTAATATCAGGTTATTTGTTTGAAACAAAAAACTATTTCCATACAAGGATAGTGTAATAAAAACTTGTAGATACCATAGTCTTGTTTAATAAAAAAGTTCTATAAATAAATCTTGTATAAACATCATGTAATCTATAGAGATGAAGTTTTTTCTACAATTAATTGTAGTTTAAACTGCATGAATATACAAATAATTGATGTAGACGTATAATTAGGTCAGAATATTATGTTATAACTTTGTTAGCATAAAGGTTTTAGTTAACCAATTTTGTATGACACTTTGACTTAAATTATTTTATATGAGACTTCACTTCAAGTTATAATTGACTTGTTTAATAAGACTAATATATGTACTGGAAGCAGTTGATAGAAATTCAATTTGAATGTTAGAATTATATCTAAACTTTAGTAGCAATTTTATATATAAACTAGTTGATGCCCTGCAGCTTTGTCTGCCATAATTCTTTGAGATACAAGACCTTGTTATAATGAGGTTTAATTTTACTTCATAAAGGCCCTTTATTAGATCCTGACTTGGTGACTAGAACTATTTATTATAGGACAGTACCCTTTCAATTAAAAATAAATTTTGAAGGTGCCTTTAATTGATGTAGTAATAGTATAGCAACCAAAGAATATCGAGGAGTACTTTTTTTACCAGGTTTAGAAAAAATCCTACCTCAGAGTAAAATGTTCGTCATCGGTCCAACCTTTGTAGAAATTGTTAAATTTGAAATTTTGGTAGTAGGTATTTTTTTTATTAACATTTTTTCTTGAATAATTTCATATCATCTTGAAAAAGGGATGTTAAGAAAGAAATTTATTCTAGAAACTCTTGAAGTAAGCTGAAAATACAAGAAGTTTTTAATTCTTTCCTGTGAGCTAAGTCATAATTGATATAATTTAAACACATTTATTAGTTTTGATTACTTTAACAATTTTATAAGTATTTTATAATATGTTAAGGATATATGAAATTATTTTATCTTAGTTTATACACATTCATGCTTGCTTCATATTAAATGGATTATAATTGAAATTCATACATTTTGAATTGAAATAATATCTTAAATAGTAATTTAGGGAAGAAATTTGAAAAAATTAAATTCATTTCATATAGTAGGTACATTGTATTTTTCCCATAAGAGGGTTGATGTCAGGCAGGTGGCCAGTCGTAAAAACAATTAGCCAAAACTATTCACAACATGTAAGGCATACCCTGGCTAAAGCTGGGAAATTGACAGGAAGAAGAATAATAGTACATTGCATTATCGTTGTTTAACTTTGTATTTGATACATATTAAATATTTTCTATGAAGAAGAAACATTGAATTAAAGATAAAAATAATTAAAGCATATTACAATATTTAGTCTTGGATTACAAATAATTTGCTCTTTACCATACTATAAATATTTAGGTGTTTTTTTTTTCTTCTATATAAATCAATGTAAAAAAATTAAAAAAAACTATAATAAGTAGATTTAATTATGGTCTTAAATTTAACTTATTTTCAATAAAATTGTTACTCTCAATATTATAGCCCAATTAAATGTAACTAATCACTTACAAGAATAAGCTATCAATTTGTACATAGTTTATATACGTAGATAAAACCAAGTCAAAATACTTGTATGGAAAAGCCTTGCGTGAAATCGTTTAATATATATAGTACTCTACTATTTGAAACTAGGTATTTCCAAATTTTCTCTCATTATCATCTGTGTATAATCCTTTGGCACGGCTTCAAGAGTGCAGTGACATTAGAGGAAGTGACGTAATTCACATCCAGAACGGCTTGATGTATAGAAATTGATCACGTGCTAATTGTGCCGAGTCGCGGGATAATGTAGTATAATTAATTACATATAAAAAATAAATATATAAATGTAATTAAACTACTCTTACATATACTATTAAAGTTCAATTTACTATAGAATGTTTTCATAGTAGCAATTCTACATATGTATATGACATAAAGTATGTCAATTGCTCACAATAATATATTTTTTTGTGTATATTTTCATCTTCTATATATACAGTCGTCTATGTATTTATGTATGTATATTAGTTTATTATAGAAACATATAAGTCTTAATGATTTATCACCCATACAACCTGATACACTGAGGTTATCAATAAATGCATTATCACATGGAATTGAACATGTTATTAATAAAGCACTAGTTGTGTTAGCTGACTCTGTCTGTTACTGATGTTTTAAAAATTATTACATGTATAAAGATTTCTTTGATAGGTATTTTTACGTAAGTGCGGCATACATTTTATTAGTTAAATAAATAATATTTACAAGTAGTTTTTAGTATAATGATTGAAATTCTTGTTTAGTATGTTACTACATAAAGAGTACATATAAATAGAAAAGAAATATTTTTCTTATATATTAATTCTTATTTTGAAAGTGAAATACTTTTTTCAGTGAACAATTGATATTTAATAGCTATGCAATATTATAATGACCTAACTACAGTAGTTAATGCGCGCAAATCGTTGAAGAATACATATTTTCTTTTAACTGGTATTATGTTAATAAGTAGGTACGGAAATTAACAGCTGATATAATACAATAAGGCGTTTATAATTACTTATGTATATTGTTACATGTTTTTTTACCTTATCGTAGTTACGAAATTTACGTAAAAGTAGATCGTGGCCGATCTTAAAATAGTAGGTAGTTAATGGTTGAAGCACTCTGTACTGAGATGTCTCTGAAAGATTCTTTACATTTGTTATACAGACATCAAACATTTTAACTAATTAACAAGTATGTACTAGTAATAATTAGTACTACATAAACTAGCTTTAGCCCGTGACGTTGTCTGAGTTGACTTAGAAATATATGAGAACCAATTGGCAGTGTCAATTATGATTTGCCTTCATACTAAAGCAGATTAATCTGTGTTCCCTCGGGAGCTAGACGGTATTTTGGGATGTATTGTAACCTATATATTGTTCATACATAACTGAGGAGTTACATCAAAATCAATTTAATACATTCTGCTTAATAACTTAACTGACATTCATTACAAAACATGTCTAAATATATTCAAAGTCCCCCAATCCCGTTGCTCTTTCTCTATGTTAGTGTCAACTGCGTACAGGGGGACATATTGACTTAGCATTGGAAGCATCACAACCTAGAATGGGTTGTGGTGTGCCGAAAATGTTAATACATATATACATTTATATATATAATTAAGAGATAGTAGAATATTAAGACATCTTTGGGCATATATATCCTTGAAATTCACTTAATTATTGTCTTTTTATTATACATACGACTATTTCTTCATTATTTTGTTTTATTTTGTTATAGATACAACAAGCGGGTGCGAGTAACATACATAATATAAGTCAATCCGGACAACCGCAATTATTGGGTGAGTTAATACAGATTTAATATAATTTAAATTATTTATAGAGATGATGATGAAACACATGCGATGTGCGATGCTGATGTACATTGATGATACAAGCATGCTGCCTTCCTTCTGATGTCTCTAATAATTTTATGGAAATATTGATGGCTCCTATGTATAAGGGCCAATCTGCAAAATGTAATTTTTGAGTAGAGGTCTTTTAAGTTTGATTTCAATGTATCTTGTACATACAGCTGATGCTTTTGAAACTTTGCATAACAACTATGACATACATGTAAGACATTTAAGATTGACATTTTTTATTTTTATAAATATACTAGTTGTTTTTATATACATATATATTTGTAACATACATTATATAAGCCCTTTTATTAAAAAAATGTGTTATTTATGCTTCTAACTGCAATAAAAAATAAGTCTTTCCACCAACAAATACACATTTTTTTAAAAGGATGTTGTAGAATACAGTATTATGAAGTGTTTAAAGCAAAAAAAATGAAAATGGCTAAATAGCTACATTGGCCCTTATACATAGGATCCATCAATGTCTCTGTAAAGTCATATCATAAAGATAGAATCAATATTTATGTATTTGGTACTCAATAAACAATACTTCTTCAATACTGTAAGTTATTTATTGTATAGTAAATAATATTTCGTCTAGGTGCAGCTACTATGCTGTCTGTGGGCGGAAACTTCAGTCGTCCGCGTGGCAATCCGCCGGTCATCAACTATTTGAAGGCTAACACGGTGCAGTACGCGCCGCCTAAACCACAGGCGCCTAGACTCAAGGTAAATACTAGAAAACCTATATACTTGTAGATATCTATAGACATAGTACTTGAATTGAACTTAATTTGTTTTAATATAAGCTGCGCCTCGCGGTGTTAAACGCGGATTTCCGGGATGTCATGTCGCCTATGTGTTAATCCTGGACGTCAGCTTGCTGTATACTAATTTTTATCGAAATCGCTTCAGCCGTTTGAGCGTGAAGAAGTAACGAACATAAACACACACACAAACTTTCGCAATTATAATATTAGTAGGATTGTCGAAAAGAAATTATTTTAGTTCCATATTTTCTTCAAAAGAATAGTTATAAGTAGGGATTTATTAACACTTAATCGTCCCCCAATCCCGTTGCTCTTTCTCTGTGATAGTGTCAACTGCGTACAGGGGGACATATTGACTTAGCATTGGAAGCATCACTACCTAGAATGGGTCGTGGTGTCCGAAAATGTTAATACATATATACATTAATTCTTTTACATATAGTCAGAACTAAATATAGTATGAGCTAAACAAAATTTCGACGATTTTGTGGAAACGACTCAAGTAAATAATAACAGCGTCCAAATACTGTTTAGTCATCGATTTGTATACATAAAGATAAGATACGTGGCGTATCTCTCTAAGGAACAAATATAAGAATATTTTTAACAAAAAATTAAAACGAAGGAGGTAATTTAAGCTAGAAGTTAATATAAATTTTAATTAAGAAAAAAGTTCTATTATTAACAAAAAATAATCATGGAAGTCAATTGAGATTACAATATTTTTAATGCTGTCTTTAGTTGGTAATTTTAAAACCTCCTCATGAAGTATATTTATTGTGAGAGCCAAATCAGTTTGATTTGTTTACAAATATCACAGTGCCTGATATATATAAAACTAGCTGCGCCCGCAGATTTCCGCGTCGTAAAGTAGCCTATATAGTACTTAGTAGTAGCCTGGGGCCCCTTAAACCTACACTTGGGTCGCAAGTCCCAGGCACTGTTGAAGCTCCTCTCCCTGCAACGCGATGGACCCGGCACCCGCACGGTGAATCCATGGAATGCTGAGAAGTTTCGTCTCTTCCTGGACGTTAGCTTCCTGTATATAAACTTATCAGAATCGCTTCAGCCGTTTGAGCGTGAAGAAGTAACAAACATACAACACACACTCACAAAATTTCGCAATTATAATATTCGACTACAGAGATCGGATAAAGTTTTGTCATTATATCGTCAGAGATACAAAAATTGTATAAAAAATATTTCTGTGCACAACAACTAGTGAATTTAGCACACAATCTATTTTAGTACAACCTCGTAGTAGAATATATTAGTAGGATAATATACATACAAGTTAATTTTCCCTACTAATAGTATTGTTTTTTCTCAGCTGGTCAGCCAGCAGCCAGCAATGATCCCCGGTCGCCAATCTCCACTGGGTGCTCCGCTGCCAGCACCCCCGGCTGCACAATTCCAACGCTTGAAGGTGGAGGATGCCCTATCATACCTCGACCAAGTCAAGTACAAATTCAACACACAGCCCCAGGTCTACAATGACTTTCTTGATATAATGAAGGAATTTAAGAGCCAGACGTGAGTATTAATCAATATAACAATAGTTTTTTCTCTGATTCTTACTTATTATACATATTTTTAGTTTTTCACCTTGTAGACTAGCAGACGATATAGTATGTATATTTCTTGTACAACAATTTCTTTCTCTTCATGCCAATTTCCCAGCTTTAGCAGGGTCTACCTTGTACAGCAATATATAACATATCATAAATGATGATATTAATTACCGTTTGAATGTCATGAAAAATTGTATGGCTGCATTACACTGATATAAACATACAACAAAGTTTGTCCGTCTCACTGCATAACAACAAGTTGTACTATAGTGTCGCTTCCAGGATCGACACGCCCGGAGTCATCACGCGGGTATCGAACCTGTTCAAGGGACATCCGGAGCTGATCGTTGGCTTCAACACCTTCCTTCCGCCCGGGTATAAGATCGAAGTACAGAGTAATGGACAGGTGAGAGATCTCAAAATAATATACATACATACATACATACATACATACATACATACATACATACATACATACATACATACATACATAATCACGTACCCACCAGTCCATTTTCACAATATATTCTTAGGTATTCATGTTTGAAGAAGCCTCTGCTCGAAACGCTACTATAATTTATACACAAAAGTATTTCCCTACTATCAGACCAACTAATAAGCCATCTTAATTAAGATACATTTATAAAATACTAGCTTTCCGACCGCAACTTCGCCCTCATGGAGTTCTGTTATATCGCGTTTCCAAAAGAACCTTTCAAACGTCTGGGATAAAAACTATTGTTCTTTCTCAAGGTCAACTCTATCTTTGTACCAAATTTCCTTAAATCATTCAGTGGTTTAGGCGTGAACGCGTAACAGACAGAGTTATATTCGCATTTATAATAGTGGGGATCATAATAAAAATATACCAATTATTACTAGGTATCAGTGTCGATGCCATCGCCCACCGGTGCAGGCTGCCCACCAGCGGGCGCCGTGGGCGTGGGCGTGGGCGCCAGTGGTGGCGTGGGCGTGGGCGCTGGTGGTAACGCTGTCGGCGTGACCGGCGCCGGTGTGATGATGGGCGTGCACCATCCGCCACCACAACCACAACTCGTCCATTTACTGCCTGTACCACAGTAAGTATATGTTCTATATAATCAATACTAATAAATGAATTTCCGTATATACTGTATACATATGTAGGGCCGGATAAATATGTATTAAAAAATCTAAAATATGTACATAAAATATGGACGAAAAAATCTAAAATATGAAAAAAATATGGAGTATAAAATAAAATATTTTCATAATTAAACATTGTTTTACTATAAGAAAAGGGTTACTCATGACCCTTAAAAATATGTATTTACATATTAATCCGGGCCCTATACATATGCTATTAGTATATTAGAATTGTTAGTAAACAGTTTACTTTAGTGATGAAATTAATTACCGATTGATGTTTAATGATAAAAACTAGCGGCTGCTCTATAAGAGTTCTGATATATTTACATGCAAATTAAAGAGAATTAGGTAAAGTACAAGTATCTAATGAAATATGTGTGTAGGTCCGTCAGTAACGCGATAGTTCACAACCTGTCAGTGAACGCAACGGCTACCAACACCCTGCATCATATATCACAAGCTCATCAGCAGATCGAGGCTGCAGCTATACATCATCCTCCAGGTAAGATTTTATATACCTGTTATATATATTACATAAATGTATATATATGTAATGTATGTCTATTTAACTATTTTTCGCCTTCAGCATCGATTGACTACATAGATGGGAAAAAGTTTTGTCATTATATCGTCAGAGATATAGTCCGTTTAAGACTTAAGCGGAGCTTTACATTTGTGTGAGTGAAAGTAAAAGTAGAGTTAGACAAAAAACTTTTAGAATTCAATTTTATTATAATTTAAATAGATACATAACAGAAGTACTATAAAATAAGCAAAACTTGTAAAAGACCAGATGGAAATAGTATGGAAAAAAAATATTGATTAATAAAAATTTTGAAAAAAATACAAATTCTTATTCACTTGACATTGCGTTTTGAACATATGATTTTGCTATCAGTACAAAAGGTGAAGTGAGGAAGATGCGGGGCGGAGTAAAAGCAGAGAATAAACTGGTTCAGAATTAGAAAAGAATGTTGTATTCAATAATTTGACATCACACCTACACTATCCGTGTACACTCACACATATGCAAAGCTCAGCTTAAATCAACACTATACAAAATTGTATAAAAAAATATTTCTGTGCACAACAACCGGTGAATCACGCAATCTATTTTAGTACAACCTCCTTTTTAAATGTATGTTTCCAATATCTATCAGTCGAATCAACAAGTCTTGAGTAATTTCTTTCTGTAATATTAAATTTATTTATTTCATTATTTCTATATGTATACTTATTATAATAATAATTGTATATAGGTTCAGCAGCTAACGCCAGCGCCAGTCACGCTGCCGCGGGACAACCGGTGGAGTTCAACCACGCTATTGAATACGTTAATAAGATTAAGGTAATGTATATTTTATAATATACACTAGATTTTCGCTTACAGCTTCGCCCGCGTGGAGTTCGGTTATATCGCGTTTCCAAGAGAACCTTTCAAAAGTGTGGGATAAAAACTATCCTATGTTCTTTCTCAAGGTCAACTCTATCTCTGTACCAAACTTCTTTAAAATCAGTTCAGTGGTTTAGGCGTGAAAGCATAACAGACAGACAGAGTTACTTTCACATTTATAATATTAGTAGGGATTTATACATTTCTATCCTAAAGAACAAGGATTTTATAGGGCTATTGGGATGCAAACAACCCTTCTGTGATCTCGTTTGCATTCTGCATTTCTAAACTCATTGAAAAACTCACCAATAAATGACTTAACAAAATATGTACAAATTAAAATAATTTTTTATATTCATACTAATTGTAATAATTAGGATTATTACAGTATCTTGAAGAGTACTCACACCACTAGGGGCATAGACAAGTCTTTGACAATATCACTTATCATGTTCGTTTACAAATTGCAAATTTCCATTGAAATGAACTATAGTGATAATAATATTATAAGCGATATATGAATAACAAAGAAAAGTTTCAATAGTAAAACCTAAATGTTTGTTCGTAAAAGAATATTTATTAGAGAAAATGTATTATATTCACCATTATTAATGATAATTATGATTACAGTCCCGTTTCTCACGCCAACCGGACAAATATAAGCGTTTCCTTGAGATACTACACGCGTACCAGAGGGGCCATCGGGATCTGAAGGAACCTCACGCCAAGCAGCAGACGGAACAGGAGGTTTACGCACAGGTACATACAAACAGATATATATATATACACAGACATACATACATAATACACTGGTGTAACTGTAAAAGATCAAATACATATTATCAGTTATGATATTATTTAACTTTCTTTGTCTCTGTATAGTCTGAGATCCCACTGCAGGATTTGTTCATACCCTGGCTGCTAAGAAATGCGGCTAGGTGTGCAATAATGGCAACCGTGATTTTTTTAGAATTAGGTTTTTTTATTTAAAAAAATAAATAAACGTTTTTTTTTTTTTTTCAAAAATTAATAAAAAATAATTTAATTAAAGCTAATGGCGCCCAAATTTTGAAAGGCAACCTAGTAAATCTATGTTCTCCTAACTATAAATAAACATAAAAATTTGGTTTTAAACAAATAACCGATGAACCCACCAATCCTGTTGTGGGATCTTAGACTAGTATTTGTTAAAGACATTTTAATACATATATAATAAAATATTATGATGAAATTAATTACCGATTGATCATTAATGATAAAAACTAGCGGCTGCTCTATTAGAGTTCTGATATTATAATGTATAGATCAACGCAATTATCGTCAGGATCCCAGTTTAACATAATTATTTAATTCAGGTGGCGAAATTATTTGAGAAGCAAGACGACCTGTTGGCAGAGTTCGGCCAATTCTTACCTGACGCGAAAGCTGTCACCAAGCCGACTCACATACCACCACATTCAAGATCACCACCGCCCCAGGTAAAAATTGTATGGAATTTTACATTTATTAATGATACATATTAGTTGATTACACATTAATGATATATATTAGTTAATTTTTGGTTACTATTGTCTGTATGAAACGTCGAATTTATTGTGTGTCAGTATGTTAAAATAATCTCTTCCAAAGAAATATATAATTTCACTAAATCAACTTCACTGATATGAAAGTTTCAAAAGTATTCTGACTTCTGTTAATTTCACTAAATCGACTTCATAGCTACGTAAATTGCGAAAGTATTCTCTTTCTTTAAGCGAAATTAAGTTTCTTTTAATGGTATGTAAAGATATCTCCAGTATAAACGAATTCAAACCTTTAAGTTTATTTACTACTGCTTGTTATATAACGTATAAGCAGACTCTGGCTATAGCTGGGAAATTGCCAGGTAGAACACTATATATCTATATCTATTCCACCAGGTCCGTATGGAAGCAGAACTAGACCGCTTCCCAAGCTCGACGCCGTCATCCCCTCCACACGGCGCCGTGACACACGTGACACCCGCCCCTACTGCGACACACGTGACACACGGGACCCACGTGACACACGCGACACACGCTCACGTCCCGCCACAGACACATCCAGTACACACACAGGTGAGAATAATCATTTTATCTTTGTTTTCTTTACTTAGTGGCGTTTTCTATATATAGATTTCGGCTATGTAGTGTGCCGATATTATATTGAACGGTGTAAAGAGGGATTTATGAATGAATTATAAGCTAAGTGCAAGAATACTGCTGAGGTCGTTGATTGAGTGGTAAAATGTTGATCGAAAACGACGTATTATTTCTATCTGACATGTGTGCCGGCCGCTCTGAGTTTACGTTTTTGACTTGTCATAAAGTTTATAGATTTTTTTAAATAGTGTTGTATATAGAAATGTCAATTTTAATCTTGTTGTTGTTTGACAGCCGCCTGCGCCGAAACACACTAGCGCCGCTGTAGTCACTCCCCAACATCACCTGAAACGATCGCCGAGCTTCACGTCAACAACTCAAATAAGTGAGTTATTATATGTACATCTATTTAATAATTACTATATAAATTTGTACTAATAGTCTCATACAAGAAGATTATGTTGCCGTCCATGGCTGTTTGTGTGTCTATCTGTGTCCACACTCCACATCCCAATCAATATAATACATTTTTGGTCTATGATTACACTGTAAGAATTAAATCCTAATACATACTTTATTTCACACAACATTTAACTAGCAGTTTGAATGTCAAGTGTAGGCTATACACTATACAGCCTATATAAAAACAATATATCTCTTTACATATATATAAATGTAATTATTTCTTCCAAGGTTCAGGTGCGCCAGCAGCCAAGCGAGCCCGAGTCCGTGATCTATCAGTCTCGGAGGCTGGTAAGATGGCCGCTGCCAGTGACTACTCATTCTTTGATCGTGCAAGGAAGGCCTTAAGATCACAACATGTATATGACAACTTTTTAAGGTAAGAATAATATGCAATTTACATGAGCAAGAGAACCAATTTTGAATCATATGTGTATGTTATTCAAATATTATCAATATAAACAAAAAAGCAAGTAGGCACATATACATGTTTAATATTTTATTAAAGAGCAAATAAAAATGTTACTTATCAATTGCAAACTAATTTTATGAGTATTTTATACATAATATTTGAGTAAAGTGAAGATAAGCTGTTTAACTTGAATAATGTGAAATTAAAAATATATGAATTTTACATTAAATTTCTATTCATCACATGTCATTAAAATTTATAAACAATATGTAGTTCTGACAAAATTTAATATATAGGGTGACTGGTGAACTACTATCAATATTTAAGGAGAATACTCGGTACATGATTCTCATTCGAATTATGTAAAAAAAATAGGTACTTAATTTTTTACCAAATTTCCGTATAAACAAATAAAGTGTGGACACGTTCCAAGTGTTCCAAGTGTGGACGCGTGCGGCGGCGTGCTGATACAACACCACGCCGCCGCACGCGTGTGTGTGTGTATATACCTAATCTGTAGGGTGTTCACACGATGCGTAATTAATTACATAACTTTTGGTTAACTTAGAAGTTTATTAATATTTATGTTATATTAATTTTTATTTTGTCATATATGATCGTCAAATATCACGTCCTCAAATATCGATAGTAATTCACCAGTCACCCTGTATATTACTTCAATGAATTAGCCATAGATTTCTATAATACGATATCATTTCAGATGTCTCCTGTTATTTACAAACGAGATAATATCATCGTCTGAACTATTATGTGTGACGGCACCATTTCTGTGTCGTCACCCTGAACTACAGAAATGGCTTCAAGACTTTGTGGGACCGGTGTCACCACCACATACTCCTACAACAACACATACAGGTAAATAAACATGATCTTAGTCTATATATTAAAATGATTTTATTTGTATGAACAGGTATTTATGGAAAGTTACTCAGTTCATTTTTGATTGGTAACTAACTACCTATAGGGCTTAATATTAAAAATCGTAATCTAATTTCACTACAAAACATAATGATGTAGTTTGTAAAATATGTTGTTTACTGTTTAGTCTGTCATTAATTTTTCTTTGAAGACGATATTATAAAAGGAACATTGTTCCATTTTTCATTACTACATTAAAATGGTAAATTTATTAAAATAATAATAACATTCATCTCGAAATAAATTCTATTGTCATTTTATTAAGACTTAATTCGTAAAAAGAGAAGTATTAGTTATATAAATTATAAATAAACATAATTATATGTATATTTATTTATACAGGTGGTTACAACAACAATTTCACAAGTTCAAGCAACCTTCTATACGAACGTACTCGCTTAGGGTCCGAGGGTAAAACTAGATATGAGCCCCTGGGTCCACTCGGAGCTCAAATGAGACACGAAAGACCTCAAGGCGACGCTGCTATGGATATAGGTAATATATAAATAATACCCAATTACTATAATTATATTAACATAGCTTTCCGCCCGCAGCTTCGCCCGCGTGGTGTTCAGTTATATCGCGTCTCCAAGAGTACCTTTTAAAGTCTGTGATAAAAACTATCCTATGTTCCTTCTCAAGGTCAATTCTGTCTGTACTAAATTTCATTAAAATCAGTTCAGTGGTTTAGGCGTGAAAGCGTTACAGACAGAAAGAGTTCTTTATTTATAATATTAGTAGGGATATCTAATGTTGAATGATAATTTCTTATGTCCGGACAGGAATTGAACCTGTGACATCTAGTATATGCTAACTAAGATTAGTGATTTGGCTCGAGTTATCTTGTTTCTTAGCGTATCACGTGAAGATTTCGCCTATAGTTAATAAATTACCCTATATACACGAACTTAAGGTCGATGAACCTTTTCAAATAAATTTGTTCTTGTTATTAAAGACTCTTCTAACAAATATTGTTTGTTTACATACAGATCTATCGACGTGTAAACGTCTGGGCACTTCGTACTGCGCCCTGCCAAGAGAAGCGGCCGCTAGGAAATGTTCGGGACGAACACCGCTCTGCAAGGAGGTTGGTTCTTATAATATACTTGCAATATTAATATACTAGTTTTTTCTCTTGACTTCGTACGTGTCCTCAAGGTTGGGTTCAGAGAAACAATAATTTTTACTTAAAAAACAGCCAGTTATATGTATTTTTAAATGTTGAATAATTTTTTTAAAATACATTAATTTTTTTTGAATTAGTTATAAAAATATTCAACATAAGGATAGAAACATTATTGTCTAGGTTTTTGTTATACAAGCTGTTGGACGCGTTGTTTACGGCATTGTGGTTTAATTAGATATTTTTGTAGATCTGATCCTAATTTGGTGACAATGACTTTATTTTATATTTGGTGACCCATAGCACAGGGGTATTTTAAAAGCGCAGATTACGCGCGTATACGCGATTCAAACGCCATTCGATCGAAACTCTGTAACCTAAGCACAGGGGGGGAACGTGAAACGCGCGTCTACTGCACGTATACGCGCAGATACAGCGAACAGACGCGCTATGGTCGAGCGCAGCTTTTGCGTTTTGTTTTATTTTTTGCTCTGCCCCTACTGCGAAGCTATACAAACGCGCGCTTTTATTTCATCAATGTAAACGCAAATATCAGTGTCTATGGCGCCGAAGACGCGCATTCCAGGAACGCGCGTCGTCTGCGCGTTTAAAATACGCCGTGTGCTATGGGTCTAACTCCGGATAATGCTATTTCTTTGAATAAATGCTTAAAATCCGCGTTTCATTGAAACAGCACAAATGTAACACACAGTTCAATCGAGAACTTCCTCTTTTTTGAAGTTGGTTATAAAGTAACCGAAATATATTACGTTTTGAAGTAAATGTGGCTATAAAATTAATTATTTTAACAGGTACTAAATGACACGTGGGTGTCGTTCCCTACGTGGAGCGAGGATTCTACTTTCGTTACATCACGGAAGACTCAGTATGAAGAATATATCTACCGCTGTGAAGATGAGAGATTTGAGGTACTGATTAAACAAATTAAATATACATAAATATTAAATACATAAAATCATATTATTATATATTACTTACATGATCTGGAGTTTTGATATTAGAGGGACAATACTTTGAGTGTTTGAACATCTATTCAGTAATAATAGAAAACAAGCAATATGTCTTATATTCCAATTTATCATATAGAGAGGATATTTTCTTCAAGAATATATATATATACACCTGTTATATAATCATAAAACTAATCTTATACCAATTTTTCAGCTGGACGTGGTGATAGAGACGAACGCGGCAACAATCAGAGTATTAGAAGGAGCTCAGAAGAAGTTATCACGAATGAGTCCCGAGGACGCTGCCAAGTACCGCCTGGACGACTGTCTCGGAGGACATTCACCCACCATACACCAGAGGGCGCTCAAGAGGATCTACGGCGACAAGGTGGTACGGCGCACACGCTCTACGCATGCGCGGACACACACATACACATAGTACAGTAAAGGCGCTAGTAGATCACACACACACACACACAAATGACGCATGCGTATATACACTGTTGGAACAGAATCCTTACACACACATATATGCTAAGATATTAAAACACTTGTACATATGTAAGTTGTATAACGAAATTGTAATGAGGATATATATGTTCACATATGCTAAATGCAATTTAAAAATTGCATTATTGCTTTTATGTAGATAGAAATAAACATAAATACATTGCTTGTCGTAGAAGAAATAGAATTTTAACATATTTTTTTATACAGTAGTATTATATATTTACTTAGATCTTGGAGCTTGTATATCTAGTTATTAGATTAGACAAATTTATTTGGAAGTAGATGGCTTAGAGATATTATTTATGTAGTAGAAATATATATATAGAAAATGATAGTTTTGTTAATATAAATCATATACTATAATATATATTTCTTACAGGCTGTGGATATTATAGCTGGTTTGAAGAAGAATCCTGTTGTGGCCGTGCCTGTAGTGCTGAGACGACTTAAAGCCAAGGAGGAGGAGTGGAGGGAGGCACAGAAGGTAGGCTTGAAATATATATATAGTACTTACAAAATATTTATTCCCAAAGAGGGTTGATGTCAGGTAGAAGGCCGATCGTAAAAAACAATTAGCCAAAACTATTCACAACATGTATGGCAGACCCCGGCTAAAGCTGGGAAAATTTCCAGATAGAAGATAGTACATACAAAATATATATAGTTGTATAGGTATCAAGATTTTTTACTTTAATTTTCACTTAACATAAAAATATAAAGTCAAGAAATAGTGCATAGATGATAGTTCTATAGAAAATTAAACTATGATGAAACACATGCGATGTGCGTTGCAGAATTTACATTGTTGATACAAGCATGCTGCCTTCCTTCTGATGTATACGATTGTACGAAATATGTATTATATAATTATTAAAATGTACTAAAGAGAATTATATTTAACAGGGCTTCAACAAACAATGGCGCGAACAAAACGAGAAGTATTATCTCAAGTCCTTAGATCACCAAGGGATAACGTTTAAGCAGAACGATTTGAAGGCGTTGCGGTCCAAGTGTTTGTTTAACGAAGTTGAAAGTGCGTTCGCTGTGAGGAAGCCCGGGCCACATCTGATAAGTGACTATGGCACCAAGTCACGACATGAAGGTATGTTATATACATATTAATACAATCTTAAATCATTAGAAACTATATTGAAAAAAATCTTCGTGTTACTATGAAATTGATATATACCTATAACAATTTCCATATAATATAAAGTTACTGTATATAGTGTGTATATACAAGATTTTAGAGCTTTAAAATAAATTCTAATTTTCCCATTAAAAAGAAAGGTAAAAGACATTTCGAACATAACGTCATTAATAGAAATACAGTCAGATAGATAGTCACAACTCACAGTATACTTGTATAATATATTTATCGTATAAGATACCTCTTGAATGATAGTCGCATTTAACGGGTTTTTATATATAATAATATGTTGAATTTGCGTTCGTAATGAGAACTTTATACTTGCGCGTGTATTTATTTAAATGAAAACTAATGAAAAACTTAGCAAAGTAACCGAAATGTCGGGCTTATGTAGTTTTTAAAAAATAATAAAATACGCGTAGTAATCCGAAAATATTAGTTTAATTTAAATAAATACTTATATGTTGTGTTTAATTTTTGTTCGTGTAATATATATATTTATATTCCCCCAGCTATCAAGATAGCTCGTGACGCAGCGGAACTGCTGATACATCACGCGCGGCGCCAGACGGGCATCCAGAAGGCTGAGAAGAGACGCATCAAGTTGCTGCTCAGACAGTTCCTACCGGACCTCATGGCGCATCCCAGACTACCGCTCAGCGACGACGAACATGAAGGTAAACACACATATATATCAATAATACAAACAAAAGTTATATATAACTAACATATTGACTGAAATAGAGTATGTATATGAGTAATTTGTAAGGGATATGACAATTTATTGCTAATTATAATGCACTTGCAATTTTACCCCTTCATACATACTACACAGAATATGTATGTGTAACTAATACAACATTAAAAAGTTAAAGTTATGATGGAAGTATTGTCTAAAATAGAGTGTATGAGTAATTTGTAAGGAAATATGACTAGTAATTACTAATAATAATGCATTTGCAATTTGCTCTATACTTGATGATCTGATTTACTTTTTATTAAAGTTACGTACAAGTTATAAATAAGACTAGACAAAAATTCAGACAATTCAGTTTATCAAATCATTTTAGAATATGTACTAAAGAAAGCGTCTTTAAAAACGGGTTCAAACATGAAAATTAATTATTATAGCGACTATCACCAAAATCTTTCGTAGTTTTAAATATTGTGTTAGTTTATTATGATAAATATTTCCTTTTTTAATTATAGTAAAATTTAATTAAATTTTATGATGAAACACATGCGATGTGCGTTGCAGAATTACATTGTTGATACAAGCATGCTGCCTTCCTTCTGATATTATATACTAAATAGAATACTCATTATATTATATAGATACATATTGTAACAAAAAACATTTAATTCTAGAAGAAAAAGAAGAACCTACTAGTCCCGGCAGCCCGGCGGCCGATCAGGCTGACGAAAAGACGACAGTCAAAAATGAAAAGCAAGAGGTAAATAAAAACATAATAACAATACAAACATATTTATTTTGTCAATAAATAGTATAATAATATGTTTTCTTGTTCACAGTCGTCGGAATCAGATAACGCTTCTGATAAAAGTAGCCGCAACAACAAAAATGATAAAGAAAACAAGCCAAAAAATAACAACATGGATACTAAAGGTAATTTACTAATTATTATTAATATATATATATATATATATATATCTATGTGTAGTTGTCTATATATTAATACAATATTTTCTTTTGTTATTACAGACAGCACAAATTCAATAAAGCGAAGCATCAGCAATGAAGAGGCCAGCATCAAAATGGAGCTGAAGAATGAAAACGATCTCGAAGATGATTATAGAGATCACCCGCCTAATGTGAGTTATATTAAATACTAGACGCGATCCGCGGTGCTACCCGCGGATTTCCGGGATGTAAAATATCCTATATGTTATTCCTGGACGTCAGCTTCCTGTATACAAAATCGGTTCAGCCGTTTGAGCGAGAAGAAATAACAAATATACACACACATAAACTTTCGCAAATATAATATTAGTAGGATATATGTATAACATTAGCTTTCATGCAACGCCGTCAAAGCATGAGATTATCTAAAAATGACTATCATCATGTTAAATCATTTGTAATGGTTTAAGCTTTTAAAACTTAATTATTATAACAGATAATGATGTTAATGTGTCAATATTTCGTCATACTGTTTGTCTAGTATCAGTTGTTAATACAAATAGATGGCTATTAAAACAAGACTGTCCATAGTAAATATACTATGAAGTTATCTACCATTACTATGTCTTTATGACATTTGCAGAATCGTTATAAACAATTTAACTTTCGTTTCATCAGTTTTGCCAAAAAATATCAACTAAGGCTATATTAATGAAAAACTTAATAATATCCTCATACTTCTGGTATTACATGAACTTGGTAATTCAAACAATTCACATAACACTACTTCAAAACTACTAACTATGAAATGACACTCAATATTCAATTAGTCTATGCAACATTATAAGATTATCATTCGTTATAGGAAACATGTTATTCCAAATAATTATCATTTACATACACCATGTCTATTGCCAAACCACCAACGGCGAAATGACATACCATGTTTAGTTAGTAGCAAACTTGTGTTAATATAACCATTCGTTCCAGGAGTCACGTTTCGTATGTACATCATCGTGGTACTTATTCCTACGGCTGCACGGTGTGTTATGCGCGAGGCTCTGCGGTGCTAGACAGGCGGCGCAGCAGCTAGCCGCTGGTGAAGCAGCACGAGCCTCCACACGACCGCCCAGCGTGGCGGCCGCGCTGCGACTGAAACCAACCAGTGAGTTAAATGTTTTTTTTTTTAACTAGTGGTAACTGAATGACAATGATCTTCGTGTATTCAGTTTGTTCTTAGAGATGATGATGAAACACATGCGATGTGCGATGCTGATTTACATTGATGATACAAGCATGCTGCCTTCCTTCTGATGTCTCTAATAAATAAAACATATCTTTACAATATAAATTCTACATAATAAGCGTAATCTTAATTTTTTGTGTAATAAGTATAAGCTGATTTAAATAAAGAATTATGTGAAATTCAATGAGTTTCATAATTCAAGTTTAATGTTAATACCGAAAACAACATACAAAAGAAATATAAAATACTTTGTTAACTACAAAAATACAAATATTACTGTATATACATAAATCTTAATATAAAATTTATGTACATAGATCTGCCAGCGGATGCGTCATCACCATCAGAGTACTACAACGCTTTACTGGAGTTGGTTAAAGGAGTCTTAGATGGGAATGTGGAGTCATCGGCGTATGAAGACGCGGCCAGAGAAATGCTTGGCATTAAGGCTTACCCTCTATATACACTAGATAAAGTCGTATCTATAGCTGTTAGACAGGTTAGTCACATAAATATTATATATTAACCATCAAATTACTCTTTAAACTCACGTTATTCAGAATTAAAATGATTATTCTATTGTATGGGAAATGTGAATTGAAATTGTTATGGATAATGTATCTTTTTATTAGTTAAAAAGTCGAAATATCGTATAGAAATCAGAAATAACATACTTATATATCATATATAAAACTGTTTTTATGATATACAGCTCCAACATTGCGTGTCCGAGAGTTGGTCGGTCCGCGCGACCGAGCTAGCATCGCGCGGTCCCAGAGGCCCGCCCTACATAAGACGAGCATTAAGAGCTCTTAGACCGCATCATACAGCCTTCCTTGTTACATTTGTAAGTATACTAGCTGCGCCCTGCGGTGTTACACGATTTCCGAGATGTAAAGTAGCCTATGTGTTATTCTACACGTCAGCTTCCTGTATAAAAATTTTTGTCAAAATAGCTTCAGCCGTTTGAGCGCGAACAAGTAACAAACATACACACACTCACAAACTTTCGCTAATAATATTAGTGGGATATACATTAAATATATCAAATAAAATCAACTAAACGAGACCTATTCAAACTTATAACCTCTGGAAAATAAGTTTCCAGGCAGCATATTCAATTCCTGGTCTTTTAGATGAGTTTTTATTATATATTGTGACCTATTTATATATTAATCATTTATTATCCCTACATTGCCTTTGATGTGATATACAAAGAAAAATTATACAAAAATGTTTGTGGTTTATTTGTTAAAATTCTATCCAATAAAATATTTCAAATGGACATATTAATTAAAGTTATCTTGATTTTTCTGAATTATCTATTGTTACAAAGTGTTGTTAAAACCATTTTGATATAATGTTAACATAACATCTCAAGATATATGTATGTTCTACTCATTACAAATTGTAATTCTACTCTCTGTTCAATCAACTTCAGGATAATTTTATCAAGTCACGCAATATTTGTATATATTAGGAAATTAAGTGATTTTTCATACTTATATGTTTGTTATTGTTATAGTACTTCGGTGACACATGCAAGGTTGGCTTCGAGTTGATGGAAGCGGCCGGCGAGGGTCGAGCCTCTCCTCACAGAGATCAACGCTTGTCACCCACACAGGTGAGAACAGACAGACGGACATATATATACATATATTGGTGATTGGTTAAATATATACAAAGGTTTTTGAACTACTAGTTATGCATAGAGAAATCGTTATTATACAAAATAGAATTATATAACTAGGATTCTGTGTTAAATATTCTCAAACAAAAATATTATGTTTTATTCAATTGAAACCATACCAGTGTATGGAATTACCATACCATAAAACAATGTTAAATTACATGCACAGATAACTGTTAAAACTGAATTAGTTCAGTTGAAAAACTTAATCAATATAACTAATTTATTTTTTCTTTGTATTCCTGCTTAGTAATCTGTCATAGACAATTATCTGTTTCTTTATTTGACCTAAGTCTGCAAATATATCACCTATCATAATCCTATCCCACACAATAATAATTTACCATCATATCCTATTTAACGAATCATCCATTGACAATCCTCTTTTGTTTTTGAAGTAGATTTTCCTATATCTAATAAAAATTGTTCATTCAGTCCCGTAGAGACACAAACGGCGATTCATCAGTTCGTCACGGCGTATGGTCACCATATCGTTATGCACCTATCGCTACCAACAAGCCGGTGTTCTTAAGGCGTAACGCGCGTCGATCAGGAGCCGGGGCTACGGGCGCACACACGGCTAGCGCTCCGCCGGACGTCAGCGAAGCCCCCGCACATACTAGGAGAAGGAAACCGCCGAGACTACACGACCACGAGTGTGGAGTCACCAGCGGGGCCAGGTTAATATTATAATATGTTAACTAGCATTTAATATATTTATTTATTTCAATAATCCAACAGTGCTTATAATAATGACATGATAAAATATAACTAAACAATACTAAGACCAATACAGGATTACACAGTTAAAGTAAATGTATAAACATAAACGTAACTTAAGTATTAATTAATAATGGATCACTAATCTAAATAATAGATGTTATACTTAATAACACTGTCCAAGACATTGACTAATAACATAATTGTAACTAGCACCGACAATTAATATAACATTATACCGAGTACATGCATAATAAATATATTTATTACCCTTGAATTACATAGTGTTAGTTTAATAGTAATCGATTTCTATGTAGCAAATGTAATCAATAAGTTTTTCGATATATATAATATGGAAATGAGTTCCAAAACAACTTAATTACTAGATAGTTTCAATTACTTTATTATGGAATCTCCTTAATTACATTTAACACATTCTATGCAGAAAAGAAAAAAATTCTGTCTAGGCTGTGTCGGTCAGTACTGACGCAGCTAGTATATGTATATATATTTACACACGCACACGCAAGTTATTTTAAGTGACCTCTACTAATGTTTGTAATGTCTCTCCAGACTGGCAGCGTGTCGCCCGCACCAGTTATACCGCGCGGGTTGTCTGACAGCGGCCCGCGTGTCACACGCGCGACTATCAAACGCCAGGAGGAACAGATTCAGGAACTGGCTCGACACGAGGACGCGTTAATATTAAACTATACAGTATGGAAACACGCATTTAGTAGATAAACATTACATTACAAACATAGAATCTTCAATAGAACTTAGCTTACATACAAGTGATTAATAAAATACATATAAAAATATGTGATTTCATTCGATCAGTTTGATAGTTACTCGAGTTTATTACTACCGACGTGACCGTTTAAATTTTGATTTCAATATTCTGTGATTTCATGTTTGGAAAGGAAATTGTTTTAAATTGGTCACCCGCGTGTTATGTTGTGAATCTATTTATTATTTATTCTCCGTTTTAATTATAGTGATTAAAAAAATCATTATATTAAAATAAAACGGACGATGTTAAGAAATCGGTCTATAAGGAATACAGGGTACTGTATTATCTCGAATAATAAAAGGCATAGCTCAAAATTTGGACCGATTTCAAGACCGGGTCACGTTTTAGTGGCTCGGTAAAGTAGAATTACGTGCTACTATATTAATCAGACCTCTGTAAATATAAACTGATTAATGTTGTAGTAAAAGATCTCTGATTGAAAGTACACTTGTATATAGTGTGGCAGTGATTAAAGTTGATACTGTTGAAGAACCAATCTTGTTAATTCAATAAATGACTTCAAAATAAATATTATTATATTTATAATGATAATGGTTTCATTTTACTATAACATATCCATAAAACCCCATATAAATCGTTCTATAAGAATATATAAGTTAATAATATTGTTTCAGAAACTAAGCAATTAATATTGTTTTGTTAAGTATATACCTCATTTTTATTTGAATCACCTTGCTCAAAACGGGTTGGCGATTTCAAACATATAATTTGATATTAGGGGTTGTCCATTAATCACGTGATCTTTTTTTAGCATTTTTTAACCCTCCCGCCCCCATTGGTGATACGTAGTGAGGTTTAAGACTACCCCCCCTCCCCCTTCTCAACATCGCGTGTATTTTTAGTACCTACAACGAATCTTAAAATTTTCTGAATATTATCTTAATTTAAATACAGATATAAACTATAATCTAATTTTATTCTGAAATTAAGGACCATAATAAAAATGTCTACACCAGGTTGCAAGTTCTTTTTTAAAATTTAAAAAAAAAAGTTTTTTTTAAAAAAGTTTGTTTAAAAATCGCGCGTTAGACGAAAAAATAAATACACGAGATATCTTACTACACCCCCCCTCCCCCTTGTGTTATTTTCGTGATTTTTATTAAACCCCTCCCCCCCCTTTCGAGCCTCACGTGATTAATGGACAGCCCCTTACAAGTCCAGGTTTCCTCACGATGTTTTCCTTCACCTATCAGTGATGTCTAAATACTCTTAGAAAGTACATATGACTCGGAAACATCACATTGGTACTTGCTAGGATCGAACCCGCTCCCCCTCGTGTATGAAAGGCGGAACCACTAGGCCACCACTGACTTACATACTGATTATATTTAATTATAAATTAATGTTGCCGGAATAAAATTGTGGTAACATGATAGTAAATTTGAGTCATACGTAAGATATAAATAGCTATTAATTATAAGGAAAGTAATATTTGTGATTATAATACTGAACCTATGTGAATTTTGTAATGGCAACATTTAAGTATCAATTTGTATTTGGAAACTATAAATTTTAGTCTTCAGCCATTTTGTAGGACATTTCTAGATTAATGCCGAATTTGAAGAATCGGGACCAACTGCACCTCAATATAGTTATAGTAACAGTAGTTATCGCTATTTGATAATAATAATAAAAAAAGTATAATTCTGACGTAATGAAATAATCCTTTAGAAAAACATAAAAAATATATAAAAAACTTATCGTCTCTTTATTACAATACCAAAAGATTTTAAAAATATAAAATTACAATACTTGACATAAGGATACATTGAGCATAAGGTATTTTTTTAAATCTCAGATATACACAATTTTTCATAATTCCATTTTAAATAAGCAGAGTCCTTTGTTAAATAAACATTTTTGTGTCACCATTAAACCTTAATCCTATTAAAAAAATATTCCTCCGACATTTTTTATTGAGGAAGAAAAATAAAAAATGTATTATAAAATAAAATTTATTTATCATAAACTTAATATTATTCTTTTACAATAAACATGAACATTTATACGGATTATTATAATGGAAGACAGTCGCGTAAACAATTTGATTACCAATTTATTCTATAATAAAATGAATAATTTTCATCTTATATAATATTATGTTTTTCTATAAAAATATATTTATATCTATAATTAATTTTAAGGGTTCATTTTCTTGTAATGTCCGACACCTAATACAGATATTAAACTATCAATAAAGTTACGCAACGCGACGCGTAACGAATTGTTTATCAAAATTATACAATACACTTTCTCTTTTAATGTAAATAATATATACTATTGATAATTTCTTTTTCTTTAATAACAATCAAATACAAAAAAAATATGTATTACAATTGAATAATTTTCATATATATAGTTTGAATAAAAAAAACTGCACAATACCAAGATATCTTTGTGATAATCTTGAATTACTTGATATTTGTGTATGAAGTAGTCAAATATCTGTACATACAATCTGTTGTCTCTTAATTCTCTCATATATTTCTTACATACAAATATCTACGTATTTTATGATCTTCAAAAAATGATGTGACGTAAAAAACGATAAAGAAATTTATTGAGTTAGTCAAGATACGGTAACGACTTAGATTAACACATAGTGCGGATGTTGTATTGGTCAATTTGATTTGAAATTTAAAATTTGAATAGAAAATGAATTAAACCTGAAGAATTACGAAAAATAAACAAATACCTATATTTTAAATATACAATATATCGGATTATGTTGATTTTTTCTGCCAATATAATCTGTTCTTTAATAATCTTTTTTTTTGTTTCTGGACAAGGAAGTACCGTGTTTGAATTACTGATCCCGAGCCATCAATATACGACAAATTTTCCTTGTAGTACTAAAATAATTATATCTACTACAATATTATGTCAACAAAAGCTTTTATTTATCGTTATATATTTTCCTGCTCCATTCCTGATTGATTATCAATCTGTAAGGAATATGTTCACGCATGCGCATCGACTGATCTGTATTCCAAATAAGCTGTGAATTGCGTCACGTTCTAAATTTAAATTGTTTGATTATAAGTCACTCCTTCCTTTGAAATACCCAGACATTGTTTGCCAGAAATAGTGTTATCCTTAATAATTCCGAGTAAAACAGTTTCATTTTTAAAATAATTACTCAGTGATGGAAAGATATGCTTTTATTATTATGAATTTGACAGTTTCAGCCACCCATTATGTTTTATGTCACGAAAAGTTAGTGTAAATATACGTGTACACTTATTGTTTATACAATAATTAATACATTTATTTCCAATGGCGTTTTATTCGGCGAAATTACTTAATAGTGCTATCTTGTGAGGTGAGAATATTGCAAATATGTTTACAATCAACAGAAGTAACCTTGAATCTGTTTGAATGATTTAACTATAGTGGACAAACTGAATTCAGTTTCTTTCTAAAACTCATCGCGGCGAGGTTGTATTTCGTCATTCATTGCCTAACGATGATTCTTGAAGCGATTTTTATAACATATTTTGAAAACATGACGTCTGGTTTCTTAAAATATTTGTAATATTTAATTTAAACCGCAGTACTTTTAAAGTTATTTAATATAACCCTTA
Organism: Danaus chrysippus; assembly: GCA_916720795.1. Taxonomy (NCBI): domain Eukaryota; kingdom Metazoa; phylum Arthropoda; class Insecta; order Lepidoptera; family Nymphalidae; genus Danaus; species Danaus chrysippus. The sequence continues at coordinate 1,559,502 of CAKASE010000070.1, forward strand.
TCCTTTTCTTAAAGATGTCATATAGGTATTTATTAAAAAAAATACAAGAAAATTAAATTTTATATTCGATTCATCAATGATAGATAAAATTAAGCAGAATTATAATAATTAAGTAACTACGAAAATCTTTATTATATACATTAAATAATCAAAATAAATAATAATTATAAAGAATTTATTTAATATAAATATAAGTTCAGATGGCGCGAAATATATTTTTAGTATATCAACATTTACGATGTTAAAAGGACATGTTGAAATAGCGCCTCGCCTTTTACAAACATCGAAGCAGTTTTATTACGTATTAGAAATGTGGTTAAAAAAATAATAGTAGAACATATATTTCAACATATCTATATTTAATAACTTAAATTTACTCGTTTCAACCGACCCCCAGCCAATCTCTAATCAATTATAACAGGGTTATTCTTAAAACTAATAATTTCTTACTTTTAAAAGGTGAAGTCACTATAATTACACAATCTATTTGACGACACCAAGCAACACTGAAATATATTTATATATTCAACAAAACATCAGTTTTACATACAAAAACAGAAAATTAAATAAATATGTTAAAAAATACATAATTTAATTTTGCTTTATACATATATTTTATAGTTTTAGTACATATTTAAGTTGAATCGACTTTGTTATGAAAGAAAAGTGAAATATTTATAGTCTCATATGTGGCCAAAGCCATAACAATAACTCAACATTAAGATTTAAAATACTCAATCTATCAATATTCTTTTGTATACTACACTCCACACTCAAGTAGAAGCCGATGAATCTTCTTTAAAATTTGGTTATATAGCGTCTTTTCCTTCCTTAATATCTAAGTACCGTTATAATGTGGGTACTTTCAGTTCGTTGGATGCGTTCTGTACGTTGATAGTCGATCTATTGTGGCGCATGTGTGATTTTACCAGGTCTGAATTGACTAGAGCGGCCATGAGGCTTAGCTCGCCGGCTAAGACCGTAGCGCAGATCAAGGAAGCTAGTCTGGCTGAGTTTTCAGCTGGTCGTTCCGCCGCTCCTTTGACGCCGAGGATCTCTAGACAGGCGCCCTGACCAGTTAAAACAGTTCCACCGCCAACTGTTCCTACTTCCAAGGAAGGCATGGTGCATGTTACGTACAGATCCTCATTATTCTCACCACAAACCTCCATACTTGTGCTACAGTTGCTGCTTGTTACGTTTTGAGCTGGGTCTTGGCCGGTCGCTATAAATATAGCTGTGACCATATTAGCAGCATGAGCGTTATTCCCTCCTATCGACCCAGCTAAAGCCGATCCTGACAAATTCTTGATTTTATTGCATCTAGTCATAGTTTTGGCGTCAGTTTTGAATATATTCTTCAAATTAGTCGCGGATATTGTGGTCTCGCATATCACACGTTTACCTCTACCTTTGACCCAGTTGATAGACGCTGCTTTTTTATCGGAACAGTAATTGCCAGATAAGCTTATAACTTCCATGTCTGGGAAGTAATTCTTGAGTAGCTTGAGAGCGTTTTCAGCACCCTTGGACACCATATTCATTCCCATTGCGTCACCAGTGGTTGCTCTGAATCGCAAATATAGAATAGCACCATCCACACCAACGTGTACTTCTTGGAGACGCGCGAATCTAGACGTTGAATCGAAGGCAGTTTTGATGATAGCATAATTATCTTTATTGTCCAGCCACTGTCTGCATTCATGAGCTCTCACTACATTAGGTAACTTTACGGCGGGAGCTCTTGTCATGCCCACATCTTCAACCACACTGGTAACTCCTCTTGTTCCAATGGCCTTAGCGCCTCTATTCGTAGACGCTACCAGCGCACCTTCAGTGGTTGCCATGGGAATCATATAAGCTTTACCATCAACGACCAAGGGACCAGCATAACCTACTGGGATACCAACATATCCAATCACGTTTTCGCAACACGCATTCAGTACTTTGCTATAGTCGTAATTAAGATAAGGCAGCTTTTTCACAGCAGATTCCGTTTCAAATCTAGCTGATATGACTCTCCTGCGTAACCTGACACCGCGTAAGGGGTCGTTTAGGACATTTTCTAATCTATGCAACGGTATATGCGATTGTTCCACAAGCATTACGACTTCATCATCACTAAGCGATGTACAAACACCCTCAGAACGATATATCTCCAAGCATTCAGCCATCGGGCGTTTCTTCGCGTTAAGCTTAGCCGCTGATGAGCTCGGTGAGAGCACAGGCCATTCAGTCTCCTCCCAATTCAACAGATCATCAGTTTGAGTACATATCTCCGCTTTCAATTCCTCCCCAACAATGAATTTAGGTTTATCATATTTATTGGTGACTTCCTTAACCGTTAGATCATTCATATCGATGACCCAGTTCCTTTGCTCCTCGAAGAAGATGAATTTTATAATGAGAGCGCACAACAGGGTCGCGATGACGATATAATCGGCGCTCACCGAGAACCATTTGACGTAGGAATTGAATAGAACATTTTCATCTGATGTCGACTTGAAGTCGTTTGATAATGAACCTTCTATCATGCCGTTCTCTTTAGCCCACGGCAGCCTACTCGTCAGATGTACACACAACAAACCAGCTGCCATTATCATCTTGACTCTCTGCACCACCGGGTTGGGTTTTAGATCACTTTCAGCAAACGGGCTATCCGGTCTCATCTCTTTTCTACCAGATGCGAAATCGGATACCAACGACAAGCAGGCCGGGTAGAAAGTAACGAACACAGAGTAATCGACTAACAGAGCCAGACAAGCGAATGTGCACATATGCTCCAATCTTGGAACACCAGATAATCCACCTACACCGACTAGAAGAACTGCTAGTAGTGTATCCAAAGTCGCAGTCGGTCCCAGTAATGAAAGCGCTTTGCCAACCCTCTTCCCTTGATCTTCACCCGCGCTCCATCCGGCTTTAGCCATCCTAGCCCCTCTAGCCACATCAGCGACCAATAAAAACAGAAACGGCGCATCCTTAATACTCGCCAGCTCGCTCCAAAACAAACTAGCCAACGCCGACGTGAATATGAAACTTGCGAATGTTGAGAAAACACCAGCGATTATAAGAAGATATTTGGACGCGATTTTCTGTAGGTTGGACACTTGGTAATAGGCGTAGAGTAATGCAGCGCAGCGGACAAATGTCATGATGACGGCATCGGCCGCTTGATACTCCGCTTCTAACCCTGGGCAGGCTCTAGCCCAGCCTGCACAGTGTTCAGATCTGACCCCTGTGCCATGCCTCTCAACACTCGCAGCACAGGCCAGGAGGGCAAGGGTCGCCACTATGACCTCCCATTGATGCTTCGCACAGAACTCCCCGTGAGCTCCCCACACCTTCATCATGGATACTGTGCTTCTGTGTGTCTGTGGACAATGATAAAAAAAATTAATGCACAATTTAATTACTATTTTAGATATTAAAACATCATTTAAAATCAATTTACTTAAAAACCTAATCTCGTTAAATATTATTTACGTATAAGCCTAATAAGTATGTAGGTATTTTTTATATAAGCAATCTTCTTTATTTATTCTTCGGACATTCATTGATAGAATATTTATAGTATCCCATTGTATATATAATTTAATTTATTTAGTACATTACAATAATCTCTATATGTACTATGTATAGGCGTTACATTACAGTGGTTGATATTTTCAAAACAATCTTAGGGCAGAGGACGAATAGCATTTAGATAAGAGAAATAAACATACACATACTAATACAATAACGTGACTATAGTTGGAATATTTTCTTGTTTTAAGCCTATTTTTTTGTGTAATAGTCATATTATCTATGGAATTGTAATTACCTACAATTAACTCTACTATTTTTGAGGTCAAATCTAGGCCAAAACATTTATCTGTCAAGTAAATATACACTGAGGCGTAAGGTCAATGAATTAGCAAGAACTTATGACATTTTTCACACTATTGACGTAAAAATCTCACTACCCTCACACTTATAAGATATATTACTTAAGTTTTGAATATTAATTTTAGACTTTTATTATGTTTAGTGCAATATCAATACATATATTTCGTCTGAAATGCTTCAATTTTTTTTTACATTTAACGTGACTTTTGAGTATAACCAAAAAACTTAGTGATTATTTGACAGTTACTGTCATATGTTATTTTCAGTGTCATTTTAGATTTGTTTAATTTTGTCAAGATTTATTATTGTTTCCTTAATATAAAGCAATGTAATGTAAAGAATGCCTTCATAAGTCCATATATGTCAATAATATAAAGTTATCTAGTATATTCGTTAATACCCAAAGAGGGTTGATGTCAGGCAGGCGGCCGGTCGTAAAAAACAATTAGCCAAAACTATTCACAACATGTAAGACTCTGGCTAAAGCTGGGAAATTGCCAGGTAGGAGAAGATTTAGTATATTCGTTAAATAACATACATATTTCAATGTAAGAAAACTAATTTATTCAATTATTATAAGTTTATTGTAATTTACGCTTATTAATATTGCAAAAAAACGGTTAAGTCACGAGACTTGGTGCCGTATTTCTAGTGTATAGAGTTATATAGTGTTAAATATTATTCTCATTAAACAATTTAAAGGATTTTTTAGTATTGGCTCTAATATTTTTTTGTCTTTACAGTATAAAACTTAATCACTATTTATTAACGTGATCGGTAAATCAGAGACGTGAAACTCGTCGTATGAAGTATAATACACTTGTTGTACGAATAGTCTTGTTAATATTTCTATCTATTACAAGATTCTGTATTGAAAAATAAATCAAACAAATCCTTCTTTAGTGTAATTAGTTAGTCAGTTCGTGGGACCCTGACTTAGTTTCCACACATCTGTAACTTAGCTAAGCGGCTTATGTACTAAAAAACAGTATATAATAGGCGATACATAATTATATATTATGTATACAAAAAATATTATACATATATATGTACAGGTTTAGTCAATTTTATTTGTATATAAGAAGTATATAAACATTATAATTCTCTGTTTATATATGTATACATTGGAAAGGTAAATAGCCTTGGTTTGAACATCATTAAGAGGCGAGGGATCTTAATTCTTAAGCTTTTGTTTTTTTCACCATACGAGTCTTCATTCGTTTGGGTTCTACCCACCACTACGTATGTAACTATGACCGTATTAGGAACGTGTTAGGATCGGCTTGAAACAGGTATACTCTATTATACACACTAGATAGAATTATTAATATTATAAATGCGAAAGTAACTCTGTCTGTCTGTTACGCTTTCACGCCTAAACCACTGAACTGATTTTAATGAAATTTGGTACATATAGAGTTGACCTTGAGAAAGAACATAGGATAGTTTTTAACCCAGACTTTTGAAAGGTTCTCTTGAAAACGCGATATAACCGAACTCCACGCCGGCCGGTGGAAAGCTAGTTACTACATATATGTATTACAAGGAGTTTGTCGCCAACGTCATAATATTTGCGTTATCTCGTCGCATACGTCAAATATGACGTGACGGTACTGATAGCTGACGGAACGGTGTAATGGACATAGTCTCATACATTGCAATACAAGATTTTTGTCTGACACGTTCTTGTTACTATCATAGTAAAATAAGTTATAGGGGTTAGAGAGGGGTAAAAAATATTAATTCTTATAAAACCTTTTTAGACTCAAAATCAGACTTAAATATGTCGAATTTTTTTTTTTTATGTCAAAGGTGGCAAACGAGCAGACGGCCCACTTGATGGAAGGTGGTTACCATCGCCCACTGACATCCGCAACATCTTTGTTGCGGATGCATTGCCAACCTTGTTTCGTAGGGATAGGGAGGGGTGGGAATAAGGAAATGGTAGGAAAGGGTGGGAATAGGGAAAGGGCAACCGGCTCTCTCACTCATCGGACGAAACGCAGCCATTAAAGCAGTAGTCCCCAAACTTATTTTTCTCGTGGACCACTTTCAAAATTTTACTGGTTTCGGTGGACCCCCTGCTGCTACATTTCTACCACATTCTTAAAGTCGCCAAAAAATAAAAATTATGTCACTTCTGAGTTCTGTCTCTATATTGTCGGGCGGATAGCGCTTTGCAAGTCTGTACACGAAATTGTACGTAATATCGAATACGCAAGTTTGGACAAGTAACAGTCGCTTGCCTTATTAAAATATTATCTGCTTAGTTAGGTACTTAAAACAATGTAGGTAGACCCTTATAAAAACTATGCTTACATTTTTGCTCCTTACTATCAAAAGCAGATAAATTTTCGTGGACCCCCATTTTTTGTTCACGCCTACGTAGACCCCCAGCAAGTCTCCCGTGGACCCTAGGGGGTCCACCTGGACCACTTTGGGAATCACTGCATTAAAGGCTACTTCACGCCGATCTTCTGTGAGAGGGTGGTAGTTCCCCGGTCGAGCCAGCCCGTGTTTGAGCTGTAGTAACTAGCCACAGCTAGGCTCTACCACCTCTAAAAATAATGTATTTGTTTCACAAACATAAGGAATGCTTTTCTAATGTATATATGTATAATCCATAATTTAACTCAAAAAAGTTCCATAAAGGACAGTCGTGTGACAAAATCTCTTAAATCCCAGATCTGTCGATAATACAAAGATTTATCTGAGTCAGACGATCATTTTAACATGGGGCATGTTTAAATATTTTAAATATTTTATTTAAATTATTTGTTTGTACAGTATGTATATTTTTGGATATAATTTGAAGCATAATGCGAGGAGAGTCTAAAAATAAGTAATAATTTTTCCTTTAGTTACATAGTAATTAAATGTATTGTTTCGTTTCATTTGTGTTTGTACTTTTACTGTGTGTTTTGTAGTTTAAACTGTATAGTATGCGTTTTGCATTCTTTAATCTTCGTATATAATAGTATATATGTAATATTTATATGAAGGATATACGTGAAACTCTCTTTGTTTAAGTTTTCGAATGAAAATTCGTGAAAATACTATACACTATTCAATACATAGATTGTAACTCGCTTCAAAAAGTTCTCGTGGTAGAATTTGATGTACAAATTGCTACAGTAGAATGTAAACTAGAAATAATGCCAGAAAACTGTTGTTTACCTACATAGAAAACACATATATCGACTACCTTCTTTTTTTATTGCTTTTATTTTTGAGTATATACATATACAGGGTGACTGGTGAATTACTATCGATATTTGAGGACGTGATATTTGACGATCATATATGACAAAATAAAAATTAATATAACATAAATATTACTAAACTTCTAAGTAAAGTTAACCAAAAGTGTGTAATTAATTACGCATCGTATGAACACCCTACAGATTAGGTATACACACACACTCACACAGACGCGGCGGGGGCGTGTTGTTGTATCAGCACGCCGCCGCACGCGTCCACACTTGGAACGTGTCCACACTTTATTTATTTATACGGAAATTTGGTCAAAAATTAAGTACCTATTTTTTTTTACATAATTCGAATGAGAATCATGTACCGAGTATTCTCCTTAAATATTGATAGTAATTCACCAGTCACCCTGTATATTAATTTTAATCAATAGTTGTTATATATGGTTCTTATAGATAAAAAAAATAAGTGTTGTCAAGGCCTAGGTCGCCATTTCGTATGTTTTTATTATCTGTATTTACATTTACGTTATTCGCAATAAAATAAACGTTAAGCCTTCTTATGTAAATCATTTCGATTATGTATTTTCATAAAACCGTCTGGACCTAAACGGATTATGAAAGAAAAATAATATTTTGTTCTCATAAATGTTTTTTTAAAAAGTAGAAATTTAAGTGCCATATCTGAATAATAATCTTTTCTGATTAGTGAAATTAATGAAATTTCTAAAACGAGTCCCAATTCACTCCTTGTTAGATCGTCTGTCTGCTAGTGAAAGTCTTATCAAAACCGGTTCTACTATTTGTAAATTAGCCGAAATATAGAGACGTATACAAAAATCGTAAAATATATTATTATAACATATATTCTATGCATACACTAAAAACCATTTCATCTATACTAATATTATAAAGCTGAAGAGTTTGTTTGTTTGTTTGAAAGCGCTAATCTCCGAAACTACTGGTTCGAATTGAATAATACTTTTTCTGTTGGATAGTCCAGTTATCGAGGAAGGCTGTAGGCTATATAACATTACGCTACGACCAATAGGAGCAAAGATATAGGGGTAAATGTTTAAAAAACGGGAGAAATTATATCATCTTTGAAGCCTTCCGTTGCGTGCGCCGTGAAAACGGTTCAAGATACACAAAGAATATGTACTACAGAATAATAGCTCTTTTAATGATCTAAAAAACAGTCCGCGACAGTATATGTCTATCTTTTAAGATTAATTCATAAAAACCGTTTTTATGGTACCTAATTTGGTCGAAATAATTTTATAAAATCTTTATTCAAATAAACAAGTAAATATGTTGTTGGTTAAGAGTACTTCATTGTGAATAAAAAAAACATAGGTTTTATTCTGAAAATTCTACGGGAACTCGACCATTCCGAAAAGCCCACAAGAACGGGAACTATGTGGGACGAACCAAAAATCTGCCGTAAGTCACTATTCCACGCGGACGGAGTCGCGGCAAAAGCTAGTATATAATATATGTGTGTGTAGATATATATATATTTTCTCATTCTTTAAGACAAACATTTAACATTATCATTCAGTCAAAATATCTAAAACAGCAGACATTAAAAAAAATCGGAATATTAATCAAAAGAAACAAGGGTAAGTCGTGAAAAACAACTAGTATTAAACAAAATAAGGTTAACGAACTAGTATGATGAATGAATTGAGAATCAAATAGTTTTTTTGTCGGTCTCAATTGAAATATGTGTAGGTTTGTGTGTCAAATACCGACGCGTCTAAGAACAGGTTGTGGTTGTATTATGTGATTTCTCTTGTTCGGAAAACTATAGAAACTTGGAAAATTAAAAAAAAAACATAATTTTCATTTTATTTTGAAATTAAAAACTTATTAGTTAATTAGTTCATATTGAAAATAATAAATCGAGGATCTAAAGCAATTTTATTTAGTAACTAAATTTTAGGGATATATTTAATTAAAATAACGCTACTTTGTTTGATTTTTAATTGAATATTAAATGTATGTACATACTTTACCATCAATGTGTTTTTAATGTGTTTTCTATATAGAGATCACTACGCCCTGTCATAACTGTTATAATTCGAAAAATTTTAATCGATTTCAAAACAATCCATTCTTTTTCATATATATATTATTTGTGTACGTATAAGTTTCTCAAAATACCAGAATTATAAAATATATACTTGGAAGCGATCGTCGTCTCGTCTGAATAACTCTCCAAGGTCAAAAGAAAGTTTGTACAGGTTTTGATGTTTTAAGATTCACTTGCATTCTGAAGATACGCGTCAGACACAAAACTTTTTAAATAAAGATATCTCTCGCAGATTAAAATGATCAAAATAAACAATACTATTCATAATTCTCGATTTTTTATATTTTGTAATAAGAAATACAATAAAATTTCATTAAATTCAGAAACCCTATTAATTAATTCTAATTTAATTTTGGTACTTGTACGTGAGATGCTTAATCGAGCCATTATAAAACAAAAATGACTTATGCATTTTGGATAATATCACTCTTAAACTGCTGATTTATAAAAACCAAACAGCTCAGATCTAACGAAACACCAATAAGCTTTGAAATGTAAACCGCATCAAATACGGTCGATCCATTTAAGATTTGACACAATAGTTACATAACAAACATAGACATCAAACCTCAAACAGTTTTTTACGCGGGAATGAAAAATAGGTAGTGTATAACCTATACAAATATTATTGTAATGTTGTTATCCTTGGTAATAGTAATAACTAATAACATCACTAAATATTCATATGATCACGTTTAAACAAGTAATCAAAGCGCATAAATAATATTACATATAGTGTTTGCAAATTACAGATAAAATAACTTTGATATCGATATCAAAAAATTGAAACGATACGTCAAAAGTTGGCGGGAAACTATCTGTCACAACACATTTCGTCGGGGATAGTGCAAATCCGCGTAACTAGCATTTGATAATTCCGAGTATTTACAATGGAAGCAGATTATCAGAAGAAAGTTTGAGCTGAAATATTTTCTATATTAACGACTTTTAATGTAATTTTTTCACAATTAATAATTACTTAGTGTTTAATTTATAAGCTTCAATGTTAGTTACGCGGATTTGCACTATCCCCGACGATTTGTAGACACGTTCTAATATTGTGATTTTAAATATATATAGTAATACTATAGGAAATAATTCTAGTGTTACTGATTTAAATTTTTTAAGCGATGGGTATCACTTGAAACGTACGCGTAAGGAATAATAATAGTTTACGTCATGCACTATAAACAGTGGCTGTTGGGTTTCTATGAATGAAAATTTGATATTCAAGGTTGGCTTTTGTTGAAAACACAGGATAAAATGTAAGGTAAGATAAATAATGAGTATATAACTCGTCTTCTTAATGCATCTATATCTTCTTCTATTTGGCAATTTCCCAGCTATAGCCAGGGTCTGCCTTACATGTTGTGCATAGTTTTGGCTAATTGTTTTTATGACCGGCCTGACATCAACCCTCTTTGGGAAATAATGTATCTGATGTATATGTATGTATTATATATATTAGTAATAAAAATATATAAGCAGAAACATTTTAATTGTAATTTCACCAAATATTTTTATATGTAAATTTGTAGTGACATCTAAATTATATGATAATAAACATTTAGGTATACTGAAGTCTGAAGCATAGTTTATCAAATGAATCACAATTTTTTTATACCCATTATAATGAAATAATGACTTTTATTTTGTTTTTTTTAAATCAGGTTTAACAGTTACTTTGACAAATTATTTATTTTTATATCTATATCATATTATTTGCTATATTAAAATGTTTTCCTTAATAAATATTACACTGTGTATGAACTGCGACATGATTCAATATGTTAATTGACAATAAGTAAATTTACAATATCTAATAAATCATATTATAATAAATTGTAATTTAAATTTATAATTGCATTAAATATTCTCTCAAGTATTGCAACATTATAAAATCTTTTGCAACAGTTATATTCTTCTGCTTCTTACTAATAAAAAATAAAACATTGGTTTAGATGATTCTTATTAATTATTATCATGTATATATATAATAAAATAATTATTATATATAGTATAATAAAAATTATTTTATTTTAACCCAACAATATTACTTTGCATATACACAAAGAATAGAAGTATGGAACTATTCAGCATTTTTAAAAGGTAAAATTTAGTTAAATTTTACATCTACATGAGATTTCAACACAAAATTGATATTGATGATTTGACCGATGGGATTTTTATTTCACAATTTTTTTAGTTATATACATGGAAAATAAGAATATTGTATTTGATTTGAGCTTATAAAAACTAAATAGTTTAAAACATTTCTTATAATTTATAATATTAACTTTTATACCTATTGACATTTTTAACACTCTCAAATTTGAACGGCATATAATGCTGTTAAGTAACTGATCATATTAATTTTGTAATTAAAATAACTATTTTATTACCAGAAATAACTAAAACAATAATGCTGTTAAATAACCTATTATTAGTTTTATTATATATTTTATATCCTATAACTGGTAAAGCTTTAAAAATCAAGGTCAGAGAAAGTGACATAGTTGCTAAATAAATCAGAATTTCACTTTTTTTCATTCCACACCATGATAACGGGGATTCGATGGTAATATTAACAGATACTTATTAAACACACGCGATGTCTAGTTAGAAATTTAGTATAATATAAAAAAAAACGCAAAATGCATCGTGATTTATAAGTTATAACCCTTTACGTAAAAAGCTAGTATTTTGTTATATTAAAAAAATGTTTCAGCCTACATGTACAGCTAGTGTTACGTGACAATTTCACTTTTGAGAAAATAGGAAATTGAACACTTACCAATAGATGAATTTTATATTAAAAATATATTTTCTTTATAAACGCACAATACTCGAACGCGACTTGATAATTTCGCGAGCGGACTGGCGCTTTAGATTTCGTAAATTGCGAAATGATATTGCTCTGACACACTTCTAGACATTTTCGACGTCTGACGTCTTTAGTCACAGACTATTCAACCCAACTGATTCGTATTTCGTTGTATGCTTGGCCGCTTCTGACTGAACAACTAACAAGTTATTACAAAGGCCGCTACATTCTATTCATGTCGTACCAGCATAAAACATATTAGAAACAATAATCTTTATATATAAAAGAAAATCGTATTATTTACACTATTTATAAATCAAGAACGACCGTAGGGGTTTGTCTGAAAATTGGTGGAGAGATAGCTTAGAACAAGGGACAAGGGACAGGGTTGAAAAGGAAAAAAAAAATAAGTTGTACAAATCCGAAATCTTCTTATTTACTGTCTTTAAGGAGTAGAGTTCGGCTGGTCAGCTATACATTTCTAATTCTGAAACTAACGCAACGCAGACCAAGTCGCTGGCAAAAACTAGTAAGGTTTATATTTTATATCACACTTAGATATTATGTAAGTACAATAGAAAGAAAATAACAAATAATTAATAATGTTGTGTATAATTAAATCGACAAAAAATATATACAGATAGTTTTGATACACGAAAGAATTGGCGGCAGAAGTTTCCAAATTTGTTTCAAATATTTCACTTTTCCTAAAACAGTATCGTCTGAATGATAATCTGGACGCATTTGACGATGACATATCATATTTGCCCAACAAAGATAAATATACCGCTTCGAAATATGGTACCATTAAACTCCTCCCGAACCATATCCAAATTAGAATGAAGAATAGTGTCAACAGTATGACCTGGCAGAACATATAGAAATAGTAGGGGAATATTATAGCGTCGGGGGTCGTGAGTTTAGTTAGCTTACACACGATCCATTGAATCATCATCCAATACACCAGACATTGGTTCGTACCGGAGCACAAAGATACGAAACAATCCCACATTCGTCCACACAGAATGTATGGAAAGCAGAACACTTCCCACCAATTGTGAGTGAACACATCTTCGGTCGGTGCATGAAAACGTTCGCCTTGAATTTCATCGCATCTTATTGGAGGCTCCTTCCTTTTCCGTTTCGGCGCCATTATAATTAATTTTGAATTCTTCCTTCTATAAATATTTCATTGATTTACAATACTTAACTTATGTATATGAATAACAAAATAATGTCACTGTCAAAATGTCGTTTTTGAATAGAAATCATCGTAAATTATTTCGATTTTACGAAAAAGATTCCATACAAAAACATATATATTGAAGTCAGTAATCTGATATTGTACATCATTAAACAAATTACATACTAAAATAGTAAATATCAATTGTTTTATTAATTTTTGTGATAATAATCATATATTTATTTTGATGCAACTATTTGCTTTATTTGACAGGTGAAACTTTGCTAGTTTGATAGATGTCATTAGTAACTAAAGTTTCAAAAACTTTACTAAAACATGACAGTTCCGTAAGTGCCATGGGTCGGGATACATTTAACACACTCTATATAATTTTTTATTTACAAATATAATGTAAAAGTGCATATAATTGTAAGAAAAAGTATAAAAGTTATAGTGATTGCTGTTAAAATAAATTTTGTTAGCAGGTAATTAGAAAAAATATGTATATTAAAAAGTGAAAGTATGTTGTAAGTCCATTTGTCCAGTCTTATTATTTATTGTGTTCAAATTAATTAATGTGATCGTAAATTAATTATAATTAGTACAATTGATGTTTAGTTTTGTCAACTACACCTTGATTATGACTAAAACTAGTTCTACCAGCCTTGAGAATGAGAATTTGTGTTTTTTATTCAACACTTCCTTTAAAATAGCCTTGGATAATAAGTTTTCGCGCAGATTTATTTGTTACAAACAAGTATTTTGTTGTGAGCTATAAACAAATTGCGTTATATTATATACTAATTTCTATTGGATGAAAATAATTAATTCATATATTTAAAATTATTAAGGATAATTTTTTTATACATACAAAATAAAAGTCGTAATATATCTTTTCAAAGCTGAGATAAAAATAACATACATTTTATTATTTAATATTGATCTTTATTCAAGTAATTAACAAGGTTTTATTGAAAAAAAAAACCAATTAAGTAATATGTTAAGAATAAGTTAAATTCCCAATAAGAAATAACCAAGATCTATAAATAATTTTTATCATACAAGTCTCACAATCTTATTTCAGGTCACAAAATGGTTTCAAGGCTATTAATCTTTCTGGTATTATTACCGTTGTTGAGATCAGAATATATCCCTCCCGGCCCGGCATATCCCTGCCCTAAAGAAACCGAGAGACAGCTTTTATATCCTTGTACATGTGAAAAAGGTACCGACGATGGATTGTTCATTAAATGTGAGAACACAGGGTTGGCGATCATGAGCGTTGGACTCGGAAACATAGCCGGCTTAGGGCTGCCTATCGAAAGGTTGGAGATACGGGAATGTAAAATTGGTAAGGCAACTTATAAAGTTATAATAGTAAAATAGAGTTGAGTCTTAACTATGACTGAGACTTCTTTGTCAATAAAAATTTATATAAATTCTATAATAAATATTGCCCGATTTATATCTTATTAAATCAATATCTGCTATTGAAGGTTCCATCAAAATTGGCCGAGATACATCAGAGATTATTCAGAATAAATAGACAGACCAAAAAATATATGTACATATATTGAGTCAATATATATTGTATATGTGAATTCATTGTTTTTTTTTAATTTAATTATTTGTATATATTATTTATGACACAAGGCAGATGTGTCTTATTAAGTACTTGAAATTACCTAAAAATGTATAGACTGTATTGTTGATAATAAATTTTAATTTTATTCTTCTTTAATATAATAAACTTTATAATAATGAAGTCAGTGGTGGCCTAGTTGTTAAAGGCCCGCCTCTCATGCATGAGGGCGCGGGTTCGACCCTGGCCCTGGCAAGTACCAATGTGATTTTTCCGAGTTATATCTACTTTCTGAGAGTATTTAGATATCACTGATTAATGCATTCCAAAAGAGTGTTGATGTCAAGCAGGCGGCCGGTCGTAAATACAATTAGCCAAAACTATTCACAAAAAAATGTAATCCAGACCCTGGCTAAAGCTGGGAAAATTGCCAGGTACAAGAAAAATTAAAATAATAATATTTTATATTTTCCAGTACACCTATTCGGACCGTTACTACATAGATCGAGTGTGAGAGTGTTACACATAGTTGATACTCCTATAAAAACCATTGATGAATTTGCATTTGCCGGTGTTAACAAGACTTTACAGGAGATATACATGACCTATACAAGAATATCACAATTCCCCAAAGAAGCATTTAAGGTGACATATATTACTATAACAATAATATAATAATTTGTATGAAAATTATTTTTATATACCACTAGCGACATCTATTGGCAGTTACATAGAATTTATTTTTGTATTAAATATTATTGGAGTTACTAGATTGGTCACTTTAAACAAATAGATCTTTATTTTGATGTACCTTATAATTTGAATGAATATTTTGATTTATTCTTATCATATCAAACCGGTTTTATTGATATGAAAAGATTTTATATCTAATATATGAATGATTTACTCTGTGGCATACATTTTATTCTTATTTGATAAAAAGTCTATACAAATGATATTTAAATATTTTTTACAATGTTTCTTTAGTTTTTTCCCTGACTCTTTCTCTAATATTTATGGTTGAGGTATGTGTGGCCTTTTAGTAATAAATACTGACTTTAAAACAATTTTTCATAGATAATAGGTATAACATATTGTATACAAATATTGTACTTTGAAGAATATACCATATTTTCTTTATTTTCTAGATCCTAGGCAATCTAACGACTCTATCTATAGATGGGCATTTGATGACGTCACTATCCAAGGATATTTTCGGAGGAAGCCTAGCTGTTGGTAAGCTAGAGAAGCTTCATCTCGTCAATGGCTTGTTAAGCGACATACCTGTTGAAGCATTTCAAGTAAGAAGTTATATGTACTATTATTTTTCAACTAAATATGTATTTGGTATTCCTATATGAATTTAAGTAAATAATTTCATTAATTAAAGGGTCCGTAAACAATGAAATCCTTTGTATTAGGTAGAGTTGTATGTTTATATATTTTTATTTAATTTCAGAATTTAAAAAAGCTGAAAACCCTTGATCTTCATGGTAATAGATTAGCGACGTTGAAAAGAAATCAGTTCAAAGGACTTAGAGATACTGAGGTGTTGGATTTGAGGTAATATTAAATAAATGTATAAATAAATAAATGTACATACATATATATATATATTATATAAAAATAATAATGTGTGGAGTCCTTCTAAGAAAAAGTGAAACTTCTTAATGTTGGAATGAAAACAGGAAGGAGTGAAATTGATTTATAAAGAATTTCTAGTGTTTCTTAAAGATAAAGTTTATTAACATTACTTACAAGTCACTATTGATTGCATGCGTTCGAGCGACATGCATTCCCTCTCGCTTTGTCTCTTTTTATTATCTCCAAAAG
Source organism: Danaus chrysippus (assembly GCA_916720795.1). Taxonomy (NCBI): domain Eukaryota; kingdom Metazoa; phylum Arthropoda; class Insecta; order Lepidoptera; family Nymphalidae; genus Danaus; species Danaus chrysippus. The sequence goes on from CAKASE010000070.1 coordinate 1,576,116, forward strand.
CGTTAAACGTTTAACGCAACCTTGTAAGAAATAGCATAAGAAGTTTCACTTAAATAATTTATCATATTTTGTATATCGTATTTTTCATGCTCACCAAGGATATTAGGTGAGAATATTTTATTTAACTTACAGTTATATTTATTATTATTAGATTTTTTTTATATAGAGTGTAGTAGAACATTGAGTATGAGTAATAGAAAGTGTCGAGGTTATCTTTAATTTGATACTGATTGAAACTGGTACAAGTCAGTTTTGATTATTTAAAAGAAATTTCGTTATTAAAATAATCGTTAGAAATTATAAAGACATGCAAAATCAACGAAATATTGATAACATTAGCTATTTACTGAATTTCAAGTTTATTTTTAATTTATTATACAATTTTAATGATAAAACTCACTCTATATAATATTAGTCAATTAACTAATTATTTAATATGTCTTCTCTCATCAGTTACAACAATTTAACCAAGCTAGACGGGAGTCACATTGGAGATCTGACTAAGCTGGGCTGGTGTAACGCCAGTCACAATAATCTACCGGACATACCCAGGTAAATAGCATATATTATATATAATACGTCCAACGAGACGTGATAAACGTTGTAAATAAACATACTTCATTTTGCTTTGGTTGTTATTTTACTATAATCAATAATAGTAAGGAAAATATATAGTCAGTGGTGTCCTAGTGGTCAAAAGGCCCGTCTCTCATGCACGAGGGCGCGGGTTCGATCCTGGCCCGGGCAAGTACCAATGTGATTTTTCCGAGTTATATGTACTTTCTAAGAGTATTTAGACATCACTGATTAATGCATTCCCAAAAAGGGTCGTAAAAAACAATTATCCAATACTATTTACAACATGTTCTGTGGAAGAGAAGAACATGTTGTGCCGACCCTACATAAAGTTAGATCAAAAAAAAAAATGGAAAGAAAATATATCTGTATTAACTGTCTAACATGATTTTTGTGAACAGATTTCTGTCAATATCCACTCAGAAATTATACTATTCACTAACATACAATCTAATAGTAAGAAAACATATTGTTATTAATAATAATAATATATGTCTATCCAAAAATATACTATCACGATATCTTAGCAGTTGTAATGGCGGTTACAAGACATATACAAATACTAGCTTTCCGCTAGCAGCTTCGCCCGCGTGGAGTTCGGTTATATCGCGTTTCCAAGAGAACCTTTTAAAAGTCTGGGATAAAAACTATCCTATGTTCTTTCTCAAGGTCAACTCTATCTCTGTACCAGATTTCATTGAAATCAGTTCAGTAGTTTAGGCGTGAAAGCGTAACAGACAGACAGACAGAGTTACTTTCGCATTTATAATATTATAGTATATATATATTTCTAATCTCTTTACGTGTTAATTTCCAGGGGTATGTTCGCGAGGAACACAGTCATAAAAGTCGTTCATTTGGACAACAATAAGATCAAAAAGTTAGACGTGAACAGCTTCAGAGGAATGAGGTTTTTAAGGTATGAAAACATTTATATATATTATCATAGTATAAATAAAAATGGCCTTTTGCATGGCGTTTCTTTGTTGTGTTCGGCCAAATAAGACCATGTGGAGGATTTATTCCTCTTCATTTGACATATTTGCACAAATAAGACACATACACAAATAAACGAAAACGCATAGACGTGTTGATGGTATGCCAAGTGTGGATGTCGTGTTTGTGCTATTTGGACTACGTACAAATATTTGGACAAATGTGGCGAATACGCAACGCCAAGTGAAGTGCCACCTTAAAACTATATTAAATTCATAATTTATATTGTAATAGCAAAACTGAATGATAGGAGTTAATATAATAAAATCTTACATTATACTAGATATCATATTTAACTGTACTGATCAAGAATAACTAATATACATTAAGTTTATGTACTTTAAGAAAAGAATATTAACATTTTTTGATAAAAAATGTTTGCTATTGGGTCTAAGAATTTTTTTTTATAATTCATTCATTGAAATATGTATAGTAGATGTATTTAAGTATAGAATGAGAATTTCTAGTTATTTCACTATGATAATTGGGTTGGGATTGGTTAGAAGATTTTTAGCTACTTTAATATAAGATAGTCTTACCAAGATTTATATATATGTATGTAAATTGATGAATTCTAGGTTATAATAAATAATTAATATATGAATGGTAATAGTAAGTAAGTAAGATACATATGTATTCAAGCTTTTGACAAATATATCCTAAACATATAATTAAGTCATTGATTTTAATAGAACAATGTATGTAAATCACTTGGTTTTAAACTTGTTCCTTATAAATTCACTCTATTTTTGATATTTTTCATTATTTGTTTTATATTTCTTCATTATAATTCTATATTATATACAAAAAACTCACATTATTATAACAATATTATAATTATGACAATATTTTCCTCAGACGTCTCTACCTACAAGACAATCAGATATCTGATATCGGTCGAGGGACCTTCTCATCGGTCACTCGAATAGGTACAGTGGACCTCGCAAGAAACCTCATCACTAAAGTAGATTATCAAATGTTCCAGGCTGTAAAATACGCTGAGGTGTGTACAACTACTAATATTATAAAACTAATATAGTCTAACTACTATAGTATAGTAACATTTAGAACTCACCAAAAACATGCCTGTTAAAAAGGGGGCCAAGTTCCAATCGGCTAATTGTTTGCCTAAAAAAGGGGTGAAATCCAATCTAATGCCAAGTTTAGATTCACTTTGAAATCGATCATAATCATCTTCATCAACAGCATGATCCACTGGTAAACATTTGCCATTCCCAAGACTCGCCACCACACCCAGTCCTCTGCCTTCCACATCCAGCCACTACCCGCCACCTTATTCACGTCAACGGTCCATCTGGCCGAAATTCACTTTACCATACACCCAACTTAAAATATGGTATAGTTGTGAAAATACGTAGGTGCTTGGTTAAAAATATCTAAAATTATAATACTTCTAAATTTGAACTTGGCAGGTTTTTGTGCTGTACGTAACACTTAATTAATTGTATCATTAATTTATTATTTAGTTATATAATTATTTATATTTATATAATTTAAATATTATATAAATATAAATAATTAAATTAACCTGCCAAGTTCAAATTTAGAAGTATTATAATTTTAGATATTTTTAACCAAGCACCTACGTATTTTCACAACTATACCATATTTTAAGTTGGGTGTATGGTAAAGTGAATTTCGGCCAGATGGACCGTTGACGTGAATAAGGTGGCGGGTAGTGGCTGGATGTGGAAGGCAGAGGACTGGGTGTGGTGGCGAGTCTTGGGAATGGCAAATGTTTACCAGTGGATCATGCTGTTGATGAAGATGATTATGATCGATTTCAAAGTGCATCTAAACTTGGCATTAGATTGGATTTCACCCCTTTTTTAGGCAAACAATTAGCCGATTGGAACTTGGCCCCCTTTTTAACAGGCATGTTTTTGGTGAGATTTCAATACTTTTTTTCAAGAAATCGTACATACAATCGTACTATACAGCCGTACAATGCATAACTTACAGCATAAAACATACAGCTACCATCTGATGGCATAGGAATTACCCTATGTGGTATATCTCCGCCAACCACCGAAAGATGTACAATTTCCATCGTTGGTAAATGAATAGTAGAAAAGAAATAGAGTGAATTTGTGCTTTTAACACACACAAGTAATCAATCAATAAGCAATATCAAAATTAATCCTTTAGCAAGTCAAATCAGTGATCCATTTAATCGTAATCGTAACCATATATAAGATATCAAGACATAAGTGTAGAAAGAAATAGAAAGAAATGACCATCGATTCCTTATCGACTTTCATTCATATATACTGCAGACAAAACAATATCGCGATTCAATTATACCGCTAGCGCCATCTATCGAAAGTAATTTATAACAATAGAAACCTGATTTTTTAGGTAAGCAATATTTAATTAAGTTATACAGTGTGCATTATGTATACATGACAATATTTTATATCCCTTATATATATATCAGTTCTTAAGAAGCGCCCCACACTTTTTTCACAATAATATTAATTTAAAAATAAATTAACAAACAATAAATGGTATTTTTGTGAAAAAAAGCGTGATGAGCTTCATATATCACTTCTTGAGAAGCGCCCCACGCTTTTTTTTTCAATAATACCATTTATTGTTTATTTTAAACAATTTAAATTAAATTGATTTCCAAGGTTGTAAAGGTTAAATTAGTTTCCACGCGGTTTCTTTCATCATTGGAGCGTGTTTTTTAGTTTTTTTTTTAAACTATATTTATTTTTTATTTTTTAGTTTCATTTATCACCGATTGTTAGATGTACTCATATTATTAATTATTAATATTTCATTATTATGTATTTTATTGTGCTGAGCTGAGCGCCTATATAAAGGTTTTGATTACCTGTCAGTGAGTCAGTGCCAAAATTAGCTATTTTCACAGGGTCATATTTCAGGATCTACTGAAGCTTTATCTATGAAATTTGGCATACTGCTTTAGGACTAGTATATAATTACGTAGGTACAATTTTATCTCTGTACTTGCAATAGACACTGAGCTACAGGGGGTCAAAAGTGGGTCGAATTTATTAAAAATTCGATATTTAGAATTGAGGCAACTCACGCTTGACCGATTTCTTAAATTTCTTAATTTTTTGTTAATCTACATATAACACACAACCTGTGTACCAAATTTCATAATGCTAAAACAATGGGAAGTGGCCTAGAGGTTTTGATTACCTGTCAGTGAGTCAGTGCCAAAATTAGCTATTTTCACAGGGTCATATTTCAGGATCTACTGAAGTTTTATCTATGAAATTTGGCAAACTGCTTTAGTACTAGTATATGATTACGTAGGTAAAATTTTATCTCTGTACTTGCAATAGGCACTGAGCTACAGGGGGGTCAAAAGTGGGTCGAAACGGTTCGTGTAAATATAATGCACGGCATGCGCCGGCCTGTGGAACTTGGCCGGCGCACTACCGTGCGCTTAGATAACAAAAATTTGATTATATTAAAATTCAATGTAATAATAATATAAATTTCAATTACAGCTTATAAATTTATCAGAAAACAAGATAACTTCGATAGACAAGCAAGCTTTCACTGATCTATACTTGGCCGTAGTAAATATATCACACAATCAGATATCGAGCATCGAACCCGGGGCCTTCGAGAACTGTAACAATATGACGCTGTTGGATTTGAGCTACAACAAGCTGAAGGAAATTAATAAACAAGCCTTCGATGAGAACACATACGCTAATGAGTTGAAAGTTACATATAATGAGTTCACTGATTTGGGACAGGTGAGAGAAATTACTCATATACAGTGGCGGCCGGTGGGTAATCGAACCGGCGATGCACTTTACTAAAATATTAAAATTAGAAAATGCAACAAAACAACAATTGACATAAAATATGTTTATTTTTTATACATTAATTAATGCAACGACATTTTTCCGAAGCGAAATATTCAATCACCTATTTATTAAAATCGGTTATTGTTTGTATATTTTTTTTAATTCAATACTAAGCACAGAAAGTGCATTTAGCAAGTGCAGGGTATTTCGGAGAAAAGTTTTGATTCTTTTCAATTCCAATTCGTCATACATCGGGTGCTCTCGGTAATCTTCGGCCGCTCGTGCAGCGCTCGAGAACCGACTCATTACTCGGTACATTTCTATGAACTAACTTTTGTTTCACGCGTCAGGCGTATTATAATATTAGTAGGATATACTATGTTATATATTAACATACAAGTATATACATATATTAACATATAATTATACATTTTCAGATCCCAATCCACAATATGACGGGCATAAGGATATTGAACGCTTCACATAATTTAATTACAACGATACCGAAGATGGCATTCCCTAAACTTTATGAACTACACACAGTCGATATATCATATAATAATCTAAGTGATATATTTAATAGTGTTTTCCAGAATTTGTTCTCGTTGAGGTAATATATATATCCCTACTAATATTATAAATGCGAAAGTAACTCTGTCTGTCTGTTACGCTTTCACGCCTAAACCACTGAACTGATTTTAATGAAATTTGGTACATATAGAGTTGACCTTGAGAAAGAACACAGGATAGTTTTTATCACAGACTTTTGAAAGGTTCTCTTGGAAACTCCACGCGGGCGAAGCTAGTATATATACGTATAAATATAACATTATGTAAAGCTTAAATTGTAATAATAGGAGGGAAAATGCTAAGTATATTTTACACCATGAAAAATTTAACACTTTTTTTATTTAGTGTTTTAATTAGACGTTGTTTCTGTGAATAGTCGCCATTTTCTTTGTGTGAATGATAAATAGGATAAATAGATATAAGAAGTATTTTTAAGCGAAATATTTGACTTCAATTTATTGTTATTTAATTGTAGACATATTAAATGTTTTTGTAAATCTTTGATAATGGAGTCTTCTCTTCTTTGAAACGTTGGGAGTATGTAGTTTATAATCAAAAATAAGAATCGTCTTCATTTAAATGGAGTCATTTTTGCCATATATATATATACACACACACACACACACATATATATATTATATACAAGATTTAATACATATATTTGTCATATACTTTCAGATATCTGAACCTAAGTCACAATTCCTTGGAGCGCATCAAACCGGCAACATTCGGTACTATACCTACAGTCTTGGAATTGGATCTGTCACACAATAAGCTAACAGATGTATCTAGAGGCAGTCTAGCTAAATTAGCAAGCTGTAGACTCATTGATGTTAGCTTTAATAGCTTGGAGAAGATATTCCAGATACCTATCAGTTTGGGGTATGATTATTTAATATATATATTTTTTTGATATACAAAATGTATAGTTCAATATGATTAATGGTTTCTGAAAGAAAACAAGATACATAGATTAAAATTTTAGTGGTCATTGTATGGATTTTATATATATATTAGAATAGATTCATGTATAAAGTCATTTTAATATATAAATAGTGTGTATCATAAAACAATTCACATCCTCTAAATTTGTTAACTAAATGTCTATTAAATTATGTATATAGAGTTAAACTAAAAGACTAATAAATATGATAAATAAATTAATATATAACAACAAGTACATATATCATCTAATCTCATGTCGCTCACACTGATTACTTCGCTTTATAGCAATATTACCGACTCATTCTCTCTCTCACTCCCACTCTCTACATATGTACATATATCTTTCTCTCTCTACGTTAAATATTTAACGCAACCTTTTGCAAGTCACAAGAATCACTCCAACAAAAATATTGAAATAAACAGTATCTATCGTGTATCTTCTTCTTCCTGGCAATTTCCCAGCTTTAGCCAGGGTCTGCCTATATCTATCATGTATAATGTATGTAATTTTATCCAACAGGGAATTGAATCTGTCACACAACAATATAAGTACAATCAAAACGAACACTTGGCCAACAATGAACGCGTTGCTATCACTCAACTTGTCGCACAACCAGTTGGCCGACATGTCCAGCGACACATTCAGCGGCTTGTTAACGCTTCAAACGCTTGATCTGTCTAGTAACTCGCTGGACGCACCGCCGTGGGAAGCGCTGAATACGCTGACTAGCTTACAGTATTTGTATTTACAGGTATGTCTTTTGTTGTTCCATTTTTAAATTATCCAATAGGAACGCTCCATTTTGATTGAACATTTGAGGGTTTAGTGTCTAGTAACTCGATGGACGCACCGCCGTTGAAGCGCTGAATACGCTGACTAACTTAAAGTATTTGTATTTAGAGGTATTAGTTATGTGTTCCATTTTTAAATCAACCAATTGGAACGCTTCATTTTGAAATTTGAGGGTTCACTGATTGTACTTGAAGCATTAGTGGATTTAATATTCCATTTTTACGAATAGGAATGCTCCATTTAATATTGACGTTTGACATTTGGACTAACATTTACGGGTATGCTAACAAAATGAGTTAAAGACATAAACTTGTTTTGCCTAAGTATTGTTGTATTAACTATCCTCTTTGTCATGCAACTATCTAATATAGATAGATACCTATTAATATCATAAGTAGGCAGATTCTACTTAAATAGTTTTTATATTATCTATGTGTACGTTTTAGACATATCTGCTAGTAACGTTAAATAGTTACAGTCTAAGCTGGATTACATACATTGACTAAAATTTTAATAAATATAATTAACTAAGAAAAATAACCTTTACATCAATTTATATTATATATTATAATTTCAGTACAACAATCTGACATCGCTATCAAAATCAGCGTTCGGTAATCTGCCAACTACCTTCAAGTTGGATCTATCTTACAACCAGTTGACTGATATATCACAGAAGGCTTTCAGTGGTATGGCGCAGTTACTAGACCTCACGCTGAAAGGAAATAAGTTGAGGAGAATACCTAATGGAGTTTTTACTGGATTGGTAGCTATGAGGTTGGTGTGATGTATCCTACTAATATTATAATTGCGAAAGTTTGTGAGTGTGTGTGCATGTTTGTTACTTCTTCACGCTCAAACGGCTGAACGGATTTTTAAAAAAATTTGTATACAGGAAGCTGACGTCCAGGAATAACACATAGGCTACCTTACAACCCGGAAATCCGCGGGTAACACCGCGGGGCGCAGCTAGTATATATATATTTGTACATAAATTCAAACCTTAACTAGAATTTAGCAATATTGTTCAAAAATATAGTTGTCTTACAGAGCCACTGGCATTAAATGACTAATAAAACCTTAACTAGAATTTGTTGTAGTCTTGAGTTTTAACTAATTGGCATCTTAAACTAGAACATCTTAAATAACTTAAATTTAATATACAAACACACTCACAAACTCCTTATAATTATTATACTAGCTAACCCGACAAACGTTGTTTTGCATTAAAAAATATAGGGTTCGGTCTTAAAAAGTAAGAATTTGGGTTGTATTTATTTTTTAATGATACATTATAAAAAAATAAAAACAAAAAATTTCGTTCGAAAATAAAAAATTAAGGGTGAACAACTCTTATGATTTAGGGGTATTCAAAATAGATGTTGACCGTATCTCAGAGTACTCTACTCAATATACTACGTTTTGTCTGATATGTATATACAGGGTGACTGGTGAATTACTATCGATACTTGAGGACGTGATATTTGACGATCATATATGACAAAATAAAAATTAATGTAACATAAATATTAATAAACTTCTAAGTAAAGTTAACCAAAAGTTATGTAATTAATTACGCATCGTGTGAACACCCTACAGATTAGGTATACACACACACACATACGCATGTGGCGGCGTGGTGTTGTATCAGCACGCCGCCGCACGCGTCCACACTTGGAACGTGTCAACACTTTATTTACTTATACGGAAATTTTGTCAAAAATTAAGTGCCTATTTTTTTTACATAATTCGAATGAGAATCATGTACCGAGTATTCTCTTTAAATATTGATAGTAATTCACCAGTCACCCTGTATATTGAGTTAAATAACAATATCATTAAAAAAATTGGTTGTTTGTAAAGTAGGATTACTATCGAGATGTTTACGTGATAACGTCTTATTAGTGATATAAGTTTTTGGGAAGTAAGGAATTAATGAAGATAACAATTTTTTCAAATTTTAAATTACATCTATCGCTTTATTCACACTTTTGATGATAAATTTAGGGTTTTTTTTGTAGCAATTGTTGTAACACTTCACTTGCACTTCACATTTTGTTTCACTGTTAAACATTCAACGAAAACTTAACCTCACAAGAAAATCTCCAGTCGTTTGTATGCCGCTAGAGTGAGAGAGACGGAAGATCGGTCCACTCACTCGAACGCTATGCCTGCCTCCGCTCGTGAGGATTCCGCGTGACAAGTTTCACGGAATGACTGGCAGCGCTCGAGATGAGACGGGAGATCGGTCCGTCTCTCTCTCGTTATACCTGCGATCGCACTCGTGAGGTTTTGGTGTGACACAAGTTTCTGAACATGTCACCCTACTAAAACGATTTTAAAGACGTTATCACGTCAAAATTTAGTTGTTTTATAAAGCCACTTGTATTAAATAACAAATCCGAACTTAACTATAATTTATCTTAAAGCGTTTTGTATAATTGTTATTTTAAACAAAAAACACCATAAATAACTTAAATTTAATATACAAAGACACTCACAAATCCCTAAATATATACAACGTGTAACATAATTAACGCACACTCTGAAAGTAGTTTGATCAGAATCGGATACTGGATCGATTTTGGTAGTTTTTTATGTAGGTCATTTTTTTTCTCAAATTTAGATAGAACTAAGTAAATTATAGTCACCCTACACACAGTTATCTAAACACTTCATAGAAACGAAAATTAATGGAAACAAAAATGGATCGTAAGTCAGGGTATTAAGATTTTTAAAATGAAATATTTAATTAGTAATCATCATTCAATTAAAGAAAACTGATACTTACTTCAAGGCTAAAATAGTATTTAATAATAACTACGCACGCAACACCATAGCGACAACCGGCACACAGCAAGGTCACTACAGTGCATAAAAGAAAGCCGCGTAATACAAAAATTATTACTTTCTCCTTCTTTCTTCGGCTTAATAACATTACAATAGAGCGAGACGGCAGGCTAATTCCAGGAATCAGAGTAATAATAACTAAACATCGAAGTCAACAAAATGTGTTTTGGGTAAGTTAGTCACGCCGCGTCCACCTTATCGAAAAGAGGTCAAGTGTAAAGTGCCAATAAAATCTTAGTCGCGCATTTCGCTGTGTCGTTTCGGTACACTAACATTTAATACATCAAATACCTACGCACGTGTCCATTGACCTCCTAGATCAGCTGATTTGACGCGACTCGACTTTTTTTTGTGGGGGGCGAATTAAATCGCTAGTTTATAACACAGAGATAACAAGTGCCGAGGAAGTAAAAAATAAGATAATAACCGCCTTTGTAAAAGTGAAAAGTGACATTGCAGTATTATCTAAAATAAAACCACAATTGCGAAAACGGTCATTAAAGTGCATTGAACAAGGCGGTGGACATTTTTAAAATGTTTTAAAACGACAACGCCGTGCGAGTGCAAATTAAACTGTAAGTTTGTTTATGATCTTTAAATTATTGTAAATATTTTGATACACACCATTTAAACACGCCGACTTTGTCTTAGGTATTGTGGTGTCTAATCAAATCACGCGTTATCAGCTGTTTAATAATTCTTATTTACAAATTTAATTTAACAAATCAGTAATTATAAAATATTGGCTTCACATTAAAAAGAAAATTCAATGTCAACAATCTAAAGCTTGAAAAGTGTGATGGAAAGAAGAATCATAAATCATAATGTAGTTATTTCGTGTACTTATTATTACCTACTTCTTATTATTGTCGGACGGCACTCGGAGAGAGGGGCGCGGGCGCGGGGAGTACATTGTGTCTGACCATATTATTTGCACGTAATTGGGATAACTAATTTCACAAATAAAAAATGCAAATGCACATATAAATAATATTTGGTGTATGCATTGCGTTTATATTATTATATTTGCATTGGGGTATTTGAGGGTGTGCGTTAATTACGTTACACGTTGTATATTAGTAGAATTGATGACCTATATAATAGGAATTTATTTACTAACTCATAATTATGTATTTATTATATATTTTTCAGGAAATTAGATCTTTCATACAATGAATTGGACAAAATTGATAACAAAACTAATGGATTACTAGATGACTGTCTGTCTCTAGAAATGGTAAGTCTATATTGGATTTAACATAGTAATGAGTTTTTTTAAATAAATGTTCACTTAAATAATGTATAATGAAAAATTAATTAAAATTATCTAGCTACTTGTAACTTCTACAATACTGGAAGGCAATATTCCATAAGTGTAGCTTTTTGGTTTTCATTTTGAGAAATTTAACAAAATAATGTTTTTTCTAGTTCCATTTATCTATATCATTAGTTATAAATTAATTTTTTAGATAGTAATTTAGCTAAAATCTTTTATATATCTTCCAGTAAAAGTCATAGTTTTTAGCTTATATGAAACAAATTGACAAAACCATCATATAATACATATTAGATATTTATCTTAATTTTTTTCTAATTTCAGGTAAACTTGAGTTACAATAAAATAGGTTTTCTCACAAAGAAAATGTTCCCATCTAATCCGTGGATACCCTACAGGCTAATGGAAGTTGATCTGAGTCACAACGAGATACCCGTGGTCACTTTTGATATAACACACGGCGGGAAGAAACTTAAGAGACTTAATCTATCATGGAATTATATAAACGATATAAGAAACAGTACGTTAATTTTATTGTTGATTTATCATCAAAAATTTCAAATAGTTGTATATAAAAAAATATAACAATAGTGCGTGGAGAAGTAAATTCGTAATAATGGAATATAAATAGCATGGTAGAAATTGACTTTCAAGGAATGATTATTGTTTCTTTAAGATAAACTTTATTAACATTGCTTACAAGTCACTATTGATTGCATGCGTTCGAGGGACACGCATTACCTCTCGCTCTGCTTCTTTTATCCCCTCCGGTTGCGTTAAACGTTTAACGCAACCTTATAGGAAGTTTCACTTCAATAATTTATCATATTTTTTATTCTATTATTTTGCATTCATATTTTGAATATAATATTCACTTCAAAATGAATTACATGCATTTTTCACTTCAAAAGGAGTTACATGTAATATATACATGAAAAATAACATTAAAATACTTAAAGACAAATTATAAATAATACATATAAATGTATATGTGTTATTTTATGACATATTTCTCTATTTCCAGATGTCCTCGGTAACCTAACATCTTTGGAGATGTTGGATGTATCACACAATCAATTGAAAGATTTAGTATCAAGAACATGTAAGTATAAATTATATTATTCTCATTATAGTAAATTGAGTTAAATAACTTTGTAATGCAAGCAGAGTCGAATGACATAGTTAGTTACTAAACCTATATAATAAGAAATATTTTAGGATTCTCAATATATTAAATTCATATACAGGGTGACTGGTGAATTACTATCAATATTTAAGGAGAATACTCGGTACATGATTCTCATTCGAATTATGTAAAAAAAATAGGTACTTAATTTTTGACCAAATTTCCGTATAAATAAATAAAGTGTGGACACGTTCCAAGTGTTCCAAGTGTGGACGCGTGCGGCGGCGTGCTGATACAACACTACGCCGCCGCACGCGCGTGTGTGTGTGTATACCTAATCTGTAGGGTGTTCACACGATGCGTAATTAATTACATAACTTTTGGTTAACTTTACTTAGAAGTTTATTAATATTTATGTTATATTAATTTTTATTTTGTCATATATGATCGTCAAATATCACGTCCTCAAGTATCGATAGTAATTCACTAGTCACCCTATATATACTAGCTGACCCGGCAAACGTTATTTTGCCATATAAAAAAAATATGGGTTGGTGATAAAGTTAAAATTTTGAGTTGTATGTTTTTTTTGATGCTGCATAATAAAAATATAAAAACAAAAAAAACTCGTCTGTAAAAAAAATTAAGGGTGAATAACCCTTATGACTTAGGGGTATGAAAGATAGATGTTTGCCGATTGTCAGACCTGCTCAACATGCACACAAAATTTCATCAAAATAGGTCAATCCGTTTCGGAGGATTTCACGACACGACACGAGAGTTTTATATATAAGATTTATTTATTTACGTTTTAAAACATTGAGTTATATTCATGTATTAGTCATATTTGGTCAGTATTGTTAAATATGATGTCAAATATAATGTAGGTAGATTTTATTATATTAGCTCCTGTCATTCAGTCTTGTTATCACAATATATATGTTATGAATTTAATATAGTTTTATATAATACTATAATAATTTATATGTTACAGCGGATTCAAAATTCAATTTACCGGAGAATATAACAGAGTTATATGTGAACGACAATGTTTTGGAAGTGCTGCCGGTCAATGAACTACTAAAATCTAAATTATTGAAAAAATTAGATGTTAGACACAATCTATTGACAAGTTTTTATCCAGAGTTAGTAAAAATGATAAGAGAAAATGGTCTACAAGTTTATTTTGAAGGTAGGTAATTTTTTATATACAATTTTGCTATTATTGACACACAGACATACATATACGTATTATGTAATAATTTAATTGGTTTTATTAAAGTAACTTGATTAATATTTGATATATATTGTATTGAAAAAGTCACAACCAGGAAAGACCTATGACTAAAATGATTAAGTACTATAATAAAGTAATATTTCTAACTTTTAAACCATTGTGTCCATTAAAATTTATTCAATTATACTAAAATTTGTTACTATCTGTGGTAATATAATCAATTATTTTTTATAATCTGTGCTAATTACAGATAATAAATTAAAGTGTGACTGCTTCACTCGACCTTTAAAGCATTATTTGAAGAAACAGACAATTACAAGAATTGATACGGAGAATATGTACAAAAATATAACATGTTTTGAACCACCATCTTTAGAAAATGAGAACTTTTTGACGTTAGATGAAGACAGATTATTGTGTGCTGGCAATGTTGAAATAAATGACAAGATGAGATCATATGGCAACACTGAATACGATTTCACTTCTGAACCTGATGTTTTGTTCAGAGATATACAATAGTGAGTTTGTTTCTTGATATTTAAGTTATTAATGACATAAGAAATATTGGAAACCTATACATATAGAAAATAAAATAAATTTAATGTGTATGTATTTTCATTATGGTTTCAAAGTAATGAAACGTCGGGAGTATGAAGTTAAAAAAATAGAGTACATGTAGTAAATCCGAATTTATTTATTTTATTTTTGTGAATGTAATTAAAGCTGATGCGTGAAATATCTTGCTTCATTTAATGTTTCACTACATCAGGAAAAAGTTATTAATTTCTATCTTCAAATATTTCCTACGTAAATATATAGAAAACCTTACATAATTATACAGGGTGACTGGTGAATTACTATCAATATTTAAGGAGAATACTCGGTACATGATTCTCATTCGAATTATGTAAAAAAAATAGGTACTTAATTTTTGACAAAATTTCCGTATAAATAAATAAAGTGTGTACACGTTCCAAGTGTTCCAAGTGTGGACGCGTACGGCGGCGTGCTGATACAACACCACGCCGCCGCACGCGTATGTGTGAGTGTGAGTGTATACCTAATCTGTAGGGTGTTCATACGATGCGTAATTAATTACATAACTTTCGGTTAACTTTACTTAGAAGTTTATTAATATTTATGTTATATTAATTTTTATTTTGTCATATATGATCGTCAAATATCACGTCCTCAAATATCGATACTAATTCACCAGTCACCCTGTATACATAAGTACAAATTTAATTAATTTTTTTCCTCATCAACAGTTCCCAGCAAGCCATGTACACACACTGGTACGTAACAACGACAGACGACGTCGCGGACTTCTATATATACATACGAGACAACAACAACACTATACACTACAACAAAGACATTACATACAACCTGCGGGCCATCACTATCGATATAAACGAGGAATTCAAAACGTCACTGAAAAAAGGCGGGAAATTTGACATCTGCATACAAGCGAAGACGTCAAACGGTTTCGCGCGCAAATGGTTTGACAGCCAGTGTCAGACGGCGCCGTCAAACTTTGACAGCTGGCCGAGGAAGCTGTCAGTTGATAAAAGGAGGCTGTCAAAGAAAAAGGTTACATATAGCTGGTTCTCAAACAGTGTACTAGGTTTAGTGAGTGATTCCATACTTATAACGCTTTGCATCTTCCTTGGAGTCTGTTTCAGGAGATTGGCGGATCTAGATATTTGAATATAAATTCATTAATACGGAGAAAAGATTTAATTTGACAGAAAGATTATTATCTTTCGTATATATAGTACTTACTAGAAAACGTTGTATTAATTGATTGGAGGTGAAACGAAAAGTACTTAATGCTCAAAATTAATCCGTCCAAATAAATACTCATATATTTTTATATTTATTTTAAGATATCATAATTATTTTTTATAAATATTTATTAAGAATTATATGTTTTTTCTATTTTTGTACACTGCCAATATTTAAGATGAAAATCATTCCGTCCTTAAAAATCGCCGCCTTTTTTATAAATTTAGCTTTAAGATGTGAATCTCTATTTTTTTAAATATTTATAATCTGTATATACATTTTTGTGAATGTTACCATAAATAAAAGCACAGATAAAGTTATATTTTATTATATATATTAAATGCGTGTTTTATTTCATTCCTATATGTATGTAAGTCTGTCTATTCCAGATCGCTCTCACTGTAACTTGGTATCGTCTTATATTCTTTAACATCGTACACGTTAGGATGGATCGATGAGTAGGCGCCGAATGTATCTGGAAATAAAACATTATTAGATAAAATAAAAGTTAAATATGTATATACAAAGTAATTATTGCCAGAGACTCCGCAAAAATTATCAGAATCGCGCTCCGAAGGAAATGTATGTGTTAAAACAACACATATAGTAGACTCGCGCTCACAGAAAAAACTTTACGCAATATAGCTCATAATGAGAATAATAATAATCTATAATCTATATACAGGGTGACTGGTGAATTACTATCAATATTTCAGGAGAATACTCGGTACATGATTCTCATTCGAATTATGTAAAAAAAAATAGGCACTTAAATTTTGACAAAATTTCCGTATAAATAAATAAAGTGTTGACACGTTCCAAGTGTTCCAAGTGTGGCCACGTGCGGCGGCGTGCTGATACAACACTACGCCGCCGCACGCGAATGTGTGTGTCAGTGTATACCTAATCTGTAGGGTGTGCACACGATGCGTAATTAATTACATAACTTTTGGTTAACTTTACTTAGAAGTTTTTTAATATTTATGTTATATTAATTTTTATTTCGTCATATATGATCGTCAAATATCACGTCCTCAAGTATCGATAGTAATTCACCAGTCACATGTATATATATAAAAATGGATTGCTGTCCCTTAGTCTCGCTAAAACTCGAGAACAGCTGAACGGATTTATCTTATCTTAGTCTTGAAATGTTCGTTGAGGTTCAGGGAAGGTTTAAAAGCTGGAAAAAAAAATTATTTCCGGGAACCCTAAAACAGTGCTTTTCTATTTCCCATACAAACGGGTTTTTCGACATTAGATTTGACAATTACCTAATATGTCAATCATTCTGTCGCACTTTAGAACATAGATATTCATGGCTTAAAGGTAAACTCTAAAAAAATAATTAAGAAATATTTTATTTCTTGATTGAGGCACTACGAAGTCTGCCGGGTCAGCTAGTAGCTTATAATTTTTTTAGTTCATATTATTATATTTCCCGAGTGTTTTGTGTGTAGTACAGCGGCGCATCATAGATGGCGCTGACGGTTGGTCGGTATATGTATGACTATTTCTTTAAAAACGTAATATATTATAAACTCCACTTAGATGAAGTAGCGGGATAAAGTTAGTTATTAATAAATATGATAAATAAAGTGATATACAAAAAATATGATCTTTCAAAGTGGTGATTATTGTTAAATATAATTAAATGAAAATGTCTTTTTATACATACCTATATGTATAACTTAAAACGACATAACTATTTCTAATATGTAGTACTTTTTTATTGTACACTAGCTTCCGCACGAGTATGTATATTTGTATTGCTTTCGGGTGCGTTTGTGTTAACAAAAAAAATAATTCGAATTATATCGCAATAAGTCTTGGATTTTTAAATAATAATATTTTGTCCAATTTGAAGATAATTTTATAATTTAATTAATAATTCTTGAACGTCACAACATATTTTACACATTCTTCGTTTTTTTAAATTTAATATACTAATAATTATTTTTTTTTTTATTTAGTCTACATTGAGAGTAACCTTTTACTAGGAACCTGAAATTAATTCAGTTCAATTACATAATGTGCTACAAGTGTTCAAAGTTGTATTATAAGTAAAAAGTGATTATTTTTAAGAAATTTTCTTTAAAATAAACAATATTGAAGTTATGACTATTCATTATATCGGTTTATTTATATAATAAATTATTTAATAAAACAACAAAAAGCCAACATCACGCGGTGTTCCCAGGCGGTCACCCATCCAAGTACTGACCGCGCCCGACGTTGCTTAACTTCGGTGATCGGACGAGAACCGGTGTATTCAACGTGGTATGGACGTTGGCGATGTTGCAGTATAAATTATTGATAACTACATTGTAATAATTTCAAAATACTGAAAGCTAATGACCTGTTATGAAATAGCATTTTCATTTAATAAATGTTTAAAACGAACCTATCTTTTTTCTATTTTATGTTAGTTTTGGATAATCGTGTTATTTATCACCCCATTTAATATTGTCATGACTTAATATAAAGTTAAAATAAATCTGTAATTTTGTATAATATTTTTGAAATTTGATCTCTAAGTGACGCTGTCACAGCCACAGTACTAACAGCAATATACATTACAAAAGAATAAGAGTTTTGGAGTTTAAAAGAAATGTTTTAGTAGCCTTACCACAAATTTACGTAAACTTAATATAGGCAGTTTATCTACGTTTTTAATTTTCTCATGCGATAGTATACACGTACATACATCTATACTAATATTATAAAGCTGAAGAGTTTGTTTGTTTGTTTGTTTGTTTGTTTGTTTGAAAGCGCTAATCTCCGAAACTACTGATTCGAATTGAATAATTCTTTTTGTGTTATATAGTCCAGTTATCGAGGAAGGCTGTGGGCTATATAACATCACGGTACGACCAATAGGAGCAAAGATATAGTGGTAAATGTGTAAAAAACGGGAGAAATTATTTCATCTTTGAAGCCTTCCGTTGCGTGCGCTGTGAAAACGGTTGAAGATACACAAAAAATATGTATTAAAGAATAATAGCTCTTTTAATGATCTAAAAAACAGTCCGCGACAGTATATGTCTATCTTTTAAGATTAACTCACAAAAACCGTTTTTATGGTACCTAATTTGGTCGAAATAATTTGTTTAAGATGTATCAACATAATAATATAAATCTTTATTCAAATAAACAAATAAATATGTTGTTGGTTAAGAAAACTTCATTGTGAATAAAAAAACATAGGTTTTATCCTAAAAATTCTACGGGAACTTCATCATTCCAAAAACCCCGCAAGAACGGGAACTATGTGGGAAGAACCAAAAATCTGCCGGAATTCACTATTTCACGCGGACGCAGTCGCGGCAAAAGCTAGTACTGTATATACGTTTGTAAAAGTCAGTGGTGGCTTAGTGGTTAAAAGGCCCGATTTCATGCACGAGGGCCCGATTTCGATCATGGCCCTGGCAAGTACCAATGTGATTTTTCCGAGTCATATGTACTTTCTAAGAGTATTTAGACATCACTGATTAATGCATTCCCAAAGAGGGTTGATGTCAGGCAGGCGGCCGGTCGTAAAAACAATTAGCCAAAACTATTCACAACATATAAGGCAGACCCTGGCTTTAGCTAGAAAATTGCCATGTAGAATAAGATACCTATATATAATTTAAAACCTACAATTTTCGTTAATCGCATTGAAAACAAGAAGAATTTTATGTACTGTTACCTATTTGATAGACAAACGTAACATTTCTAAAAGTTCTGACACAATAGATGTTTGGCATTCAGTTAATTCATTCTGAGGTTTTATTGTTAACGTAATGACTTTATGTATTAAGGTTAATAATATTTAAACTGTTTTCAAGCAATTAAAAGTATATATTTAAAATATTAAGAAAAACTATAATATTTATTTTATTAAATACGATTTTCTACGTCAAATACGCAGTTTTTCTCGATTTAAACTTAACCTACGTAAATATTATGAGATATTGTCAGTGAATAACTGTTGACGCTACGTATGTAGTAACGATGAAAACTCGTCTTAAGGACACTGATATTAATGTATTTAAAACAAAAGAAAGTCGTGTTAGTTACACTATTTATAACTCAAGAACGACTGTACGGGTTGATGGAAATTGGTGGAGAGATAGATTAGAACATAGAAAGGACATAGGAAGCTTTTCATCCGATCGAAAAAGAAATAAAAAGTTGATGAAATCCAAAATCTTCTTATCTACTGTATTTAAGGAGGAATAGAGTTCGTTCAGTCAGATATATATTTCTAATTCTGAAACTAAAGCAGACAAAGTCGATGGCATAATTTGAAAATAAAATCATTCAAATTATTATTAATCAATTTTGATCTTGTTTCGAAGTTCACAAAAAATGGTTACTCATAACAGTAAGTAACTGTATTATTTTCAAGTTAGTTCTCGCTCACTTATTTCAGATCAAATTGGCCTGTTAGTGATTTCTTTGACGGCTAAAATAATTTTGATAGAATTTTTTATATTGATTTTAAGAATGATGAACGATTTTGAGATTTATGCCTAATATGGTTGTGATTAGAAAGAGATATGTTTACGAATTAATGAAAAAAATGTATTTTGTTACAAAAAATATTTTTAATAATTGGTACAGGTTTATTTTGAAACATATTAATTGTCAAACGAAAGTAGTTTTGTGCGTTATTAAGTTAATCGGCATAATGATGAAGGGATTTTAAATTTAATCATTTTAATTTTTTTTAGTTTCCCGTTTTGTAAACTGAGTGGTAATAACAAAAAACTAAAGATGGAAAAAACGTATAGTTTTCAAAAAAACAGATGAATAAGTATATAATGAGATCTAAGACATTAAAAACTAAGATCCTTAAAAACTATTTCCTTTTAGCTCTCCATTTTCTCAATACTACATAACATACATAATATTTTCTACCTGGCAATTTCCCAGCTTTAGCCAGGGTCTGCTTTACATGTAGTGAATAATTTTGGCTAATTGTTTTTACGACCGGCCGCCTGCCTGACATCAACCCTCTTTGGGAATGTATTAATCAGTGATGTCTAAATACTCTTAGAAAGTACATATGACTCGGAAAAATCCCATTGGTACTTGCCAGGATCGAACCCGCGCCTTCGTGCATGAGAGGCGGGCCTTTTAACCACTAGGCCACCACTGGTTAATACATATATTATTATATATAAGAAGGTTTATTAACAAAATCTCATTTATAATTTGTGCGAATATAATGTAAGTGTCTTACCAATATCTCTGATAGTTCGCAGGTGACCTGTAATATATGAACAGATCAAATTATAAACAAGACTTTGCTAATAATATTACGTATCTAAAATATTAATATTAACTTTACTTATAAAAGAAAAATATGATTTTTGAAGTAATCTTTTTAATATTTGAAACACGTTATTGCTAAACTATGAGCATGAAATCAAGAATTAATAAATTTTGAAAAATATTGCGATGTTTTATATTCGTGATAAATTAATATTTTATTTTTTTATTTAAAGAAAGAGAAAGAAAAATTAACATATATTCCAATAGAAAACTATTATTATGTCAACTTTTTTTTTGTCTTTAGTTTTCGTTCGTAAAATTCAATATTTTCGCGCCAAAACAAAAAACATTAATTAAATATGATTGACATAAGACGTAAATAAATTTATACAGGGTGACTGGTGAATTACTATCAATATTTAAGGAGAATACTCGGTACATGATTCTCATTCGAATTATGTAAAAAAAATAGGTACTTAATTTTACTTAATCTTAATCTGTAGGGTGTGCACACGATGCGTATTTAATTACATAACTTTTGGTTATTTTTACTTAGAAGTTTATTAATATTTATGTTATATTAATTTTTATTTTGTCATATATGATCGTCAAATATCACGTCCTCAAGTATCGATAGTAATTCACCAGTCACCCTGTATAGTCTGTGAAAGGGAACACAGATAAAAATAAAAGTACCTAATTGATGTAGTTCTATAATAATTTAAATATTATACAAGTTACTCACCATGGTGTTCATAATTTTGTGTCCAAGGATGTTCGTGATGATGATGCTTAGACTTCCACGCGGTGAAGAAGGACGCCACCTGACATTTAATAGAAAATGTTTATAATATTTGTTATTTAATTAAAGTATAACTATGATTTCATTTATTCTTGACATATATGTAATAGTCGTTGATATATGGGGCTTAGATTATTTGAGTAAATAAAATAAAATTGTATTTTTTGGATATAGCTAGCAGTTTTATTATTAATTTTCAGTTATCCATACGTCTTTAGACGAATTTGGTTTTAATAAATATAGTTATAAGCTTAAATATTCATTAAAAGTTTTGTATCTAAGAAAATTGTTTTTTTTTTTTAAATATAAACTTCGATTATTCAATTTATACGTAATGATCGCAATATATTCAGCCAATGTCAATTTTTAAATTAATTAACGGTTGGTTGTTTTAATATTTAAATGTGACTTTCATTTATTAAATAATTTGAACAAACCTTTGCTGAACTGACAGCGATTTTGAACACAAGTAACACGATACCGATGACAACTGATTTTACCGCCATGAGACCTGTCAGTGTCAGCCAGGTGGATGTGGCGCCAACTTGAAATACCACCGGAAGTAACGCCATTGATAGTTTCTTGACACCACGACCCTCTAGTGAAAATTATAAATAAATTAAATAGATTTTAATAAGGTAAGAATATTTTGATGTAATAAAAAATATATTCTTCAGAAGAGGCTTCATAAGCTTAAAATTGCTTTTCTTTTGTAACTTTACTAACCAATTAATTTATTAAGTTTAATTTGTACTAACACCATATGGATCTACAAAATGGTCTGAAATAAATTATTATTATAAGCAATTTAATTTATAATATTATACAAATACATACCATTTTGAACTTCGTAAAATTTCTTCTTCATATCTTTATAACCAATCAACCTTCCTAATTCACTATTATTGAAATGTCCATCGTTTATATTCTCCAGCCATTTCCCGACACCCGTTGCGTACTCTGATAATTTATTTTCTAATTTACATTCTAAAACATTCAACAAACTTTTATTTAAATTCGATTTAACGTTTGTTATATTAAAAATAAATAATGTCACAAATGTCAGAAATAATCGCGCCATTCCCGTGCGTGCGATCTCAAATTTGAATAACAACTGACGTTATAGAAAGATGAAATTGTTTTTTTTGGTTTCGTTTGTTGAAAATGTACAGCGGAGAACGTATGGCATGTATTACTGAATCTATTTTTCAATACCTATATGAAATCATTTTAGAAAGTATGCCAATAATAACTTTGATATATATATTAATAAAATAGGATGAAAGTAATTGCAGTCTGAAATGGATGTATGACAAAATAGTTTTCAGACTCGTAATATTCAAATTTTTACTAAAAGTGATATAATTTTTCTAATAATGATATTAATTATTAAATATTATACCAGCATATTTTTTTTAATATACAATTTAAAATATGTATACAAAAAAAGTAAAAACATTATGGTATAACGGTATAAGCAGAATTAAAATAGTGCTTGATATGTCAAAAAAAATTTACATCTATGACGTCATACTTATAAAATTTATATATATGTATATACAGCTTGACTGGTGAATTACTATCAATATTTAAGGAGAATACTCGGTACATGATTCTCATTCGAATTATGTAAAAAAAATAGGTACTTAATTTTTGACCAAATTTCCGTATAAATAAATAAAGTGTGGACACGTTCCAAGTGTTCCAAGTGTGGACGCGTGTGTGTGTATACCTAATCTGTAGGGTGTTCACACGATGCGTAATTAATTACATAACTTTTGGTTACCTTTACTTAGAAGTTTATTAATATTTATGTTTTATTAATTTTTATTTTGTCATATATGATCGTCAAATATCACGTCCTCAAGTATCGATAGTAATTCACCAGTCACACTGTATATGTGTATATATACAAATATATAGTTATGTAGGTCGTTATATTAAAGTAAGCCATCACATTCTATCTTTAGCAATCTATGACCGGAGTGAAACAAAAAAAATAAACAAAAACAGAATACGCATTGGGTTTCTTGTAACCGTTTTTGCTACACACGAGAGCTGTGAAGAAAATTGATTCGTTTATAAAAAGAGGATATATATATACCTACATTTAAGATTCCTTAAATTTATGAATCTAAGGCTTTATACTACGTGTTTCGTAGTATATGAAAAACGTAGTTTCATTTAAAGACTACTTTCCTTTCTTGATATTATTCCCTCAAATAGGGTGGATCTTTTAAATGTTAATGTATTATTATTAGGGGCCATCCATAAAATACGTCACACTAATTTCATGAGTTTTTGAGCCCTCCCCCGTCCTTGTCACAGGTGGTCACATTTCTGAGACCCCCCCTCCCTAGTGTGACGTCACATGTTTTGCAATTTAACATCGAGAAATTATTAAATTAAAACAGCAGTTCCGGAATTAGTTTTATTTCCATTTAAAATAAGTCCTTTTTTGAGAAATCAACATAGTATCAAATATTTGAAATAATAAATAAACTAATGAATATATACAGGGTGACTGGTGAATTACTATCGATACTTGAGGACGTGATATTTGACGATCATATATGACAAAATAAAAATTAATATAACATAAATATTAATAAACTTCTAAGTAAAGTTAACCAAAAGTTATGTAATTCATTACGCATCGTGTGAACAGTCTACAGATTAGGTATACACACACACACACGCGCGTTTGGCGGCGTGGTGTTTTTTTTTTTTTTTTTTTTAACGAGGAGAATCTTTCAAAGACTTCCCGCCGCGGGGGAAACACGGCGGGGGCGTGTGGGATTTCCACCCACTAAACTCCTCGGCGTTCTCTGCGCAGTGCGTAGACTAGTGAGCGGGAACGGCAAGCTATACTTCCGCTCACTACGCACGAGTCCCGAAAGGGACTCCGCCATCGGCAGGGGCATCAGTGGCTGACCACACCACCCCTCCGACTCAAGAGCAGCGTGCCGGGAACGCCAAACACGCCGCTCTTACTCAGGCCTATGTTACCCGGACGCCGGTTCCCCACCGACGCCCGGAGGCTCCTCACTGGGGAGGCAGGTCGCGGGAATATGCCCGCTGCCTTCGACCCAGTCTACGTCGACGCAAGGGCGCCGAGGAGGGGTCGTCTTCCCGTGCACGTTCTGCGGCCTCTTTCCGCGACATCACGTGCTCGCAGAACTTGACCATCGCCTCCCAGGCCCTCTCGCTACCGACCATGGCCTGAACCACAGCCGCAACGATAGGTCTGCGCCAACTACTGTGGTGAGCTGGCGACGCTCTACAGCCCACGCAGGGCACTCCGCCAAGGTGTGATCGGCCGTGTCATCCATGCAACTGCAATGGTGACACGGCGGCGTGGTGTTGTATCAGCACGCCGCTAGCACGCGTCCACACTTGGAACACTTGGAACGTGTCCTCACTTTATTTATTTATACGGAAATTTAGTCAAAAATTAAGTACCTATTTTTTACATAATTCGAATGAGAATCATTTACCGAGTATTCTCCTTAAATATTGATAGTAATTCATGTGATGACGCGCTCAGTTTTAAAGATTTTAATTAATATTTCAAATTACGCGATTAGTAGCTCTAGATTTTGAAATGTGATGTCACGAAACTTAGGACCCCTCCCACCCTTTGTCACAACATGTCACACTTTGTCGACCCCCTCCCACCCCTTTACGTGTGACGTACTTTATGGATGGCCCCTAATGAAATGGTAGTATATATTAAAAGATATATATACCTAAAAATCTATTTAGATACTAAATATTTTTTATCATCTCTCAAATTCTCTCACTCTTGACTAAAAAAAGAAAAAAGGTCGCATATAATTTCATATTCTTAACCTCATTGATGCGTCCGAATAATACAGGAGTTATATTACACAAAAAGTACGAAAAAACTATCAAATATATTTAATTTCAGTAGTCTTTAGGATATAGAATGTCCGAAATTATATTGGGTTGCAATAAATCAATCATTATTAGCTTTCAAATCAATATATTTTAATAATTGGCTGTATGAGAATTCAGATATAAAAACTTTTTTTCAGAAAAAAAATAATTACTTGCTTTTTTTTATAACTTAATCAGTTTCCATTATTTCAATTACTAAATCACATGTAATTATTCTACCAATTTTTATGGAATTTGAAGAAAGATGTTTTTTATAATTTCGATGCAATTACGATGTAGCGTACATGAAAGTACCAATCATACTTAGAGCGGCCATCTTTAAACTACAAGACTTACAGTTTGAAAGTCTATTACAGAAAAAAAAATAAAAACAAATTATATGGATATTTTGACGAAACAAATATTATTAATTGTTAAGACGCGTGATTTACTATCACAGATTATAATTATTATTTTTTAGCTGTAATAGAATGTAATTTTGATTATGTTATTAAAATAAAGATTTAAATTTTATTCAACGTATATAATTACATATATCAATTTAACCAAACTTAATAATGATTTTCAGATTTTATAACCTTATATTTGCAATATGTCACTTAATTATGTTATGGATCTGTCAAAACATTAGACATTTTCTTATTTAACTTAGATATATGTATATCTAATTAAATATAATTTAACAAAGTTTAAAAATCATATTTGTTAAGTTAATTTATATAAATAAATATCAATTTCTTATTGAAAACATTCTATTGAAGACTTAAGTCAATATTGGCTGTATAACATTGGATTTGATAGCTCTGTCATTACTATAATTGTTTTAATGATCGCGAAAGTAATTCATTTGCCGCCATTTTTCATAATTACTTTGCAAATCTGCATGAAATTTATTTCAGTGTTATACTTAATTATGGCTGTATATTTATTATTCAGCTAGATTTTTTGTTGTTTTAAAATATTAGATCAAAAAATATCTCGATCAAATCTAAAAAGGTTAAAACTTTTTGACACACAAATGGCTATTCAGAATTTAAATATAAAAGATAATTTAGAAGCGAAATCATCGATCTATTTTATAACGGATGCGATATTAAAATATGAGATGATGAGATGAAATTTTTTGTTGCAACAACACTGCTTATTTGAAATGTGCTAAAAATTTGGTTGCTATCTTGACCTCGTATACGTCAAACTTTTTTCATTCAAGTTATTTTTCGTGTATCTATATATATTTATATGATTATTATAGAATATCAATTGTGAGGGCTGCCACAAAAATATTATAGTTTTAATTTCGTAATGTTATTTTAAAATTATTTATTATTATATATAAATTAATTAACGATTTTTTTTATCTACTTTAAATGTCATTTGAAAATAATTTTGACGTTTTGACAGCCCTGTTACATAAATTAGCACTAGAGGGAACAACAAAAAGATGTACAATTTCTTATGAGCACTACATATTGACCTAGACTTAATAAAAAGGCTTTTATTCTTTCGTCTGAACATTTTAATGGATATGTAATTTCACCGACATATTTGATTCATTTTTAACGATGTGGCGTCCAAAGAATATAATAATTATCAAAAGAATTAGGACATTGTGGTGTTTTATAAGAATTCACACGTGTTTTTTGTTATACGAATAAACTGGTTCATATCTGAAGTTGCGTTTGGTGATCGTAGCGAAGGAGGTTTTTTGTAAAAAGTTCCGATAGGTCTAAAAAAGTTTTCAACACTTAATCTTTTTATCAGAACCGATAAACAGTTGCTAGGCCAAGTCTATGGTTTTTTATTTATTGTGATATATTTTACGTACTTTTTAATGTCTTTTTAAGTTCACAGTTATTGTCGTCACCGTTTTAATAGGCGTAGTTAAATTTAATTGTTAAATTCGATACAAAAAATATATATTTATAGTTATATATATTTATTGTTGTTTAAAAATGGTAAAAAGTTTCATTTTATATATAAAATGTATTTATAATATAGATCGCAATAGAAAAGTAAATATTATTGTAGAGTTGTCATTGTCAATTGTGAGAATGGCGTCGTAAAAAAACTTAAAATACACAGAATAAACAGAAATTTTTATTGTGTATCCGCCATTGGATTGACGTTTCCGGTGTATCGTTAAAATAATATTTGTGGATCATTATGTTCATATATAATAATATATAATAGTTTAAATTATTATTTTGACCTTTTTCACCAATACTAGCGGTACCACGATATATTTATTACGAAATAAACCAAAACACATGTTCACATTTTAATTAATAAAAAAACAATATTATATGATAAGGATATAATATAAAGGATACTAGAAAGGTTTTTATCTATTACTTATTTTTATTTAACTAAAAACACAAATTTTAATGCTTATGATGCTGTTTGTATAAAATTTAGACAACCCTACATGAAAAATACTTTACTTATTTTGACAAAAGATTTCAACAAATAGTTTTGTAAGTGGTACAGTCTAGCTGTGGTCAAGTTACTACAGTTCGAACATGTGCTGTCTCGACCGTAAGTACCACCCTCTCACAGAAGATCGGCGTGAAGTAGTCTTTGGCATAACATTTTCAGTGATACAAAAGTCTATTGTCGATGTGGAAATAAAAGAAATATTTTTTTTCCATTTGAGTAATCAATAAATTATCAAATATAATATATTTATATAAATAAATATTACTCAATTATTGAATAGTTATATGCAAACGTAGGAATAGATAAAAAACATAACCTACCTATTGATAAGTTGTGTAAAATTTAACTAAATGTGTATCGAATCGTAAGAAGAATAGAACTATTTCTATCAATAGCAATCAATGGCGTCTTTGTCAATGAACAAATGTCTATTATCATTTTTTGCTAACAATTATTTGCTGTTAAATGAAGAGGATGAACTTAAAACGCTCTAAATATATATATACAATGTAAATTATATAGGGTGGCAACCGGAGGTTCCAGGAGAACTACGAAATTTACTTATATGTATATTAAAATACGAATTACATGTTAAAACTTATAACCTATACCTAATACTACATGATTGACCCGATGTTATGATAGCAATACCATTCCATAGCTTGTGTGGTATCAGGAATCTTCTGGTTCACACGCTTGGTGTTCGTTCCGCGGAGTCAGCAGCGTCACTTGTTATATGATATTTTATACATACAACGAGGTGGCCCCGGCGATGTTCACTTATTTCTTCATATGTAGCTCGTACGTAACAAGTACAATAATATGTACCTTAAAATAATCATGTCCCTTTTAATGAAATGACACTCGACATCGTTTTGATAATGCTTTTTCTAATTTATTTTTAATTGTTGCGTGCTCTGGAAGCTCTCCAGATAGTCCCGCTTTTAGGTAATTTACAGAAAATTGACATTAAGCTGCTAAAACTATTAAAATAAATTTTCCAAACGATATCGAGTGTTATTTCATTAAAAAGGACATGCTTTTTTTATCCAAAAATGGTACTGTAAGTAAGAAACTTATATTTTTTTTCTTCACCATCGGAAAATAGAGATTTCAACGAACAGAAAACACACCAAATTTTTGAAAAAAGCTGATATTTTGACGGGTAATTTTTCGATTGAAAATGAGGCTGATTTTTTTTATATTTATTGAAAATAAGCTGACAAAATAAATATTTCTAATCAAATAAATTACAGTGTATTTGGGACATCAAAAGGTATGTTTTCACCAAATTTCATTACAAAATATTGTGTTTTGTAAGAGATAAAAATAAAAACCAAAAAATGGTGTTTCAAATTTTTCACATAAATTTTGAGGTTATATGAAAAAAATGTTAGTACAAAAGTTTTAGATCTTTTTATTAACTACAACTTTGACATATAACTTTTATCCGTAGGACTTTCAGTTTTGCAGGAAATCGAGAAAACCCATTTTTTACCCTTAAATACCCTTCCCGACCTCAGATCACCCGTAAATTATTTTTCATTTCATTATTATACTAATCCCCTCTTTTTTTAATGGGTTTCATTCTACTATAATTTTGTTTTGTTTTAAAAGGTATCGACACTGGTCTATAACACGAGTTTCATTTTTCACACTACGTACGACACATTTTCAGTTTCTTGTTATATAAATAAAGTGTCAATTGCTAAACTACTGAAACGATTTTAAATATAATTTTGCACATTACAGTTTGATCCAATTTGCAAGATAGGATAGGTTACATCTAATATATAGCCGAAATTATTATATTATTGCAAATATTAATCCATTATTTGATATTCACAATGATATTTTAACTCCAAACAATTTCAACAATTGTATTGTATGACGTCACGTGACACAGTCTATAAAATATAAATGTAGTTGACATAACTATATCTATTATTTTGACACATTTTTACTCTGTGACATGCTCTCGAACGCAGTCGCGGGTAAAAACTAGTATATTACGCAAATATTTTTCAATGAAAATCTTTTACTCGATGTATATAGTGTTAAAAGCAGGATTTTTTACAAGCTTTTTTTGATATACATTGATATTTTCGTTCAGTGAAAGCTATTAAGCGTGGTCAATCTTTTGTGTTTCAACAAGTCATTGTTTTCGTTGAACTAAATGCTATTGATATGTTCTTTAATTATAAGAACCAGAGCAAGTTAATTAAAGATTAAAATTACCTATATACCTACTATTGTTTATTGTGTGAGAGTTAGTTGATTTGAAATAAATGACATGACAAGAATTATATTAGGAATAATAATGATAAACATTAAAAATAAATAAAAACTAAATTAAATAAGAAAGACGTAAACTTTACTTCCATGGAACTTTTCTGGTTTACCTTCTAAACTCAGTATTTACTGAACATCCATAATTCTCAAAGATATTATCTACAATCTTCCACCAAAAACAGAGCCTAATTCATCTTAATTGGGGCTCCAATTGAATTGACTGACAAAACCAGGAGTGGTAGAAACAAATTGGTCATCATATTTCGTCATAATGACGATACCAAGCCCAGTTATTTCTTGTTCGTTCAAGGTTAAGCGTATAAGCAATGATTTTCAGACGTACTATAATTGGGGGGTGCAGTCCCAACCAAAATCACAATTAATATTTATATATAGAGCAAGAGCCATCCAGGCATTTGTTGATTTATAGAAGCTGAAAGTTTTTCTATAGATGTACCCAATACAGGTAGTCACGATCCCCACCTATGAAATTTGGGTCGCGGTGGCTTTGGCAGGTAACACGTTCTAAAGGTGTATAAAATTGTCTTTCACTTTCCTCAAAGTATATTATTCAGTTTTGATATATTTTCATCGTAATAATCTTAGAAATCACGCTGTAAATTGCCAGGCACTTAATAAGGTGGCAACCCCAGCCAGGCACCCCTAAATTTATAAGTAATTTTATTTGTCCTTTCGTTTAATTATATAAGCTGGCCCTGGCTCTTCGACTAATATGACTCACAGACCAGAGTCCTCTCTCAGTGTTCGTAAAATTATAAACAGTTTGAACAACGGCATTCACATTCTAAAGAGTTAAAGTAAAAAGACGAAATCTATAAGAAAATGATGATTGACGACACTGTACAAATAGTTTTGACGTCATCTTTTGTTAGAAGTTTGGAGAAAAAATAATCTATCAAATGGGCCATTCATTTACTATGAGTATCTGAAAATAGATATAAAATTTGTCTCAATATAATACGCTGTCTGTCTGTCCTACAATGTTTGCATTTACAAAAAAGATTATTAACATTTTTATCTAGTTTATCAACTAACTGTGATACTCAAATTTATGCTCTGACGATTTTGCAAGATTACGTCTTTGTATTTTTTGTGTTTTTAAGCTAAAAAAGTAGAAGGCTTACCTAATGAAGTTAGTTAGAATGTGCATGGACATCCACAATATAGTTTTGAGGATGAGTTCCTAGCTTTGATTGTGGGAGAGAGAGAGAAAGGGTATGAATAGGAAAAGGGCAACCGTCTCTCTCACTCATCGGACGAAACGCAGCCATTAAAGGCTACTTCACGCCGATCTTCTGTGAGAGGGTGGTACTTCAACGATTGGGATAGTACATGTTCGAGCTGTAGTATGACCACAGCTAGGCTCAAGTAAAAAAAACTATAATTATTCTTTGGAGTTACACATTTTATAAACTAATATTATTTTGCTTGTCAAATCAATGTCTTATTTTTCGTTATTATTAATACATAAATTACGTGCCAAAGTAAATTCTATGTACAGTTAAGGAAATAAAAATAACATAATTATTAATAAATAAATTACGTGCCAAAGTAAATTCTATGTACAGTTAAAAAAACAACATTATATATACAATAAAACAGCTTTATTTATATAATAATACAATGAATGTAGTGAGTATTGCCACAGGTGCTAAATGACTGTTACTTGCCAGCGCCCTCTGTGGAGCAAATAGTGCGACGTCTTCATAGTTTGAGTTCCAACCAATTACTTCTTCATCACGATTCTGAACTCTCAGCCATAATTCCAAGGGTCGGAAGAACCTGCATTATATTATATATTATGTTATTCACATATGTATAAAGTTTTGTGTCTGGTGCGGAGTGTATAATGTATTTAATGTAGTGTATAAATTTCGATTACCAATATATTCCAACAACGTTTGATCAAATTCATAAAAGCAATATTAAAATATCAAATACATCAGCCGTAAATAAAGTATGAAGTCACGCTATTTAAGTTAAATAATAAATTATTCATAATAAAGTTATAAAAAAATGTTTTCTTTCATAAAATAAGATCTAAGCATTGCAACGTGCTAAACATATAAGGATTATTAGTATGTAATAATTAATTGGTATTTTTTTAATATATTATATTTATTATATTAACGAAGTAATGTAAAACAGATTTTATGTATTTTATTCAAATTATAGTTAAAATCTTACTACTTCAAATATTTAATATAACGAAAACTGTTTGTCAAACCATAATAATAAGTCATACGTTAAGAACAGTTGTGGGAATGGTTCCACATCTGTCACAGGTTTGATGCCAGTTCATAATAATTTGTTCAAAAGTTGTACATTATTCAATAGTTGTACAATTTATTCAACAGTTGTACATATTCTATAGTTGTACATATTCAATAGTTGTACATTATTTAATAGTCGTACAATTTATTCAATAGTTGTACATATTCTATAGTTGTACATTATTCAATAGTTGTACATTATTCAATAGTTGTACATTATTCAATAGTTGTACATTATTCAATAGTTGTACATTATTCAATAGTTGTACATTATTCAACAGTTGTACATTATTCAACAGTTGTACATTATTCAACAGTTGTAAACTCACTTCACAATAGATTCCGGTGATATTCTGTTAGTTTTTCCTCTGGTCATTGTTCTTATGACGTCTGACGCTGGTTTTGAAGCTCCTATTTGCATCATCTCACTGAAAAAAAATATATTATTTATGTTCTAAAATCGTCAACTTATCTTTTATACATTTTATTTATATATAAAGGCTTTATTTATTTAGGTAATTTATTCTGTTGCCTATGTTTAAAGGAAAACTAATAATAATAATGTCATATAAAGTTTAATCGCTTTTGTGAAATACATTCCATGGTAAAAAATTATATATATGATTTACGTACTTCTAAGAAAATAAATGAACTTTATTATACCTAATTATATAATTAGATATACCTAGATATAAATAAATTGATATAGTTGTAAATATATAACAAAGTATCTATGAATTTAAGTCATCTATTTCATATCATCACCCCAGAAGTCTGCCGGCGTCTCTACTCCTGTATATATCACACTCGTGCAGGTGACCTGTATGACCTGCAGCAACACAGAGCTGCTCGAACACCTGGAACTCGAGGACCGTAGCCAGGAAATATTTTATGTAATCCTGGAAAAACAAAAAAATACAACTAGCTTTCCGTTATATCGCGTTTCCAAGAGAAGCTTTCAAAAGTCTGGGATAGAAACTATCCTATGTTCTTTCTCAAGGTCAACTCTATGTCTGTAACAAATTTCATTAAAATCAGTTCAGTGGTTTATCGTAACAGACAGACAGACAGTCAGACAGAGTTATTTTCGCATTTATAATATTAGTAGGGATTCTTTACGAGTACATTATACATGGAATAATGTTTGTTTTATAAATAAGGCACTAAAGTTTTGTTAGATTTTAAATTAATTAACTGACACAGTCAATAGACGGCGCTGAAGTTTACATTATATGTACCTATTTTTATTTAATCCCGAATTATTCCTTTCAATGAAAAGAATCTTTTTTGAATGTACCTACTACGCGATTTTATTTTTAACTATAAACTACATACTCCCGACGTTTCGGTTACTTTACAGCAACCGTGATCACGGGCAGACGAGATATAAAATAAAATCGCTTAGTACATCCTAAAAATATTAGTTTCATTTAAATGAATATTCGCGAAATTCTTACATCTCATTATGCGAATTATTCCTTCCATACAGACGGAGTAAGGGCAAAAACTAGCAAACTTTAAACATACAAAGTAAAACCAAGATTTCTTCTAAAAATATTAACTTCGTCAAACAAAAGCAGCGGTATTAGAAAGTACGTAATATTTTAAAAGTGGTACATCAGACTCGAGTATAAAAACTGTCTATCTACAACTATAAGATCTTATCGCAAGTAATTTGATTCCAAAAAGAAAAGAAAAGAAAGAAAAGAAAAGAAAAGATAATGTCTACACCAAAAAGGTCAGATAAATAAAGAAAAAAACTCACAAATGTATTGTCAAGTTAATGAAAACGCCCTTCAGAGATGAATTACGTTTTTAATCAAATTCAATTTGATGCCATGTATCTCTAAATTGTTATACTTTTTAATTTATTTATCAGCTAATATGTGGTCGTGAGATTTTTTTAAACAACAAAACAGCAGCGTCATGATATAAATTGCAGTGCCCTTAGAAGTAATTTAATTTAGATTTTATTTGTGATTGAAAAACATAAGTTGATGCTGTACAGATTTCTAATTTACTGATTGTTTAGTTACACGGTACAAGGTTTTATACATATATTTATTTCACTTATATGTAAATTATATATGTAATATACGATAAATTTTACATTTATCTATGTAGATATATTTACGATTTTTTATATATGTTTATATATAGTTAGCAACGCGATATACTAGTTCTTGACCATGACTTTGTCCGAATAAACTTCAAAGTTGCTTTCAGAGAGAAATGTATAAAGTTTGTTAAGCAATACTTAAGGTGGCACTTTACTTGGCGTTGCGTATTTGCCGCATTTGTCCAAATATTTGTACGTAGTCCGAATAACGCAAACACGACATCCA
Source organism: Danaus chrysippus (assembly GCA_916720795.1). Taxonomy (NCBI): domain Eukaryota; kingdom Metazoa; phylum Arthropoda; class Insecta; order Lepidoptera; family Nymphalidae; genus Danaus; species Danaus chrysippus. The sequence goes on from CAKASE010000070.1 coordinate 1,611,443, forward strand.
CACTTGGCATGCCAACAACACGTCTATGCGTTTTCGCTTATTTGTGTATGTGTCTTATTCGTGCAAATATGTGAAATGAAGACGAATAAATCATCCACACATGGTCTCATTTGGTCGAACACAATAAACAGACGAAAAGTGAAGTGCAACCTTTAGTTATATTAACCTACTGTTAGCAACGTCTATAGTTTGTGGTATTTGTTATCAAATAAAATACAACTATTTCGGGATTAATTATATCCTATATCTTATTCTGATGTCCAAACTACATTACTGTTAAGTTTCATCGAAATCCGTGCAGCAGTTTTTGCGGTAAAGAGCAACAAACATCCATACACACATACATCTATTTATAATAGTACTATGATAGATGGTAATAATATGGTATAAAACTAAAATAAATTCGAATGAATCAGGTTTCCGCACGATGTTTTCCTTCATCTGTCAGGGATGTCTAAATACTCTTAGAAAGTACATATGACTTTAAAATCACATTGGTGCTTGCTAGGATCGAACCCGCGTCCTCATGAAAGGCGGGCCTATCGCTAGGCCACAACGATAATTAAACATACTAAATATATATTATTATAATTATTACCTGATCTGATACTATATGATATTTCGATCCCGGGTCAAAGTCCACTTCTGTTCTTGGTATCGGCGGAGTTACTCCCTGAAAATCAACAAAGGTTTGATTAAAAAACAACATATATACTTTCCATATAAAATATATGACTATATATATATACTAATAGCTTTCCGTCCGCAGCTTCGCCAGCGTGGAGTACGGTTACATCGCGTTTCCAAGAGAACCTTTTAAAAGTCTGGGATAAAAACTATCCTATGTTCTTTTTCAAGGTCAACTCCATCTCTGTACCAAATTTCATTAAAATCAGTTCACTAGTTTAGGCGTGAAAGCATAACAGACAGACAGACAGAGTTACTTTCGCATTTATATTATTAGTAGGGATTGTTGAAACAATTACAGATTTGTCTTTCAATGTTCTTTACTTCCAGTTATATCTTCCAAAGTATCTGAAGCCAGTACTTATAGTTTTCAAACACAGGTTGATACTTAAATGTTATACACAAAATAACAATGGTTCAGTATTATAATTAACTAGAAGACCAAGCGAACTTCGTATCGCCCTATAATCAAGAAATATCTATTACGTTTTTTTTATTTATATTTTGGGAGTTTACCTATTAAAGCCATAAATCTCCGTTTTTTGAAGTGCGACAGAATAATTGACATATTAGTTAGTTGTCAAATCTAATGTCAAAAAAAAAACGTTTGTATGGGAAATGGAAAAGGGCTGTTTTTATGGTTTTCCCAGTAATGAATCAATTTTTTTCAGCTTTTATACCTTCCCTGAACCTCCACGAACATTTCAAGACTAAGATAAGATAAATCCGTTCAGCTGTTCTCGAGTTTTAGCGAGACTAAGGAACAGCAATCCATTTTTATATATATAGAAGATAGAAGATTATGATCAGTCATGAAAATAATTCTAATGATTATAGTATCATTAGTACGGCAGAGAGGGCGTCACTTGTAACAATATACTATCTTATATAAAATTCTCGTGTCGCGGTGTTAGTCAGAGAACTCCTCCGAAACAGCTTGACCGATTATCATGAAATTTTGTGAGCATATTGAGTAGGTCTAAGAATCGGCCAACATCTATTTTTCATACCCCTAAGTCATAAGGGTTGTTCAATGTTTTTGTTTTTATTTTTTTATAATGTAGCATTAAAAAATACATCACTCTACTCAAAATTTTTACTTTTTTACCACCAACCTCTATTTTTTATATAGCAAAACAACGTTTGATTTGTCAGCTAGTTTACATATAAGTAAATATCTTCTTCTACCTGCCAATTTCCCAACTTTAGCCAGGGTCTGTCTTACATGTTGTGAATAGTTTTGGCTAATTTTTTTTACGACCAGCCGCCTGCCTGACATCAACCCTCTTTGGGAATGCATTAATCAGTGATGTCTAAATACTCTTAGAAAGTACATATGATTTGGAAAAATCATATTGGTACTTGCCCGGGCCAGGATCGAACCCGTGCCCTCATGCATGAGAGGCGGGCCTTTTAACCACTAGGCCACCACTGACTTAACAATAGACTATTTATATAAAAGTAAATATATGAAAATGTATTTATCTTATAACTTACCTGATATCTCAATTTCATCTGCCACCATCTGGCGTTCATATTCTTAACGCCGTCTTCGAAAATCGACCATCGCCACTTATATAAAAAAATAACATTAAAAATAAGCCTTAATTGCAATTATAACTAATTATTTTCGCAATTGCAATTATAGCAATTTTCAATAAGTTTCTGCACAACATTCTGCCAATATCAAAATGAATCTTTGATTAATTTGTATCGTTACTACAAATTCAGCGTTAATAGTTTTTCAGTCATCTTATATAGTATTAACGTAGGTTATTGAGTAAAAAACGCGAAACTCGTCGTATGTAGTAACGATACAGGCTTTGGTAAATACTTAATAGTTTTTGACAGTAATAAAATGACAATTCATTATTTGTATTTATTATGGCGGACTGTACAATAATTATGTAGATTTTTTTTATTTATCGTAAATTTTAGACTGAAATATATGACTGATCAGCATTAGTATGAGTTTTTATTTCAATACAAATGTAGTTTATCACTTACTTATAAAAAAAACTTAGTTATCTCTGTTAAAATATTATACCGTCGGTAATAAAGTAACTCTGCTTAATAAGGCTTAATGTCAATGACCTTTTGACGTTAGAAGAAGTTGTAAGGTTGGTATTTTGGGAAGAATTTTGTTCAAATCAAAGTAATTTAAACAAGCTTTATAATAATTACCTGATCCACCATAAACGCGAACGGAAGGTAAGCCACTTTCTCAAGAGCCATCGACATTAGAAAATTCATACTGACTTCATACTGGTCGTGAGATCTGAAAATAATGGTCGAAATATTACCTTATTATTATGAAAAGAAAGAAAGACATAAGATATCCTAGATATAGAAGAATCCAATTTATTTCTTTTCCTAGAAATGTCTTATTAAATAATTTTAAATGATGCAACCTTTTTAAAACTCGTATGTGATCTTTTTACTTATAATTATTTTTGGGTTCGAAATAATAATAATAAGCAAGATATATAATTGAAAAGTAGGATATGTATGTATTGGAAATGTTTTATTGAGATAAGTCTCGTATTGGTATCGAGTTACAAGCAAAATTGAATTGAAATAATATACATAATATACAAAGAAGGCTTTAAAAAAATATTTAATATATGTATAGTCTTCCCGTAGTGAATATGAGAAAAGATTCACACGATTTACGAGGTTGTAAAATATAGTCATTGGATGAGAAAGAGACTTTTAGTAAGAATGGAAGAATAGAAATATTCGGAAAACTTCACATTTATGGTGCTATAACGACACTTATGTATCTCGTTAGATAGAAAATACGTTTATTTTCTCAAAAGCGTTTGAAAATTGAACATCCTATTAAATTGTATAGCATTATTCGACTAAAAAAATACGTTAATAATATATTGAAACGAGGACAGTTTGAGCACGAAATAAATGACAATAACGCACCAAGTAAAGAGGTGGATTGAGAGTATTTTGTCATAATCAGTTAAGTTTTGGAATAAATTGCACAAGTGACGTTATTGCACCGAAGGTGCGATTATTGATTTTGTATGCATATATGTAAAAAAATCTACTTATATAAGAATTATAATGAAATAAGAACTAAAAACTGAGTATTTAAGATGACAGTTTGATGTTGAACCTGTTCTGGTACAATCCAACTCTTTGAAGATGCGGGAGATTGTAAACTGATAATGTAGCTGCGTTTGCCACCGCCTCGTGGAAAGCTGAAAAAAACATTTAGCTATTAAAAGATAGTAGGGGGAGTCCGGGAGAGTTTACACGCTTCGACTAAAATGCTCGTAAATCTCTTTACATTTACAAAAAACAATTCTCTACAAATTGTACCGCAAGCTGCATTATTAAGCTTTATTTCTGCATAAGAAAGCTTTATAAATCATTAATACTTTATGAGTAATTAATGATTAATTATTATTTGTGAAGAGTTTTCTGATTAAATCTTCTTCATAAATTAGTTTAATTTTCACGAGATATCCCATGTAATTTATATAATGTTATTCATGATTACTGAATTCTTTTTATCTGGTAAATTTAAATTCATTTTGTTATATATATGTATATATTTGATTTTCAAGAAGTGTGACGTCAGCAATTTTACAATTATAATCACTATTTTCAACAGTCGGCTTATCCATTTTTAATTTCAATTATAAAATACTGTCACTACTTTACTTCAGACTTTAATTCGCACTTGTAATTAGATAATCTTCCTCCTGAATGGCTTCTAAACTATTGTGTAACTTACGCCAACTTTTGCTAATATAAATGTAATTTGTGAAATCATTAATTTAATCTTTTTTTTTGAAGTAATAAGTTAAGATGAATAATCTTAGTTATTCAAATAAACACAAAACATATGTATGTATAGGTATATAATGGTATTTGCCCGCGACTTCGTCTGCGTTACTTTGAGAAATATAAATGTATAGCTGACCGGGTGAACTCTTTTTACTTTGTAAATGAGTACATTTTGGATTTTATCAATTTATTCTTTTAGATTGTATGAAAAGTATTCTATGTCCTTTCCTTTGTAGTGTAACTAACATGACTTTCTTTTGTATGTGTATTTTTCATCCAAACCCGTACAGCCGTTCTTGAGTTATAAATAATGTAATTAACGCGACCTTCTCTTGTTAATACAATATCTGGACACCGAGCTTTGCTCGGTATTTGGGAATTATTAGTATTTGTTTTTCATTTCGTTCAGACATTTTTAAGTGAACACGTTAAGGAGACACAAAAAATATAAATCAACAATTAATATCTTAGCCTAACGTCAAAACAAACACTCATTTACTTCTTGTTGCTTAACAACGCCATCTGTTGTTGTGTTGTTAAAGCAATTAGCATAAAGTAGTATTACTATTCGCCAATAGATGTCAGGAGGTCATATTGTAAACACTTTTTTGTTATTGTTTTTCATAAGGACATTTTCTGAAAATGATTCCTAGATAGATCGATTTATCGCCCCCGAAACTCCCTATGTATACTAAATTTCATGAAAATCGTTTGAGCCGAAACCGAGATTCCCATTATATATACAAGAATTGCTTATTTAAAGATATAAGATATATATGTAATATCTTAAATGTTCTCTATATTTATGTATATTATTTGTCAAGATTATTTGTGTGTTTTTACCTGGATTCGCTCCATCCCTGAACAGCTGAGGTTGTTCCGAATACTGCAAGTAGTACTGGATGTGAGCCATCTCATGATGAGTGGAGATTAGATCCTGCATCGTCACCTCCGTGCATTGCTTTATTCTGAAATAAGTTATTTGATTTGGATATAATTATATGTATATGAATTTTAAAAGTACTGAAATTTGGTATAAAAAGAGACGAGGCGAAACCTCTCATCATTCCATGTATTCACGGTGCGTGTGTCGGGTCCATCGTTGTAGTGAGAGGAGCTTCAACAGTGACTGGGACTTGTGACCCAGGTGTAGGTTTAAAGGGTCCCTATCTAACGCGCGTTAAATGCTCCACTGTCCAAGCTCCTCTCTATATCAAATTTGAACGAAACTACTAGGGCTGCTTTCGAAGTATGTTACAAGAATGAATGTTATCTATTAATATATGTTATTTAATTTTTTGTTTGAGTTGAGATAAATTTATGAAATTTAAACGGGTGTTATGAGAATAGATAAATTGTAAGGGGCTTAAAAACTCATAAGCTAGCCGTATGATGGAAAAATTGTATGTCCCTACTTTCCTTCTTCTTCTTCCTGGCAATTTCCCAGCTTTAGCCAGGGTCTGCCTAAACCTGGCAATTTCCCAGCTATAGCCAGGGTCTGCCTTACATGTTGTGAAAAGTTTTTGGCTATTTGTTTTTACGACCGGCCGCCTGCCTGACATCAACCCTCTTTTGGGAAAGAACATTAATCAATGATGTCTAAACACTCTTAGAAAGTACATATGATTCGGAAAAATCACATTGGTACTTGCCCGGGCCAGGATCGAACCCGCGCCTTCGGTGACGAGAGGCGGGACCTTTAACCACTGAGCCACCACTGACTTTATGTCCCTACTTTCCTTCTTGTCCGAAATTATCGTGTTGCAAAATGCTTGGACTGCTTTAATTCAGCTAATTGTTTGATGAAAGAATCTTCTAGTATGGATTCCATAGTTCAGAAAAAAGTATTGCAAATGGTATATTCTTTTTGCCCCATATATTTTTAATTTTGACTACGAAGATTTTTAACATATCAAAAAGGAATAACCATATTTGTGATAGAGAAACTAGATGTAATAAAGAGCAAATAGGTGAAAAGGTTACAGAGATACACATCTCATCTGCCCGTGATCATGGGTTGAAAAGTAACCGAAACGTCGGGAGTATGCAGAGTTTTACCATAATAAAATACGCGCAATATAATCCGAAAAATATTAGTTTCATTTCAATGAATACTCGCGAAAGACTTAGATCTCATTAAGGGTAAATATGTTTTGTTATACCTATAGTCAATACGATTGCAGAAGTCCCAGGCGCTGGCTGTGCATTGGGCACTTCGATCAGCTGGTCGAGCGAGTAGGGACCCTCGCCAGAATTCTGGAGGAACGGGGCGAAGACCCATTGACGTGTAAAACTCTTCAGCCATTTGGAACATTCTGGAAGAAAACAATGACGTATCGAAAACTATCGCAAAATGACAGCACATACAGATGATATTTTATTGATTTGTTATTTTTAAACCAGATTTTTTGTAACCAGTTCATTTTAGGTAAGAGCCTAGCTGTGGTCAAGTTACTGCAGCTCGAACATGTGCTTTGTCGACCGGGGAAGTACCAACTCATAAAAGATCGGATTGAAGTAGACTTTAAAGACTGCGTTTCATCCGATGAGTGAGAGAGTTGGTTGGCCTTTCCTTTTCCCATCCTTTCTTTTCTCCCCTACAAAAAAGGTCGGCAACGCGTCTACAACATATCTCTTGTTGCAGAAATCCATTGGCGAAGGTGGTTATCTCCCATTAAGTAGGCCGTCTGCTTGTTTGCCTTGGATATAATAATAAAAATAATATTGAACCTAAGAGGAGTGAATCCCTGTCTCAACATCTCTGAAGTGACGTCCACGTTTGGGGCTTGAGGGAACGGCATAACTAGGTCCATTATTGATTTCCAGTTCTGTGCCCACATGTTACCTGGAAAATTAATTTTTTTTAAGTTATTTCGATTAAAAGCGTTGAAGAAACTTCCAAAATAATTTTAGATCTATGGAGTGCAGACAATGTTATAAGAATCTTTATAATTAATTGTCTGATAAGGTTGTAAGTATCTGATTTATGGTTATTATTACAGTTAGCACTGTAATTTTTTAGTGTGACGATCAATTTAGATCGATTAACTTTAAGCAACATATTTTTAATATGATTTATAAATATGTAATAATAATTTCAACATTCGATTATCAATGATCTGACAGAAAGAGAATGCACTAATAAAAACTATGGATAAGGCTTAATATTATTGATTTTTTATTATATTCACACACACACACACACACACACACACGCGCACGTACTCATGCACACACACATAGTCAAAACTCATAGATGATTTTATTCATTTAATATATCCCTCTTCTTCCAATATATTTCACATAACAGCAGTAGCATGTTTAGCAAATGATAGGCCTACTTACCTAATAAATGTGCAGGTATGGGCCCATCTGGACGTACACTTTTCTCTCCGTATCTCAGCAGAAGTTTTCTTCGGACGTAGGTAAATAGTTGTTTGTATAGCGGTATGATTTGATTGTATATTTCCTCGACACTCGCCCTGAACGATGGGTCTTCATACGCAGCACGCATTTGGTCTCCAGCGTCTCTGAAACCTGAATGTAAAATGAGGATTATATATGGGATTGCTTTAAAAGATTTGGTCAAATAATAGTTATAATTTAGTTGTAGGTTCTATGAAAGTATTTCACAAGTATATTTTAAAACTATGTATAATTTTTGATTCTTTTTATGGTCGTATGTGATCTTATTTATATTTTAATTTCAATGTATTGTTAGAGTAGATTAAGATAATCGAAGGGTGTTAGAAAATTACCACAATATAATTCTATCAGAATACCCAAATACCGCTGAACTTTTGACGAATTAGGAAGAATAAATAAATTCTATAAACTAATGAGAGCCTTTGACATTTGACAATAACTATCCATTCTACCCTCACACCGTTGGTACGTGATACGCGATAGATGAATAAAAAAAATGTAATTTATACAATTAAAGTTACTTTTAATATACATATGTATATATAGCAGTTATTGGAGGAAAATGAGAGAAATATCAGAGATGATTGAAACAGCAAGTTTTAATTTTTTTTAGTTAGATTGAAGAACAAATTTAGTAGAAATATTTCTTTTTTTTTGAGAATTTTCTTTGTTCTGAACCAAAAAATATTATAATGGTAAAAATTAATTACAGAGTCAGATTAGGACATGTAGATTGAGTTTTTAATTTATATTGGAAGTCCAAATAAATAAAGTGTTTTAGTGGATTTAATAAGGATTTTATGTCGATAATGAGCAGAGATTGACCAGTGTTTGGAATATACTTATTTGTTATTTAAACTTTTGGTTAAGATTGTATATCTTTTTTGCGTATTTAATCTTCATAAATGCAGAGGAAATATAAGATATTTGAATCACCTGTTTTAACAGCAGCTTCATTGGCCAATTGGACATATCTCATAAATCTGTTCTTCAGTTTAGGACCAGTTTGATCTCTGAAACTCTTCCAGACGTACAGCAATTCATTTTCAATCCTCGAATGTGCTAGAATCCTTGTGATCTCTGGATCTAATTGCATGTCACAGTAATTAGGATAATCTGTGTTTTCTTGGTAAGGTTGGTAGTGCTGATAGGGCTGGTTTGTCAGTTGGTAAGATTGATGCTCCTTGCTAGCTTCTGGTGTTTCCGTGGATGTTGCCAGAATTTTTGGTATATGAGGATCGTACGGTTTTTGACCGTATGGGCATATTTTAGCTGAATTATAAAGCTCCTTCATTTCGTTTATCAGCTGTTGTATCTGAAAATATTGATTTATCAATCAGAAATAATGCCTATCCTAAAAAAATAATTTTCTGTTATACTTGGTGGTGGTTGTTAATTAATTATTATTCATAACTTAAACCATACTCCACTTGTCATATTATATACATAGGTGTTCAATACAATATATATTATGTTTATTTAATTCTAATTGCCTAATGTTGGATGTATAAGTATATCTCATACATAAAAGAATTTACGATACAAAGAAGACAACTATCAAAGTTATATTCATCATCATCATCATCATCCTATCAGAGCCCACAGCTGAGCCTCTTCTCACATGGAGAAGGTATGAGCATTAATCACCACGCTTGCTCAAGATGGGTTGGTGATTTCAAACTTATAATTATGAAACTATAAGTCCTCACGATGTTTTCCTTCACCGTATGTCAGTGATGTCTAAATACTCTCAGAAAGTACATAAGACTCCGAAAAATCACATTGGTACTTGCCAGGTTTGAACCCGCGCCGTCGGTAACGAGAGGACCCTTTAACCACTAGGCCACCACTGGCTTAAGTTATATTGCATTGTTTTTTATATACCTCAGAAAACTTGTCGTCGCTCAGAGCAGCCCTGCTGTTCTGAATGATTCTGCTCAACTGTCTCCTACTCTGTGGATCAGGTAGCCTAGTTCCATCATAAGCTGCAGCCTTCCTCCAAGACAGCTTCTCGAACTTGGAGCTGAGAGCCAACTCCTCAAGCATACGACGTCGATTGTATTCCGTTATGTTGGTGACGAATTTCCATTGGGACATTGTTACTCTGGGAATTTGATAATATAGATTTAGTGAGGGTTAAAAGTATGTTCTATTTTAGACGCAGTTTTTTTAGTTTTTTAAGCACTCAATAATATACTTAAAAGTGAAGTGGATAAAATATATATTCGATATATCTGAAATTCTGATGAAGATCATCGTTGCTACTTAAAAATTTAAATTCTTATCTATATTTTTACCATACAGTAATATCCCGCTTTACGCGAGGGATACGTTCTGAAGAAAATCGCGTTAACTGAAATCCGCGTATATCGAGGTTTATGATTAAACACAGTCAAAATTTAATACACAAATATAAAAATCATTTTAATCAATCACTTTAATTCCAAGAATACTATACAATACATAGGTACCTACTCCTATTATTTACTAAAAATACATGTATTGTCGTTTGGGTAGCGTTTTGTTTACGTTCTTGTAAAATACGTTCATAACACCAAACACTGTTTTTAATCGTTTGACACACGTTCAAGACACGGTCATCATTATCGTCTATACTCTGCAATGTCCCAACCTGAATAAATTTTTGAAAATCGCGTTGTAGTGAAACCGCGCAAAACGGGGTCGCGTTAAGCGGGGTATTACTGTATATGGAAATAAAATATTGAGTTTATTAACAACTTTCTCAATAGCTTTGTTCATTATTAAGAGTAATCTATCGTTTACGGGTTGTGATTATTTAAATTGAATATACTATTTAAGTGTAAATTGAATTATCAATTTGCATTTCATTTTAACTTACCATCCATGTAAGTAAATTTTAATATTACATTTCTCACATTCATCCAATTATAATAATATTTTTCTTCGTAATATTTTAGACTACCAAAAATCTCTTTGACTTTAAAAAAATAATTAATATTGTCTAAACAAATGAAGATGTTCTACGATTACACACATACATAGAATACAGTAAAATGTACTCTTTACTTGAAGTGGAATAAATATATTATTATTACTATATTTTGTACTTCTAGACTTGGTGTACCGTAAATATCTGATTTAATACAGATTCGTTGTTTTAAAGAGATAGACGCCAGTCTCGCTGACGTCACTAATATGACTTTTTTCAGTACGTTCCATGATATTTTAAAATAGAACTACAATTCTTCTAAATATCTTTGTACATATTTCTCGAAGGTTCTTCATAATCACATTCTTCAATGTACCACACTCACTGAACTCTGCCGTCGTGCGTCCAGACGTCATATTTATACCGAGATTCAAACATAGTTCTATTCTCTTTTAAACAATCTTTGATTTCGTTTTAATTTTAACAATAATCATGAATACTAATGAGTTTTAATAATAATTGATGACAGGCTCAAGTTATTGTTATGTTGCATCCGTCATTAATTCTGATAGCGCCTATATATATTATTTGTCTTGAATTATATGGTCTTAATATACTTTTCACTCACCTGTAACACATTCCTGATGCCTCTCTGTCGTATTCCCGAAGAAACTGTGCTGCTTCCGCGGCATTCGAGTTCACTCCCTGTTTTAAATTCACATAACATTTATTTCATTACTAAATCGATTTACATTACTCAGAAATTGAAAAAAACTTCACATATTTGATAAATATTAGTCCTTTCATGGTAACTTTGAAAGCTTATTATTATTTATGCTATATGGGGTAACAGAGCAGACGGCCTACTTAATGGAGGTAGTACTGTCGCCCATTGACATCTGTAATTATCCTACTACCTACTAATGGAAATATTATTGGTATATTTCTGACCTTGTATTCAATATATTAAGAATCACTAGATTACCTTATTATCCTAAGACCCAGTTTCACCAATCAGTGTTAAATAAGTAACATCGTGTTAAGGCGATACTCTGTTAGTTGTATCGAGCGTCCCACCACGCACAAATGTCCGTTTAAATGTCTTAACAAGCCACTAATATTAATTCCTGCTCTGGAGCTCCGTCTAATCGCTAACAGAAAATTAATGGCATTGTCAAAATTCAATTGTCCAATCACAGGCCTGATTTCTTGTAACCATAGTAACGTCATCTGTTTTGTCAGTTTCGACTATTTCCTTGTCATTATTAATAAAATGAATTAAAATTTAATCTATATGATGATTTTGCCTCCAGCTTTTTTATAACATTGCAAATTTAATTTTCTTTTTATCTCTTTTAATTTGAACACAATTTATTGACAACCCGATTTTGACAAGTTACACCTAGTAAATTGAAAAGGGATCTTTTTGTGTGCCAAATGTATGCAACCAACGATATATATAATTTGGTCACATTACCTAAAAAGTGACGTATATATACGGATATATACGATCAAAGTATAAAGTGGTGCATCGTGGCTAACGTGCCGTATTAAACGCTATGGTTTCCATTTGGTCGTCGTATAACAAGAACGAATAATTATTTTAATGCGTTGTTAATTTGTCATCGTGGGACGTAAATATTTTAACAGACATTTATAATTTTATAGGTTGGTTAGTAAATGCTGTGTCTAGATTAAACAAACATTGATTGGTGAAACTGGGTCTAAATATTCCAACTTCTGTTGTCGAAATAATCATGGTTGAAAGAAAAAAGGAGTTTGGAAAGAAACCCTTGTCTCTGGAGTATAAACTAGACAGCTACATGAATAAAAAGTATAAGGCTGTTAGAATTATATGTAGCTTGACCAAACCTGTGTACATATTATTTTTATTTATATAATCTTGATAGGCGAAGGAACAAAGAAATTATGATCGTTAAATTAAATTGAAATAAGTAAATCATCTATTTAGTACACTAATCGTATTCCCAAGATTATGTTAGGGTATAATTGATACTTCCAAATATATATAGTAGTTTTTGCTCGCGACTTCGTCTCCGTTGGTTTCAGAATTAGTTATATATAGATGACCAAGCGAACTCTATTCCTCCTTAAAGGCAGTAAGATAAGAAGATAATGAATTTGATAAACTTTTGTTTCTTTTTCAATCGCATGAAAAGTATCATATGTCCTTTCTATGTTCTGAGCTATCTCTCCAACAATTTTCAGCCAAACCTTATAAATAAGTCAGTGTTGGCCTAGTGGTTAAAAGGCCCGCCTCTCATGCACGAGGGCGCGGGTTCGATCCTGGCCCGAGCAAGTACCAATATGATTTTCCGAGTCATATGTACTTTCTAAGATTTAGACATCACTGATTAATGCATTCGCAAAGAGGGTTGATGTCAGGCAGTCGGCCGGTCGTAAAAACAATTAGCCAAAACTATTCACAACATGTAAGGCAGACCCTGGCTAAAGAAATTGCCAGGTAGAAGAAGATATATATATCATACAAAATTGTCTGTACACCGATAATTTGTCGTAAATTCGTATTAAGTCATGAGATGCCCTTCATGGCTACATAACATCATATAATGGTCACAATTATAATTCGTACATTTTCAACATAAAAATGACCTGTTTTTATTGAGATCACGATCTCAAGATCGTATAACAACGGGATGGATGAAGATTTTGATAATAACATTGCATCCAGAAGCGTAACGAAGGACATAAGACAATGCCACGATTATGTTTCTACGACATTAATATAACTACGCAGTTTAAAACTTATTTTTTATTACGTACATAAACAAAAAGCTTATTAGAAGGCGTTTTATTCGCTTGTATAAGGAGTATTATATTAGGCAGACCCTGGCTAAAGCTGGAAAATTGCCAGGTAGAAGAAGAAGAAGAAGTATTATAGAATATTCAAAACAAAATTTATAGCATTAATGAAAATTAGAATCTAGAATTAGAAGATTAGAATCTAGATTAGAATTAGAAGAAATAGTAAATTCTTCTTGATACGAGAACATTGAATTTCAGCCAGAAGTTAAAGAACAAATTATTATACATAAGTTATGTGATCATATTTTTTATGCTATAGCTTTATTCGGATTGGAATCGTGTAATATTTGCCAAAGTCAATGTTTTAATTTGTTGCACGAATTATAATCTTGAGTACTGTATGGAAACCGTACATTTGTAAATTAATTCTTGATAATATTGATATATTCAAAAGTTACTTATAAAAAAGACCAAACGTTATGTAATTAAATATATACTTTATTTTGTTTTATTTTAAATGACGTATAAGTATACTAATTTAGTCAGTAGTGTCCTAGTGGTTAAAAGGCCAGCCTCTCATGTACGAGGGCGCGGGTTCGATTCATGACCAAATACCAATGTGATTTTTCAGAGTAATTTCTTAATAAGTAATTTCGAAAAATTCCGATTAATGCTGATTTCCAAAGAGGGTTGATGTCAGGCAGGCGGCCGATCGTAAAAATAATTAGCCAAAACTATTCACAACACGTAAGGCAGACCCTGGCTATAGTTGGGGAATTGCCAGGTAGAAGACGTATGTATGTATATACCAATAGATAAAAACGTTGACATTATCAAAATTTCCACGATTCCAGTGCGAATGAAGCCATAGCATAAAAGAATGGATATTTTTAAGACAGTAAACGACATGACATTGGAAAAGTCTAAAAAGAAACTCTACTAACTAAAGAAGAAGAAGACAATCTTCTTTTTCCACATGATGTTAAATATATCTTACTAGCTTTCCGCCCGCAGCTTCGCCCGCGTGGAGTTCGCTTATATCGCGTTTCCAAGAGAACCTTTCAAAAGTCTGGGATAAAAACTATCCTATGTTCTTTCTCAAGGTCAACTCTATCTTTGTACCAAACTTCATTAAAATGAGTTCAGTGGTTTAGGCGTGGAAGCGTAACAGACAGACAGACAGAGTTACTTTCGCATTTATAATATTAGTAGGGATTTATCAACAAAACATAGAAACTATTTATTTGTTAGTATATATAAAAGGTTTTTAAATCCAGGTCAACTTATAAAACTCATTTATATTTGAAAGCGAAACCTCCATTGTCTTGTATCCGTCAAGATAGAGCAATGCTACCAACCTATCAGACAATAGTGTATTGGTAACGGTTATTTAAAATGTTTTGACAGACAATTTACACATAAGGTTGGCCAACTTACTAAACATAACATAATGTATAACCTTTTTGATGTAATTGTCTTAATTATTAATGATTTCTTAATTTTTTTCGTAGTTCAGTTATATATTTATTATTTTTCAAAACATTACTTATTAAATTGCTGACTAAGTCATCCTTTATTAATTATATAACTGAAAATTTATTAAAATTTTCAAAAAACAACGTATTAGAAGGTATTCCTCAATTTTTCAGTTATCTGTCAGTAGACATAGGGTCAGAAAAGGTTCAGTCGATTAGCAAATTAGCTGGAACAAACAAAATGCCAGACCAAAATTATAGACAAATAAAATGTATTTTTTTGTTCAATATTCAGAAAAAGAAATTCTCGGCAAAGCACACATATATTTGATACCTACTTTACAATTAAAATTTATCTTAGTAACGTTTTACTAGAGTAGTGAAAATGGCGATTGAAAGTAAACAAAAATTACTAGAAAATTTTTGATTTTGAAGATATGTTATGTTATATATATACTTTTTAGTTAATTTCCAATATTTAGCTCTATAAGTATGAAATTGATTGCAATAAAATTTAAGAGACCGTTTTTATTCACATACTTAAAAATATTTTTTTATGTATTTGCACTTTTGGAATCATTATTGAAAATAAATTAGGATATCTTTGAAATAAGTGCAGAGACCGTATTTGTAATAGTTTAAAAATACATGAAAGTCTTTTACTTTATATATAATAATATATTAGGTATATCAAATATGAACTAAATATCTTTACATTGTATTTATAATATAAATGATCTTTTCATAATGTAAAAAATATTGTATTTTCATAAACTAATAAGGACTTTTCTCTGACAATTTGCCTGCGTGTTCTTTGCAATTAGGCTAACTACTAACCTACAGTCAACTGCATACAATACAACTGTTATGCCTTGATCCTGCGACAACTAAAGCTTATTTTGTTATAAAATCTAGTCTATATCTTATTCTAATATCTAAGCTATATTACTGAAAAGTTTCATCAAAATCGGTTAACTAGTTTTGACGTGAAAGAGCAACAAACAGGTATCAATCTTCATAAAATTTAGTATTAAAACTATTATGACATATACACTTAGTTAATATAATTAATGTTTTATTTTACATATATATTATTATATAATACCCGTCACTTTATGTATTAGTAGCTACAAGGGCTTTTTTTGAAGTTGGTTTACAATCTTCTATATCTTCTATATAAAAATGGATTGCTGTTCCTTAGTCTCACTAAAACTCGAGAACAGCTGAACCGATTTGGCTAATTTTAGTCTTGAAATACTCCTGAAAGTCCAGGAAAGGTTTAAAAGGTGATAAAAATTGGAAAAATTGCCGGGAAAACTCTAAAAAGAGCCCTTTTCTATTTCCCATACAAACGATTTTTTGACATTAGACTTGACAACTAACTAATATGTCAATCATTTTGTTCGATTGAAACAGTAGAAATTTAATAAATACCAATACCGGGTTATTGAAGACGGAATAGTGTTCGCCCGGTCAGCTATACCTATATTACTAATGACAAAATTAACGCGGACGAAGTCGCGGGCAAAAACTAGTTGTTCTATAAAAATTCACGTAAGAGCGAAATAAATAAAATTGTGTTTATTTTATTATTTGGGGGATCTAAATTATTGGAATTACTTTTGAATAGATAGAAGTTTAAATTACCATTATAATTTATTTTTTGTTAGCATTGCTTAATTGTCTTTAACTATATGAAATAAATAATACGTTTGTATTTTCATAACGAACAAAACATTTCTTTACGTATTTTTGATATTTAGTTTAATATACGATAAGTATTAAATATAATTTATTTCAACTATCAATCTCAATAAAGGCAAATATTAATTTAATTATTTGGTGTAACGTCTTTATTTGAAGTTATTCAGAGATACAAAAATTTACATCTTTCTTACATACTAATACAAATAATATTATTATCTATGGATTTGACAAAACTGTCACAATAATAATTACGTTTATGAAAGAAATGTACAATAAGTGACTATTAGTTAGTAAAAGAAAAGAAATTAACTTAAATATTAAGATATTTCTTTTAAGAATTATGATATTATCTACTATTTAAGTATATAATTGTTATCTCACCATTCTTAAGTATTCACTGCAGCCCGCATACCGTGTGTAGAAAGCAAAAAGGAGGCACAATACTGGAACATTGCTTTTCATTTTTTATAAAAAAAAAATACAAACGTCAAATCAAAATAATTATCTGTCATTAATCACATAGATTAAAAATATATTAGATTTATTAAAAAATGATTAGTTAATATTAAATTGTATTTTATATTGTTTTGTATTATTTGTTTTGTAAAAATATCGTCTAATTATTGTGTTGTTATATCTGGGTGTGTTTTAATACTGTCTCGAGTTATTTCTTGTCGACGACTGGAGTAATATTTCCGCCGCTTTTGTTTTGTACATGGTTTGATGCACACGATACAATACATGAGGTTAGCTGACGGTAGAAAATATCTTCGGAAATAAATAAATAAATAAATGAATAAATAAAATCATAATAAATAGGTAATGTTACAAAAAAATGATGGATTTCTATTGATGCATAACTATTGAAAAAACGCGCGTTATACAGGGTGACTGGTGAATTACTATCGATACTTGAAGACGTGATATTTGACGATCATATATGACAAAATAAAAATTAATATAACATAAATATTAATAAACTTCTAAGTAAAGTTAACCAAAAGTTATGTAATTAATTAGGCATCGTGTGAAAACCCTACAGATCAAAAATTAAGTACCTATTTTTTTTACATAATTCGAATGAGAATCATGTACCGAGTATTCTCCTTAAATATTGATAGTAATTCACCAGTCACCCTGTATATTTTGTGCAACAGATTTATCTTAAGATTCATCCCAACCTAAATATCTCATGTATAAAAATCCTCTTTGGACGATCGCGTGCGTGACATACAGACAAAGATTGAGAAACACAACTGCTTTATACTTAATTCATCTCGAGAGTACATAGATTAATCAAAAAATATTATAATTTATATTTGATTCATAAAAAATGACAAGTTAACAGTAAAATTATTGAATTAAAAAGACTTTTTCTTGTAAAACTAAAGTAATAAGCCTACATTTTATAAAGTGTTACACTCATAATAACAAATATTACCTCATTTTAAAGTCACGTCAGTCATGCAATAGTTACATACATTTATCATATATACATATTAATACATGAAAAATACATTATTATTCAAACGCCTTATAAAATAAAATAGCACTTACGACGGAACGGTAATTTGAGGAAATAAAAAGTATATAGTTTCTTAAAAAATAATTATTACATATAAAACCAAAACACATTATTGTGTAATCATATTAATTTTTCGAAATATTTTTAATACCTAATTATAGTTAGTTACCTATCTCTTCTTCTTCTTTCCCAGCATTAGCCAGGATCTGCTTAACATGTGTAAATAGTTTTGGCTAATTATTTTTACGACCGGCCGCCTGCCTGACATCAACCCTCTTTTGGGAATAGTTACTTACATATAGCAATACATGCTACAAAAATGTAGTTTGATAAAATTTATAGTATGTATTTTATAAATAAAAATAGTCTATAACATTTGGTTTATTTATTAAAACTTTTATTGATTTCATATTCACTTAATTATTCAATAATTAATATTTTGTTCTAGAAATTTCTTCGGCATTAAGAAAGTTTAATTAAAATGAAATAATTAAAACCAGGAATACAGACATGAGACAACAATATAAAAAGGTCCTGTCAATATATTAATATCATTTAAATAATAAACGACATTTGAGAAAATGACTTTTTTATCACGGAAAGTACAATTATATTGGCCTAGTGGTTAAAATGCCCGCCTCTCATGCTCGAGGGCGCGGGTTCGATCCTGGCAAGTACCAATATGATTTTTCCTAGTCATATGTAGTTTCTGAGAGTATTTAGACATCACTGTTTAATGCATTCCCAAAGAGGGTTGATGTCAGGCAGGCGGCCGGTCGTAAAAACAATTGCCAAAACTATTCACTACATGTAAGGCAGACCCTGGCTATAGCTGGGAAATTGCCAGGTAGAAGAAGATATATATTATATGTATAACAAAATGACAACTGTTTTACTCTACCATGCAATCCGCCATCTTGTTACTGAAAAACAAAAGGTAATATAATATTTTTGATCTGGTTTCTCTTTAAAGCATTGTTTTCTTTTCCATTCATAAAAAGGTACAAGGACTGTTATAAATTAAACGGGAATGATGATATTTTGTTTCACTTTTAGGTTTATGATTTTCACCGACGTAATACTACAAGCATATAATTATTTGATTGATTTAATTTGATGGTTAACTTTTCAATGATAAAAAGAAAGTCTTGTTTATTAAGAATAATATTTATTCATTACAATGTTACAAATATATAAAATCCTAAAAATTATGAGGCCATTTCAAGCATAAGAATGGTAATCAAAGTTTTGATATACATATTTAAAATGTACACATTCGCGTCTTATATATTTTTTTATAAGCTATGGTTTCATTCTCACTGGAATCTTGGAATATTTTGCCAATATCAACGTTTTTTATTTGTTTTATAATACTTGTCAAATTAATGCAGTGCCCTCTAACTGTCATTTTTTAAATGTTTCTATTATTATAATTTCTTTATTAGAGTAAATTTAAATTAACCGTTCACCGTTAAAATGGTTACAGACAAAATAACTCTAAATTGTTTTATGACTGATATCAAAAAAATTGTCGGAATTTAAACCAAATTGGTATATGTACAAATTTTTCACGCAATTAATTATTTCTTTATCAAGCTTCACATATTAAATATCAGTAGTATAGAAAATAGAAGCGGCACCAATTTGTCAGATAAATTAGCTATTTAAAGAAATTGCTATTATTTATATCATCATCAGCCTATTGGTGCCCACTGCTGGAAAAAGGCCTCTTCTCACATGGAGTAGAGCATTAATGACCATCCCATTTAGATTAGAACAGAAGGTTGGAGCTTCCTGAAGACAGATTTGCTATTTCACAAACTTATAATTCGAAATTATAAATCCAGGTTTCCTCACGATGTTATCCTTCACCGTCTGTCAGTGGTGTCTAAATACTTTTAGAAAGTAGGTACATGTGACTATGAGAAATCACATTGATACTTGCCAGGTTTCGAATCCGCGCCCTCACGCATGACAGGCGGGCCTTTTAACCACTAGGCCACCGCCAGTTTTATTTATATAGAAATACGAAGAACATTATATATAATATGTATTATTTAGGAAATGTCTAGAAACGGAAAAGTTTGTTTTATGGGTTGTAATTGTAATGACATAAGTGCACACAGTTTTCGATTGTCTTATGTATTTGAAAATAAGTCATGCGTCCTTACACTTTACTGCAAGACTTAATCAATAGTTAATACAATGAATATTACGTTTAGTATAGATACAAAAAAAAATTCTCCAAGTTCTTAACCTTAATATATATTGCAATTAAAATATTTAACTAAGTAGTAAGTACATATTAATACGAATCCAATCGCATTTATTATGTGGATTGAAATTATTGTCACCAGCTCTAAATATTTTTCTATTAGGAACAGAAGTACAGAATTTTAAGTACAGAAGTTGCTACTTTAAATGTTATAGAAGAAAAAAACGGTAAAATACCAACTGACATTTGATTGACAAATATTTTACAGGCCCTTTGTGTATTATTGATTTATGTTTGACTAGAAGACCTGGCGAACTTCGTATCGCCCTATAATCAAGAAATATCTATTACGTTTTTTTATTTATCTTTTTGGAGTTTACCTGTCAGCCATAAATTTCCGTGTTTTGAAGTGCGACAGAATGATTGACATATTAGTAAGTTGTCAAATCTAATGTCAAAAAAAACGTTTGTATGGGAAATAGAAAAGGGCTGTTTTTATGGTTTTCCCAATAATGAATTAATTTTTTTCAGCTTTTATACCTTCCCTGAACCTCCACGAACATTTCAAGACTAAGATAAGATAAATCCGTTCAGCTGTTCTCGAGTTTTAGCGAGACTAAGGAACAGCAATCCATTTTTATATATATAGAAGAAGATATTAAAGACTTATTTTTTTAAAATTTAACTGTTGTCAGATATGATAAATCTTTGTAATTACCGTTGGAGTAGTTTGTTTATTTAAAAAAAACATAGATACTTATCTAACATTCTAGTTTTATTCTAGATTCTAGAAGTACAGTTTAAGGCATTGTCAAGACAAGAAGTAAAAACACAGATTATAAAATTGCATCCTATGCAACTTCCCAAATTAATAATAGATGGCGCTACTTGTATCATTTGACGTGGTAAGATTATAAAATTTTGTATATTACAAAAAATTGCAATACAAAGTATTTGGCAATGATGATCTTTATGCAATAATTTTAAAAGATATGGACATATGTAATTTTTTTTTGAGATTAAATTGGAATACCAATAACTAATTAATGTAGATTTCTGTTTTTGCATGTTTATATGACTTTTGTTGTGTAATTGTTTATCAATTTAATAAGAAATTTTTATTTAAACATTTATGTAAATAAAGATAATATATTTTTATTGACAGCAATTACAAGCTGTCATTTGTCAATAAGTATTATTATTTTAAGGAAAAATATTAATGTTGCTCGATATTAAAATTAAATCAATTGCATTGGTTACAAATGAAACAACCTTCAAACTATACTATTTATTATGGCAAATACAAATATAATTCACAAAAATATTTGTTGACAGCAGTCCGGCTTGATTAAAAAATAAATAAGTATAGAAAAAACTATTTATTGTACACTACATTTTATTACTAAGTTTTAATAGTTAAACATTTCAACTTTCAGTTTTTGTTCTCGAGTATCTACAGATTTGAAAATATGAGTTATTCAAGCTTATTATTTAATTTTATACAATGTTCGAGCACATAATACATATATATTATATATCATTCCCATATTTCCAACATAGTTGCACAGAAATTTCCATCTCGGTATTAATATTTTCACCTAATTGATACAGATCTATCATATATATAATACTTGTAACAAAATATTCATACATTTTTAGTTATGAGTTAGCTTTCAAATTAAAAGAACCAACTTTAACTGGATTTGAGTTATTGAACATAATTCTTGATGATGTATCGATGCCGTGCCGTCTTTTCATGTGTTTCTTATAATTCGATCCGTTTGTGAAGTCTCGTTGGCAGTATACACATTTGTACGGTTTAACTCCAGTGTGTTGTCGTAGGTGGAGATTTAAACGAGTCTTAAAACGGAATGCCTTATGACAATACTCACAAACAAATGGTCTTAAATCTGTATGTACTATGGAATGAGACATTAAGTGTCGTTTAACTCTGAAGCTTTTACCACACTGTTCACATATAAACGGTTTGAGGCCAGAATGTAATGATATATGAGATATAAGATTGCCCTTAGCTCGGAAGGTCAACGGACAGTGATCGCATTTAAAGGGCTTTGTATCTTCGTGAGTAACCATATGTGTTACTAAAGTGCCCTTAGTGAAGAACATTTTGCCGCATATATGACATGCAAAATTCCTTATCCTCTCGGTATGCAGTAACTTATGCTGCAATAGATTGGCTCTCGTTTTGAAAACTTTCTCACAATGATCACATTTCATTTCAGTACTTTCCTCTTTGATCGTTTCAGATATTTTAATCTTCTTTGCATCCTTAACAAATAGTGCTTTATGTTCGTTTAATTGCTCGACGGTATCGAAACTCGCACCGCAAGATGTGCATTTAGTTTTGAAAACAAATCTATGCTCTTTGACTTTATGTAATTTTAGTTTGGATATCGAGCTAAATATTTCGTTGCAATACTCACAACAGTGTCTTAAATCTCTGTTGTGTGTTCGTATGTGTCTTATAAATGATCGGTAACCTCTAGCGACTTTCGAACAATCTATACATTTGAAAACGCAACAGCTATTATGTATTTGGATTGAATGTAATTGTAATGATAATATGCTTTTACATTGAGCATCGCACTCGGCACACCTACAGCCTTGGTCGTCCCAAGATGATACAATTGAGTCTACGGAGATTTCATTCACATCTTTCTTACTCTCTCTAACTTTACGTTTTAATTTCTTGTTCTTTTTGGTTACAACTAACGGTGCTTCGCTATCAGTCGAACTTAAATCTAAACTATCATAATCTATTCTTAGTTTAAAATCTTCTTCGCTATCTGCTTCCGCTTTTATGTCCGTTATCGGTATAACTTGTAATATCTCAGCGTTTTCAACTTTAATTTCCGATTTGAAACCTTCGACTGCCTCCCAATCCTTATCCAGAGGTTTCCCAGCAACATTCTGGCAATTCAAATTGTTTTTCGAATCGATTTCAATAACTTTTTCCACGGATTCCTTTTTAAATATCGTATTTAATTTGTCTTGTGCACACCTTACATTGTTTAAGAAAGCCCAAGTTCTCTCGAGTTGATCGAAGCAGGAGAAACAAATTGTATTCGGAAGACCGTTGGATACAGACACGTCGACGTTGATCCAGGTTAGTTTGGCGAGTATTTTGGAAGTAATAGCTACATCTTCTTCTGGTTCTATGAGCTGGGTTTTAGGCGTCGGTTCGGCACAAAGCCGGCAATAAGTTTCAATTTCTTCGGACATTATCAAACGACATCCCTGGTTCACATTTATATCACGTTTTAGTTCAATTTCACAACAGAATCATCATAATATAGATATTTAGTAAAGTACAAACTATATTTAAGTTCATACAAACATTCTCATTAAACAATAATTTGACATAAGTATGACAGGTCAGAGAAACCTTAGTAGGGCTGTGCAACATTGCTTGGGATGTACGAATTTTATCGATTACTATAAATGAATTTAAAACTCGGTTGTAATAAATAATACTAAAAGAAAGTATAATCTTTAACACAATTAATGTGATTTATTTTAAATATTAAGATAAGTATTTCGACATAATATTCATTGAAAGCACCATCTAGTTTTTACGTAGGTAAAATATAATAGCATATGTGATATGAGAATTATGTTGTCGTTCATGGTAGAATAGTTGAATAGATTTGTTTTTGATATAATTTATTAGTTCCTAATTACTGGCCCATACTCGTATCTTGGAGTTTCCATCATTTCTGATGTAATTTTCCATTGAACCAAATCCACAATTATCATCTCGATGTCTCGATGACAAATTGATAATTAATTAAATTGAATTTAATAAGTGTTTTACTGAAAGTATATATTTAGATATATTTGCCGAATTAATAAGTTTGTGTAGTAGATTAAAGATGTTAGTATAAAAATAGAAGTGCCATGAACTTCTCTGAGTTCAGTTTTTAAATTATCTCTTTCATACGTGATTATATGCACAATGTATGTTTTGCTTATATTAAGCTTTCATTTATATGGAGATGACAAGAAGATTGGTCGATTTTAAATGTGAATACCTGTGCCTAATATGACGTGAAGGCAAATAGTTCATAATTCTCTATGGGAACGACTATAATAAGTTTTATAATTAATGACATCAATAATATTATATAAGGAAAAAAATAAGTACAATTATAATATTTAGTAGTAGTAGGGGTAGTACATAATATAAGAAATATAATTTGTACAAAAACATTGATCGCTTATGGGGGAAAGGATTTCAATGGGAGAGGTTATGAGAGGGAGACACAAAAATATTTAGCAGTTAGAAGATTAATGGAACGGAATATTTGCAGCGTGGCTTTTTTTCGTATATGTTGTGACTATTTACTGTAGGTATAGAAGTTTAAAAATATCTAAGACTCCATGATATAGTAGGTGGATTATATTTATATATATTAAACTTAGTATATTTTTTAATTCAAAATCAGAGTTTCTTATTAATATAATTGTGAATCTATGAATACAGTTATTCCTTGTATTGTGGTGAATTTCAAAGCTTGGTCAAGGTTTCATCTTGGTATCTTGTAATTAATAAACAGTTTATAAACTACTAGGATATATTTTTAATACATATTAACGTTTTTACCTTTGAATTACAAACACCACTTAGAGAACACTAATATTTTTTTCTGATAACTTCGTTTAGGGGGTTATATTTTCTATAACTGTTTTACAGATACATTCTTTCATAAAATATATATCTGTTGTTACGCAGGGTTTAAATGTAAGAAAATTAGAAACTACAATATTGAATTAGATGGCAACGAATTGAAAAGAATACGGTGATTGAGAAGAACATGTTAGAGGTAACTTAATAAAATAAGGACATTTTGGATTTAAAGCACGCAGTTAAGTAAGGTTTTGTGGATAATACATCTGGTAGGTAGATAGTGTTAAAAATACCGCCTTAACAGATGAGCTTGTAATATGTGTTGTGTTTTGAAAAGAACAGTCAAGAGGAGAAAGAAGTTGTTCTGAGTATATACTCATATTAATTGCAGCACGACAGTTCTTGGATTGAAAAGTTTCATTATAAGCCAAGAAAATTCTTCTCCGTTGTATAGTCCTTACTTTCTGATAGAAGATTAGTATATAGCAGATTATAGCAGTAAGGTTCAACGTTACAGGTCCAGGATTTCGTTAATAAAACCGATACATTAACAGGGTTATTATAATTCTTGTTAACGCTACTTTATTTATGACGTTTATCTGATGAAGATTCACGTACTAACACGATTATCGTACGGGTTTCTGAATAGTCTCTATATTCGGTTTACTAGCTATATGATTTTCTTACTTTTATATATTTGTGTGATTGTAATCACTTTATTATATTTTTTGTATAATATAATGAACGAAGTGCGTACCTAAGTATCATCTGTTCTAAGCTTAAGTGCTAAGTTAAAATGAACTCTTTTGTTTGTTGAGCTTGCAAGAATAAGCTACGTTTATTAAACACGCTGTCATCATCATCATCATCAGAGCCCACTGCTAAGTGAAGGCGTCTTCTCACATGGAGAAGGTTTGAGCATTAATCGCTACACACGCTGTACAGATAATATAACTATTTACCATACAGTTACATGATTTAGTAAAGACAAATTTGAGCAATCACAAACCCAAATTAATTCCAATATACATAATTGGCTAGAAATTTCTACAACGTTTGGCAGATCTAAGATTTTCGCGAGTATACAATTAAATGAAACTAATATATTCGGATTTACTACGCGATTTTTATTTTTGACTATAAACTACATACTCCCGACGTTTCGGTTACTTTACTGCAACCGTGATCACGGGTAGACGAGATGTGAGTGATACATTATTTAGTTATGAATATTGTAAATCCCAGTCACTGTTGAAGCTCCTCTCACTACAACGATGGACCCGACACACGCACCGTGAATACATGGAATGATGAGAGGTTTCGTCTCTCTATATATATTAAACCTACACCTGGGTCACAAGTCCCAGTCACTGTTGAAGCTCCTCTCACTACAACGATGGACCCGACACACGCACCGTGAATACATGGAATGATGAGAGGTTTCGTCTCTGTTCTATTGAGTTTTTAGATACGAATCATAAATACAAAATGGCGGAATCCATGATATGTATATTGTAAGTCTTCTGACTGCTTTTTCTGTATACAATGTAGTCTGTTCGTAGTGTTTCTTGTTAATATTGAAGTTATTTTGACTATTATACTACTTTACCTATATATATTGTTTGGATATACAAAAAATAATTTAGAAATTTGATATAATATTGAAATATTGTTTCTTATTTTGCTGTTTCAAACCTCTTAAATCAACATTTTTATAGTTAATACAATAATTTACTTACCTTACAATATACATATAGTAATATTTTCAAAATCAAATACATCTTTTAATGATGGAAGTAAGTTTTTATGCACAAATTAAGTTTTGAATAACAATATTGACTATTAATAAAAAAAATTACTTTGCAATTTAATTGAAACTACATATATATGTTCTTACGTGTATACATTAAATCTTTTTTCTTGTGGAAGTGTGTCAAAAATATTTGCATACGTGAAAATAAATTTCAAAAACTTCATTTATGATGTATAAAAAATAACATTTATTTATTATTTTTTAAGTTCTTTCCTCAAAGAATCTGATAAGGTCGTTCGCACATAATTCTGTTGTTAGTGCAAATAAATTTAGCCCCAACCATATGTATATGTAAGAAAATAATGTTTTTTTCTTAACTTTGAAACCGTGTTTCGAATATAAAATTGTTTTAAATGAATCAATTCGTGTCTGGGCACAAGATTTTGTGTCAACACACTCTAGATATTAAAAAATATAACGTCAGCGATGGGTTTGAATAAAATGTATTTGTCAGTGATCTGTCAACTGTCACAAATGTCAAACATGTTGACAGTTATTAGAATTAAATTATATTATGTCAAAATAATAAAATAGGTGAAACTATTTAAGTACGTATTTTTTTAAAGATTTTATGAAAGCATTTTGATCAGATATTAAGATTGTAGTAATTAATATTATTCGAAGTTTTTTTGACCATAGACTCAAAATATAAGAACGAATTAGTTAAAAAAACATGAGTAAATCAAATTTGCGTTTCGAGCGGGATATTCCGATTAAAATTTTATATGTTTTTGATTTTGAATTCATTAATTTCTTTTCGTAAAATTATATGGTTCACGTACATCCAGTTTAGAAAAACCGATACATTTAAAAACAAATTAATTAAAATGCAGACAAGTTCTTTATAATGACCTCTTTATAGATCTTTTTAGGTTTGCAAACATATAAATTTACTGAGGATGAATGAAAAAATCTTTACACAATAAACACAATAAAATTATATTATCTACTTACTAGAAGACCCGGCGAACTTCGTATCGCCCTATAATCAAGAAATATCTGTTACGTTTTTTATTTATATTTTTGGAGTTTACCTATAAAAGAAATAAATCTCCGTGTTTTGAAGTGCGACAGAATGATTGACATATTAGTTAGTTGTCAAAAAAAACGTTTGTGTCAACAACTACTTATAAATTAAAAATTAATTAAAAAAACATTGTCCAGCGGACAAAATTGTGAATCTAAACCATTCCCAGATCCCCTTGAACACACAAAAAAATTTCATCAAAATCGGTCCAGTCGTTTGAGTGAAGTTCAGTGACATACACACTCACAGAAGAATTATATATATAAAGATATAAATTGAACATATATATTATATGGTAACATTACGTAAAGCTAGGTCTTAGTTCATTGGCATCTATAAGGAACTTTTTAGTATTCCACGGACGTCTGCGTCGGAATCTTAAATTGTTATCGAAGATTTCTCAGATATAAAACAATGTTTTTCACTCCGTACTTCACCCTTAAGTGTTTAGACTTGTTTATTTACAAACATAATAAAATTACAAGAAAATCCCTACTAATATTATAAATGCGAAAGTAACTCTGTCTGTCTGTTACGCTTTCACGCCTAAACCACTAAACTGATTTTAATGAAATTTGGTACAGACATAGAGTTGACCTTGAGAAAGAATATAGGATAGTTTTTATCCCAGACTTTTGAAAGGTTGTCTTGAAAACGCGATATAACCGAACTCCACGCGGGCGAAGCTGCGAGCCGAAAGCTAGCATATATATATGTTTGTGGGTTTTCAATAAAAAATCTGTCCATAAGAGTAATATCAATAGTTATGTCATATATAGCATATTATAAAGGAAAAAAAAAATTGAAATTGTATGAATGTATGTGTGTTTGTTAGTCTTTTACACAAAAATCCCTGAATGGATTTTGATGAAATTTGAAATGATTGTAGCTTGGACATTAGGATAAGACATAGGCTATAATTTATTTTATAATTATTTACAGTTACCGTAGAATCAAGACTATGACAATACATTATTTATACAGGGTGACTGGTGAATTACTATCAATATTTAAGGAGAATACTCGGTACATGATTCTCATTCGAATTATGTAAAAAAATAGGCACTCAATTTTTGACAAAATTTCCGTATAAATAAATAAAGTGTTGAAACGTTCCAAGTGTTCCAAGTGTGGACGCGCGCGGCGGCGTGCTGATACAACACTACGCCGCCGCACGCGTATGTGTGAGTGTGTGTGTATACCTAATCTGTTGGGTGTTCACACGATGCGTAATTAATTACATAACTTTTGGTTAACTTTACTCAGAAGTTTATTAATATTTATGTTATATTAATTTTTATTTTGTCATATATGATCGTCAAATATCACGTCCTCAAATATCGATAGTAATTCACCAGTCACCCTGTATATATATATAAATATTAATCTTTTAATTTTCTCCTAATATTTAAATTATAATATTCTTTTACGTTCTAATTAATATTGAAATAACTTTTAGATAATTAAAATACCTATTGGTTTTTGCTGATCAATAGTCACCTGAAATTGCTTATATATTAAGACATAACAAAATAAAGAGAGGTAGGTTATTTAACAAGGATTTTTGTTGTTATAAAGCCTAAAAAATGTATTTTAATGATGTAAATAATATTAAAATTAAATTCTGTGTTTGTAAGTCGGTTTGTTGCAGTTATTGTAGCTATGAGTTGAACGAACTTTTACTAACTTGAAATATAACATACATATATTTGGAACATATACCTATTCTTGGTTGTAACTTTACATATAGACTATAATAAAAGTCTAGTCATAAAAAAACTTTAAATTTTTCTATCTTATGTCGAAGTTATATCTTTTAAATTTCATCTTACTTTATCTTTTTAATATTTATGTTGTATAATACATATTTTTGTCTTTAAAATTACTATATGATATATTATTTTGATGATTTTGATTCAAATCTGGATATGTTTGCATTATTATCAGAAAAGGACTCAATTAATATTAGCTAAGCGATTACTTAAACAAAATAGGACCAATTGAGAGCCAGAATAAACTGGTTTTGTTCTTTGTCTAAATTTGATGGATATATCACCAGAAATCGAAATATGTATATTACCCAAGATAAGTAATGCTTAGCTTTGATATTTGTAATTTAAAATAGTTAGTTAATAATTTATTTTAACTATTTTAATTTAAAATTTAAAATAGTTAAAATAAATTTATAATATCATTTTCAGCCTATCAGAGCCCACTGCTGAGCTGCCTCTTTCTCACATGGAGAAGGTTTGAGTATTAATCACCACGCTCGCTCAAGACGGGTTGGTGATTTCAAACTTATAATTGTGAAATTATAAGTCCAGGTTTCCTCACGATGTTTTCCTTCATCTGTCAGTGGTGTCTAAATACTCTTAGAAAGTACGTATGACTCGGAAAAATCACATTGGTACTTGCCAGGATCAAATCCGCGCCTTCGTGCATGAGAGGAGGCCTTTAACCGCTAGGCCACCACTGACTTTAAAATACTTATTAAGAAAAATTTTAGAACAACTGTCTTTTTGACAATTTATATCTAAGTATAGTTTTTGTTATTCTCAGAGCTTGGCAGAGTAATATCTAAAGTGACAATTAACTATCGTTATTAATGAAGTTGTTGAGATAATTTTAATGAAACTAATATTTTTCGGATATACTACGCGGTTTATTATTATAAAAAAAACAACATACTTCCGAAGTTTCAGCTACTTTACAGCAACCGTGATCACGGGCAGACGAGATGTGAGTGTGAAGAAATTCACATCTTTCTGTTTTTTTTACAAAAATAAAGCACGCGTAGTATAGGTATCCGAAAAATATTAGTCTCATTTAAATAAATATAACTCACAAAAGTCTTAGATCTCATTGTTGAGATTTTAAACATTGGTGTATATAAACAAATCGACATTCCAATTTCCATACCCACCTTTTCTATTAATATAAAAGCAAATAAGTTTTAAAAGTAATTCGTTGGATTTATAACTATTTGCTAATTCATTGCTGTTTTCCGTAACAAGCTTAGTAAAACTAGCCATAATAATCTTTCAATGTATAGGCTTGTAAAATATTTATCGTTTTAATTTAGATAAGTATACATATATATTGACCCCATGTTTTGTCAATCTTACAAGTAATTTATACAATTTTTGGCGCCTTTATAAACTGCGCACGCGCAAATAGTGTTGTAACATAGATATTGTTATTTTTTTTTATTCGCACGATGTTATTCACCTTCGGACAAAAGAGATGGAGTAGTTATCGAGTTATTTTTAATTTAAGATTAATATAATATTTAATTAAGTTACTTTTATAGTTAATAGAGAGTTATTAAATTTTCAATGGTTTATAATATTTTTTTTATTTACTTATAATAAATTTGCATTAAATTTTAATTCTTTACCTGACAAAGAAAAAAATGAAGTACTTCACTATTTTACGTGCTCACTAATTGGAATATACATCCAACATCCCCAAAGACCATACCATCAAGGTCAACAAATATTACGAGCTCACAAACGAACTCACTCGAAATAGGTTCGTAGTAGATTTATACGCGGTAGAGGTGGGAGCGAGAGTTAAACAGCGAAATCTCTCTATAACCTACTAAAAGACTTGGGCTTGTCCAGAACTCACATTAATGCATTCTTGGAACGTACATCGAGGGCAGCCCTAGTAGGTTCTTTTCAAATTTGGTTAGGTAGGGAGAGGAGCTTGGACGGTGGAGGTGAGCGTATAACGCGCGTTAGTTAAGGGGCCCCTTAAACCTACACTTGGGTCGCAAGTCTCAGGCACTGTTGAAGCTCCTCTCCCTGCAACGCGATGGACCCGGCACCCGCACGGTGAATCCATGGAATGCTGAGTAGTTTCGTCTCTTAATTAAAATTACAAAAAAGATTTTGTGCGAAATAAGCTGACGTACAAATATAAATAGTTATTAATATTGCGGTAATGAAACTCCATACATTTTTGTTCTATAATAGCACATACGATTTTTATCATAATTTCTAGAAACCAGGATTCCTCTTAGATACCAAAATAAGAACAGTTATTTTAACTAAACCTAACGGAAATCCGTGACTTAGACAAAAAATTAACCGTTTATTTTAGAACCTGAAGGTTCAACATTTAACTGAGACAGTAAATGTAGCTTTAAAAAGTTATTTTTAACTTAACTGCGTATAAAGTCAACTGTTAGGTATATCTTTTATGTCACGATTTTGTTAATTCATAATAAAAACTAACGTTAAAGATATAATAAGCATAGAATATACAATATTAAAATGGCAGACCCTGGCTAAAGTTGGGAAATTGCCAGGAAGAAGAAGATACAATATTATAAATATATTTAACATAAATGCCCCAAGTTTTGAGGCTTTTCATACTAAATGATTGTTTATAATAGTACATACTAATTACGTAGATTTATGCCTGAGAAATATTTAGTACAGTTTTAATGTGTAACTATAATTTAAAAGGTGATTTCATTATTATATTATGTATAAAATATTCTATAGAACCATAACTATCAAATTACAATATATAACTAGTGTTGTTCATCTATAATTTATATTGATAAAATATTGACTAAATATGTGTGTTAATTAAAATAAAATTATCGTTGAAATATCGATGTTTCTTATATACATATATTGAACTCCAGTCACGTTTAATTTTAAATTCGCCTCACGGAGAGACGAGAGTATTTGGGGGTTACACTAATGTACTGTTAGCGGCTCGAGGATCACGGGATTATTCGCACAGATCGATAAACAGCGATGATATCAAATAATACCGTTTTGTTAAGGAAAGTTCATTAATCGATAGCCTTAGTACGATTTTGCGTTAACTGAAAACTGATAGTTTGACGTTTTCTTGTGTTAATTCGGATTTGTTTCGGGTATACGAATTCACCCGATGATTAACGAATGCAAGGCCGTTTAGGAATGCTTATAAATTTTATTAGATTTTATATGTTATTATAATAATATTGTACAATGAATGCTTATCAATATCTATGTTTGTTTGTTGCTATATTACGTAATAACTACAAAACTGTTTTATAGATAAAATACAGTAATATTACTTATATAGAATAGTTTATTTGACCAGAGTATAACGAACAGAATATATGAGTTTTATTTAAAGCAGACTTATTCTTTTTCTCCCTGGTAA
Source organism: Danaus chrysippus (assembly GCA_916720795.1). Lineage (NCBI taxonomy): Eukaryota > Metazoa > Arthropoda > Insecta > Lepidoptera > Nymphalidae > Danaus > Danaus chrysippus. The sequence goes on from CAKASE010000070.1 coordinate 1,644,640, forward strand.
TTTCCTAGCTTTAGCCAGGGCCTGCCTTACATGTTGTGAATAGTTTTGGCTAATTGTTTTTACGACCGGCCGCCTGCCTGACATCAACCCTCTTTGGGAATGCATTAATCAGTGATGTCTAAATACTCTTAGAAAGTGTTTTTTATTTAAAGTAGACTAAATGTCTTAATTTATGTATTTGATGCCTTAGAATCGTCTTAACTTTTGTGAAATCGTCTTAACCAATGTGATTTTTCCGAATCATATGTACTTTCTACGAGTATTTAGACATCACTGATTAATGTTGATTCCCAAAAGAGGGTTGATGTCAGGCAGGCGGGCCGGTCGTAAAAACAAATAGCCAAAAATTATTCACGACATGTAAGGCAGACCCTGGCTATAGCTGGGAAATTGCCAGGTAGAAGAAGAAGAAGAATCGTCTTAACTTTTAGCTCAAGACGATTTTTTTTCTATATTTCTATAGTCCCCTATACGACAAAACTTTTAGACTAATTTCTAACATGCTATGTACTATGCATTATCATACGTACACTGTACAGTCCAGGTATTCTATAATGACGGCTATTAAAAGTAACTTTTGGATATAAAGTAAGCTTTGGTTATGAAGAAAGTGAAATAAATATATTTAATCAACTTAATGTTTAATGTGATTGTATTTAATTCCATTATAATCTTTTTGTTTTTAAACATATTTTTCAGTTTTTCATTCATCATTCAAGACAGTTAACACTTCTTTGAGCGCGTTCCGCAAAAATATCAGTTTAAAGTTGTTAGTATTGATATTCTTTAACATCAGTTATAGTACTTCAGTGCATTAATATTATTGAAATACTTTAGTGAATTCAATAACCGTGCTAAAGTTGTAAATTATCGTAAATAACTTAATATTACGCAGCGAAATATTTTTTTCGTAATTATTTGTGCGGTCAGTTGAATATTATAATCAAAGTGTCCGAGGTGAATCAGTGATCAAATCTCAACCTTACGCACCGCGCAGAAGCGTCACTATCGCATGCAGAAGATCTTGTCACATTGTATGACGTTTTCAAGCAACACATCATAGATTAAGAACTGCAGATAAGACTCATAAACGTATTTGACTCTGAGAGGACATCGAGGATAATATTTGAGCTTACTACATATTTAATTTATTTTTAATTATTATTCTCCCCGTTGAATAAAAGGATGTCACGGTCAAGGTGGGGTTGCTGTTTGCCGCAAGCAGATAATAACGACGACTTTGTTATATGTTCTAAGTGTAAAAAGAATTTTCATTTTGCATGCATGTCTCTTGATGAGGCTCTGTTCGACACGAAATTACGGACTGGTTGGAATTGCCCGGAATGTAGTCGTAGCACCTCTAAGCCTGTGAAGCAGGATCACACGCCTGTTCGCAACGTTTCGAATATAAGAGGAAGTAAAAGACCGGCACTTCATTCCCCGCCCACCCAGCAGATAAGTAGTATTTCTCGGGATGACTTGCGCGAACTAATAGAGGAGGCTATGGAGAAGAAGGTGGGTGAGATATTTTTGAAGATGGAGGATACCGTTGGAAGGATTATTGACAGTAAGATAAAAGCGTTGGAAGAGGATATGACTGAAATTAAAAAGTTTTTGAGCTTTACAGACGACAAGTATGAAGACATGAAGAAGGACGTTGAGGTTTTTAAGGTTAGAATATCCGAATTGGAAGCTAAAAAAGAAGACCTTGACTCCACGGTTAAAAATCTACATCGAATAATTGATCAAATGGAGCAACATTCGAGACAAAATAATGTTGAACTTCAATGTGTGCCGGAAAGCAAAAACGAAAACCTTCTAAAAATAGTCTGTGATCTGGGAAAAACAGTCAAATGTCAGCTGAAGGAGGATGATATAGTAAACTGCACCCGCACTTCCAAGCAAAATCGTAATTCTCCACGCCCTAGATCGATAGTTGTTCAGCTCTCTTCGCCAAGATTACGTGATGAGCTTCTTGCTGCGTGTATTAAATATAACAAAGGAAAACCTCTTGAAAATAAACTGAATACCGCATTACTGGGTTTTTCTGGGAATAGTGCTCCGCTCTACGTTTGTGAACACCTCTCCCCCACAAACAAGGCACTCCATGCAGCAGCTAGAAAAGTGGCGAAGGAGTTTAGATATAAATATGTTTGGATTCGAAATGGCCGAGTTTTTCTAAGGAAAAACGACGAGACTGAGTGCATTCTGGTAAAGAGTTTGGACATGTTAAAAAACATAAAATGAATTAGTTTTTCCTTATTTTTAGTTTATATCCGTATTTTTATGATTTATTTTCTTGTGGAGCTAGTATATTATTGTCAATTTAATTTTAGAATTCGATTTTATTAGTTTGTATTACCAAAATACACGAGGCCTGAGGACAAAGACACATGAATTTCTTCAGGGAGTGCTTTGTAATGACTACGACATAATTGTTCTTACGGAAACGTGGCTGAACGACTCGGTATCTGACAGTGAGCTGTTTGACGAGAGGTATGTGGTTCATAGAAGAGATAGGAGTAGTGCTGAATTAATTCACAAAAAAGAGGGTGGGGGTGTTCTTGTGGCAGTCTCTAGACGAATAGTTTCCAGACGTATGATTAGTTGGGAATCTAAACTTGAAGACCTCTGGGTCATACTTGAAATTCCTACATCGCATATCTCGCGACGGGTAGCTCTCTGCGCAGTATACCTACCACCTCCAGTGCATAGTTCAATGTTGAGCTACTTTGTTGATAATTGTGGCGTTGCGCTTGATAATTGTGATCGCCATTGTATTTTGGGTGACTTTAATCTAGCTAATATAAATTGGAGTTCGGTAGCGGACACTTCTTGTAATTTTAGAGTACCAGTTTTGTGTCAACCTCTGATTGATTTACTCAATGTATATGACCTTAAACAACATAACAAAGTAGTTAATAAATCGGACAGAATTCTTGACCTCGTATTGTCTAATTTACCTAATTGTATGGTTCGTCCAAGTCCTTCTGCGTTCTGTATCATTGACCAGCTACACCCTGCTTTAGACGTGGAATTCTCATTTGCCGAGCAGCCCAGACTCCCATTTAACCATCAAACATTTAAATTTAACTTCTACAAGGCCGATTTCATGAATATTGGTATAGAGCTTGGAAAATGTAACTGGGCAGAAATATTTGGGAATAGCAATGATGTAAATAATATACTCGTAAAATTTTATAATACTATCGGTACCATAATTGAGAAATTTGTTCCTAAACATAAAGTTAAAAAATCACAATACCCGGCTTGGTTTGATCGTAACTTAAAAAGATGTTTAAAAGAAAAATATAATCTTAGGCGTCGTTTCCGAAAATATAAAAATCCAATGGATGAATTGGAGCTGAGGCTGCTAAATTCACGTTGCACCCGTTTGGCCGTCTTATCTTACAATAAATACATTAGTGAGTCTGAAAAAAATATTTCGAAGAACCCTAAACACTTCTGGTCATATGTTAAAGCTAAACGCGGTGGTACTAGTTCCTATCCTACGAGTATAACTGATGGCTTTGTAGTTACCTCAGACGGTGTGAAAATTTGTGAAATGTTTGCATCACACTTTGCATCTGCATATAAAAACAGTAGTCTCCGAAAGTTTGATCGTAGGGATTCTTTTGATTACATCGTGGGTAGCAGTCAAAATTTAACAATACCTCTTATAAATAGTGGTGCTTTACTGAGAAAGCTTAAAAGTCTTGATGAGGGCAAGGGTGCAGGCCCGGACGGGATCCCACCCATCTTCTTAAAGAGATGTGCTACATACTTGGTTGAGCCTTTACTGCTAATATTTAATATGTCCTTACAAACGGGAGAGTTTCCCACAGAATGGAAGAAAGCAAGAGTGGTCCCAGTTCACAAGGCTAATGACCAAAATACTGTATCAAACTATCGGCCCATTTCTATTTTGTCAACACTAGCTAAGGTATTGGAGTCGCTTGTATGCCCTTTTATACAAAGTCACTTTAAACAAAGTTTATGCACTCATCAACATGGCTTTGTCCAATCTCGTTCGGTTTGTACTAATTTAGTTGATCTCACAGAAAACTTAACAGAGGCTTTGGATTCTCATAATCAGGTAGACGTTGTATATACCGATTTCAGTAAAGCTTTTGACTGTTTACCCCATGATATATTGATAAGTAAAATCTCTGCTTATGGAATTTTTGGGAATTTACTGAAATGGATAAGGTCTTATTTGGAAAATCGTACATTTTCCGTGGTGATTAATGGTTTTCACTCTAGCTCGCGGAAAATAACTTCCGGTGTACCTCAGGGCTCTCATCTGGGACCAATCTTGTTCACCATATTTGTTAATGATATACCCTCTGTCATTAGATTTTCTCAAACTTATATGTATGCTGATGATCTAAAAATAGCTAAAGTCATACATTCGGAGCGGGATTCCGTGTTGCTACAGAAAGACCTCGACGAGTTGGTCAATTGGTGTTTGCGCAATGAAATGGAGCTTAACACTAAAAAGTGTTTTTTCGTACAGTTCGGCCGTAGGAGAAACTTTGTCACATTCCAATACCATATTGCCCACAACAGCATCGCGGAACTTGAGCAGATCCGTGACTTGGGTGTGCTATTCGACAAAAAATTGACATTCGTACCACATACTGAACAAATTGTAAATCGGGCTTCAAAAATGTTGGGGTTTTTGCTGAGGAATGCGGCGGGGTTGCGTTGTAATAGGGTTCGGATACTTTTGTATAATTCTCTTGTGCGCAGTATCTTGGAGTATTGTTCGGTGGTCTGGAGGCCTCACTATGCGACTCATTCTCTACAGATTGAACGTGTGCAAAAAAGGTTTTTAAACTACCTTTTGTTTGCTAACTCGCTGTCAAAAAGGAAAATGCAGTCTTATCGTGAACAACTGAAGCACTTCGGAATGATCTCGTTAGATGAACGTAGAAAGCGCTTAGATCTGTTTTTTGCTTCCAAATTATTTACTAACGAGATCGATTGCCCTCAATTATTAAATAAATTTAATATACGTGTACCACTAAGGCCTCCTCGCTACAAAATAACTCCCCTATATCCACCACCTCGGAAAACTGTGTTCGGATCAAACTCCCCAGTTTCCAGACTTAGCAAGCTGGTCAATGATTACAGCGACGCGTTTGACATCCATGACGATTCAGCTAAAAGAATTCGGTCCCTGTTATACACACTCCCCCTTTCACCTTAAATTGTATTTGTCCCGTCCTGTGAATCACTTTTAGTTTTTAGTTTTTAGTTTAATTTTCCATTCAATATTTAATTTTTTATTTTATTTTATAAGTTTACCTTTTAGTATTTTATTTCTTTTTTATATTTTTATTAAAATTTATTTGTTTTGTTTATACTGCGGCTCGCGCTGGGTTTGCATGATGTATCTACCTATAATTGTTTGTCACACCTAGTTGTAAGTTATTTGTTTTGTGTATTTTAAGTATGTAATGATGTGTACAAACGTTGGTAGATCTAATAAATAAATAAATAAATAAATATTCTAACTTGTTGAAAATGTCATTACTTTAGCAAATTGATATAACACACACTCATATATATATATATATATATATATATATATATATATATATATATAAAATTCTTCTGTGAGTGTGTATGTCACTGAACTTCTCTCAAACGACTGGACCGATTTTGATGAAATTTTTTGTGTGTGTTCAAGGGGATCTGGGAATGGTTTAGATTCACATTTTCGTCCGCTGGGCAATGTTTTTTTAATTCATTTTTAATTTATATTTCTTGATTATAGGGCGATGCTTTGTTCGCCGGGTCTTCAAGTATATATATATATATGTATATATATTCTTCTTGTAATATTTATAAATATAAGTTATTTTCCAATACATAATGATAGTATACAACACTGGGTCAACGGTTTCGTCTTCCATCTGTTCATCTTTTTTCACGTCACGTACAAACACGTTAGAAGTATCGATCGAAATATCTGTCTGTACGGATTACTGTAATATAAATGTTTTTGAGTATGACGTAGCTTCATTTAACTTTTAAATGAAACTAATATTTTTAACATATACTACACGACTTTATTTTTTGTAAAAAACTACATACTTTAAACGTTTTGGCTACTTTTCAGCAACTGTGATCACAAAGATGATATGTTAGTTTCATTTGAATAATAGTTTCATTTAAATGAATAAAACTCGCGAACATCTTAGATCGAATTAATTCATTGATTTAGTTGTTTTCTGCTTAAATAATAAGTAAAATGTTCAAATATGCATGTAAAGTTACTAAAGTAATTGCCTCTAGTTAATATTGGTAAAGTGTTTTAAAATGTGGATATAATTGCTAAATGTGATAAATTTTGATGTAGAATGGACTGAGCTATAACTTATATGATCTAAGTATAAATTTATTTAATTTATCAGTTTTTTCATATAGTAACAAAATGTATAGAACTTATATATTTTTAAGACTGTGATTGAAATAATCTTTTTTCTTTATTTGAAGTAAAATCTATAAGTTTGGATAAATCGAAGATTAAAGTAATTTAATGTGTATTATATATAATGTAAATTTTAAATCGATCATGCAAATAATCTTTCATTAGCGTTTCAGTTCTTGGACGCATGAACTTTTTTATTATATTTGATTCTTTTTTTGTGACTCAATATTCAATCTTATATACATATGCTACCAAAAAACATTTTAAACTGAACCCTAATATCAAAATAAACTGTCCAAATGTGAATCTTTATCTCATAAACAGTTAGAACCAGACAGAATTGTTTTAATGTATGATACGTGGATTGATAAGAAATGAAATGTACTAGCTCAAAAACTCCACGTTAAATGTATATTATCAAAAAAACTACCAAAAACTCCACGTTAAATGTCTACTATCATGAAAAACTACCAAATAATCCACATTAAATATCTATTATCATCAAAAACTACCAAAAAAAAAACTCTTTTTATTAGGGTATGTCACAAAATGACATTTTCCCTCGCAAGTCCACGCATACCAAGTGCTAGTCTAAAATAATTGATTTCGATGTACCTATAACTGGCAATTATTTAAATTTCGGATGATTCAGACAGCAATGGCATCTGTAGATAATAGTAAAGTCAAGGTTGCTTAATTTTTGCACATTATAGTTTCAAATCACATCTTTCTCGGGACAGCCAAATGAAATACCGATAGCAAAATAATTTTACGTCGACAAAATAGTAGGGTATATATACATATATGATGGCAAAAAAATCTCTTATTTGATTGATATATTTTTCCCTATATGTAAACTTATTAATATGCAAATACATAAAAGTATTAAATCTCATATATCTAATTGTAAGTGAAAATTTACAATATTTTGTAAAATACATATCGTAATATGAAATAATTAATTTAAATTCAATAATAACTATTCAAAACTATTTATAATAATAAATAGTTTTGATTAATTATAATATTAATGAGTAGTTAATTTCATTGTAATAATTAAAAAAGTTGTAGTGACTGAAAAATCATTTGATTTTAAGAACGACTGTGATTGAAATATTTCAGTGTAATGTAATTTATATATACATATATCTGAAATCATAAATATTAATTATTAAATCATATATTGATACAACAATTCAAATAAAATAATATAACAATAAAAATTAACAAAACATTTCTCTGCGAACGCTGCCAAATCCTTCATTTCGAATTCCAAGAATAAATAACTCCGAGCGTTTATAAAAGACAGAAATGGAATGAAAATTTTCGCATTCCCCATTTTAGTCCACGTTAAGAAGGTTCAGTTGTATTTAATACATTTTGTGTATAAAAGTTTTAACTTCAAAATGGCTACAGTGATTCTAAGAAGTATATTTTTTGCATATTTTCTAATATACGCCTTCGGTGGTGAAATCGAAATGGAAGTACAGAGTGGTAGCGTACTGAAGATGTTGAGGGTATAATGATTTTTATGTAATTTTTATTAATAAACCTTATATTTCTAAGACTTTCACGAGTTTTATTCATTTAAATGTAACTAATATTTTTCGGATATACCACGCGGATTTTTCACAAAACTATATCGCTTAGTATATCAGAATAATATTAGTTTCATTTAAATGAATCCTCATATTATTTTGGAGATATATTCAAAAATAATTTTCAATTATATTCAAGTTATATTTTATATCTGTATACCTACTATTAATTTATATGTAGCATTTATGGAAAATCGTTTACTTGGTCCACAAAATTTAGATATATTTTGGGGTTTCATCACTTATTTTTCTTCTATATTATCAATATATACATAATATACATATATAACATATTTTTCATCTACCAGGACATGATGAACCAGTCAGCAGCTGAATCTCTTAATTTGATCGCAAACGCTACGTCTATAAGGGAAAATATAACAGACACGTTTAGGTGAGTACTTTATTTCGTGATCTTAATTTTTGTCTATTTTTTTATAGTCCCATAGGAAAAGTTTCATTAAAATCGTTCAAGCCCTTGCTACAATTAGGGAGTAATGAGATACTATTGATATTGGAAAATCTTGATATATATATTTTTTAATTTTGTTTTTATCAGTATCATATATGATGTATATTAAAAATATGAAAGTGTTTCCAAAATCCTAAAGAATATTGAAACGAATCCAAAAAGGAAGATATTTAATTCATGCTACAATAATAATGTATTGAAGTAAATGAAATCATTTCGTCAATTAACAATATTTTTACTATATATTTGCGTTGAATTTAAATCTGCTTATAGCTCTTTAATACAAAAATTCTATAATAAAATTATTTTGCAAATTAAAATGAAGAGTATAATTTATTAGTTTGCAAATAAATATTTCTTAAAACTATTTCATTTTCAGCTGTGAGAATCGAACCTACGGCTACTACGCAGATGTCGAAAATGAATGTCAATTATTCCATGTTTGTGTACCATCACAAAGTCCTTCAGGTCGCAACACCACTTACAGATACAGCTTCATCTGTCCCGCTGAGACTGTTTTTAACCAGGTATGTCCGAACCATTCTAATTCTTCTTCTACCTGGCAGTTTCTCAGATTTAGCCAGGGTCTGCCTTACATGTTGTGAATATTTTTGGCTAATTGTTTTTTACGATCAGCCGCCTGCCTGATATTAACCCTCTTTGGGAATGCATAAATCAGTTTTGTCTAAATACTCTTACAAAGTTTATATGACTCGGAAAAATCACATCGGAACTTGCCAGGATCGAACCCGTGCTCTCATGCATGAGATGCGGGCCTTTTAACCGCCATACCACTACTGACTTAACTTAAACTTACACGTTCTAATTAACATCTATATAAAAAAAAAGCCATTATATAATATGTTATGTTACAGGAAGTACTAGTATGCACAAGACCAATAGATTCGATCCCCTGCGACGAATCACCCAACTTTTACGACCTGAATATGGAAATAGGTAAAATGGTGGATCCAGAAATCAATAAGGAGGCTCCTAATAAAGAAACCGAAATGGTAGCCGTGAAAAACAAGAAACAAACGATACGCAAGAAACAGAATATAATAATGGAGGCCTTGATGAAAGACGGTGATGAACAGATGAAGGAGCTGGAAGAATTATTTGAAGGAGAGAAGATTATTGAATTACCAGAAGAACAAGAGAAAGTTGAAGTTACATATCAACCAATCGCACCAGAAACTTTCAAAACTAATCCTATGGAACCACAAGCCATTATAAATGAAGAAAATGAAGCTAAACCACCTGAAATGAACTCAGAAACATTTGAGTATCAAATGCCAGCTGAATCAGGGAATGATAGACTCGGTTCAGAGAGAAGTATCAAGAGAACGGGGAGAAAAATGTGGAGAGGTTCTTTAAAGTTTAGATCAGATGTCTGATATATATTGATGAGTGAATTTCTTTCGCTGTCCGTTGTAAATAGTCATAAATAATTAATATACAATCATATAATAATATCGTTTTATTTTGTTCCCAAAGAAAACTATAAAAAGATGATAAAAGACTAATTTGATTATAAATAAAATTGAAAAGAAATTATAAAACCATTTATTTCCAATCCAAGCAACATCTTTATTAAATCTGAGCTCCGCAATTAACTTTACCTTTTAGGAAACAGAAAAGCGATATATTCTTATCTGAGTAATTATTTCGTTATTTTCAAAACCAATCAAATGTTTACGACTGATTACGAATTAAGGTTAAATCATGAAATTTTTTATGCATTCGCTGAAATAAGTTACGAAAAATGACTTACTATAGTATTTTCATTTAAAATGTTCAAAGTATTTCTTATAATTTTCGTATTTAAATATATTAATGCAGACGATGATGAAAGTAATGAAAAATATATCGATTTATTACCAGAAGAAGAGAAAGAGGAATTTCTTAATCGTATTGCTAGAAGAATTCTAGAGGAAGTCAACAGTCGTGGTACACCAAAAGAATCTCATGTTGAAATTAATGATGATCAGCTTAATGCGCATAACGCTTATGTTAATGATATCATTAAAGAAGAATCTAGAAATTTGAATGATGAACGACGTGATAATAAAGATGATGAGAAGAAAAAAAGTGATCGGGGTGATGAAAAGGCTGATATCGACCCGTATATAGATCTCACATTGCGTACAAAGGACACAGTAAATGATAGTGACCCAGACAGACATTTGGATAGACAAAGTGGATTTAATGTTATACCCGTCAAAACTATATACGATGATGATAATCTTGGTACTGGTGATAAAGTTGTTATAGTTCCACAATCACTTATAAATGCTAGTTCAAGTAATGATATAAATAAGCCTGGTTATATAACTAATTTGGAAAACGACTTGATTAGATCTGATAATAATAAAAATGATAGCGAAGACTTAAAAGGTAATCGCAAATCATACGACACAAATCTATTGTTTCGTACAACAATGCCTGATTATGATTCGAATTCTGATGAAAATAATTCTGTCACAAGTAACGATACAATATATGACTCAACAGTCGAACCAGATACGAAAGAGGTTTTGACTACAACAGAATCTACTGATGAAGTAACATGGCCATCGACACAGAAAATTTACGACAGCGATAATGAAAACTCTGATAGCAAAAGTTCTGAGGGCGAAGAAACTACAACATCCACTGATTCCACTACATCAAATAACGCAGATTCATCAAGCACTACTTCTAATTATAATTCAACTGAAACTGAGACTTATAAACAAGAAAATATAAGCTCAACTACACCTGAAACCACATTAAATGTTAGCAATATAAGTGATAATACTACGGTTAACGGACATTCGGTAGCACGTTCTGGAAATATGGACTTAAAACAGGCATCAATGAACCGAGAAATTGACAAAATTAATGGCTCAGTATTAAATGCGACCGAAGAAAATACAAATACAGAAAATAAAAGTGTAAAAGATACAACAACTATTGCAACTGTAACTGAATTAAGTGCTGGAAGTCATGTGTCACAAAAAAGAAATATTCATTCAGATGAGAATATAGAAAAAGATGTAGATTTGAACACAAAAGAAACCCAATCGCTGCGTCAAAGTCGCACGTCAGAAGAATCTATATTTGAAGACACGCCTCCAGAAAAAAATGATTACAAAACCAAAATGAGAGAATATGAAGTGTTTGAAATAGGTAATATTAATTAATATTATACTTATTAAATTAAAATTTATATTTTAATATATTAAAACTAGATAATTTTCCGTCACGTCACGTGTATTTTTTTCTATTTTAGATCCAGAAAAACCACCGTTTGTGAAAAAATCTATGGAGGAACAGGACAAGAATGGAGTACCTATATATGTAGTTCCCGTGTATAACTATGACCCAGAAAACGCTTATTTTATGCCACGTACTCGTCCTGAACCCTACAAAGAAGACGAATATAACGACGACACTAGTTATGATACGTTTGAAGATAGCGAGGATGATAGACAAGCAATGAAATCAGATTTACCAATCGAGAGAAGCATATTCTCAGGATACAAAAAACGAAGTTCAGGTCATTATAAAAGAAACAAAGAGAATCACGTACTGAAATATCAGAAGCAAAACAAAAAACCAGAAAAAAAAGTTCAATACCACAACATATATTATAGTCCAAATGATTATTTAGATTTAGACTATTACTTCGGCCGTTCGAATAAGCATCAAGCAAGGAGCGGGCATAAGAAACAGGTTAAACATAATAAGATATTCCCTGATTCAAATGAAAAGGACCATCCCTATAATAGTTTGAAAAACGATGATTCAATTAAGGATCATATCGGAGCTGTAAGAAAGATTTTGCATCTGAAACAGATATATGAAAGTATTCCAGAAATTAAACGGCAAAAGACCTTAAAGATTGGTCGAAAGAAAGCTAAATATGTGGACAGTATGAGTGACAATACGAAAACAAAAAGTAAAAACCACGAAGATAGTATATCCCTGGATTATTATTTTGGTTTTAATTCCAAACCCGATCCAGTACAAGTAGGAAGGTCAGAAAGATTGAAAATAGTGGAATCCAGTAAAAATAATGATAAAAATAATGTTCACGACGAAATTTATTCTATACTAGAAGTATTAAAAGATTCTATACGGTTTAAAAATGAGGCTCTATCGAAATATAACTGGCTAGAAACTACAGTGGACATACTGACGGGTATAGAAAGACTTTTTGAATTAACGTAAGTGGATAATCTTACTTTAATCCTACTTAGTAAATAGTATAGTATAATAACTTTATAGGATTATCAAGTACGTTATTTTGGTTAATTATTTTAACCGTTCTGCGTATTAATTAAACACTTTTAAGTTAACTTTTTCCGGATAAAAGAATTTACGACATTAATATTTAATGTCATTTTCCATTTAAGGAATGAACTGCAATTCGGTAATGACATGTACCCAAAAGATTTGGAGCTATTAAAATACACACTTTATCTTTACAAGACATCTGTCGATATATTCAATAAACAAAATAATATAGAAGAAAAATACAGTGAAGAGGGCGAAGTTAAACGGAAAAGGGGACTACTGCCAAGAAATAAATACAAAAAGAAAATTACACAGCCAATTAAGTTGTGGAAAGATGTGGCCAAGTTTATTAGGAATAAAACAAGTGAACCACTGAAATTGCTTTACGATTTCGAGGATTTCCTACAGAAAATACTTTTCTATTTACACGATGTGAGTTATTTTATTGTTCAGCTAAAATATTTTAGATTTTTCATACACAGAATATCTTCCAAAAAGATACCCGATTTAATTGAAACATAGCCCGTTTAAATCCTTTTTCTAACAGTACTTTAAAATCTTATGGGCTTCCATTGAAAGTATTCTTCATAGTAATATTGGACAATAAAAAGCTTTTTGTATGTAATAATTTCAAATGCGTAAGAAGAATATTATAATGAGAATTGATAAAGGTAGTTTAGTAGTACACTTAATTTCATATTTGACTTCCTAAGCGCTAAACGCTGTTCGTATAAGACTTAGGAAATAAAAAACACGTTGGAAGATAATCCATTCTTTTCTGGTTTGAGAGTCTTCTGTTTCAATCTAAATGATATAAGGTAAGGTAAAGTAATAGGTCAAGGTCTAGCCTGTAATACTCTTGGGACGGGCTTGCCATTCAAGGTCCTTTCAGGCCTGAATGTCAAATTTAGATCAAATACTGACGCCCTAATTTTCCACGTGAGGTTATCATTGCTGCCAAGTAAACAAATATATCCAACAAAACATTTTAAAATAGTTATCATTAAATAACAAAACTACGTTTTGTTTGACCAAAAAAGCTATGTACTCTTTGTACTATTATCAATATTATTCAAAATATTATTTTTACATTTTATTTCAGTTCCACGACGCTATAAAACACGTTGCTATCATAACGAAGTATAATAAACAGATGTGGCTGGAAGATCTCAAAGATATTTACTTGGACGAGGCCAATGATAAACAATTACTCAAAGTTTTACTCCACTTAAGCGTTTCAAGACTATTGAGTTATGTAGATGAGAACGCTGTGTACGGCGTAGAAAACAATTACAGGGATTATATTAAAAAATACAATAGTTATGTGAAAAGAAGTAAAGAAGAATTTCTCTTTGTTTTACATATACTTAACGAGTTGAAACAATTTAAATAATAAAGGATTTCTATTAAAATAATTATAACAGCCAATTTATTATATTATTTACATTTATAATGATATAACTAAATCACATATTTAATACACAATAAGCTTACTTACAATTTATTATAAATAAAAGAAAAAAAAAACATAAGTAGAGGAAAAAAATATTGAAAATATTATTAATACTTCGAGATGTTAATTGAAAATTTATAATAACAAAGGCAAGAAAATAATATAATAACAGAAAACTTATTAAATATTTATACTAAGAAAGCCTTTGGCATTTCGTTTCTAATCTAATTATTATTATTTTTGAACTTATAGTTTTATATATTGGACATTTTCTTTGGAATTTTCTATATACATATACACGTATCAAAAAAGCTACCTTTTGTTAAGTCAAATTGATCTGCGAAATTGTTTTTGAACTTTTTTTACCAATAAATAAATTAAATTGTACAAATTTTTTATGTTATATGGATATGAATTCAGCACCTTTATTCGGAGATAGCATGGTACGAAAAAAGATAGACGAAACCTCTCATCATTCAATGTATTCATATGCGTGTGTCGGGTCCATCGTTGTAGTGAGAGGAGCTTCAACAGTGACTGTGACTTGCGACTCAGGTGTAGGTTTAAGGGACCCTATCTAACGCGTTAAACGCTCACCTCCACTGTCCAAGCTCCTCTCTCTACCTAACCTTTGAAAAGAACCTACTAGTTTTACTAGCTGTATAATAAACTTGTAACTATCTGTACTGAGTTTGACGATGCAAACCCATGGTAAGGTTATTATTTGTACATATTATATTCAAGCTTCAGTTTCCAAATCAGCTTCTATCTCCTCAGGGCTCCTCAAATCTATGGCGAACTTTTTCTTCATTCGTGGCGGTCTTTCGTCTAGTTCTGAAATTGTGGCGAGAAATTTAGTACATATATATATGTATATACGATGTTTATGTGGCTACATTATTCTAACTTGAGCAATTAATCTTTATATATCTCATGTAATATTAGCATTTATGTGTTATTTTAAGTTTCAATTATTCTAAATAGATTTTGATTTCTAAAAATAATTTTAAGGTATAGAAATAAGATTTAGTTTCTGTACCGGGTGTTGCTTGCATTTCTTTAACTCTTCTAGAGTAATCTTGGAACGCTGCAGCCAATGAATACGTTAGTCTTCTTGCTGCGTTTCTAAAAGAAAAGAAAACAAATTTAAAGATTAGAGTAGTTTTAATTTAAGAAAGCGTACTTATAGGAGAAGTATCCCTACTAATATTATGAATGCGAAAGTAACTCTGTCTGTCTGTCTGTAACGCTTTCACCTAAACCACTGAACTGATTTTAATGACATTTGGTACAGATATAGTTGACCTTGAGAAATAACATAGGATAGTTTTTATCCCATACTTTTTAAAGGTTCTCTTGGAAACGTGATATAACCGAACTCCACGCGGGCAAAACTGCGGGCGGAAAGATAGTATATTATAATAATCCTTCTTATAGTACTACTATTTGTAGTGTTAAATTGTATGAAGGATATTTGAATGACAGTTTTAAGTACTACAAAAATATATATAAATATTTGGTACTTTTAAAAATATTATATTAGTAATAATAAAACTAAATTTTATGTTTGATACTCCTTGCTGTTAACCCTTCTTTACCTTTCTATATCTGTTGTTGTTTTATAATTTTATTATTAATATTATTATTATTTTTAAATACACTTCATGTCACAATAACTGTGGAAACTCTTCTCGCAAATTGTTTTTTCCCTACCGAAATAATTTATTGTAATATAAGCTGTACGTCTTTCCATAAATAAATAAATATCACTAGATAATGTATTAAATATATGGGGTAGTACAGAATATGGTAAACCGTAAATGGTTGGCAGAAAGAGAAGATTGAAAGCAGGGTTGTTTAAATTTTAATATAAATACTCCATGGTAATTCTATGTGGATAATTCCGTTATTTTTATGTCAAGTGGTCTACTTTTATCATCTTTATCATAAGTTACTACAGTGACATATCACAGTTTATGTGTGGGAAACTTTAAGATATGTTTTGTCGTAAATAGGTCGCGAGATAAATCTTAAGATAAATATTCTATACACAGTAAATTGTAGATATTATAAGAAATTATTAATATTTATTTTATAGTGCATGTTGATTTTCTTTCAAGCTGTTATAATTTAGTCCCAAAAACATACTAAAAACATTTTTTCCTAACATAGGAACATAAATTATTAACAGAGAGTATATAACAGAATTATAAATATATTAAAATATCCCTACTAATATTATAAATGCAAAGTAACTGTCTGTCTGTCTGTTACGCTTTCACGCCTAAACCACTGAACTGATTTTAATGAAATTTGGTACAGTGATAGAGTTGATATTGAGAAAGAACATAGGATAGTTTTTATCTCAGACTTGTGAAAGGTTCTCTTGGAAACGCGATATAACCGAACTCCACGCGAAGCTGGTGGAAAGCTAGTATAATATTAATTTAAATTATAGTTACCTGGACTCACAAACGAAGGCGTGACATTCGAATGGATTCAAGCCTTTTACATCAGCATTATCCTTCACTATTATCATGGAGAAAACCCTTGTATACACCAGGTCCTGCACACCATATGATATGGATTCTATATTGAACAGCACCGCCATATTCTCATATTCACTCTTCAATGGATTTAAAGTTTCTAAATGAACGCCATCGACTGTAATAGTGAGTTTTACTATCGGAAGAACCTGACCTGTAATATTTATTTCTTTGGTAAGTTTTTTTGGAAAGTATATCTATGGTAATATGTGTAATACTAAAAGGATTAAGTGTGATTAGTTGATAGTTTAAACAGAATTTGTTCTATTAATAATAATTAGTCCTAGTTAGAAATAGTCCTAGTTTCTATGGTTTTTAATTTCGTTTATTTTTATGGCTAATTCATAGTTTAATATCAATTGAGTATACATATTAAAATGTAGAGTATTCAGTAGTATCTTTATCCTGTTTGGATTCACTTCACTTCACTTCACTTCAAAGACAATTTTCGTTGAACATAAACTTCAAAATAGGCTTTGACTTCTTAATACCTAGATTTGAGTACCCTTATCTTATATGATATAAAATAAGAGAAAGAGTACAGTTGGTCACTTATTTTATTTACCATCAAAGCCTATGTTATATATTATAATATACATATATACTTAATTGTATGTTATTTCACTTTCAAGAAATATAGGAAAATAAATGCTTCTATTGTTAATTATCATCTTTTTATTCAAAAACATAAATTTTTAATGATTTTTAAATAATTAAGTAACAGAATTGATTCATAGTGAGGCATAAAATATAAGTCCTGTTATATTATAATTTATATACCTGGTGGTAAGGCCTTTGCAGCTGCAACCATCAAATCTACTGGTTTCCGAGTGTGCTTTATACCCCATAAACCTCTGGCATCACTCTGTCCTAGGTATTTGACCTGGAAGTAGTAAAAATACATATTAGTATCGAAATTATTAACTAGAAATGATTTTTGTACGTAATATACTACATAAAAGTGTTGTTTCTTTTAAAAAGGCTGTAACAAACAGCTATATATTTTTGACTAAATCGGAATGTTAAAATGTAGCTATTGTCTGGATGTAGTAAATACATAATCAAATATATATATATATATATATATATATATATATATATATATATATATATATATATATATATACTGTGTATGGTAAAAATACCCATAAGTGTTACGATTACCAGAATCGAAATAGACCTACAAATTATAATGTTATTGCCTAAAGACAATAAGATAATATGTATAATTATGTAAAAAAATGTAATTAAATCAAATAAAAGCAATCAAAATATTTCACTGTATTAATATTTATATACAATAAAACCTCAGCGTATCAAAGTGATATAATTCTAACAGAGTCATTGTGAATTCAATGGCACCGGATATGATCGTTTTTATATGGCGTCCGTATGTTGTGAAAGTTACCTTAAAAAACCATGGCTATGTTGAAATCGTTTAACTGTTAGTGATTTACGAATAAACTTTTAGTTTACATACATTCGCTTTAACAAATGTTTTGAAAAAGATTAACACACAATATCTTCTTCTACCTGGCAATTTCCCAGCTATAGCCAGGGTCTGCCTTACATGTTGTGTATAGTTTTGGCTATTTGTTTTTACGACCGGCCGCCTCCCTGACATCAACCCTCTTTGGGAATGCATTAATCAGTGATGTCTAAATATTCTTAGAAAGTACATATGACTCGGAAAAAACACATTGGTACTTGCCCGGGCCAGGATCGAACCCGCGCCGTCGGCAAAGAGAGGCGGGCCCTTTAACCACTAGGCCACCACTGACTAACACACAATTAATTGATTAACACACTATATATAACTATTTAATTCTATTATATAACAAAGACGTTATTTGTTACTTACTAATATCTGCGGAGAGGTTTGTCTTGTTAAAAATAATCCATTTCTTTTTCGTTTATTAGTATTTTTTTACACATTTGTTTTCTAAATACCCAATCTAATGACGTAAACGATTTTAGTGATGCATAAAATGACTTTTGTTTTGTTTTGTTTAAGTACCCTCAATTATAGAGCTGAATTTACCATGTATAAGTCCAGATATTATTGTATTTATCCATTCTACATTGGTTGTTTTAGGAAGTCACTGTAGTCATATTTACACAACTATCGACACTGCTAAGAATTTTGTTAACAAAGTGCTTGTACTACATTGAGTAAAGGCTATCTTTTTTTCAAAATGAAAAACTAACTACGTCACCACTCTTAAACACCAAAACTCGAGGTATTCCTAAGAAATAAAATCTTGGACTTAGTTACTCAAAAATTCTCTCGGTTATACGTATAGACCTATACATCTTTTTTCCAGTTTCGTAAAATTAAAACAGTATGTAAAAGATCTCTTTTCATAAGAAGGTCTACTTACATTTTTTTTATCTTTCACTTCTTATACCATGAATATCTATAACTTTATCACTCTATATTTTTCATATCAAAATAGTACCATAGATATTATTACATAGAGTACCATATTCTTTTTTAATATCAGAATATTTAAAAATATATATTTAACTATAATTCAATTTTAATCATAACAATGAAAATACAATTGTGATGCAGATTGAGGACAAGATAATAATTTATATAAATACTTTTTACGATTAATGAATATTAGAAATTAGTGTCAATTTGACAGAAGCTTAATTTAAAAATAATAATTGTCAATAATGACATAATCAAATCTTTTAGATAATATATATAAAGAAAGTAGTATTAGTTACACTACTGTAACTTAAGAACATTGTATTGATTTGTATGAAAATTGATGATTATTTAGTTTAAAGTCAGGAAACTGACATCGAATAATTATCGTTCTTCATTCCTGTGACGTGACACATGACGTAAAATGACATAGACAGAATAAAACGTCATGTTTTAGACATACTAACAAAGTTCCTAATTGTCACTTCAGTAGAAGCTGATAAATTTTATGACATTCCTAAATTATCCCGGATCGTGTCTCCTATATTCTGCAAGACATTTACAGAATACTGTACACATCTTTACACGAATGAATGGCATATTTAAAACAACCATATTATTTATAAAATGTGGTAAAAAAGGCGATCTGTCAATCTATTTCCCAAGTTCACACAGACGAAGTAATAGGCAAGAACTAGTTAATATTTATTAATCATCTTCTAAATTCTTTCGTTGTATATATAATAATTAATATTATAAATCACAGGAAATAATTGAAATATCTATGTTCATAGCGTGCATAGTCTATTAAATACGAGGTCAAATTCTTTGACACCAATTAACTGCCATCGAATTAAAACCAACTACAGTTAAAACAATGCTTTGAAAGTTATGTACCGAAAAGATTCTACATATTTATAATATTTTATGATGTGTTTTTAAATACTAGTTTTTGCTCGCGACTTCGTTGGAGTTAATTTCGGAGTTAGTAATATATGTATAGCTGACCGGGCGAATTCTATTCGGACATAAATAATCAGATATTGGAATCTATTCAGTATTTTTTCTTTTTCGATCGAACAGAATTAAATATCCTACGTCCGTCTCCTTGTTCTAAGCTACCTCCCAGTCAATTTTCAACCATATCCCTACAGCCGTTCTTTAGTTATAAATAGTGTAACTAACACTACTTTCTTTTATATATTCCTATGAATATACATAAAATTATTTTTCTTTGTTAATGATATATGTTTTTCCTTTCAATCCGTTTGTTTACTTATGCTATATGGAAAAGGTTTGATCAATTTTAATGCTATTAGGTGTTAGTCGCCAACTGATTTTAAACATTTAGGTTGATTTAAGCAGCAACATTTACAATGAAGTAAGCTTAACTTAAACCGCGGTTTTTCTCGTCTAATTACAGGACTATATATATCTTCTTCTACCTGGCAGCTTTCCCAGCTTTAGCCTGTGTCTGCCTTTACAAGTTGTGAATATTTTTGGCTAATTGTTTTTAGGACCGGCCGCCTGCCTGACATCAACCCTCTTTGGGAATGCATTAATCAGTGATGTCTAAATACTCTCAGAAAGTACATATGACTCGGAAAAATTATACAGTAGGACCCCGATTATCCGGACCTCGGTTATCCGAATTCGCGATTATCCGGACTGCCAATCGCGACAAGTTTATTCTAACACTAGCTTTTGCCGCGACTTCGTCCGCGTGGAATAGTGACTTCCGGCAGATTTTAGATAGACATATACTGTCGCGGACTGTTTTTTAGATCATTAAATGAGCTATTATTCTTTAATACATATTTTTTGTGTATCTTGAACCGTTTTCGCGGCGCAACGGAAGGCTTCAAAGATGAAATAATTTCTCCCGTTTTCTATACATTTACCACTATATCTTTGCTCCTATAGGTCGTAGCGTGATGTTATATAGCACAAAGCCTTCCTCAGTAACTGGACTATCTAACACAAAAACAATTATTCAATTCGAACTAGTAGTTTCGGAGATTAGCGCTTTCAAACAAACAAACAAACTCTTCAGCTTTATAATATTAGTATAGATTAACCTGTCAGAACTTGCATAACGCCACGCCACTCGTGCCGTCCGTGATTTTCGTTGATTCTCGCTCATATGTATTTGTTGTTTTAAATAAACACCTAACATTACATATGTGGGGTACAGACTACATATGTACGTATGCAAAAAGCCCGTTTTTCTTCATATATTGTATTATCCGGACTTTCAATTATCCGGATGCCTACCGACAACGATTAGTCCGGATAATCAAGGTCCTACTGTATTGGTACTTGCCAGGATCGAACCCGCGCCCTCATGCATGAGAGGCGAGCCTTTTAACCACTAGGCCGCCACTGACTTAACTATAGATCTATATATGGTTCAGTAACTATTACGCATAACTATGAAGTATATGGTTTATGACGAAACGTTTAGTCAGCCGTTACAGTACGTATGAGGACAGAGCATTGAAATAGTATATTTGATGACATAATTAATATTATGAAAGTATAAACCTTACCATCGGTGCAAATAACGAAACTTTACGTGCAGTCATTAACGACAGGTTAAATAGTTATGTCGATGTTCGTAAAACTCTTCATTTAATAGTCATAGACATAGGAAAATAGTATTAATACAGAGTTATACGTCGTCTGCCCGTAATCACGGTTGTAAAGTAACCGAAACGTCGGGAGTATGTATGTAGTTTATAATAGTAAAATATGTGTAGTAATTAGAAAAATATTAGTTTCATTTAAATAATATAAATATTTTTGTAATAAATCATAGAAATGTTGTAAATGAAAATTTTTGTTAGATGTATATATGTATGTATGTTGATGTTTAATACAAACGGATTTTGATCAAACTTTACATTAACGTAGATTAGATAATGGAAGAATTAGATAATTAACGTGCGCCACACAAATGTATACAAAAAGATTTATTCATATATATGTATATAAACTAAATATTCAGTTAAGTTTAAATTGTATTATTAAGAGTGAAAAATGCAAAGCAATATAATTTGCACCGTGAAAAATGTTTATGAGCCATTCCTTGCAGTTTTTTAATTAGTGTTTTAATTAGACGTTGTTTCTGTGAATAGTCGACATTTTGTTTGTGTGAATTAATAAATAGAATAAAAAGTTATAAGAAATGTTTTTAGGCTAAATATTTGACTTCAATTTAGTGATTTTTTTTATTATATTTAAGGATTTTGTTAATCTTTGATAACAGAATCTTTTATTTGATTTATCAATTGATAATCATGGATAAAGTTTGCTTTCCAAAATATTTATTATTATTAGTAATTAGTTAATACATTTTCAATTATGATGTTTAAAATTTCACTGAAATAAATCGTTTTGTGCGTGTTTTTTTTTAATACGATGTTTTCAGGTACGAGTCAGGAATCAGTAACGAAAAAATGAAACAATTTAATATTCCTTAATTGGATGAATTCCAAGTATATACATTTAATATATATATATATATATATATATATATATATATATATATATATATATATATATATATATATATATATATCTATATATATATATATATATCGGCGCTACCAGCTTTAATAACGGATGCGACTTGAAAATAATTAGAGGCTGCCATCAATTCTTATTAAACCTCATTAGTATTTATGATTATTGCTAAAAGTAAAACGAAATCAAAAGAGAATAGAATTATGTTTGAATCAAAAAATATGACGTCTGGACTCACGACGGCGGACTCCAGAATTGAGAATTCAGTATTGATAATTCAGAGTTCAGTGAGTGTGTATCATAGAAGCATGTTATTATGAAGAATCTTTGAGAAATACAAGAGCATTAAGATCAATTGCAGTCTCATTTTAAAATATCATCGAATGCTCTAGAAGAAGTGACATTTGTAACGCCAGCGAGGCTGGCGTCTCTCTCTTTAAAATCAACGAATGTGTAAAAAATCTGATATCAGAAGTGGGATCACTCTCGTGATCATGCCGGTCTTATAAATCCTATCCAGCTGAAGAAAATAACCATGTGGAGAACTTGCGTACTGAAGAACGCTAAAAGAAAATTTTTTTCATGCCATTCATTGATGTCAATAATGCAGAGCGTGTGCAAACGTTTACAAATAAATCAAGGGATAATATTAAAATTACTAAGAAGATCATTTTTATCATCGTTTGACCCCGGTGGTAGTGTGTGTCTTTGGGAATGGTGTCAACACATCTACATGGCTATAAATACGTAGTAAATCAGGAACCATGATTCTCAAATGAAAATGAAATCTTTAAAAGGAGTGAGCTCAAATATGTGAATACGATTAGTTACAACATTTACATAAGAAGCCACGTAGTATGGATACTAAGCGGAGATATTATGCGACGATGTGGCACTATAACTGAGACAAGACGGGCACGTTCTAACTGAAGGTTGAGGCCATAGCAGGCTTGACCAAATACTAATACACATCCTGAGTTTTCAGATACCAGCTCCTCTCAACAATTAAAAGAACCTGGCGCGCCGAAGTAAATGATTAGTCCTAGTTGCTCCAAGTATGGTGAACGAGGCTACTTCGCGCCGCGCTGCCCCAGTGTTGAATTCAAGGCCAATTAAGCATGGACCGAACGACACGTGAATATCTGTTCAATCCAGATATGGTTTAGCTCTGGAGTGAAACCGGTGAGAGGTTTTCATGTTGTTTCGACTCGGGTACCGAATGTTCTTTAATAAAAAATAAAATTTTTTTTTTTTGAAAGATAGATTTCTAAGTAAATCACAATATAATAATACAATTGCATTAGAAGGTGAAGTAACGCTCGCATTAAATGTTATATCTAAATTCTTTAAACAATTTAAGAGTGATTCAGTAAAGTGAGTTTTCCATGTTGTGAATTCATGTATTTTCAACGACCTTATGATTAGACAGGATCTGCTTACATTAGGGTCTTCTATAGGGATTAAAAATAATGTCTCATTCTTAAAACAAACAAGATTGGAACTGAAAAATCATTTAAATAATGTCATAGAGAGAATTAAATAAGAATACGGTGTCTGATAGATATCCTTTGCCACTTATTTCGAATCAAAAATTCTTTCATTTCGCCGCGACAACAGACCATTGGTTGAAGGCTTAACAAGAAATAGATAACGAAATTAATTTTATTATCACGAAACTAGAGGCAAACTAGTTTAATAGTGATATCTTTAAAACTTACGAGATAAGACGCGCTCTTCTTTTTCGGAAATAATGAGAGCTCTATGTTGCCTTTAGTGTTTAGGGAATTTCCATGAGCTAATCTCCTGTCCTTGATGTATCCGAAAGAGAACCATGAGATTACGTAGGGATGCCTTGTGGAACCGTGAGAAGACAAGTCTACGCCACAGATGTGGAGAGCGTACCTCTGAGCTACTCACGTATTACCCTTGAGCTAACCACGGATCCTTGCTGTATCCTTGAGAATACCATGAGATGACGAAGAGCGGCCTTGGGAAACAATGAGTAAATATGGAGTCACTCAATCTATAAGAAGTTACATGATTTTGATATCAAACAGCCGGCGCCACGGCTTTATTTATAATCGACTGTAGACATACCCTTCACAGTAATATTAACAACATGTCGGTCAACACACACAGCAGTGCCACTAAAAAAAAAAAACGATGTTATAATTCAAATGATAGCATAATTGACTCCAAATTTCTAATCAAATACACCTATTGCGAGTACAGCTAAGTTTTGTTCCATTTCTGCTAACCGTAGTCAAACGTTTGAATCATGTTGTCGACGGAAAAAGGATATCACGCCGAATTTAAATTTAATATCAACTGGTAAATTTAATCTTAATAAAATGCATGATTTCAGGGGTGCGTTATACAAGAATCAATGGCAAATAACATATCCGGGAATAGAAAACAAATCGTCAACTATTTGCGAGGATTGAGGCCGGGCTCTATTATTCCTATAAATAGTATTATGTAATTACAGGCATCAGCGTACATCTGACAAATTTAGTATCCTTGACGATATTATGAACATACGAACAAGTCAATCCGGCTTTAACAGTTTAGATTACAATTTGACAATCCGTCCGTGGATATCCAAGCAACACATTTAAAACAGGATGGTCGAGGCGGAGAGAAGATAAAAAGTTGGATTTTAGAGATTTCGAGCTAAAATTTAAATAATTTCAGAATGGAGATTTAATATAAAAAAAAAATATCACAGAAAAAGTAATAGAAACCGAGGAACACTTTGAAATGTGATTCGTGACCAGCCAGACGAAGTTCCACTGGAGTGACGAGAGAGTATAAGTAAACGAGCAGCAAGGTAGACTGTTCGACTACCTAATAGTTATCCGGTGAGCGTATTTCATTTTGTTCAATTTACTTCATTTCAAACGCATTACATATTTCGTAGATAGAAGTGTGATTTTGAAACACTTACTTTGAGATATATTACTATAAAATTATTAAATTATTATTATTACTATAAAAGATGCCTTTGATGGCGGATCCGAACCATAACAAAATAATAATAATAATAAAATGGTTAATAAAATAAAATTGTTGTAGACGGGTGGAGACGTCTTACGACAAATAAATAAAAACAAAATGTTGTAGGCGGGCGGAGACGTCCTATGACAAATAAATTAAAAAAAAAAAAATGTTGTAGGCGGGCGGAGACGTCCTATGACAAATAAATTAAAAAAAAAAAAAATGTTGTAGGCGGGCGGAGACGTCCTATGACAAATAAATTAAAAAAAAAAAAAATGTTGTAGGCGGGCGGAGACGTCCTATGACAAATATGTTATGAATGTTCGTGTGATGCCCCCAAAGCCATGTAGCTTAGATAATTGGACGTGATATTATGACCATCTCAAAGTTGTGTTGTAGTAAACAACGTTACCCATACGATCAAATAAAAATTTTGATATTAATAATTGTAACAATATTAAGTTATCTAGGGTTACTGTGGAAGTACCTAGACTACAAAAGCATTTATCTTTTATCACAGAGCAAACATCAGTATGACCGTATCGGCATGACTTCGGAAGATGAAGCATCAATTCTTGATCCTGTCCCATCTACTTTACGAGACGCGCGACTGGTCCAAGTACATAACGAAAACCAACCAAGAAAGAACACATAACCAGGCAGGTGCAGAGCACGCACCGCCTGTCAGAATGGCCGTATCGGCGCTACCAGCTTTAATAACGGATGCGACTTGAAAATAATTAGAGGCTGCCATCAATTCTTATTAAACCTCATTAGTATTTATGATTATTGCTAAAAGTAAAACGAAATCAAAAGAGAATAGAATTATGTTTGAATCAAAAAATATGACGTCTGGACTCACGACGGCGGACTCCAGAATTGAGAATTCAGCATTGATAATTCAGAGTTCAGTGAGTGTGTATCATAGAAGCATGTTATTATGAAGAATCTTTGAGAAATACAAGAGCATTAAGATCAATTGCAGTTTCATTTTAAAATATCATCGAATGCTCTAGAAGAAGTGACATTTGTAACGCCAGCGAGGCTGGCGTCTCTCTCTTTAAAATCAACGAATATGTAAAAAATCTGATATATATTTTATTATAAGTTTCTTTTAAACTCACCTGAAATGTCATCGGCAGGTCTTCAACTGTAACCGGCCCTTCGGTTTCCGCCATTCTTAATATTTTTTGTAATATTTAAGTAAAGTTATTTCATTGACCCATAGCATCTGAAACAAGATATATAAGAATATATACATATATATAAAAGAAAATCGTGTTAGTTACACAATTTATAACTCAAGAATGACCGTACGGATTTGATGAAAATTGGTGGAGAGATAGCTCAGAACAAGGAGACGGACATAGGATATTTAATTCTGTTCCATCGAAAAAGAAACAATAATTTAATAAATTCCAACATCTAACATTACTACTAATTCAGAAATTAACGCGAAAGAAGTCGCGAGCAAAAACTAGTATATACATTGTACATTCCAAGAATATTTAGACATCACTGATTAATGCTGATTCCCAAAGAAGGTTGATGTCAGGCAGGCGGACGGTCGTAAAAACAATTAGCCAAAACTATTCACAACATGTAAGGCAGACCCTGGCTAAAGCTGGGAAGTTGCCAGGTAGAAAATATACTATACAGTGCGAGAGTCTAAAAAAAATCATTATCAAAATAGTATTTTCGTTGGATTTACCCCAAGGTCAAGGCTATCTCGAAGTTTTTATCAAATGTTATCAAACCAGTAGATGTTGATAAGTATAGTATAATGATTGGACCTGGAGCAAGTGTTCCAGGTGACTTGAGCGTCAGGGAATATAGGATCATGAGAAGAGAGTATGAGATTGTACTGATAGGAGAATAATGATAAGGTTATCAATACTAGAATATTACTCATCTATACATATAATAAAATTGTAGAAAAGTGCTGTCTGTACATTGAAAATAAAAAAAGAAAAATAGCTGGCGTTATTGTTATTTCGATGTCGAACCCAAAAATGTAATTAACTTTTTTTTTGTCTGTTCACGCTAATCTCAGAAACGGCTGATCCGAGTTGGATGCGGTTTTCACGTATATATTGTGGTATGCTTTAGTGTTTGTTTCATGTCAATCGGTTCATAAATAAAAAAGTTATGTCAAAAAAACGCTGCTCATAGTCACTATTTCACGCGAACGAAGTCGCGGGCACAGCTAGTCTATAATAGATATCTTCAGTGAGAAGGTTTGGCAATGTTGACAAAAAGTTTGAAACAAAATCTATATAGGGTGACTGGTGAATTACTATCGATATTTGAGGACGTGATATTTGACGATCATATATGACAAAATAAAAATTAATATAACATAAATATTAATAAACTGCTAAGTAAAGTTAACCAAAAGTTATGTAATTAATTACAGGTATACACACACACTCACACATACGCGTGAGGCGGCGTGGTGTTGTATCAGCACGCCGCTGCACGCGTCCACACTTGGAAACTTGGAACGTGTCAACACTTTATTTATTTATACGGAAATTTGGTCAAAAATTAAGTGCCTATTTTTTTTACATAATTCGAATGAGAATCATGTACCGAGTATTCTCCTTAAATATTGATAGTAATTCACCAGTCACCCTGTATATCCTCAGGGTTGACAACGGAAATATTAAAACAAAATCTATATCAACATTCCAGCCAATTATATGTATCGCGTTATTTATAAGACCTTATCACCTTATCATTTCCACTCATTATCAATTAGATAATATTTAATGTTGAATAAGTGACTTTATCTTGAAACTATAAATATTGTCCCCGACTTTCGTCTTTTCAATCTCTTTAACCTAGATTTTGTTGCTGAAATATTTTATACTACTTTTTCGTGTAGCTATTATCAGTTTAGTAAGAGTATCTTTAAAAATATTGAGAACATTTTATTTCGTGCGCACTAAAAAGTTATTATAATTTGAAATAGTTAAAACGAAATTATATTTTTACTGAATTAGGTAATAATTTCAAAATATTTAAGAAATTGAATATTTCTAATATGTATATTGTACATATGACTCGGAAAAATCACATTGGTACTTGTCAGGATCGAACCCGCGCCCTCGTGCATGAGAGGCGGGCCTTTTGACCACTAGGCCACCAATGAACACTGTATAATATACATATAATACTTGCTCAAACTAAGATTAAATACCAGCTGATATATTAATTTTGATATTTTTTCTTCTTTTACTTACGGTTCATTTTTGTTTCAAACTTAATACTAATGAGATCTATAAGTTTTATTCATTTAAATGAAACTAATATTTTATTTTTGTAAAAAACTACATACTTCTGACGTTTCGGTTACTTTTCAGCAACCGTGATCATTAAGACGAGATGTGATTAAAATATAGCATATGGTATATCCGAAAAATATTACTTTTATTCTGATATAGATTTTTTTATTCTCACACCGTATAGTGTATATTACTTGTTAAAACTAGGATTTTTATATATATTGATAGATTTTATTAATTTTAATATATTCTTTTGTATCTTCTATATATATAAAAATGGATTGCTGTTCCTTAGTCTCGCCAAAACTCGAGAATGACTGAACGGATTTGGCTTATTTTAGTCTTGAAATACTCCTGGAAGTCCAGGGAAGGTTTAAAAGGTGAGAAAAATTGGAATAATTGCCGAGAAAACCCTAAAAACAGCCCTTTTGTATTTCCGATACAAACGTTTCTTTTGACATTAGATTTGACAACTAACTAATATGTCAATCATTCTGTTTGATTGAAACAGGAAAAACCTGATTATTTATGGCCTCTAAGACGGAATAGAGTTCGCCTGGTCAGCTATACCTACATATATCACTCTTGACCAAACTAACGCGGACGAAGTCGCGGGCTAATACTAGTATAAAATAATTGTTTTGTTTCAACCACAATACTTTTCTATGTTTTTATTTTATTTTAAACTTAAGCGATAACACAATTGGTCTTGACAGAAAGACCCAAGTCAATTTTACTCTAAAATTACTCAAAAATATTTATAAATGTAACTTGATATATATACAGATTTATATATAGTATCATATTGCTTTTTTTATATTTAACCCCTGATTCATCGGAGCGTAAACAGGGGTTGCAACCCTTGAATGTCAAGCGTGAAACTTTTTGTTATATCTATTACGTTCTGGTTTAAAAGATTAGATTTTGAGGTGAAAATTATCATATAATAGTATTTTAATATCATCAGCCTATCAGAGCCCACTGCTGAGCAAAGGCCTCTTCTCACATGGAGAAGGTTTGAGCATTAATCACCACGCTTGCTCAAGACAGGTTTAAACTTATAATTAAAATTATAAGTCCATGTTTCCTCACGATGTTTTCCTTCATCTGTCAGTATCTAAATACTCTTATAAAGTACATATGACTCGGAACAATCACATTGGTACTTGCCAGGATCTAACCCGCGCCCTCATGAGAGGCAGACATTTAAAATTTAGGCCACTACGACTGTATTATAGTATGTTTGTTTATAATAATAATATTATTAAGGAGAGTATTAAATGGACTCGAACCCCGGACTGTTGAGTAAAGTTTTAAGCGTCTTGTTCACCTGTTACAACGGCCCCTCCATATGGCGACCCAAATATTATTAGGCAGGTGTTATAGAGTTAGTAGTAACTAATAGTTAATTTGATACATTATAAATAACAGTACAGGCAGACCCTGGTTAAAGCTGGAAAATTGCCAGGAAGAAAAAGAAGATTATAAATAATATTAAAATTTAGACAAAAAAGTGTATATTATATTTTCATTCTCATTTCTTTTTTAGATTTTTTGAGAAACAAAAAGTTCTTTTGCATTAAATTTTTTATAAAATATACATATTAATACAATATTATGTAATTTTAAATAAGTATCTTTGTTTTATGTATGTAATAGTTTTATATAAATAAATATATTTAAGGTACATCTTACCAATATACAAATACGAAGAATTGTGAATATGTATGTATATATGTTGATCTTTCAAACAAAAACTACTGAGCTGATTTTGATGAAATTATACATACATACAGTTTAGTTATGAAGATAAGATATAAGATATAAATTTTACCAAAATTTATTATTTCTACCACAAGATCAAGTCACACGGTTCGTCTATGTATGTGAGTCACGTAAATCAAATTTGTTTGTTCGTAAATGTCTATTCTTATATATATAATACAAAAATAGTTAGGCAAAGTCACGTGCAATAACTAGTACAACATAATATATATATATATATATATCGCTATATCAATTAAAGATACAATCTGTAATGTAATTACATAGAAAATATTTTTAAATAATTTCTCTGATAGCTATCAAATATATTACTTACTTGCTAAATATTATTATTTTGTTACAGATAAAAAAAAGAGTTTTATTAATTTTCCTAATTTTATTTGATTATGTAATTACTACTTTAGAAAAGTATAAGATGTGATTTAAATAATTATAATAAAATAAAAATATAATATTTATTATCTTATTGTTTTTTTATTAATTGTTTTCATATTGAGTGATATAAAATATTATTTTAAAAAATTCATATTTAATTAAAACTACCTTATATCTTTTACTTAGTTAAAAATCTTTCAGATATTAACCATATCACATACTAAGACTTCTGATTTTAAAGACAAATTATTAATAATTCAACAAAATTTTATATCGATTAAAATAAAATCGATTAATTTCAATTAATATTGATTTTTTCATAAAATATTTCTAAAATGTCAAAGATTGTGAACTTGAATGATTAATTTTTCAAAATAGTTACAAAAAAATTATATTATTAAAAGAAAAAATATATATAATATATAGCTTCGTCTTAGTGGAAATTTCCCAGCTTTAGCCAGGGTCTGCCTTACATGTAAATAGTTTTGGCTAATTGTTTTTACGGCCTTCCTGACATCAACCATCTTTGGGAATGGAATTCATAAAATAATAATATAGATAAATATGTGAAATAAATTATTTTAATGTGTGTGATAAGATTTCTTTTTACGAAAACAAAATGGTAGTTTGTTTTAAAGCGTTGCGTCAAGATAATGATAAATTATCAAGTGATAGTATTGCTGATAACAATATATATATATATATATGTTATATATATATATATATATATATATGTTTATACTGTATATGTAAGGAGAGTTAATAATATATAATTATGTATATATTGGCCTAGTGGTTAAAAGGCCCGCCTCTTATACACGAGGGCGCGGGTTCGATCCTGGCCCTGGCAAGTACCAATGTGATTTTTCGAGTCGTATCTACTTTCTAAGAGTATGTAGACATCACTGATTAGTGCATTCCCAAAGAGGGTTGATGTCAAGCAAGCGGCCGGTCGTAAAAACAATTAGCCAAAACTATTCACAACATGTAAGGCAGACCCTGGCTAAAGCTGGGAAATTGCCAGGAAGAAGAAGATGTTGTATACTGAGATTAGATAATTATTATTTTAGGTTAATTTCAACTTTTAAGTACAGGCAGTTACTAGTCACTAAAAGTCAATATTTTACTATTTTTACCTTATTTAATAAATTTTTATCATAATTCAATATATGTACAGGGTGACTGGTGAATTACTATCAATATTTAAGGAGCATACTCGGTACATGATTCTCATTCGAATTATGTAAAAAAAATTGGTACTTAATTTTTGACCAAATTTCCGTATAAATAAATAAAGTGTGTACACGTTCCAAGTGTTCCATGTGTGGACGCGTGCGGCGGCGTGCTGATACAACACCACGCCGCCGCACGCGAATGTGTGAGTGTGTAGTGTAGAGTAATCTGTAGGGTGTTCATACGATGCGTAATTAATTACATAACTTTTGGTTAACTTTACTTAGAAGTGTATTAATATTTATGTTATATTAATTTTTATTTCGTCATATATGATCGTCAAATATCACGTCCTCAAGTATCGATAGTAATTCACCAGTCACCCTGTATATTAATTATCTCCATTCTTAAAAGAAAACTATACATAGATAAAGAAATTAATTAATTTTAATTCTTTCGATTTATAAAAACAACTGTGTAAATAATTGTTTAAAAATTTCTTTAAAATGTGACATATATTAAGACAGTCCGCCATTTTGTGTTTTACAAAATTAACTAAGTAAATGTTTTGACAAAAGTCATATAGGTCTATTTAATTAAAATTTACGTATTAGTAGTTTTGCTATTATTGAAAGTACAAAAATATTTGGGTTTTTTTACTAAAATGAAATTATCTGTTACAAAGATCAGCTCCCGTTGTTCATATACAAAGTATGATACGATCGAATTCAAATATGAATGAAAAACCTTGGAACTGTATGTTTGTAGGTTAACCAAGTTATTTCGTACTAAGGACTTAAAATTAAACGTATTTATTTATCTTTGAGAACTTATATCAGTAATTAAAATATATTAAATATGATGTTATTGAAATTATTCCTTCTTTGGTTAAAAAAGTATAAATTTACATAAACTATGATAATGTAGGTTTATGTGTCAGATTTTTCTGTTAAATTGTATAGTGTTTTTATTTATTGAGCGCATCACAAGAATTTCTCTAAATAATCATTTTCTTAATTAAAAATTCATATCATTACTAAGAAATTAGTTCGCAATATATAATCTAAAAAGTATGTACTATGTTTAAACGATTTTACTTTATCTTTCACACTTCCATTATGGAAAATTTTCCATAAATATTTCTATATAATACCCATATTTTTATATCGCCATATAAAGACGTAAGGTATTAAATTCGATAACTATTATCGCTAGTAAAAACTTCAGTTTCAGTGTCGAATTGGATTTCATTTGTAGTACTTTAAAATGACTCATAACTAGGCTTAATTATACAAATGAATATATATTTACAAGTAAATAAATCAATACTCACAGGTCCAAGGAGTCCGTATATAACAACACAAACTCTTTAGTTGAAACCGTTTTAAAAAAAGAATTAAAAACAAAACCCCGCGTCCACGTTCGGTCGCGTCACAACAGTTCTGAATTCGAAAAACTGTGTTCGAAATCAGAACGTAATAACCAGTCATGTTGAGCTCTGTTATAGAATGGAAGTACCGTCCTTCCATATGTAACGCTCGACCAGCGCGGGGAGGGGGAGCTCATAATATAATGGTACATGTTTATGGCTACGCAAAGGTAATAGAGCGTTTACGATATTTGAAAATGGACTCTATTGCTATGGAGTTAAGGTGCAATTGAGAATATTTATATTTACCTATAAGGTTGTAGATTACGTACATGTTAAGGTAACCAAGTGATAAGAGCTACAGCATGTTCATAATATTTATTGTTATATAATTATTTTTATGACAATAATTATCAATTATAATCTAAATTGAAAATATTTAAGGATTATCTAAATTGATTTTAAATCTCTTTTTACATAGAGGATATTAATTTATTATAAATATTTCCATATAAATAGGTAAAACAAGTATCCAATGATATCAAAATTTTTGAATATTAATATAAAATCATGTGAACAAAATCAAACCTCCTGTATATGGTATGTGTGTGTGCGCCCACCTGTTACACTTTGCATGTGTGAGTAACTGATGCGTAACGAACTGAAGTCTGCTCTACCTTAGTTATAGATATGGCGCAGTAGTTTTAAATCAATAAAAATATTGTCATGGTTATTTTATAAGGAAATAATTTAAAATTATTGCTTATTTTACTTAATTTTTTTGTTTATATTATTACTTTCAGTATAACGTTGGTAGTTTTTTATTTTATTTTATATATAGGTACCCACTGTTTTTGTCAGTAACGTAAAAAAGTAAAATTGTTTTATCTGTTACAATTTCCAATACTGATAAAATTGAATTTCAGTTTTATTCATAATTAATTGTTGAATTTAATTTATAGCAACACTATGTCAATTGTGGTAATCTTTTAATATGTAACACAAGTTGTGACGTTTCATTACAAAATAATTTTTTTCACATTCATATTTTACTGAATAAATAGATGTTTGATAATTATTTTTTAAAAATTATTGATAATACAAAATTATAAGTTTGCGAAAATCTGATTTAATTTCACAAAATTTCATTTTTAAAGTACCCTTTCTTTGATTGAGAGTTAGTTAGCGTCATAAAAAAATTAATTCTATATCAATATTACTTTAAAAATTACATCTAATAAAAAATTTATTTCTTTCTAATTTTCATCTGCTTCTAATAGAGGATAAATACTTCTTATCTCATTTTCCTTATAACGAAAAAAATTTATTAAAAAAAAATTAATACTTTTTCTTTGAAACAAGTCTCATGATTTTGATGCTTAGATGTTAGGTCTGGGGTCCAGTTTGGATAAAATAAAGAAGTATTTTATTGATAAGCTGAATCAGAGAGAAAAATATAATTCTTTATACATATTACTGCAGGTATTATCATTACAAAAAATGATTAAAGTGATTACTGGGATGTGTATTATCTGAGTTTTAATACTTAAGGTATTTACCCCATTATGTTGGTTTTTAGCAGTTCCCTTTTTTATTATTTGACATAAACGGTGAATAAGGGTTAAGACTTAAGGGTTGTCATTCTGTAAAGACATTTACAACAAATATCTTTAGGAATATGGTATATAAATGAAAAGAATATTTTTCTAACTTTAAATTATCATTGACGTATATTCTATAAGAGTATGTACATGATATCTGTTAACACGTTCATAGAACACACTGTTTTTTGTTTGATTTCACATTTAATTAAAATTGTATTAAATGAAAACTCTAAGGTAAAATTAATATTTGAGATGAAATTTAAAGAAAATAAATAACTCACTTAAATCATAATCACTATTGTCAGGTATAAAAAATATTTCTTTAAAATTATTATAATTTTTGAGACAATGAATTATAATGACGTACAATATCAAATTTAGATTTTAACGTTTTAAAAAGCGAGACAAAAAATTAATATCCCTACTAATATTATAAATGCGAAAGTAACTCTGTCTGTCTGTCCGTCTGTCTGTCTGCTACGCTTTCACGCCTAAACCACTGAACTGATTTTAATGAAATTCGGTACAGAGATAGAGTTGACCTTGAGAAAGAACATAGGATAGTTTTTATCCCAGACTTTTGAAAGGTTCTCTTGGAAACGCGATATAACCGAACTCCACGCGGCGAAGCTGCGGGCGGAAAGCTAGTATTTAATAATGTAGAGCATATTCCCGACGTGAGCATTACACCGGTAGTGCTCGTACATCTCCACGGTTCAGGAGTCGCAGGTTCGATGTCCCGACGCGTTAGTGTCCGAGGTAACTAATTTAATGTACTACATACTACATACTGTACTACATAGTAACAATGTCTACTCTCATCTTAGTAGTATTCGAAATTTGAAATACTAAATGTGAAAACCCCTATTTTTGTTTTACTTAATGTATGAAGGTGTGAGTGTGTGCGTGATTGCGTATGTGTGTGTGTGTGTGTGTGTGTGTGTGTGTGTGTGTGTGTATTAGTATTTGGCACACAGGTATAGTGTGGTATCCCAGTGAACCCAAACCATAAGTGCACATATATTTGTATTAAATAATTAACTTTGAGTATGAAATTTAATGTGGAAAAAATATGATTTATAAACTAAATGAGTTACATATGACTGAATGATAAAAGTATTCGAAAATAAGCGATCATTTCTAAGTAATAACTTTCTTTTTCTATGTATATGTCACGTGACAAGGAGTGGCCTGGAAATTAACATCCTGACGGAATTACGTGTAGGAGGATTGGGGATTCCGTGTAGGGAATTACGTGTAGGTTTCCTTAATTCCCACAGGATCAGCATAATAATTGTATTGTATGTAGTTCACGTAACATATGATAGATGTCGCTGACTGTTACTTACTATATGTATTGTTTTTACACTTTTTGATGTCAATTTTTGACCAAATTTCCCTATAAATAAATAAAGTGTGGACACGTTCCAAGTGTTCCAAGTGTGGACGCGTGCGGCGGCGTACTGATACAACACCACGCCGCCGCACGCGTGTGTGTGTGTGTGTGTATACCTAATCTGTAGGTGTGCACACGATGCGTAATTAATTACATAACTTTTGGTTACCATTAATAAGAAGTTTATTAATATTTATGTTATATTACTTTTTATTTTGTCATATATGATCGTCAAATATCACGTCCTCAAATATCGATAGTAATTCACCAGTCACCCTGTACATATATATATATTAGCGTTATTATGTTCATGCAGACGAAGCCGCTGACAAAAACTAGTCAATTCTTCTCCTATATCTCCATCTATTTTCACTATAATTTCTATCACTTGGATGTAGGTAATATTATTTCTTCTATAGAATTACATGTCCGCTAACTTTCTTTCTGGCTCTGTCTGGCTCTCTCTTTTTCTCTTTCTCTCTCTATATGGCTTTAAATAAAAAATTAAAAAAGTATATTTTTAATATGAAGATATATTATTGTAATATTTGAAGAGTTTAAATATTGAAGACCTCGAAACTTATCTGGAATTTACAACAGCTGTAACCTGTAAGAACTAAATTATGATTGTATTAAACCTATCCAGGATAAAGCTAAAACTTCCAGCAGTAAATATATCTTAAACAAGTTTAATTTTTCTAGCTTTTATCTATCATATTTGAAGTTTTACCAATTTGTGCCCATAATAATGGTAGATTTATTTCAATCTCAAGCCAAGTACCTGATGCAAATGTAATGATGTATCATATCCTGGCTTGAAGCAGGAGAAGGTACGAAGAGATTCAGTCAGTAAGAGGTTGACCCTCCTTTTGTATTACCCAGGACAAAAGGTTATTTTTAGGTTTTACCCTCCAAAAAAATACCTTAATAATATTTAAGGAAGTTTTCATTATACTACGCACGATGCGTCTACCGTATTTCGATAATACTATATGTGAAAATAAATTAATAGAAAACTATTAACTTTGCGTATAGTGTGAACAGATGTTGATGTAAACTTGTGGTTAGCTTAATTTTTCAGATTTTTCTTTTAGTTTTAGAGTATAAAGTTACATTAAATAAAATTTATATTAAATTTAATATGTTACTATTGTTGTTTGTATGTTTTATGTTGTTAGAGACTTTTATCTCGTCTGCACGTAATAATTGTTGTAAAGTAATCGAAATTTCGGGATCAGGTAGTTATAGAATAATAAAAAATTGGTATCCGAAAGATTAAGTTTGATTTAAATGTGTAATCACGAAAATCTAAGAAATATTGGTTCCCACTGCTGAGCAAATGCCTCTTCTCACATGGAGAAGGTTAGAGCTTAATCACCACGCTTGCTCAAGACGGGTAGGCGATTTCAAACTTATAATTTGATATTATAAGTCCTTTCCTCACGATGTTTTCCATCATCTCTCAGTGATGTCTAAATACTCTTAGAAAGTAATTACATATGACTCGAAAAAATCACATTGGTACTTGCCCGGGCCAGGATCGAACCCGCGCCCTTGTGTATGATAGGCGGACCTTTAACCTCTAGGCCACCACGACTTAATTTAATAATTATTTCATATAATAACAAATTAATTAACTTAAATGTTAATAAATTACTAATAAAAACACCAAGACTAATTTCTTATAAGCAAAAACATCACACTTCCTTAACGAGTTAACAAATACGGAAAAAATTGTCATTGGGACAACACAAAATAAAATTCTGTGTAATGTTATCTTGTATGTAATCACCATTAACCTATAAACTCCATCGAAATCGGTGTAGCCGTTCACTATTACATGTAACAAGTCTCACGGACGCAAGGTCGGCTGTTTTCTCACAGTTTAGATGGGTCTGTAGCTTGACTGACTAGTCTTGATACTTTGTAATATATATATATGTATAGTATTTTTATTAATTAATACACCCAAATTCATTAATTGGATAAACGCTTTATTTCTGACAGACAATTTTAGTCTTAAGATCGAATTAAAAAGGTAAAGTGATGGCATCTAGTTACATTTTACATATAACACCTTGTATTAATTATATAGTGATAAATATAATATAATCAAATGTGTGTAATATTCTCAGTTAAGATAAGAATGTTTTAATTAAATTTAAATTATTATTTAATAAATATTTTACAATGTTAATGAGAAATACATAGAGGTCGGGAATATATGTTTTCTATCCTAAAATTAATTACTTTGTATTTTTTAAAATTCATATATTATGAAAATAAATAGTATAATATATAATAAAAATTAATATTTCGTATATTCATATACAGGGTGACTGGTGAATTACTATCAATATTTAAGGAGCATACTCGGTACATGATTCTCATTCAAATTATGTAAAAAAAATAGGTACTTAATTTTTGACCAAATTTCCGTATAAATAAATAAAGTGTTGACACGTTCCAAGTGTTCAAGTGTGGACGGGTGCGGGGGCGTGCTGATACAACACTACGTCACGACACGCGTATGTGTGAGTGTCAGTGTATACCTAATCTGTAGGGTGTTCACACGATGCGTAATTAATTACATAACTTTAGGTTAACTTTACTCAGAAGTTTATTAATATTTATGTTATATTAATTTTTATTTTGTCATATATGATCGTCAACTACCACGTCCTTAAATATTGATAGTAATTCACCAGTCACCCTGTATATATATATATTAAAATATCAATGTGAACTGACCCTACTATACGTTAGAACAATTACGTTACATCAGTGCGGGCGTCTTGATAGTGACCACTAAATCAAGTCATAATAAACAACTATATACAAATACAAAACAACTGGTTACAAATAATATATAGATTTCAATCTATATAGATTTATTATTCATATGTACTTTCTAAGAGTATTTATACACCACTGATAGATGAAGGAAAACATCGTGAGGAAACATGGACTTATAATCAAATTATAAGTTTGAAATCCCCAACCCGTCTTGAGCAAGCGTGGTGATTAATGCTCAAACCTTCTCCATGTGAGAAGAGGCAGCTCAGCAGTGGGCTCTGATAGGCTGATGATGATGAATGTATTTTCCGTACCCTAAATACATAGAAAAAGATAAATGGTCAAAAAATTATAAATACCTATTTTAAGTATAACGATTCAAAAGTATCCTCAATTACGTAAGCTACAAATACTTCAGTTTTATCATTTAAAACTTCTAAACTATCAGTATATAGGTATAAAACAACTACTAAGGGTATTATTAAATGTAAAAAACTAAGCTAAACTGTTGAGATTTAAACCATAGAAATTTAACCACTAAATTTGAATCGGATTACTTTTCTCCATATTTATATGTCTACAATCTTTTTCTTCTACCTGGCAATTTCCCAGCTGTAGCCAGGGTATGCCTTACATGTTGATAATAGTTTTAACTAATTGTTTTTACGACCGGCCGCCGTAGACATCAACCCTCTTTGGGAATGCATTATTCAGTGATGTCTAAATACTCTTAGAAAATACATATGACTCGGAAAAATCACATTGGTACTTGCCAGGATCGAACTCGCGCTCTCGTGCATGAGAGGCGGGCCTTTTAACCACTAGGCCACCACTGATTTATATGTCTTCAATATAGATAAAAAGTTAAGGTATACAAATAGTACGGGTTAAGTCAATGAAGCAGACTGAAGGCACTATGAGCTGATAATGACCTTGAAAATGTGTCCTTAAAGTAATTTAAGTCACCCGTTCTCCCTGGATGAAGGACGAGGACAGTTCCTTGTGCATCCTGGGGATAACATTACAAGGAAAGACCCTGGATATAGCTATATACTAGCTGACCCGGCAAACGTTATTATGCCATATAAAAAATAGGGCTTGGTGATAAAACAGTAAAAATATTGGGTTGTATGTGTTTTTATACGTAACATTATAAAAAAATAATAACAATAAATTTCGTCGTTAAAAATGAAAAAAATAGATTGAACAACCCTTATCACTTAGGGGTATGAAAAGATAGTAGCCGATTCTCAGACCTACTGAATACGTATATTGTTATATGTAATACGTAAAAATCGGTAATGTATATAACCCTCCTTTATCGCTTTATTGTTAAAAAAGTGGTGTCCATATGTACAAATTAATCGTTTTTTATTCCATCTTCAACACAAAATGCGATATTGTTTAATTAAATACATAAGAAAAATTAAAAAAAAAGATTTTACCTTAATAAATATAATAAGTTATTAATTGAATTTCATTAGATTACATATATTTTGAACGTAAGCAATTTTATGTCAAATATATAAATTATTTAAATTATTATTCTTATTAATTGTACAAATAATTGTAATGACAACAATATTTTCTATAAAAATATATATTTTTAAAGATTAATTTACTACTTCTTATCTATGAATACATGCACTACACTGATTAATGCATTCCCAAAGAGGGTTGATGTCTACGGCGGCCGGTCGTAAAAACAATTAGTTAAAACTATTATCAACATGTAAGGCAGACTCTGGCAAAAGTTGGGAAATTGCCAGGTAGAAGAAGAATGTAAGAATGTAGTCCATAAACTGTCAAGGACATCTATCATGTCTCGTGTAATTAAAACTACGAGTATACAACTATTTGGCTTGACCATGCAGTAGCTACGAGGAATTGATGAATAAAATACAGTCTATATCTAAAAGTGAATAAAGTTCTATCAAAATCCGTTTAGTAGTTTTAGTGAATCAACAAACAATCATACATCCTCATTATCTTCTTAATAATAATATTATTAATTATTCCTCTATATATAAATTCAATATGTTTTATCTCATTGAGGTCTGCTTAACTAGTCATACCTCATAGCTTTGTCTTTAAACCCGGAAGCTAGTTAAATTATTACACGTAATAGTCTACTTACTACTGAAAAAAAATATCTTCATGTTTCACCTAATGCATTTCTTTTAAGTGAATCAATTTTGATGAAGTATTTCCCTAAAAATACAAAATAATCATGAAGACACATTTTAAAGAACTAGATTTTCTTTACGAGATGAAAAGACAAAAGCATATAATAGTATATATATTATACAAATGTGAATAAAAATAATGTTAAAACAATAATTTAAAGAAGTAATTGTTGTATGCGTAATATTCAACAATAAATATAATAGTACTTGTTCCTAAAAGTGTAAGTTACACCGTGGGAGAATTGTTGGATTTGTGTGGATGTGTCCCGTTATATATACATACATATATATGTATGTATATATAAATATATTATTTTCATCATCACTAAAGCTTATACCAAATCTATTAGTTTCTGAGCTTATACAAAACAAATAAACGAAACATAACTTCTTACCCACTGTAGAAAATATACTTACACACATACAAGATAAATTTAATATTTTCTATAAAATTTATTTCATATAAAAAAAAAACTTTTTGTATTACATTTAATAGTGGATTTAATAAAGAAGGTTTTATTTACAATACATGTTTTTTAAAAAGATATCTGCTTTATCTTCTATATATATAAAAATGGATTGCTGTTCCTTAGTCTCGCTAAAACTCGAGAACAGCTGAACGGATTTATCTTATCTTAGTCTTGAAATGTTTGAGGAGGTTCAGGGAAGGTTTAAAAGCTGAAAAAATTGATTCATTACAGGGAAAACCATAAAAACACCCCATTTCTATTTCCAATACAAACGTTTTTTTTGACGTTAGATTTGACAACTAACTAATATGTCAATCATTCTGTCGCACTTCAAAACACGGAGATTTATGGCTTACAGGTAAACTCCAAAAATATAAATAAAAAAACGTAATGGATATTTCTTGATTATAGGACGATACGAAGTTCACCAGGTCTTCTAGTATATATATAATATTTAATGTAAAAGGTATATCCACATTATTAACCGGCCGAGTATAAAACCTCTTGTCATACATCAAATGTTTTAGTTCAATTTCAAACCTCTCAGTGTTAGTGTTGGTATGTACAAAGTTTATTTATTATATTAATAATTATTTTTTAATACAATTTATTAATATATAAATGTTTATATATTGATAATACATTTAATCCTTAATAACTGTATGATTGTGCTATTGTTTAAAAGTTATATTTGTCTTTTTAATACTATTTATATTAAAATTATTTATTTTTCACTTAATTATTAATATTGTTTAATTAGAAAAAAATTGAATAATATAAAGTTTAAATAATTACCACTGAATTTACCAAAAAAATATATTATTAATTACAATATAAAAAATACTATCAAATTAAAATGTAGCTGTAACATACATGCATATATAAATATATGCAGATATTGCATGTTAAAATAGTATGCGGACATTTAACGAACACAGTTTCCCCCTTTCATACAATAAGTGTAACTATGTCTAAAATTTGACAGTTAAAATGACAGTTAAAATGACAGCTAAAGTTTTTGTATGAAAAACCTTTTTTTTCCATTCAATAAATACATTTTGGGTGAAAACGTTTTTTACGTGAAATTTCGCGTGTAGTACTAAACTATTTATTCTTGCAATTAATTGTATTAAGCCCAGATTATAAGTGCTATTAATTTATGTAGTACACTTCATATAATATGCATTTTTTAAATGGACTTTGTAGAATACAATATTATGAAGTATGTAAAGCAAAAAAATTAAAAATAAATTGCTACATTGACATACATAGCACCCATCGATATAGTCTCCAATATTGAATAGATTTTGTATCTACGCTTAAAAATCTGCCAAACTGACTATGTTTGAGATGAAATTTGGGGAACCTTGATTTATTTTAATAGAACTTTCTCTAGTTCTAAAAACGTGCAGTATATAGGGAAAAAAGCAAAGTATTCATTTACAATTTCATTGTAAAAATACAAAGTTATTAAATTTACAATATACATATATACTTTTATCTAATTCCATAGCAAATTTAAGCGAGCAAAGCTGTGTGTTAGAAGTTGTATGTAAGATTCCGTCTGCTAAATGAATTTATAAGCCCATTTTTTAATTAACGGAGTCGTGATAAGCATACATATTCTGTTTCCTTATATTTTTTATATATCTTTTCGGTATATTTGTTATTTATTACCATTGAATTTTTTAATAAGATTTTATTAACTTAAAGCAAATACAGTAATATACATAAAAGTTATGAAAAAAAAAAACTAAAAAATTAAAAACAATTACATAATTTATTTTTGAGTCTCAAAAATCATACGTGTGTCCATTTTTTTAAATATATTTTTATTTCCATAACCACGCGTGACTTAAAGAAAGTGTCCTTGTTTACTTAAAATTTTTATGTAATTCCTTAAAAGGTGAATCACTAGTTTGTAATTAGTAACATGGCTGTAGTGGTATTTAACCGAAGATTCTAAAAGTAAACGTTGAAGTTAGAAATGATTTTAAAAAGAATTAATATATATATTCTTCAGAAAAAGAATCTCCTTCCTGGAATTTTCCCAGCTTTAGCCAGCTTTTTTAACAATATTATAATATTTTTATTCCGCGTACAATTTCGTTTTTTCTACAACTTCTATTTTTATCTTTTGTACAATTACTTCTCACTTGTACCTCCGTATAAACCAATAGTGTAACAATACACTCATACAATTTATTATGAAATATATGATACCAATAAAACCACAACCTCTTTATTAATTAAAGGAAATTAGGTACGTGATATTATTCCGCGGTTGACGTATTTCCTAACTTAAACAAAATATTTCCTAGTACTCAATTGAGAACACAGCATCTTTGGCTGCAGATTTTACGAGATGTTGAAATCATCTCTTAATATAGAACTAGTAAAATTTAGATCAAATATTTGATTTGATTAAGAAAAATGATGGTTTATTTTAGTTTTTATAATATAATTTGTATGTGAAGTTAATTTTATAAATGAAAAATATAAATTTAAGGTAGTTTTTGTCCGTGACTTCGTCCGGTTTTAGAATTAGAAATGTATAGCTGACCGGGCAAATTCTGTAGCAATATAAGCATATTTGGATTTTAATAGTTA
The DNA here is from genome assembly GCA_916720795.1 of Danaus chrysippus. Lineage (NCBI taxonomy): Eukaryota > Metazoa > Arthropoda > Insecta > Lepidoptera > Nymphalidae > Danaus > Danaus chrysippus. Next base: position 1,689,439 of record CAKASE010000070.1, read on the forward strand.
ATATTTAAGTTAAGTTACTTTTTCTTCTTCAATTGAACGGGATGGAAAGTATGCTTTGTCAATGTCCTGGTTTTAAAAATCAGTACACTTCTTGAGTTATAAATAGTGAGACTTAAAGTACTTTCTTATATATATGGTAATAATAATTTTCCTGATCTTTAAGATCCTTAGATCTTAACACGGATTAAAACATCTTTTCATTAAAACACACTATACATAATGAGGTCTAAGATTTTCGTGAGTATTCATTTAAATGAAACTAATATTATTTTCGCATATATAATACGCGATATTTTATTATAAATTTCATACTAGCCTAAACGTCGCGAGTATGTAGTTTATAATCAAAAATAACAAAATCACGTAGTAAATCCGAACATATTAGTTTCACTATACATTTTTCTCTGCGCGAAAATTCATAACTTTACACGGAAGAAATCACAGACAAACTCTTTTATATATATATAAAAATAAATATTTGATAAATAAACTTATAGATATGCTTTAATCAACAAAAACTATAGTTATTATTTTAATACTAACAATGTTAGTGAGGTTTCTGTACAAATATTTATAGGACAGTTTTTCCAAAATTAACAACAACAAATTACATTACAATAATTTTTCATTCATTTTTAGAATTTGTATTATGTTATCGAATTACAGGGTTTTAGTAATTTTATTAAGTTTTTTACTTTATCTAAATCCCTATTCTCAATAATGTCAACTATAATATATATTGTGATTTTTTATTAAAATGTTTTTATATGATTTTGAATAACAAAGAAACTAAATAGCTCATTCTGATCACGGTTGCTGAAAAGTAGCCGAAACATCAGGGGTATGTAATTTTTTACAATAATAAAGCACGAGTATTATATCCGAAAAATATTAGTTTAATTTTAATGGCTCTTATATTATAAAAGAATTATATTCCAATGCATTTTATCAAAATAAAACTAAACTTTTATAACGGTTATAAAGTTCTTGTGCCTGTCTTTTAAATAGTAATTTCTGAACAGTTATTTATGAATTAATAACGCTTATTTGATCCTATTTTATCGTCAATTTTAATATTATTCGTTTAACTTTCTTTATGAAAACATTATTTTACATAATGTCAAAAAGTAATAAAATTATTTGTATTAAGAATGATTACTGTCAAAACTAAAATATTAATACCAAACACGACATATTTACGAAAAAGCTAATTTTTTATACATATAAAATAAGAAAAACTAGTACGAGCTAAAAAAAGTATCTATATATTACAAAATAGCATATTACCGTTGCGTGGAAATAAACATTATTTAGTTCTCACGACATTTGATGACTGACGGGCGGCCATCTTTACTCAAATGTCATCCATCATTAACTAATTATAGTTATTTCTGAGTTTTAATTAAATAACTAAAGATTTTTTTTTTGTACTTAATACTACAGCCTATTACTAGTAGAATGGGAAGCACGATTTGAAAAATAATATTTACAATTTACAATAACTTCTAATAAATTTGAAAATTACATATATATGTCGGAATCCAATATGGCTAAAAATCAATGTTTATGGATGCAATAGTATTTAACAATTACGGTACTTTAAGGTAGAAGAAAAAATTTACGGTGTGTTTTCATAGTTTCATTTTAAATGAATAATAATAATTAGTTTAAATTGTTTTTGATCCACTATGGGAGGTCCTTCAGAAGCATCATGTTTTGAAATAAACTGTGCATAAACTCGTATATCTATATAGTGCCTACATGTTATTCCACGTATTGCTACGTGGTAATGAAGTTACCATTCCATTAAGTCTTCACTCTAGTCGTGGAGACGTTAAAATGCTAATTTTAATAAGACACTTCTTCATCAGCCTATCAGAGCCCACTGCTGAGCTGCCTCTTCTCACATGGAGAAGATTTGAGCATTAATCACCACGCTTGCTCAATACGGGTTGGTGATTTCAAACTTATAATTTGGAATATAGTCCAGGTTTCCTCACGATGTCTTCCTTCATCTGTCAGTGGTGTCTAAATACTCTTATAAAGTACATATGACTCGGAAAAATCACATTGGTACTTGCCAGGATCGAACCCGCGCCCTCGTGCATGAGAGGTGGGCTTTTAACCTCCAGGCCACCACGTTTAGACACACATTGGAAAAATATTCTCATTATTATATTAAACCGATAACATTGAGAAAATCCTATATTGTTTTCGTCCATGCTTATTAGGTGACATGATATTATAGTAGTAAATATAATTTCAATTCGTTTAATTTTAAACCAATTTGAAGACATCATTAAAGTTCTTCTTCTTCTTCCTGGCAATTTCCCAGCTTTAGCCAGGGTCTGCCTGAAGACACCATTAAAGTTGTTGATGTGATTTTCATGTCTATTCCTTACACTATAACAATTTATCAAACTACAGAATTAAATATGAAAAATTTAACAGCACTATAAATATTTTAACTGATATTTCCATTCATTTTCTAGTGATACCAAGAGTTCACAATTTCAAAGTCATATTATCAATTGAAGGTCGAATCAAAATCACGAATTTTCGTATGTTTTAATTGAGGTTACACGCTTTTCTAGTTTACTTATTCCAACAATACTTTTTCTTACATAAGACAAGTTATCTTCCGAGTAATATACCTTCAATCGAAAGTCCTTTGGGTCCGTAATCAATATAATAAGCTTATTCATATTATATACTTTTTAAACAATGATTTAAATTACCTCACATATCCAATATAGTTATTAGCTGTAATTATTAATAATTATAAAATTATTTAACGCAACGGTTTCCCAATTAACGCAAGTGAAATAAGTTAACGCAACATTGTATCCTTAGTAGAAAAACAAATTCTTTGAGCTCTTCATCGGAAGTTATGCCGAGCTATTGGTCCAAATAACTATGTCATACCAGTTTAGTCATTTTAAAGTTCTTTAGGATGCACAATGTGTATATTATATCTAGCATTCTTATGAGGTTTATACAAAAACTCATGGAAAGAACCCAAAACACTATGTTATAAAGTAAGCAATGATTTTTCCGCGACATAATCAAATAGTAATTAAGAAAACCATTGATAAATCACAAACAAAAAGTCTGACAAACGCGTGTGGAAGTGATAAAAAGTGTATTGCATTATTTCCTACGCGCGTGGGATATTTATTGGAACTGCATTGTTGGAGAGAACGGGAGAATCCGAAGTAAAATCTTATATTGAAACTAATCACGTAATATATCTAATTCTTTCGCGAGTATTCAATGAAATAAAACGAATATTTTCGGTTTTACTACGCGTTTTTTAAATATTTTAATCTTGAAACTTCCGACGATTCAGCTACTTTCCAGCAACCGTGATCACGGACAGATGAGATTTGAATGTCTGTCAGTTGGTCTTGTTATTTTAATTGTAAGGAACTTTGAGAGGCCATAAGGGAGATAAATATCGATAGAATATTACAAAAACAAAGTAGAAATACCGTGAATACACTGAACAGATTTTAATGAAATTGAAAATGAAATGGTACAGACGTAGAGTTGACCTTGAGAAAGAACATAGGATAGTTTTTATTCCAGAGTTTTGAAAGGTTCTCTTGGAAACGCGATAAAACTGAACTCCACGCGGGCGAAGCTGCGGGCGAAAAGATATTATGTACATACAACTATTTGGTTTAAACATGCAAACTGATACTAATCTAAGCTGATTATTAAATTAATCTCAACACAGTAATTTTTTGTTAATCCCTATTTCAGAAAGTATGAATGTAAGTAGTAAATAATAAACTATTTATTTACTTTGTCGATGAAAACGTCTTAGTAAGCGTACTTTATGTTAAATCTATTTTAAATGTCCTAACTTCTATCTTATCTTACAAGAAAGATCGATTCTGATGTAACTTTGGGCTGTAATAAAAAGAAAATTGAACTTGTAAAAACAATAGCCACTTATAACATGGAGAATAATTATGTTGAAAGTTTCTATGTCAATTACATTGCTACATTAATGTCAAGTTAACCTAACGCACTATTTTCCCATTAGCCTATACCAAACATAGAACAAAAGTCATGTCACCCAGGATAAACAAAAAACGTGTAAAAATGTTACCTAATTCATAAAATATATATAATAATACTACAATATTTTCTGTGTTATTTCCTATTTTAATATTGCATATGTGTAAAAAACAAATTCACTCCGAATATAAGGGCAAAAAATAACAATGGAAGCTCATGAAAAATAACACGTCATGTACATTTTTTTCCATATATTATTTTTTTATATATAACATATAACATATAAAATACCTAAACTAAGTTTTAATAAAATCGGTTTATATTATTAATTACAAGACTACGATAAATAAATCAAGGCAAAAATTTATAAAAACCTGTAAAGTCTAGAATGTTAAACTACATACCTTTAGTTCGATCTGTTACTTAAAAACCATATAACATTATATTTATATAATTATTTTATTAACTCCTAGCTTTTGACTGTATCAATCGAGATAAAACTTATTTAATAATGTCATTATTAAATAAGAACATAACATAAATAACATTCATTAAATGACAAATATAATTGAACACGTCTTAGTAGAAGTTAAAAAACTTTTAAACTGTCGGTTTTCAATTGACTATTTAATGACTAAGAATAGAAGTGTTTTGAACCAAAAAATAGAAAATAATGTAAGCCGTTATATGGCAAAAATATCATTAAAAGCAGTAGTTTAATTACAATCTTCCCAAAAAACCTGGTTTACTAAAAAGGCTTTAACTACGAAAGCTACATTGACACAAGTCTTAATATTACAAAATACATCGTAAAACATGTGAACGAATAATTGCATATAGCGGCGAGAAAAATAGTAATATAACAATTTTTAACCTAATTACCATAAAAAAGAGGTTAATTGCTACCATTGTTGGGAGATGCTATCAATTTCGCACGGTGTTTGTAATTTTTAACTATAACAGTCATGTTAAAATTGGTTTTAAAAGAAGCGTTAAAAGACAGTGACGCTACGCCATTTTTTATTGTATATTGTTATGTTTTAAATATATTAATAGTCTTCTATTAATTTATACTTCTACTTTTTCCAAGGCAACTTATTTTATAGCATGTATATATTTTTTTATTTTACAAAGGCAGCCTTAGTAGGTTCGTTTCAAATTTGGTTAGGCAAAGAGAGGAGCTTGGACGGTGGAGGTGAGCGTTTAACGCGTTACATAGGGGTCCCTTTAACCTACATCTGGGTATATATATTAATTATTATATGTATATACATTTATTATATAATTTTCAGAGTCCAACGAATATTATAATAATAAAAAAATGATTTTTCTACACGCATGAAATTAATTGATCTTATGTTGATTAAGAGTTGATTGTTTTCACGAATAAAAACCTCTCTTAGTTACACGCTCTATTTAATATTAATATTTTACTGGCCATTCATACATATAATCATCATCATCCTATCAGAGCCCACTGCTGAGTAAATGCCTCTTATCACATGGAGAAGGTTTGAGCATTAATCACCACGCTCGCTGAAGACGTATAGTGATTTCAAACTTATAATTTGAAATTAAGTCCATGTTTCCTCACGATGTTTTCCTTCAACTGTCAGTAATGTCTAAATACTCTTAGAAAGTACATATGACTCGGAAAAATCACATTGGTACTTTCCAGGCCTCGAACCCGCGTACTCATGCACGATAGGCGGACTTTTACCCTGCAGGCAATCACGACTTTCAAATAACTTAAAAGTATAAATTAAATTTTAAAGGTTGTATTGGCAGTAATCACAAGCACTATTTATGCGAAATTATTCTGATAAATTCCTAACGATATGCACTGCAAAATGAATCAAACTCTGTACCTTTAATCTTCTTCTACTATCTGGCAATTTCCCAGCTTTAGCCAGGGTCTGCCTTACATGTTGTGAATAGTGTTGGCTAATTGTTTTTACGACCGGCCGCCTGCCTGACATCAAGCCTCTTTGGGAATGCATTAATCAGTGATGTCTAAATAGTCTTAGAAAGTACATATGACTCGGAAAAATCACATTGGTATTTGCCAGGATCGAACCCGCACCCTCTAACTGGGCCACCACTGACTCTGTACCTTCACTACGTCAAGATATTTTTATAAAAGGTCTAGCCACTAGGTGGATTTATCTCATAATTTTCATGAAACAAAAAAGTCACATTTCATAACATTTGTTACTCAGTTCTAGACAAATTAGCAGACACAATATCTCATTGTGATTATATCTCATTGCGTACGATAAAAAAAAAAACTATAATTACAAAGCATATGAAATTCTGTCATTGAATATCTGACGTAATGTGTGAATAATTAAATTTTGCGAAAAATTATGTTTAACTTAATATAATGAACATTTAGGCCTCGGCCTCGAATCTCGCGGGTAGCGGGGCGGCAGCGGCGGCGGCACGAAAACGCATACATTTCTCCGTGCCCCCTCCCCTCTAGTTTGGAGAATAGTATGCGTTTCCGTGCCGCCGCCGCTGCCGCCCCGCTACCCGCGAGATTCGAGGCCGAGGCCTTATTCCCAAAAGAGGGATGATGTCACTCAAGCCGGTCATAAAAACAATTAGCAAAAACCATTTACATATTTTAGGCAGACCCTGGCTAAAGCTGGGAAATTGCCAGGTAGATGATAATGTTCCATTGAAATACACAAACAATAATTGATATAATAAGGTTAACCTTTTGGTAGAATCTCATTTAATTTAAGATTTTCTTCGCTTATTCCAATCTAAAAGAGAATGGTATTGGAGTTATTTTATTATACATACTTTTGATATTTAATTACAAGAAAGTACATCTCGTCTGCCCGTGATCTTTTGCTGAAAAGTAGCGCAAATTTCGGGAGTATGTAGTTTTTTACAATAAAGCACGCGTAGTATATCCGAAACGAAACCTCTCATCATTCCATGTATTCATATGCGTGTGTCGGGTCCATCGTTGTAGTGAGAGGAGCTTCAACAGTGATTGGGACTTGTGACCCAGGTGTAGGTTTAAGGGACACCTATCTAACGCGTTAAACGCTCACCTCCACTGTTCAAGCTCCTCTCTCTACCTAACCAAATTTGAAAAGAACCTACCAGGGCTGACTTTGATGTACGTTCCAAGAATGTATTAATGTGAGTTCTGGACAAGCCTAAGTTATTTAGTAGGTTGTAGAGATACTTCCCTTATATTAGTTTCATTTAAATGAAACTATATACATATGTATATGTTTGTGTGTGTGTTAGGATGGTTTTGTACACATTTGTGTATCATTAACCTTGGTAGAATTCTCGTTATGTCATTGTTTTCATCTAGTTCATCACACTAATTCATTGCGACCAGTACTGTAATATTTTAATTACACATTAACTGTACTAACATCAAAAAAAGGTAGAATCACCGAATACTTTAACTAAGTATTTGATTTTTTAAAGATAATACTAATATATATTATTAATTTACCTGTTTTGTATATATATTTTCCTTGTTACAGATATATTTAAACAATGACAGAATCAAAGATATGTATAAGGTTCTGCTGTGCTGGGATTATAGCGATTTTGTTTTACATCATCGACAATTCGATGGCTGTGAGTATATACTAAAATAATTATCATATTTGATACTAATTAACCCCTTTTTCATTAAGAATATAAGCAGTTTTTAACTGAGAAGTTACTAAAGTAAACAAAAAATTATTGAGCGTAGAAGAAGTGATACTTCGTAATTTTGGAATGAAAGAGGATTGAGTAGAAATCGATTTTTAAGGAATCTTTAGTGTTTCTTTAAAACAAACTTTATTAACATTTCTTACAAGTCACTATTGATTGCATGCGTTCGAGCGATACACATTCTCTCTCGTTCTGTCTCTTTTTAATATCCCAGCGTTAAATATTTAACGCAACCTTACTAGAAGTGGAATAAGAAGTTTCATATTGATATAATATTTAAAAAAGCAGTTTCTATTAAAAATCTGTGCATATATTAAGCAGGTTAAGTAACGCCTGACATCATTAACATAAATCACTTTTTGTGTAATTTTTTGTTGCTCTAATTAATGTCATAGGCGTTAAAGGTTGTTAAATTTTTATATGAAAATTAGTACGTTTTATTTAAACTTTTAAACTACTATTACGCACTAAAATCATTATAATAAATATATTAAAACTTCCTTAAATATCAAACCACAGCTAGTTACTTGACATCAACATTTCCTCATGTTACGTATATATCATTATTTTTTATTGAGAATTAATCTGTTATAATGACAACATTTATATTCATTATATGTCATTATGTCTTGTTAATTATGAGTTAATTGTTTTATTTACTTTGTTAAGTTTTAATTGGAACTATTCTTGTGAGAATTGCATCTGTATAATAATTTGCTGAATTTGAATTAAATAATTTCGTAATTTAAATAAGTATGAATTGAAGGAAAAATTTGAGTATTTTTAAAGAAACCTGTATATTAAAAGAAGCTGAGCTCGTGAAGTTGCTTGTGACTATTTTTTTAATTATTAAATCAACTATATGACATTCAAAGTCTAATCAAAATTGATCCAGCCGTTTTTGAGATGAGGCGAAGCAAACGGACAGACAGAAACAAAACTTAAAAGAAATTACATTTAGTTGTTACATGTAATGTGTGAAAATTCGCGAAAGTTTATTCAAAGCGATTTATAATATTACAAAACAGATATTAATATTTAATTTATTTCTATAAACTTCCAAACATAGACACCTAAAATGAAATACAAGCCTTTCAATAAATACTACATTCTGTTTTCTAGAACATTCTATATATTTCTTCGTTACAAGAATTCTAGAAGCTTCTACCTTAACATGTACTAATTAAAAATTTTACCGCCAGTCTTTAGATGGATACATTCCTGGTGAAGATTATCCAGCATATGAGGAAGTTCCCCAGGGTCTGTCCTTCACCTGCGATGATAAAATACCTGGATATTACGCTGACACGGAGACTATGTGCCAGGTATACTCAACTTATGGAGACCAGCCGTAGTAATATAACTTCGCCCGCGTGGAGTTCGTTTATATCGCGTTTCCAAGAAAACCTTTCAAAAGTCTGGGATAAAAACTATCCTATGTTCTTTCTCAAGGTCAACTCTATCTCTGTACCAAATTTCATTAAATTCAGTTCAGTGGTTTAGGCGTGAAAGCGTAACATACAGACAGACAGAGTTACTTTCGCATTTATAATATTAGTAGGGATTTTAGCGGAATGTTCCTGGATTTTATGCCAATTACCCTGAGTCTTAATGAGAATGACTTTCGATAGTATTCATTTAAATTAATTTAATATTTTCGGATTACTACGCTTTATTTTATTAATGTGATCACGGTTGCTGCAAATTAAACAAAACGTCGGGAGTATGTAGTTCAAAAAATAATGAAAAAAGCGTAGTAATCCGAATATTATTTTCATTTGAATCTGATTCTTCCATAGAAATTGTTATTTATGGCGTATTTTACTACAAAATTAAGTAGTCTATTAGTATCTACATAATATCAACTAAATGTCAATAAGCAACATGAACAATACTCTTCATTCAAACATAATGATTGCAATAAAAATAAAATTGGATAACATAGGTTAAGCCATCATTCCATCAACTTTTTGTCAAGTCCAATATTTGCTTAAGAATAGGACAATATGCTAAGGAATCTGTCGTTTTGGTAGTCATGTAGAAACTAACCAAGTACGGTATTAAAATTATTTCATTTGAAGGAGCACAGATGTATAACTCTTCCTCCAAGTGTTGTCAATTCAAAATCTCTAAATATATTTAAAACAAAATAATAACCCATATATTAGATGATTTTACTGATCTTATTTAATATCACTACTGTTTATTTTGAACTTTGTTCTTTTTGGAAATAAACTTCTCTAAACCTAAAAACTTGATGTGGATGAATCTGTTGGTCTTCTAAACTCTTCATATCTTACATGGAATGCAATGCTTGGTATATTGGTGTTAATGTGGTACTTTTTCATCAGGTCTGGCATTGGTGTGTACCCAGCATCGGTGGTAATCTCAAGTACTCCTTCATCTGTGCTCCAGGTACCGTCTTCAATCAGCAGAGCAGAGTTTGTGATTGGTTCTTCAAGGTAATTTAAATTAGTATTAATTTTATACATTGAAATCATGGTTTCCTAGTGGTTAAAGGCCCGCCTCTTGTGAAGGAGGGCGCGGTTTCGAAACCTGGCAAGTACTAATGTGATTTTTCCAAGTCATATGTACTTTATACGAGTATTTAGACACCACTGGTAGATGAAGGAAAATATCGTGAGGAAACCTGGACTTATAACTTCAAATTATTTTGAAATCACCAACCCGTCTTGAGCAAGCGTGGTGATTAATGCTCAAATCTTCTCCATGTGAGAAGAGGCAGCTCAGCAGTGGGCTCTGATAGGATGATGAAGATTAATTAATTTTACATATATATCGCAATTAGTTATTGTTTTTTACGACAATGATCTTATTCCAGGTCGACTGTCCCAGTTCACCCGCGTTTTACGCAATCAATGAAGACTTATACAAAGACGAAGCTGGCAACTACATAGCGGGATAGAAATAGATAAAAGATGTCTTTAATTTAAGTTTTATGAAAGATATTGGCCTTCAATTAATGAAAAAACAATAAAATTTAATGTATTTGTTTTCACAGACAAATATTTTTCTCAAAATCAACGGAGAACTGAGTATATAAATTCTTAAAGCAAAAAACCATTAATGTGATATTGCTCTTTAAAAAAATCAGGCGTTACTTATAAAACAAGTTATTTAAAATTAGCTACGTACAAGTAGTGAAGGCCAGACTATGTTCAATTTCAACTTAAGTTTAGTGACAGAAAATAGAAATAAAAGAAAACACAAAATTAATGATGGGACATGTATTTAAAAATGTTCATAATTAAAATCGACTTATTTATGTATTTTTCTCAGAAAATTTCCTTTAAATATTTTTTTTAAGTATTTACACAAAACAAAAGTGTTTAAACTATTGCATAATGAAATATACTTTGAAAGCCATATTTCTTGCCATAAGAAATTTGTTATTATCTTAATTTTTTTTAACCACGTGATATTTGAGTTACCACTGTAGAGATGAATGTAGATTTTATACTTTTTTTTAATAAATAATATTTCGTACTGTGTTGCCTTTTTATTAAACAATTATATTATGTAACCTCTACCTCCTTTTAGTTACATACATAAAATACCAAAATAATATTTAATTTAATATAAAAAGTATAACTTTATTCATAATATATATCTATCGTTTTTTATAAAAAGCATTAAAAACAGTACAGCAGAAATGTTACTTCAATTTAACGAGAAAATTAATAATTAGTTAAAAGGTGGGTAGTTGGCAATTTTATAATATCTCAAGTAATTATGGATGGATTTTGATAAGTCAGTAATTCTATTAATTCTTCATTTATACGAAATTATTGCATATAGATTATAAACGTTAAAATATTAAGAAATAATATAAAAGAACGATGCAAAGAAATGTATTGAAATTTTTTAATACTCTTGAATGAGGTTGTTGATTATAAATTCATGTTTTTATGACAATTTTATTAAAGTATTTTGTTATTTTTTTACCTTGTTGTGAACCAATAGCTCAAAAACTATGACAGTAACTTAAATTATACTTGGTATTTATATAATTATAAATCTGAAACTTTATATATGTCTTTTTAAAGAAATATGTGTAATTCTATTAAAAACATATTTTTTTTTATATTTATACAAATAAGAGCAAATATAAGCAAGCGTAAAATTATTTAGTATTGCTTATTCTGATAAACTTTTTGCAATATTTATGTTATATAAATAATAATTTAACCTTTTTATATATTGTCTAAAATCATTATGAAATCTAAAGTCGTAAATAACAGGACGTAAGTATTGTGTTTGCAAAATGAGAAGTGTTTGAAGCGTTATTAAATAAGGCTGTGTACACACTGGAGCCAACACAAATAAGTCATACTTCTTCTTCTTCCTGGCAATTTCCCAGCTTTAGCCAGGGTCTGCCTATAAATAAGACATACATTTATTACCATCTGAAATTTGTTGAGATCGTTCGAAATATAATCTTCTATATATAAAAGGAAGTCGTGTTAGTTACACTATTTATAACTCAAGAACGACTGTAGGGATATGGTTGACAATTGGTGGAGAGATAGATTAGAACAAGGAGACGGACATAGGGTATTTAATTCTGTGCGATCGAAACAGGAAAAAAGCCTAATAAATTCCAGTGTATGGTTATTTACGCCCTCTAGCGAGAAATTGAGTTCGCTCGGTCAGCTAGGCATATGTTACTAATTCCGAAATTAAGGCGTACGAAGTGGCGGACAAAAGCTAGTAATAAATAAAATTTGAATACTCAATCATTTATGACATGGTGGCATGGAAACGTGTATATTGTAACGATTAACAACTTTATAGTTTTTGAATCGTTATATCTCGAAAACAGTGGCTCATAGTAAAAACAGTGTTTATACATTTTTTACAGATAATCTTATGATCTATATTTTTGTTTAATATGCTTTTATGATAAAACTTACCGTTTTGCTGAGAAACGCAAAAGAAAACATATTTTTCACCTTTGACCTTATTTATTTTTCCATACGGAGGAAAGATTTTATATAAGTAGTTTCACCTTGTATTAGTTAAATTTTAAACTTATCATTTATATTTAAAAACACTATATTTATTATATTCACTAAATGTTTCATTAATTACAAAAGCTGTACTAAATTTTGATTACCTCGACAGGAATTATAATTTTTGAATAAAAAAATAACAATAAATGTATTGATATAACTTTTGTTGTATTTATTTAATAAAATAATAAAAACATTGATACAATTGAACATAATTATGGTTAAAAAAATAAGTTTTTTCGAGTTATTTTTTTATTAATTCTCAGTGTGCATCTAACTTAATTGAAGCGAGCGATAGCTTGGTTCGTGCAGCCAGTCAATGGCAGACGTTTAGACAGAACAGTCGTGCACTCGTGTTGAAATAAATTGTGATTATTAATACATTATTAGTGTCAGTTGTGTGTTGCCGTGTGTACATTATATGACATTTGCAACTTACCAGCAGATATATGTAAGAATATTTCAGACATTATATATATGTACTTACTATAAGCATAATTATTATAATTTTGATACGAAATTTTAAACATTTTTGCTTAAAAAATTACGTAAAAAGTTTTTATATACTAACCAACCGAATATCAGATGTACCTAATTTAATTATATAAATATACTATTATATCATTGCCACAAAATAATACGACCAGTTTATGTTAACTTTTATTCAGAATAAAGTTAATCTGTTAAGGGGTCAGCGTATTCTGGTCGCGCGGCTAACTTTCACTGTTGAAGGCCGTTTCTTTGAAAGCGACATCTAGTTTCAATATATGGAATTAAATCTTTTTCATTGCATCCAATATTTAGAGTATTATATTACATAATATATGAAATCTTGACAGATTTAAAGATCTTAACAGATTTCAATATGTAGATATGGTTTTTAAGGGATTATCACTCTTTTAACTGCAGTCAAACCTTTTATGATGTTGGTTAAAATATTTCAATTGTCTTAATCACTTTATGTTTTTGTTTTAGTTTGAAAACCTTTTGAAAATATAAATTCTAGGAAGAATAATATTAAAAGAACTTGCAAATAGTTAGTAGTTTGAACAATCAATTCGTGAAAATATCTAAAAAAAACAGTTCCTTAATAATCTCGTAACAGAACAAAGACACATATTGTGTACATGATATATTAATTCGCATACTTTCATTTTTATTATAAAGATTTCATTTATACGAATGTGTTTAGTAATAAAATAAGTAAATGGAAATCTAATGTTCTTTCAAATCATTATTAAGACGAGAAAAATATATAAATATATCTTAAATTCTGACCAAGAAGTCTGTCAATTTAATAAAAACTTTTTACTGTATAATTTGGATTATAGTCTTTAAACTTTTGCTTCGGAAAGTCCTGTCAGCTGTCAAAATGACAGGTCAGTAATAGTAAAATTAGTTGACAGTTAGCAATTGTCAATAGATCAATACAGATTAGAAATAGAATGAGTTATGTAAATATTACGTAAGCATAATACCAGTTTCGTTGAAAAAACTCTTCCATCGTGAATAAAAAATTTGGAGGCGAAAAATTTATAAAATAATTAACTTTTAGCCGAATTGTTGTTGCTTAATTTTGTTTAATTACAAAAATATTTGATTGAAATATTAATTGAATTTACTGTCTTAAACCTTATTAAAAGACTCTAAACTCTTTACATATGAAAATAAAAGTTACTTTTAATTTATATTATATACATATATATAAAAAAATATTTAATATCAAACAAACATAACTATTACAATAAAAACAATACTTTACGACTTATAATTCCAGCTCAACATAAAACACTGTTAAATTCAAATTTCTCTATACAACTGTCAAAGTGACATTTCACGGTATCTGTCACAATTACGTCTGACAGCTGCCAATGTCCAATAGATGAATACAGATTGCAAATAGCACAGATTACGTAAAACATTGCGCAATCACTTTTGAAACGGCCACGTAACTTCTCAAGGGCGGCTTGCGATATGTTAGTGATTTCGTATTGTCATTTAAAAATCTGCTAATAAATTATACTAGCTGACCCGGCAAATGTTTTGCTATATAAAAATAGGGGTTGGTGATAAAAAGTAAAAATTCTGGGTTGTATGTATTTGTAATGCTACATTATAAGAAAATAATAACAAAAAAATTAGTCCTACAAAAAATAAATAAGAATGAAAAAACCTTATGACTTAGTGGTATGAAAAATAGATGTTGGCCGATTGTCACACCTATTCAATATGCTCACATTTCATCAAAATCGGTCCAGCCGTTTCCGAGGAGTTCTCTATCTAACACTGTTACACGAGAATTTTATATACATATAAGATATATCTTTATAAAATTTCTTAATAAAATCTATGTAAATAATTAAATATATATTTTTCATAATAAAATTGTTTTGTAATAGTATTTTGTAATAAAATTTTATCATTTATTGTGATCAGTATTGCATTCGATAAAGAAATTGTGATTTAAATTGACAAATAACAGCTTTTTGGTTCACTGATCTCTTCGAGTAATTTATGTATAAAAAATGTAATGATTTTAGTTCAAATTGTTATTTTAATTACTTAATAATTTATATTGAAATAGGTAATTAGATATTGAAGATTAAATCTTCAGAATTTTTCGCGTCTATACAAGAAGTAATATACTTACGAGCCTTCAAATAGTATATCCCTGGTCAAATTTCGTTTTCCTACAATGCAAAAAGCAAACCTTTTTGTGATAACTACAAATTTTTATATATATATATATATGAAGAATTACCTGCAAATAGTCAAATACCATACAAAAATATATCCAATAATATATTAAGTATTAAAACATATAAATATTAAATATATAAATGTTATGCAACTTGTAAGAATAAAAAAGATATCAAAAGTATAATTGCATTAAAAGATTTTATCTTTTACATTTAAAAGACTGTTTAAATCTTAACTGTGAAGCTGTGACGTCATATTTTAATATTACGCAAAATAATACATATAAATGTATCAAAATAACTAAAACAGATTTCTAAATGTAAAATGAACTAATTAAATATCATTAAATATTAATTATTTTAATGGGGACATTTCGTAATATCTTCTATGCGTCTTGACAACACGTAATAATGTGCGGTTATGGATGCAAAGCCTTGAAATACAACCTTCTTCAAATATGTATTCATCAAAACTTAATGTATGAAATATTTAATATATTATGTTAGGTAGAGAGAGGAGCTTGCACAGTGGAGGTGAGCGTTTAACGCGTTAGATAGGGACCCTTAAACCTACACCTGGGTCACAAGTCCCAGTCACTGTTGAAGCTCCTCTCACTACAACGATGGACCCGACACACACACCGTGAATACATGGAATGATGAGAGGTTTAGTCTCTATATATATAAAAACCATAAAATGTCTACTGAATTTATTGCTAGTAAATCAAAAACTCCATTGAAATCTGTTAATCAATATTAAACTTAATACATTTTATCTTTAGGACTGTATATATTATATATTTAACATTACCAAAACTATGCAACGATTTTTGTCCTATTATGAATATAATTTATGTGTTAAAAAAATGTCTATTGAATCCAAAATTAGACGAATTTTTTTTTACATTTTTCGAAGCGATTTAAAAGAAAAGATATTAAAAGTTTGTAAGATCTTTTAATGCAATTAACTTTTAACTTTGAAACTCTGACGTCATTATTTTTTTTCTTCTATATATATATATATATATATATATATATATATATATATATATATATATATATATATATCCTTTTATAATTCCGTCCGTGCGTCCGTCGCTACAGTTTCACGTAACAGTGAAAGTTGATACGCAATTGTGTTTTAAATGTTCAAATAACATTTGCTAATTACATTTGTTTGTTCCAACAATAACTGGAAATGTTCTTTTGTTCTGTTAATTGTTTGTTATTTTTATATCACATGTTTGTGTGGAAAATTAATATGATTATGATTTTATCGATAAAAAAAATAGGAACCATTAATATGGATTTTTCCTTTAATTTTCTTTTTTATAAAATTATTATTACATATATGATATAAATAAATTACTCGATTTAAGTGATAATAAGGTCATAATAATAACATTTTGATGAAATATATAAAAGAAAATACGAAATAAAAGCCTATATAACTTTCAAACGTCATTTCTAGAACAAAAGACTTCAACGCGCTCGTGGAACCAGCCATAAAAATTTCAAATTAAAATTATGATGGAACACTTTTTCCTTTTATATATATATGTATATTAATATTAATTAAACACAAGTAAGTGATATAATACAATTCCGTTGTAGAAAGCTGTATGGTCCGTTGAACGTCACGCGAGGCTTCGTAGGCCGTTGACAAGAGAACCAATGAATATTATCATTATATGTATATGATAGTATTCCAATCATATTAAATTCCATTTCCATTATTGGTATTTAAAGATAGCATTCCAGTTCCATTATTGGAAATTAATTTATTATATGCAATTGAGGTGTTGTGGTATAACTTTTATATTAAGGCTGTATTTTTTGTTATATATGAATAATAAAGTCACGTTGAAATTTTATTAAATATTTAAAAGGTGTAAAACAAAATATATTTTGAATTATAAATATATATCAATAATTTTACTTCAAAAATATCTAAAAACTATATATAAATAAATGGACTTTATGTATATATATATACAAAGGTTTTACCCCATTCAACATAATTTTCATCAAATCTTTTGAAAGTTATCAAATTTATTATAGGATGTAATTAAAAATTATATAATTCATACATATTAAATGTTCCAAATGATTTTGTTCGCGTGCGAGTTAAAGGAAATAGAATAAAAATACAATTAATGATAGGAAATAGACGCGGATATATGTGGAACTTTGTTTAATTAGGAAGTTCTGGTTATGTGTTAATGGGTCAGGCGATATAAGGCTATCATCATCCTATCAGAGCCCACTGCTGAGCCTCTTCTCACATGGAGAAGGTTTGAGCATTAATCACCACGCTTGCTTAACGGGTTGGTGATTTCAAACTTATAATTTGATATAAGTCCAGGTTACCTCATAATGTTTTCCATGAAGGCTTTTACGGCCGCCTGCCTGACATCAACCCTCTTTGGGAATGCATTAATCAGGGATGTCTAAATACTCTTAAAGTACATATAACTCGGAAAAATCACATTGATACTTGCCAGGATCGAACCTGCGCCCTCATGCATGAGAGGCGTATGCAAAACATAACTTAAAAATCATATCTCAACCGAATATATAATATGATCTAAGGCTTTCACGAAAATTCTTTATAAAAACGTTTAACAAAAGAAATATAATCCGAAAAATATTAATTTCATATACATATAATATATATAATATTATAACCAACTTAATATTGAAATTAACTTAATATCTATAATAGAATATTAACTGTTATTTATATTTCGTAAGTCTATAATAAAAGTGATCAACTAGTTCGGGCGAGACTCGGTAATGCAAGCAGCTACTTCGCAACTTCTTTGTACAACCACGCAATAATAGGGTGACCATACGTTGAAACTAATAAAATACTCATATTAATTAAATTTTATTTAATATCAAACAGAAATTCATTTAAAAAATGGTATTTTTCTTGATCTTAATGGAAAATTTTACGACAAAAATAGTCTTTTTTTTTGTGTACCCAATTATATTTATTAATTAGTATATTTTTGATAATACTAAATTATTTCCTTTTATGATAAATCATTGAAATGTCACGGGCTTATGTAAATTTCAATAATATTATTAGAAATGTTTACCTCATAATCATATTTCATGGTTGCAATACTTCGACTCAGAAACGTCAGTAGCGTTCGAACCGTCGCTTGGAAAGTTTGTGGCTTGCTGAGGTATTTTTTGTGTTAAATAATATATATATATATAAGGTTTTTCGATTTATTCATTAATTAGATTATATTAAAAATTTATTTAATATATATGTAATTAATTTCTATATATAGTATACTAATATGTATTGAAATTTATTTTAATATTTTTCTTATAGTATTTTGTTGATATCAAAAATATATGATTTCTTTATATTTATAAATTTTACCAATTTAATATTATGTCCATTCACATTCCTCGAGACATTCAATAAATACGTGGCCATGATCACACATAGATTGTGTTTTCATAAAATTTAATTGTTTTAAAATTTAATTTAAATTTGAAACGAATTATAATGAAACTTTAAATTTAAAAGTCTTTTAAGATTTCCATTAATAATTAATATTTTTATTTATTAATATCCACAGTTGCAAGTGTCATAGATGAATGTAATCGAAAAGCCGAAAAAGGGTATAACTGAAATTATTTGGTGTTTCCTTAAGGATTTTTTTTATATATATATAAAATTTGTATTATACGCCGTCTTTGTGTACATAATATTCTATTACTACGACAAATACATTAACGGTGAGTGATGTGATTTGTGCAGTGGATAAGTAACTTGCTGATATTAAAACATACCGGTAAGTTTATTAATATATATATTTATTATTAAAATACTAGTTTTAGTACTTGACTTCGTCTGCGTCCATTTGACACTTAGAAATGTAAGCATAGGTAACTGAAATGTTCTGCGGTAGAAGCATAAATAAGTCGATTTTGAATATATTAAGTTTTCTTTGTTTTTCTGACGAATGGGATAAAAAGTATCCTATATCCGTCTTCTGGTTTGAAACAATGTTTTCATAAATTTTCAACCAAATCGATACAGCCGTTCTTGAGTTATAGTGTAACAAACATTACTTATATACATATTACAAAAGTCTTTCTAAAGTACTGTTTAATAACTTTTATATATATAGAGACAGTACTTTATTTAGCATATAGTTATATTTATTAATATTTTCTATTATATATATGTATGTATATAATTTAATTATAATATTGAATAATATTCCCAAAGAGGGTTGATGTCAGGCAGGCGGCCGGTTGTAAAAACAATTAGCCAAAACTATTCACAACATGTAAGGCAGACCCTGGCTAAAGCTGGGAAATTGCCAGGTAGAAGAAGATTGAATAATTTCAAAGTATAATGCTTAAAAGTAAGAGCGTGGTGATTGGTGACTAATGGACTCGATTCGTTTCAGTTTAATAAATTTTCATGAACTAATCGTGTTTTTTAAACTATCACTACGATACTTATGAAGTAATTTCACTGTTTCATTTATAAGGATTATATCAAAGAAAATATATATGTAAGCATGTATGTGTGTGTATATATATATATAAAGCAAAACCTTCTTAAAACTTAAACAGAAACAAAGCCTTGCCTCCAATTTTATGTCTTTTTGAAATGCCTTTAAATACCACTTGTTCGAGAATTTGCTGTAGACCTTTAAATATTTAGACATGCTGTCAATAATAATAAAAAATACATATTTCATTCTATTGCTTCATATACAATGATTTTATTTAAAATGCTTCTATTGCATATTGTATTAGATTACAGTATAAAAATTTTGCAAATAATTTTGCCACCTCTGTAATTTTGCAAGTCTTCAACAAGACGGCCTTGTAGACCGCTTACTTAGGAAAATAAACTTAAATTGTGTCAAAGGAATATCAACTCTATTATTTTAAGTATAAAGCTCGTTTTTCTATACATTTGATTGTAGTTAATTTTAAGTAATTAACATTATTCCAAGGTCGTTATTACAAAGGACATAGCGTTCAAAATCGCATGAATGGCAGAAGGCAGAAATCCTCCCGGACATAAAAAGTTGATATATTACATAATTGACACTGATTTTTTTATTATATACATATATATATATATATATATATATACAGAGTGACTGGTGAATTACTATCAATACTTGAGGACGTGATATTTGACGATCATATATGACAAAATAAAAATTAATATAACATAAATATTAATAAACTTCTAAGTAAAGTTAACCAAAAGTTATGTAATTGTAATATATGTTTTTAATTTGTAATATATGTTTTCAGTACAAATCAAAGCTAACAAATTCTCCATACTAAAAAAAATATTTTTTTCATACAAATACATATAATTATTGTCAATAATAATATAATAACATAAAGACACAACCTGAATTCTTACATAACAATACCCCGAGTAACGTAACACAACCTCTCTCCGATAAGTCGGTCAACGGGTCACTGTACATAACTAAAAGCCTTACTGACAGAGACGAAAACAAGTAGACAGACAGAATGATATCAAAAAATAATATATACCCTATATATGTATATATGTATATATGTATAAATGGTGGTGTCAGAAATAAAAATAATATAACAAAAATATAGGCATAACTCATATTTCATTCACTATTCACTAGTAAAAGTTTTATCAAAATCGTTCTACTATAGACGTAGATTATTAAATGAAAACATTATTTTAAAATGACAAACAGACAAGACTATTAATAATATATATATATGAAAGGTGTCGTCATTTATTGATAAAGGCTTTTAGCAGATGAAAAAACTCGCTAAGTGACATTTAACATAAAAAAAAAACAATTATATTATATAATATACGAGTGACCCCTCGGCCTACATTATAGACACCAACATGATTCGTTCCCTCAATACTTAATATACACTAGATAATACACCTGGCTTTGTCTGCTTTTCATCTCAAGAGTGTTATAGTGAAAGAAAATATAAATAATTGAACTTTAATTAAGTCTTTATGGTATATATATTATATATTATTATTAAAAAATTCAGTAGTTTAATTTCTGCTTTGTTTTATACATCGTGTGTTCGAATTAATTTATATGTAAGTAATAGAAGCTGTTAAGTTACGAAGCTCAAACTAAGCACTATCAAAACTTCTCTTTCTAGAAATAAATATACAAAGAAGACTTTCCTAATATTATATTATTGTTTACAAATTTACTAATACTTAACAACTTTAAAAAATATCACAGCAATAACTAACGTTTAATTCAAATTTTCTGTATAATTATTAAATATTATTTTACTCTCTAAAACTAAAATTATTAAGTTTCAATATACACAAAAACTGAATATTTAGACATCACTGATTAATGCATTCCCAATGAGGGTTGATGTCAGGCAGGCGGCCGGTCGAAAAAACAATTAGCAAAACTATTCATAACATGTAAGGCAGACCCTGGCTATAGCTGGGAAATTGGCAGGTAGAAGAAGATATACACAAGAACCTCTAAACCCATTGTGAAACTACAAATTACAGAATTACCATCATCATAAAAAAACTCTCGTAATATTTTATTGTAGGTATAATAAAAATAAATTAATGAAAATACGCATTAAATTGTTCTTGTCTACGAGGTAGCCATGTTAGGTATGTGGCATGCATGCATGATGCATGAACAAAGAACAGACAGACATGCAATATGCATACAATGCTATCGGATGGGCAATAAAATAAAAAACAATATCTCTAGGTTTTAAATATAAACTTTGCATGGTAAAACATAATTCTTTTATTTGTAATTAAGTAAATACTATTGTATTTAATTCTTGGACCTCACAATGTATAAATAATTTAAAAATTTTGACCATTCGTTTTCAACCATTATAATATTATTTCTTTTATGTTTTTTATTTATTTTAAAGACATTGAAATACTATATATACAAAAATTACCATATAAGGAAGTTTTAAACACCAAGTAAATAAGAAATTACCTCAAAATACTTCAATAAAATTTAATAAACTTATCAAATTTTCCATTAATCAATACTTAGCAACTGTCTGTATCTAGTTAAAACTATCGAAGTGAACGTATCGACTTTCAAACGACAAAAAAACATTATGAAATGCGACCTCAATACGTGAATTATTTGTTTTGTAACACAACATGAGGTGATTTATAATATAATATAAATAACAATACCCTGGATACATAACATGTATATAAAATAACTTTAAAAATACTATTCAGACTTAGAAAATGCATCCTTATACACAAATGTGTTGGAATTTAAGTCAGTGGTGGCCTAGTGGTTAAAAGGCCCTCTTCTTATGCATGAGGGCGTGGGTTCGATCCTGGCAAGTAACAATGTGATTTTTCCGAGTCATATGTATTTTCTAAGAGTATTTAGACATCACTGATTAATACATTCCCAAAGAGGGTTGATGTCAGGCAGGCGGCCGGTCGTAAAAACAATTAGCCAAAACTATATACAAAATGTAACCCTGGCTAAAGCTGGGAAATTGCCAGATAGAAGAAGACACAAATGAGTTGGAATTTAATATGAAAAAGCATTCAAATGTTACATACATTAAATATGTTTCTTAAATAAAAGTCTTTATCAAAACCTCCTTTTATATAACCTTATTTTAGATGAATAAATTTAACTTCTTTTTTGTCATTAAAAATAAAGCCTGTCAAAACTTCATAGCTCTTGATTCTAACACAAATCTTTACCAAATCATTTAAATATTATCTCCATTTACTATTATAGTAAATTATCTCCTTTTTCAGAAAAAAACATTAACAATACTATCAAATAACTATAAAAATTAGTGAAGAACATTCATCAAATATGTATATTGTGTAAAAAATAAAACTAACCAATCAAATTTAATTTTTAAATTGGAGAATATACTATTGAAGCCATTAAAATTAAATCCAGTGACTTCGTTAAATATACAAATTATTTTCTGTTAAATAACATATATATATAATAATTAATTTTACGAACAAACTGACAATAAATCTCTCGTACATATTTAGCTAGTGAGTATTTAAAGTGAGTGACCTTTCAAGGTTAAGTGAGTGGGCCAATAGGTCCCACAAATACGGAGTAATGGGACTCCCTTATAAGCCTGGCATCAATTTTATAGTGGGTTAAATAAAACAACGGGTTATTTGAAAGTATTAAAATGAAGACAACTTGTAATTAAAATTAAAAATTATTATCATTTCTTTTGATTACTTTCAAATATTTTCTCATTTTTTAATATACATATACAGGGTGACTGGTGAATTACTATCAATATTTAAAGAGATAACTCGGTACATGATTCTCATTCGAATTATGTAAAAAAAATAGGTACTTAATTTTTGACCAAATTTCCGTATAAATAAATAAATTGTATAAGTGTCTTTTCAATTTACTTTAAAACTATAATATCCTTACATGTTTTAACTATAATTCATTAACATCTCAACATTTAAGTAATATTTCTATTGACCTTACTTATCTTTGTTGGAGCTTTGAAAAATTGTTCATACATTTCTGTATAACAAACATGCATACATATTTTCTCATTATAAAGTTTCGTATGAATTACTTGATTTTGATTGCGATCAACTCAAATCAATCGGCCAGTATGTTATAAGTCAGATTTATCAACAGTAAAAAATAATTACGTAGTTAGAAGGTAGTTGCAATTAAATTTATTTAACAATACTTAATAACTCATTTTTTTATGACCTATGAAGGTATAACAAAAAAGTTTTTAATCAAAGCATTGGTGAAGGTAAACTCTTGACCTTTTCTATTGTACTGTAAATTAATTTCAAGACTTATTGTCAATGTTAAGAAATATCATTTTTGACACGTTTAATTTATGTTATATATATTTCAATTAGATTGATTTAATTGATACAATTAAGTTATATATACATATGTATATACTGAGCATTATTTAACGCCATGTATCCTTAGTCAAAGCGGGCATACATGAGTTAATTTCGTCTTTAATAACAGGTCAACAAATCTTTAATATCATTACAAAATATTAAAAAATATTTGATATTTGATAAGAGTTTATGACATAACTTGGGCATGTAATTTATCTCTCAATAGAAAAAATATTAACTATTTCGTTAACAAACTCTCCAATCTTCTACGTGGCCATTTCCCAGCTTTAGCCAGGGTCTGCCTGACATGTTGTGAATAGTTTTGACTAATTGTTTTTGCATTAATCAGTGATATCTAAATGTTCTTCGAAAATACATATGACTCTGAAAAATCACATTGCTGCTTGCCCAGGCCAGGATCGAACCCTCGCCCTCAGGCATGAGATGCAGGCCTTTTAACCACTAGACCACCACTGACTTCTAAGTCTCAAATAATATAGTTAAAACATTTTAGTTTTCGAATGTCGGAGCGCATCCAAAAAATATTCAAATTAACTTCTAACAATCGAAACACGTAGAAAACGACAGTTATGCAACGTGACAAACGTGCACGTGAGGAGATTCTACTAACAGGTTCATCTATACCACACAGTTAAAATATAACCGTACAGTTATTTCAATTATGTTAAAATTAACTATAAAGCCTTACGACTATTTAACTCTCTTCTCATTAAAAATTCCAAATTATAAGTTTAATTTTAATGTACATATATACTTTGTCTCCCAAAGAGGGTTGATGACAGGCAGGCGGCCGGTCGTAAAAACAATGAGCCAAAACTATTTACAACATGTAAGGCAGATCCTGGCTAAAGCTTATAAATTTCCAGGCAGAAGATACTTTTTCTGGTTATATGGTATTAATATTAAATTTTAATATATCTATATTTTTTGGTAAACATCAATACTTTATTTTATAACTTCACGGAACTCCAATTACGGGAACATTCCTCTAACACTTCACGTAAAAACTATACACAATGAATACTAAATAAGCTGTTTCAAAACTAAGTTGAGAAAGAAAACTATTTCACAACACCTAATATTTGAACCACAAGATAAATATAATCAAAGGCTTTCTTTTAAACGTGGGAAACTATTCCTTACTATTAGTATGAGTAATAAGGTCAAACTATCAGTTTGCACGTATTTCATCTAATGAAATCTAAGATCACATATCTTAATGATCTCAATTGCTGATAAGTAACGTCGGGAGTATGTAGTTTAAAATAATTAAATACGCGTAGTAATCCGACTAATACTAGTTCCAACATTTCATCTATATTCCTAGTATCTACCTAATATAATTTCATCTACATTCCTAGTATCTACATAGTATCATTTCATCTTTATTCCTAGTATCTACCTAATATAATTTCATCTACATTCCTAGTATCTACATAGTGCCATGTCATCTATGTTCCTAGTATCTATCTAGTATAATTTCATCTATGTTCTTAGTACCTACCTAGTGCCATTCATCTATGTTCCTAGTATTTACCTAGTATCATTTCATCTACATTCCTAGTATATATATAGTAAAAATCTTATATACTTTCTATCTATACAAGGATTATGTATGTATGTACGTCCCGATATAAATCAGTCAGTGAAAGTGCCCACTAGAGCGCATCGCGGAGTATCCATTATCATACGTCATATTTTTTTGTCGTTAACAAAACACGAACAGTTATAATTGATAATAAATAGAAAAAATATATTTATGTATCAATTTAAATTGATTTATTATTATATATTTTGTATAAATTGTTTAAAATACGTATTGATACCGATTACAATTTAAAAATTGACCATTATCAAATGACCTTCAACATTTAATTGTTAAAGGTCATTCTATTCTGTATATAATATTTTATAATCTCTATTGAAATATCGAATTTTTTGTGTGAATTTTCGTTCCAATAAAATAACTGTTTTTGGAACTTTAAACTGTAGGTTTTAGAGTAAAAGCAAAAATAATACTAAAATTGTTTAGACTTATTTACAATGACAACTGGTATGATTATAGGCTCATCTAAGCGTTAACTGTTTTATGTATGTATATATGTGTCTGTATGTCACTAACATTGTTAGAAACATCGAACATAACTCCAAAACCTCACTTTAATTATACAAAATACAGAAATATTGTCCAAAAACAATTTTTATTTTTTAACGGTAAAGAAATACTCCAATCGAATCAATTATTGTATAAACTTCAAGAAGATTTATTAAAAAAACCTACATGTCAAAACCTACTTAATATTTTAATGTTTGAGGGTATATATTTTTATATCTGGCTATCAAATTATAATAATATATTGGAAAAAAGCGAGGTTTCTTTCAAAATATAGAAATCTTAACAAAATAAATTTGAAATTTACCAAAATATATCTTTCATATAAAGTTACAAAATATATTATAATATAAATACTATATACTTAATTGTAGGTATTTTATTGATGAAATAAATATGTCAAGCGGTAATTATTAAGATGGCGGCTAGATCTTAAACAGAATAAGTATGACATGATCATAAGATTAATTATTATTAATTGGCGAATAAAGTTAATACGAAAGAAAACTATAATTTAAAATACACTAAATTAATTAGTCATTATACATTCCTTTATTTTATAGTATTTTACACAGTAACTAAAAATTAGGACCTTATACTTAAGAGAATCAGGAAATTATCATTTTTTCTACACTTAACGAACTTCACAATTGACATATTGACAGTTGACATTGACAGATCGTTAGTCATAAATATAAAAGTATTTATGAATGAAAAAAAAACAATTAAACTGTTTCTATTGATGTATAATATAAACTAATATTAAGATATTGAAATATATTTCTTGATTTTGTATATATAATATAAAAAAAATGTATTGAAAAACCAACCATAACGAATAAAGAGATTTTTAGTCAAAAGTAGATCTTATTACAAATATATAAATTCCATTTATGATAAAAGAAAAATAATATACAATTCAAAAAACAAAAATTTTACAATTTATATACCGTTTTTAGGCTCTGAATACACAAATATTTGGCAATTACATTTAGTAAAACGTACTATGGAAACAGTGTCATCCGTGTTTTAATTCGGTCCGCATTCAAAACAGTTTTACGTAATGTACCAAATTATTACGTAATATAATGAAAACACGTAAAATACATACATTAATCAATGTCATAGAATGTTTGTCACAATTAATTGGGAAAAATAAATTGAGATTCATTAAAACCTAACTCCTTCGTGACATTGGCAGTATAATATATGCAGGTTCCAGCACGAATACAAGCTATGTGCAAAGAATCTACTAAATTTACATGCACAGACAATGAAATCTTTAAGATTCTGTTATAATTATATAGATATATGTATATTAAACAATATTATTATGCTACAAGAGTATATATATGTGAGTGAACTTACAATGTGAATTGTAAAAAAATTACCTACAGAGGGACGAATTGGCTTTTGACAAATTAATATTTGCGCTTTGTCAATATACCTACATTTTTATTTATGTAGTTATCAACTTAGAAAATAATAATTAAGATTAAAAGGATGTTTCTTTCACATTGAAGCCTACTAAAATTTTGGACAGCAAATTATAGACATTATAAGCATATTATTGTCAGTCGTGGCCTAGTGGTTAAAAGGCCCGCCTGTTATACATGAGGGCGCGGGTTCGATCCTGGCCCTGGCAAGTACCAATGTGATATTTCTGAGTCATATGTACTTTCTAAGAGTATTTAGACATCATTGATTAATGCATTCCCAAAGAGGGTTGATGTCAGGCAGGCGGACGGTCGTAAAAACAAACAGCCAAAACTAATCACAAAATGTAAGTCAGACCCTGGCTAAAGCTGGAAAATTGCAAGGTAAAAGACGACATTATAAGCATATATAATATATAGTTTGTACAAGATAAACAACAGTACATATATAATATGTATATATTGATCTACAATTTCCTCTGTCTACATTATAAGGTTGCTATAATTTCAATCGATTAAACATTCTCTCCATCGGAATGTCAATTAACAACAACACACTACATACTACATACAATCTAATATCTTATTAACATAAATTACCTCATTACGGTAAAAATAAATATGTAACACTATCCCAATATATACATAATTAATATACAATACATGAGAATCAAAAATTATTAAGTGTCTTTGCATTCTTTGTCCATATATAGTCAAACTGACAAAGTCTTAAGAATAGTAAAAGTTCTTTTACAAGGGCGACGCAAGGTGAGCGACCCACGTTGTACTCGTACATGTAAATGGGCGCACATTTCCTTGCTATATTGCGTATAGATATTGCATTAATCTATATCTATACTAGTTTTTGTGTAGTTTCGCAGACAAACCCGTGGGATTATAGAAATATAGATATGCATACATTAATAATAAATTTGATTGAGAAAAAACTTGTATCGTAGGTTCAGTTATTCAATTCTAGTGTAGTTGTTAATATTAAAATCTATACCTAGACTATGTCTAATTAATTTGTAAGTAATTGAAAAAATATATATAATTTTGTTCTTATAGTACTTTAAGAATTGAAAACATGTAACAATCTTTTTGTTATATCCTCTATATATATAAAAATGGATTGCTGTTCCTTAGTCTCGCTAAAACTCGAGAACAGCTGAACGGATTTATATTAGTCTTGAAATGTTCGTGGAGGTTCATGGAAGGTATAAAAGCTGAAAAAAATTGATTCATTACTGGGAAAACCATAAAAACAGCCCTTTTCTATTTCCCATACAAAGTTCGCCAGGTCTTCTAGTCATAGATAAAATGCAGAATATATGGCGCTGTCATAAAAATTTAAGTCCATGTGTTTATAAGAATTTGTTTTTATAAATATATTAAGACATGAGCTTGCAGTAACTGGATATATATAATAAATCTACTTTTTCTTTCACTTCGTAACAGCTTTAGTAATGCAACAGCAAAAACCTTGTACCCTTTATAGCTAACTTTGTCGACTAAATAGACAATTTAAGTTCCGACGCCATTTTGTAATAATTTAAAACATTAAATTAATTACTATAATCTAAATGTCTTCTGCTGTAATAAATTGTTTTATATAATAACTGTTTTAAGTATAGTTCTCATCACGTACTGAAGATCCTCTTTAAATCGTGAAAGGTTTTTGTGTTACCTTCGATTCTGATAAATCCAATGGAATTTGAAGGGAGAATCATGAAAGATTTTAACTATTATGAGTTATAAACTCGTGTTTGTTTGCTATGTATGTGTACATTGCCTATTAAGTAGGAAACGAATGACTACGGCTCTCACATTACGAGCAATGTAATGCTATCTTTATATAAAGTCATTCCTAAACAAATTATAAATTTTATTACATACGATAATTAAACATTTTTTATTACAAAAGTTCTTAGTTTTATTTTCACGTAGAATAAAATATATCAAAAAACATTACGAGAATTAAACCGACAATGAAGTATACAGAATTATTCAATGATTAACTATTGTGTATAAGACAATAGAATTCACACCAATCAGATGTAAAAAACTATTAAGGAACGGAAATAATATACATATGTGGCTGCCAGGGTTTACGCGTTTAATATTAAATCAACTGTGGGGAATGACGTACGTAATAAGTGAAACGATTTTGATGAAACTTTGTCTATTATATAAACTGAGAAAAAGAATGTTAATGAGAATATAGATAAGGTTTAGATAGTAGGTATTCTATTCGTCTCCTGTACATATATATCCATTTAAACTTCATTTAGAAAACTTAGTATATAAACTGAACGTTATATGTATTCTTCTTCTACCTGGCAATTTCCCAGCTATAGCCAGGGTCTGCCTTACATGTTGTGAATAGTTTTTTTGGCTATTTGTTTTTACGGCCGGCCGCCTGCCTGACATCAACCCTCTTTTTGGGAATCAATATTAATCAGTGATGTCTAAATACTCTTAGAAAGTACATATGATTCGGAAAAATCACATTGGTACTTGCCCGGGCCAGGATCGAACCCGCGTCCTCGGCGACGAGAGGCGGGCCCTTTAACCACTGAGCCACCACTGACTTAATGTATTGTCAATAAAAAAAAATTATATAGTAAATAATGTATTTTTTCTTTATTTCCAGGTGAAACAAAATGAAGCGCTCTCGCCATAGATGGCTGGGGTTCGTGCTATTTTGTAAGTTGGAAGTTTATTATTTATTATTAATTATAAGTTTTATATGGTAATATACAATTTATGTATATTTTGCTCACCTTTTCATATTTGTTGAGTTTTAATTATTAAAACAATATATGTATGGAGTGTCGTTTAAGATAAAACTCGCACGCATAAGACAGTCGAATAATCATAGCCGAAAAATATCTAACAATATTTGGAAAAGAATTGGAATGATTGTAAGAAAACTGCTAGACAGAAATTTATGTAAGAACAACAAAGAAACTTTCTCATCGAATACAAAAACCACATCAAAATCGATAGATTCGTTTGTGAACTACAAAGCTACACAAACACACAAACAATTGACATAGTTGCAAAACTTGTAACTCATCTTTTTGTATCATTGGTTAAAAGAGAATTGATACATATAGTTTTATCAATATATGTATATACAGGGTGACTGGTGAATTACTATCAATATTTAAGGAGCATACTCGGTACATGATTCTCATTCGAATTATGTAAAAAAAAATAGGTACTTAATTTTTGACAAAATTTCCGTATAAATAAAAAAAGTGTTGACACGTTCCAAGTGTTCCTAGTGTGGACGCGTACGGCGGCGTGCTGATACAAAACCACGCCCCCGCTGCGTATGTGTGAGTGTGTGTGTATACCTAATCTGTAGGGTGTTCACACGATGCGTAATTAATTACATAACTTTTGGTTAACTTTACTTAGAAGTTTATTAATATTTATGTTATATTAATTTTTATTTTGTCATATATGATCGTCAACTACCACGTCCTCAAATATCGATAGTAATTCACCAGTCACCCTGTATATTTGTAAAGCCACGAATTCTTGGTTACCGTACTTAGACCAATTTCATTATACACATATTACAAGAATAGGAAAAAACTGAGTGTTAAATCTCCAACTTCCTGGCTATTGGAAGACTAGCTGACGAAATAAACTACAAAAAACTGAGAATACTTTAACTTCTATAGTATTGAAATCTAATTGTTAATTGCCATAATGCCTGACACAAAATTAACTTAAAAGTTAATTGGAAACAAAAGTAATCTCTTTAGGTTTAGCATGCAAATAATTCGTGTAATATTGAAACTCAAAAAGGTACCGGATTTTAAGGGGAGGTTTTTTTTTCGTTTTGATACCCATATACATAAATTATTGTAATCTTAATGACGCCGATGTTATATCCACTATATTTCAAATCTTTGATGCGTAAAATTTAATAAATTCGTAGATTTAGTTAATATTAAAATTATATATTAACTAGCTTTCCGCCCGCAGCTTCGCTCGCGTGGAGTTCGGTTATATCGCGTTTCCAAGAGAACCTTTCAAAAGTCTGGGATAAAAACTATTTTATGTTCTTTCTCAAGGTCAAATCTATTTCTGTACCAAATTTTATTAAAATCAGTTCAGTGGTTTAGGCGTGAAAGCGTAACAGACAGACAGACAGAGTTACTTTCGCATTTATAATATTAGTAGGGATGAAATACTGAATTTCTCAAAAGAATATCTTTAGTATAAGTATTGAATGTTAAAAACTATTTCGGTGTTATAAAGTTTTGATTTTATTATGACGATTGAACACCCGTTAACTTTGACATATATATACGAAAAAAATTTAGAAATAAATAAACATACAGACTTAACAACCTTGAAATAAATATATTCATTGACATTTCAAAATGATCTTTATTTGCATTCGTTATAAAATCGCCTCATTTGTGTGACCTCCCCTTAAATTTTATGTATTTTAGTGTGTTTTAAATAGAATATATTCTGACATCATCTGAATAAATAAGTAAGGAACAAAGAATATATATAGGTTCTATGGAATAATTTTAGCTCTCAAAGCTATCAATTGAGGTTTCCAAACCTTTCTCTGGTCACTGAACAAAGCAATGCTTTTCCAAATTTTACAAAAACCTAAGTAATATTACCAAAAATCTACTTAAGAATTAAGCAATTGAAGAAAATTATCCACTAGGTTGTAGGTTCGAATCTCACTTGTGTCAATAAATATTTCATTATATATTTCATAATTAAAATTTCTATATATTTACAAATTGTATATTAATGCACAAAGAAATGAACAAAGTAATTCTACTTGTCATATACATATATATATTTCATATTCTAGAAGTTATGATATTTTTAATATATGGGCCAATTCAACAACTAGTTCATCTCTTTAAGGAAGAGACAAAAATTAGACAAAAATTATGCTACCATATAACATATGTTCAATATAATAAAATAAATTTGATTTTATTCAATGATTCACAAAATCAAATTAAATGTGAATGACCTTGACCATTTGAAATACAAAAATCGGGTTATTTCCAAAAGTATAAGGAAAGGATTTACATAAGTATGATTCTGAGAAGCCAAAAAAACTTGGATTAAATATAAATAAGAACCTTGTTTTGTTATCCTCTGCCAATGGACTTTTAATGAGTGAACCAATAATTTGTTTACGATCCACAAAAAGTATTGATTTTTATTGAAATTGTTTTTGGGTTGCCACTTTTCTGACCAAGAATGTAATTGCAAAAAAATTTGGTGATAATTCTGTTATAATTTTGAGTATTATATACAAATTTGGTTCAAGTTTTTTACAAATATATAAGAAGCTCATATAATTAAGTGGTCTACGTTAGTTTGTTTTGCGCCATTATACGCATTGAAGAACACAAAAAAGTAGACAAAAGAATAATGATCAAAATATGGGCAAGAATGATCGCAATATATCTTTTCAGGCGTAACTTTGGCAGCGCTTACGGACTTGCCAACAACAACAGCGGTTCGTGCGACGTCACTCATCTTCTCCAAGACGACAACATCAACCAGTACAGCTGGGCCAGAAGAAGAACCTTCAGCTCCTGATGATGAAGCACAGGTACAGAAAGAATATTATCTTTTATGGGAAGCGAGTTATACATTGTAAAAAGTCAGTGGTGGCCTAGTGGTTAAAGGGCCCGCCTCTCGTTGCCGATGACACGGGTTCAAACCTGGCTAGAACCAATGTGACGTTTCGGAGTCGTGTACTTTCTGAGAGTATTTAGACATCACTGACATACGATGAAGGAAAACATCGTGAGGAAACCTGGACTTATAGTTTCACAATTATAAGTTTGAAATCACCAACCCGTCTTGAGCAAGCGTGGTGATTAATCTTCAAACCTTCTCCATGTGAGAAAGAGGCAGCTCAGCAGTGGGCTCAGATAGGCTGATGATATTAGTTATACATTGTATGTGTGGCTTTTTGCAGTCAAGGACCACTTGTTTATAAACTCGTTCAAACGGGATACATTTCGCCTCTCATGAGATTGGCGAGTAGAATATAGAAGTATTATTGCAGGGTTATTCTCTATAACTTATAATGCCGGAAGACTTAGTTAACTTTACATAACCGGTTAACTGATTCTACTACTTTTTATATAAATAAACCATAGGACAAATTTTTATAGTTTACTTTTAAATCGTTGTTACTAAATTAACTAAAATAATTCCATGAAGATTTCCACTGTAAAGATAAGTTTATACTATTAAATTTAATACCATATACTCATATATGTATTAACAATATATAAACAAGAATATATAATGATTAAAAGATAAATATACGGAATAAAAGTATAAATATCGAATAAATAAAGTGGGTGAACGTGGAATTTAAAAAGGAAATAGGGCCGACCAACCTTTATGTCTATTTAAGCGATCAATAATACAGTTTCCCATTAAGGCTTTCCGGTCTTTTCTTTTGCCTTCACGCGTCGTTTTTATTTACCTCACGTATTTATTACCAGTTAATTACTGTGTTATAAGTTCAACGTGAATAAAAGTTGTTTTAGTCTTACAGAATGTGGTCGAATAAAATTGGGTGTATGTCCGTTATAATTTTTGCTAACTCCAAGGTTTTCATACAAGTGATATTTTTCACATATTGTGAAGTTTGGTAACGTGTATAGTTTATATATACAGTAATTAATATAGAAACTCAGGTGAAAATTTCTTCAGAATTAGAAATTGATTTTAGTATGGGCAAATCCATGATGTAGTCAATAAGATCCAAAAGATAAATAATTTAAAACAACGCCATCTAGTTAAAAATTATAAAACTATTTAGTCACTGTTTTAGTATGTTATATTTTTTTACCTGAACAGTTCTTATCAGAATCATGTTTTTCAGGTTGAACCGACTGCGGAAGGGGAAGAAGGGAACGCGACTAGTAAATATACGGGGATTCCCCAAATAGATTACATACATGATCCCAATTTACCACGAGAGCTGAATGGGTACAATTTATCCCAGTATCCATTCTACGAAGCAGTTCCTCCTCCAGAAACCATGGATTTCAAATGCGATGGACTCCACGACGGTTTCTACGCCTCTATACCCCATAAGTGTCAGGTAAATATATGTACTATAAATTATAAATGCGAAAGTAACTCTGTCTGTCTGTTACGCTTTCACGCCTAAACCACTGAACTGATTTTAATAAAATTTGATACAGAGATAGAGTTGACCTTGAGAGAGAATATAGGAGTAGTTTTTATCTCAGACTGAAAGGTTCTCTTGGAAACGCGATATAACCGAACTCCACGCGGGCAAAGCTGCAGATTATTTAATAAGTACAACTTCTTTGGCAACAATATGTCTATTAAAAATACTTAATTTTTAATTTCTTATGCCACATATTTAGTTAAGGACAATGCCATATATTTTCAATAATTAATGACAAAAATTGGTTTAATTTTTCCTTGTAACTCTCAGATTATCAAGAAGTTTTTCTGTCAAAAGGTCTACATATAATAAATAATTATATCAATAGATAATAAATAGTTATAGAATGCTATCAAAATCATTAGAAATTATAAAATCTTCTCAACGCTATTGTCACCCAAAGAATGTTTAGTACTTCTCAAAGGTATATAAGAAAAAAATCTCAATAATATATAATCAATAAGTATGGATAAAGTTGACATATAGATAAATTAATAGTATCTAAAACTTAGTCAAAATTTATTATAATATATTCCAAATCCTTTCAGGTCTACCACCACTGCCTCTTCGGTACCAGATACGACTTCCTCTGCGCGAACTACACGGCCTTCGATCAAAAAACCTTCATCTGTCACTTCGTATCTGAAGTGGATTGTAAAAATTCAGCAAAATATTTTAGCAGGTAAATTGAAACGAATATGAAACTAGTAATTTATTTCCTTTACTTTTTTTTACAAATATACCTATGTAGTGACAAATATACCAAATGAGATCTAAGAATTTTGCGAGTTCTTTTCATTTAAAAGAAACTAATATTTTTCATTCATATCTCGTCTGTCCATGATCACGGTTGCTGAAAAGTAGCCGAAACGTCGGGATTATGTAGTTTTTATCAAAAATAAAGTCGCGTAGCATTATCCGAAAAATATAAGTTTCATTTAAACAAATACACTTGTTTCATTTTATCCCAGCTCAATTTAAATTGGTTTATTTGATATCATTATATGTTGATAGGAACGAAGCTCTATACAAGGCAGCGTCCACTGACCCTCCGTCTACCACATCTACCACAACTACCACAACCACCACCACGCCGCGACCACAGCGGCCAGGAAGACGCCGACCACATCCCAGATACGATTATTATGATGATGATTATTACTATCCCGCTAGAGATGACTACGATTACGAAGAGAGGTACACTACATAACTATATATATACTACTAGTAATGTTTTTCTTTTAAGTTTCCACTCAATAACTCAAAAATAGTGATCTCATTTTATAGCGCTAACATGGGCTTATTTTTATAAAGTTAATGTCAATCATTTTATTACCAAAAACGAGAAAAATTATATATTTATTTATTAAAATCAAAATACTTAAAAAATAATATGAGTACCTACTATAATTTGATGTGAAATTCGATTAATGTCCATGAACATAAAACGTTTAACCTCAATATAAGTAAAAGTTAAAAAGTCACTGTAATTAATTGTAGTATTATTATTTTTAAAACCTCATCACAACCACAGTATATAAATTATGTGATGTGACAAAAGTCCAAATAATATTTTAATATTTTTCTTTTCTCAACAATTATCTTATACGTAATATTTTTTTCTTTCAGGGGTGGAAGAAGGCACAGACCTCGTAGACCAGGCAAGCGCAGACCTCAAGTTGACTACGATGATAGGTAACCATAAAATTTTTCACACGGCAATAAAACTTTCTCACTTCGATTATTCATCATTTGTTTGAAATGTTACAGATACGAGACGAGATCGAGACCAAGAGATGAAGTTGATGAGGACTACGAAGATAGAAGACCATATGAAAGACCGAGAGCTGGTAAAAGACCGGATTACAGAAGACCATACGACGATGAAGACAGACGACCATATAAAGGTGGTAGAAGGCCAGGAAAACCAAGAGGTGATGAAGACTCATATGGCTACGACGATGAAGAAAGTGACAGGCCGAGAGATAGTAAAAGAGGTGAATTAAGACCCAGGGATAAATTTAGACCACGAGACGAAGAAAGATCTAGGGACGAAATACGTCCACGCGATGAGTTGAGTTCTAGAGATGAAATGAGATCAAGAGACGAGGGAAAATCAAAAGATGAAGACGGTAATAGAGATGATGAAGACTCTAGAGATGAAATAAGACCCAGAGATGAGATAAGGCCCCGTGATGAAATACGACCCAGAGATGAGATAAGGCCCCGTGATGAAATACGACCAAGAGATGAAATAAGGCCTCGAGATGAAATACGACCAAGAGATGAGATAAGGCCTCGAGATGAAATACGACCAAGAGATGAGATAAGGCCTCGTGATGAAATACGTCCAAGAGATGAAATAAGGCCTAGAGATAAAAAAAGACCCAGACCACTTAGAGATGAAGCCCCCGCTGTAGAAAGTAATCCGAGAGAAAGGGTAAGAGATGACAGATACCAAACATCTGAAGGTAGAAGATTATACGACAGACCTTATAGGCCCAGGGAAGATAGGCCAAGGAACAAGCCTGACCAAATTGACGATGAAGATAGACCAGTAGAAGTTCGACAGCCTCCTTCAACTACTGATTCTCAACCGTTGGTAAAACCCAACGGGCATGGTATTTTCAGTAAACCAAGAATGCCCCCCAAAATTAAAAGACCCGTTCCCATTAATGAAAAGGAAAAGTATGAATATGTTACAATAACAACTACAAAGGCTCCACCAAAACTGGCTGATGATGAATTTTATGATGAGTATGATGAAGAAGATAGCCGGCGGCCTCTACCCTCGGCAAAAACAAGCACTATTCAACAAAAACCGAAACCTGAGCCAGTTGAAAGAGAAAAATTTAAACCAACCAGATCTGCAAGTATAGAGAAATATAAAAAACCAAAGGTACCAATTGATTATGATGATGAAGAATATTATTATGAGTCCTCAGCACGACCTCTGAAATATTCTAATAGCCAGCGCGCTAAAGACGAACGCCCATCGAAAGCTAAAGACCCCGACTACTTCTATGATGACAAAGAAAAAACAACAGAAAATGAAAAATTTAAAGATGAAGAAGAAGATATAACTTCCAAGATAAGAGACATTAAACCTAATGTAAAAGTTTTCAGGCGGCCTTTTTTACCGTCTAGGGGTGGAAGTCCTTATCTCCCAAGAGGGCTACAACCAGTAGCTGGTAAAGATATGAGACTACCGCACAACACCACCCCGAAACCTACTTCTACCTCTTCTACTACGACTACCACCACTACAACCACCACTACTACTACTACTACACCTAAACCAACAACACCTCCACCAACAACTACAACAACAACAACAACAACAGAAGCTCCAACAACAACAACAGAACGAATAACAACAACAGTTGCAACACAAAAACCCACATCAACCGCTGTGCCTGAAGAAGAATATGAATATTATGACGAAGAAGACATAGAATATGAAGCAAAAGATAAAAAGGATCCGACCACAACCATTCATTCAGTAGCTGAAGAAATTAAAGCAGTTCCTACCACCACGACCACACCAGCCCCCACCACAATAAAAACAACTACTCAAAGATACATAGAATCACATAATGATAGAGCAAAAAATCTAGCAAATAAAGTATTGAGAAATTTCAATGAAAACTACGAAGCCATTAAAGAAAAACTAGAATCAACTCTGTCGCCGGGAGATTATTTGAAACCGTACATCCCATACAGAGATATTAATGTCAATAAGCCAGCACCGAGGCCTGAGATATCAAATGGTTACACAGCAACAGGAAAACCATTGAAAATACCAGACATCAAACAGAATTTAGCTGACTCGATTGAAAATGAGTATGACATTAGGTTAAACGAGGCGATCTCACCTGTAAGAACTCCTAGTGGCTTCATTGTGCCAAACGACAGAGATTATTCCTTTTCCAGGTACAGAAACAATCTTCAATCTGAACCACAATATTCCGCATCAGAAATAAGAGCCTATCAAGTTAGGAAGCGACCACAAATCACTGGAGTCACAATAAGAACGCCCGCGTCGTATTTCTTACCGCAAAGAGTGATTTACGACGACGGTTCAGTTAGACAGACTCGTCAGCTAATATATAGACAAATAGGAGATGTATATTAAATTAAAATGTTTGGGTAACCTTTGAGAGATTGAAAACCTAGGACTCGCGAGACGACTAAGGTTTTATGATACAAGACCTGTATGGTCTTTTTATATAATAAATATATAGATACGTACAATCCATTAAAAATTTAAGCATACATATATCGCTAGGTAATATAATTTTGAAATTATTTAATATTTATTTGATACACCAATGAAATGTAAGCCCGTAAGTGGATCTGAGTAACACTGCCAATATATAGGAAGGACGCAACATTTAGCCATTACCAATAGAATATTTTGAAGACTACATATATGTAAGTCTTCGTGTAAAATATTCCTAGTTACCTATATTGTTAAGTTATGTATTTTTCAAAGGTTACCAGAGTTTGTGAGACCGTATCAAATGTTGTTTTACAATGTACTGCTAACATTTATTCGATCTCCATGCACTGACTTATTGGTATATAAATTATAGTTATAAAAGATTTTGTAAAAAAGAATAAAATTATATATATACAAAAAACGTCTTAGTTTTTTCTTTATCACAAAAGCAACAAGGTACGTCAAATTAAGAAAAAGGAAGAAATGTCAAAATGACTTTCAAGTTTCCTTCAACTGTCACTATCAAAACAATTGTTTATAACACATACAAAATCTACACATGAATTATTTCTTAATCTTTTAAACCTTTTATAAAAATAAACTATCTAGACAGTATATATATTTAAAAAAATCATGAAACGTAAATAAGAACAAAAAATTACTCTAAATAAATGTTTATTGCAATACCTTATTAATAATATACATTATCTCTTAATAAAAAAACATTAAAAAATATTTTCTTATGATATACAAATTTTAATATAAGTGATTCGGTTCCATTTCTCACATAATAAGCATTCCTATAACCTCCCATTTTCATCTTATCCCAGGTTAAAATACATTAAGTAATATTACTATAAAGACTATACATTTTTTATTATTATCTGTTATTATTTTGACTGGTTAACATTTTTTTCAATATTTATTTGACATTTAATTGAAGTTTATTATTTTCTGGCATTATCACATCTTTATGAGACAAAAGATTCTTAAATTCGTAATTATATTATCTTTATTCACAGCCTGGAATTTTCATCGGCTTTTGTATTTCCGAACTTCATACTCCACGTTTTCGAGAACGGTACCCCATTGTCTTTTGGTGTGATCTCTGTTTCTTTGACGTCAGATTCTTCCTTCCCATGTATTAGTCTATTGATAGGGAATTGCATGATATAGAACACGTAAGATATACCCCATATGAACAGCTGATACAGGCAGACCTGCCACCAGGTCATCGTGCCGAAAACTTGATACAGCCATCTCTTTGTCACGAAATAAATCGTGTAGTATCTGTCGAACAATGAAAACATATATTGACTATATAATAACAAAATATGTTCATTATTTTCAAGATCAAACTCAAATTTATATACGCCACACATATATTTTGCTTCAATAAATAATATCAAAGATTTGAATACGTGGTTATGGTTTATAACACAAGATGGCGCTGTAAATAACTAAAATGTTCAATAAATAATGACAAAATAAATTATTAAGCTATTTTTAATAAATATGATAAGCTTACACGATAGCATATGCGAATGCTATCGCCCAGTAGAAGATGAGCTCGAGCTTCTTGTCAGTTGGTTTTCTTCTAGCTTGAAGTATTGTTTCTATAACAAAATAATAAAAATATTATAACACCATTTATAAAAGGTTTCTCATAAAATTATCAGATATGATAAGTAATTATTTGGAAATGGAACTAATAGCATAAAATTTGGAGTATTTTTAAAAACTTTAACATAATCTCAACAATTTTATCATTAATTAAATAAAGTACGTCTTATGAAAGGTTTTTACCTATACAGTTACCTTTTCAGTTGCTCTGGAAGAACAATAATTAAAGTATTTATTACAGACAGACAGTTCGAATATTGGAGATATTTTTTATAAATACTCAAATGTCCAAAGATTTTGATTGTATCCCTATGTCATTCTTGATTCTTAACATATAATATATATACTCCTAATATACTTATACATAACATATATTATAAGGTAGGTAAGTAAGATTTTATACTTTTCAACACAAATTACCAAAGGTAACATTATCATCATCATCATCTATATATCATCATCATCATCATCCTATCAGAGCCCATTGCTGAGAAAAGGCCTCAGCACACATGGAGAAGGTTTGAGCATTAATCACCACGCTTGCTCAAGACAGTTTGCTTCAAACTTATAATTTGATTATAAGTCCATGTTTCCTCACGATGTTTTCCTTCATCTGTCAGTGGTGTCTAAATACTCTTAGAAGCATCAAATTAGATTCTTACCTATAATGATGACAATAGTGATATTAGTGTGGACACAATGATTGAACCACCATGGCACAACCTCGTCGTACACTTGAGGGAACACCAGCTCACGGTCTATGGCGTACACACACCAGAACATTGAAGTCACGAACTGAAAAGATACTGGCATAACAACAGAACAGAATATAGGTAAATTAAACTAATATTTACGGATTAGTACGTATTTTATTATTTATAAAGAGCAGACAATATATCTGCCGTGATCACGGTTTATGCAAAGTAAACGAAACGTCGGGAGTCTTCTTCTACCTGGCAATTTCCCAGCTTTAGCCAGGGTTTTGGCTTATTGTTTTTACGACCGGCAGCCTGTCTGACATCAAACCTCTTTGGGAACGCATTAATCAGTGATGTCTAAATACTCTTAAAAAGTACATAGGATTCGGAAAAATCACATTGGTACCTACTTGCCAGGATCGAACCCGCGCCCTCGGCAACGAGAGGCGAGTCCTTTAATCACTAGGCCACCACTGACTGAGTATGTATTAATAATAATAAATAAAGCTTAGTAATCAGAAAACATTAGTTTCATTTAAATGAATACTCGCGAAAGTCTTAGATATCAGAATGTAGGTAAAATAAATATAGATAAATGAAATCAATTGTTCTTTTATTCTAATCAATTATAAATCTTTTATACGTCTTGATATCGTAAAATATTTTAGTTTTTCGTCAAAACAAGATTCATCTGACAAATAATCACAATATAGAAGGGTTGATCGAAAACCATTCATAATAAAAGAAGTTTACAAACATACATACAAAAGAACATTAAAACTGAATAAAAGATAGAAAATAATTGTAATTTTATCATAAATATAGGTTTTATAGTAGTTTTTGCTCCCATTGTCCCATTAACCGGTTCCCTACAAATACGTCACTACTTAAGAATTTGCACCTTGGAATTTTATTAATTTAATAAATTAATATCCAGAAATATTATGGATCATGGTCAGTTTGAATACAAAGGGACATTGAATTATATTTATTATATATATCTTCTGCCTGGCAATTTCCCAGCTTTAGCCAGGGTCTGCCAAATATATAAAGAAAGCAGGTGGGTTAATTATTGTATGCATATGATGTACTCACCATAGTGAAAGGGACGACCATTCCTTTGAAGACCACGTCCCTCCAGTATTTGACGCGACTTGCAAGTGTACTCTCGTTCTTGTCCATCCATTCTGACACGTCATAGAATACAGACAGACCCAGGAATAAAGTCTGGAACACCTGGAAATTTATTTTGATTGAATTAAGTATAGTTTTTTATAAATGAAA
This sequence comes from Danaus chrysippus, assembly GCA_916720795.1. NCBI lineage: Eukaryota > Metazoa > Arthropoda > Insecta > Lepidoptera > Nymphalidae > Danaus > Danaus chrysippus. Next base: position 1,732,423 of record CAKASE010000070.1, read on the forward strand.
GTTGTGTTAGTTACACTATTTATAACTCAAGAACGACTGTACGGGTTGATGAAAATTTGTGGAGAGATAGATTAGAACAAGGAGACGGACATAGGATACTTTTCATCAGATTGAAAATGAAAAATAAATAAGTTCAAATCCGAAATCTCTTTATCTACTGTGTTTAAGGAGGAATAGAGTTCGCTCAGTCAGCTATACATTTCTAATTCTGAAACAAACGCTCACGAAATCGCGGGCAAAAACTAGTTTGCTATAATCCTTGAAATTATTTTGATGTCTGAACCATTGTAATTGTGTATGCAACATCTAAGTATCACCTCGTATTTGAAAACTATAAATACTGGTTTCAGCCATTTTGAAGTAACGCTGAACATTAAAAATCACGTCTGAAATTCTATCTGCACAAATTGGTACATGATATTTAATTAGATATTTCTGCTTCCATTACAAAAAATTCTTTGGTTTTTTGAGACTTCTTACATAACAGTCGTAAATCTATGAGATATTTGTTCGCTGTTTTTGATGGCAAATGTGACATTTTTATTCATTGAAATCATAAAATCGCTACTATAGTAATGTTTGTTTCCTTTAAACTGTTATGAAGAATAAATAAATTATAATTAAACCACGATATTTTCAAAAAACACTCCATTTTTATATAAAACTAAGGTTTCCGGGTACTGCGCGTTATAGTTGTTTTTTAACTTGGTTCCTTTACAGAAATCGTAATCAAAAAAAAACATCTCAAACAAAAAGCAAAAATCTCAGCTGTAAAGTGTTACTTTATCGCCATATAACATAAATTAGTTTATCAAATTTGGTTAGGTAGAGAGAGGAGCTTATACGGTGGAGGTGAGCGTATAACGCGTTAGATAGGGGACCCTTAAACCTACACCTGGGTCACAAGTCCCAGTCACTGTTGAAGCTCCTCTCACTACAACGATGGACCCGACACACGCACCGTGAATACATTGAATGATGAGAGGTTTCGTCTCTCTATATATATTAAACCTACACCTGGGTCACAAGTCCCAGTCACTGTTGAAGCTCCTCTCACTACAACGATGGACCCGACACACGCACCGTGAATACATTGAATGATGAGAGGTTTCGTCTCTCTATATATATTAAACCTACACCTGGGTCACAAGTCCCAGTCACTGTTGAAGCTCCTCTCACTACAACGATGGACCCGACACACGCACCGTGAATACATTGAATGATGAGAGGTTTCGTCTCTCTATATATATTAAACCTACACCTGGGTCACAAGTCCCAGTCACTGTTGAAGCTCCTCTCACTACAACGATGGACCCGACACACGCACCGTGAATACATTGAATGATGAGAGGTTTCGTCTCTCTATATATATTAAACCTACACCTGGGTCACAAGTCCCAGTCACTGTTGAAGCTCCTCTCACTACAACGATGGACCCGACACACGCACCGTGAATACATGGAATGATGAGAGGTTTCGTCTCTCTATATATATTAAACCTACACCTGGGTCACAAGTCCCAGTCACTGTTGAAGCTCCTCTCACTACAACGATGGACCCGACACACGCACCGTGAATACATTGAATGATGAGAGGTTTCGTCTCTCTATATATATTAAACCTACACCTGGGTCACAAGTCCCAGTCACTGTTGAAGCTCCTCTCACTACAACGATGGACCCGACACACGCACCGTGAATACATGGAATGATGACCAGTTTCGTCTTATTATATATAACTCAACCTGATTATATCAGAAACAACATCTAAATAAATTAATTTATTTTAAAACTTAATGTTTATCTTTATACAAACTGTTCTTATTACCTTCACATACGAATCAGTCGTATAACTAGTGAACAGTTCATTGGTTTTTGGACTAATTAATTGTAATGATAATGTATAATTAGTGTTTGATATTAATATATACAATACATAATATGATCAAGCATTTGTCAGCAGCAGACGGTTGACCTTTGACCTGTGCTATCTAAATGTCTGAGACGTATGGAATTCTTTACATATAAATGTATTGGAGTATATGTCTGTGTTCATTTAACTGCGCAATACAAATAATTTATCTTCGTCTACCAGACAATTTTCAAGCTTTAGCCAGGGTCTGCCTTATATGTTGTGAATAGTTTTGGCTAATTGTTTTTACGATCGGCCGCCTGACTGACATCAACCCTCTTTGGGAATGCATTAATCAGTGATGTCTAAATACTCTTAGAAAGTACGTACGTATGTGTGTCTCAAATAACCTGCTTTATTCCAACACCCGTATATATCTTGTTCAATATATGGTACAATGAAGTTTAAAAGTTCTTCATACAAATCCTCTTATCCTCTTAAATTTCAAGCATCAAAATACAAAATTTCATCAAATTTAGAGTAGTTTTTTTTACGTCTTTTAATAAAAAGCATACAAAAAAAAATTATTACATTCATAACAAGGTTGTATTTTAATTTTTAAGTAATTTTCGTTAACTGAATAGTACTACTCAAGAAATTAACCTGTAATGTGACTATAACATTTATTAAATTCGTACAGTTATTATTCCTTTGTAAAACTTATACCAAGCTTTCTATAGTTTAAATTTGGTGGTTCATTTGTCTATTTATCTCGTCATTATAGGATATTTTCTATATCATTATTGTCTTAACTATGCTCGTAACACAAATTCACGATTCATAAAAAAACACATTATAATTTATATTAAGATTTAACCAATAAATCTGACAATATCATGCATATAGAAGTTAATTGAGAAAATTTTAAAATTATTCCCTAAAAATACATTGAAAGACAAATATGATCAAATTTACTCTTCATTTACGACTATTATATCGTAAAAGTTTTACTCTTTTCTTTATAATTAACTGGCTAGATATAAAATACTTTTCGATGATAAATTTCATCAGAAATTATTTGTTTTTAACTCGTTCAAACAGAGTTATATAAAGTATAATAATAAAATCGTTTAATATATTAGAAAAAACATAGTTTTATGTTATAATCTTTACTTATTTTAACAATATTATCGAAAAAACAGTCTAACTTGACCGTGACTGCCTATAAGTCATGGGTAAAGATAAGTATACATTTTTTGTTATCAACAGCTGATAAATCAATATTTTGGATGAAGCTGATAAAAAACTAGGTACAAAATGGATGAATTTAACTTAATGCGTTCAAAAGAACCAGCTGACAATAATGACAACTGATAGTTAACAAGACACTAGATATATTCTATTTAAATTTATAATTCTCTATATATAATAATAATGTCGTAAATAATTTCCTTGTTTAATTTAAAAAAATACTAATTTATAAAAGTCGGTTGGAACAAAAACTCATTTTCCTATTGTATTTATCTATTTGAGAATGTAAAGATATAATTTTATTTCAATGTAATTAGTTTATGTTCAATTATATTGTATTTTAGGGAGACATTGAGTTTATAATTGTGTCTGATTTAGAAGATATTAAACACATTGTTTCTGTTACTTATACTGTTATATATAAATTTCTCTATTATATTCAGTAATTATCATAAATTTTATTAAATATGTGATCGTTATACACATGCATAAATAGTACATTTTACTCAAAAAGTAAGAAACTGGTAACACTTTCATGATTAAAACAATATATTATTTAAAATAAGTCAGTGGTGGCCTAGTGGTTAAAAGGCCCACCTCTCATGCACGAGCGCGGGTTCGATCCTGGCAAGTACCAATGTGATTCTTCCGAGTCATATGTACTTTCTAAGAGTATTTAGACATCACTGATTAATGCATTCCCAAAGAGGGTTGATGTCAGGCAGGCGGCCGGTCGTAAAAAAATAGCCAAAACTATTTACATCATATAAGGCAGACCCTGGCTAAAGCTGGGAAATTGCCAGGAAGAAGATTATTTAGACACTCATACATGTATACCAAATTAAGATACTTTAATGTTATGCATTTTATATATGTCACGTCATATCATGTCATCATCCTATCAGAGCCCACGGCTGAGCAAAGGCCTCTTTCTCACATATAAAAGGTTTGAGCATTAATCACCACGCTTGCTCAAAACGGGTTGGTGATTTCAAACTTATAATTGTGAAACTATAAGTCCAGGTTTCCTCACGATGTTTTCCTTCACAATACGTCAGTGATGTCTAAATACTCTCAGAAAGTACATATGACTTCGAAAAATCACATTTGTACTTGCCTTTATATAAACAATAATAATTAAATAAATATAACAGACAGAGTCGTATGATAACGCTAGGCGAGTGCTAGTAACGGAACTAGTACTTATCAGTATACAAAGTGCATCACGTTTGAGTCACGTGATAACAACTGATAAGGATATTTCGACACCCTCGATAGGTTTTTTGGGACAAAGGGTCCGATTTCCGTTTGAAAGATTCGTAGTTTATAGCTCGGACATTTAAAAGTATTATAATTAATTATTTATTATAGAATAATGAGTATATAAGAAAAACTTTTACATATAAGTATATATGTATATATTAATGCTAGCTGACCCGTCGAACTTCGTATCGCCCTATAATCAAGAAATATCTGTTACCTTTTTATCTAAATGTAGTTAATTTCTTTATTTAATTTAGCTGAGTAACAGATTATTTTATAAAAAGTGAAATATTGTAGTTTTTTTTTATAGAAATTTTCGTATTTTCTCTTAAATAAGAACCTTCTCCTAATAATAAGAAATACAACCAATTAAGTATTAGTGAAATCGGTCAAGCCATGATGTGGCCAATGGAAGAAGGAATTCATTTATATATATAGATATTTAATTATTTAAAATCTCATTTACATTAGTAACAAATGAAACATAAGTATATGTGAATGAATTCCAACATTCTTTTGTCAATTTATTTAAATTGTTAGCTTAATGAATAACATGCATAAACAATTATATTTAATTTTATATACTCTTAGTACTAGTTTTGCGATCACATTACTCATGAACGTATATTTCTACCTACGTTACATCTATTCTTCTTCTACCTGGCAATTTTCCAGATTTAGCCAGGGTCTGCCTTACATGTGAATAGTTTTGGCTAATTGTTTTTACAACCGACCGCCTGACATCAATCCTCTTTGGGAATAAATACAACTATGTTAAAAATTATAAATCAAAAACTGTTTACGCTGCGTATATAGTGACGATGACAACTTATAATAAGACTAATGATTGTTTTGAATATAGACAATATTTCATTTAGACGCAAACATTTAAAGAATATAGATATTTAGTTAAAAACAAAGAATATTATCATTAAAAAAATTCAAAATTTGATTATAATCCTTCAGAATATTCAGTGATTTAGATGAAACTAATGTTTTCGGATTTATTTTTGATAAAAACTACATACTCCCGACTACTAATTTACAGCAACCGTGATCATTAAGACGAGATGTGACACTCGTGTAGTTTATAATAATAAAAAAATCGCATAATAAATCCGAAAATATTAGTTTAATTTAAATGAGTACTTAAAAATCTTATATCTCATTATAGTAACTCACAAAATTCCATCCAGTTAGATAAGCGCCTCGTAATGTATATAATATCTTGACATCAGGATTGGGATGAAGATGTATCCCGAGGGATGCTGCGAATAATCCCACATATATATGATGTAGCAGCCCAAAAGTATGGAAAACCGTCCTCCAATATAGAATCGAATCACAATCATCGAATAACTTCTCATTTTTAGTTATTAAAAAACATAAAACGTTATAAAATATATTATTACTTTTGAATATATCTTCCATATTTACTATATTTATATTAATATTATATTTATATTAAAAACTAACTTCACCCGACATTAATATTCGGGCGACTGATTGTTTTGTGAGGGTACATGATTAGTTGAAACTCAGTGTTGCTATACGTACTCAATGTGTATTAAAATTATATTATAATATAATATTATTATATATATTGTATATGTACTTTATATAATATATTAAATATAAATCAAGTATATGTTCATTATTTATGTATGTTAAAATTAATTAACATGTGTTTACCTTGAAGACAAATAAATAAAAGGTATATGTGTATATATTAAAAAAAGTAACTGATATATAATTTATTTATTTACTTTGAATATTAATAAATGAAGTACTTTTAAATGTAAGTCTGCATGTATAATCTATAGATACGTAAATTTTCATTAATTATTTCATTTGTGACCATTATATAAATTTATTTTAATACAAATATATCAAAAAGTATTATTATAGAATAATATATTATTTTGTATTATAAATAAAGATAGTGATTTAAACTAAATAACTGACTTTGAATAAATTTGAGTATCATTTTAATTGTATGTATTTTAATTTTATGAGAAGTTATTGACTAAAATTATTTGTTTACTATTTGTTGTTATATAGAAAATTTTATATTATATTATAAACATGATAGATAGGACTAATATTTATTAGTTAATTTCAATTGAATTAATATTTTTTTTCCCATGACTTTTAATATTCAAATATTTTGAAAATAATTATACAGTTATGAATAAAAATATTCAATAAATATTAAAAATTAAACATATACATACAAGTGTTTAATAATTGTCAAAAATAGTATTATTTTTCACAATTACCTAGAATAATGGTAAATTTAATGTATCTGGCAATTATAGTGTAAATAAAATTTAAAATGAATACACTCTCAATAAGTACGTATAACTTTTGACATTATCTTTTTTAGTTAAGTATTTAACCGACAAAGCATATGATTGTATTGTATTTTGTATGACTAAAGAATTTTTATTACTGAAAATATATACAATTTTGTATATAAGAAAACTGGAGTCTCGATTAAAAACCCTTTTTATTAATCTTCATGTATGATTATTCATAAAAACATTACAAAGTTATTAAATAAAATAACTTTTTTGGATGTTTAATTAAATTCTTGATCATATTTCGTAACTTTGAAATATATCTCCTTGTTAATCATTAATGAGTGTGGTGATAATACACTGATAATATCATTACTCCATAATGATACGATAATGATAGTTCTTTCTAATGATATATTATATAGAATAATATGACAGAAATGCATCACACTCAGCTAAGATTAGTCATGTTCTTTTTTTGATGACGCAGGGGAAACTCTTTTTACGAGCCGTCCAACCGGCCTTGGTGGGGCCGGAAGGGATGTGTGAGGCTCGGCCTGGGCAGGCCCCTACTCACTAAAACCACTGCGAAAGCCATCGACCGCTATGTCGGTGTACCCCGGATCTGTCAGCGACAGGGCACACCAGCGACTGGCCGGTCCTGGCAAAGACCGGACTTACTCCCTCGGAGCATAGCCGGATTAGTCAAGTTCTTGAGCTAATACACCCGATCTTGACTTTGGTGTCGCAACAAAAATCCCTATCATTACGCAGATGGACCAATAGCTATGTATTAAGTCACTGAAAATCTAACGTAAAAGTAGGTACAATTTTAGCTTGAATTAAAATAGGAAAACATATTGTAATACGAAAAAAGTAATGTCTAATTCAGTGATGAATAAAAAAATTGACAGCGTCTTAGTTTTGAACCCACAACCTGAACTATTAATGCCGATGCTTCTAAGCAATTGAGCTATAACCATCTCTCAAAGAAGCCAATTTATCTTATGCCGGCCATACACGCTGCAGTCTACCGGAAAGGTCTAACTACGCTGGTGGACCGGAATGTGTATGGGAATAGACCTGTGCAGTTTTTTGATCCCTACCATTGTTAGGTTGACCTGCACAGGCATACCTGTACAGATTACCTCTCTGTAGACCGTAAGTATATAGCCAGTATAATAAAAGCGTGCATAAGTTAATGTTCAAAACAAAGTAATAAAATTAGCTTCAATGTATTTTAAATTATTTATTTACATTCCTTATATACTAATTACGTCATTACTTAATTATGTAATATTTATTATTTAATTGGCTTATTCGAACCGATGAGATTTTCTCACAACAAAATCACTGTAATAGTAATAATTTTCAGTCTGATAGTAATTTATAAATTAAACTTATATTTTTCGGATTTACTACGCGATTTTCCCGACGTTTCTGTTACTTTACAGCAACCGAGATCACGGACAGACGAGAATGAATTTATGCGAAAATCTTAGATCTCATTAAGTAATTAATAATTTATATTGTTCTTCAAATTCTTTTCAATCGTTCTTTCTTTTGTTGTACTCTAAATTAAGTAATTTTTCTCATCAGATGTAATTGCAAGACAGTATTCTTGGTAGACACGAAATTCGTTGAAGACATCTGTAGTTTATAACATAGCAATGTTGTAAAACAACATATTAAATATTATTCTTTTTAAGTATAGTGTTACTTTTAACTAAAATCGTATTATTTCTTTTTAAGTGAAGAACATATGTATTTATTATTTATTTATAAATACATTGTATATAAAATAAGTAAAGACAGGCAGTCTCAACTATGGATGTTGTGTTATCGACAAAAAATTTTCTTATATAGAAATATGTACTAGTTTAAAAGTTCACCTATAATTTCTCTGTAAAAAGGCTGTATTACTGATGACAGCCTATATACTAAAGAAAAGTAAATGGAAAATGAAAAGGATTTTAAATTATTTTCTAATTTAGACAAACCTTTATACGTACATAGCTTAAAATTAAAGTTCTTTACGTCTTGAAAGAAATAATAAAGTTAAATTTGATTTTGTAAAGAAAGGAGCTTGGACGGTGGACGTAAGCATTTAACGCGCGTTAGATAAGGGTCCCTTAAACCTACACCTGGGTCGCAAGTCCCAGTCACTGTTGAAGCTCCTCTCACTACAACGATGGACCCGACACACGCACCGTGAATACATGGAATGATGAGAGGTTTCGTCTCTCTATATATATTAAACCTACACCTGGGTCACAAGTCCCAGTCACTGTTGAAGCTCCTCTCACTACAACGATGGACCCGACACACGCACCGTGAATACATGGAATGATGAGAGGTTTCGTCTCTCTATATATATTAAACCTACACCTGGGTCACAAGTCCCAGTCACTGTTGAAGCTCCTCTCACTACAACGATGGACCCGACACACGCACCGTGAATACATGGAATGATGAGAGGTTTCGTCTCTCTATATATATTAAACCTACACCTGGGTCACAAGTCCCAGTCACTGTTGAAGCTCCTCTCACTACAACGATGGACCCGACACACGCACCGTGAATACATGGAATGATGAGAGGTTTCGTCTCTCTATATATATTAAACCTACACCTGGGTCACAAGTCCCAGTCACTGTTGAAGCTCCTCTCACTACAACGATGGACCCGACACACGCACCGTGAATACATGGAATGATGAGAGGTTTCGTCTCTCTATATATATTAAACCTACACCTGGGTCACAAGTCCCAGTCACTGTTGAAGCTCCTCTCACTACAACGATGGACCCGACACACGCACCGTGAATACATGGAATGATGAGAGGTTTCGTCTCTCTATATATATTAAACCTACACCTGGGTCACAAGTCCCAGTCACTGTTGAAGCTCCTCTCACTACAACGATGGACCCGACACACGCACCGTGAATACATGGAATGATGAGAGGTTTCGTCTCTCTATATATATTAAACCTACACCTGGGTCACAAGTCGCAGTCACTGTTGAAGCTCCTCTCACTACAACGATGGACCCGACACACGCACCGTGAATACATGGAATGATGAGAGGTTTCGTCTCTCTATATATATTAAACCTACACCTGGGTCACAAGTCCCAGTCACTGTTGAAGCTCCTCTCACTACAACGATGGACCCGACACACGCACCGTGAATACATGGAATGATGAGAGGTTTCGTCTCTCTATATATATTAAACCTACACCTGGGTCACAAGTCCCAGTCACTGTTGAAGCTCCTCTCACTACAACGATGGACCCGACACACGCACCGTGAATACATGGAATGATGAGAGGTTTCGTCTCTCTATATATATTAAACCTACACCTGGGTCACAAGTCCCAGTCACTGTTGAAGCTCCTCTCACTACAACGATGGACCCGACACACGCACCGTGAATACATGGAATGATGAGAGGTTTCGTCTAATAGTTATTCGAAAAAAATTAAGGTTAAAACGTTCGTTATAGAAGTATACTAAATTAATTCAGATAAGAATATTTTTTTTATTTTTTATATACATTTATATATTTGACTAGTAAGATAATTTATATCTGAAGACATAAAAAAGGATTTAGAAATGTAATAAAAATAGTTCAATTAACATTTGAGACAATATGTGACAAATGAGATGGTATGAAACAAACTCACATTTTGATTTCTTATTTATATATTTTTAGACATCTTGTATTCTAAAGCTGATACCACTTTAGGTACATACAAACATAGCTCATCTTTCCGGCGTCGGGACGTGACGACCCCATCGCCCACTGGTGTATTCCGGTGCAATCAGTCACGGGGGGGAGGGCTGGGGGTACAGCCCTGGGAGTAAGACGGTCACGGATCTGGCAGGAGGCCGTCCGTGGCTGTCTTGGGGGGGAGGGGATACTCGGGTCTCTCCGGAGGCCTGAGTTCGCTTGTGGTCGGTCGGTTTCCTCTCTGTCTGCCGTCGGGCGCTTGCGCTCGTCGGTGGGTGGTTGGAGACTGGCCGCGTGGGCTTGGGTGGGAGGGGTAAGGGGTTAACCCTCTCGCGATTAAGCAAGCCCGCCAGGCGGGGGGACACTCCTGGTCACTTGGAGTGAGCCCTCGGGGGGGGAGGTGGCCGTTCGCGGCCCGCCGCCGGATCGTCGCGGATGCATGCTTCGGCGTTTCCCGTGGCGATCCACTTGGCGGCAACGGAGAGTGACCGCTGGTGTTTTAGTGGGTAACATGGGCCCTTCTGGCCGTGAATCCCACATAACCGCCTCTGTCTCCCCTAGACGGAGGGGTAGGTATAAAACCTTTCACCGCGATAACAAAAAAAAAAAAAAAAAAAAAAAAAAAAAAAAACATAGCTCATCTTCTACATATACACATTGCAGAAGTTAATAAAAAAATTACATTTAAAACAAAAGACTGACTTCTCAATATAAATTAATCTCATAATAAAAAGATAAAATTACAATTTATTTAATAGAAAATTCATATTATTTTATATAAATTAAGTATAACATCATAAAATATAATTTTTATAAAGTAATATAATATTTTTTTTAAACTACCTCCGTAATTACTTCAACAGCGTCTTCCTCGTTGAATGTCTTAATTATAAGCAATTATGTATTATTTTCTACTATAAATTAATAAGTTATAATTGTTATTTATTTACTATTTTTCATTTGATTTTATACATAAACTTAATATTATATGAGGTAATATAAGTGTATCAATCAAGGACTTCCCGTTCATGAAGTCGGTCAAAAAGCAATCTATGTTACTCCTTGTGACATTATCTACTTGTCAGTGAAAGTCTGGTTAAAATCAATCCAGCCGTTACATAGAATAGCCGTAACAAACAGACAGACAAAAAAAACAATAGTTGTCCTTTGATGTAAATAAGGAAATTGGTAATTCGTAAACGTAATAAATAAAATATATAATAAAACGTAAATACTTTTATATGCTTTTAAATAAAAGTAAATTTTTAAATTACAAATAGTATTATATGTATATATAATATATATATATATATTTGTATGTGACTATTGACTATAGATTTAAAAAAATGCTTTATTCCTATTTCATATTGAAATGTTCCACATCCACATAATACGTATAAAAATGAGAAGTTCTAGATTGTTTTAGAATATGAATTACCTCAAACAAGTCTTTTTTTAATTAAAAAAATTCCGAATTCAGCGAGTGGAACGCTATATAATCGACTTATGTCATTCATCCACGGAGATGATCACAACAACACAATGTACGATCAAATAGAAGTTTGTTTGCCAATAGAAAATTTATTTAGGATGGATTTTATCAAAAAATAATTAAGATCGGACCGGTAATTTCAATTTTGGGATCGGATAACGAAACTCATGACCAAAAAACGTGTTGGTACCAAAATTCTAAGGTCGTCGCACCCAACTCGCAACGAAAGCCTGTTTCGAGCAAAACAAAACGTAAATGCAAATGAACATCTCGTTGTATAGTCCTGTTTTTATACAATTCATAGTTATATATATACATATATTATTACATACTCGTATGTATATAGAAACTATAACCTTAATGATTCACTTATGTAGCTTTAAAATATAGATTTTTATTTACAAATTCACAAAAAATAATATTACTACATATAGGGGAGTGTTGGTTATATCGTACTAGCATTTAAATCGTACCACTTCTAAATTTCCCATTTAATGTATATTTTTTTTTACATTGACAACGCCAAATCGTGGCCCTGGACGATACCTCTTCACCCACTAGTTTAAATCGACGTGAGTTAACAACTGTGCACGTAATAAAAAAAAAACATTTTTTGTAGGAATTAATATAAATATTGTCGTACATTCGTAAGGAGATAACTCCTAGTCAAGGTAAGCTATAGTTATTAATTTTTTTTTATTATTCCACAATCGTATACTAGATTATAGGGGGTTTTTGTTGCGTGTCTAAGTTTTGAGTTTATGCCGGATATTTGCTTTTGTTTTAGAAATGCCTTAGTTGGTTTAATCGTACCACTTGCAGTTGGTTAAATTGTACTGGTACGATTTACCCGACTACCAACCGCAAGTACCTATAGTACTACCGCATGTACGTATAGTAAGTACTACCCAAGGCCAAGAACAAAAGTTATAAGAGGAAACGATCTCATTCCATCACCAGCAGCGATGATTTAGGAGAGAAACTTGTTGTAGAACTAGATGATGATGATGACAGCGATGATTAACTTGAAAATATATGTCGAAAGTGCAATTGTTCTTACTATGTACGATAAGAAGGGTCCAAAAGTTGATTGGATTCAATTCAATGCGTGGCTACATGAGACGTGTACTTCGAATTTTTGAAAACATTTGTCATGATTGTTTCCATTAAGAAATATGCACAATAATTATATTACAAATAACATTCTTGTTACCTGTTACTTTATTTTTATAGTTTGCTGTTTTTTTTTGTCTCATTTTTATTAGTTATGTTGATTGACCTCATTATCATAGTATAATTATGTTATTTTACTGAGAAAGCTTATAGTTCCTTTATATAACCTAAGAGTTAAAAATTATGTTTCTATTACCTAAAAGATATAAATAATGTTGTTTTATTTATATCTTTTAGTCAAAAATAAATAATTTGATTGAGAATTTAAATGTCTTTCATTCAGTGGTACGACTTGCACACCCATGGTACGATTTAAAGACTTAGTGGTACGATTAAAACGACTAGTTGGCTAAATCGTACCGATGGCAAGCCTCTATAAAAAAGCATTTTTAACAATGTTAGAATAATCGCAAGGATCTGTTCTCTTCTTCGTAGGAAGCTAAAATATGAAACTTTATTTTACATATGTATTAATTATTATAAGACGTGTTATAGTCGAAATATTTGAGTTAAAGTGAAACGTGGTACGATATATCCGACTCTCCCCTATCACGTTATAATATTAAAAAATTAAGACAAAATATTCCGTCTCCTTTTACGAGAATTGTTCAAATTGAACAACATTGAAAATGACAAAGTAATGTATTATATATAAAATATATATTAAAATTATTTAAAATACACAATACATATCCACTATATGTTTAATCTTCTTCTACCTGGCAATTTCCCAGCTTTAGCCAGGGTCTGCCTTACATGTTGTGAATAGTTTTGGCTAATTGTTTTTACGACCGACCGCTGCCTGAAATCAACTCTCTTTGGGAATGCATTAATGAATGATGTCTAAATACTATTAGAAAGTACATATGACTCGGAAAAATCACATTGGTACTTGCCAGGATTGAACCCGAACCCTCATACATGAGAGGAGGGTCTTTTAACCACTAGGCCACATCTGACTTAAATATATACATATAATACATCAATATCTAAAGATTCCTAAACGTGTCTGTCACTAAATGTCAAACATAATGACATTGATATTGAAGTAACGAAGTTGAAATAATCAATTGATTAATTTCTAACGACAATTCAAGATATATGTATGTATAAAATTAGAAAATTATTCTAGATGCTGATAAAAATATAACTAAATTTCTTAAAATAATAATAAACGTTTTTATTCCATTCGACAAAAACCATCGTGTCTCCACACAGTACTCAAGATTATAATTCGTCAAACAAATAAAAATATTGACATTGGCTCAATATTACACGATTCCAATACGAATGAAGTCATAGCATACAAAAAGTATCATAGCAAAAAGTTTATATATAATGTATAAGCAAAAAGTTTGTATACAGGGTGACTGGTGAATTACTATCGATACTTGAGGACGTGATATTTGACGATCATATATGACAAAATAAAAATTAATATAACATAAATATTAATAAACTTCTAAGTAAAGTTAACCAAAAATTATGTAATTAATTACGCATCGTATGAACACCCTACAGATTAGGTATACACACACACTCACACAGACGCGGCGGCGGCGTAGTGTTGTATCAGCACGCCGCCGCACGCGTCCACACTTGGAACACTTGGAACGTGTCCACACTTTATTTATTTATACGGAAATTTGGTCAAAAATTAAGTACCTATTTTTTTTACATAATTCGAATGAGAATCATGTACCGAGTATGCTCCTTAAATATTGATAGTAATTCACCAGTCACCCTGTATAATATGTAAATATTTCACAGGTTTTATCTATACTCCGCAACACTCAGTCCAGGATACATCCATCAGTACAGAAGCTGCTCTTCAATAATAACGAAGGCATACAATAAAAGATGAGAGAGTAAATGTATGTATTATTTTATTACCAATAAAATTAAACTTTAATATACAGGTTAAAGCAATTAATTCAAAGGTCCCGATTAATTGATCTCATTGAGAGGTAATTAAGAAGCAACCTTGTACTTCTTCCTATGATTATCATTTATAAACTGATATTATTATACTTATAACTAATCATGTAATCTTTTAAATAATATAAGTACTAGTTTATACTAAAACAAAAACATGGATGTATGGACTTTGTTCTAAATGCCTGTTCTGAAAGAAAATTTAAGGAAAAAAAATATATGGTAAAATAAAAGTAATTTTAACAAGTATTAAATAGCACTAAAATGTATATATATACTACTTTTTTGGACTTTACAATGAAACAAAAAGTAATTTGAAACTCAAAATAAAAAGTATCGTATGTTATTTGAACTTCATACATACAATTGCTATACCGTGATTCTGCCTTTGCTATATTCTATTTTGGTGTTAATTATAATCTATATCCTATTCTGATCTTTAAGCTATATATGTGTAAAGTTATATCAAAATTGGTTTGGTAGATTTTGGGTAAAAGAGCAACAAACATTCAAACCTACATACATTATCACAAAAATTTGAATTTATAGTTAGTCGATTTTATAACAACTTTAGAATTTAATTAATTTTCTGTTCGTAATAACAAATAAATAAGTGATATACTTATGTCATATATATATTATATACGTTTAATATTTTCACAGTATTAGTTCAAGTAAATCTTATAATATAAACAAAACCTTCATAAGTGTTTCTTTTGGGTCATTATACTTTTGGGTCTTAGAAAAGTCGTAGTGCCCTAGAGGTTAAAGGCCCGTCTCTCATGCATGAGGGCGTGGATTCGAAACCTGGCAAGTACCAATGTGATTTTTCCGAGTCATATGTACTTTCTAAGAGTATTTAGACACCACTGACAGACGGTAAAGAAAAAAATCGCGGGGAAACCTGGACTTGAATCAAATTATAAGTTTGAAATCACCAACCCGTCTTGAGCAAGCGTGATAATTAATGCTCTAGACTTCTCAAAATACATCGCAGTGAGCGAGAATCGAACGTGTTACCTTATTGTTGACAAATGAACATATTGTAAATCATTCCAGAAGTTGCAAAATAAAATAATATTTGAATGAATCTTTCATACTAAATCCTCTAATTAAATATAAATTTATATTCTAATAAAGAAAAAAATAACTTAATATTTGTACCAAATGATAATTGATATATAATTGGAATGATAATTGATAAATTAGTTAATATTTTTCTTGTATCTAAGTAATCTTTCTAACTAGACTTAATATCACGTATTAAAATATAGGATTTATTACGAATTCGTTGTTTTTACAAAAAGACACGTTAGTCTCGCTGACGTAACTAATGTCACTTCTTCTAGTACGTTCCATGATATTTTAAAATGAAACTTCAATTGTTCTTAATGTACTTATTTCTCGAAGGTTCTTCATAATCACATTCTTCAATGGTCCACACTCACTGAACTCTGCCGTCGTGCGTCCAGACGTCATATTTATACCAACATTCAAACATAGTTCTATTCTCCTTTAAACAATCTTTGATTTCGTTTTATTTTTAACAATAATCATGAATACAAATGAGTTTTATAATAATTGATGAGAGACTCAAGTTATTTTCATAAGGCTTCTATCATTGTTGCTGATAGCGCCGATATATATGTACATATATATGTATATGTGTTTGTATGTATGTGTGTGTGTACATATATACAAAAAACATGTGCTATGTACTTCCTTTGGTAGAACATAGCACATTAAACAAGGAAATGAATTAAACAAAAACATTCTTAAGCCTTAACTTAAAACACTAGTTGCGCCCTGCAGTTTTGTCACATAATTTTAATATATACGAAATTATTCCGTAAAAGAAAGTGTTATAAGTATGAGTTTAATATTTTTTACTATAATTACCAACGAACAGACAGTCACGCGTGACTAATGAATATAATTAATTAATGTATTACAAACTGGACAAGAAACAAATTAACATTCGTTTTTAGAAAGAAAAGTTTTTATCATTGAATACGTGTATTGTGCAAATAACTATGTATTTTATTATATATAAATAATAATGAAGTTATTAGCACGTTTTATAATAAGGCAAAATTGTATAAAAAATATAAAAATACAAATATATATTTTCGCGCCTTTTTTATACAACCGCCATTTTGTATCAACCACGTCAAGATTTTAATTGCACAGAATATATATAATATTAAATAAATACTCCTTTAAGGTAATATTTCATTAATAAATTAATTATAATTCAAACGAAATAAATTTTATAACATTGTTAAAAACGGTAAGTCCAAAGTTTTCGTCCAAGGCAAACTTGTTTGTCAAAAAAACATTGTATTTTTCCGTCCATTACAAAAGAAACGAATAAAAAATGCCGTAATTACTTGGTTACCATAAAAATTTAAATTTTGGCTTTTATACGATCCTAATTATGTATACAATTATCATGAATTTTTTTAATGAAACATAATTTAATTTTGACCACAGATAGTAGAATAAAATTTCGGAAATCTAACTATATGTATATATAAATGAATTATTGAAAGAATATTCTTTGATAAGTTTACTAGAAAATAGAAAAAAACTCATAATAATTTATGCAAAATATGTATGAACTACAGAAATATATTTTGTTCAAAGGAAACTAACATTATATAAAAAACATAAATTTAGTCAACGAAAACAAACTACATTTAAAACTATATATCAAATATACCTATAATTATAATATTTAAATTAAATTCTGCACAGAAATATTCTCGTAAACATATACAAAATAATGAGATCTAAGATTTTTAAGTACTCATTTAAATTAAACATATTTTATATAACTTCGCGAGTTTTTTATTTTTGACAATAAACTACATACTGCCGACGTTTTCTAAATATAAATAAATAAAATTAAACTCACAAAATTCCAATTCGTGAAGAAAAACGGCGTCAATACTTTCAAATCCTTCAACAAAGGCACTTTAGCTTGTTCCTCACTAATCGTGAACCAAATGAAGAAACCATACATAAGAACACCACAAAATAATATAAAACATAATACATGGAAAACTGTTCTTAAACACAAATTAACATTCTTTAACATTTTAAAACAATTAAAATCTATCAAAACACACAAAAAAACATTTACTAATACATCACTAACAATAATTTTATCATTATTTAAACGATTTTTTTTATAACAATTTAATTTTTACGATACAAAAATCAAGTCCAAACGACCTTTATCTCGCAAGCCTGAATACATACTAACAAGTAAGTCATAATATATAATATATATGTTTAATACATAATTACTATGTATTACGTAATTACAATATTAAGTTCTTGTATTCCTTGAATAGAATTTATCAGGTAAGTTCTAATTTGTACTGCATGTATACCAATATTCGTGATGATTCATTGTTTTTGGTATATATATTGTAAGAAAAATATAGATTTATGGTAATGTTTTTTGTATAAACTTGTTTTAGAAGCGATATTTCTAAGCTCGAATATGTGCTGGCTCGACCGTAAGTACCACCCTCTCACAGAAGATCGGCGTGAAGTAGTCTTTACTGACTGCGTTTCGTCCGATGAGTGAGAGAGATGATCTCCCTTACCCTATTCCTACCTATTCCATTCATTCCCTTATTTCTACCCTTCCCTATTCCTAAAAAACCAAGGTTACCTAGTAAACCGTATGCTCGTTTGCCACCTTTAGCATAAAAAAAGTTAAATTTAAAAGACTTTAATTGTTACAAAGTGGGTTAGTTATAAGGAATTTATTTTTTTTTGCTTTGAGATTTATTATATTAATTTAATATATAATATTTATTGATATATAAAAATTATTTCTCTTATTTAATATATATAAAATAAAAATATTTTTATCCAATGATATACTACCACAATTATAAAACAATTCATTTTTATGTTAGTTTTGATAAGAATTATTCATTTAATAGTATTGATTATTATTTATTACTTTTTTCAACTATCATGATATGGTTAGGAGCAATATATATTATTAATCATTATTTCATATTTTCACAAATCTCTTTAGTTTTCCAATGTTATACACAATTTTATATAAGGTGCATTGATATTTAAAATAGCTGAATATTAACTTGTAAAAGACTTTCTGTTTCAGTGTATGTATAAACAAGATATAAATAGGTATTTTTTTTTAAGTTAAAAATATTACCGCCTCCTTCTTCTTCTACCTGGCAATTTCCTAGCTTGAGCCAGGATCTTACATGTTGTGAATAGTTTTGGCTAATTGTTTTTCGACCGGCCGCCTGCCTGACATCGATCCTCTTTGGGAATGCATTAATCAGTGATGTCTAAGTACTCTTAGAAAGTACATATGACTCGGAAAAAATCACATTGGTACTTGTCAGGATCGAATCCTCGCCCTCATGCATGAGATTCGGGCCTTTTAACCACTAGGCCACCACTGACTTTTTAAAATATTACCGTTTCCATAATGATAAATAATAAAAAAATTACTCCAAGATACCCACCATATCGAATTTTTCTAATAATTTCTAATAATAGACCCGGACTTATCGTAAAATAGCACTAGAGAGAAAATATTGAATTATTTAAGCAAACCCGTATGATTAAACTAGTATTTTATCGACCTTAATCTAGACTCAGTAACAACTAATACCTATCAAGCGGTCGTCGGTCTGCAACCTGGTTTAAATCACTTGTAAGGCATCAGTTACACTGTCGCATCGTCTTTAGATAATATAGGTTTAGTATCTAAAATTGTATCTCTTAGTTTCTATATTAATATTTATCATAAATTTTCATAAAGGCAGAACATTTATAATGTATAAATTTTTATTTACTATATTAAAAGATAATTAAGAGGATATTTAATGAGATCTAAGACTTTCGATAGTTTTATTCATTTAAAAGAATGTATTTGTGCGTAGGAATCAAGAACAGACATATTTATGTATTCGCGAATTATAAAGCGCGTTGTGATGATAGAGCTTACGGTTCCTTGGGAAACCAACATCCCCAAAGACCATACCATCAAGGTCAAAAAGTATTACGAGCTCACTAACGAACTAACTCGAAATAGGTTCGTTGATTTGTACGCGATAGAAGTCGGAGCGAAAGGTATAACGGCAACCTAAACCTACTAAAAGACTTGGGCCTGTCCAGAACTAATTCAATTTATTCTTAGAACGAACTTCGAAGGCAGTCCCAGTAGGTTCTTTTCAAATTTGGTTAGGTAGAGAGAGGAGCTTGTACGGTGGAGGTGAGTGTTTAACGCGTTGGATAGGGGTCCCTTAAACCTACACCTGGGTCGCAAGTCCTATTGAAGTTGAACTGTTGAAGCTCCCGGCATGGTTCCGTCACCAGCACGGTGAATAAATGGAATGATGAGAGGTTTCGTCTCACACAATAGCAAGTGTGCGTGTGTTTGTGTTATGTAGAAAATAGTTTGGTTGCAACTGCTAACTAAACCCCGGTAAAATAATCCATAATTCAATAAATATTCTGTATTAAAGAAACAATACATTGAGACGGTTGCCCTTTCCCTGTTCCCACTCTTTCCTAACATCTCCTTATTCCCATGCATTCTTCCTTCTTCCACAATCAAGATATGCAACGCATCTTCAACTTCCCTCATGTTGCAGATGTCCATGGGCGATGGTAACTCCCATTACGTAGACCGTCTGCTAGTTTGACACTTTTCACATAAAAAAATCAACCAAGGAAGCAACAACTCAGCTTATATATTCATGTTATAATATTATCTAGTATTAATATTAAGTTAATATATTAAATTTGTATTATTCTCAGTTAATATTAAGATATGTTATATATACTTAGATGTTCATATAAGTTCCTGTTAAAGTACAATATTTTTAATAGTAAGAAATGTCTCAATTATTATATTGGACTATTAAGAGAAATAAATGAGAAACATTGATTAAGCATTGTCTATGCTATGGTATTCTTTGAGTTTTTTATACTAAAGCTTCATTTGGATTGGGATCGTGTAATATTATGTCAATGTCGATTTATTATCTTGTTTACTGTGTGAAGGAAACACAAAGGAGTTTGTCGAATAGAATAAAGACGTTTCTTAATAATTTTTCTTTGAGTTATTATAATCAATCTCAGTGAAGTCTTTTTAAGATGTCAGACAAAGAAGATATTAGAGAAGAGTTACTTAAAATAGATTTAAAGTCAGAATTACACACAGAAAAAGTGTCCGATGATAAATTTAAACGCAATATTTGAAATATAAATGTATCCAATCCTGCCAAAAATGCCAACACTTAAGACTTCCTCATCCTTAAGTACACATATATACACATTTGAATAAAAAAAAATATACTATAAAATAAAATATAGATAAAAAACGAAGCGACTAACATGAAGTACTACTATCTTCTTCTACCTGTCAATGTCCCAGCTTTAGCCAGGGTCTGCCTTACATGTTGTGAATAGTTTTGGCTAATTGTTTTTACGACCGGCCGCCTGCCTGACATCAACCCTCTTTATAAATAACATGAAGTACTAGTATGATCAATTAAAAATATAATAATTATAGTTATTTTTATTAATATATCAGTTAAATAATATTTATTTGAAGTTAATCTTCGTAATAACACTCATCATTTCGAACAACAAGAAGTTAGCGTTTATTATTCGAGACGTAAAAACTTAATTCAATTATAAAATACATAAACATCTTGAATAATTACAATATCTATGTCTATTCATGAATTTAGATAACATCTATTTCTACTAATAATTGCGAAAAATACGTTTTGTTCGGTAGTTTATGAATAACAAATATATATATATATATATATATATATATATATATATATGCCTACAATTACGTCTTTTTAAACTTGAGACAAAGTGATTTTTATACTTAAGTTAGGTATAATGAAATTAATAAAACTTATACTAAGATTTATACACTTTAAATTGAACTTAATGTATTGTAAATCAGAGTTTAAAATCTCGTAACAAATAAAGTATACATAAAACTTCAATAAACCTTTTGAACATATTTCGTCATCACGACAGTCTAAAAATCATTAACCTTGTTCATTGGCCTTTGGTGTGTCATTTAATATGTTATTAATTCAATTCTATCATAACAGGTATTCCTTACTTCTAAATATGTGAAAATATATATAACTAGCTTTCCGCCCGCAGCTTCGCCCGCGTGGAGTTCGGTTATATGGCGTTTCCAAGAGAACCTTTCAAAAGTTTGAGATAAAAACTATCCTATGTTCTTTCTCAACGTCAACTCTATCTCTGTACCAAATTTCATTAAAATCAGTTCAGTGGTTTAGGCTTGAAAGCGTAACAGACAGAGTTACTTTCGCATTTATAATATTAGTAGGAATTTAAATGAGTATTGTATAATATTTTTCCATGTAAATTACATACCAGAGAAGTAGGTATAAATAATAAGAGCATTTATACTTGTTTATCTTTATGAAGTCAAACAGGATTTCCTGATTCGTTCTCACATTAATTCTCATAATATTTTAATTGGCTAAAAGCTACCTCATTATTAAACAAGATTCAATTTTATGTACAGCGCCATCTATTATTAATTTTCGAAACTAACTGTAAATGTTACTACTTAAATGTAAATGTCAAAATTCGTGTTATAAAACGCGGATATAGTGAACAACTGTTATTTTTCACACCAGACGCTAACAATACTATAATAGGTTTATTACACAGTTGCACATTGATGACTTCACAGAATAACACGAAAAAAACAATATGCTTACTCTTAGTTTATACACTACACACGAGTGACTCCGCGTCTCATTCTATAGCTTACGTTAATATGTGATAGTTTTTGAATTAAAAACTGTTAACGCTGCGTATGTAGTGACGATGCGAACTTATGGTAAGCGTACTGTTGTAAGTTTGATCTGAATTTGGATTCAATAATTTCATATTGTAAATATATGTAAGTATATATACATCGAGGTGATGGGATGGAAAAGTAAAAGTATTTTATATAACTTTAGTATTGTCAAAAGCATAGAGTCAAGATAGTAAGTCCGATAGGTATATAGCATTGTGCGTATGTTATCCTTATATATATGTATATATATACATATATGTTAGAGATAGTAATTGATAACAACCTCAAGTCATTCGTTTTGTTAATTGGCAACCTGTGAAGCTTTTTGGATGCTTTAAATTAAAATTGTTTCGTTAGCTATCGACGTCACTATAACTGTCAGGAGTGAATTTTTTTTTTGATGTCGCAGGGAAATTCTTTTTACGAGCCGTCCAACCGGCCTTGGTGGGGCCGGAAGGGATGTGTGAGACCCGACCTGGGCAGGCCCCTACTCACTAAAACCACTGCGAAAGCCATCGGCCGCTATGTCGGTGTATGCCGGATCTGTCAGTGACAGGGCATTGAGTAGTGCCTGCGCCTGTTCCGGGTGTACGCACTGATTGTTTAAAAGAAATTCAACATGTGATAATCTGACGAAGAACATAGATTCTATCGCTCTCATTCTGGACAGGATGTCAAAGGAAAAACAGAACATAGGACAATGATCTGTAGGTGGTAGAGCCTAGCTGTGGTCAGTTACTACAGCTCGAACATGTTCTGTCTCGACCGTAAGCACCACCCTCTCACAGAAGATCGGTGTGAAGTAGTCTTTAATGGCTGCGTTTCGTCCGATGAGTGAGAGAGACGGTTGCCCTTTCCCTGTTCCCTCTCTTTCCTGCTATTTCCCAATTCCCACTCCTCCCTTTTCCTCCACAACTAAGGTTGGTAACGCATCCGTAACATCTATGTTGTGGATGTCCATGGGCGACGGTCACTACTGCCCATCAAGTAGGCCGTCTGCTAGTTTGCCATCTTTGACATAAAAAAAATGAAGTCGATTCTATTTTACAAAAAATACATAATATATAGTGTGTAAACCTTAATGAATTGTACATAATCAATTCAATTTATATATAACAATTGATGTACATATATGTTATCTATACTTATATTTTATATACTTATATATATATATATATATATATATAATTGATTATTTCAACTTCGTTACTACAATATAAATATCATTTTGTTTGACATTTAGTGACAGACACGTTTAGGAATATTCAAAGATTGATGTATTATATGTATATATTATGTCAAAGTGTTGTCTTTAATAAAACTATATAAAATTCGTCATGTATGTATGTCTAAGTAACAAACTGAATGACAGCAACTATTATAATAAAGTTATCTACCTACATTATACTTGACATCATATAATAACAATACTGAACAAGTATTACTAATACATAACAAAATATATAGAAGATATGTATTATGTTGAATAATTTAAAGTATTTCTGATTAATTATAAAAAAATAAGTCAATACCCTTTCTTTCTTACAAATGTAACTGTGCTAAATTCAACATCCTTTTCCAAAATTATCTTATAAAATATTACTTAATGTATACTTAAAAATATATACACATACAAATATATTCACTTTGTTAATATTCTCAAAGGAAACAAAGTTTCACCTACATACGTACATGTCACCAAAAATGTCGGGGCGCTGCTTTCTACAACGGAATCCTATAAGAAAAGCGAAAGTCATCATGAAATGCTAATAATGTTTTAAAACAAATGACCCACAACTTACAAACACGTAAAAAACCGGATAAATTTCAAACAATTATGTGTTATTTGTTAATTCTTTCATAAAAATAATTCTCAAAGCATTATCATTTTGTTTTGAAATTTTTTCTTATCCTTTAATGCACTGAAATCGTAATTTATTATGTATAAATTTTGTCTATGTCGTTAGAATTCACAATTAATTAATTTCATACAAGATTTAAATACACAATCTCATATTTAAATGATTCTAAACTATATCGTTTATACATATATTACTGTAATTATTCTAAATAGAAAAGCATTTTTAAGATAAAAATCTGTTATATCTTCTAGAAAGTACGATTTTATATCAATTTATTACTACAACTAGATATAAAATTTTCTAACACCATTTTACTAGCAATGACCAATTTACATAAAACACTTGTTAATATTAGTCATAAAATTTATATAAAATCTAATAGAATTTATAGTATAGTAAAAGAAAGTAATTTATTAACAATAATATATATTTTTTGGTAAATAATTTTTAAATTCAACGCTCCCGAAATGAAATCCCTATTCACCCCACTACAAATAAAATCCCTATTCACCCCACTACAAATAAAATCCCTATTCACCCCACTACAAATAACATCCCTTTTCACCCCGTTACAAAATGGTGTCGCTATAGTTGCCATACAAGTAACTACCATGGGAAATAGTAAAACCATTTGCCAATATTGAATGAAAGTGTGTACATAGAAAATTGATTAGAATTAAATCTTAGCGAACGTAACTAATTCATACTAAACGATTGAATATTTCATTTAAAAAACAAGGTTCCGTACACAATATGTATATTTTAAATCGACATTTTGATATAAAACAACAATATTTTATTTATGTAATAGAAGAAGCTATGATTCTCTTTAATAATATTTTAATATATCAATTAATATGACAAAGAGGTTTTATATAATTAATAGTATTTTTATTATCATAAAATACATAGATATAAAGAAAAGTTTTAGTACACTTAAAACATATTACATCAATCTGTCACTCTCATACAAGTAACTTAACAAAACAAAAATTTATCACACACGTCCCTAAACCATGGGCATATACATAGAAAACATTTAAAAAGCGTAATTATTATTATAATAAGTCCGTAATTAAGTGTGCACGACGCCTTTGAAATAAACTGGATAAAAGAAAGTAGTATGTATAAAGATGTCTTCCCCAGCAGCCGCTAGTTCAGCCTTGAACGTGAAAGCGTACGCACGTTGTATTAAAAAAAAAACGCGCGCGAACTTATGACTTGTGACATTTGACATTTGACATTTTGACACAGACGTCAAAATGGCGTCCAAGAAGATATTCTTGATAATATTCATGTTATACATCAGTAATGTACGCAGTGACAGTTTAATTGAGAGATCGTATGAGTATTTTAAGGGTTTAAGTAAAAATGTAGCGCCCAGTTTGATGTCCATTTTGAACTGTTTTGGTGAGGATGACGCTTGGTTGTGTGCGAGGGAAAAGGCGGGAAAAATTCTCGACAGCTGGGACGAGGAGGTCAACAGACAAAGGAGGTCGTGGCAAGGTATTTATCATTCAGCCGACATTATATACAGGGTGACTGGTGAATTACTATCGATATTTGAGGACGTGATATTTGACGATCATATATGACAAAATAAAAATTAATATAACATAAATATTAATAAACTTCTAAGTAAAGTTAACCAAAAGTTATGTAATTCATTACGCATCGTGTGAACACCCTACAGATTAGGTATATGCTCCTTAAATATTGATAGTAATTCACCAGTCACCCTGTATATATGAATGCAATAAATTACAAAGCAAAAGGTGAAAGCAAATTAAAAACGACCCGAAAAAAAAAGAAAGTTAAGCTTACATATATGTATAATTATTATTTATAGTTATAGCTATGA
Source organism: Danaus chrysippus (assembly GCA_916720795.1). Classification (NCBI taxonomy): domain Eukaryota; kingdom Metazoa; phylum Arthropoda; class Insecta; order Lepidoptera; family Nymphalidae; genus Danaus; species Danaus chrysippus. The sequence continues at coordinate 1,759,015 of CAKASE010000070.1, forward strand.
ATATTAAAATAAATGTAAATTGGTTATATAGTTTTTTTTTTTGAGACTTTTTTATATATTCAAAATTAGAATAGATAAAAAAATATTATACATTTAAATACCACTACATAATATACTAACATTTTATATAAATTAAATTATGTTATTTCTTGACAAACATTAAATCCTTTTTTGTAAATAAGTGTCAGATTTAAAAATTAAAATAAAATATATATGTCAAGGTGACATTTATTAAAAAAAATTATGCCAATATAGATTTCTTCCTATATTTCTTCCAAATTGATCATTCTAAAGCTCGGTTGGTCGCACGTATAGTTATTATAAGTAATAATTTGCTTATTAAACCGTTTAAATAACGGTGATGGATAGAAAATTTCTGCTCAACGGCCGTAACCGCTTTAATTTGAAAAATAATCATACAAGTAAATAGTACAAGCTATAATGACGCTTAAATTATATGTATTAAGTATTATTATCGTATGAATTATATTTGTTAGAGAAAAATTTTTTCTTAATTTGTAAACATGTTGACTGATTGAAAACTCATTGAAAATTATGTTTTAAAATACAATTATATAAAAAATTGTTCTAAGTTTAATATTATCTGTAGTTATAAAGAATTATATATAAAATCTATTTTTGTAACTAAAAATCAATACAAATATTAAAATTCTTGTATTTAAAAATAATTAAATTTAACCAATATAAATTAAACAAATTTTTGTTTCTCCATTCGTATGTATCTACATCTCAAATACTTTTTCGATCAATCGTCAATATTATCAAAAAATTAAAATTTATTATTAAAATATAATAAAAGAATTTACCTACTTCAGGATTAAAGATATAAAGTAGTAAAAAATATATTAAAAGCAATATATATATATATATATATATATATATATATATATATATATATATATATATATATATATATATATATATATATATATATATATATAACCGTTAATAAAGGCTTTATGAGGTCATGCGATATTTAAAATATAAAACCGATGTAAAAGCTATAACCGATGACCGATAATTTCGTATGTGGGCCAACACTAATCGGTTTAAAAGAAAGTTAAAATACCATTTGTATATAAGTGAAAACACATTAATATAATTACCAAATATTTTATAACCAACACGCTAAGATGATTAAATTAATTATGTCACGATTTATATTGATCAGACACGAAAAAGGAGGTTCTGTTACATATAAGTAATAAAACAGTTATTTGTTATAATATATATACACGGGAATTACTATTAGATTTTTTTAATAATATATATATTAAGTAATTATCAGTAATTTTAAGAAGAAAATAAATTAAATTTAATATCAATTTTCAAATTTATTAATGATTTCTCATATAATATGACGAAAAAGTTAGTTATCTGTTGTATAATGTATTACTAAGTGTTTTTTGACGTAAAAACCGTTCACTCGTATTGTTGTAGTTTTCGTGTAAAATAAAAAAAAACAAAATTTCCTCTTCACCTTATAACTTGAGAAATTTTTGAATTATTCGTTTATAATACAATTATTGTACAAAAAAAAAATAAGAAAATTACGAAAAGGTGTTGAAAAATTATTAAAACCTACCAACTAGATTTATTAATATATTTTTTATGCTAAGGCTTTATTCACTCTGGAGACAAGCTTTTTAATATACTCTTCTTTAGTCACATTTTAAATAATTATCAGTCAGTCGACAAATATAACAAATTCAATATACTTAATTTACAAATGTTCACATTAGCATAATATAGATTCCATTGTGAATGAAGCCTTAGTTTAATATATATATATGTATATATTAAACTAAGTTAAACTAACTAAGCTATATATCCCGGCGTCGGGACGTGACGACCCCATCGCCCACCGGTGTATTCCGGTGCAATTAGTCACGGGGGGGAAGGGCCTTGACCTCCTCATGGGGTCTTGGCCCGGGCTGAGGGTGCAGCCCATGGAGGTGGGTAGGACGAGGCTCGGCGGTGTACACCGCCGCTGCCAAGTTCGGCCCTACGTGTTGGCGGGTGGCCTCGGCCACTGTCGGCGCAGTCCGGCGTCGGGACGTGACGACCCCATCGCCCACTGGTGTATTCCGGTGCAATCAGTCACGGGGGGGAGGGCTGGGGGTACAGCCCTGGGAGTAAGACGGTCACGGATCTGGCAGGAGGCCGTCCGTGGCTGTCTTGGGGGGGGGGGGATACTCGGGTCTCTCCGGAGGCCTGAGTTCGCTTGTGGTCGGTCGGTTTCCTCTCTGTCTGCCGTCGGGCGCTTGCGCTCGTCGGTGGGTGGTTGGAGACTGGCCGCGTGGGCTTGGGTGGGAGGGGTAAGGGGTTAACCCTCTCGCGATTAAGCAAGCCCGCCAGGCGGGGGGACACTCCTGGTCACTTGGAGTGAGCCCTCGGGGGGGGAGGTGGCCGTTCGCGGCCCGCCGCCGGATCGTCGCGGATGCATGCTTCGGCGTTTCCCGTGGCGATCCACTTGGCGGCAACGGAGAGTGACCGCTGGTGTTTTAGTGGGTAACATGGGCCCTTCTGGCCGTGAATCCCACATAACCGCCTCTGTCTCCCCTAGACGGAGGGGTAGGTATAAAACCTTTCACCGCGATAACAAAAAAAAAAAAAAAAACTAAACTATATATATTTTATATATATACAGGGTGACTGGTGAATTACTATCGATATTTGAGGACGTGATATTTGACGATCATATATGACAAAATAAAAATTAATATAACATAAATATTAATAAACTTCTAAGTAAAGTTAACCAAAAGTTGTGTAATTAATTACGCATCGTATGAACACCCTACAGATTAGGTATACACACACACTCACACATACGCGGCGGGGGCGTGGTTTTGTATCAGCACGCCGCCGCACGCTTCCACACTTGGAACACTTGGAACGTATCAACACTTTATTTATTTATACGGAAATTTTGTCAAAAATTAAGTACCTATTTTTTTTACATAATTCGAATGAGAATCATGTACCGAGTATGCTCCTTAAATATTGATAGTAATTCACCAGTCACCCTGTATATATAACAAAGATCTCATTATTTTCTCATATATTATATATTTAAATTAATCATTCTTATTGGTTACTATAAATAACTTCATTATACAACCACACAGCATTATCTTAAGGTGGCACTTCACTTAGCATATTCGCCACATTTGTCCAAATATTTGTATGTAGTCCAAACACCGCAAACACGACATCCACACTTGGCATGCAAACAACAAGTCTTTACGTTTTCGTTTATTTGTTTATGTTTGTTATTTGTGCAAATATGTCAAATGAAGACGAATAAATCGTCCACACATGGTCTTATTTGATCGAACGCAAGAAATTAACGACGCTCCTTGGACTTATTATGATACTATGATATATTTTCTACTACATACATATATATTTTTCATTTTTATAAGAAACAATTTCTTAATTTACTCAATAATACAATAAAAATGTTATATCCCAAAACCATAGTACCATTTATTTAATAATTTTTAATGTATATAAATCTTAAAAATATGAATATTTTTGTATATATATGAAAGAATTTCAGTCTCATTTTACCACAAAAAATATCGTTAAAATTAATATTTTTTACAATTATAATGTAGTGATAAAAGACGAAATGAATTAATAATTATATATAATATATACTTTATAAGATAAAAGATATAAGGAATATAATATATTAATATATATATGTATATATATATATATATATATATATATATCTAGCGATATATATTGGTAAACTAACGGGCAGAGTCGCAGTATAAAAGCCGTTTTACATACAGTAAATGGAACGGTTTAATAAATTCTATACAAGTATTGAAATGAGGACTAAATACCGTAGTAGGAATGATTCTTTATGTACCTACTAGTTCAATAAGTATTGTATTAATTTGTTTGTGATGATATATCTATTTAGTTTTTGAGTTATATAAACTTTTATATATATATACATATATTTTTATTAATCTATACATATATCTATATAGATAGTATGTATATGATGTATATACAAAGTTTTATTCAAGAGAAAGTATTAAAGATTTCTTTTTAAGGAATCCGCTTGTATCTAAATTGTTATAATGTCTTATCTTTTATAATCGTTATAATGTTCTATCTTTTATCTTAAAAAATTAAGTAAGTAAATGCAGTGTGAGTTAAGCATTGTTTAAATAATGCCATTTAGCATTTATTAAACTATATAATTATATTATATGTATATGAGGGTTATTAATTTTTTATATATTTTATTTTAATATATACATACATTTTCTTTATACATATTTTGCGAAATACTCGTATCTTCCCTACAAGCATTTTGACTTCAAGATTACTAATAATAATAAGTAAAATTCATATAATTATAATTCTTTTTAGTTGTAAATTAAATTTAATATTGAAAAATTTCGCTCTTCCCGTAGAAAGATGACAAAATTATTAAAAAGGCCAATGAACCTCCAAAAAGATTTTTAATATTTATTTCTTTAGTTTTATTGTAAGCTAAATTCAAAATAATTGAAGATAGTAAATAAAATATAAGAGTATGTATAACTTTAAGACTAGTTTTCATAATTATACTAAAACCGAGTAGTTTTCAGTTATATGTATTAAGTCATTATACGGAATAGTATTATCGGTTTAAAAAATTTACCCTTTAAAGAAGGGCCCCTCCTAGTGTGGGGTCCAAAGATAATCAAAATTTTAAATAACCATAATGCACCTCAACCAATGGAAAACATTGTAATAATATAAGTTAAGTTTAAGAAGATTAATTGTGTCATATGCTAATCTATTATGTAAGCATTGTGTTTTTTCAATAGAGTTTATTTATTATATATTACATAAGTTTTGGTTAACTTTACTTAGAAGTTTATTAATATTTATGTTATATTAATTTTTATTTTGTCATATATGATCGTCAAATATCACGTCCTCAAGTATCGATAGTAATTCACCAGTCACCCTGTATATATACATGACCAGTTATTATGTATATACATATGTATATATAATATCTATTAAATCTCCATAACTGTAACATAAACGTCTTTCTTCATCAACAGAGGAAGCCGATAATGAAGTGTCTTCATCAGGGCGGTCGTTTGAAGAGATGCCTTCGAAACTTGGCCAGGAGATCGAGGGTGCTTTGATATCAGCAGGGGACCTCCTACAACACTCCATGGCTAGGTAATAAATAAAATACTTAATATATTAACTATATATATACAAGAAAGTCGTGTTAGTTACACTATTTATAACTCAAGAACGACTGTACGGGTTGATGAAAATTGGTGGAGAGATAGATTAGAACAAGGAGACGGACATAGCATATTTAATTATGTTCGAATGATAATTAAAAACAAACTTAATAAATTACAATATCTTGTTATTTATGTCGTAAATATAGGTCGCCCGGTCAGCTATACATATGTATATTACTAATGAAGAAATTAACGCGGACGAAGTCGAGGACAATAACTAGCATAGAATAAAATAATAAACAAATTTATAAATAATATACAGGGTGACTGGTGAATTACTATCGATACTTGAGGACGTGATATTTGACGATCATATATGACAAAATAAAAATTAATATTACATAAATATTAATAAACTTCTAAGTAAAGTTAACCAAAAGTTATGTAATTAATTACGCATCGTATGAACACCCTACAGATTAGGTATACACTCACACTCACACATAAGCGAGCGGGGCGTGGTGTTGTATCAGCACGCCGCCGCACGCGTCCACACTTGGAACACTTGGAACGTGTCAACACTTTATTTATTTATACGGAAATTTTGTCAAAAATTAAGTGCCTATATTTTTTACATAATTCGAATGAGAATCATATACCGAGTATTCTCCTTAAATATTGATAGTAATTCACCAGTCACCCTGTATATTACAAATAGTTTTTTATAAACCACACATATACAAAGTTTAAGTACTTTATTTTTGGAATTCAAAGATTGATGTACATAGGTTTATTTGCCAATTAGCTTATGAATCATGGAAAAGTCCAAATTATTATTAACCACATTTTAGGTATTACATCTTATACTACCTGTTCTCCCCGGCTTCGCTCGTGTAATATAGCTGACTCATATAACATCCCAACAAACATATATTAACAGTTTTCGAATTTAGTTGACACCGATATATGTATATATAATTTACTTCGTCAAAATTTATATATTAAAAAAATTATAATTATTCATAAAAATCCCAACATTTAAATGAAACTAAAATTTTCGGATTTACTACGCGTCTTCATTTTTGATTATAAACTACACACTCCCGACGTTTCGGTTACTTTACAGCAACCGTGATCATTAAGACGAGATGTGAAGTCTTAATTCTCATTAATTCAAACATTTTTATTGAATTCATATCAAATAAATAGTTTTTAAATGAAACTTAATATGATAGTGTAGTTTTTCATCTCGTGTTCGTAACGAGACCGAAAAAATAATAAAAAACGCATAGTATTAAAAACATAATTTAATTTAAACATATACACTAAAATATTACATATATTTTAATACATAATATATGTATATTAATTAAATAACTTGTAATATCGTTTTCTTTGTCGAAAGTTAGACTAGTTTCACCTTTTCACTTTACAACTGTGGGTTGGAGAAATTGTGTCCTTTGCATATTAAGATACAAGCCAACGAAAAGATAGGTGCCGGTAAAGATATTTGTATACATAAAACTATTATTTTAATAAAGAAACTATATTTATTTAGTTAATACTAATATATTAATCTTAAAACATATGTTATATTGATAGTTTAGTCAGTGGTGGCCTAGTGGTTAAAAGGCACGCCTCTCATGAGGGCGCGAGTTCGATCCAGGCAAGTACCGATGTGATTTTTCCGAGTCATATATACTTTTTAAGAGTATTTAGACATCACTGATTAATGCATTCCCAAAGAGGGTTGATGTCAGGCAGGCGGCCGGTCGTAAAAACAATTAGCTAAAACTATTCACAACATGTAAGGCAGAACCCTGGCTTAAGCTGTTAAATTGTCAGGTAGAAGAAGACGAACAAACATATCTTTCATATAAAATATTTATATATATTATATTAAAATATGTTACGATAGTAGAATACTTCAAACTACATTTTCACCTATAGTGAAAACAATATCGATGGATTAAAAACAAAAGAAAAACAGTCAATGAGACAGTAAAACTGATTTTGATTATACATAAAATAATATAAAAATAATGTAAAATAAATAAAAAATATTATTTGGAAGTTACAAAGGTTTGAGAAACAGCGATATTTATTTTCAATACTGACTTCTGTGAGAAAGTAAAAAAAGTTATTTGTACGTACATATTTAAACTGAGACAGTCGTTGGTATAAATTCAAATGACAGCACACGTAGTAAGCCTAAACGTGTGTTTTTATCGTAAACTAAAAACTTATAGTTTAAATTTATAAACCAACCCTAATTTTAACTCGATTTTTTTTGGTATTTACTTTGTCAAAATAAAGTTTTGGTAAGAATTATATTTACCCAAAATTACTTACTATCAGCCTATCAGAGCCCACTGCTGAGCAAAGGCCTCTTCACATGGAGAAGGTTTGAGCATTAATCATCACGCTTGCTCAACGGGTTGGTGATTTCAAACTTATAATTTGATTATAAGTCCATGTTTCCTTACGATGTTTTCCTTCATATATCAGTGGTGTCTAATGCTCATGAATCACGTACTCAGTAAACTAGATCATTGAATATGTAACAGGAAATGCATCTGTATGTAGCGTGACTATGAGAACTGGTGGTAAACATTCAGATCATATTACCATTTAAGTGAAAGTTTTGCTTGTCCAGAACTCACATTAATACATTCTTGAAACGTATGAAGGCAGCCCTAGTGGGTTCTTTTCAAATTTGATAGAGAGAGGAGCTTGGACGGTGGAGGTGAGCGTTTAACGCGTTAGTTAGGGACCCTTAAACCAACACCTGGGTCACAAGTCCCAGTCACTGTTGAAGTTCCTCTCACTACAACGATGGACCCGACACACGCACCGTGAATACATGGAATGATGAGAGGTTTCGTCTCAAAGAGGATTGACAATTTTTAACGATACTTCAATAGTATCAAATTATTTTATACATGCTACAAACAAGTTATTAGAAATTGTTATTTTTTATATTTATCTAAAATTCAGTGATACGAGTTTAAATATCAAACGTTAATACTGACATTTTGAAAGTAACGTTTATGATTACATAAATATTGTGTGACTTATCTAAATAATATATGAAATATACTAATAGAATTTAATAATAAGAATAAATAGTCAATGAAAAAAATAATATAAATTTATTATAAAAATCATTGTAAATTTTTACTCTCAGTATTACCTATTCGCCCTTTTCTTGAAAATACTACTTATAACTCAAAAGAAACAAAGTATTGGAAAAAATAGTTTTCAAATCTCAATTTTAACTTCAAATTATGTTAAATTTCTTTAATATAGACCTTACTCTTCAAATTAAAGCTAAACTGCCCGTTAAACTAAACCAAATACGTAAAATCAACATTTGACTAACTTTCCGTTTGTGAAGAAAATGTTTACATATTATACACTTTCTAGTTTAACGCTTTGTAAATCGAGGTTAAAATTTAAACTATAGTTATAATATAATACTACTATCATTATTTGGGTTAACTTTTTTAATAATGAGTTAAAACTATCGAACTTCATAAATATACAAGGTCGTGGTGGCCTAGTGGTTAAAGGCCCACCTCTCATGCACGAGGGCGCGGATTCGAAACCTGGCAAGTACTAATGTGATTTTTAGAGTCATATGTACTTTCTAAGAATATTTAGACATCATTGACAGATGAAGGAAAACATCGTGAGGAAACCTGGACTTATAATTTCAAATTATAAGTCTGAAATCGTCAACCCGTTTTGAGCAAGAGTTGTGATTAATGCTCAAACCTTCTCCATGTGGGAAGATGCCTTTGCTCAGCAGTGGGCTCTGATAGACTGATGATGATGATGAAATATTTTTTTTAATAAAAAGATACAAAAAGAACTAAAAAAAAATCCTTCAAAATTAATTGCGTTCAATCCTCTACTTTAGTCCAAACTTTGAACGATGGGTTTATACTTTATATGCTTATAGATTTAACAAAATTTTTATTTAACGAACAAAGCCAGGTCAAAAATATATTGTATAAGGAAACAAAAACATTATATATATATGTTTAATTATATAGAATAGTCAATATAACTGTTTCTTTAATACTCTTATTCGATGTCCAACAAAGGCTTACATACTCGTATTAGTTGTTTTGAGACATCTACATACTTATATACGCTTACTCGAAATTCATTACTTACTTTTAACTTTTTATAACGTACGTATATTAAAAACAAAATTCGTACTAAGTTATACATATATATAATTAAAATCTGTGGGTCTGTTTGTAATATTGAAATAACCGACTTTTTTACTACAGACATATATGTACATATATGGTACATACATCAAGGTAAATTGAAATTGCCAGGTAGAAGAAGAAGATGGTACATACACCAAAAATATCATTTTTATGAATTTTTATCCGTCTGTCTTTTTGTTCCGGCTTATATTTGAAATGGTAGGATCGATTTTGACGGGTTTTTTATTTGTACTCGTATGATGTAGTATGAAATAACTTAGGCTACTTTTATCAAGCTAACGAAGTTCAAATACAAGTTTTTTCATTATTTATTTTTTTTTTACGCAGACGGAGTCGCGGATAATAGCTAGTATAAGAATAAGGAATGGAACATAATCTTCGCATGACTACACATCATAAACAAAGTTCATATTCTCCCATCATTTCCCTCCTTCAGTTTACCATAAAATAGTTCCCACCACCATTCAGACCGACCTACATATAAGATCTCACCCATAAATTTTTACGATCTATTCACGATATTAATGAGTAACATTTATTTACAGAGCGCTGTCTAAACGTGACAGCATCAGCGTAAAAATGGACAGCAAGAAGAGAATTGAGAAGACACTGAAGGACCAAGGCCAGAAGAATGAGAGAAGTGTTAGTTTTAGGAATGGGAGAGGATTTTTGGGTGATGTCTGGGATTTGGGTGAAAAAGCATTAGATGTTGTAGCTGATCATGCTATTGAGAGTGACAATGAAGAAAACGGTCTTGTAGATAGAAGTTCAATTGAAGGTTTGTACATGATCCAAAGAGTAGTTCGTTGAAGTAAAGTCATCCCTACTAATATTATAAATGCGAAAGTAACTCTGTTTGTCTGTTACGCTTTCACGACTAAACCACTGAACTGATTTTAATGAAATTTGGTACAGACATAGAGTTGACCTTGAGAAAAAACATAGGATAGTTTTTATCCCAGACTTTTAAAAGGTTTTCATGGAAACGTGATATAACCGAACTCCACGCGGGCGGAAAGGTAGTAGTATCTAAGTATAGTAATGTCGCTTTTAAGACAATATTTCACAGTCAAAGTAACCCAGGCGGTTATATTCAATTAATAGTTTAATTTCTCTTATTTTAATAAATAACGTGAAATAAAATGAAAATAGTGACATACAGCCTTACATATTTTAGTACAACTATACCTAAATTTCTTATTTAGTATATTTTAGCATTCATTAAATATACATGAAAATAAAATTACAATATATATTGGATTTAAATATTTTCAAGACCTTCCTCATCATACTAGTGTTTCGTTCAATAAAGATTCCAAAATCATGTTTTAAGAAGAATATATATGTATATGTTATTTTTGATAGGGCAATTTCACAATATCGAATAAGGCTATGTCTTCACGAAAGATTTCATTAATTATTTCCGTTGTAATAAAGTTAATTTAAAATCTAGTTTTTTTTAATTATAACTATAATTATTATAACAATGAAATCATTATAAAAGTAGCAATTTAATTGTAATTGGTACATTTATATTTATGACTGTCACGCGATTGGAACTGACGTTGTCTATGAGAAGTTAATAATTCAGTTTTTATTACATTGAAATTTTAATATTATTTTTTTCCTCATTTAGGTAAAATAAAAATAGTTTTTGCATATTTATACAAATTGTTAGTATTATAGGTGCTAAAAATTATCATAAAATAAAAGAAAGTCGTGTTAGTTACACTATTTATAACTCAAGAACGACTGTACGGGTTGATGAAAATTGGTGGAGAGATAGATTAGAACAAGGAGACGAACATAGGATATTTAATTCTGTCCGATCGAAAAACAATACTTAATAAATTCCAATATCTTGTTATTTATATCCTCTAGGTCGGAATAGAGTTCGCCTGGTCAGCTATACATATATTACTAATGAAGAAATTAACGACGAAGTCGCGGGAAAAAACTAGTATAACATAAATTAAATATATTGTTAGTACACCACTTTCTTTGACTGTGAAATATTAGTCTTAGTATTTAAATAAAGTCAGTCTATATATTTACTTGTAACAAGCGCTTATTAAATAGAGTAATTCTATGGAGAAAGTTATATGTATTTATTCTGAATCTTTCGATAATCTTCTAGAACAAAGAGGCAAAAAGAAGAAAAAGAAGAAGGCGATCTTGAAGCTTCTTATTCTTGGAGCTGTGTTGAAAGCGAAAATCGGAACATTACTTCAAATATTATCATTTAAACTACAGGTTGGTTAATGTATCTAAAATATTAATATTTATATGATAATCATCATCAGCCTATCAGAGCCCACTGCTGAGCTGCCTCTTCTCACATGGAGAAGGTTTGAGCATTAATCACTACACTTGCTCAAGACGGGTTGGTGATTTCAAACTTATAATTGTGAAACTATAAGTCCAGGTTTCCTCACGATGTTTTCCTTCACCGTATGTCAGTGGTGTCTAAATACTCAGAAAGTACATATGACTCCGAAAAAACATAGGATATTCTATAAATAATATTTAATATTTTCTTACTAGATTACTTTTTTGGTGCCAGCTGGAATATTAATATCATAATCGTAATTTCAGGTGAAGTTCTTTATAATCGCTCTCATCGGTCTTGGAATTAACCTCGCGAGGTTCTGGGTCGAGCTAAAGAATAAACACCAACAACAACCACAAAAGGTAACTAAAAGATAAGTTTAAAGATAAATTCATAGGAAAAAAGAAAGATATAATTTTATAATTGCTTGTTAAAAACAAAATACTAACGAATATTTGTAATAAATTAAATATAGTTATAAAGTGGATTAAAGGTCAATTTTAATAGTTAAGTTTCGTAGTTTAGTTAAAAACATAATTTAAAAGTTAAAATCATATAGGTGCCTTCATCGTTAATTTACACAATCTACCTAAAATAAATACTCAAAATTACTAGTTAATACGTTTTAACATATGGTGTAGTAGTTTTTAAATGTAACTAACTCTGTACGTACAGTTTTGTCGATAGAAACTAATGGTAAGTGAAAAACAGACAGACTGACAGTTAAAAGTATAACGAGGTATACGAGTAAATACGTGTGGACGTCGGACGCTCTCAATAAATAGAAACTTTATATATATATATATATATATATATATATATATATATATATATATATATATATATATATATATATATTCTATATATACTTCATTCGTATATATTTACATAAAAAACTTTAAGTAAACAAACAGTTCAGCGTTAAAAAGTAATTCAAACATTTTTTTTACTTTCAAATTGTCATGCATCATTACTACGTAATATTTCATTTCACTTTAGATGACATGAAAAAAAAGGACCGAAAATTGACCGAAGTTATAAACAAAAGAAGCTTTAAATATATTATTATTGGGAGTTACTCAATAAGTAGATCTCAAATTCTGTATATGAGTAATAAAACTACGAAAAAACTGTGCCTTTGCCCATTATATAAATTCCATCTTTTAGATAATACAAGAATCGGGACAAAGTTATTATACAATCACCATTTACATACATTTTCATTAATCTAAAAAAACCTTGAATTAAATGAAATAACAACTGACTATATACATTATATTCATTAAAATATTACTAAAATTTCGTTTATACAAGTTTTATTACCTTTCAAATAGCCTATTTAAACAGGGTGACTGGTGAATTACTATCGATATTTGAGGACGTGATATTTGACGATCATATATGACAAAATAAAAATTAATATAACATAAATATTAATAAACTTCTAAGTAAAGTTAACCAAAAGTTATGTAATTAATTACGCATCGTGTGAACACCCTACAGATTAGGTATACACACACACTCACACACACGCAGCGGGGGCGTAGTGTTGTATCAGCACGCCGCCGCACGCGTCCACACTTGGAACACTTGGAACGTGTCCGCACTTTATTTATTTATACGGAAATTTGGTCAAAAATTAAGTACCTATTTTTTTACATAATTCGAATGAGAATCATGTACCGAGTATTCTCCTTAAATACTGATAGTAATTCACCAGTCACCCTGTATGCATATGCTTTTAAAATAAATAACATGTGGTACATAAACATAAAATTTATTATTATCTTGAATGAAAGCCGATGTAACCTATAATGAGGCATATTAAGGTTACAGGGTCGCTTAAGGTGAGAGAAAGTGACCTCGACGCGGAAATCACCTGTTGTTTTAAGGCCTTAGAGTAATTACACACACACGCACACACACACACACACACACACACACACACACATTATTAAAATCTATAAAACAATACCTAACAATAGTCATCATTGAAATTCAACTACCCAAAAATATGAATTTTATGAATAATGTAAATAATTTTTGAATTTGACTGACAAGTAGTGCCAAGTGGAACCGGGTTGAAAAACTAGTTAAGGTGTAAATTACAATGAATGTAGGAAAATTGTTTGAATGACAGAATTTTTGGTACCAACTCGTCACTTTCGAGTTATTTTAAAGACACGAAATTTGCAACATGAGATGAGATTTCGCAATTTAAGATGACGATGCGATTGTTTGTTACTTTCTCTGGCGGAAATTTCTACCGAATAATATCGTGATTCTGTGAATGGACTGTATTTACTTATATTTCGTATAGATAAACTTACTATTAGTTTCAAGACAAACTAATAATTAATAGTATATTTAATATACTTAATGAAAAACGTATAACTATACGTTTAGAGTCAACTTAAATTCGTTAATGTAGATATTTAAGTATCCATTTGTGATTAATTTAAATATAACCAATATTTTCACTTACTACGCGTTTTTAATTATTTTAATCTACATACTACCGACGTTTCGGTTACCCATAGTAACCCGTAAAGTTACCCGTATATAAATGAATACTCGCAAAAGTCTAAAGAAACAGAAAGTATTTCTCATTTCCAAATCAATATTTTTCATCATTAAAACATGTTTTTGTCCCAACTTCATCTTAAAATTTACCTCGATTTTATCTTCTACGAAAATTAAAATGAAGTAGTATAACATTGACATTATTTTAAATCTATTTAAAATGGTAATGTTACTTTTAATTTGACCTAAAAAACCTTTTTTCGTGACAGCTACACCTTGAAACTTTCGGTATTTAGGTTAACAAGACGAACTCTAATTAAACACTACTCTATATTTAAGTATGTATAGTTATTTACTTATATATATATATATATTATATAACAACTTTGAAGGCATTCCACTTTCATACATTTGTCTTTCAAGGTAACGCGTTGAGAAAAACAAGTCTTATTAAGTCTTTTTGTTTTAATTCATTTATTTATCATATTGCGTAATTCTTAAAGATCAGTAAATAAATATGGATTCAATATTCAGTACGTAATGTACATAAAAATATACATATATACTTTTTTATACGTAAGAATCTATTGGTTAAGCTTACCACTTTTTTGAGTCGACATTTTACGTATTAAACATAAAAAACTATTCAGTATAGTGTGAATTAAAATTGACTATAAAAAGAATATGAATATTATTACTTACTAAAGACTCAAACTAAAATTACCCATGTATATAATATAATTGTTCTACAAATATTCTACTTAGTAAACTTTCACATGTAGGTATTAACTAATAACATATATCATATATTATACAATTACTTATATATACATATATTGATAATAATTCTTATCAAATATAATGATTATTATCAGGTGATCTACTATGAACACGCTCAGCATCAGCATCACTATGAACACGAGGAGGAACCAGGATGGGGTCCTTGGTCCAGGAGTATAGAACCAGAGGTAGAGAATAATAAATACTATAGTAATAATTAGATAGGAACGAACCATCATCAGCCTATCAGAGCCCACTGCTGAGCTGCCTCTTCTCACATGGAGAAGGTTTGAGCATTAATCACCACGCTTGCTTAACGGGTTGGTGATTTCAAACTTATAATTTGATATAAGTCCAGGTTTCCTCACGATGTTTTCCTTCATCTGTCAGTGGTGTCTAAATACTCTTAGAAAGTACATATGACTCGTAATAATCATATTGGTACTTGCCAGTACCTCATGTATGAAAAGCGGATCTTTAACCACTAGGCCACCACGACCTTATATATTTTATTTTTTATATCAATGAAAATTAATATAGTAAATGACGCTTCTTAAATAAAAGCCTATGTTGCAAATAAATTCCGTGAAAATCGGTCCAACATTTAAATAATTAATTAGCCAGAATATACATATATAAAGAATTATAAATATATTTTGGTACATGGATCAATGCAATATGTTTTCACTTAGCAATAATCACCCAATTAAATATTACTATTTTTAATATAATATATTTTTTAAACAGGAAAACGAAGGTGAATTGGGTGTCAAAAATTCTCCGTACAGAGGTCAAGAGAACAACGTACAGTCATACCCAACTAGACCCCTCCTAACACTGTCATGAGTTAATTAAG
Organism: Danaus chrysippus; assembly: GCA_916720795.1. Taxonomy (NCBI): domain Eukaryota; kingdom Metazoa; phylum Arthropoda; class Insecta; order Lepidoptera; family Nymphalidae; genus Danaus; species Danaus chrysippus. The sequence goes on from CAKASE010000070.1 coordinate 1,774,990, forward strand.
TTTTAAGTTTAGTTTAAATATTTCGTTATATTTGTCGGTTTATTTATTGTGTATGGTGTTAATTTATTGTATGAATGGATTACAAATAAATGTTTGGTTATATTTTTATTTGGTTTTTTACTATATACCAGTGTCTGAGAATAATTTGTAACTTTATTACCAATAAACCTTCAAAAGTCTATTTAATATAGATAGATTATAATTTAGCCATAGATCCGGCCTCTTAGAGGCTCACTTGGGACGGTCGCATCAGGGCCATCAGCCATTAGGGCTAACAGCATTAGACAAATCGAAACTAATGGAAAATATATGAAATTTCCTAATTAGTCTCGGAAAGAAATATACATATTGCTAAATTAATAGATATTCAACAGCGACATCTATAATGTGTCACGTGACGTCACACAAAACACAACGTTATGCCTCGGTTCTATCGTAACTACAAGGAATTACAGCATAATATATTGCTCATGTCCTATTCTGATATTTAATTTACATTATTGTCAAATTTCATCAAAATCGGTTTAGTAGTTTTAGTGTGAACGAGCAACAAACATATATATATATATACATCCAGAAACGTCGATGATTTTATATCCTGCTTAATAAACAAACATTATGTAAACACTGAGATAAATAAAGAGGTTTTATTTTAATAATAACTTAATGTCTACTAAATATTAATAGAAATAGTATTTAATACAAATGATACTACGTGTAAGTATTATCATTACATTTTTCTTTTAAGTTATAATCTTATATATACTAGTAAGATATATTAGTCATCCTAATTGTCTTAGGTACCTATAAATATATTGTACTTAATACTTTTACGAGCTAGGATTTGATTAGTAATATGATATATATTTAATAGAAAACACAAATATTCACTTTATTATGATCGCAGATAAAATTGTTTCTATAACTTGTATGTCGCTTCTCGATAGACTGAGTCAAAACCGACGAAACCTTTTACACGCAAAAATTCAATTACTAGAACATTCCAGAACATTCTAATTAATATTTCGAATTGTTTACAAACATTATTGGAATGTTCTAATAAACGTATAGCTACTAGTTTCGTCTATTCGTCACGAGATGGCGCTGTTGATAAATCTCGAGAACATTCTACGATATTCGCTAAAAGTATCTTTAAGCCTTAACATTTATTAATATGTATATCATTGTTTTCATGAAGTCAAATTTGTATCAGATTAATTTATCTCCTATCTCTTTAACCTTAGCTTTGATAGCAAATTTAATTATTATAGGACTGTTATGATATGAAATGTGCATTATTTGTTTAGCTGTTTGTTGGACGCGATTATATTGATAAATATCAAACCGATTTGAAAGAATACTTAACAAACGTCACCCACTATATAATTGAATGTGTGAATGTCTTATTTGAAGCAGTAAGAAATAAGAGACAGTGTTATAAAACCAAAAATATATTCATCTCATTAGTACATACATATTTTAACACAAAAATTAATACGTACATCGACAGGCACTAAAAAACAAATACACAATGTCCATAAAGCTTGCCCAATATTATCGCGGGGAGTATTTAGGATTCTCCGGGGCGTAAGTGAAACTCCTCAACTCATATGAAACACCGTTTTGATTCTCATAACCGAAATCGCGCATTTCATTCTTGATTTCGCTGTCAAAGTCACTGCAGCCGCCGAAAACGCGGTTCGGCGTGCGATTGGTCGGCGGCGTGACGTCACGCTCGCTATCTGCCACGCCATTGGCGGATGTCGTCACACTGGATGGTTTCGTATCCCGCGAAGCGTCACCATTGGTGGATGTTATTTTCGCTGTCCCCTTATTGGTCGGTTCGCTGTCATCACGGCCAGCTGTCCCCGGATTGGTCAGCGGGCGGAACAGAGCCGAGTGTGCGGTCGCTGTATCTAAATCGGCTTTTCTTGACACTAGTATACGAATGTCCGTGTGGAGGTAGAGCTTGCCGCTCTTTGAGGTCATGAACCTGTAACATATAACATAACTCTTAATATAAAGTCCTTCGCTAATCCCTACTAATATAATAAATGCGAAAGTAACTCTGTCTGTTTGTTACGCTTTCACACCTAAACCACTGAACTGATTTTAATGAAATTTGGTACAGACATAGAGTTGACCTTGAGAAAGAACATAGGATATTTATCCCAGACTTTAAAAGGTTCTCTTGTCCGTTATAACCGAACTCCAACAACATCCAGCTACTAACCTAAGATGTATCAGATATCTAAGCCACTTGTGCACCAGGTGGGGCTGCGGGTGCTCCGCCCCGGCCGGCATGTACAGCGTCCTCTGCCTCAGGAAGGTCCTGGTCATTGCTGGCATGCAGGTCAGGTCGTAGAGCACCACGAACATCTTGACCAGCGTGCCGTGAGGATTGAATAGGGAGACTTGGATAGTTCCTGACCGGGATACGCGGTAACCGCCAGCGCCTAGGTTGATGTGACCCTGGGGTATATAGATTAGATGGCTAACTATAGTTATAGTTATCTTCGGTCTTGTTTTTGTCATCTATGATTATTATCATCTATTGTCATTGTTTTTTTTAAACGGTTATCTTTGGTTTCATATGGTTGTGTTTGATTATTATGTATGGTCGCATCACCCACATGGTAAATCCATGGAATAATGAGAAGTTAGGTCTCATTCGTGTGTTATTGAAGTGAAACTTGTAATTCAACTTCCAATAAATTACAATTCCAATTCCAATAAATTAAACGTTCAACGCTGTTTGTAGAGGATAGAAAGAGACTAGTGAATAACTATCGATACTTGAGGACGTGATATTTGACGATCATATATGACAAAGTAAAAATTAATATAACATAAATATTAATAGACTTCTAAGTAAAGTTAACCAAAAGTTATGTAATTAATTACGCATCGTGTGAACACCCTACAGATTAGGTATACACACACACACATGCGTGCGGCGGCGTGGTGTTGTATCAGCTTGTATCAGTCCACACTTGGAACACTTGGAACGTGTCCACACTTTATTTATTTATACGGAAATTTTGTCAAAAATTAAGTGCCTATTTTTTTTACATAATTCGAATGAGAATCATGTACCGAGTATTCTCCTTAAATATTGATAGTAATTCACCAGTCACCCTGTATATGAAGTTGTTCTCGATCACATAATAAGCCTCACCATATAAGGAGCATTAGTTCCCCCGGGTGCATAGAAGAACACAGTGACTGGTAACTTCCTGTGAGGGGGACAAAAGGCCCCCGAGGCCCCCAGCTCCGCCGTGAACCCGTGGACCGTCGCTACAGGCTCCAAACGACCCTTGAGGGCAGATTCCTCGAAACTACCTGTATAATAAAATATTGTTTAATTATTTTCAATACTAGCAATGGTATGGAAGTTTGTTTGTAGGTGAAATGAAATATAATGAACGGAATTTGATGAAACTTTAATAGTACAGCTCGGACATCAGATATATTTAATCATACCACTCAATAATAATATTGTTTTGTAAGCATATACATGTTATAATACAGTGTAAATTCTATATAACGACACTGAAGGGACTGTGCATTTTATGGCGTTAGAGTTGTCGTTAAATAGAGAGAAGAAAAATCAGAATTAGTATCAGTAAAACTTTTTCGTCAACACACAATGATTTTCTTTTACTAGCCATGTTAACAGTTTGAGATTTTGTGAGCAACTTTTTATGTTAACTTATAGGTAATACAAGACTCCTACTTATGGTCAAATACCGTCGACGCGTGTAATCAATTTGTAATTTTAAACAAAAGAACGAATTTCTTAAAAAGTTCGGTATGCATGATTCCGACAGTCCAGTTTATTGCAGGCTAGGATAACAAAACGACAAAAGAACGTACACAGCTGCGCAGTTTTTTTAGTTTTTTTTAATGTTATATAGTGATTTAGTAAATTTCTTCACAATTATACATTATATATGTATATAGTTAACAACTATGTATGTAATAGTTTTCTATAAGAGTCTTACCCAATAGGCCCGTACTAGGCCCCATTCTAAGTTTGTTGTGTGGAGGGGCCTGCTTGTGTGGAGGGGGCGTGCGGGCGGCAGGGGACGCGGGGGGCCCGCACGGGGGACTTATAGGGTGGAACAGGGCACTGGAAATATATAAAGATGTGATTAATACATTATCTATATAGTTAAATAGACATTTTATAGATATTTTATCATTCTGAAAAAGTAAAATAATATAAGTATTGATTTTTAAATCGACGTCTAAAATGTTTTACATAATGAAATATAGCAGTTTTTCTTAATACATTCTATAAAGATCTTTAGAATATTGACTATACAAATAATATCTGATGAAACCAACCTTTTAATACCCGATACGCCGTTAATAGAGTCGTCAAAGTCAAAACAGTTATTGCCTCTCCTTAACGGCGCGGGACTGCTAGTTAGGGGAAGCCCCGTCTTATTATGGAACACCATAGACGCCGCAGAATCGAAACGCCATCGAAATCGGTCCATCTCAGTGGGGGAGGGCACTTGGTTGTCCTGCCCCCCCTTTTTGGGGTCAGGGAACTTAAAACCGTTGAGCTCCGCGTCTTTTGGGGAATCCTGGTCACATTTATCAAAGGTTCCGTAGTCACATTTCTCATATAGAACATAATCTTCGTTAATGGAGTATGTTTTCTGGCGTTTCGCTTCAGGTTTGGGTAAAGAGAACACCGTGTCATCATCTCTAAGATTCAGCTCCTTGATGTCGTTGTTTTGCGCGAATCTATCACTTATGACCTTCTCAATACGATCCACTATAGGGAAATAACGTCTCAGCTTCGGTCTCTTTATAATATCGCACTTATCACTAATATTATCTAAACTTATATCACACTGTGAATTACTGCTAGGGTTATCACATTTATGCTTTTTCATAACTTTCTCGTCCTCCTCGCACTTTCTTCTAGCTCCGTTCTCTATGGACGCTAAGTTGAAGTTGCCTTCAGAGCGGACCATGCCTCTGTCGGAGCATGTCGTACATTTCATTGTAAGGGTGTTTCCACACTGGCATGTGAAGTCATCAGTCTGTGTGCCCACTGTATTGGTCCGTCTGAATTCAGCTTGCGGTATGCTTATCGTCTCAATGAAAGGCGACCTAGTTTCGATCCTACTAGCCGGCAGCGTCAAATACATTTGGTTCCTAAAACAGCCGATAGCTCTAAACCTATCAAACCTCGCGGCTTGTAAGATCGGTATGGACGTATGTGTTTCCTTGGACTTCAAACCTTCTCCTTCAGACGAGGTGCTATCACACATCTTCAGTTTGCTCTCTTTCCTCAAGCGTCGTTTGTATTTAGCTATCTCTTTCAGCCGTCTCTCGTCAAGTTTCTTAGGTCCCTGTTGGCTTAAACTAGCGGAAGATCTGTGATTCTTATCATCTGATTCGTCGTCACAGTTGCATTTATGTTTGCCGCTCTCGCTGCACGGCGTCAACATTCTATCATCAACGATCCTCTTCTCTTCTAACTTGATTGAATGTCTTCTTGTGTTTGTTGCATCATTTTTTACATTCCTGGGTCCTAATGTGAGATCATTTAGCTTGCCCACCAATTCTTCGTGGACGTTTGTGGGTATTTCTTTACTGGTTCGTCTTTTTTGGCAGGTACATTTAACTATGGGTATGTCGTCCAAGCGAGGTAGACTCTCCAGTATTACTTTAAGGAACACGTTGTTCCCTATACCGGTAACGGGGAATCTATGGCTATTCGGTGGTCGGTTGAAGTCAGCCAGTTTGTAAGTATCCCCTGGTATTTTTATGGAGTAGACGATGTTTAACTTGCGTTCTAGTTCTGTTTCATCGCAGTTTGCTTCTATTTTTTTAAAGTTACATGTCTCACGGCTCAGCTTTCTCCTGCAAAATATTAACTAAATATAAGTTTTGGAAAATATGTATATTACAGTACATTGTCTTTGATTAAGTTTGATTTATATATCAATAATGTACACGAGCTCAAAAACAAAGAATCTTCTTGTAAATCTACAAAAAATCTATTTTTTATAGACAAATATATAATTATTAACTTATCAACATATATTTTATAATATTAATTTTAATTACTATGTAACCTCATTTAATAGTCAGCAACTCATAATCAGAATTAATTTTCCAGCTCTTAACTGTCTTTCACATACTAAATTATGACTTATAATCAATCATTTATCTTTTCTGTGTATAATAATCGTACCTTCTCTCTGCGGGGCCATCTTCTAAACGAGCTCGCCACGCAGATAATTGGGAGAAGTGCAGTTGAGAACGAACAGCTGACAACAACCAGTGGGAACTGATGGCGGTCGGATCGGGGCTCCTGTGGGGAAGTACAGCATCAGCATATATGGACCATACATCATTAGCATATTTGGACCAAAAAACTTATCAAATGTCCCATATATTCGCTATATTACCATACATTTAATATGGACCATTAATACATACAAAAAATTATAGAAATACAGTTTTGGGGATAATTATAATACAATTTTATGAGTTTTCTTTCTGGACTGATAGTTGTATAACAAAAATAAATGCAACATTTATTTAAAAAGTTATTAAAGTCCATAGAAACTGTAATATAGTAGTAATATACATAGTAAGAAAATAATTTATACTCAGAAGCAGACAAATTCACAGATATTAGTTATTATATATAATATATTACATTTTCATGAAAAAGAATCGTTTTTATGATGTTACCAAATATATATGGACAACTGCTTTTCTAAAATTACTATGATTTTTGGTCCAAAACTTCACAAACTTCAGTTTGTGAGTGATTCTCGCAACTATGATAATAATTAATACATTGTTTTATGTATTGATAGTGCCTGACCGTCATTAAGACTGATAGTAAGTAGATATGAAGCCGTATATTGAACGTAGTACGGTAAAAGCCTTTATAAGCCTTGACAACCAAATTGTAAGGTATAAGGTATGCAAAAGAGATATTATAGCATTTTATTTATATAAATATATATATGTATATATACTATGTGCAATGTTGCAAATAGCAGAATCATAAGTCATCATTATAAATAATATATAAATATATATATTGCAATAATTATTCTGAACACATGGAAATTTTTGTGTCAGTCATCTCTGTGGGAACATTAAATTATTATTTTAAGACGTTTTATTACATGATAGTTAGTTTTAAAGAGAATATATTTTTTATGCTTATTGAATATCTTGACAATGTCAACGTTTTTATTTGTGGGACGAATTATAATCTTTAATAGTGTGGAGGAAACACGAAAAGAGTTATTAATTATTATAATTTTTTTTAAAGAAGACTTGTTATGTGTTTAGAATCACTTAGACCAAGAAACAATATACAGATAATAATTCAAATATCTTAGTTAGTATATAATAAATAGTTAAAGGAATAGTTGCTTATAATGTTGTTATATCTTCTTCTTCTTCCTGGCAATTTCCCACCCTTAGCCAGGGTCTGCTATTATATATTATGATCTAATGTTGTTATACATATATTATGATCTAAATTTGTGCTCTAGGTGACATAATTGATTTAAAAAATATATAATAAATAAAAATTACTTTACATCTTGAAGATGTATTGCAGTTTATATTTCTATATTTATGAAATATCTTTTTATATTATAGAGTCAAATAAAGGTCAGGATATAAAAAGTTAGATTTGTAATTTGTTTTAAAATTGATTTGAAATTTATTTGCAAAATCTATTTTCAAATTAATATTATATAAAATAAATATATTAAACAATAAATACCTTACAATATAATAAATATTGTTATCAATGTTTTATCAATACAACTCTTTCCCAAACCATTAAGATAACGTTATCGAATACTATTTTGACTATTTCTGTTTAGTTCCATTGGTAAGTGATAATATAATATCGCCGACCGTTGTTACTCGATAAAAGTAACTCTGTCTGTCTGTCTGTTACGCTTTCACGCCTAAACCACAGAACTGATTTTAATGAAATTTGGTACAGAAATAGAGTTGACCTTGAGAAAGAACATAGGGTAGTTTTTATCCCAGACTTTTGAAAGGTTCTTTTGGAATCGCGATATAACCGAACTCCACGCGGGCGAAGCTGCGGGCGGAAAGCTAGTGTATATATAGACGAAACCTCTCATCATTCCATGTATTCACGGTGCGTGTGTCGGGTCCATCGTTGTAGAGAGGAGCTTCAACAGTGACTGGGACTAGTGACCCAGGTGTAGGTTTAAGGGACCCCTATATAACGCGTTAAACGCTCACCTCCACCGTCCAAACTCCTCTCTCCAATAACTTACTTGTTAGCAACAGTCCGTATAGTCCATCTCTCCAACAGCAGCGCCCTCTGTGAGTGTCGTTCATACAACCCTGCATCATCAGTACGATTTAGGGCTGCATAACAATCCTGACAATCTGGAGCCAATAGGACCTGCAATAATATAATAAGAACATATGTTATATACTAGATGACACGGCAAACGTTGTTTTGACATCCTACTAATATTATAATTTCGAAAGTTTGGGAGTGTGTGTGTATGTTTGTTCTTTCTTCACGCTCTAACAGATGAACCGATTTTTATAAAATTTTGTATACAGCAAGCTGACGTCCAGGAATAACACATAGGCTACTTTACATCCCGGAAATCCGCTGGTAACACCGCGGGGTGCAGCTAGTATTAAAAAAAGGAGGGTTGTATTTTTTAAAAAACATTATAAAAAAATTCGTACAAAAATTTTTGGGGAACAATTCTTATGACTTAGGGGTATGATTCATAGATAGTAGCCGATTCTCAGACCTACTGAATATGTATATGAAATTTGGTGCAAATTGGTACAGCCGTTTCGGAGGACTACAGTACCTAAGATTGTGATATGGAAATTTTTATATATTAGATATATATATTATAATATAGACATATATCGATGCCTTCTATGTATAAGGACCAATGCGCAAAATACCAATTGTTCAGTAGAGGTGTTTTAAGTTTGTTTTCAATGTATCTTGTACTTACAACTGATGCTTTTGAAACTTTACATAGCAACTATGACATACATGTACGACATTTAAGATTGATAAACTGTTTTGTAAACCTACTAGTTTTTAAAATAATGTATATAAGCCCTTATACATTTAAGTATGTTACTTATGTCTTGTTACTGCAAAAAAACTAGGTCTTTCCACAAAAAAACAATACAATATGAAGTTTTTAAAGCAAAAAATAAATAAAATTGCTTAATTGCTACATTGGCCCTTATACATAGGACCCATAAATATATGAGTGCATATTACCTCGATACATATAGGTATCTGTTCGTCCCACAAGGCCTGGACGTGGTTGGTGAGTTGCGCTTCGATTCCCGGTTTTGGTTCATCTGATTTAGGCTGGGTGGTCACCTGGAACGAGAAGATTTTGTTATTAGAGACATTGCTTTATATATATTATAAAAAAAACTCAATTACTCAGGCCCCAAAAGAATCCTCTTACAATCCTACTATCCTATTAATATTATAATTGAGAAAGTTTGTGTGTGTATGTTTGTTACTTCTTCACGCTCAAACGGCTGAACCGATTTTGATAAAATTTTGTATACAGAAAGCTGACGTCCAGGAATAACATATAGGCTACTTTACATACCGGAAATCCCGAAAATCCCGGAAATCCGCGAGGCGCAACTAGTTAAATATAATATTGAAAAAACAAGGACGAATATATGCCATAAATATTAATTACTTTACAAGTAAATAAATCGGAGACAAAATATTTTTCAATTTCTTTCTATCTTATAAGCTCATAGGGTTACTTAGCAATTTTATTTCAACTACCTCTAGGTTGGTTTAAAGAATTTATTACCTGCTGGATGTTTGATTACCTGGTGGTTGTTTGATTGTATAGTGGATGGTTTACCTGGTGATATGTTAATAATCTAGTGGATTGTTGATTACCTAGTAGAAAGATGATTACTTGATGGCTGGTAAATTATCTGGTGAATGGTAAATTGCATGGCGGATGGTTGATTACCTGGTGGCTTGTTGATTACCTAGTGGCTGGTTGATTACCTAGTGGCTAGTTGATTACGTAGTGGCTAGTTGATTACCTGGTGGCTGGTTGATTCATCGGTCGTCCTCTGTGTAGGGCTCCGAGCTCGCACCACCAGTCTTCCGAGCTGAAGGAGCAGGGAGGTGCCCGCGGGGGGAGGGGTCTCATTACTATGCATCTACATACAATACAAATATCTATTATATTATAATTAATTTAATTGTTTTATTTGATTAGTTCACTTCATTGTGGTTTGAAAATAAAATATATTTACTGTTAAAAACGAGGTTACATTTGGTGAGTAGGTATTCATTTAACTTGGTTTTATATATATTGAATAGTTTTACTCCTTATTTGTTTTCGTAACTTTGAAAGGTCTTCACGATAAAATTTTACTTATATATATACATATATGTATATATGAGTGTGTATAATTTGATGGAACGAAAGCACTTGTTTTGAAAAATATCTTCTATATATATAAAAATGGATTGCTGTTCCTTAGTCTCGCTAAAACTCGAGAACGGCTGAACCGATTTGGCTAATTTTAGTCTTGAAATACTCCTGGAAGTCCAGGAAAGGTTTAAAAGGTGAGAAAAATTGAAATAATTGCCGGGAAAATCCTAAAAACTGTCCTTTTCTATTTCCCATACAAACGTTTTATTTGGCATTAGCTTTGACAACTAACTAATATGTCAATCATTCTGTTTGATTGAAACAGGAAAAACCTGATTATTTATGGCCTCTAAGACGGAATAGTTTGCCTGGTCAGCTTCTTCTTCTACCTGGCAATTTCCCAGCTATAGCCAGGGTCTGCCTTACATGTTTGTGAATAGTTTTGGCTATTTGTTTTTACGACCGGCCGCCTGCCTGACATCAACCCTCTCTTTGGGAATCAACATAAATCAGTGATGTCTAAATACTCTTAGAAAGTACATATGACTCGGAAAAATCACATTGGTACTTGCCCGTGCCAGGATCGAACCCGCGCCCTCTGCAACGAGAGGCGGGCCCTTTAACCACTAGGCCACCACTGCCTGGTCAGCTATACCTACATATATTACTCTTGACCAAATTAACGCGGACGAAGTCGCGGGCAAAAACTAGTAATAACTAATAATTGAATACATTTTGTTGTTTATGTTATCGACTAGTTTTTTGCCACGACTTTTTTCGTATAACAGAATTCGGCTGAGAGATAAATATAAAAAACATAACTATAGATATGGTAAAAAACCGACAGCAATATCGAAAATGAGTCATGGGATTTTTTACACAACAAAATTTTGATGACCTTTTTCCTTAAATCTACACAGAATTCCGTTGATAAATTATATCTTATAAGATATAATTTATCAACGGAATAATATAATAATAATAATATAATAATAAGGATATATCCTTGTCTGATATCTAAGCTATACATCTGTAGAGTTTCATAAAAATCCGTTTAGTGATTTTTGAGTGGAAGAGCAACAAACATGAAACATCTCTAAATTCAGACAAAGGGTAATTCTCTTTGAAAAAATGGTTATTGGACCATCAGAATTCTTGGGTGGCAAAGCATCATCATTACTATGTTTCAGATGTCCATGGGCGACGGTAACTACCTCCTATTAGGTAGGCCGTCTGTTCAATTGTCGCCTTTAACCTTAAAAAGTATGTCTGTTTGTCATAGACAAGATAAAAGATAGACAATCTTATCAAACCATTTGTGAAAGCCGAGTCCATTTTAATGAGACTAATTAAAATTTATAGAAACAAAAACGAGAATGAAAATCAAGTAATATTATGTAAATCATGATATTTTGTTATAGTGAAAAATTTTCCCTAAAAATTAACAATATCGTGTATATTATTACCTCTTTTTAAAACATCAAATTGAAGTTACATAATGAACTAAAATAAGATAAAAGAATATAAAATAATAATAATTAATATATATAGTCAATAAATATTGTAATTAATATAGGAAATAAGATCGATTAAAATAAATGCACAATATAAAAAATACGTATCAAAATAACAAGGACGAAATTTTATTTATTGATCAATAAAAATCGAGAATCGCAAAAAAAAACTAAGAAAACGTAATAAATATGACATTTACTAATAAATAGCCTTTTAAATATACTTAAAAATTATATAATGAAAAAAAATATCCGTCGGGATTCGAACCTGGGACTTGAATATTAGTACAGTCTTTCTATTAACTGAGCTATCGTGCTCTAATTGTTGAATACTATATTACAATATTTTTTTTAAATATAGATACGAAATTATGTAATATATAAGATATATATTGTTTTATCTAGATTCTAGATAGACTATCTATATTTATATTTTATTTTTATTAAGTGATACTGATATCTGATTTCCGCATAATAAATCCTTTTTATGTAACTTGTTATAACTTATTTATTATGTATAATTTTAAAACAATGATAGTATTTGCTGACGGTAAAAAAATATTGAAAATTATTTGAAAAATATTTAGTGTTTAATGTTTCAAAGTTAATTTAAAAATCAGTCACAGATATAATATGTATAAATAAACATATTTTATTTAAAAATATTTTATGCAATCACTGGCAGAATGAGTGTGTGCTTGTGCTTACGAATAAATTAAGAAAAACCTACGTCATATCATTGACAAATACATTAATACGAAACGTCGATTTAACGATTAAAATACAAATAAACTACAATAAAACACATGTAAAATTTAAAAGTATTCTTTTGTTTGCAACGAAAACGCTATCGGGCGTGGTTTTGTACAACCTTGGCCGGCATTCGTTGCACCCTATGCCCTAGTTACGCTTGAAGCGGTGTGCGTCCAGCGTATTCGAAAACTGGGTCGCTGTAGCGCTTGATTGTCAAGTATCAAACTATTTTTAGATGTCTGAGCTAGCAACAGTTAAAATTTGGAGCGTTTTAAATTTTTTCGTTGATATTGCAATCAAATTCGAATATTAAGGTTAATAGTTAATTATTCAATTAACTATAGTCATTGTTCGCAGCTTAAGTCACTGTCAAAATAATTTGACATCTGTCAATCGAAATGTCATATTCAAACTACATTACCGAACAGATAAAAAAATTGTAGACATCATTAGGTAAATTACTAATGAGGTTATATATAAAATAATTATTAATTCCACTAGTAACAAGTTAATTACCACAACTTTGACCGCGACCCTGAATATATTTCCTTAGTTATTAATATTTTTTTGTTAGTTTTAGTTAAAATACATACATTAATTTTTCTTACCTTAAAACAAATTTTATTATGAAATAATTCGTCAAATTATAAATCTTTAAGTATATGAATTATGAGTAAATTCCGTTTTCCGTTTGGGAACTACCAATAAAAGTTAATTTCTCATAGTAATTTATTTAAAATTTTCCTTATATATATCAATATACAATTTCCAGAACTTTCTACGCACTTTAAAAGATAATTTTAATGATATGTCAAGTGTAAACAAAATCATTATAATGTCACAGTGTGTTAAAATAATCAACACAGGAAATTTATAATATTTTATACACTGTGACTTTTGAAATACTCACCAGAATGACAAACCAGTGTAGTATGAACTCCACACTATATACACGTGCCACTCTATATATATAAAATATATATATATATATGTATATAATTACTTTAAATTTATTATTTACATTACAATATTATCATTAAACTTCTATATTAGACATTTTTATACATATAATGAAAACAAAAACAAACCATATTTTTTTAATTTAGTGACCTAATAGCCCAGAGTCTTATCACTGCATTGCAAATCTTATCGCGTTATCACAAGGGCGCTCTGAAAATTTCAACTAAATGTACCTCAAACGTTTTACTATTTTAATATGGAGTTATTTGCAATATATGTTTAAAAATAAACTTTCTTTACAAATCCTAAGTTTCGCGAATCAACCAACACGTGTTCTAGATATATTTATGTAATTTGTTGCGTAAAATTTCAAGTGGATAAAGCAATCCTCGAATGTGGCAACGACGCCATCACCTATAGAAAACACGGAAGTTCTAAATTTAAATTCGCGCGCCAATGTTGACAAACATTGCTTGATCTCTGTCTAACACGTGTGTCACGTGTATTGCTGTCTCTGTCGTGTGAGCAGCACGGCCGTTCCCGACCCAGATGATCAAGCGTGTGTCATTAACATAATACGGTAAACTACTTTGTTCTAATATATGTTTATGCTGTTTTCAACTTTATTCCTCAAGTGTTAAAGCTTATATTGTCATGTATTAATTTGTTACTTATTGTTGTTGCGAACTGTAAAATGGAATAATTTTTTGTTATTATGGAACCTGTTAAATATTTAAAACAATAGTATGAATTAATTCAATAAACTTATTCAATATTGTTTTTTCGTTTATTTTTGTACTAAAATTAATGATATATTTCAGTTATTTTATTTAGGATACCTTTCAAAGTGTAGACTTTTGTTTACTTATTAAAAAATAGAAGTTTTTTCGGCCTAGAGTTTTTTTATTTTTTGCACTAAATAATTACAACTACTTTTTTTTAATGGCGCAAATGTACTAGGAAAACATAAACGTCAAATGTTCTAAAAAAAACAATATTAATGTCGTACCAATTGAAAGCGAGTTCTATTTCCTAGTAGTAAAGTTCAAGTTCAAGAATCAACAATTCAAAATATTTTCTAGGCCGATACACAATAGCTTCTTTGTCCGTGATTCATTATCTGGAGCACTGTGTTTGAACACTGTGTCTCTAGAGTCTGATTCCGAAGTACCTTTGTATGGTGATCCGTGCTAACCAATAATTACATTAAATTAAAAATAAACTTTATAAATAAACACATAAATTTGATAATCGCTTGCCACTTCCTACATAATTACACATAATCAAGGTAAGCGGATATTCAATCAGATGATAATAAACCTTATAGCAAAGAAATAGAATATAGTTTCCCTTGTAGCTGGATAGATTTCGAAATTCGAATGCACTTTTACGTCACAATCCCTCCCCGGGCCCTTCTGACATAGATTCGCTGTCGCTAAGCTCAAAATAGGACATAAAAAGTAGCTTTTATTTTAGTATCTAAGGCTAGCAAGCGCTGAATCTGCTAGATAGATTAATATGTGATTGTACTACAACTAAATAAAGCGCTTCAAATGATTATCTATAGAGAATAGATTGTAAATACAAAGTCGGCGTCAATTGGTCTAGAGTTTGTCTATGCCCGACGCGTCGAACCTTGACACAAATTCAAATATCACGTTTTAAAATGTCTTAAACACGCGTATCCAAAATTATAATAAGTTTTAAACGACGCCATAACGTTAAGCGTGAGTGAAATAAATTACAATTGACATATATGTACTATGATTTCATCTCTTAATTAATTATGCGAGCCTGGTACTTTGTAACGTGAGCGAGCAGAAATACAGATTCAATTTACGCGAGTTTTTTTTAAAGCAATGGTTTAAATTTATAAGTATGGGATTTTTGTATTAAGTATATAAAACCTCTATGGCTGAAAGTTTATAAAATAAAATATTTTTACTTAACAATCACATTTTTTTACTATTTATGTAACCAAAAACAAAAACTTTTGAAATAGAATGAGTTCTTGAGACGATCGAAATACAAATAAACTTTTATGCACAAATAATCTTTTTTATTCCCAAAGAGGGTTGATGTCAGGCAGGCGGCCGGTCGTAAAAACAATTAGCCAAAACTATTCACAACATGTAAGGCAGACCCTGGCTAAAGCTGGGAAATTGCCAGGTAGAAGAAGAATCTTTTTTATAGGAAATAGTTCTCTCATAGAAAAAAAAGTACCAGGATTACATAAAACAGTAGAGAGCTAGTGAAAGTAACGTTTGCAACAATTTAACCGACTGCGTTACAAACGTGTAGTATGATTTTACGCTTTCAAATTTTAATACCACATACTAATATCAATACAATTAAATTTAAATACGTATTTGAAATTAATATTACCTCGGGATTAACGTCTTTTTTCTTTCCGTTCGGAAATATATCACACTCACCTGTAACAATACAAAAAATATTATTAAAAAAAAATATTTCAATTACTGAACATCGTGTCAAACTTAAAGGCAGCCATCTTGTAGTAGACACAAAAACTTGATTTTTTTTCAATATTTAAATATAATTATTATAATATTAATGACTAGGCTAATAATGATGTTATTTAAAACGAATAACTGTTTTTTTAAGACTATTTATATTGAGACAAAGGTTTAAATATAAAGAAACTTCCATAATCTATGGAACCACTATCTTTGAAACCTATTTTAATAACTCATTAATAAAACGTATTGGTAAAAATATTATATATAATAAAATGTTTTTAGAACAAAAAAAACAATATAAACTAAATTACAACAGATAATTTTGATAAAATTTTAAACATAAAACAATTCAATACAAAAATTTCTTTTATTAATACGACAATGTCTAATATGTCAAATTACACACACATATACATATATTTATATATTTATAATATTTTTTGTCAATAATTAATAATCAATAATGCATTTCACATATTAAGCATCAGCCTTTGTTGTCTGTACGTTGACCGGGCGAGGTCTAGCCCTACACTATCTCATTACCTAGCATTACCTAGGATACAAGACTTGTAAAATCATTGAAAACAAAAAAAAAACTATTTTAAAAACATATATTTACAAATTAAACTATGTATAAAATATATTTTTTGTTAAAATTTCTAGCCATACCTACTAAGATACAAGACTTGTAAAACCATTGAAAAAAAAGTTAAAAAAAAATATTACGAACATATAATATTTATATAAATTTTGGTAAAATTTAAGTTATTTTTATTGCTTATGACAAAGAAAGTATTTTTTTCATAATCAGACAATATACTTTATAATGGTACAATTTAAATGTGCTTTGATTTAAAATAAAAAATAATAATTATAGTTATGCAAATCTTCAATAAAATTAATATTTTCGTATTTACTACGCGTTTCTTAATTATTAGGAACTCTTTTTTGATTTATTTTATACCTCTTTGTTTTAATTACAACAATGATCACGGGAATTTGTAAATCAAAAATAATAAGAAAAGCAGATTTATCCGAAAATATTATTTTTATTTAAATGATTACTCGCAAAAGTCATCTATCATTAAATGAAAAATCATCAAAAAACTACAATTTTTCTATTAAAATAAATAAATTTACAGAATAAAGACATATATATTTCTTATATATATATATATACGTAAAACATTTATTTCCTACAAATCTAATACTTACTGCTTCCAAATAAACAAAACATATCGAAGACGTCTGATAGCACTTGACACTTAAAATATAATAATATTATTAAAAAATATAATAAAACAATTACTATATATATAGTAATATACTTGTATGTTTATATATATTTAATATTATATATATATGTTTAAATACACAACCTCCCTTTATTATATCGAGAGTAGAACTAATATTGTTATGTCGGATCAGCTGGTTGCACCTGAATCTTCCTACCCTCACCCCCTGTCTAGACTGGGGGTTGGGGGGTTGGGGGTTTGGGGGTTGGATGCACTTTCAACATTATAATATATAAATTAATATTAGATTGATGCCCAACAATCCGTATTGATACTACGCGGGCTCATCTCTAAACCTCACTTAGACTCGTCGAGATATAAACTTTAATGTACTTTAAATTTATTATTTCTTATAAATAAATAAATATCATTGAATATATTAAGTTATATTAATAATAATAAAGAAAAATAAATTGTATTATTACTACATAGAAATTTAAAAAAATATAATAAATAAATTAATTAATCAAATAAGTTTATGATACACAAATATTTTTACAAGGTACATAGAGGTCCGTTCACACTGAAATCTCACAATGGACTGGACAAGTCACCGTCACTTCGTAAACTACCCTCAGTCTAGACAGGCCAAACACCGAAATACAGACCAGGTTGTGAAGTCTAGACCAGACTGACGAGACTTAGATACATGCACACATATAAATATAGTATACTAGCTGCGCCCCGCGGTTTTACCCGCGGATTTCCAGGATGTAAAGTAGCCTATATGTTATTCCTGGACGTCAGCTTTTTGTATATACAATTTTATCAAAATCGGTTCAGCCGTTTGAGCGTGAAGAAGTAACAAACATACACACACACTCACAAACTTTCGCAATTATAATATTAGTAAGATGTCATCACTTATCGTATAAAAAATATAAATAAACGAATATTTTATTCGAAACAAAATATATATCTTTAGTTAACGTATATACAGGGTGACTGGTGAATTACTATCGATACTTGAGGACGTGATATTTGACGATCATATATGACAAAATAAAAATTAATATAACATTTACATAATTCGAATGAGAATCATGTACCGAGTATGCTCCTTAAATATTGATAGTAATTTACCAGTCACCCTGTATATATGTATAAATATGGTTTTGTATTCAGTTAAAAATAATAAAATATATATTATACATATGTAACACACACGTGCGAACACAACGACGCCCGTCACTATACTGACGCGAACAGCTGATGTGTTTTTGATTCTACCCACAATTTAAATTGATAGTAAATTGATTATTTTAAATGAAAAAACATGATTTTTACTTTAAATGTTATATGTATGGTATACTTGTCATCTTGAAGGATATAGGAAGGATCACAGTATATGTTAATATTTAAGAATAAAGCTATTTTACAAGAACCATGCCAAGAAAAATTGTATAAACAAAAAAATACGTAATTTTTTAAATAAATTTACACATGACTTACTCACGAATACGTTAAAACTGTCAGTACGTAGTACGCACTCACACTAAGAACACAGCTCGATAACTATTCTATGCACGTTTAACCGTGGTCACCAAAATATACTTAAACATCCTTACCACATGTTTGTACCAACACATATGTAGTTTATCATTCATAAATCTCACACAAAAACGACGTAAAAACGTTAAACAGATAACTATCTGTTTGACGTTACAAACTAGTTTTAAGGATAAATAACATCTCTACTAATATTATAAATGCGAAAGTAACTCTGTCTGTCTGTCTGTTACGCTTTCACGCCCAAACCAATGAACTGATTTTAATGAAATTTGGTACAGACATAGAGTTGATCTTGAGAAAGAACATAGGACAGTTTTTATCCCAGACTTTTAAAAGGTTGTCTTAGAAACGCAATATAACCGAACTACACGCGGGCGAAGCTGCGGGCGGAAAGCTAGTTAAATATATGGATCTAAGATTTTCGCGAGTATTCATTTAAATGAAACTAATATTTATCGGATGTACTACCCGACTTTATTTTTGATAAAAACTACATACTCCCGACGTATCGGATACTATTCAGCAACCATGATCATTAAGACGAGATGTCGCGTAGTATATCCGAAAAATATAAGTTTAATTTAAATTTAATATAATTAAAAGAAAAACTATCAAAATTTTATTTCATACAAAATACGTAATAGTTTAGGTTGTAACAGAAACAGACATACAAACAATTGCTAGTATACAGGGTGACTGGTGAATTACTATCGATATTTGAGGACGTGATATTTGACGATCATATATGACAAAATAAAAATTAATATAACATAAATATTAATAAACTTCTAAGTAAAGTTAACCAAAAGTTATGTAATTAATTACGCATCGTGTGAACACCCTACAGATTAGGTATACACACACACTCACACATACGCGTGCGGCGGCGTGTTGTTGTATCAGCACGCCGCCGCACGCGTCCACACTTGGAACACTTGGAACGTGTACACACTTTATTTATTTATACGGAAATTTGGTCAAAAATTAAGTGCCTATTTTTTGTACATAATTCGAATGAGAATCATGTACCGAGTATGCTCCTTAAATATTGATAGTAATTCACCAGTCACCCTGTATATTTTAATAATTGAAGGACGAAGCGGATCCCTAAAAGGCGGTCATTGGCTGCGGAACCATAGGTTTAACAACCGCGTGAAAAAGTGCAATGATCTCGGTCCCGACGTCTTATTGGTCCATTCAAAAATACTTTTAATTCATTTCACACAAAGGATTTTATTTTTCGTAGTTTCAATTGTATTTAAAACCTTAAATTAATTTTCCATTAAGCCTTAGTCTAAGTTTTTTCGAATACGTAAAAGTGGACGTTTATTCAATGATAAACGATCGTACTGTCGGTATTAAGTTGAGGAAGTAATATTATATGTGTACAATACACATACATATATTTTTAAGTAGAATGTTTTGTATTAAAATAGACCTTATGTTACTTATACATAAGATCTATTAAATTTCAATAATAGCTTCAAACATACATACATAAAAACATATATATATATATATATATATATATATATATATATATATATATAATATTAGTCATTTTCAAAACTTTAAAACACAAATTCTCATTTGAAATCAATACTATTGTTAGCGGCGACTTCGCCTGTACAAATACTACAATATCAAGTGACTCATCCGCTTAAATTAAACCCTTTCTTGTAACACAGTAACTGACGAAGTTGGTAGATTACCCGGAACAAACAGACAGACGTAATATACTTTATACATATATATCCCTACTAATATTATAAATGCGAAAGTAACTCTGTCTGTCTGTCTGTTACGCTTTCACGCCTAAACCACTGAACTGATTTTAATGAAATTTGGTACAGAGATAGAGTTGACCTTGAGGAAGAACATAGGATAGTTTTTATCCCAGACTTTTGAAAGGTTCTCTTGGAAACGCGATATAACCGAACTCCAAGCGGGCGAAGCTGCGGGTTAAAAGCTAGTATATATATATATAGATAATAGCGATCTTAACAACACCCACAGCGACCTTGGTTATTATATATATATAAACATATACATATATATATATATATACTCCGTTACGTACAAACAGAATACAGAACCATCAGGTGACGGGTTCATTGACCCCGCTCGGACAAAAAGTACAGCCAGTTTGTATTGATACGCGCTGCAACGAAAAAAACAAACTTGGAAGAGATCTATTAATATTGGATCTTATTTTTAGCTTCGGAAAGACAAACTTAACACTAATAGCTATACTGCTGCTTCGTTCGACAGGATGTATGTATGTGGCACGAAATATATTACATATGAAATAAAATATACAATACAAGCTGTTAATATTCACGAAAACACATATGTAGATAAAATATATTCGTCGGGAACTATTTATTATATTCCTACTATTATTTATAGATTTTTTTGCATTATATGAAGGCTAAATTATCCCAAAGAAAGGATATTCTCGTAAATTTTTAACCTTAACTTGCAAGATTCAAAAGTCCTCGTTTTTTTACGGTGTACGCAAAAAATATACAAAGTCAGAATTCGCAAAGATATCAATCAGAATATTAGCTAAACAAAAAAAAATTATAGTTCTCCGAAATTATACACAAGATAATTTACAACAAAAGGAATATCCTCAAAAGTTTCCATTGATATGTACCATGGCATTTATTGGACACGGCCAAAGTGGCCTCCAAAAACTTTGTGTGCTGAATAGAGGGGCAAAAATTCTTCTTGGGGCAAACATTACAGCAGTATAAAACTCAAATTCCGACCTGAATGGAGTACTCTTCTCGCCTTTGGGCTCATGCATCATGATTCCAACTTGGACTCTTTGATTCCTTGAAAAAATTTACTGCCGAATTGTTGATGTTCTTATGCTCTACTTGGTATAGAACCGTTAAGCATCAGAAGAGATCTTGACTCTCTGTATATACTCTTATCCTACTAATATTATAATTGCGAAAGTTTGTGAGTGTGTGTATGTTTGTTACTTCTTCACGCTCAAACGGCTGAACCGATTTTGCTAAAATTTTGTATACAGGAAGCTGACGTCCAGGAATAACATATAGGCTACTTTACATCCCGGAAGTCCGCGGGTAACACCGCGGGGCGCAGCTAGTTATCTATAATGGGACATGTCACCAAGAACATTTCTGACATGATGCCAATGGTCATTTTTTATGGAAACTCGCGATTAGCAATTAATTCATCCCCATACCTTGCTCACCCAATGATAGCACAGCATGGTTTCAGAGAGAATTCCCATGCAAAGCTTTGGAGTAAACTACCTGCTGAGATTTTTCCAATGGACTACTGTATAGGATTCTTCAAGAGAGTGGTGAATAGGTACTTGAAAGGTTCACTTAGGGCCAATAAAAGGTCTGATATTTGGGTTTCAATAGTCTACAACGACCGCTTGACATCATGGGGACCATATTCCTATTTGCTACCTTTGTGGAAAATAAACCATTTCTGAAACAAACCCATCAGAATTTAAGCTGTAACAGTATTTTCTTTGCAAGACTTTACACCAGCTATAGGACTATACTAGCATTTTTTAACTACCTTACGACGTAATCATTACCTGACTTATTTCAAGCCTAAAAACTACGTCAGTTCTACAAACTATGCATTTGTATATTCTATTGTTGGTAAAAATTTGAGAGCTTTTCTTTAAAACTTAGGAGATTTCAACCGATTGTGCTAAAGTTTGGTAAAGACATTTAGTTCCAATGACAAACCATAGTTACATGACGTCATTCTACACCCAAAATATCGGACTTAACATTTTTAATACACTTATATTTTAATAATAAATTAAAGATATTTTTGAGTATGACTTAAACCAAAGAAAGGGTCCTAATTTCCATCGTAAAAACGAAAAACTACAGCACTGTCAGTATTTAAGTTAGACTGTGAACTCGTCCTAGGGTACCTACAACCGCGGTTATGTTAAAGAGTAATAATAAAAACTGTTTTCACATAGGGCGAGGGTCGGATGAGGTACTCAGACCCCTTGCCGAGATAATGCTTTTTGTTTTCATCAAGCACATATTTAAAATACTAGATTTATACAATTTTATAACACCGAACCCCATACTTACCGCCGACACGTCTAATGAACTATTGCGCCCTTATATTATTTAATACATAGTTAAAATCCCTACTAATATTATAAATGCGAAAGTAAATCTGTCTGTCTGTCTATCTGTTACGCTTTCAGGCCTAAACCACTGAACAGATTTTAATGAAATTTGGTAGAGACATAGAGTTGACCTTGAGAAGGAACATAGGGTAGTTTTTATCACAGACTTTTGAAAGGTTCTCTTGGAAACGCGATATAACCGAACTCCAAGCGGGCGAAGCTGCGGGCGGAAAGCTAGTACAATATTAAAACCGAAATTTCTGTTCAACCTCGTATATAATAAAATATTTTTTAAATGCCCTTACTATGGATTCTCACTATAAAACTCAATACAAACAGTTTCCAGTTAAATACTGATTTATAACAAAAACCATTAAACTGTCCGTTTTTAGTCTGAAATTTAAAACTTGTACTAAGGATAAAAATTTGATGAAATAAAACTAATATTTTCCAAATTTACTACCCGTTATAATTAGGTATTTTTACACTACATACTGTCAACGTTTCGGTTACTTTGTAACGGTGACCACAGGCAAACGAGATGTGTTTTTTTCAATTAATACTCTCGAAAATATTAAATATTTATAAAGATTTGATATTAAAGCTATAACTGGAGGATAGACCTAAAATATCGTAATGAACAATAATGAATACACACATTATGTCATAATACTATTGTTTTAAACAATAACTGTTATTATAATTGTAAACAATATCGTTATTTATATATATATCCCTACTAATATTATAAATGCGAAAGTAACTCTGTTTGTCTGTCTGTCTGTTATGCTTTCACGACTAAACCACTGAACTGATTTTAATGAAATTTGGTGCAGAGATAGAGTTGACCTTGAGAAAGAACATAGGATAGTTTTTATCCCAGACTTTTGAAAGGTTCTCTGGGAAACGCGATATAACCGAACTCCACGCGGGCGAAGCTGCGGGCGAAAAGCTAGTATATATATAGTTTAACATATATATGTTGTGAAACAAAAATATATCAATTAACATATAATATCTGGATCAATTTCAGTGTATCAAATGATTTTATATATTTATTTTTTATTATTCCACATACTAGAAGAACTCGCGACTTTATCTACGTGTTTAAACAGAAACTAAAGTATTAGAGTTATATAAGATATATGATATTAAAAGACAGACAGAAATACAAAATATATATATATAACAAGTTAATTCTCAAGTGATCTTTTGTTACCAGTGCACAAACCTGTGTCATGTACCTTCCAAGGTCGAAGGCGCTATCAACCATACAGAAGTATTAAATCAAATAATAAACTTACATATACAATAAATTTAATATATATATGAATGCCGAAAGTCAGTGGTGGCCTAGTGGTTAAAGGGCTCGCCTCTCGTTGCGGAGAGCGCGGGTTCGATCCTGGCAAGTACAAACGTGATTTTTCCGAATCATATGTACTTAAGAGTATTTAGACATCACTGATTAATGCATTCCCAAAGAGGATTGATGTCAGCCAGGCGGTCGGTCGTAAAAAAACTATTAACAACATGTAAGGCAGACCCTGGCTAAAATGGGAAATTGCCAGGTAGAAGATGAATGACCACCCATCACGTTAGCGACCGGGATCACTGTAGCTTAACTCGCGATTTCTCATAATTGGCTTCATCGAATAAAACAGTAAGGACTCAGCCCTAAGGGGTTAGGGACCTCAATAAAGGGCTTTCGCTCTGAGCTAAAATTGTACTAGAGATGTACCGGTGTCGATAAACTCGTATCGATAACTGTACATTATTATATACCTTTACTATGATATTTTCTCACATATTATAATATATGTATTATTATTAAATAATGATATTATTAGATTTTTTTGCGATTTCGTAATAAAATAATTAAAACACATCATTCATTACTAATAGAATATAAATGCATATAAACCAAGTCAAATGACTTATATACTGACTTATGTATGTACATAAATATATAATATCTTAAGAAGAGATTATACTAAGTAAATAAACTATAAGAAAATAATCTAGAAGATCTTTAATCAATAGAAAATTAATTTGGTATAAATTTTCATACATATATGTATATATACATAGTTAAAAGTCAACCATTAATTCACTTTGGCCCATTAATTATTATGACGTCATCAATTGTAAAAATTTTGACCCTTCAAATATCCAGTTGAATCTCATAAATATGATCTCTAGAACATAGAATGGTCTTTTAATGAAGTCTTGAGTTATACGTCACAACCATGACGTCATCGCACGCAGATTACGTCACTGTGTGGAAATCAGAGGCCTCGTTACAAATAAAATGAGTTCTTGATAATTGTTGAATATATTCAAATTATAGGTATATGAGTGTTATTGTGTTTGTTGGTCCCATTACGTGAAAACACCTGAACGGATTTAAACTTGATACATGATCATTTTGTATAAAAAATATTTATAAACTGTTTCAGGAATAAAGTATTTGGTTTCTTATAGAGAATACTTTTCAGTATTGTGACTTAATTACCAAGAGTGGGGTGTTATTTCAAACGCAAAAATATACTTCAATAGATGCATATACATGTGTGTGTGTGTGTGTGTGTGTGTGTGTGTAAAACCAAAAAAAAACAAGTAAGCTTCGTATGAAAAAAAATCTCAGCCAACAAAGTTCATCTCCCGACCGTCAAGAGGTTGTTAAAGACAAAACGAATTAAATGTCATTGTATGACAAGAAATTACCAAAAAAAATACCTTTTCATACAAGTTAAATCATTTAACATCACCTTTCATAATATTGCACATATATTATACATATATTTTCTTCTTCTACCTGGCAATTTCCCAGCTTTAGCCAGGGTCTGCCTTACAGGTTGTGAATAGTTTTGGCTAATTGTTTTTACGACCGGCCGCCTGCCTGACATCAACCCTCTGGGATTTTTTGTATATATTATCACACTGTAATATGTAGTTTAAAGCGAAATATATAACAATTTATTTTAAAAAATAAACTACAGTAAATAAGGTCGACTGATAAATCTTATTTTTGGAACTTCATTAATAAAATATCTTGATAGTTTTATCTAAACGTATTTAAATACTAAGAAATAATTTTTACGAAAAACAAGCGTAAAATACTTCAATTATATTGTAATTATTATAAAATACTAATAAATTTAATACTAATGCATATGAATAAATCAAAAATTAACATAACCAATATATTAAGTTTAAAATAATAGTTAAAATATATATATATGTCATTTTTTAACGGTTAAATTTTCATAAAAATTTGAAAGCGAAAATAAAAATACCTCCGCATTAATAACAAATGACTTCCTGCAACGTTACTTGCGTTCCCATTACTGTGGCGAAAGTAACACGAAATATATACATTAATACAAAAAACGACTGTGACAAAAACGATTACAATCAATAGAAACGATAGTCGATGATAGAGAAAAAATATTAGATATATAATAAAAATAAATATGGCAATATAATAATAATGACTGTAATTAAATCGTTATGTAATAAATTAAATATTCCGACACGTGGATAGACGAAGGTCGAGCATAGTGTAGTGTCATGAAACTAAACATAAATTGACTAATCGACTTGGCAATGTTACCGTACCAATGGCGATTTCAATCTATCGATAAAACATAATACACATCACTAGCTATGATTTACAAATAATTTTAATATATATCGCGTGTTTTTTAACGTCTAAACAGCTGTTAGCATCAATCAGCTGATTATTTTGCAATTATCGATTGCATAATGCAACGTATTGCAATTGCAATTTATAACAAAGTTTTAATTTGCTTCTATTATGACTGTATGGTTTGTGACTTTCTAAACAACGCGTTCAGACCGGAGTTGGAGTTGAGCGTTAGTGGTGAGAAATCTAAACATATGGTATACTACAAATAAAACAAAGACTCACCTTTTCTGAGCAAGCAAAATCGTCAGTCTCCACAAATTAACACCAACGCTATAATATAACACTCCGGTAAACGTTCCTTTTTCTCTTTAAATGCATTATGCACTGTTATCAATGTGTTTCTAGCGAAAACGCTCTCTTTATGTCTTATTTAAAACAAATAGCTTTCGTCAGCAGACGAGCGTGCAACCGACACTCGTTGAAGTCCTGAACTAAAAAAATGTCAGCTGGTCAGCACAATTCTCATTGGTAAATCGATTTAAAATCTTCCAAACGTATAAACAAGTATATAACTATCCTCTTCTCACTTTGTATATCTCGCTCACACGCAGTTAAATAAATCGGATTTTATCAAAAGTTCAATTATTATATGTAAAAGTTATATCAAAATCAAGTGTTTCCCATCAATACGATTCTTTATAACATAGGTTTTTCAAAGGAACTGTGTCCATTTTTCTGTATTGAATCATATGGGAGACAAAGCAATCTGTCAACATTCTACGTCGCGTTTATTGACATTTGCATAACCTGTTTCCATTGGTCCGTGTACAGCTGTTTTTGACGCCTGTCTTGGTTATTAAAGCTTACAATCACGAATAACAGATGGCAGCACTTGAACAACAACAACAAATAAAATAAATTCTTTTAATTTAAAATAGTTGCACTGTTTTAATTCAAATTAACTAAATTATACTATATTTAATTCGTGTTGATGAAATTTGAACACATAATTAAATAAACCAATAAAAGATATTGTATTGACTCACAGTGTCATGATTTAGGATGTGTTATGACTAATGGCATCGTTGCCATAGTAACGTCGCTTTGTTTGGTAGTCAAGTGGTCTTGTCGATACTTGACAATTTATTACTTAGCTTTTATATAAAGTTAAAAATAACTTGGGCGTTATATAATATACAAAGTAATAGATAAAATGGATTCCGAAATTCTACTGGCTCGTGAGAACGAATTCAAAAAATTAAATATGCAACTGGAAAAGAAATCCGAGAATTTACTGAAACGAATTGAAAATGCCGTGGTGGGTTATCTTCTTTAATATATTTAATCTCTTAAATAAAAAAGGTTATTTTTATTATTTAAATCACTTTTGATTGCTTCTCTTCATTATTTCAAATATTTATTCATACAAAACATTTTATTTCTTTCTTCAATTCAAATATACTTATATTAATAGCATTTTTTTTCAATTAACTTAATGGTCTTAGTAGTTATAAAATGTGGTTATTGTGAAGTATAAAAAAATACATTTCTTTATACATTCTTTCTGAGTCTATTTATGTCTTGTAGCAAACCAGATACAGCAAAAAAATCACAGATTATAAAAACTAGATTTATTAGTGACATTGACATAATGAATATTATTTAAACCTTAAAAAAACTGAAATTTCTATTGAAAAAGTCATTTCTTTAAGCTATTTGTGTTGTTACCTGTTTATATATACTTAGTTGCTTTTTCAGTTTACTATATGTAAAATAATTTTATTCTGATAAAGGCTTTTTAATTTGAAAATGTTGCCATAAGTATTATATAGTCAGAAAATATATTTAAACATTTGATTTGATATGGCAATGTTATAAAATACATAATTATACATATTAAATAACACCAATCTAAGTAAAATATAACTTATTCTAATGTATTTTTTTGTCATTATAGTTTAGTTCTGGATTAGATCCTTAGTAAATATTCACTTTATTTATTTTTATTATAAATATAACTTGAGAGAGAATTGAATCAACCATTTCTATAACTAAAATAATTATAGAATACTGTTTAATCTGCGTATGAGAACATTAAAAACAATTTTTTTGCAGGAAAAACGAGATATATTTTCTGATTTTTTAAACAATTCGACCTTAACAGAGAAGCGATCACACAAACGAGGTTTTACTAAAGATAATTTGAGAAGTAAAACAGAAAACCAAATACAAAAAGATGATTTGAATTTAGAACATAGAGACTTGGAAGTGAAGGAGAGAAATGAATTTAAAAATGGAATGCACGAGAAATTACACACAGACGACTGGCTGGAGAGAAAGTGTGATTGTATAAATAAAAAAAATAATGATTTGGAATTTCTGTATGCCTTTGTATCTGTTAATGTTAAGAATAATGTTTTGCCGCCATCTTTTTTAAAAGGTAAGTGTAATAACATTTAAGTAAATTTAAAATATATCAGTATAATGAATATGTATATTTTGTTCAAGATAAAGTAACGGTGGAGAGTGTATGTAAGTTTATGTCAGCGAAAGTGAATTTAATGCAAGAGCAAATAAATAATGTGCAAGCGGCCATAGACAAAAAGGTAAGTTAAAGAGATTTTTTTAATTTTCTTACGAAAGAATTTATAACTGAAATATAATTTCAATAATAAGGTTTATATCAAGTAAATTATAACTCCATGTAATAGTTTTAATATTTATTACATTTTTTTTTAATTATTTAACTAAACTTAAATTTTATTTACAACGCCATCTATCTGCAAATAGTGGCAGTTTCAAGTCCCTTTATCAAAATGGTACCTTCTTGAAACTTTTTTCTTTTTTAACAGGCAAAGCAGTATGACAAACATATGATCCAACTAGCGGAATATGAGGCTGAGAGACTGTCTTTATTGAACAGAGACAACAACATGAAGAGTGAGATAGCTGATATTAAAGCTAAATACAGCGTGATGCAAAATAAACTTAATGTATGTGTAATATGGCTTATAATTGAACTAAATCCTTAATGGTTAATGTGTTCGAAATCTTTTGTATTTTTTGTACAAAGTTTTTCAACTATGCATCTCCATACATATATAATTATCATATATATTTAATTGTTATTGAAATTAAGGATAAAGAACGTCTCTACAAAGAACAGAGAAGTGTAACAGACAGACTGACAAATGACTTAAAGCAGATCAAATCCAGAAACACTAGTGTTGAAGCCCGGTGCGCCTCGCAGGAAGAAGTCATTGCAACACTGAAACAACAACTGGAGACAGCTAAAATTACTGAAAAGGTCGAATATTATATATAGTAATGTGTTTATTTCGTTGATTTGTTATTAATATATATTTTTATTATGTAGGAATTACGTGAATCAAGCCGTAATATCTCATCGTCCCAACAAAATGCCATCAGCCGTCTTGAAGCCAGGGTGAAGGCTTTAATTACTACAGTTGACAAACAGATGGCGCTGATACACAATCTGAGGAAACAAAACGTTATGCTGCAGACAGAGGGCGCTTTGAGAGCTTTTGAGAAAGAATACTGCGATTTTTTGAAACAGGATATGTAATAATAAAGATTGAAATTAAAGAAATAGATTTATTTTTATCTAAGTAGTTAATTAATGCCATTTCCCAACAGAAACTAGTAATTTTCTTTATATTGTCTACACTCTACATAAAGGTTCTACGAAAGCTTTTTCTTACTATGCCATTAAAATAAAAATAAAATATTTATAAAGTTTATTACATACATTAGAAATATACAGACAAAAAAATAAATAATTAAAAGTGGTTATGTTTATGAGTAACCATGATACTGAACCTTTGGTTTCTTAGCCTCGAACTCGCCTTGATTTTCCAAGAAAACAAAAATATACTACAAATCAAAAAAATATTCTTTATGTTCGTATTACCACAGATTCAATACTGCAATAATATCTAGGATTCGCGAGTATGTATCTCAATAAAACTAATATTTTCAGATTACTACGCGATTTTTTTTATTAATTTAAACTACGTACTCCCAACGTTTTAGTTACGTTACAATCGTGATCACGGGTAATTTCATGAAATTTTCATCTCGTAATATATAAATAATAAAAGAAACGAGTAGTGCAAGCGAAAATATTATATAACTGATTATAGGCACGGAATAATTTAACACATTACAAAATATTGCCAATAGAAATGGTAAAGCTTGAAAGAGAGATAAATATTTTTTTCGCTTAAAATAATAGTATTTCCTGGAATAGGATTGTAAGTAAGATTGAGATTAGCCCAGTTTATTATTAAGAAGACACAAAATTGCTTGACTGCGTGGAATCTAGAAGAATCTCTTCCAAATCAGCCAGAGCACCGAAATTCTGAAAATCATAAAAATTTATATAATGGAATAGTAATTAGATTCATTATTATTGTTTATACGAATTTATGTCTTTTAAAAAGAAAGTACCTAACAGAACGTGCGTTTCAAAATTCAATTCTATTTTGAATAAATTTTCGATATCATCTCACTAACGCCATCTGGGAGAGTCATTACGACTTACAAATGTTACTAAATAATACTAAATATGAAACAAAGCAAACAAATCTACAAATCTCTATTTAAACAGAGATGTTTTTTAATATTTAATTAAACAGAATTCATATACACAACATTGTTCTTGATAAAATTGTTGTTACAATCAATAATCAGGGTCGGTTATTTGTATGAGTCACTCAAATTCTTATTAAACGACCTCCAAGTCATTACGTCATGAAGAATTACTAATCAAATGTCATCAGTACATCCCAATTTTAGATATTATTGTTTATGACAAGAAATAGGCCTAATTTTGAAGTAAAATAAATAAGCTTCTGTTTTATCGTGATTTTTTAGTGTTGATTTTCCTTTTAATAAGAAAAAACTAAGTTTATATAACATAAAATCATCCATCCCGTTCTTTAACTAGCTGGTCGTGTAATTAAATAAAGTTATAACTGATTCGTAATCAATATATATTATACTCGTTTGAAATATCGTGTCTGTGTGTGGTACATTAAAGAAAAATTAGAAAATTTTCGAATTTAGGTTGACAAATAAGCTTGATCTAAGAGAAATGAAAAAAAGATAAAAATCTACGTGAAAAAAAGTAAAAATAACTTTGTACACATCTTTATCTTTGATAACGAAGAAATATTTCTTATATATATGTATATATAACTTAGCTTTTCTATTTAAATAACAATATTTTTTTATTCCAAAATGATTCTTCATAGTTATTTATTTTAACTAGACAAAGTGGCGGGAAAACATATGTTGTTTTTACATCAATTGTACCACAAACGCGATAACTCATAAGTCATAACCCAACAAGTCATAAGTCAGAACAGATCGACATTTCCTCTTCGTCGCACGTATCAATAATTTATAGCAAAATGCGTATATCATTTATATTATTTATATGTTCGGTGACCTACTTGAGTGTGAAGGCTTCACATTTAGTGCTAGGGAACGTGTCTGACCGCGTCGTTTTGGCAAATCAAACGAAAGTCGAATACGCGGGTTTCCCATTTATGAAGAGGGTGAAATTTTTCTTTTACAACACACCAGACAACCGACCTATCAGGGTAAGTTGATCATTTTATTTAAATGATTCTTGTCTTAATTATCTTATGTTTAAATGAAAATTATTACATGTTTATTAAAATGTAACATAACCTTGAGCAATGAATATGTTATAAATATAAATAGTCTCGAAGTACGCATCATTTATCAAATAATTATTTAATAAACACGACTGTTGGAATGCTGACATATTCATGTATTATAGTGTTTTGTAACGCAATATAAATTTAAAAAATCGATATTGTTTTTTTGTTTGTAATCTAAAAGAAAATTGATTCACTTCAATTAGAAGGGAAATTCCCGATAAAGACGCTTGTTTTTTTTAAGAGATCGCATCAGTTTTAGCGCTTATATATTATGTTTGATATTTTATATATTTTTTATGTGGGTAAATGTATGATTTAAATATTTTTATTTTAGGGCATTCAAGCTTTGGACCCACTTCACACGAAATCATCTGTCAATGTGACAGCCGGCGGCGTCGGCTTCCCGTTCGTCAACTTGCGTATGAAGAGTGAACGCGGTACAACTATGGTGTTCGATATAGGAATATATGTTGATCCTGACTTACGTTACTAATATAAAGTTATGAATTGTACTTGAAAAATTGATATACACATATTTTTAATAAGTCCTTCTTTCTTTATAATAACGGTAGATTAAATTCTACGATATAAATTCATTAATATGTACTTACAAAAGTCGTACGGTTCTGATACTTATCGATACAAAAAGCCTAGCCTGTCGGTAACAAAATGAACTCACTTACTAAACTTAGGACATATTATTTAAAACTATTGACATATTTTATATTATTCTTAGATTGAGTGAACACTCAAATTCCAATAACCATTTCATTGTATTTTTTTTTGCAACTTTGTACCTTCTCTTAAAAACAAGTGGCGTATTTATTTAAGTTTGACCAGGAATAATTTATCATCATCTCAGTCCAGTAGACTTCATGAAATGTCGTAAAAAGTAAAAACATTCAAGATTCTTGATATAAGTATAAAATAAAACTAACGCTAACATACGAAACGAACCTGTTAGATCTACGTTTAAGAAAATCCAATATATTTTTGCTTCAATATACTTTTAACAAAACAGCACCTTAAATGCTTCCCAATTAACGGTTCCTGTAAATTAAGGACGACTATAAACAAGCAAGTCTATGTCGACTTGTAAACAAATTGAATGTTCAATTTGTTAATAATTAGTTAAAATATCATACATATAACTCTCTAAATGGTGATTTGATAGAATCCATTTTATCATTTCTTACATTCTGCAATGGTGATGTGTAATGGACAACACATGCAAAGTTAATTTAAAATTAATATTGATACAAAATATATTTATATTCATCTGGTTACTAATAAAACTTTGAAATTGTAACTTATTAGACTAATAGTAATTCCCCTTTCAATGCACAGTAATATAAATAACATATTATCATTTGTTGAACAATTCTGCTATTAACTTCATGTGTCTGTATATTTTGTAAAACATTTCTGCTAACTGGTAAATTAGTATCTATTAATTAGTTTTCATTAATTATTGCCCGTCTTATATAACAACAATAATATTGTAAGAGCACTAATGAAGAAAATAATCATAATTTTAGAAAATTATTCACAAACTTATGAAAATTTGAGGTTCTTAGTTAAATGCAACCACTTAAACTTTTCATAGAACAAAGAAATAAAACCACAATATATATGAATATAACCAATATAATATAAAAGAACACAGTACCATTGAAATATATTAGGTAGGTTATAACATATTAAAAAAGCAGTTCTATTTAACAGAATGCAACATACAATTATCCTAAAGATATCATAAGAGTAGCTACCATTTTGTTTATTAAAACAATATGGCCGTTATTAACATTGTAAATTTCTTTTCAACAACTATCTAATACTTATATAATTGTTGCAGAATAATTGGAATATAAGCTTGCATGAAGATCGTATGCATAGTTAATTTGTCACCAAATCACTTATACCGGACATCATAAAATTGTCCACACAATTTGAGTCACTTCAATTAATAACCGACTTCAAAAAAGGCTTTATATCTGATATGTTTGTTAAAAGAACCAATGATATGTTTGTTAAAAGAACCAAACCAAAAAGAACCAACCAGCGTGACTGGTAAATTACTATCGATATTTGAGGACGTGATATTTGACGATCATATATGACGAAATAAAAATTAATATAACATAAATATTAATAAACTTCTAAGTAAAGTTAACCAAAAGTTATGTAATTAATTACGCATCGTGTGAACACCCTACAGATTAGGTATACACTGACACTCACACATACGCGTGTCGTGACGTAGTGTTGTATCAGCACGCCGCCGCACGTGTCCACACTTGAACACTTGGAACGTGTACACACTTTACTTATTTATACGGAAATTTTGTCAAAAATTAAGTACCTATTTTTTTTACATAATTCGAATGAGAATCATGTACCAAGTATTCTCCTTAAATATTGATAGTAATTCACCAGTCACCCTGTATAATTTCAAAGATTATTAACAAATAGATGATATAAATCCTTGTTATTGAAGACGGTTATCAATTTCTTGGTGATAGTCACCAACAAAACATGGCCAATAGACCTTTGACCTTACGAGGCATCCAAAATCACTGTTCCTCCTCAACCACTTCCCCGGGTTCTTGAATTTCGACCTCTCGTTCCCTATTCTCAAGTTCTATCACAGGGTCAGCGGTAGCTTCTGCCAAATTGGTCACAGATTTTGACTTGAAGCACTGAAAGTCCACATGTCTGCTTTTTGCCTCCTCTTTTTCCCAGGACATATGTATGAAGGGTCGTTGGACATAATTATATATGACCTCTGCCCTTCCTCCGGGTCTTTTTCTCACTTTTTCTTTATAAGTCGGATAGCCTTCCACGCCGAGACGAATCTTCTTTAAACCGCGCTCCTTCATCACTTGTTTGGCTACATCTCTGAAATTAATAGAAAAATTCGTGAGTTTGTATGTTGTTAGAGCAAAGAGACAAAAATAACATATTTAATGGCAATTAACGCGAACAAAGTCGTCGATAAAACATAGTATATGTAATTCTAATACTAGTCTAGTAATTCATTAGAATACTCAAAAATCCAGTAAAAATTAGATCTTACTTCATGTTCAGATTAATTTTATATTGTGCAGTCAAAATTCATGTATGCACATGTGTTATGTAGAACTCAAAAACTATATTTTATTTTTGTTCTATATGTATAATGTAGCCATAATATTAAATATGGTGGCACAAACAATATGGTATGCTATTAAGACAATTGTTAAGGTGTCTCCAGATGTGTCAAGAATCTTGGGATTGGAGAATATAAGAGTGTTATCACATTGAATACTATTAGCAGGATTTATATCTACAACCTTTGATAACAGCAATCATCATGCTATACCCACTAAGCTATTATGTTCACTCAGTTTTATGAAATTCATTATATGTATTATATATATTTGTATAATAATTCAAGCACTACCTAACCATAATAACTAACTTATTTCCCACTACAATACTATATAAGTCACCGACTATATCTATCTAGGCTACACAAACGACTCACCTATTCTCAATATACTTGAAGAATCTATATAACGGTGTGGATAGAACAGTCTGGCTGTATTCATCACCCATCTGCGGTGGATACTGTTCATCCCAGTCTACACTATCATCATCTAATAGCACCACTACATGACACTCTCGGTCCCCTCGCTCGGCTGATTCAACCATTAGAGGCAAGATGAGACGCTCCAGGAAATTTTCAAACTGCCGGCGGGCTCCCTCGTTTGACAGCTCGTGTAAAAGACCGCGAAGGTTCTAAGAGTTATGACAATTGGAACCTCCTTTAATGTCTTCGATGGATGTATATGAATTTAATTAAAACCTCCTTTGATAGATTTATTGGCTGAATGTAAAAATGTTACTAAAATCTCCTTTTATGTCTTGAAGAGTAATTTAATGTAAATATAGGCAATATTCAAAGAATTTGTGTCATATCAAAAAAATATTTTGAAAATAATTAAATAGTGACATTTGATATAATTATAAAGAAAGCAAAACTTAAAAAAGAAAGAACTTAAGTATAAGTAAATTAATTAGATTATGGAACACAAACAGGGATATGTAATTAACATACACTTATTTCAAATAATTCGAAATAGTGAAGTAAAAGAAAATGTAAACTATTGAATGTCTATTAAAACTATTAAATTTCAAAACCATACAATAATAAGTTGTAGATAGTTTTTGACATACTAACTTAAATCTGTGATTTTCTTTATATAATTGACAATATTGGTTCAATTTGAATCCTTTTACAAACTTTATGATGCTTATTTATTATTATATATGTATATTTACAGATTCCCATACTTAGAACCTATTATTCTAAATTCTCCTAATTACTTAAGAATCTTTTTCAGTTTGTATGCCATTTTAATTACTAATTTACTTCTATTGGCACCAAATTACTTAATTAACTATCGAACACTAATACTTTATCAAATCCGATCAACAGTTTCTGAGTTATCAACAGACAAACATATCAAAAACAAAATTAAAATAAATCTTACTTGACATCGGACTGTATTAGCATCAAACGGCACAAGTAAGTAGTCGCAGGCTTCTCTCAATTCTTGAACAGATACTGTTGGTGGACATCTGATTGTTCCCCCTCGATAATACTCCAAGATAGCCCTGAATACAGTCGCTGATATGCCCTCGGCTACCTCATATTCACCGCGCTCGTTGGGGTGTGTTAATTCTTTACCTGTAAATTAAATATATGATAATAAGAAATGGAAGTGTTAGAAAATGTATATTATAAAATAAAATTGTTCATTATAAAGTTAATGACTAAAATATTTTGTGCAATTATAGCTTTTTAAACCGGAAGTGGTATGTTACTCTTGGCATTTTTTGAGTCGAAATGCCAGTTTTCATGACATCAGTCTATTTAATAGTATATAATAGGAATGAGTAACAAACATACAAATTACTTATTATATTATATATGAATGAAATGAAGCAGTATTAATTAGTAACTTCAAATAAATATTTTTTATTATAAGTTTACTTTCTAAATTACTTTTTATATAACTTAATACTTAAAACACATCTTATAATGTACAGATATATATTTTTTAATATAAATTAAACTTATTCATAAATTATAATTCACAATTAAATATAACTTCAGTATATACTAATATTATATATCCAAGTTAATGAAGATTTCGATAAAACTTTTTAGTAATGTAGCTTACACATTAGAATAGCACATATGATACAATTTATTCTGGAATACCAGATAGTTTCTAATCGATCTTGGTAATAATAATTGTATAGGACTTATAAGATAGATTTAGAAGCTATAAATAGATATATAGCAACTATAGAAAGACATAGTAGTAAGTTTGTTATCACACTTATTGCTTCAATACACTATACATTTATCTCCAAGTAGCATTGCCAGGTCGCCAAACCTAATAGCCAGAGAGACCAGCCAGTTTGGCCGGACATTTGGTTAAAAAAGCCGGACACCCTATATTATTGAGGATTTTGTCTTAGTATTAATAGGTACGACAATTTTATTGTATGTAAAATCAAGTCTTTTTGATCATTATCATAAATCTTGTTAATTTGTAGTGAAATAATAAATAAAATTGAATGCCAAATCAGTCTTAGATAGGTACTTTATTATTAATTTGCGAAATGTAAAAAGCCTAACAAAAGACGGACACCG
The DNA here is from genome assembly GCA_916720795.1 of Danaus chrysippus. Lineage (NCBI taxonomy): Eukaryota > Metazoa > Arthropoda > Insecta > Lepidoptera > Nymphalidae > Danaus > Danaus chrysippus. The sequence continues at coordinate 1,813,169 of CAKASE010000070.1, forward strand.
TTTATTTTAGCCGGACATGCAATCAAAAAGCCTAACTATGTGGCTTTATCCAGACGCCTGGCAATGCTATCTCCAAGCCTAAGTCAACATTCACACAGACAAACTCACAGGCAAAAACTAGTTGATGTATAACAACTAATATAATATTGAAAAATATGTTATAAAAGCTTTTTATTCAATTAAAATAAATGTAATGCAATTTTAAATTTGTTGTTGAAGAGATATTATAAAAATGTATGGAAAATCCTAACACTATTTAAGAATCTTTTAAATATGCAAAATATAAGACAAAATTACAATAGAAGAAATATAGCAGTACTTTAATTAATCTATTTAATAAGCCTGCAATTTTAAATATATGTTTTTAAGACATCCTTACACTTTTTTTCTTTGTCTCACTCTTTCTTAAAACCATTTTATACAATATTCTTTTCAATGCATAACTAATTAATCTTAACGTTGATAGTCATATTAATTATGATTCATTGATTTTTAAGATGATTTTGATTGATTGATTAAGAGACAATGAGAAAAAATATATAAGGAAAAAAAAATTCAATTGTCATATTCAATATTAATAACCAGTTTCAAGAAAATCTAGATTTTTCAGTCTAAATATGAATTTTGTATGAAATTGTTGCATGATTCTTTTGTTTGTTTATCACAGTCATACTTACTAGAACTAAACATAAGTCCGAGCATTGTATTCGGATGTGCGGTGAACTGTGCGGGATCGACGACGAATCTCGTATTATCAACGACCAACGTGATCCTGTCTTCGCATAACTGATTTTTCTGACCGTTTTTCGGGAAATCCTGGCCCGATGTGGAAGGTATGGGAGCGTTGGGATTTTGGTTTTTTGGAGGCATATTCGGCGGCATCCTTCTAATATTCGGTCCGTTGCGTTTGGACAGACGCTTACGGCGATCTTCGGCGTCTGTTCTGTATTCTTCTGTATCGCTACTGCTGTCTGGGTAGAAAAAAGATCTGCGTGGCTCTGACATGGCCCCCTGGCCGTTGGCTTGAGAGTCAGACATGGACGCTCGCTCTAAACGAGCTCTTACATTACGATTAAAGTTTTTGTTATCAAAAATAACTTAACGTAGAGGATTTTTTGAACAGTTTCGTCGTGGTAACTTGTTGGCTGGTTGCAAAAGTAATACAGTTTATACAGTATGAAGTATGAACGTCACTTGTGTTCACAACTGACAGGTACATAATACAGAAAGTTGCTAGACGTTTCTTAAGTTATATTTGTCAATATTAATTTCAAACAAAAAAAATATTATTAGTAATAACAAAAGAAAACATGTTTTATTTCAGACGTTACATAAAATGAAGTAATTTTTTTTAAGTTCATTCATTTACAAATTGAACTTTTGTAACTTTTGATATAATAATTTATTGCACCCAATTTACAAGGACACATAAATAGTATAGGAATTATAAAAAATGTTCAATAAATTAATTATATAAAATATAATTGGTAATACCAATAATAATGATATTAATTATAACTCTAACATAATCACTTAAGGTATTCGAACGTAAAAAAACCCACCCTAATGATTCGGTTGTTGACTCTTTTTCTGTCAAATCACCTAATAGTTGGATGAAATAAAATTATTTTTGTTATTATAAATTATAGTGTTCAATTAAATATTACTCAAATGTTCTATAAGCTACAGTGAATGGATAAAATAACTTTTGCGCGACTGACGTCATATAAACTGAAAGATAAATCTTAGTGGTTACTTGTTAGTATAAAAGGGCATTTATAGGTTTAGTTTTGGGAAATTTAGTTATTATGGAACATAAAGAAGAGTACCACGATCCGGACTATCCAGAAGCACCGGCGGTTGAGAAGCCAGACAAGCCAAAAGTCTCTCAGGAAGATAACATTCAAACAATAAAGACTATATTACGCCGCGAGTTTCAAAATGAATTGGATGTTCGTGAGAGGGAAGTTAATCTGATCGACCAAAGGTTTGTCCTGTAGTTTCCACAAATTAACTATAATAATTAAGAATACATTACCAAAAAAATACAAAGTTAATACAGTTACAACATAAATTTGAATAAAGAACATGTGGTTTTATTGTAATATCAAGAGAACTTTAATAACTTTGTAATGAAAATATTATGTGTTAAATATATTGTGACTGAAATTAATTTAATTGAAGCTTTTTTAACAAATATGAAAACAATAGTTATAGATTAAGTGTGTCTGTAGAAGAATCGGTTAGATACCAAATTAATATATTTTAAAATAGGTTATATATTTCTTATACTACAATACAATTTTACTTTTAAATTGTTAAAATATTATTTTATATGTGATATAAGTTTCCCTTAAGTCTTAAATTATTAAACTTTAAACTTTTTCTAGCCTTAATAATTCTTAATTACTTATTATTTTTAACATCTCCGTCTATAATATAGATTTTTCTAGAATTTTCAAAGTTTTATTCAACTCAATTTAGCAATTGCAATTACAATTTTGTCGAGAGGACAAGATCTCACAGTACATATAATTGTTATGTAATGTTTATTTATTATATTGTGAAGTAAATTGATATATATATATATCTTTGTGTGTATATTTATGTATATATAATATGTAAATTTTCGCTAATTATAATTTTATCTATCAAAAGGATTTCTGGTTGTTATATCTTTTAAAAGATAAGTTATCCTTTGTGTTTCACTTTTCTCTTATAATACTGTAATTATTTCCACATTTTGGTATATAAATAAGTAATATAATTTGAAATCATTAAGTTTTTGAAAATAACATGTTTATTGCGAATTATGATTGCTTATAATAAAAATTGTGGCGATTGAAATAATATACATGATATAGATTTAAAATTATCAATAACCGACTTGTCTTGCAAGTATATTGAAGGATATATGTAAGATATAATATAATAAGTGCATCAAATCAATGTTTCTATATGACTAAACTGACTGAATATTATTACTTTATTCTTGATTAAATTATCTTAATCAATAATTCTGTGATGCTCATATTACAGCATCTTAGATTTTCGGGAGTATGTATGTATGTATGTAAATCGATGATTTATTCTAAGCTAGCTTTCCGCCCACAGCTTTGCCGGCGTGGAGTTTGGTTACATCGCTTTTCCAAGAGAACCTTCCGAAAGTTTAGGATAAAACTATCCTATGTTCTTTCTCAAGATCAACTCTATCTCTGTACCAAATTTCATTAAAATCAGTTCCGTGGTTTAGGCTTGAAAGCGTAAAAGACAGACAGAGTTACTTTCAAATTTATAATATTAGTAGGGATTCATGATTTTAAATGAAACTAATATTTTCGGATTTTACTTCGCGTTTTATTTTAGAAACTACATACTCCCGACGTTTCGGCTACTTTTCAGCAACCGTGATCACGGGCAGACGAGATGTGAGTGTCTGTCAGTTGGTCTGGTCATTTTATCTCCTACCGCCATCGATTTCTTAATTGTCTTGCGTACCGCTCTGGATGCCGGCAAAATGCGCTCACGGTGTCTTGAGGTCCTGCGGTGTGGTCACGGACATGGGATTTTATATTTTTAAGAAGAGGATCCCAGGTGTTTGATAGGTTCCAGCCATCTTCTCTATTGAAATTTGGGTGTTTTTTAATTTCAATAGCCTCGCGGATTAACCTTGGTATATATCTGTCTTCACGAGCGAGGATCTGTGGTTTATCAAATCTAATGTAGTGGCCTGGTTTGTCCAATGCATGTTCGCACACTGCTGACTTCGACGCGCGCCTATTCCTGACGTCTGAAACGTGTTCCTTAACCCTTGTACCGATGCTTCTCTTTGTCTGTCCGATGTATGACAAGCCACAGTCACAATCAAGTTTATATACACCCGCTTGTTGTAAAGGAATGTTACTCTTGATTGGTCTCAAGAATTGGCTCACTTTCTTATGTGGTTTATAAATAGTCTTGATTGAAACCTTCTTCAAGATGTTGCCTATTCTGTCAGTAACTCCCTTTACATATGGTAGAATTGCAGGTTGTCGCTCAACTGTAGGTGGCTTCGTCTGGTTCTTGCGATGCTGGCGAGGCACGGGCAGGCTGTTGATGGTCAGAGCATGTCTTACATGCTGCAGCTCGGCCTCTAGGTGGTCAGCATCACAAAGGCGTTGTGCTCTCTGTAACAAAGATTTACCAACGGTAGCTAACTGTACAGGGTGGTGGTGTGATTTACCATTGAGGTACCTATCCGTATGTGTGGGTTTTCTATAAACAGTATGTCCCAAAGTATTGTCAGGATTCCTGATGACTAGTATATCAAGGAAAGCTAAAGAATTATTTGCCTCTAATTCTATAGTAAACTGGATCTTATTATTGATAGAATTAAGATGGTTCAAGAAAGCAGATGTTTTGTTTTTATTTAATATTGTGAAAGTGTCATCTACATAGCGTTTATAAATTAAGGGTCTTATTGTAGGAGAGCTAAGGGCTCGCACCTCGAAGTCTTCCATGAATATATCTGCGACAACGGGGGAAACCGGCGAACCCATTGCTACTCCATCTACTTGTATGTAGAATTCATCCTTCCACATGAGATAGCCAGATGTTAGGCAGTGCTTTAACAATTCTGCATATTCAATAGGCATCTTATTATCCTTTAACTTACCTCTTACAATCTCAATGCAGTCAAGAACAGGTAGATTAGTGAATAATGACTGTACATCGAAACTGACCATAATGTCATTGTCTGTCAATTTTAGGTGTTTAATGTCATTGACAAACTGGTAGGAATCCTTAACAAATGACTTTGTGTGGCCCCGGAGTGGTGATAATATCTTTGAAAGGAATTTAGCCAGTTTATAAGTTGGTGAATCAATCTGCATTGGACAAACCAGGCCACTACATTAGATTTGATAAACCACAGATCCTCGCTCGTGAAGACAGATATATACCAAGGTTAATCCGCGAGGCTATTGAAATTAAAAAACACCCAAATTTCAATAGAGAAGATGGCTGGAACCTATCAAACACCTGGGATCCTCTTCTTAAAAATATAAAATCCCATGTCCGTGACCACACCACAGGACCTCAAGACACCGTGAGCGTATTTTGCCGGCATCCAGAGCGGTACGCAAGACAATTAAGAAATCGATGGCGGTAGGAGATAAAATGACCAGACCAACTGACAGACACTCACATCTCGTCTGCCCGTGATCACGGTTGCTGAAAAGTAGCCGAAACGTCGGGAGTATGTAGTTTCTAAAATAAAACGCGAAGTAAAATCCGAAAATATTAGTTTCATTTAAATGTGTACTCGCGAAAATCTTAGATCTCATTATTCATGATTTTTCTGCATAGTAAATATTCAAAATAAATGTCAAAAAAATAATTTTCTGTAAGTCGATATTAGTATATGTCGAAGAAGAGGCCAAAACGTGGTTTTTAAAATGAGTGACGTCAGCATAACTGACGTCACCAGCGCGGTTTGTTCTCGAATGTCGTCAGCCCTTGAGGCTATCGAAGGTAACCTCACAGCCCTCACAGCCGGTGGGACGGTGTCTCGCTTCCAAGAGGTCCGATCCCTGCGACGGCTCCAGCACGACTATCTGTAATCAGTAATCTCGCCTCTATTTATAATGACTAACAGCCATTGTTATGACTTCACTCGGACAGGTTGTTACGCGAACGACACCTGATAATTTATCTACCCTCAATTATTGATTATTAAAATTGTAACTGCGCCGACACGGCCATTCTGACAGTTGGTGCGCGCTCTGCACCATCCTGCATTCTTGGTTAAGATTCCCTGGTCGCCTGAGAATGAAATAAAAACAAAAACTGATTGTTATGAGCTAGCTCAAGGGTAGCACATGATTAGTTCAAAGATGTAACACTCTCCAGATCTACGGTGTATACATGTCTCCTCACGGTTCCACAAGGCGTCCCCTCGTTATCTCATGGTTCTCTTACGGATACATCAAGGACCTGTGGTTAGCTCAAGGATAGCACGTAATTAGCTCAGAGGTATCACTCTTTGGTGCATACATGTCTCCTCACGGCTTCACAAGGCATCCCTACAGAATCTCATGGTTCTCTTATGGATACATCATGGACACGAGGTTAACTTGTGGGTAACACGTGATTAGCTCAGAGGTAACACTCCAGATCTGTGGTGTACACTTGACTTCTGATCGTTTCACAAAGGATTTAATTTTTAGGATGTTGCTGTGGTCTGGGCGGTCTTGTACGCCGTGGTCCACAGAGGCTCTAAGGGATTGAGGTAGGTCGATGCTGTGGTCTAGGACTTTTTGTCCGTGGTCCACAGGGGCTCTGAAACATTGAAGAAAAATTCCATTATTATCAGATGGACGAGCAGAAGTGAACTATCCCACTTCTGATGTCGAAGAAGATGCCAATACGCGGTTTTTAAAATGAGTGACGTCAGCATAACTGACGTCACCAGCGCGGTTTGTCCTCGAATGTCGTCAGCCCTTGAGGCTATCGAAGGTAACCTCACAGCCCTCACAGCCGGTGGGACGGTGTCTCGCTTCCAAGAGGTCCGATCCCTGCGACGGCTCCAGCACGACTATCTGTAATCAGTAATCTCGCCTCTATTTATAATGACTAACAGCCATTGTTATGACTTCACTCGGACAGGTTGTTACGCGAACGACACCTGATAATTTATCTACCCTCAATTATTGATTATTAAAATTATAACTGCGCCGACATATACTATATCAATGAAATAAATAAATTTCAAATAGTAATAAAGAAAAAAATTCATGTACACAAGCAGGACTCAAATTTGCAACATAAGAATATTTTTACTGTTGCTTTACTAAGCTAAATTGCTAACTGCTAACTGAACTAGAATTAATGAACTAGAGAACAAAATTAATCATTCTTCTTCTACCTGTCAATGTCCCAAATATAGCCAGGGTCTGCCTAAAATTAATTATTATATATGTATATATCTATAAGTTTTCTTATAGAAAATCTACACAATACATCAAATAATTAATTCCAGGATGTCTTTAGCAAGACGGTATCTTCATGAGTTGAGGTATGCCCTCGTGAACAGCTACTATAACAATCCGAAGCTACAACTATCAGCTAGCCAAGTAGAAGATGAGGTTGCAGCACAAACAGAACCAAGAGCTAGATCTGAAGTAAGTATATACTACTAAATGAAACTAATATGTTCAGATTACTACATTTTTTATTGCTAAGTTTTATCAAAATCTCTCATTTATGACATTAATAGAATATTTAAAGCTTATTCCAGTGTTTCAAAATATTACTTATATGATGACATTTATTGAAAATTTTAAATATGTATTTATAAAGGAACATTAATCATATAAGTGGTTATAATTTCTGTATTCAATAAATTTCTTTCAGTTAAGTTTCAACCATTGTTAGTCTAATTTATTTTATTATTAAAATTTTCACTCACCAAATTTATTTTGAAGACAGTTAAAACATAACTTATATACAAAAATAATTAACTTATCATTATGAAATGCAAGAGCTAGTTGTAAATAAACTTAAATACAGATATAAAACTTTATATAATATTTATAAATAATTTAATGAAATTGTTTATATTTGTAGTATTTAATAAAACGATATGAAATACGTAATATATGTATTGCTAGTAGCAAGACTGAATTAAAGAAGTTAATATAATAAAATCTATCTACGTTATATTTGACATCATATAATAAAGAAATTAAAATAAACACCTCTATTCCATTCAACAAACTCCTTTGTGTTTCCACACAGTACTCAAGATTATAATTCGTCAAACAAATAAAAATATTGACATTGGCTGAATATTACATGATTCCAATTCAAATAAAGCTATAGCATAAAAAGTGTCATAGCAAAAAGTTTATATATAATGTATAAGCAAAAAGTATGTATATAGTATGTAAATATTTCACAGGTTTCATCTATACTCCGCAACACTCAGCCCAGGATACATCCATCAGTACAGAAGCTGCTCGGCAAGAAATCTGTTGCCATCGAGGAGATATTCAAGTCCAGGGCACCGAGGAAGACTAGGAGGGATTATGGGGTTTGTATCATCAGAAGTATTTATAATACAGTGTAAACTCTATATAACGACACTCGATTTAACGATAAACAGACTATACGCAATAGCGTTCGAATAACATTCTTTTTTATGTACATAAGTACTAACACTAGTCTGAAATAAACTTTGTCTTTTTATAATTCTGATTTTACTTCTCTCTATTTAACGACAACTCTATAACGCTATAAAATGCACGGTCCCTTCAGTGTCGTTATATAGAGTTTACACTGTATATCAAATGTATGTATAGTATATCATATATGTATAAGCTGATCTTTGGATTTTGTGTGAGTGCACACGGATAGTGTAGGTTTGAACCGGTTTATTCTGCTTTTACTCCGCCCCACACTTTGACTTAACTCTTTGTACTGGTAGCAACGTCAAATGTTGTAAATGCAATGTCAAGTGAAGAAAAAATGTGTATAGTTTTTTCAACTTTTTTATTAATTATTATATTTTTTCTATAATATTTTCATCTGGACTTTTACAAGATTTGCTTACACATCTCGTCTGCCCGTGATCACGGTTGCTGAAAAGTAGCCGAAACGTCGGGAGTATGTAGTTTGTAATAAAAAATAAAAAACGCAAAGTAAAATCCGAAAATATTAGTTTCATTTAAATGAGTACTCGCGAAAATCTTAGGTCTCATTAAGATTTGCTTATTTTATTTTTAATCTAGAATAGCCCTAGCACTTATGTATCTATTTAAAATGTAATAAAATTCAATTCTAAAAGTTTTGTGTCTAACTCTACTTTTACTTTCAATCACACAAATGCAAAGCTCGGCTTAAGTCTCGCGGATTATATGTATGTATGTATGTGTGTTACGTCAATTGTTGTTACTTAATATTGAAGCTGCTGCCCGAAAGCTAATAATCTGTTATTTTAGCTAAGTGAAAGTTTTGACCAACTACAGCTGCGTGCAAAAGTATTAGGCACCCCTATTGTTAGTCACTATCTCATTATATTGCGGTCAAGTGTGTGTTTTATGGTTTAGCTATTGTATTAGAGGCAATTTTTAACCAAATAAAGATAAAAGTAAATATTTATGACATCCAGGTGTGCTCCTAAGCGGTGTTTCTTCGAATTTGCTTTTTTTGCGTTTCGGGTTATAGTGTGTTATCAGTGCTTGCAGTGAACATACACGTCTTCTACGAAACTATTTCTATCACAATTCTAACGACTAACATTTATCGTGTTAATCATGCCGAAAAAATCTGAACTTAGTGCTGAACAGCGTCTAAGAATTAAGATTTTACATGAACAAGGCATGTCTCAGGTTAAAATAGCCCGAGAAGTGAAGTGCTCGCGATGTGCAGTTCAATATGCTATAAATCGGTTAAAAGAGACTGGCACCCATGAAAATAGACCAAGAACAGGCAGAAGAAAAGTTACTACTGAACGGGAAGATCGATTGTTGATTAGGCAGTCTCTACAAAACAGGAAAAAAACTGCTTTAGAGCTCGCTGCAGCATTATCTGAGGCAAAAGGCAGCTCAGTGAGTGTTTATACTGTGAGAAGAAGACTTCTTAAAGCTGGATTAAAAGGATGTAAAGCAAGGAAGAAGCCGTGGCTGTCAGAACACAATAAGAAAAATCGGTTGGAGTGGGCTCTCAAACATAGAGATTGGTCAGTGGAAGATTGGTCCAACATACTGTGGTCAGACGAATCTAACTTTGAGGTATTGTTATTTATTTTATGTACAATATTAAAACACATAAATGTTTTTAAAATAACGTACTGCAAGAAAAATAATAACTTTGAAAATAAATGTGTTTTTTTCGTTTGGCATAGGTGTTTGGAACACCCGGTGTGACTTATGTTAGGCGAAGGGTTGGCGAAGAATACAACCCAGAATGTGTGGTTCCCACTGTTAAGCATGGTGGAGGCTCAATAATGATCTGGGGCTGCATGGCTGCCGACGGAGTGGGCGAAATGGTGTTGTGTGAGGGACGAATGAATAGTGTTAAATACACTGAAGTTCTGGAAACAGCACTAGCAACGTCGATAACGCAAATTTTCGGTGATACAAACACCGATGGCCTGAAATTTCAGCAAGACAACGCCACTTGCCACAAGTCCGCACATACCATGAAGTGGTTTGCTGAAAATCATATTGATCTTTTGGACTGGCCTCCACAATCACCAGACCTCAACCCGATTGAGCATATTTGGTCCATTTTAAAGAAAAATATCCGCAGGCACTCGATTAGCAATAAACAAGCTCTATTGGCCGCGTTACAGCAGGAATGGAAAAATATATCAAGAGAAGAATGTTTCAGGCTGGTAGAGTCAATGCCAAAAAGAGTGGCTGCGGTTATTAAGTCAAAAGGTGGACCTACAAAATATTAATTATTTTCTTAAAATAAACCATTGTAATCATAAATACACTTTTATTTACACTCGCTATGCTAAAACACCCTAAAACTTGTCTTACTGTAGGGTGCCTAATACTTTTGCCCGTGGCTGTATTATGATCTAAGCGCACGGTAGTGCGCCGGCCAAGTTCCACAGGCCGGCGCACTACCGTGCACTATATTTACACGAACCGTTTCGACCCACTTTTGACCCCCCTGTAGCTCAGTGCCTATTGCAAGTACAGAGATAAAATTTTACCTACGTAATCATATACTAGTACTTAAGCAGTATGCCAAATTTCATAGATAAAGCTTCAGTAGATCCTGAAATATGACCCTGTGAAAATAGCTAATTTTGGCACTGACTCACTGACAGGTAATCAAAACCTCTAGGCCACTTCCCATTGTTTTAGCATTATGAAATTTGGTACACAGGTTGTGTGTTATATGTAGATTAACAAAAAATTAAGAAATTTAAGAAATCGGTCAAGCGTGAGTTACCTCAATTCTAAATATCGAATTTTTAATAAATTCGACCCACTTTTGACCCCCTGTAGCTCAGTGTCTATTGCAAGTACAGAGATAAAATTGTACCTACGTAATCAAATACTAGTACTAAAGCAGTAAGCCAAATTTCATAGATAAAGCTTCAGTAGATCCTGAAATATGACCCTGTGAAAATAGCTAATTTTGGCACTGACTCACTGACAGGTAATCAAAACCTTTATATAGGCGCTCAGCTCAGCACAATAAAATACATAATAATGAAATATTAATAATTAATAATATGAGTACATCTATCAATCGGTGATAAATGAAACTAAAAAACAAAAAATAAATATAGTTTAAAAAAAAACTAAAAAACACGCTCCAATGATGAATGAAACCGCGTGGAAACTAATTTATAACCTTTACAACCTTGGAAATCAATTTAATTTAAATTGTTTTTTAATTGTATATATATTTATTGTCATGTATACATAATGCACACTGTATAACTTAATTAAATATTGCTTACCTAAAAAATCAGGTTTCTATTGTTTAGGTACGATTTCTTGAAAAAAAGTATTGAAATCTCACCAAAAACATGCCTGTTAAAAAGGGGGCCAAGTTCCAATCGGCTAATTGTTTGCCTAAAAAAAGGGGTGAAATCCAATCTAATGCTAAGTTTAGATGCACTTTGAAATCGATCATAATCATCTTCATCAACAGCATGATCCACTGGTAAACATTTGCCATTCCCAAGACTCGCCACCACACCCAGGTTAATTTAATTATTTAAATTATATAAATATAAATAATTATATAAATATAAATAATAATATAAATAGTAAATTAATGATACAATTAATTAAGTGTTACGTACAGCACAAAAACCTGCCAAGTTCAAATTTAGAAGTATTATAATTTTAGATATTTTTAACCAAGCACCTACGTATTTTCACAACTATACCATATTTTAAGTTGGGTGTATGGTAAAGTGAATTTCGGCCAGATGGACCGTTGACGTGAATAAGGTGGCGGGTAGTGGCTGGATGTGGAAGGCAGAGGACTGGGTGTGGTGGCGAGTCTTGGGAATGGCAAATGTTTACCAGTGGATCATGCTGTTGATGAAGATGATTATGATCGATTTCAAAGTGCATCTAACCTTAGCATTAGATTGGATTTCACCCCTTTTTTTAGGCAAACAATTAGCCGATTGGAACTTGGCCCCCTTTTTAACAGGCATGTTTTTGGTGAGATATAAACTAACTTAATCTCATTGTAGTGTTTTCTATTTTTCTACAATTTATTTATAATTTTAGGCATTACAATTAATATTATTAATTATGTGCACATATTAAAACAGTTACACTAACTTTCAAAGTAATAATGATGTATATGGAGGTTGAGCATTTATTACTTAATGAGAATAATTCAAATTAACTTTTGAAATATATTAAGGTGTTTATATATATTATTTAAAGATAACTCAGAATTAACATCTGAAATACTAGTAAATCATTAACAAATTAACAAACCAATGTTTTAAAATATATATAAATTTTCCAGGCCATGGTACAAAAAAGAAATTACACTATATCAGCTGATGAGACAAAATCACTACGACCGGATAAGAATGACCTTAGTCTGACTGAGGTCAAGATGGAGAATAATGAACTTGAGGGGTCATCGGTCAAAGGTCAGGCTAGTAGCAAGCCCAAGAAGATACCTCGACAGATAGACCCAAAGGTCAATAATGTGATCACATTAGACGAGGTCACCAGGAACCAAATGAAACACAGATATAGGATTATAATTGGTGAGTAAATAATAATGTACAAAAGTCAGTGGTGGCCTAGTGGTTAGAGAGCCCGCCTATCATGTACGAAGGCGCGGGTTCGATCCTGGCCAGGGCAAGTACCAAGATTTTTCCGGGTCATACATATGTACTTTATAAGATTATTTAGACATCACTGATTAATGCATTCCCAAAAGAGGGTTGATGTCAGGCAGGCGGCCGTTTAAAAAAAAATTAGCCAAAACTATTCACAACATGTAAGGCAGACCCTGGCTAAAGCTGGGAAATTGCCAGGTAGAAGAAGAATAACGACTAGATGTCCAAAGAAATATTATTTTTAGAAGTGAAACTTAGTTTTGAATATAGGAAGGCAGAAATTAATTTTTAAAGATTTTTTTGGTGTTTTAAGAGAAAAAAATAATATTTTGTAGAAGAAGTGAAACTTATTAATGTTGGAATGAAAATAGGAAGTCAGAAATTGATTTTTAATAAATATTTATTGTTTCAAGACCGTTATTAACATTATGTACTTACAACTTACAAGTCACTATTAATTCCATACGTTCGCCAATCATTCCGTCTCGCTCTGTCTCTTTTTATCAAAAGCGTTAAATGTTTAACGCAACCTTATTAGAAGTAGCATAACAAGTTTATATGTGTGTATATAGGGTTCTTTATTATTATTTTACTCTATATATATCTTCTTCTACCTCGCAATTTCCCAGCTATAGCCAGGGTCTGCCTTGCATGTTGTGAATAGTTTCGGCTAATTGTTTTTAAGACCGGCCGCCTGCCTGACATCAACCCTCTTTGGGAATGCATTAATCAGTGATGTCTAAACACTCTTACCCTATACATATATATATTTCACCCTATATATATAATTGTTTTGTTTCCAGGCAACACATCAAAGTACGTCCCGCCAGCGTCCCGCAGTGACCGCTCCACCCACAAGTGGTTGTTGTACGTGCGAGGCGCGCCCGTTGTAGAAGCAATAACTGTCAGGTTACACCACTCGTATGCGCCACACGACACTGTACATATAGAGTGAGTTATATTCATCCCTACTAATATTATAAATGCGAAAGCAACTCTGTCTGTCTGTTACGCTGTCACGCATAAACCACTGAACTGATTTTAATGGGTTCATAGATAGAGTTGATCTTGAGAAAGAACATAGGATAGTTTTTATCCCAGACTTTTGAAAGGTTCTCTTGGAAACGCGATATAATCGAACTCCACGCGGGCGAAGCTGCGGGCGGAAAGCTAGTATCTTTATATATAAAAAACACTATTTATAACTAAAGAACGGCTGTACGGATATGGATGAAAATTGGTGGAGAGATATCTTTAACAAGGAAAAAGACAAAAAAATAAAGAAAGTTGATCAAATCTAAAATCTTCTCATCTATTGTCTTTAAGGAGGAATAGAGTTTGGAAAGTTATACATTTTTTATTCTAGAACTGACGCAAACGAAGTCGCTAGCAAAAACTAGTTTATATATAATACAACATAGCAAAATAAACTAAATTATATAGTCAAATATCCATTATATGATATACACTAAAATTCCTATATAGTGGTTAAAGAACTTTATTTTCCTCATGAAGAACATACAATGTTCACTTAAATGAGATGTATTACATAATTTAATTTAATTCACAATTTAGTATAGTAGTAACGACTTATACAATTCAAGAGTACTTAATCTAAGTGCTATTTACAATAAGTTAATAATTTCTTTCTAAAAAGGTTTTTTCATCAAAAATTTCATTACGTAAGCTATTATATACATGTATATAAAATAGATTATAATGATTTGTTTTCCTCTACATATGTATATAAACTATTCTATAAGAATGTGTTGTTATCGAATATTATCATGGCCTATTAACAATATATTTAATATATTTCCAGTAAGCCTCCGTTCCAAGTGTGTCGTCGAGGTTGGGGCGAGTTCCCTGCTTTAGTGACGCTACACTTCTTGAAGTCACATCTGAATAGACCGGCCACTATCACACACACTATTAAACTTGATAGACAATACACTGGACTACAGACACTAGGTATATATATATTACACTAGCTGTGCCCCGCGGTGTTACCCGGATTTCCGGGATGTAAAGTAGCCTATGTTTTATTCCTACACGTCAGCTTCTTGTATACAAAATTTTATCAAAATCGCTTCAGCCGTTTGAGCGTGAAGAAGTAACAAACATACACACACTCGCAAAGTTTCGCAATTATAATATTAGTAGGATATAAGTGTGTGTGTATAGTATGTGGAAGGATCATGATTTTCATATATAACATTCTTCTTCTACCTGGCAATTTCCCAGCTTTAGCCAGGGTCTGCCTTACATGTTGTGAATAGTTTTGGCTAATTGTTTTTACGACCGACCATCTGCCTGACATCAACCCTCTTTGGGAATGCATTAATCAGTGATGTCTGAATACTCTTAGAAAGTACATATGACTCGGAAAAATCACTGGTACTTGCCAAGGCCAGGATCGAACCCGCGCCCTCATATATGAGCATCGGGCTTTTTAACCACTAGGCCACCACTGACTTCGATTTCGATTTCATTGATTTTCATATATAACAGTATCAGTACATGTAGTAATGAAATATTGTGATAATAGTAGTGTTTGGTATGATTTAATATACAGGGTGACTGGTGAATTACTATCGATATTTGAGGACGTGATATTTGACGATCATATATGACAAAATAAAAATTAATATAACATAAATATTAATAAACTTCTAAGTAAAGTTAACCAAAAGTTATGTAATTAATTACGCATCGTGTGAACACCCTACAGATTAGGTATACACACACACACACACATACGCGCGCGGCGGCGTGTTGTTGTATCAGCACGCCGCCGCACGCGTCCACACTTGTAACACTTGGAACGTGTACACACTTTATTTATTTATACGGAAATTTGGTCAAAAATTAAGTACCTATTTTTTTTACATAATTCGAATGAGAATCATGTACCGAGTATGCTCCTTAAATATTGATAGTAATTCACCAGTCACCCTGTATATGAGAGGTGTATAATGATTAACAGGGTAGTGTCTCAAGCATTGTACATGAATTTAATTCAGAAATGATATTTAAATCATGAAAACTCTATATTTCTACTATAGATAAACTTTTATGTTTAATTCTTCATAGCATATTGTTATAATGTAAATTTTATCTGATCAAATATTATTACATAATTACTTTCTAAATAAACAATATGTGATACACTTATTTACACTTGTTTCCCAAAAGCGGGTTGATGTCAGGCAGGCGGCCGGTCGTAAAAACAAAAAGCCAAAAACTATTCACATCATGTAAGGCAGACCCTGGCTATAGCTGGGATATTGCCAGGTAGAAGAAGAAGAAGATACACTTATTTATCGATGATATATCTTAACATACTCATTATTAAAATTTTCTCATAAATAATTTCAGGTGCAGAGACAGTTGTGGATGTATGGTTATATAGTACACCGGATATGATAGAACATGAACAGAAGGACGAAGAAGTTAAGGAGATTAAAGAAGAATTAACAGAAGAAGAGAACAGAAGTAGCTTAGAAGATAAACAAGATAGTTGGATGGAGTTCTTTGATAAAGACACGAGTCAAGTTAACGTTGATGAAATGTTAGTTAAGAATGAAATAAAAACTGAAACAGTGGACAAACATGATGATGAGAGTGATGAAGTACACAATGAAGTCAATGATGAAGTGAAGAACACACAAAATAAGAGAATAATGAAGTACATAGAGCCTACGACAGGGAAAATATACTATCTAGAAATGGATAGGGCATTAGATCTGACGAAGGTGCAAGAAATAGTCATAAACTCTGAAGGCAATGTAAAGACAGCTAAAATAAGCCCGTTGAAAGCAAACGGTGTGAAAACAACAAAAAATAAAGAGTCTATATTAAGATCTCTATTAAAAACAGATAATTGTGAAGAGTATACATATAATCATATAGAGAATGACCATTGTTATTTAGCAAGCGATTTTTACAAGAGGGACCATAGACAAGCTAGATTAGAGGATACCAGAGACAAATCAAAGAGTGTAGTGTACAGTAAATATAAAGATATTATATCTAAATTCACGTGTGTTAAATCTATGGTTAGTTATCTATTGAAACACATACCGTTGGTGAGTGAGGCGGCCGGAGATGTTGATTATGTGGCGATGTTCCCGTTTGTTGTTAAAACTGATGACAAATATTGGAAGTTGGACTTCGCTAAGCGTAGGAATATGGAGGTGAGCATATTATATATATATACTAGTTTGGAGGTGAGCATATTATATACATATTTTATATACTAGTTTCCACCCGCGTCTTTGTACGCGTGAACATCAGAGTGGCATTTACAGAAAAATGTTTTGTAAAAATATTAGTAACTGGTAGCAACATCTATAGTGTGTTACGTGTCTTCATACATATAAAACTGTTATGCGTTGATCCCACAACAACTACACATAATTCCAGCTTGAATTAGTATAAGTGAACTGTTACTCTGAAGTTTTATCAAAATCAATACAGTACTTTTTACGTGAAAGAGTTATAAACATCTTTCTATCATTACAAACTTTTGAATTTATGTTACAAGAATTATGTTGTATTGTCTGTAAATTGTACAGTATTGTTACGATCTTTATCAGAACAAAATATAGACATAAGGCTTAGTTTAATAAGCTTGTAAAATTTTGCGTAATAAGTAATAAAAAAAATCATTTTATTCTGATATCATATAAAAAAGATTAAGATTCACCACAGTAAAATAGTTATGCAACTACATATTTCCAATTACAACAAATCAATGACCAGTTTTGATGAATATTTGAAACATCAGCAATGTTTTCTAAGATGAATAAAAAAATATACATTTATGAAAAAAAGTATATTTTTAAAGTCAGATATGTAACTTAGTGCATATAACACACAGTTATTAATAAACCAGAAATTCTATTCATACATACATACATCTATACACTCTGTATATATTAAATAATATATTATTTAATGATATTAATCTTATATAAATACATTTCCAGTGGTCACGAGCAAAATTGATCAACAAACTACTCACAGAGACATTTGAATCCAATCCCAGTAAAATTTGGAGAACGAAACAGATCCTAATATACTCAAGATTACACGGATACTATCCAATTAGACAGGAGAAGGCCGACCTCAAAACAGATGAATGGTCATCGTGGAACGATATCAATGAAGGAAAATCAGAATCAAACATTAGAGATACATTCCCAAATGAAAGTCATCTGTCTACATTGAGTGTGTTCAATAAAAGTGATTATGTTACCGAGGATTCAGTTGTAGATTTAGATGTGAGTGGCTCCGATGAAGAAATAGAAATAGTTAATGATGTGAGTGTTAAGAAGAAACCCGTGTTGGTTGAAGGAACTGTGAGTGAGGAAGTGTTGCCCGTGGATAGTAGTGACCGACTGAGGTTCCTGTTCA
Source organism: Danaus chrysippus (assembly GCA_916720795.1). Lineage (NCBI taxonomy): Eukaryota > Metazoa > Arthropoda > Insecta > Lepidoptera > Nymphalidae > Danaus > Danaus chrysippus. The sequence continues at coordinate 1,831,410 of CAKASE010000070.1, forward strand.
TAGAGAAAGTGTGTGAAGACATCGGCATTGTGTTGAGGAATGAAGATATAGGGCATGGGTACTCATACAGGTGAGGAGATATATATATACAGGGTGACTGGTGAATTACTATCAATATTTTAGGAGAATACTCGATACATGATTCTCATTCGAATTATGTAAAAAAATAGGTACTTAATTTTTGACAAAATTTCCGTACAAATAAATAAAGTGTTGACACGCTCCAAGTGTTCCAAGTGTGGACGCGCGCGGCGGCGTGCTGATACAACATCACGCCGACGCACGCGTATGTGTGAGTGTGTGTGTATACCTAATCTGTAGGGTGTTCACACGATGCGTAATTAATTACATAACTTTTGGTTAACTTTACTTAGAAGTTTATTAATATTTATGTTATATTAATTTTTATTCAGTCATATATGATCGTCAAATATCACGTCCTCAAGTATCGATAGTAATTCACCAGTCACCCTGTATATATATGTATGTATATAGTTCATTTCATTAGAAATTTGCAATCTTGTAAACAAAGCAACTGACCTCGATTACTCTGTTCTTACATAGAATATATATATGTGTTAATACAATTCATAATTGAATATTCAAATTAATTTTTATTTAATTTACAATTGGTTTTAATAGTATTATATTGTTTTATTATATATAAATTGATAAATATAGTGTTATTAATTTATTTAAATATTAATGTTTATTTATTCTTAGTATTTGAAAGTTTTATGAAGCTAATTATACATTATATATATGTGTGTATATTGTTTTAGTTCGGTCCACTCAGTGTTATTATCAGCCACCAAGTGTTTCGCTGAAGAGTTGATCCGGTCGTCTCTCGCCAGGCAACTTACCTCGGAATTGGGAGAGGGACGAGTGTGGGTTGGGTTAGTAATAATAAACTATATGTCTGCTAATATACTATCATCTCAAGAATCTCCTATAAGGTTTTACTATATGACTCTAGCAAGTTCATAAAAATATCTGTATGTCGAATTTATGTTATATAAGGATAAGTTGATTTTATTTCATGATTATCCTTCGAGTTAGTGAAGCAAGTCTAAATAGAACGTATGGGTTCGATCCGCAGCAAGATATGTTTATTAATCAAACACAGAAATATCAACTGGCCAGATTATAACTTTAATAAAATCCAAGGTAGTATATACCTTCTGTGAGTGTGTATGACACTGAACTTCTCTCAAACGACTGGACCGATTTTAAGGAAATTTTTTGTGTGTTCAAGGGGATCTGGGAATGGTTTAGATTCACAATTTTGTCCGCTGGACAATGTTTTTAATTAATTTTTAATTTATTAGTAATTGCTGATACAAACGTTTTTTTTTTGACATTAGATTTGACAACTAACTAATATGTCAATAATTCTGTCGCACTTCAAAATACGGAGATTTATGGCTGTGATAGGTAAACTCCAAAAACATAAATAAAAAACGTGACAGATATTTGTTGATCATAGGGCGATACGAAGTTCGCCAGGTCTTCTAGTATATATATATATATATATATATATATATATATATATATATATATATATATATATATATATGTGTGTGTTTATCATGTTCCAGTTGGTCCAGGCCCCGCGTGTGTCTCCAGCACGTTTTCCTCGCCACCAGCGACCCCAGGCTGCGGCTCGTGACGTCAGCACACCTCGCGGCCGACGCGCACACACACACACCGGCCCCAATATAATATACTATATATACATACATTACGACGGCCTTTTATTTAAAGACATGTGAAAGACAGAGAGAGATACCTGTCTCACTCACACACATACATACTGTGTGTATAATCTATATAATATACATAAATGAATTGCTGTTCGTTAATCTCACTAAAACTCGAGAACCGCTGAACGGATTTATCTTATCTTAGTCTTGAAATGTTCGTGGAGGGTCAGGGAAGGTTTAAAAGTTGAAAAAAATTGATTCATTTCCGGGAAAACCCTAAAAACAGCGCTTTTCTATTTCCCATACAAACGTTTTTTTGGACATTAGATTTGACAACTAATATGTCAATCATTCTGTCGCATTTCACAACATGGAGATTTATGGCTTAAAGGTAAACTCCAAAAATATAAATAAAAAATTATTTATATATCGATTGAGGCAGTACGAGGTTTGCCGGGTCAGCAGATCAATTTATATAAACCATACGTCGTTTCTTTTGAACTACATGGCTGAATATAAAACATAAGTTTCATCACAAAATTTTCTAATTGAATGTTCATTTTATATAAATGTAAAACAAATAATTTGATGACATTAATTACTAATGATGTTATTTCACGATTTTTTTTACTTAATAAAAAACAATACATCTATTAAATTAAATTCATAATTCTTCAATTCAACAAAAGCTCTTATATTATCAGGTGACTTAAATATCCTTATTTTATCTCATGAAAATTTCTGAATCGGCATTTAAAGAAAACAAATGATTCAAAAACGGCATTTATTAAATGAATGAACAAAAACCCATTTGTATTCATCAGTGGAGTTAGATTCTATGACCTTACATATAATGTAAATAAAACTAGCAGAGATGTTTAACGTTTATTTAGCAACAGACAATAAGAATGCTTGATGTTAAACGAAGTTTAACTCCAAACTTAAACTACAGTTATATATATATATTACAATCACAATGTAATTCGTCAATTTTGTTGTTAAAAATAAAAATCGTCACTGATATCCATTTACATTTGAGTTTCAAACGTTAAATAATATTTTTTTGTTACAATCTTTATTTCTTTTCTTCCATGCGAATCATTGTTCGTTCACATTTACATAATGTATTGGTAATCTACCTCATGTATGGACATATAAGGAAGAGGCACTATGAATAAATAATATATCTACAAGCTATAATTTTCCACGTTCTAAGTATTCTAAATGTTATAAGTCTGTGAGAAGTTCCCAGCGAGTCCAACAGGTGTCATTCATAAAGGAAAGATTGTCATTTAACGTTATACTTATTTTTATTTTATTCAATGTAATATCATAACAATGCCGTAACCTGCAAAATTTTCAAAGTCACTTCCTGTGTTAACTGTAGTCGTGTGAAAAGCTTGAGCGTCCCGTCGGTTTGTTTCCTGTTGGATATTACACTTTGATTACTAAAAACATATTTATTACTCAAATAATGATTATAATTTTAATATAAGTACACTTTTGTTGTTGAAAGATTCTGCTTTAACCAAAATATATTTATTTAATTTGTTAGGTATATGTACATTAAATAAAGCAACATCAATAAAAAAGAAACGATTATAATACAAAAAATTTGTGTCATACATAAAAATATCAATTAATCTTAAATTTTATACTCCATTCATTGATTAATGTTCAATTTATTATCACCTCTATACTAAGATATGAACGTATCAGTGATGTCACAATAAAACATATAAATCCTAGGACATGGATCAAAAATATTTCAGAATTAATTTTCGATGATAAAAGTTGTAACTAGATGGCGCTGTCAATAAAACATATTTAACCAACTGTGTGTATGTGTGTTATACTTATCACCTGACCTATGCGGGCATGGTGTGCGGCAGTAGCGTGGCGGGCGAGGGTTCTTTATTAGTGTTGCTGCTCCTCCCTCGGTCCATCTTCACCTTGTCTCCGGACATGATCGCTTTGATGTCGTCAGCGTCTAGAGTCTCGTATCTGGAGGTAGATAAGTATTATATAAACATTTATATACATACATACATATGTATTCTTCTTCTTGCTGGCAATTTCCCGGCTATAGCCAGGGTCTGCCTTACATGTTGTGAATAGTTTTGGCTAATTGTTTTTTACGACCGGCAGCCTGCCTGACATCAACCCTCTTTAATCAGTGATGTCTAAATACTCTTAGAAAGTACATATGACTCGGAAAAATCACATTGGTACTTGCCAGGATCGAACCCGTGCCCTCGTGCATGAGAGGCAGGCCCCCTAACCATTAGGCCACCACTGATTACACACATATATTTAAATGTATATATAATTTATAATTTAATATAGTGATAGGATAATTGATATTAGTTAAATTTAAAGCTGCAACCTTCAAAAAGCTAGTTATATTATCAATTACGACATTGTGTCCTGACTCCTATATATTTAACTTGGATTTTAATTATTAAATAATATTATTTATTGGTAATTAAAAAACGTCTATACGTTATGTTGCAATTAATATTCTTTATATACTTGACTCTATAAAAAATATAGGGTTTGCTGACGCGAACTGTACGTGTAAGATTTGCTGACGCGAATCACGTACATGTAAGATGTGCTGAGACGAACTATGTATGTATATATGTGTGTGTAACGTGTGTGGCGGGAGTTGAGCGAGTGAACAATAAATATACCGAATTAAAACAATAAAACCAGTTGGCATCGAACATCCATGAGTTTCATTCCTCACGATCCTCCATAGTAAACATCACAGATTAATCCTTATTTAGAAAAAAATTAAAAAAACTGTTTTCATATCAATTTCTTTAAATCCTTTTGGTTATGAAAGATGTCTGAATATTTGTCGTACAGAAAACATTGAATAGATTTAACATAACATATATGAATCATAAAAAATTGCAAAGGAGCAACTATAATTTTAGATATATGTTTAAATATACATATACTGACTTCAACAAAGCCTCCGACAGAGCCTTATGTTCTTTAGCGTGTGTCCTCAGTATAGCCTTAGCTCTCTCGTAACTCTCTGATAGAATTTTCTTTATTTCAGCATCAACCTGTAACATACACAATATTTGTTATAACCAAAATATAAATAATTTTACAATTCAGCAACATCTATTGACTTTGCCACTTTACCATACATAATACAACTAATATGTGTTCACATGTAAACTCTATGGAATATAGAGGTAGGATATAAATGTACTTCTTTATGGTAAAAGAAACTGTTTTAGAAGTATCAAATGATTGTTTTAGAAAATTTGCAGAAGAATCAAAAGAATAAATGTGTTTTCACAGATATTTTAATTTTTTACTAATTTTTATTGAATAATAATCAAAGAATTTCAAATTTTAATGTGATGTCATTAAACTAGCTATTAACCCTCATGTCTCTTGTCATACTTTGGTGACACCTTCCCTTCAATTAACGTGTATTACTCTATGTATGGCCCCTAGTATATAATTTTATAATTGCTCAAGTTTGTGAGTGTGTATGTATATTTGTTACTTCTGCACGCTCAAACGGCTGAACCGATTTCGACAAAATTTTGTATACAGGAAGCTGACGTCCAGGAATAACATATAGGCTACTTTACATCCCGGAAATCCGGGTAATACAGCGGTTAGCAGCTAGTATAATATATAATATCTGACCAGTTCGTTGGTGTAGGGCCCCAACTGTTCTTGCTGTAGCGTCTTGCCAGTGTCCACACTCCTCAGACCAACCTTCTCACTCATGCCCCACTCGCGGACCATGTGACATGCTATGGATGTAGCTTGCTTCAAATCCGACGATGCACCTGAATATATTAATAACATATAGCGAGTATAAATTTAAATAAAAATAATATTTTTCGGATGTACTGTACTACGCGACTTTATAGTGAAAAACAAATACTCCCGACGTTTAGGCTACTTTTAAGCAACCGTGATCACGGGCAAATCAGATCTCGTCTGCTCGTAAATATTAGTTTCATTTAAATGAATAAGACTCGCGAAAATCTTAGATATTAGATACTTTTAAGAGTATTCATTGAAATAAAAGAAATATTTTGGATTGTGCTACACGTTAATTTATTATTAACTCCTCATTTCATGGGACGACTATATAGGACAATAAATTAGCGCGGTGCATCTCGCAAATGGATAATACTAGTTACTATGACGATGAGAGTTACTGATGATTATTTCAGTGTATAAATTGGTAGCATCATAACCACACAGGTCATCTTACTTGGTTGAGGGTATCAGTAAATCATTCTTTTCAACGTAAATATATGAAAGTGACTAGCATAAGCTGAACTATGGCTAGATATGTGTGTCCGTGTGTGTGTGTGTGTGTGTGTGTGTGTGTGTATACCCGATGTAATCTTATCCGGCCCGTAGACGAGCTCCTCGGCCGCCCGCCCTCCCATCATGGTGTCCATCATAGCCAGGAGTTGTTGTTTGGTCACGTGGTATCTGCATACATTAACAGTTTAGTTACTTCATATTGTTATTAACATAATAATAATACTAGATTAATATTAGAATAAGAAGTGCTCATTAATTCCTTTATTACTGTTGATAGATTTTAAACTATATGTATAGACAGACTGATGTTTGATAAATTATATTTACTTATATTTGATATACTTAATATAAATCTATAAGTTTGTTTATATTTTTTACTTTATAAATGAAAATTACAAAAAACTATGTATTTAAATAGGACACTAGAAAATATAAGTTTATAGGTTACATACTGAAAAAAAAAAATTATTAACCAATTTACATAACATTCAAAATTCACACAGAATAAGATATTAACAAATATTATATTATATGCAAAACAATTAATGTTTAAAAGAAGATAAAATGTTTCATAAATATTAATTAATTAATTATCATAGTATGTAGGAATAAAATATGACTTGTCCTAGGAATTTGTAACTTAATATTACAGTAAATAAGAGTTATATATAACATATTATATAATACTAGAAGACCCGGCGAACTTCGTATCGCCCTATAATCAAGAAATATCTGTTACGTTTTTTTATTTATACATATTTTTGGAGTTTACCTATTAAAGTCATAAATCTCCGTGTTTTGAAGTGCGACAGAATAATTGACATATTAGTTAGTTGTCAAATCTAATGTAAAAAAAATGTTTGTGTCAACAACTACTAATAAATTAAAAAATAATTAAAAAAAACTTTTTCCAGCGGACATCATTGTGAGTCTAAACCATTCCCAGATCCCCTTGAACACACACAAAAAAATTCATCAAAATCGGTCCAGTCGTTTGAGAGAAGTTCAGTGACATACACACTCACAGAAGAATTATATATATAAAGATGTAACCTTTCTTTGGCGGGTATGTAGGCTGTGTGTCCCAGGGAAGGTCCGCGTGGGATTATAGTGACCTTGTGGAGAGGGTGAGAATCCTGGAAAATAGATACAATATATATAATAGTATGATGAAATTAAAGAAATATGCATATGTATTCTATAATTAAATATACGCACTAAATATATTACAAAGTAAAAGCAATATAAAAACGATCAATTAGTGAATGAATTTAATATTATTTTTAATATATAGATATAATTGTATTATTATGTGGCGACTGAGCAAATGCATCTCGGACATCTAAACGCATCATTTTATTTATGTGAAACGTGGAAATAGAGAAAGCACAACCGTCTCTCTCACTCATCAGAAGAAACGCAGCCACTAAAGACTACTTCACGCCGATCTTCTGTGAGACGGTGGTACTTCACCGGTCGAGACAGCACATGTTCCAACTATAATTACATGACTTACCTAGGATCTACTTATAAAATTTTGCATAGTAGCTTGCAATGTGAAATAGTTATCTTAAATGATGTTATGCATTTGCATATACTCGCCAATGTTATGTATCGTACCTTAGTGTAGTACGCGACGACAACAAATTTTCTATAGAGGGTTGTGCATATTATGACATATAAATATACAGAAACGTAACATATTAGTTAAATTTAAATGAATAAAAACTTATTCTATGTATTATGACATTCTGAAGTGTCCATGTGCGATGATGCTGTGTCTTTATTTTGTGTTATGTTTTTTTACCTATCCTTTGTTCTTTTATTTTCTATAATTTTTTGTACCCTATGAACTGTATGTTCGAAATAAACATTATTATTATTATTATTTTTGGGAATTTTCTTTTTCTCAGCCCGTAAGCTGGTGTAAAATACATACACGTATATAAATCAAGTGAATGCAGTATGTGGTGTGTATTATTTATGTAAATAATATTTATGTGTAGTATTTATGTTGTCGTGTCATTCTCTTCTAATTGCATGAACTTTCTTACTATTCTGCATGTGTTGTTTTATTATTATTATTATTCCTATATATCTCCCTAACAATAGGGGCAGATATTCCCATCACACGGGTCAGTGACCAAGTGTTTTTGGGATGTGAAAAAAAGTCAGTCAGTCAACAACATTATCGGATTCCAAAAACTTACGTACTATTCGGCAGGTATTCAGAAGTGCAGCTTTTTGCAATGTGATGTATGCGAGTGGTGTTAAATCCAGAGTTTTTAAACTTTGGTGTAAGTGTGTAGGTATGACTCCAGTAATGGAAAGCACGATTGGGACAATATAGACCTTATTTAATTTCCAGATTCTAATTACTCTTATTATTATTATTATAGTTTACCTTAGTGTAGTACGCAACGACCGCATGCCCCCCCTCGTGGCAGGCGGTGATAGCGTTCGCTTCATCATCAGGCAGGCGCGCCCTCCTCGCCGGGCCCATCAGCACCTTGTCACGAGCCTCCTCTAGGTGATACATGCTCACCGTCTTAGCGCCCTCGATGGCTGCCCTGGAAATATATACTTTATGTACTTAATACATAGGGCATATATCAGAATGATAGCTGCCCTGGGAATAACACCGGACAAAGTTAAGAAACAACACATATAATTAATATGAAGTCGCGGTGGCCTAGTGGTAAAGGCCCGCCACTCATACATGCGGGCGCGAGTTCGAAATCTGGCAAGTACCAATTGGACACCACTGACATAGGGTGAAGGAAAATATCGTGAGGAAACCTGGACTTGATGATGATTAGTGATCTAACCTTCTACATGGGAGAAAAAGCCTTTGCTCAGCAAAGTGCTTCGATGGACTGATGATGATGATGATGATGACATATAATTATAGTCATTATTTTCTTAACCCTAGAGTGGGCGCGCTATGAGCATTTTGCCGCCCGCGCTAAAAAACCGTTAATAATAATTAAAACAACTAGCCTTTAGACTTGTGCTTCTTAGTAGCTGCTCCCAATCTCATTAGCAAAGTTTGCCTTAAATCTGGACACCGTCAGTGCACGGGGGACCGCAGGAGAAGAAGTTATCTACTATCAGGTGTCGCCGGGCGGCAAATCGCTCACCGCGCGCCCACTCACGTAAGTAATATTGTATAATGTAATTTTTTCAAACTCGAAATGTTGACTATATTTTATGGTGCATTAATAACTTTTGCAACTAAAAATATATTTGTTTTAGGATTTCAAAGAATTGATTGATAATAATAAATAAAAATGGATAAAATAGAAGATCAAAAGATTTGGTGGGATACCAAATCTTGTACACCAAAGATCGAGCGAAACCATCTTCAATGTTTGGATTTGGCGACAGGAAAGTGTTACTATCTTATGTTCCAAATAAAAAGCAAAAGAAAATAGTATTGCTATTATCAACTTTGACCTGAAATGATGACATGTGCAAAACCTGAAATGATAACATTTTATAATAGTACTAAAGGTGGTGTTGACATGGTTGACTAAATGAAGGAAAAATATTCTGTTGGGAGGATGACTCGCAGATGGCTAATGAGATTATTTTTTTAATGTTGAATAGTGCCGGTATAAACAGTCAAATTGTATACAAAGCCAATACTCAACATTTGATGCTACGTCGAGAATATTTGAAACAAATTGCCATGGTACTTGTCAAGCAATATATGACCACAAGGACTTCTATAGGCACTTTAAATATTTCTTTGAGGAATCAAATTGCTCGCTTTGTCCCAGTAGAACAAGCATCTTCTTAGAAAAAGGAGGGCAAATGCAATATATGTCCCTCAAAGAAAAACAGGCCCACGAAAAAAGGGTGTTCCAGATGCCAAAAGTTACTGTGCTATGAACATTGTACATGTCTTTGTGAAGACTGTTTTGATAAAGCGTATCCTGTAGATTAAGAAAATATATAATTTTGTTATTTTTGTTTTATTTTTTAAGTATTAAAAAGTATTATGAAGCTTAAGAGAAAAAAAGTCATTTAAAATATTAAGTTTTCTAAAGTCCTTTGTAAACCAAAGTTTATAGAACAAAGTTGAATAAATATGTTGATTTATTATAACTTACTGTTTATTTATTTAAATCCTAAAAGAAAAAATATTAAATTGCAATATTAGTAGTCAAAATAGTCAAAGAAAATGAGGCGGCAAAATGCTCCCCACGCGCCTACTGACGTTACGCAAAGAGACGCGCCCACTCTAGGGTTAATGCATTTGGAATAAATAGTATATATGTATATCAGAGTAAATTTTTATTTGGACAATTTTAACTTATATGTAATATGTACATATAAATTCTAAAATGGCTGGATATGGGGTGAGCAAAACTAATGGATTTTCTTAAACATATCACTTAGGTCTTAGACCAAGTCACGTGTACAACTAATCAAACATACATTGCTAGGGTTTCTATTGCTTCACAGAGACACTTAGACTATATATCCATCTCTCTCTCTCCTATCTAATATCTATCTATCTATCTATCTCACTCACTTTAGCGCGGCTTGGTTGACCATACTCTCTAGGTCAGCGCCCGTGAAGCCTGTAGTTCCTCGCGCTAGAGCCTCTACGTCGAGGCCGGGCGCGGCCGCCACACGAGACACGTACATCCGGAGAATCTCCAGACGACCGCCGTAGTCTGGAGTTGGAACTGACACCTGGAAAATAACACACATATATATACAGGCAGTCCTCGTACTTACGGCATGTTAGGTTCTTGAAATACGCGACGTAAATCGAAACGACGTAAGTCGAGACATATTTTTTCATATGATTACATGTAAAACTCAAGGGTTAGGTTCCACACGGACTCGAAATAATAAAAAAAACTGCATTTATAACAAAGGACGTACTTTATTATTAAAAGTAAGTTCTTAAAATAATTATATATTATGCACTTATGAAATTGCTAGTTATTTTTGGTATTTGTGTGTTATTAATTTTAATAATAACTATAAAACTTATACATATGTAATGATAAATAATAAATTAAACTTTTGGCTTAAAGAAACTATCAATTCTAGATTGCTTGGCTTCTTTCTTCTTGCTATCATACAGATCTTGGTAACAGTGATAGGCTGCACAAATTTTGTTATTAACGTTAAAATTTCTCTCAAAATTAGGATCATTTTCTTCAAAAATTTTCATGGCATTCTTCAAATTTGCAAAGGCTACGGAAAGTTTTTTTAGTGTAAGTTCTTTTTCAGAGTCACTAATAGAAGAAGCTATTTCTTGTGACTCGAGAGCTACCTTTTGTACTTGTGCCTCCAATTCAATAAGATCTTCATCAGTCAGTTCTTGCGAATGTGAGCTTAACAGATCATCAATATCATCAGTAGTAACTGCAATGTCAGGCAAACGGTTAGCGCCCCTCACGGACATTGACCTTGCGACAAGTGAATTCTCCGATATGCCGGAAATCGAAACAAATGACGTATGCTTGAGGAATAGTGTCAAAACATTGTTCGACGTAACTTGAAACGACGTAAATCGAAACGACGTAAGTCGAGGACCGCCTGTATACAAATAAGCACTGCATACCATACCCATATAACAACTAAGCCTATATTGTCAAATACTTATAAAGTCCGTTAATTGTCAAATACAACGGGACACTCTGATTGGTCGGTAAACCGTCCATATATTTTTTTCACTATTTTATTATTATTGTATATTGTCATTTGTTTTTTTAAGCGCAAGTGAATAAGTTTTAATTAGTAAACAGAGGATTGATTTATTAACGAATTATGTAAAATTATAAATGTGAGCTCTGTGCTTGTGATGTGTGTTTATCTAAATTAAATATGAGTAAATTTTCAATATTGTCGTTTGATAATAAAACTAAAATAAGTATAAAGTCAAGGCGTGTGCCGTGTGATCAGTTGAGATTGAACTAAAAGAAAGGTAATGTTGTTCGTTTTTATAAAAAGTATTATGATAGTTTTAATAAGTTAGCAGGTTGTGTACACACAAATAAGTTTTATTGTTTGCCTTGTTTGTGGTTTTCAAATGATAATAATAATAATGTTTGAATCTCCACTGGATATTCCAATTTAAATAACTTTTATAAAGCTGTGAAAATATCTTTATACAGTATGTATTTCCTTGTAGTATATGTTATATTGTTATATTATACAGCCATGTTCACATCATACCTCCACATCAAATCTCCCGGGTCTCAGCAGCGCCTGGTCCAGGTCGTCTCTCCTGTTGGTAGCTCCTAGTACTATCACACCCTCGTTCTGATGAAATCCATCCATTTCTGATAATAGCTGGTTTATTGTCTGAAATATATGTATATTATATTAGTTGTGTGGGAAAAATGTTATTGGATACATTATCCTACTAATATTATAATTGCGAAAGTTTGTGAGCGTGTGTGTATGTTTGTTACTTCTTCACGCTCAAACGGCTGAACCGATTTTGATTAAATTTGGTATACAGGAAGCTGACGTATGGGAATAACACATAGGCTACTTTACATCCCGGATATCTCGGAAATTCCGGAAATGCGCGGTTAACACCGCGGGGCACAGCTAGTAATACATTTTTTTTTTTTATGGGAAAAGGGGGCAACTGAGCAGACGGCCTACTTGATGGTAGGTAGGTACCGTCGCCCATGGACATCCGCAACGTAGATTTGCGGATGTGTTGCCGCCCTTGATTGGGGAAAAGGAGGAGGAAAAGGTGGGAAAGGGAGGGAAAGGAAAGGTTGGGAAAAGGGAAAGGGCAACCGGCTCTCTCACTCACCGGACGAAACGCAGCCTTTAAAGACTACTTTACGCCGATTTTCTGTGAGAGGGTGGTACTTCCCCGGTCGAGCCAGCACATGTTCGAGCTGTAGTAAATTGACTACAGCCAGGCTCTACCACCTCAAGGTTTACAAACATTTTGTTACTCTACATATAATAATCATTTAATATTTAATTTTATTATTTTTATTGAAGAGTTTGTAAATGTAAGTTGTTTTATTGTGTTACATTATCGATACTGATAACGTAGTTAAGAGGGTTGACACAGTTTTTCATACACCCTGTATATATGTATGTACAAAAATATTTGTAATTATTTCAAGTAAATATTGATCATAGGAAAATATTAATTACATATAAAGTATCAATAATTTTAAGATAACTGTTTGAAATATAAATCTCTCCATTCCTAATATTCTAAAAGTTAAAACCTCAAACTCTTCCGGGTATTGAAAAAAAAACAAATTAAATCAAGTGGCAATTATAAACTAAAGACATAAAACACGTGTTTTTTACAAGTTTTTTAAGAAAATCCAATATATAAAACGATTATTCTATTAATAAAGAAAAGTAGTTTCAGCATTATAGTTTTGTTAATCTAGTAATTAGACAATAAATTAAATGGAGAAGTAATAAGCAAGTAAATAACTATTAACAAACATTAAAAAAATCTCCAATAATTTCTTAATAGTTATTCTAATATCATGTCTTCTTCTACCTGGCAATTTCCAGTTTTTACGACCGGCCGCCTGCCTGACATCAACCCTCTTTGGGAATGCATTAATCAGTGATGTCTAAATACTCTTAGAAAGTACATATGACTCGGAAAAATTACATTGCTACTTGCCAGGATCGAACCCGCACTCTCGAGCATGAGAGGCAGGACGTTTAACCACTAGGTCACCACTGACTTCTAATATCATGTATATGTTTGTTAGTCAAAAACCTCTTTAATATTTATTCTTATTTACTACTAGCTTTTGACGCGACTTCGTCCGCGTGGAATAGTGACTTCCGGCAGAATTTTGGTTCTTCCCACATAGTTCCCGTTCTTGCGGGGTTTTCGGAATGGTCGAGTTCCCGTAAAATTTTCAGGATAAAACCTATGTTTTTTTTTATTCACAATGAAGTACTCTTAACCAACAACATATTTATTTGTTTATTTGAATAAAGATTAATATTATTATGTTGATACAACTTAAACAAATTATTTCACCCAAATTAGGTACCATAAAAACGGTTTTTGTAAGTTAATCTTAAAAGATAGACATATACTGTCGCGGACTGTTTTTTAGATCATTAAAAGAGCAATTATTCTTTAACTCATATTTTTTGTGTATCTTAAACTTCAAAGATTCAAGAAGGAAGGCTTCAAAGATGAAATAATTTCTCCCGTTTTTTCACAGTTACCACTATATCTTTGCTCCTATTGGTCGTGGCGTGATGTTATATAGCCCACAGCCGTCCTCGATAACTGGACTATCCAACACAAAAAGAATTATTCAATTCGAACCAGTAGTTTCGGAGATTAGAGCTTTCAAACAAACAAACAAACTCTTCAGCTTTATAATATCAGTATAGATATATTTATAATACCTGGTTGGCGTACGGATGTAACACACTGTTGGTACGTTTGGCGCCCACTGAGTCTATCTCATCAATGAATATAACACAGGGTGCTCTCTCCTTGGCCGCCTCTGAAAAATATTGTATATAGACATTATAATATTTATATTAATATTGCTTTTAGTAATAAAGGTATATATTTTTGTTTTATTTGAATTTAGTATCAATTGATTAGAATTTTTTTTTGACTTGTAAATTTTATGTCATACTTTATTATATATGGACGGTAATATAATGATCAATCTATTTATTATATATATAAAAAGAAAGTCATATTAGTTACACTATTTATAACTTAAGAACGGCTGTAGGGATACGTATGAAAATTGGCGAGAGATAGCTTATAACTACAAGACGAGTATTGGATATTTAGTTCTGTTCGATCAAAAAAAGTATAATTTACGGCCTCTACAACAGAATAAATTTCACCCGGTCAGCTATACATATATTACTAGTTCCGAAATTAATGCGGACGAAATCGCGGACAAAAAAATAGTTAATTTTAATTTTATAATCATATAAGTTAATAGACTTATATTTCTCTTTAATCAAAAATCAATCCTTTATCCCTACTAATATTATAAATGCGAAAGTAACTGTCTGTCTGTCTGTCTGTTACGCTTTCACACCTAAACCACTGAACTGATTTTAATGAAATTTGGGACAGATATAGAGTTGACCTTGAGAAAGAACATAGAATAGTTTTTATCCCAGACTTTTGAAAGGTTCTCTTGGAAACGTGATATAACCGAACTTCACGGGGTCGAAGCTTCGGGCGGAAAGCTAGTAGATTATAACTAGGACATAAACATTGGATATTTAGTTCAATCAAAAAAAGTTAATTATAATTTATGGCCTGTAGGGCGGAATACTGTTCCCCCGGTCAGCTATACATAATATATTACTAGTTCCGAAATTAACACTGACGAAATCACGGGAAAAAACTAGTTAATTTTAATTTTATCATCATATACTTATATGCCATATCTTCTTCTTAAATAATTAAATATTTAATAGAAGAAGAAGAAGAATATCCATATATTCCCATTAAATTAATAGCAATCCTATATATATTATCCTCACTAAATAGATCCCTGACACGCCTAGCTCCTTGTCCAACGAGGATTTCATCGAATTCTGGTCCTGCTGCATGAAAGAACGGCACCCTCGCCTCACCAGCCACAGCTCGAGCTAACAACGTCTTGCCTGTACCCGGCGGACCCACTAATAAAACACCTTTGGGCAACTTGCCGCCCAATGATGAAAACTTCTCAGGAGATTTCAGGAATTCCACCTAGAAGAAAGTATGGTAAGCTATTACATTAAATACAGAGTTTCCCAAAGTGTATATGTGTAGTAATGATAGTATCCCCTTGTGGAAGTTGCAGGTATTAAGAAGTGTGAGAGATACAGAAAGAAAATTTGGGTGTTGTGTCTGGGAAGATTTGTAACTTTAATTAGTTAGAATAAGTTAAAGTGGTTTTTCAGCAGGAGAAACAATGAGGGCACTAACAAATAAGTGATTCTTAAAGTAGATTAAATAAAATTGGGAAACCCTGCCCTTAATAGTAATTTTTTTTTTGGTAAAGATAGCTACTTGAATCTCTTATTTAGACCAATTTTTTTTTCATATTTTTGGTGTACAATACATAATATGATAATGAAATTTTGATAAAATATTTCTGAAGAAATGAAATTAAAAAATACTTTTGATGATTAGGAATTTGCCTTGACATGCAAAAGCTGCAAGAAAAGCTTATTAAAATGTTACTAAAAGATACTTGTTAGAAATAAATGTCCTTGATACAGAAATACATTCACATAGAGTCACAGGTAAAAAAAAAATCTGGTAAAATAAAATTTGTTTGGCTACCTGTGATAAAGTTGAAATGATTTTATTTAGTGATAATCTATAACCAAAACCAGGTTTAAATGAGTCACCAGTATTTGCTTAACAACTTGTTTTTCCTTAATCCATGTAAATACTAAATGATTGTCCTAAGAAACATATATATTTGAGAGCCTACCGTTACCCCTGTAATATAATCATCCACATTATACTCACCACATCCTTGAGTTCCTGCTTGGCCTCGTCAGCTCCTTTGACATCATCGAAGGTGACCGTTATGTCTTCAGGGTCCACCTCCACCTGGTTACCCAACTGGATCCTGCGTATGTTTATATATATACTGATTATACTCTGCATATATGTTAACTATGAAATACATCCATAGAGACAATCATATTTTTTCTTTTAAGCTTTTATCTATTAAAACTTATTATATTTATATATCTTTATATTATAATTCTTCTGTGAGTGTGTATATCACTGAACTTCTCTCAAACGACTGGACCGATTTTGATGAAATTTTTTGTGTGTGTTCAAGGGGATCTGGGAATGGTTTAGATTCACAATTTTGTCCACTGGACAATGTTTTTTAAAGTAATTTTTAATTTATTAGTAGTTGTTGATACAAACTTTTTTTTTTGACATTAGATTTGACAATTAACTAATATGTCAATCAAGCTGTCGCACTTCAAAACACGGAGATTTATGGCTTTAAAAGGGTAAACTCCAAAAATATGAATAAAAAACTTCTAGTATATATATATAAAGCAAAATACTGGGATTTAAAGACTTGGTATATAATTGTTGTTATATTTCTCTAAATATAGTAATAATTAAGACATATATATAATATTACAAAGCTTGTCATATAAAACTATACAGGGTGACTGGTGAATTACTATCGATACTTGAGGACGTGATATTTGACGATCATATATGACAAAATAAAAATTAATATAACATAAATATTAATAAACTTCTAAGTAAAGTTAACCAAAAGTTATGTAATTGTAATATATGTTTTTTATTTGTAATATATGTTTTCAGTACAAATCAAAGCTTACAAATTCTCCATACTAAAAAAAAATATTTTTTTCATACGTAAACCGTTGGTGAGTGAGGCGGCCGGAGATGTTGATTATGTGGCGATGTTCCCGTTTGTTGTTAAAACTGATGACAAATATTGGAAGTTGGACTTCGCTAAACGTAGGAATATGGAGGTGAGCATATTATATACATATATATTTTATATACAAATTTCCACTCGCGACTTTGTACGCGTCAACATTAGAGTTGCGTTTACAGAAAAATGTTTATTAACATTTAAGTAACTGGTAGCGACATCTATTGTGTCTTACGTGACTTCATATATATTAAAATGTTATGCGTTAATCTAACAGCAACTACACTTAATTCCAGCTTAAATTAGTATAAGTAAGCTATATTACTGTGAGGTTTCATCAGAATCATTACAGTAGTTTTTACGTCAAAGAGTTATAAACGTCCTATCATTACAAACTTTTGAATTTATAATACAAGAATTATGTTGCATTGTCTGTAAATTGTACAGGATTGTTACGATCTTTCCAACAACAGAATATAGACATAAGGCTTTGTTAAAAAAGTCTTGTAAAATATTGCGTAATTAGTAACAAAAAAAAAAATCATTTTATTCTTATATTATATAAAAAAGATTAAGATTCAGTAAAATAGTTATGCAACTATTTCCAATTACAACAAATCAATGACCAGTTTTGATGAATATTTGAAACATCAGCAATGTTTTCTAAGATGAATAAAAAAATATACAGGGTGACTGGTGAATTACTATCAATATTTAAGGAGAATACTCGGTACATGATTCTCATTCGAATTATGTACAAAAAATAGGCACTTAATTTTTGACAAAAT
This sequence comes from Danaus chrysippus, assembly GCA_916720795.1. NCBI lineage: Eukaryota > Metazoa > Arthropoda > Insecta > Lepidoptera > Nymphalidae > Danaus > Danaus chrysippus. The sequence goes on from CAKASE010000070.1 coordinate 1,849,614, forward strand.
TTCCGTATAAATAAATAAAGTGTTGACACGTTCCAAGTGTTCCTAGTGTGGACGCGTGCTGCGGAGTGCTGATACAACACTACGCCGCAACACGCGTATGTGTGAGTGTGTGTGTATACCTAATCTGTAGGGTGTTCACCCGATGCGTAGTTAATTACATAACTTTTGGTTAACTTTACTTAGAAGTTTATTAATATTTATGTTATATTAATTTTTATTTTGTCATATATGATCGTCAAATATGACGTCCTCAAATATCGATAGTAATTCACCAGTCACCCTGTATATTTATGTGAAACGGTATATTTTTAAAGTAAGATAACTTAAAGTATATAGCACACAGTTATTAATAAACCAGAAATTCCATTCATACATACATCTACTATATACTCTATATGTATATGTTAAATTATATATTATTTTAAGATATTAATCTTATATATATACATTTCCAGTGGTCACGAGCAAAATTGATCAACAAACTACTCACAGAGACATTTGAATCCGATCCCAGTAAAGTATGGAGAACGAAACAGATCCTAATATACTCAAGATTACACGGATACTATCCAATAAGACAGGAGAAGGCCGACCTCAAAACAGATGAATGGTCATCGTGGAACGATATCAATGAAGGAAAAACAGAATCAAACATTAGAGATACATTCCCAAATGAAAGTCACCTGTCAACATTGAGTGTGTTCAATAAAAGTGATTATGTTACCGAGGATTCAGTTGTAGATTTAGATGTGAGTGGCTCGGACGAAGAAATAGAAATAGTTAATGATGTGAGTGTTAAGAAGAAACCTGTGTTGGTTGAAGGAACTGTGAGTGAGGAAGTGTTGCCCGTGGACAGTAGTGACCGACTGAGGTTCCTGTTCATAGAGAAAGTGTGTGAAGACATCGGCATCGTGTTGAGGAATGAAGATATTGGGCATGGGTACTCATACAGGTGAGGAGAGATTTTTATATATATATGTATATAGTTCACTTCAATAGAAATTTACAATCTTGTAAACAAAGCAACTGACCTCGATTACTCTGTTCTTACATAGAATATACATATATATGTGTGTATTATGAATATTCAAATTAATATTTTTTACAATTGGTTTAAATAGTATCATGTTGTTTTGTTATATATAAATTGATAATGATAGTGTAATTAATTAATTTAAACATGTATATTTATTATTAATATTTGAAAGTTTTATGAAATTAATTATACTCTATATGTACTACAATATAATATATGTATGTATTGTTTTAGTTCGGTCCACTCAGTGTTGTTATCTGCCACCAAGTGTTTCGCTGAAGAGTTGATCCGGTCGTCTCTCGCCAGGCAACTTACCTCAGAATTGGGAGAGGGACGAGTGTGGGTTGGGTTAGTATTAATATATATATATAAATAGATCAACTAATATGTCTGTTTATACAACATTATCTAGAGAATCACCCAAAAAGTTTTACTATATGACTCTAGCAAGTTCATAAAAATATCTGTATGTCGAATTTATGTTATATAAAGATAAGTTGATTTTATTTCATGGTCATCCTCTTAGTTAGTGAAGCAAGGCTAAACTAGCATCAAAAAAATTAGGGGTACTGAGTAGAGCGAGGCAGTACTTCACACCGGGACACTTGCTTTTGTTATATAAAGCACAGGTTCGTCCCCACATGGAGTATTGTTCTCACCTCTGGTCCGGTGCCCCACAGTACCAACTTCTTCCATTTGACTCCATTCAACGTCGGGCAGTTCGTATTGTCAACGATCCCATGCTCACAGACGATCTAGAACCCCTAAGTCTCAGAAGGGATGTAAGCTCCCTTAGTGTGTTCTATCGTCTGTACAATGGGGAATGTTCCGAGGAACTGTTTGATGTAGTGCCATCGTCCACATTCCACCATCGCACTACTCGGCGTAGGGTTGGATTTCACCCACATCATCTAGATGCATTCAGTTGCAGGACTGTACGTGCGTCGCGTTCATTCTTTTCACGCACGTGCAGGATGTGGAATGATCTTCCGCCCGAGGCTTTTCCAGAGAGCTACAACATGGGGTCTTTTAAACATCACGTGTTCAGGTGGCTCCTTCACAAACAAGGCCGGCAACGCATCAACAACACCCCTTGTGTTGCAGATGTCCATGGGCGACGGTGACTGCTTACCATCAGGCAGGCCGTCTGCTCGCTTGCCCCTTTGGTTTAAATAAAAAAAAAAAAAAAAAAAAAAAAAAAGTCCAAATAAAGTGACTCGATCCCCGGCAAGAAATATGTTTACTAATCATACTCAGACATATCAACTAGCCAGATTATAACTTTAATAAAATCCAAGGTAGTATATATCCTACTAATATTATAGTTGTGAAAGTTTGTGAGTGTGTGTGTATGTTTGTTACTTCTTCACGCTCAAACGGCTGAACCGATTTTGATAAAATTTTGTATACAGCAAGCTGACGTCCAGGAATAACACATAGGATACTTTACATCCCGGAAATCCGTGGGTAACACCGCGTGGCGCAGCTAGTATATATATTTTGATCATGTTCCAGCTGGTCCAGGCCCCGCGTGTGTCTCCAGCACGTGTTCCTCGCCACCAGCGACCCCAGGCTGCGGCTCGTGACGTCAGCACACCTCGCGGCCGACGCGCACACACACACACCGGCCCCAATATAATATACTATATATACATACATTACGCCGGCCTTTTATTGAAAGACATGTGAAAGACAGAGAGAGATACCTGTCTCACTCACACACATACATACTGTGTGTATAATCTATATAATATACATAAATGAATTGCTGTTCGTTAATCTCACTAAAACTCGAGAACGGCTGAACGGATTTATCTTATCTTAGTCTTGAAATGTTCGTGGAGGTTCAGGGAAGGTTTAAAAGTTGAAAAAAAATGATTCATTTCCGGGAAAACCCTAAAAACAGCGCTTTTCTATTTCCCATACAAACGTTTTTTTTGACATTAGATTTGCCAACTTATATGTCAATCATTCTGTCGCACTTCACAACATGGAGATTTATGGCTTAAAGGTAAACTCCAAAAATATAAATAAAAAAATATTTATATATCGATTGAGGCAGTACGAGGTGTGCCGGGTCAGCAGATCAATTTATATAAACCATACGTCGTTTCTTTTGAGCTACATGGCTGAATATAAAACATAAGTTTCATCACAAAATTTTCTAATTGAATGTTCATTTTATATAAATGTAAAACAAATAATTTGATGACATTAATGACTGATGATGTTATTTCACGATTTTTTTTACTTTACAAATAATTATTAAAAGGATCGCGATGCTGTCAAAAAAGTTTAAATGTTTATATTTTGCATGACAATATATTTTTTTTATTAATATTAAACAGAAACGAGTAAGTTCATTTTATTCGTATAAAAAACAATACATCTATTAAATTAAATTCATAATTCTAAATTCAACAAAAGCTCTTATATTATCAGGTGACTTAAATATCCTTATTTTATCTCATGAAAATTTCTGAATCGGCATTTAAAGAAAACAAATGTTTCAAAAACGGCATTTATTAAATGAATGGTTCACAAAAACCTATTTGTATTCATCAATGGAGTTAGATTCTATGACCTTACATATAATGTAAATAAAACTAGCAGAGATGTTTAACGTTTATTTAGCAACAGACAATAAGAATGCTTGATGTTAAACGAAGTTTAACTCCAAACTTAAACTACAGTTATATATATATATATTACAATCACAATGTAATTCGTCAATTTTGTTGTTAAAAATAAAAATCGTCACTGATATCCATTTACATTTGAGTTTCAAACGTTAAATAATATTTTTTTGTTACAATCTTTATTTCTTTTCTTCCATGCGAATCATTGTTCGTTCACATTTACATTATGTATTGGTAATCTACCTCACGTATGGACATATAAGGAAGAGGCACTATGAATAAATAATATATCTACAAGCTATAATTTTCCACGTTCTAGGTATTCTAAATGATCTATTATAATATAAGTCTGTGAGAAGTTCCCCGCGAGTCCAACAGGTGTCATTCATAAAGGAAAGATTGTCATTTAACGTTATACTTATTTTTATTTTATTCAATGTATCATAACAATGCCGTAACCTGCAAAATTTTCAAAGTCACTTCCTGTGTTAACTGTAGTCGTGTGACGAGCTTCAGGCAGTCCCGTCTGTTTGGTTCCTGTTGGATATTAAATTTAGATTTTTAAAAACATATTTATCACTCAAACAATAATTTAAGTTAAGAAGTAAGCTTTTGTTTTTGTAATATTCTGGTGTTGCCAAATATATACAGGGTGACTGGTGAATTACTATCGATACTTGAGGACGTGATATTTGACGATCATATATGACAAAATAAAAATTAATATACCATAAATATTAATAAACTTCTAAGTAAAGTTAACCAAAAGTTATGTAATTAATTACGCATCGTGTGAACACCCTACAGATTAGGTATATACACACACGCGTGCGCGGCGTGGTGTTGTATCAGCACGCCGCCGCACGCGTCCACACTTGGAACGTGCCAACACTTTATTTATTTATACGGAAATTTTGTCAAAAATTAAGTGCCTATTTTTTTTACATAATTCGAATGAGAATCATGTACCGAGTATTCTCCTTAAATATTGATAGTAATTCACCAGTCACCCTGTATATTTTTTAAGGGCATGTGTGTGGGAATATCATGCAAAATCAAATAAAAATATCAATCAATTCACAATTAATTAAATTCAATACACAATACATTGATTAACTATTCGTCAATAAATAAACATCCTGTGAACGTCATAGTGATGTCACAATCAAAAATACTAAATCCTAGGACATGGATCAAAAATATTTCAGTATTAATTTTCGATGTTAAAAGTTGTCGCTAGATGGCGCTCTTCATAAAACTTGCTCAATCAACTGTGTGTGTGCGTGTTATATACATCACCTGATCTAGGCGGGCATGGTGTGCGGCAGTAGCGTGGCGGGCGAGGGTTCTTTATTAGTGTTGCTGCTCCTCCCTCGGTCCATCTTCACCTTGTCTCCGGACATGATCGCTTTGATGTCGTCAGCGTCGAGGGTCTCGTATCTGGAGGTAGATAAGTATTATATAAACATTTATATACATACATACATATGTATTCTTCTTCTTGCTGGCAATTTCCCGGCTATAGCCAGGGTCTGCCTTACATGTTGTGAATAGTTTTGGCTATTTGTTTTTACGACCGGCCGCCTGCCTGACATCAACCCTCTTTGGGAATGCATTAATCAGTGATGTTTAAATACTCTTAGAAAGTACATATGACTCGGAAAAATCACATTGGTACTTGCCCGGGCCAGGATCGAACGCCCTCGGCAACGAGAGCCAGGCGCCCTAACCATTAGGCCACCACTGACTACACACATACATATATATGTATATATTTATAATTTAATATAGTGATAGGTTAATTGATATTAGTTAAATTTGAATACGTAACCTCCAAAAAAGGTACATACTTTTGTTTTATGATTTAAGACAAGCCATTAAATAGATCATTTTAGATTTACCACAAAATATTGTTTATTTACTATTAAAAATCTATATACGGTATTTTGCTATTATTATTTTTATATAGTTGATAGTGCAAAAGTATATTCAGGTTAATTATATTCAATGAGGTTTAAGAGACAATTTAAAAAGAATGTTTTATGGGCATTAGGTCTTTAAATCATGTTAAAAACTTTCTTTATATTTGTTATACAGCAAACACCCAACAGGTTTTATGAAACTTTACATTAACAAAACTAAAATATATGAATAATAATATATACTGACTTCAACAAAGCCTCCGACAGAGCCTTATGTTCTTTAGCGTGTGTCCTCAGTATAGCCTTAGCTCTCTCGTAGCTCTCTGATAGAATTTTCTTTATTTCAGCATCAACCTGCAACATACACAACGTTTATTAAAACCAAAATATAAATAATCTTACAAGTCAGCGCCATTTTGCCACGTTATTTCATACACAATACAACTTATATGTGTTAACATGTAAACTCTATGGAAAACAAAAATAGGATATTGTTCTTATTGATTGGAAAAGAAACTGTTATATGTGAATCAATCCTACTAATATTATAAATGCGAAAGAAGCTCTGTCTGTCTGTTACGCTTTCACGCCTAAACCACTCAACTGATTTTAATGAAATGAACATAGGATAGTTTTTATCCCAGACTTTTGAAAAGTTCTCTTGGAAACGCGATATAACCGAACCGAAAGCTAGTTATATATATTGTACGTACAGCAACAAGTATATGTCAGGGGCTATCCATAAAACATGTCACACCAATTTCAGGACTTTTGAACCCCTCCCCCTGTCCTCGTCACAGATATTCAATTTTTTATAGAAAAATACCAATAGAAAGCAGTTATTTTAATTTTTACTTATTTTTATTAAATTATAATCAAATTATTTGAAATTTTAATATGTAATGTCATTAAACTATTGACTCCATGCCTCTTATCACACTTCGGTGATACCTTCCCTTCAATTAACGTGTATTACTCTATGTATGGCCCCTAGTATATAATTTTATAATTGCTCAAGTTTGTGAGTGTGTATGTATATTTGTTACTTCTTCACGCTCAAACGGCAGAACCGATTTCGACAAAATTTTGTATACAGGAAGCTGACGTCCAGGAATAGCACATAGGCTACTTTACATCCCGGAAATACGCGGGTAACATCGCGGGGCGCAGCTAGTATAATATAAGTATAATATATAATATCTGACCAGTTCGTTGGTGTAGGGCCCCAACTGTTCTTGCTGTAGCGTCTTGCCAGTGTCCACACTCCTCAGACCCACTTTCTCACTCATGCCCCATTCGCGGACCATGTGACACGCTATGGAAGTAGCTTGCTTCAAATCCGATGACGCACCTGAATATATATTATATTAATGACATATAACACTTTCAAGAGTATTTGTGGTTAAAGAACTTTATTTCTCATAAAGAACATACAATGTTCACTTAAATGAGATGTGTTCATTAATTCAATTCAATCAACAATTTAGTACAGTAGCAACCACTTATACAACTCAAGAGTGGTCAATCTAAGTGCTCCCTTCAATAACCCGATAATTTCCTTTTAAAAATCTTGGTTTTTACATTAAGTAATTTTGTTAGGTAAGCTATTATATATGTAGTTTCGCTCCCTCAAACTGTATAGTTTTAATTCCGTATTTGGTCCTGGTCTTGGGTAATTCAAGTTTGTTTATTTCTCGTGTTATGTTTATATGTTTTAGTTTTAAATGCTATTTGTGTGTGTATTGTTTTTGTTAGTATTTTTCTAATTAATATGCATGCCTAATATTTTTCGAATGTACTACGCGACTTTATTTATGGTAAGAAACAAATACTCCCGACGTTTAGGTTAGTTTTAAGCAACTCTGATCAAGGGCAAATCAGATCTCGTCTGCCCGTAAATATTAGTTTCATTTATACGAATAAGACTCGCGAAAATCTTAAATATTAGATACTTTCAAGAGTATTCATTGAAATAAAAGAAATATTTTGGAAAGTTCTACGCGTAATTTTATTATTTTAAAACTCCTCATTTCATGGGACGACTGTATAGGACAATAATTTAGCGCGGTGCATCTCGCAAATGGCTAATACTAGTTACTATGACGATGAGAGTTACTGATGATTATTTTATTAATATATAAATTGGCAGCATCATAACCATATAGGTCATGTAACCTGGTTAAGGATGTGCATTAAAGTATGATTTTTTTTAGTAAAAAGTTGGAGGTGACCAGCATAAGCTGAACTATTATTAGGTGTGTATGTGTGTGTGTGTGTGTGTGTGTGTGTGTGTGTGTGTGTGTGTGTGTGTGTGTGTGTGTGTGTGTGTGCGTGCGTGCGTGCGTGCGTGCGTGCGTGCGTGCGTGCGTGCGTGTGTGCGTGTGTGTGTGTGTGTATATACCCGATGTAATCTTATCCGGCCCGTAGACGAGCTCCTCCGCCGCCCGCCCGCCCATCATGGTGTCCATCATAGCCAGGAGTTGTTGTTTGGTCACGTGGTATCTGAATACAATAATAGTTTACTTACTTCATATTATTATTAACAAAATAATAATACTAGATTAATATTAGAATAAGAAGTGCTCATTTATTCCTTTATTACTGTTGATAGCTTTGAAACTATATGTATACATAGACTGGTATTTAATAAATAATATTTACTTATATTTGATATAATTAATATATATCTAAGTTTTTTCATACTTTTTTACTTTATAAATGAAAATTACAAAAAACTATGTATTTAAATAGGACACTAGAAAATATAAGTTTATAGGTTACATACAGAAAAAAATATATTTATGTATCAATTTACATAACAACAAAAATTCATACAGAATAAGATATTAACAAATATTATATTATATGCAAAACAACTTATGTTTAAAAGAAGATAAAATGTTTCATAAATATTAATTAATTAATTATCATAGTATGTAGGAATAAAATATGGCTTGTCCTAGGAATTTGTAACTGTGATCTTAATATTACACTAAATAAGAGTTATATATAACATATTATATAATATATAACCTTTCTTTGGCGGGTATGTAGGCTGTGTGTCCCAGGGAAGGTCCGCGTGGGATTATAGTGACCTTGTGGAGAGGGTGAGAATCCTGGAAAATAGATAGAATATATATATAGTATGATGAAATTAAAGAAATATGCATATGTATTCTATAATTAAATATACGCACTAAATATATTACGAAGTAAAAGCAATATAAAAACGATCAATTTAATATTATTTTGAATATATAGATATAATTGTATTATTATGTGTCGACTGATCAAATGCATCTCGGACATCTAAACGCAGCAGTTTTTTATGTGAAACGTGGAAATAGAGAAAGCGCAACCGTCTGTCTCACTCATCGGACGAAACGCAGCCTATAAAGGCTACTTCACGCCGATCTTCTGTGAGAGGGTGGTACTTCAACGGTGGAGCCAGAATATGTTCGAGCTATAATTATGACTTACCTAGGCGCTACCATGTGTAAAATTTTGCCGTATTAAATAGTTATAATGATGTTATGCCGCATTTGCTTACTCGCCACAATGTTAAACTCCACTCAAATAACTTTATTCAATATAGAAGCATTACACTTTCTTATTGATGGTCACTTGAGACACTACCACCAGTTCGGAAAAGAAAATAGCCTGACCTGAGAAGAACCGGCGAAAGAAACTCAGCGGGTTTTTTTTAAATATATTTGTCTCATATATTATATACACAATTTAATATGAGATGAAATAGTCAGGAGGCGATCGTTTCATTCCCAAGGTGTGCTACCGATCATAAACTCATTAATTGTATAGTAACCTTTTGCACACAAGCGTTTCTTAATAATTTTTTTTAATCTAGCAACAGAGGCATTTTGAATGGTTTCTGGGATCCTGTTGTAAAACCGTATACATTGCCCCACAAAGGAGTTACTGACTCTATGTAGTCGAGTAACAGGAGAAACAAGTTATGTATATTCTACCTTAGTGTAGTACGCGACGACCGCATGTCCCCCCTCATGGCAGGCGGTGATAGCGTTCGCCTCATCATCAGGCAGGCGCGCCCTCCTCGCCGGGCCCATCAGCACCTTATCCCGAGCCTCCTCTAAGTGATACATGCTCACAGTCTTCGCGCCCTCGATCGCTGCCCTAGAAATATACACTTTATTATAATAACAATAAGGTCTAAATTAGCAACACATTCAGAATAAAAGTTAACAAGGAATATAGACTTTATAATAATAATAATGTCTAAATTAACAACATATTCAGATACACACCAAACAGATACCACATAATTGTTAGGAGTTACAATCAATTACACTATCTCCTAACAAGTATTTTTATATAATGTTAAAGTATTGGTGCGTCAAATTTACTTGTGAGCACTTTTAGTTAATATTGGTGCTTGACCGCTTGTTTATGTAGTTAATGCATAGTGCATATATCAGAATGAAATAATATTTTAACGCTAGATTTTCACTCGCCTTCGCATAATAATATGATAGGTTGAGCCATTAACACAAGCGAATTATTATGTATTTAATCACCTTATTATGTACTTCGGCTAGTGACTCGTACGCGAGTGTAAATCTTTCTGTTTACCTATTTATTTATTTGAGGATCCCCAACAAAAGATACACGGTGTACAAATTTAAACTTATCAATCAAATATTACAGAAATTTGTGCACTTTCAATTACAGGAGACCACAGCTATCTAATTAAATATGACTAAGCAAAACAATATGAACTTATAGTGAAAGTTAAAATTATTTAAAAAAAATATTAAAACCAATTATATATCCAGAATTTGTTTAAAAATAAGAATATCTATTTGTTGTATACATAAATTATAAAACGACTGAAAATAGGACGAGCAGATCTGATAGAATATTTTTCTTAAACATTTCACTTGTGCAAATAATCAAACATACATTCTTAAGATTTTTATTTCAACTTTAAATATCACAGACACTTTGCATCATATATCCATCTCTCTCTGTCCTATCTAATATCTATCTATCTCACTCACTTCAGCGCGGCCTGGTTGACCATACTCTCTAGGTCAGCGCCCGTGAAGCCTGTAGTCCCTCGCGCTAGAGCCTCTACGTCGAGGCCGGGCGCGGCCGCCACACGAGACACGTACATGCGGAGTATCTCCAGACGACCGCCGTAGTCTGGAGTTGGAACTGACACCTGGAAAATAACACACACATATATATACAAATAAGCACTGCATACTATACCCATATAACAACTAAACCTATATTGTCAAATTCTTACTTACATAATTTTAATCATACACGAAATACAAATGTTAATAGACATTTAATATGACATTTGATTCACGATTTGTCAAGGACGATCTACAAATCTCGTGTATGTATGCAGGAAATGTTTGTATAAGCCACATATGTAGTTAGGCTTTTTGATTGCATGTCCGGCTAAAATAAATGGTGTCCGTCTTGTCCGGCTTTTGTTAGGCTTTTTATATTTTTAGTTAAAAAAGTATAATTCGTGCCTTTCTTATTATTTAAGAAAAATTCAAATATGTTGATAAATGTTTAATTATCTAGAATTTAATTTTGAATGATTAATAATAAAGTGCCTATCTAAGACTGATTTGACATTCGATTTTATTTATTATTAAGCTATTGCATAGCTTCTATCGCGGGCCTTGAGCGCGGGTACCGAATCCAGAAATTCAGTAACGAAAAAACCTCACGCTGCCCACTCCGACGGGCACGGAGGTGTGGCTTGAAGGCCGTGGATCGTCTACCGTCGTTTGAGTTCGGCATTTTTCGACACGGCGTTGTGTGCGTGCGATAAGACGCATTGTACGACGTAAAATAATAAAAATATTTTAAATAAAATAATAAAAATATTTTAAACAATATTAACATTTTATTTATTTAATAAAACAAAAATTTGTTTTCTTATCGGTCACCACGCTCAAAAAGTGTAACTTGAATTAATATCAAAGAAAAAGGAATACTGCATGAATAAAATAAAAATAAATAATTATAATTGCATAAGTTGATACAAAATGCTATGCAATAGCTTTACCGCGGCAGTTCCCGAATGCCACACGTCTTTTTTTGTTTCACTAGAAATTAACATGATTTATGATAATAATAATCAAAAAGACTTAATTTTACAAAAAAAAATATTGTCGTACCTATTAATACTAGCATAAAATCCTCAATAATATAGGGTGTCCGGCTTTTTTTAACCAAATGTCCGGCCAAACTGGCTGGTCTGTCCGGTTATTAGGTTTGGCGACCTGGCAACGCTATGTGAAAGCAAAACTATGCATGTGTTTGAGAAACACTGCATGTTTTTATTGTTTAAAAGTCTCATATAAAGTCCGTTAATTGTCAAATACAACGGGACTCTCTGATTGGTCAGTAAACTGTTCATATATTTTTTTCACCATTTTATTATTATTGAATATTGTCATTTGTTTTTTTAAGCGCAAGTTTTAAATAGTAAACAGTGGATTGATTTATTAACGAATTATGGAAAATTATAAATGTGAGCTCTGTGCTTGTGATGTGTTTTATCTAAATTAAATACGAGTAAATTTTCAATATTGTCGTTTTAAATAAAACTAAAATAAGTGTAAAGTTAAGGTGTGTGAGGTGTGACCAGTTGAGATTGAACTAAAAAAATGGTAATGTTGTTCGTTTTAATAAAAAGTATTTGATAGTTTTAATAAGTTAGCAGGTTGTGTACACACAAATAAGTTTTATTGTTTGCCTTGTTTGTTGTTTTCAAATGATAATAATAATAATGTTTGAATCTCCACTGGATGTTCCAATTTAAATAACTTTTATAAAGCTTTGAAAATATCTGTGTGAAAATATCTTTATACAGTATGTATCTCTGAGTAGTATATGTTATATTATACAGTATGTTCACATCATACCTCCACATCAAATCTCCCGGGTCTCAGCAGCGCCTGGTCCAGGTCATCTCTTCTGTTAGTGGCTCCTAGTACTATCACACCCTCGTTCTGATGAAACCCATCCATCTCCGATAATAGCTGGTTTATTGTCTGTAATAAATGTATTATTGTATTAGTTATGTGCGAAAAATGTTATTGGATACATAATAATTTGTAATTTTCTCAAGTAAATTTTGATCCCAAAAAATATTAATTATTAATAATGATTACTGTTTGAAAAATAAAACTTCTTCTTTCCTAATACTCTAAAAGTTAAAACTTCAAAATTTTCAGGGTATTGAGGAAATAAACCTTTACACAATTGGCAATTATAAACTAAACATAAGACATAAGACATGTGTTTTTTACAAGTTTTTTTCAAATAAATTCAATATATGAAACGATTTTTCAATTAACAAAGATAAGTCGTTTCAGTATTATAGGTTTGTTACTCTAGTTATTAGCCAATAAATTAAATGAAGAAATTATTAAATATATATTAACAAACATTAAAAAAATTCTCCAAAGATTTTTTAATAACTATTCTATTATCATGTATGTACATATATGTTTGTAAGTCGAAAATTTTCACAAACCTCTTTAATATTTATTATTATTTATTATATATTTATAATACCTGGTTGGCGTACGGATGTAACACGCTGTTGGTACGTTTGGCGCCCACTGAGTCGATCTCATCAATGAATATAACACAGGGTGCGCGCTCCTTGGCCGCCTCTGAAACATATTATAATATATATATATTAGTATTAGTTTTAAAAATAAATGTTATATATTTATGTTTTATTTGGATTTAGTATCAATTGATAAGATTTTTTTTAACTTATAAATTTTATGTCATTATATCTATATATATAAAAGAAAGTCGTGTTAGTGACTTCACTTATAACCCAAGAACGGCTGAACCGATTTAGCTGAAAATTTTCAGGGAGATAGTTTAGAACCAGGAAATTGCAATAGGATACTTTTTATCCCGTTCGACAGCATTTCCGTGTGACTTGACATGAAACGTCAGTCACTATAAAACGTGGAATAACACAATTGACAGCTATGCAATTGACGTATAATGACAGATATGTAATGACGTATGGATGACAAAAAGATATTTGTAAGAAATCTACTATATAAAAATATTTAGGTATTGTGTTTGTAGATTGTACTCTTAAAACCATTTAGTATTTGCGGGATAAATTTAGAAAATCATTGTTTTTCACATGGGCATTGGGCAGTTATATTTTGCGTGTTCACGAGTTTGGAAAACATACGCTTTATTTGTGTTAAAGTTAGACCAAAAAACAAAAAATGTGGTTTACAAAGGAGCACTTCAATGAAACGGATAATTTGCGGACACGTATAACGCTTCGATTCGGTATCTACTTTGGATTCACTTTCATTTACTTAGAGAAGTTCAACTAAATAACACTTCATTTTTGTAATCGAAATGAATTCATTACTGTTGTGAAATGAAATAAAAATTTTCCTTTTCAATTATAAAACAAAAAATTCTTCATCTTTTAATCACCAAACGAAATGTTATATAAAAGCCTTCTGGTGGCGAAACGGAGTTCGCCAGGTTTACTAGTATTATATATGAACAGAAGTATAACGAATCTACATATTATCATATCTATATATTATACAGGGTGACTGGTGAATTACTATCGATATTTGAGGACGTGATATTTGACGATCATATTATATGACAAAATAAAAATTAATATAACATAAATATTAATAAACTTCTAAGTAAAGTTAACCAAAAGTTATGTAATTAATTACGCATCGTATGATGTGTAAAAGCTGATAATTAACTGTTACTGTGCAAAGTAACAACGTAAAACGATTAACCTTAAATGTATATACGTATAGCGTGCTAGCTAACGAGCGCATAAAAGTGGCACGGGCTTCGCATACAACGTCTGTTCGTGACTAATTAGAATGAGACGAAGTGCGAGGCTCCGGACACGACCGCAGGTACGCGGGCGCAGGGAGCGGTCCGTGTTACGTATATACAAAACTTGTCGTATGTTTTGTGTGTGTCGATTTAATATAAATATATAAAATTTATAATATAAATATGTGTTCTAACTATGAATTAAAATATAAAATTATATATGTATATTTGAGATGTTATCATAATACTGTATTTGCTTATATTTATGTAAATATTTTGTTATTTATTTCTAAGCATAATTTATAATATATTAAACATGTATGTATATATAAACAATTATGTATATGTGTGTGATAAATATGTATATGTAATTGTAACTGTGTATGTTCGCCACATCACTCCCCTCCAGAGACCGTGTTACGGGCGAAAGTAGTCCGGCAACCGAACATGACGTCCCGATCGAGTAGCTTTTACGGCTGGAGTTTGAGCGTTTTTTAGTATGGGAATGATGATGGGGGTTGTAGTGGTGGAAGTTTCGTTGGAGGCGTTAGTGTCAGACAATATGTAGGCAGGTTTTAATCGGTCTACTGATACTGTGACATCTTTGCCTTTTATTTTAATTTTGAATACTTTAGCGTCTCTAGTCACCACTTCATACGGGCCAGTATATGCTGGTTGAAGAGAAGCTCTCAAAGCGTCCTCACGTAAGAATACGTGGGAACAAGTGGAAAGGTCTTTGTAAACAAAGACTTTTTTTTTATTGTGATGAGAAGTGGGGACAGGCTGTAAGTTTTCGGCGAATGACCGTATGCGAGCTGAAAGGTCCGTGATATCCGTTGTATGAGGATCAACCCTATGTCCAAAGAACTCGCCCGGAAGTCTCAAAACTTCTCCATACAACAACTCTGCTGAGGATGACTGCAGATCCTCCTTGAATGCACTCCTGATGCCAAGTAAGACCAAAGGCAACGACTCGGTCCAGTTACTGTCTGCGTGGCAAACGATAGCCGTCTTAAGCTGACGGTGAAATCGTTCGACCAGCCCGTTGCACTGTGGATGGTAAGCAGTGGTCTTTCTATGCTTGAATCCAATGATTTTGGACAAGTGATGAAATAGGGCTGATTCAAACTGCTTACCACGGTCAGTTACTATGTCTGTAGGACAACCGAATCGTGAGATCCAGCCGGATATGAGTGCTTTGACCACTGTCTCTGCGGTAATATCGGTTATCGGGACAACCTCCGGCCACCGCGTGAAGCGGTCGATGGCGGTCAGACAATACCGATAACCGTGAGAAGGTGGTAATGGTCCGATGAGATCTATATGGACATATTTGAAACGTGCAGTAGGTAAGTCATGAGTACCTAGTGGTGCAGAAGCGTGTCTGTTCACCTTGGCACGTTGACAGTTTAAACATGCCCGAGACCACTCACGACAGTCCTTACGCACTTGTGGCCAAACAAAACGCTGAGCGACTAGCTTAGCACTTGCATTAGCACCGGGGTGGCTTAAGGAGTGTAAGGAGTCGAAAACTTGCTTGCGCAATGGACCTGGGATGAATGGCCTGGGAGTCGATGTACTTACGTCGCAGTACAGCTCGATTCGACTTCCAGGTAATTTCATCTTCTTCAATCGAAGAGACGATTGCGACTGAAGATACTGAGCTAGTTCAGTGTCGTTAGCCTGTGACTTACCTAATATCTCTAGATCAACTGGCGCTTGCAGTTCTTCTATTCGGGACAGTGTGTCAGCGACGACGTTTTCTGACCCAGTGATGTGCTGAATATCTGTCGTAAATTGTGCTATAAAGTCAAGATGTCTATATTGCCGTGGTGTGCAATTACGCTTGCGATCGTGAAAGGCGTAACACAATGGTTTGTGGTCCGTAAATATGGTGAAGTGTGTAGCTTCTACGAAGTAGCGAAAGTATTTTATGCTTTCGTATATCGCGAGGAGCTCTCGATCATACGGCGAGTACTTCTTCTGTGATGGACTTAACTTGCGAGAAAAGAAAGCTAGTGGTTGCCACTTACCATTGACGAGCTGTTGCAACGCTCCGCCGATCGCGACGTCAGAAGCATCTGTGACGAGTGCTATCTTAGCATCCTGGTTGGGGTGAGCCAACAAGGCAGCATTACAAAGGCTTTCGATGCAAGTTTTGAACGCTCTTAGGGACTCACCTTCGATGTTGATGGGATGCGCAGCTTTGACGGAACCAGCTAATAGGGCATTCAAAGGAGCTTGTATTTCGGCCGATTTGGGTAAAAATCGCCGGTAATAATTCACCATGCCTAGAAATTGTCGAAGTTGACGTACCGTTTTAGGTATTGGGAAATCCTTAATTACCTGTACCTTGCTGTCCAGCGGCTTTGTACCATCCTGCGATATATGGTAACCTAAAAATTTCACGTCTGAGGCTCCAAAAACGCATTTGGTGGTATTTATGAGGATACCATAGTCACGTAGCCTAGAGAAAAGTTGTCGAAGATGGTCTTCGTGTTCAGCCTCTGTCCTAGAGAAGACTAAAAAGTCATCGACATAGGGGAAAACGAAATCTAAACCACGAGTGAGTTCATCGACAAAACGTTGAAATGTTTGGCCAGCATTACGAAGGCCAAATGTCATAAACGGAAATTCAAATAATCCGAATGGAGTTGTTATTGCCGTCTTAGGTATATCCGCTTCAAAGATCGGAATTTGGCTGTATGCTTTCACGAGGTCAATCGTCGAAAATATTTTACAGCCTGACAAATTGTAAGCAAAGTCATGAATATGCCTAATTGGATATTTGTCGGGAATCGTTCGCGCATTTAACATACGGTAGTCGCCACAAGGACGCCAACCGTTGTCTTTCTTAGGAGCGAGGTGAAGCGGTGACGACCACGGGCTTTCGGATGGTCGTGCTGTTCCATTTGCTAGCATGGCTTCGAACTCAAGCTTGGCAATCTTTAATCTGTCAGGGGCTAATCTGCGAGGAGAGGATGTGACGGGTGGACCTGGTGTTGTGCGTATGTGGTGTAAAGTGTTGTGTTTGGCAGTGCGTGGTGTACCAGCGGGGCGAACGATTTCTGGAAATTCACAAAGAATGTTATTATATTTACCACTACTCGTCAAGATCTTAACACTAGATACGTTTACAAGTGGTGATGCGAGAATAGCAAAAGTAGATACATTAGTTGTATTATCAATTAGGCGCTGATTGCGTACATCTACTATTAAATTAAAATAGGACAAAAAATCAACTCCAATTATTGCTTTAGTTACATCAGCTACTATAAATTTCCATGTAAAATCACGGCGTAAGCCTATATTTAAATTTAAATTTACATAACCATATGTACTAATTGAGGAACCATTTGCTGCACACAACTGATAGTTCGTTTCCGCACGACGTTCACGAAGCGCAGACCGGGGGAAGACGCAGAGGTCGCTTCCAGTGTCGACCAAGAATTGGACCTTCGATCTGCGGTCAGTGACGAACAGGCGACCCTTCGCGGTGAGGCAATCGTCGGCCGCCATTAGCGACTGCCTGTGGCATTTCCCGATTTGAAGTCGCATGGCCGGTTGCACTTTGTAGCGTTGTCTCCGAACTTGTGGTGGTACCAGCAGACGGGGTACTTCCTGTGGCTTGAGCGCGATCTATGTGCTGGAGACGGGCTTCGATGACGCGACGAACGTCTGCTCCGATGTCTGGGCCTTTGATTGACTCTTGCGGACAGTTCGCTTACTTGCTTGGTGAGTTCAGCTATCTGTCTGGTCATGACCTCGAACGCGGACTCCGACCTGGATGTTGTTGCCACCTGGGGATTGGATGGTGCGATGTCGTTAATGCGGTCAGCTAGATCCGCTAGCGCTTCTATCGGCAGAGTAGGCTGCGATGCGATGATGGTCTGCATCGAGCTGGGCAGACGGCTGGTCCAGATTGTTTTCAGGAAGTCCTCAGGCACCGCAGGACCTGCTAAATGCTGCAGGTGTCTGAGGAACTGCGATGGTTTCCGGTCTCCCAACTCTTCGTGCATAAGTAGTTGTTTTACCTTGTTTTCTCTCGACACCGACAGACGCTTAATTAACTCGCTCTTCAATTTGTCATATTTATTCGCCTCCGGAGGTGAAGTAATTATGTCCTCGACCTCCGAAGCGTAAAGGTTGTCGAGCTGAGCGATTACGTAGTAGAACTTGGTGGTGTCTTCAGTTATTCTGGATATAGCGAACTGACCTTCAATTTGTGCGAACCATATAGCCGGCTTCTCCGGCCAAAATGGCGGGATGCGGACACCAACGCGGCAAATGTCGGACGCCTCCGGAACCGTTGAGCCACGCCCTGGTTTTCTGCACATTTTTCGTTGCGCACTTGGTTGCGAGCACACTGAGTCTCCGCTATCACTGCTCATTATTTTTGCGGGGTCACCAGTATAGATGTGTAAAAGCTGATAATTAACTGTTACTGTGCAAAGTAACAACGTAAAACGATTAACCTTAAATGTATATACGTATAGCGTGCTAGCTAACGAGCGCATAAAAGTGGCACGGGCTTCGCATACAACGTCTGTTCGTGACTAATTAGAATGAGACGAAGTGCGAGGCTCCGGACACGACCGCAGGTACGCGGGCGCAGGGAGCGGTCCGTGTTACGTATATACAAAACTTGTCGTATGTTTTGTGTGTGTCGATTTAATATAAATATATAAAATTTATAATATAAATATGTGTTCTAACTATGAATTAAAATATAAAATTATATATGTATATTTGAGATGTTATCATAATACTGTATTTGCTTATATTTATGTAAATATTTTGTTATTTATTTCTAAGCATAATTTATAATATATTAAACATGTATGTATATATAAACAATTATGTATATGTGTGTGATAAATATGTATATGTAATTGTAACTGTGTATGTTCGCCACATTAACCAAAAGTTATGTAATTAATTACGCATCGTATGAACACCCTACAGATTAGGTATACTCACACACACACACTCGCGCGCGGCGGCGTGTTGTTGTATCAGCACGCCGCCGCACGCGTTCACACTTGGAACACTTGGAACGTGTCAACACTTTATTTATTTATACGGAAATTTGGTCAAAAATTAAGTACCTATTTTTTTTACATAATTCGAATGAGAATCATGTACCGAGTATGCTCCTTAAATATTGATAGTAATTCACCAGTCACCCTGTATATATATAAAAGAAAGTCGTGTTAGTTACACTATTTATAAAACAACAACGGCTGTAGAGATATGGGTGAAAATTGGCGGGAAATAGCTTAGAACTGGAAGACAAATATTGGATATTTAATTCTGTTCTAAAAAAAAATAATTTACAGCCTCTACAACAGAATAGATTTCACCCGGTTAGCTATAAATATATTACTAGTTCCAAAATTAATGCGGAAGAAATCGCGGGCAAAAAATGGTTAATTTTTATTTGATAATCATATAAGTTAAGACTTATATTATCTTTAATCAAAAATCAATCCTTTATCCCTAATAATATTATAAATGCGAAAGTAACTGTCTGTCTGTTACGCTTTCATGCTTAAACAACTGAACTGATTTTAATGAAATTTGGTACAGATAGAGTTGACCTTGAGAAAGAACATAGGATTGTTTTTCTCCCAGACTTTCGAAAGGTTCTCTTGGAAACGTTATATAACCGAACTCCACGCGGACGAAGCTGCGAGCGGAAAGCTAGTAGATTATAACTAGGAGATAAACATTGGGTATTTAGTTCAATCAAAAAAATTACTTATAATTTATGGCCTGTAGGGCGGAATACTGTTCCCCCGGTCAGCTATACATAATATATTACTATGTAGTTCCGAAATTAACACTGACGAAATCACGGGAGAAAACTAATTAAGTAATTAAATATTTAATAGAAGAAGAATATCCATATATTCCCATTAAATTAATAGCAATTCTATATACATATTATCCTTACTAAATAGATCCCTGACACGCCTAGCGCCCTGTCCAACGAGGATTTCATCGAATTCTGGTCCCGCCGCGTGGAAGAACGGCACCCTCGCCTCACCGGCCACAGCTCGAGCTAACAACGTCTTGCCTGTACCCGGCGGACCCACTAATAAAACACCTTTGGGCAACTTGCCGCCCAATGATGAAAACTTCTCCGGAGATTTCAGGAATTCCACCTGGAAAAAGTATGGTATGGTATTACATTAAATACAGAGTTTCCCAAAGTGAATGATAGTACCCTTAGATAAGATAGATAGTACTTGTGGATGTAATTAAATCAGAGTTTCCCAAAGTATTATAACGCCCCCTTGTGGATAATGCAGGCTTTAAGAGGTGTGAGAGATACAAAAAGAAAATTGGGGTGTTGTGTAGAAATCTAGGATATGTTATAGTGATCTTTTAGCAGGTGAAACAATGGGGGCTCTAAAAATTAATTGATTCTCAAATTTGCCAGTAGATTAAATAAATTTGGGAACCCTTGCTCTTAATAGTAATTGTTTCTGGTAAAGATAGCTACTTGGATTATTTAACTACCTATTTTCACAATTCACTTTTTTAAAATATTTGGTGTACAATACATAATATGATATTGTTAATTTGATAAAACATTTCTGAAGAAACGAAATTAAAAATAATTTTGTCAACCAGGAATTTGTCTGAAAATGCATAAGCTTCAATTAAAGCTTTCAAAAGGATTTTATAGACTTGCAACTATAAAGTTAAGTGTTTGATCAGGAAAAACAACCACATGGTATTAGATGTAGAAGATCACCTACTTGCATTAAAGCTGAAATATTTTTTAGAAATTGATAGTTTATTGATAAAACCCAGACTGAAACCTGACTCCAATATTTGGTAAACAACTTTTACTATTCTTTAGTTCACGTAAAAATTAAAAGAACATTTTAAGATACATATACAGGGTGTTCTAAAAACTGTGTCCTTCCTTAAAGGCATGTATACATATAAGTATAAGCTTATTATAAAAAATAGTATAACTTTAAAAATATCAAGCAGAGGTCAGTTACAGTGCATAGGCTAAATAAATTTGAAAAAATGTTTCAAACATCTGACCCATAAAAGGTTAAGGCACCGTATAGTCGCGCCGGGTAATTATTTGGTGTCTAATTTATTACTAATTGTGAAAAAAATTACCTTAAAAGTCCTTAATATAGAAAATATTTCATTTCAAACTTTCTTCTGATAATAATCTGCTTCCAATGTAGATACGCGGAATTATCCAACGCTAGTTACGAGGATTTGCACTATACCCGACGATACATATTTGAGAGCCTACCGTTACCCCTGTAAATGTTCTATCAACATTATACTCACCACATCCTTGAGTTCCTGCTTGGCCTCGTCAGCTCCTTTGACATCATCGAAGGTGACCGTTATATCTTCAGGGTCCACCTCCACCTGGTTACCCAACTGGATCCTGCGTATGTTTATATATATACTGATTATACTCTGCATTTATGTTAACTATGAAATACAACATACATCCCTACGGCCAATCGTATTTTTTCTTTTAAGCTTTTATCTATTAAAACTTATTATATTTATATATCTTTATATATACAATTCTTCTGTGAGTGTGTATGTCACTGAACTTTTCTCAAACGACTGGACCGATTTTGATGAAAATTTTTGTGTGTGTTCAAGGGGATCTGGGAATGGTTTAGATTCATAATTTTGTCCGCTGGACAATGTTTTTTTAAGTTATTTTTAATTAATTAGGAGTTGTTGATTTTGTTGACAAACTTTTTTTTTACATTAGATTTGAAAATTAACTAATATGTCAATCAAGCTGTCGCACTTCAAAACACGGATATTTATGGCTTTAATAGGTAAACTGCAAAAATATGAATAAAAAACTTCTAGTCTTTTAGTATATATACAGGGTGACTGGTGAATTACTATCAATATTTAAGGAGAATACTCGGTACATGATTCTCATTCGAATTATGTAAAAAAATAGGTACTTAATTTTTGACAAAATTTCCGTATAAATAAATAAAGTGTGGACACGTTCCAAGTGTTCTAAGTGTGGACGCGTGCGGCGGCGTGCTGATACAACACTACCCGCCGCACGCGTATGTGTGTGTGTGTGTATACCTAATCTGTAGGGTGTTCACACGGTGCGTAATTAATTACATAACTTTTGGTTAACTTTACTTAGAAGTTTATTAATATTTATGTTATATTAATTTTTATTTCGTCATATATGATCGTCAAATATCACGTCCTCAAATATCGATAGTAATTCACCAGTCACCCTGTATATACATATATATATATATATATATATATAAAGCAAAAGAGTGGGGTTTTAAAGACTTGGTATATAATTGTTGTGATATTTCTCTAAATATAGTAATAATTAAAACATATATATATATATCACAAAGCTTGTTATATAAAACTATATATGTATGTAATATAACCAGATATATATAAACAGTTACCGGAAAACAGTGCCGCTAACAGATGCCATCAAACTGACAAATATGGCCAGAAACAGTACTATAGTGAGTAGTTGTTGTACTAGCTTTAAGTACTTAGAAGCCTTCGTTCCTCGGGCATTGTCAGGGTGTGATCCTGAAATACAAAGAAATTATTTTATTGCACATAGATAGACGTAAAATTAAAGGAAATCTATTAAGAATAACAGATTTTTTTTTTTTTTTTTTTGTATATCATAGGGGGCAAACGAGCGGGCGAGCCATCTGGTGAGAGATTAAGAAGCATTTCTTTATAAATCTCTTCTTCTACCTGGCAATTTCAAAGCTATAGCCAGGGTCTGCCTAACATGTTGTGAATAGTTTTGGCTAATTGTTTTTATGACCAGCCGCCTGCCTCACATCAACCCTCTTTGGGAATGCATTAATCAGTGATGTTTAAATACTCTTATAAAGTACATATGACTCAGAAAAATCACATTGGTACTTGCCCGGACCAGGATCGAACCCGCGCCCTCGTGCATGAGAGACGGGCGTTTTAACCACTAGGCTATCACTGAATTATAAATCTCTTATATTCCACTAATGTTATAAAAGCCAAAATTTGTGTGGATATAAGTTGCTTTACATGAAAAAAGTACTTTATAAATTTTAATTAAACTTTAAATTATTTAGTTTAGATATTAGAAAGAAACATAGGCTAGGATTTATCTTAAAAGTGTATGTAAATCTCAAGATAAAGAAGAAACAGTTATAAAGTGTATCATGTGCCATAATTCCGAATATAGATGTTTCTACTAACTCATTACTATATCAATTACTTTATCACACAATATTTTTCTATCCTTAGGTTGCAAAGACAAAATCACCAAAAAATACTAATAGGCAATAGCATATATTATAAAAGTTTATTATTAAATGTGCCATCATTGAATTTATTTTTGTTGTCAACATTTCCTATCACAAAATTCACACACACACAACTCAAAAACAAAAATCACATAAAATGGTCATCCGTCACAAAAAGAGGATTTCTTAAATTTATTATATATTAAGAAATATTCATTGCCACAAACAGGATTCAAACCTATAGCCTGCCGACAATCTGCCTACACTCTCTTTATTAATACACACCTGCCAAATATCCCTCAGCAAAGGCAATTTTAATCTTATCCTTCTGTTGGTGTGTAAGATTAGTTGAGTCTTCATTGAGCAACTTCTCCAATCGTGGAGCGACATCTGGGCCGAGGTTGGCTTTGTTGTCAGATGTGTCGGAAACATGAAGACCTGGAAAAAGAGGATTAATAGAATATGAGAAATATTTTAAAGAATATCTATACACATTATAAATACAAGAAAAGCTGATACAACATTTAAATCTAAAGCAAAACAAAGGTATTATGATAAATTATGAAACATTATCATTGGCAATACTAAAAGCTACTGAAATAAATCAATATAATGCAAATGATTGTTTAATTAATAATTAAAATTTTATATATATTTAATTTGGCCTGTGAGGAGAAAAAAAAAATAAGTTGATAAAAAACATTGTGTTGGTCTTACTATGTTCATCCAAGTGATCAAATTATTATTATTTTTTTATTAGTTTTTACTATAACTATCAAACAAAAGCTACAGACATACATACATGCATTGGATAATGATATCTACCGAATTTTGGCATAAACAAAATGGCAGCATAAAAATATATTGGAATTGAAAAGGTTGGTTATAAGTATAAAAGATGCTTCAAAAATCTTATATGAGGATTTATAATCACAACATGAAAAGGCCAATTATAAATATGTCATATTAATGATGATTAACCATGACCCTTATAACTACTTATCATATAATAATACTGACCGAAAGACTTACGTAGTCTATTAAAAATATTAGGGTTCCTCTTCAGATCAGCGTGTATACCTCTCTCTGTCTTAAAACCTCTTACTTGTACATTATAATTAAAGCAATTATCCCTTATGCTCTTTGTAAGCAGACCAACAAAGTTGTCGGTCAAACTAAGTTTAGTATTTTTGTGGCGCAGGTCTACGGTGATCGTAGGCGTAGTGACCCAACCATTTTTGTTTTTCTCAAACGAATCCGTAGATACGAATGATACTTTTTTCGACGATGCTACGCCGGCTATATTTCTCAATATATTTCTAGAGGATCCGGCTATAGATGTCACATATCTCAGATCAATGTTACGCATCTCAGTTAATACATTCTTATCAAAATGACGCAGGGCCTCATCAAAACTTTCTGGACATATTGATGCGTTGTATGGAGCTGTTGTGCCCTCTTTTCTTATTAAATCCTTGTTCTTAACATTGTTACTCCTTCTATTTCTAAATGCGTTGGAATATCGAGACGATAGTTGACTAAAACTTATTAGAATCTGAAACAACAAAGGTTATAATGACGGATCGAATTTATATTGTTATATAAAAATTTCAAATAATACAAATTATTTACCTGGTTCTGGGTGTTTATGGAGTTCAATGAGAACATGTTACATGAAAGACAATTGTATATTTCTTTTTCATAAAGTGCACTCGAAAATTTTGTAGGTATAGCTTTTTTTCTTATGTCTTTACGTCAACTTGAAGCAAAACATGGCGATTGGTATCTATATTTATAAGAACGGTGTTACTCAATGGCAAACAAGTACTATAGTGAGCAAAATTTATTTATAAAATACTATTGAGTTTGAAATATTAATTTAGAAATTTATTTCGAATTTAATGTAAAAATTTCGCTATAGGATTTTTGATATATTTTTCCGATGAGTAGGATTTATAAAGTTGATCGTTATTAATGTCATGTTACAACTACACTCTTGTCAACACCATTTCACAATATTTCACAACCTCATCCAATTAAAACGATATTTATAGACAAATTAATTTTTTGAAATTCTGTTCTTTTTTTACTCATGACATAAGGAACCTACTTCGGCTTTCTGATTGTGAATCCAACCATTAGAATTGCATTTTTTACAGTAAATGAACTTCTTTCCTTTTCAATTTTATTTTCTGTTTTTCTTTAAGAGTGGTTAACATTTTACTTTAATAGTTTTCTAAATTTGGACGCAATGATTAAATACTAAAGAAATTAGGATATGCATCAACTACATATAGTAATATTGTTTTTTTATGATTTAAACGGTAATTTTAAATATTTCTTCATTTATATTTTAAAAGCATATAAATCCTCATTTTATTGTAATAGATATCTGTCAAGACTTGTAATAGATTTTAGTATAAAATTAAGATTTGCCTAAAATTAATACATTATCATATTTATATTTTGTAGAAATAGCGTATACAGGAATATTCTTCAATTAAATGATGTCTGTAGTGTCTATGGTTTATTTGGACAGTAAATTCCAAAATGGCGACGAGCGATGACGAGCCTATGCATTTATATGAAGTTTTTCAAAACTGTTTTAATAAAATAGCAAATAAACAACAAGGTGAGTGAAAAAATGCATACCGTGGCCTGTCATGCGTTCCTCAATCGGCTTACCGCGATAAAGTGCAGTGTTCCATTGTGAAATTCAGTCAAAGTGTATGCGTGTTATGCCATATTCGTTGTAATAGCCCTTCAGCATTTTTACAAAATACGCCCAAACCAGCAGCCTCCAGCTGCTTCAAACAGGTTCTTATAACTTCCAGGGAGACAACCCTTGTGTTTACATAGTTTCGGGTGTAACTATGTAGCTTTGAAAGCCAGGAGAGGCTATGTTTTGGTTAGTCTGGATATTGTCAAATGTGCACTGTCCATTGTGTTTCATTTGATATTTATTACGGGTTAATTCCCAGTTTTATTAAGTAAATGAAGGATGTTCAGCCGTTATAAGGTAAAATAGTGTTAGTTATCAAACATTTCTTGTCATAGTTTCAATATAATCGTTCACAAAAGGAGATACATTATAGCATCGTTGCTTATTTTTTTTACGTACTCCCAAGACGGCGTTACAAGTCCTGTAAATTGTGATCGCCAGCCGATTTAGATCGCGAATTGCCGTTTTTATGTTCTCTTTACGCGTGTGTTTACAATTCAATTTTTGTTTATTTACACGATGCGCGGACGGCGAATTACGATGTACTATCGAAGAACATCGTTGAGAAGTTTGATTTTTATATATATAAAACTCATTAGCGTTATGTCTTGACTTTGTAGGTTATATAAATAAATTTTTGTACATGTTTTCTTATACTAATATATCTCATAACAATGTTATGTTTCACACCAGTTATTTCTGTATTCTAGTTTGGGTATATGAATTTAAACAGGTTGTACTTGTAAGATTTTTATTTAATTATTAAATTTCAGCTGATAATCAAGCTATATATATAAATATATTAAATTTTTACCTTTACCTTTTATATGTCAATGGTTATACAAAATATTAACATTGTCCCCTGTCATAAATATTTATGTTATAATGATGATTTAGATCAAGGCTATGTGATTGGCACAATGGGATCTATTAGCCGATGTTATTGGTATCAATATTGTTTAGGCCATTTCCTTGTTTGAATCTTCAATTGTTGATCTGTACACATCCTAATAAAATTATATATATGTTTGTGAGGATGTATGAATGTCTGGATGTATGTTGAAAAGTATTTTTAACTGTGTGGTTCCTGCAAAATCACAGTATAACCGCTGTATTTTTTCTATAGTCATATGGCATGGAGTAAAGATTTTTGTGCTAGTTTAGTCTCTGACAATGAATGTAGAGTTTACACAGACAAATAGCAGTATTAAAAAATAGTATGAAATAATTTGATTGTAGAGTATTATGTTTCAAAATCTATTAGGATGTTAAATATATATATAGATGTGTGTGTGGGAAAACTTTATTATTGAGATGTCCAATGACGTCCCAGCACTTTTTCATTGCCTCTGTTAGGTGGACTTTTCAAGCCTGAATAAATGAGATGTGATTTCTAGAATTTTTTCCATTTATGTCCACTTATTGGAATAATAACATTCCAATAAGATGACCAATGATCAAAGAGAAAGATTTAAAATTTCCATGTAAGCTCCATATTGATATTTTTTCTGATAGTAGAGGGTTTTAAAAAACGAAACAATATAGTCTTCAAATGGGAGCATCTATAAATGAGAGAACTATAGTTTAATCCCTGTCTAATTGGAAAACTGGATAAATGAAAAACCTCTTAAAATGTTACAAAATCCCTAGTATCTTCAGGTCCCACTGTATTTATATATGTATAGGTCCCACTGTATTTATATACTAGAAGACCTGGCGAACTTTGTATCGCCCTATAATCAAGAAATATCTGTTACGTTTTTTTATTTATATTTTTGGAGTTTACCTATTAAAACAAAAAAGTGCGACAAAATGATTGACATATTATAGTTAGTTGTCAAATTTAATGTCAAAAAAAAAAGTTTGAATCAACAACTACTAATAAATTAAAAATTAATTAAAAAATCATTGTCCAGCGAACAAAATTGTGAATTTAAACCATTCCCAGATCCCCTTGAACACACAAAAAAAATTTCATCAAAATCGGTCCAGTCGTTTGACAGAAGTTCAGTGACATACACACTCAGAGAAGAATTATATATATAAAAGATATGTTTGTAACTTTTATGAGAAAATTAATTCTCATCTCATCCGCCACTGATCACGGTTACTGCATAGTATTTGAAATGTTGAGAGTATTTAGAGAAAATTACTTGATAAAACTTATTTTCACTATATTTGAAGCTATTTATAATGGATCAATATATATATGTTTGTTCTCTATTTGTAATCATTATTTCAATATTTTTTTACATTCCATACCTTCACCAGTAAAATTCTAACAGGGTTTTTTTTGCAAAAAGAAAAACTATAGAAGGAAAGTTTTTATTTACATTACATATAATATTTATTACAAGATTGTCTCATTTTATTTATTTAAATATTATTTTAACAATATTTTAAACCACAGTATATATAAAACAGTGGAGTAACAATATTTCATATAGACTGTGTGCGCAACACAAACTCTATCATCAATAAATTATTTGTTCAACATCACCTGTACTAATATTGTTACTGTATTAAAAATTCTATATAATTCAAGTTTTTTTTAATATTCTT
This sequence comes from Danaus chrysippus, assembly GCA_916720795.1. NCBI lineage: Eukaryota > Metazoa > Arthropoda > Insecta > Lepidoptera > Nymphalidae > Danaus > Danaus chrysippus. The sequence goes on from CAKASE010000070.1 coordinate 1,878,662, forward strand.
ACTTTAACTACCGCAAATACATACATTATTTACATATAATTGTTTAAATATAATAATTTTCTGTGCCATAAAATAATAATTATTGACTATTTTTAACATATCTATGTATATATATTAGTTTTCTTTCACTTTAAACTTAAAAGAGTCTTTTAAGACAGGATCTACATTGAAATACAATTGTGTTATTTGAGCCCAGTATTATGTATAAAATATTATAAATAATACTGAGTATATATAAACAGAATTAACTTGTACATAATAATATTGTACATAATAAACATATATATATAGTAATTTAGTCAAATGCTTTGATTAATTTTTAGGAATATTTCATACAAATCATTGGCATATATTTGGTAATAATATTCACAAGATCATGCATAGTTATAAGATAGGGATAAGAAAATATTAGGGAAGGATTTTAATAAGGCTCTAAATATATATTCCTTGTAATATTATAAATACGAAAGTAACTCTGTCTGTCTGTTTGTCTGTTACGCTTTCACGCCTAAACCGCTGAACAGATTTTAATGAAATTTGGTACAGAGATGGAGTTGACCTTGAGAACGAACATAGGATATTTTTTATCTCTGATTTTTGGAAGCTTTTCTTGGAAACGCGATATCTCTGAACTCCACGCGGGTGAAACTGCGGGCGGAAAGCTAGTAGTTAAATACATAAAAAAATTAATATGTAGATTATTTTGATACATTTATCTTCCTTATGATTTAGTGAAATAACATGTGATTCTGTTTGTTTACATGTGTTTGTGTGAATGTGTGTGTGTTTGTGTAAGGAAATAATTATGTAAAAATATGCATATTGCGCAATCAATTACAGGATATTTGCATTTAAAAAAATGTACAATATCTTAAGAACTCATATGTTTTAAGTCTGTATAACTTTCAAAAGGTTTATTAATAAAGGTACTGTAAATTATTTAATAATGTAAAAGTTTGTAAGGTCATATTATGTTTGAAATGTAACCCACTACATCACTATACAGTAGAGTGATGGATTAGTCTCTATGGCAGAGTACCCCAAACTTATTTTTGTCTACTGGCTGCTTTGAGAATCAATAATTTTTTATAATAAGTTTATCACTTTTGCAAGTATTCATTTAAATGAAACTAATATTTTTCGGATTACTACGCGTATTTTATTAATTAAAAATCACATACTCTTCATAAAAATATATATTTATAAATAATTTTTTTAAGTTTTGTATTCTTTAATATTCCTATATATATGTGTCTGTATGTAGGTATATATTATAGAGTTTATGACGTACAAACCAACATAATACAATGATTTATAACATAGTGACATGAGTACAAGACAAGAGTCCTGTCTCAGAAGCCAGTCGGAGCCAAACTGCCAATCAATTTTAATATGCACTAATAATGTCATTGTTATCTTTAAGAGATATATTAATTAAATGTCATATAGCTTTAAATATCACAAAGTTGGCTCCAAACATATATATTATGAAAAAATAATATTACATCTATATGTATACATATTAGTAATAATTTACAATATAATGTACAATTATAACAATTTAATTTTATTTTAGAAATAAGTCAAAGAAATTCCTATTATTAATATATAATGTCAATTTAGTTTTATAATACATATATATTTATATATTAAACAAAAATTTAATGGAATATTCATATCAAAATCATTTATAATACCTAATTGATATTTATTTTAATACAAGAATTTATATTGTAATATATCTAAATTCATTGTTCATTAACATGAATAAATAATTAAATTTGCAGCTAAATATAGTCTAGAGAATGAAAGTAATATTTTCGGATTAAAAACACGATTTTTTATTTTTAACTCCTACAAACTACATACTCCGTAAAGTAGCCGAAACGTCGGGAGTATGTAGTTTATAAAATTTTAGTTTCGTTTCATTTTAGTTTTAAATCCGAAAATATTAATTTCATTTAGATGAGTACTCGCGAAAATCTTAGATTTCATTATAGTCTAGGGAATTTGTAATCTTCAAATTGACACCTATTAATGTTTGAGCTTCATCAAAATCTGTTTATCCGATTTGCCTAACATATATTTATGGGGTCTATGTGCGATTTTGTTTCATAATTGTCACTATTGTTATTATATCAGTGTTTATTCATGATTTTGAGGTCAAATTTGATGTTTGTGTGTTGTCCGTTTTCGTACGTCGCTCTATATGGACCTCAGATTATGTGGACAAGTTAAAAGATGGTAGCGGTTTAAAAAATAATTATTCGTAAAAATATGGATTTGTGTAATTTTAGTTTTGTTCTATGTATTATTTTAGACTTTGTTATTGTTCCTAACCCGTCACGTGGATGTCATTTCCGATTTAATTAAATTGTCAGCCGAATTATTTGGTCGGTTTTTGCGCTATCGTGTAACATACATACATATGAACTGAGCGATCTACATATGTGTATAAATAATCTTCTATCTTCTTCTTCTATATATATAAAAATGGATTGCTGTTCCTTAGTCTCGCTAAAACTCGAGAACGGCTGAACTGATTTGGCTAATTTTATTCTTAAAATACTCCTGGAAGTCCAGGGAAGGTTTAAAAGGTGAGAAAAATTGGAATAATTGCCGGGAAAACCCTAAAAACAGCCCTTTTCTATTTCCCTTACAAACGTTTCTTTTGACATTAGATTTGACAACTAACTAATATGTCAATCATTCTGTTTGATTGAAACAGGAGAAACCTGATTATTAATGGCCTCAAAACGGAATAGAGTTCGCCTGGTCAGCTATACATATATTACTAATGACGAAACTAACGCGGACGAAGTCGCGGGCAAAAACTAGTAAATAATAATAATAATATCCGACCGTTGTCTGTCGAGGAATAATAAACGTCTTACTTTTATAAAAAACAGTGTAGTTAACATATTATGACTCGGAAAAGTCACATGGTACTTGCCAGAATCGAACCCGCGTCATCATGCACCAGAGGCGGGCCCTTTAACCAATAGGCTACCACTGACTGACTTGACTGACTGATCTTATATAATGATAGATTATATTCTAAAGAAGTAAATGCTTTTCGGTGTAAATTACATAGATATCAGTTTTTTTTGGGTAAATTTTGATTTATTATATTTATTTATTTATGGAGTTATTATTCTCAAAGCCTATGACTTGAAGCCTGTCTATTTGACAAAAGATTGACACATTTTCTACCTGTATACATTGAATGTATGTATACAGGGTGTTCATAATATGTGAGGAGGTAGGCTTGGAAAATATTAGCAATTTTCATACTTATATTACCTTATTATTTAGTTTGTTTGAAGTTTTATTGCATATTTAACACCTACATTATCTTAATAAATATAAGTTATACAAAAATAAAATTAATGTACTTAATTTTTTTTTATATATATACATATGCTAAACATAAAATGATTTGTTTGGAATTTCTTTAAAACTTCTTTATATGATTCATAATGTATGTATTTATATAACACAAATATCCACCCTGTATATAACCAAAAACGGCGCGTCACGGTCTCATGTCTAGCGAAATTATTGTAACATGTCTGTGTCACGATTCAGGACGACTTATACCATTGAATAGTTACTCCGGCGTCTGTTATGATACTATACACATACTAGTTGCTGTCCGCGGCCTCGCTCGCGTTTTGCTTGAAAGAGAAATGTAAAATGTTTGTTAAATAAAATACTCACCAACCAATCGTAGGCGATATAATGACGTATTCAGGAAGGAGCTATATCCCTACTAATATTATAAATGCGAAAGTAACTCTGTTTGTCTGTCTGTTTGTTACGCTTTCACGCTTAAACCACTGAACCGATTTTAATGAAATTTGGTACAGATATAGTGTTGAACCTGAGAAAGAACATAGGATAGTTTTTATTCCAGACTTATGAAAGGTTCTCTTGGAAACGCGATATAACCGAACTCCACGCGGGCGGAGCTGCGGCCGGAAAGCTAGTACGCATATATTTTTCTTATGTTTGTTAAAGAAAAGTTTCATTAAAATCAGCTTTGTTCAATTTATTTAAGACAATTAAGTTATAGCATTAGTAGGTTATAGTCCGCTTGTATTTTAAAGTTTCTATATTTAGATTGTAATTGATTTGATTAAGATTTATTACATGTTTTTAGTAAACGAAATCAAATATTCAAACTATTTTTTATCTTAATAGGTTTAATTAATTAGAATATATTAAGTAATTAATTTGTGATGCTCCGATTTTTATGACTTTTGAATAACGAAATTTCGTTATCTTTCTTTAATTTGAGTTTAGGAAAATTCCAAAAAAATATATAAGAGAAATAGTCTAGACAGTTTATTTTATGAGATACGGCTAAATAACACATAACTTCTGTTTTTTTTTCGCGGATTTTGATTTTTCATATATAAAAAAAAATACTTACTACTACTGTTTCTTTTTGCCTTCCTCAGCTGCCTAGAGAGATTTTTTTCTGTCTTTCCTTTGTCAAAAATATAATTGATATATCTAATTTAGAATCTCTGTCGAGTTAACAATTTTATCCAGCCTTTAAATGAACCTAATATTTTTGGGTTATACTTTCGTTTCGGCTTCTTTTCAACAACCGTGATCACGGGCGGACGATATGTGAACGTCGGGAGTATGTAATTTTTACAAAAATATATCCGACAATTATTAGTTTCATTTAAATGAATAAAACTAGCGAAAATCTTAGATCTCATTATCCAGCCTTTTGTCGATAATAATTGATACATATCTATATATTAATGTATTAAAAATTATTATTATAAACTTTTAACTCCTATCGTATTCTTCAAATCTAGATTTATAGAAGTCTTATTATTCAGAGGCTAAAGCTTGATTTGTTTCAAACCAAAGTATTTTTAGGGCACAGAGAGTCAAAACCTTTAAATTAAGAGTTTGGTTGCATATGATGTACTGTCTTTAGAGAATATCTTATTTCTGGAAATCCCGTTCAGATACACGAGCGTTTTTAATAGTATATTACTATTTCATCTTTAATCGCATTGGCATTTTATTTTGCCTATAGGTGTATTAATTGAAATTATTTACGATATGTACTAGATTGAAAGTCCTGACGAATTTGTCGAATTGATACTTGCTCCTTCAACCACTCTTCAACGAAATAGAGCATATTCCTTCCTTAAATGTTTTCAAATCTTCTGAGTTCTCAGTCTAGGGCAGCTAGCACAAGTATTTTTTAAGTACATTTTAATTGTTTGTTTTTGTCAATGCACATTAATTTACTATTATTTATACACAATAAGTATATTTAAAATGATCTAGAGGCTTGTATAAAGTAAATAAGGATTCCTTAGTATCAAAATAAATAGCAAAAAAAACCTTTATGATACAATGTATTAAATGTCCATATCTGTTATATAAAATTCTCGTACTAGTTCAATATATAATTGTTGTGACAGTCATATATAATACATATATAATACATATATATAAATTACCATTGAATAGACGACCTCGACACACATTCAGATCTAGCTGACAAAATATGTACTATGTGATGCTGGGAGTTTGAAAGGTAACGAAGGATAATTGTATTAGAAAAATATATAATAAATAGATTAATATATATGTATTTTCCCTACTAATATTATAAATGCGAAAGTAACTCTGTCTGTCTGTCTGTTATGCTTTCACGCCTAAACTACTGAACTGATTTTAATGAAATTTGGTACAGAGACAGAGTAGACCTTGAGAAAGAACATAGGATAGTTTTTATCCCAGACTTTTGAAAGGTTCTCTTGGAAACGCGATATAACCGAAATCCACGCGGGCGAAGCTGCGGATGGAAAGCTAGTATCTCAAATAATTAGCAAAAAACATATTAATTTTAGTATTTTTTTCATTAAATGTTTTTTATTTTATTTAAGTATATAATTTTTTTATATATTTGATATTTTTTTGTAGATTTTGCTTAATATGTTATATATTGTAAATATTATTCTTATTAATTTATTGAAATAGTGATTTCCACCGATCAAAGAAATTTATTCTTATGGAAAAACTTGAACGACGAGATTCTAGACTTATATAGTATATACATAGTAAACAAGATTTGGAACAGTTTTTATGATTAGTTGTTATATTTAAAAGATTTTTCCTCAATAATGATTCGTTAATTTTTACTTATTCGAATAATTCATTAAGGTATAATTGTCTTGTTGCGTATAAGTTTTACTATATACAGGGTGACTGGTGAATTACTATCGATACTTGAGGACGTGATATTTGACGATCATATATGACAAAATAAAAATTAATATAACATAAATATTAATAAACTTCTAAGTAAAGTTAACCAAAAGTTATGTAATTAATTACGCATCGTGTGAACACCCTACAGATTAGGTATACACATACACACACACAGACGCGGCAACGGCGTAGTGTTGTGTCGGCACGCCGCCGCACGCGTCCACACTTGGAACGTGTACACACTTTATTTATTTATACGGAAATTTGGTCAAAAATTAAGTACATACCTATTTTTTGTATATAATTCGAATGAGAATCATGTACCGAGTATCCTCCTTAAATATTGATAGTAATTCACCAGTCACCCTGTATATTATAATAATATAATTTGAATCGTTTTTAAAACCGTCATGTATGTAAAGCGCCTTATTTCACCCTCGACAGTGTGAGTGAGACGGAGCTTTGTGTTGGGGTGCGCGGGCGACCCCATGATATGCTTCATGTGTTCATAAATAACCATAGAAATACAAATAAACTATCCGAAATCTTTTCTAGCTCCATAATCAGTTACATCAAAATCGTTTTAGCATTCAAGTCTTGGAAAGGCGAAAGACGGATCTAAATACATAATATGTTGCTTTATTTAATTTAAGACAAGGAATAAGATGAAACAATATTTTTCGAATGAAGTATCATATGTACCCGTACTTTAATTCTTCTTAGATCGCGAGTAAAGTCGCGTTGTATAACAAGCGAGTGTTATCTACTAATGCGTATGTGTATATTGTATATTATTTATAGTGACACGCGTACAGATAGGCGTAGTAACCTCTAAGGTTATCAGACATCACTTATGTGCTTGGAGCACGATTTTATAACAATGATAACGTACTGTTTATTGATGTAAAAATTAATTAATAATTAATAAAAATTAATTTGTTTTACGCGATAAGCTAACGCGGCAATTAATTTTCTTTCATTATAAAGTCTTTAAACTCCTGAGATAAATTTCTAGAATATGTATGATTTTTTTTGTTCTAAATCTATTTAAAACTACTGTTATAATTTTATATTAATTGCGATCGTTTTTCAAACTCTGTGAGCCTATTGGTTGTTGTGTTGGACCGGCGCACGCGCACCTGATCAAACAGAATGGCGTACACGCGAAATTTTTTGTAAATGGCCGCTTCCAAATATTCACTAGTTTGACGATCAGGAATCCTTCGTATCTATGACATTATCATAGTTAATGTAAAAATTATGTTTCATGTGTGTATTCTCTCGTATAGATCTCAGTAAAATTACCTAATGTGTGTTGCTATCTTCTTCTACCTGGTAATTTTCCAGCTTTAGCCAGGGTCTGCCTTACATGTTAGCATAGTTTTTTCTAATTGTTTTTACGACCGGCCGCCTGCCTGACATCAACCCTCTTTGGGAATGCATTAATCAGTGATGTCTAAATATTCTTAGAAAGTACATATGACTCGGAAAAATCACATTGGTACTTGCCCGGGCCAGGATCGAACCCGCGTCCTCGTACATGAGTGGCGGACCTCTTAATCACTAGGCCACCAGTGACGTATGTGTGTTTCTTTGTAACGCGAACGTATGAATATGAATTAAGCGTTTTTTCAATTGAAATGAACTTCATTTACAAATTAAAATCCGCTTAGGTTGTACGTGATTGTGGATGGTTTTTTTCATATTAGACAAAATATACTTTTAGCGTATTTTTATAATGAGTTAGGTACTAACTTCGAAAATACAACTCGTTACCTATAGAAGGAAAAGTTTTAATAAGTTTTGACTTCGATATTTTATTCCTTTTATAATAAAAGAGCAATTGGTATATGAAATTAATTTTTTTAATATATTAATTCAATTCTTAGTAAAGTTTTGTTCAGGTTTTATCTATAAAAAAAGAATGCTGTATATATTTAACTATTGAACATTAAATAATATCTGTCACCCCCAAATAAAGGGGTCAATGACATCACAAAATCAAACACCAGCTGATGTAAACTGATTGATTAATTAAAGCTTACAATAAATTTAATATAAAATTATATTTGTGTTATCATTGGACTAGTTATATTGTGTTACGATTCATTTATCTCGTATGAAATTTAATATGAGTGATGAGTGATTAACAAATACACATACACACACGTCACACACACACACACACGTATATATGTATGGAAATACACACGCATGTATATATGTATATATATGTTGCACTCATTTTAATATATAGTACCACTGATTTACGCATTATAACATCTACATGAGATTTAAATGACAAAAATCTGCTCAAATTTCATAATTATATTAATTTGTGTGATGTGAAAAATTATTTGTCGTTTATGTGATTTGATGTGAATGTAAGTAGAGAATTTTTGGTTTTTAAACAATTTATTAATTGATAAAATTTAGTACTAAAAATCAAAAATGTATAGTCAAATTAAACGGCTACATTCTTTTGAAGTAACACGTATCATAAATTAAATATATATAATTACTTATTTATTTCGAAGTTATTGATGCTTCAACCTGAATTTGAAAAGGCTGTATTGATTTTGATACAATTTTAATGACACCTAACACAAGTTTGACGGAAAGAAGTATTAAAATTGTTCTAATCCTAGATATATGTATATAATCTAATTTTCTAGATAAACATTTTATTTAACTGAACGCATTTGAATTCTTAGTTCTCACAGAATCCGCATATGGTATGGCATTTGACGTTGTTTTACGTTTTTGTTAGAGCCACAGTATCGGCTGTAACACATAGGAATGTAAAACATTGAATAATTAATTATTTACGTGTGGTCTGTTATTTCATTTAATTAGCTATTTACTTTACCTAAAAAATATATGATTTAGAAGTGATTATTTTCCATTTTTTTATAATATAGCATTAAAAAACCTAAAATTTTTCCATTTTTATCACCACTATTTTTTATATGGCAAAACGTTTTCCGGGTCAGCTAGTATACTATAATAATAAATCAGATAATTTTATTCGTTTAATTTGTTTGTGAGAATATTGCAACAATTGCTGACGCGAGTAAAGTCGCGTGATGTTGTTAGTGTTAACATATTGGTATTCCGTATAACACAGCGGGTGATTTCTCCGTAATTGGTATTAAGATAAACATACATACGTTAAACAAGAATATGACTCACAAGTGGAAGATTACTCTTGTGTAATGTATTTTGTATCGCATTTTATAATGGTTGATCTGAGACCACGTGTAGTGGATGAAATGGATGGATGAATGTATTGATAGGTCCTATATATAATGCAATGTAGCAATTTTACCCATTTTCATTTTTTTGCTATAAAAAACTTCGTAATATTATATTCTATAACACCCATTTAAAGGCGTATTTGTTGGTGGAAAGATTTAGTTTTTATTGAAGTAAAAGGAAATAAGTACACCATTTTGAACGAATAAAGGCCCATCAACATTATTAAAAAAACTAGTAGGTTTACAAAAAAAGTTTATCAATCTTAAATGACGTACATGTATGTCATAGTTGCTATGCAAAGTTTCAAAAGCATCAGTTGTATGTACAAGATACATTGAAATCAAACTTAAAATTCCTATACTGAAATATTTGCATATTGCACATTGGCTATTATACATATTAGACATCGATATTTGACTATTATTTTAACAGGTGATTTAAATTTATTATCCAATCGATTGATTTATTCAATGATATATTGGTGACATTGATTTAATTTATATTTTCTGATCATTGAGTATTTTTATAGTTTTGATACTACGTCTTACGACACCTTTTCCTCGACCTTACATGCATGAGTCTAGACAGATTTCTGTTACTAAAAAAATATATTTTACTTTTCTAAATAAGCTACTATGTTGTATAGATTCTTAGAAATGAATTTCATGTATATTTTCTCGTGAGAATATCTCTGATTCATAAATACAAAGACGCTTTCGATAAAACAATACAAGATTTACCCTCGACTTCTCTCGCGTGTTTAATTTTCACTATTCCGGTCAATAAAATATAAATCTATATGTCGTTAAAAAATATACAAACATATAGACTTTTGCATATTATTATAAAGAATTTGTTTTATCCAATAAAGTCTATATATAAACAAAATATATAGAGTTTTTAAAAGTACGTAATGAAAACACAATCATTTAGATTGCCCCTTGTTTATTTAGGAGAGCAAACAAATTATGTTCAGACTACCACAACACAACACACTGTTGAGTTCATTTGACAACACATTATTGGTCTGTACACTGGTAACTGGTTAAGTGACTTTGTTTGGTGAAGAATTTACTTCTGTTTTGTATAGAAATCATAAGATTTAAGAAATATTAATCTTTATATATATAATTCTTCTGTGCGTGTGTATGTCACTGAACTTCTCTCAAACGACTGGACCGATTTTGATGAATTTTTTTGTGTGTGTTCAAGGGGATCTGGGAATTGTTTATATTCACAATTTTGTCCGCTGGCCAATGTTTTTATAATTAATTTTTAATTTATTAGTAGTTGTTGATACAAATGTTTTTTTGACATTACAGTTGACAACTAACTAATATGTCAATCATTCTGTCGCACTTCAAAACACGGCGATTTATGGCTTTAATAGGTAAACTCCAAAAATATAAATAAAAAAATGTAACAGATATTTCTTGATTATAGGTCGATGCGAAGTTCGCCAGGTCGTCTAGTATGTTATAAATTACTTTGTTTTATCCATGGATTATTATTTAGTTACGTATATATAAACAATTTTAAATCTTGAAATAATTTTTTTCAATATTATTTGATGGAGAAATAAGTGACGAACGAAAAGTTGCCCTAATGATCTCACCTAATTAAAATCTGGTTGAGGTTGACAAATTGATCTGATGATTTGAGGATATTAATATTATTAGGGTATAATTCGGTAACATGAATTCCTCTTCTTCCTCTCAAAGTCATACCTTAAAGTTGTTGGTATTGGCAAGTGCGTAATAGTCATTATATGGCCAGCCTGAATCTTTTATATGTATTTTTATAATAATACTGTTTGTATTTTTCATATAAAATGTATGGAATATCCCTTAACAAGTACGAATTTTCACGAGCATAATAAAGTCTTCATAAGTTGAAATCAAATTAAAAGTTTTAAAAAACTTTTAGTATAACATAAAATTTGAAATTAATAAGTAACTAAGTTTTGGTTCCTGTTTTGTCTTTAATTTTCGGTTTATCTTCATAAAACTCTTAAATAGTCGTAGAAAAATACATAACAAATTCTAATAAAGTGTGTATTAGTCTTAATACACAGTATTTATTTATTTATTTTTATTTCATTTACAGTATGTAATTATTATCCCAGCCTGACTCGCGTCTTTAAAATTTCTCTCAGTTCTATTTTGAGATGTACACCAGAAAAATGGTCCAAAAACTTAAAATTCATGTGACAAACAATCATTAATTACTTGTCATTATATTGGTTATGTAATAATATCGTATAAAATATCACCAAAATAATTTCGGTAGCTTTTTATGAGCAGTCTCTGATCCTATTAACTGGCTCTAGGGCAGTCAACAATAAAATGCCCCAATTTGCCCCCGTCGAAAAGCGTAGAGGGATCACGAGGGGAGATTTTTGTGTATTATTATGAATAGTATATGTTTAATTCTTATACATTTTACAGAATCTAAAGGATTATATTTACAAGTAGAATTAATTAGGGATCAAAAAAGACATGCTTGCTTATGAGAAAATAATTAATAACTATAATATTGTTTCTTGGAACTTTATGTATATTATATATTTTATATAATATGTATCAAGAACAAAATATATATTAAAATTTAAAAGATATAAATAATGTTTGAGAGATCTCTGGAAAATTTAATGATGAACTAAAAACGTTTCATCGTCTTGAATTCTTTTACCTACCAATTTATTTTAATTTTTAGTGTCAATATTCGCTAGTAGGTATGTACATTTTTTGGTACTTAAAACCTATATATTTATATAGTTTTTTTCTGAATATCATATAATTCTTCCCTCTTGAATTCTATACAAGTGTACTATCGTTCTCACCATGAAATTTAATACAGTATGGCAAAAATTCGAAACAACACTTCAATGTTATCAATGATACTTGAAAAAAGTATTAAAATAAATAACCCTCTATACGAGGGTTGGAACGTATATTTCCTATGTTTAAACGATAAATTTTAAGGGTCCAGTAATCCATAAAAGTACCCGATGACAATTTGCCACACATTAAACATACTCTACGTCGTTCACAATACGATCGGCGCGTGGCGGTTTTTTAAACGCCCGTCTGTACACACAAGCCGCATCGTTTTTGTTATAGTAATGACAGATTACATTTGACACGCACCACTGATGGTAATATTAGTGGGTAATACACCCGGTTTTATTGTATGGAATTAATTTGGTCGTGTTTACTTTTACAACTGAATTGGACGGAACCCGAGATTTGTCCTAATATAACATCTATCTCTATGTAAAAGTTTTATCGAAATAATTCTCTATTATCTTTATATATATAATTTTTCTGTGAGTGTGTATGCCACTGAACTTCTCTCAAACGACTGGACCGATTTTGATGAAATTTTTTGTGTGTGTTCAAAGGGATCTGGGAATGGTTTAGATTCACAGTTTTGTCCGCTGGTCAATGTTTTTTTAATTAATTTTTAATTTATTATTAGTTGTTGATACAAACATATTTTTTTACATTAGATTTGACAACTAATTAATATGTCAATGTCGCACTTCAAAACACGGAGATTTATGGCTTACAGGTAAACTCCAAAAATATAAATAAAAAAACGTAATAGATATTTCTCGATTATAGGGCGATACGAAGTTCACCAGGTCTTCTATATTAGTATTATATAGAGAGATGGAATCGTTTGTTACACCTTTGTATTGGGGTCCGTAAAATCCCTACTAATACTATAAATGCGAAAGTAACTCTGTCTGTCTGTCTGTTACGTTTTCACGCCTAAACCACTGAACTGATTTTAATGAAAATATGTTACAGAGATAGAGTTGAGCTTGAGAAAGAACATAGGATAATTTTTATCCCAGACTTTTGAAAGGTTCTCTTGGAAACGCGATATAACCGAACACTACGCGGGCGAAGTTGCGGGCGGAAAGCTAGTATATAATAATTTTATATATGTATACTCATAATCGTCACCCTATGCTCTACATCTCGTTGTATTAAATCCGATTTGTCACACTTTAGCAAGTCATCAAAGTTAGGGGAAAGTTACTACGAACAGCCTTTTGATTTCTGGTTCAATCGACAATTATTATTTTGGCAAGAAATTATTTAAAATTAAATATTACTATAATACAACAATTGAAAAAATAATGTTTTTACGTAATAATAATAAAAAATCTTCAAGCTTATTTTATTAATCTTATTATTTCTGATAGGTTCTGCTTAACAAGCGTGAGTACTATTATGTATGTATATCGTGTACACCAATACTTAGGTACAGTGAGTGTGAACGTTTAAATAATGTTACCTCGAGAGGTATTTATAAGTATTATATAAAAGTATATAACATCTATAATGTTGTTGAAAAAGTTAGTGTTGGGCTAGTGGTTAAAAGGTCCGCCTCTCATGCACGAGGGCGCGGGTTCGATCCTGGCTAGTACCAATGTGATTTTTCCGAGTTATATGTACTTTCTAAGATTTAGACATCACTGATTAATGCATTGTCAAATAGGGTTGATGTGAAGTTATTCCATTCGGAAGAATATGAATAAAGTGTTGTAATAATAATAATATTTATTTATTTATTTGTAAAACACTTCACAATGAAATTTATAGTAAACGTTGACGTCCACACTAGATGAGGCCTGTATCGTGGACGAATATTATTATATAATATTATTATTAATAATAATATTATTTATTTTAATTAAATTTTATTAATAAGAATTTTAGTACATACTTATAACAATGTACCTATATATTATTTAATATATAAGCTAATATGTTATTGAGAAATGATTTTTTATAAGCACGTTTTCAGTTCTGTCTTCCTAAACAGACTATAACTATTTATAAGTCAAATATATATGATTAATTAACAGAGTTTATTAAAATGTAAGTTAATTATTAGGAATTCGATGTAGATAAAATTACCCTATCACTTATCTTACTTATGAAAGGGAAAGTTTTTTACAATCAAAAGATATGTTCAGGTCATTAACTAGTTAATTATTATTAAATTAGCTTCCATTTAAATAACTTATATATATATATATATATATATATATATATATATATATATATATATATATGTATGTATATATATATATATATACATATATATATATATATATATATATATATATATATATATATATATATATATATATATATATTTCATACATATATGTATATCCAAGTCACAGTATGCGTTACAGATTTTCATATATGTATATAATGTATCTATATATTTGTCGTTTTATTTATTAATATAATTTTATTATTTCTCATCCTTCTTACTTGACAGTCAAATTATTTTTTTTCTTTATATTTCTATGTTACAATTAATTATCATATAATGAAAGTAATATCGGAATGTTAACTAAAGTTAGTAACTATCCTTTATAACTGTAGGGGGATGAAATGAACCTACCCTCGTTATTGGAGGAGGGTTCTTTCAGCTAGTAGTACCCTAAGTACTGTGACGTCATAGTACTATTTGACGATCTGATGTACCATTCAAATACAGTACAGACAAATCATTACTAATATTATAAATGCGAAAGTAACTCTGTCTGTCTGTTTGTTACGATTTCACGCCTAAACCACTGAACTGATTTTCAGGAAATTTAGTACAGAGATAGAGTTGACCTTGAGAAAGAACATAGAATAGTTTTTATTCCAGACTTTTGAAAGGTTCTCTTGGAAACGCGATATAAACGAAATCCACGCGGGTGAAGTTTGGTGATAAAAAGTAAAAATTTAGGATTGTGTAATTAAATAAAAAATTGGGTGAACAACCCTTATCACTTAGGAGTATGAAAAATAGATAGTAGCCTTTTCTCAGACCTACTGAATATGCATATAAAATTTTGTAAAAATCGGTAAAGCAGTTTCGGAGGAGTACGGTGACTAATATTGTGACGTGGAAATTTTATTAATTAGGTATAAGTAATGATAAGATTAAAATTAGGAGGAGTACCCTTACCATAATGTACTATATAGTAAACACACACAATATACCCTAGGTCGCGGGTTCAAATCCCTGGCGTGTCAAAACTATTATTATTTTTTTTATGAATTAAATATTTGTTGAACATTGTTTTTATAATAATAACGTTTGATTAAACTGATAATATATAGATATATTATTTTTGTCTATTCATACTTAAATTGGTACTATCTTGTGTCTTAAATTCATTCGAGTTTCTGATATTCACTTTAATACTCATTCCTTAGACCCATCATCATACCATTAGGTCTCAGGTTCAAATCCCGCTCTCGTAAAATTAATTTTCATTATTTTGTTTATGAATTTCAATTAAAATATTTGCTTAACAGTATTCTATTTTTAATGACGTATGTATAAAGTGATATACAGATAGTTTTTAATCTTTAATTCATCTAATTCTTAGGAACTAGTCTAGGAGACTTACAATTCTTTAGTTTTTGCCAAAGAGGGTTGATGTCAGGCAGGCGGCCGGTCGTAAAAACAATTAGCCAGACCTGTAAGTGTAAGGCAGATACTAGCTAAAGCTGGGAAATTGGCAGGTAGAATAAGAGTCTAGGAGACTTAGGAAAACTGTTTTTTTTTTTTGTAATTAGTTAACGCTTCGGTTACTGAGTCATAGATGAAATGTCGATTTTTATTTCCTTTTAAGTAAATGTATTCAGAATTACAAAGAAATAAAATAATATTGAGTGGAGTCCCACCGCGCGGGAAAAGAGATAGTTCGTAAGGTTAAAATGAAATTAGGAAGGGGTAGCAATCAATTTTTTTATTGAACTCGTATAGTATCTTGAAGACAAATTTTGTAATAACAATTAAATTTATAATTAAATTTTGTCATTGACCCACCCATTTACTATCGCTTCGTCTTTGTCTATTGCCTCTCAGCAGATGCGTTAAACGTTTAACGCAACCTTGTTGGAAGTTGCGTTAGAAGTTTTATTTCAATAATACAAGTAAGACGTGAGGTGGGCGTTTAACGCGCGTTAGATAGGTGCCCTTAAACCTACACCTGGGTCACAAGTCCCAGTCACTGTTGAAGCTCCTCTCACTACAACGATGGACCCGACACACGCACCGTGAATACATGGAATGATGAGAGGTTTCGTCTCTCTATATATATTAAACCTACACCTGGGTCACAAGTCCCAGTCACTGTTGAAGCTCCTCTCACTACAACGATGGACCCGACACACGCACCGTGAATACATGGAATGATGAGAGGTTTCGTCTCTCTATATATATTAAACCTACACCTGGGTCACAAGTCCCAGTCACTGTTGAAGCTCCTCTCACTACAACGATGGACCCGACACACGCACCGTGAATACATGGAATGATGAGAGGTTTCGTCTCTCTATATATATTAAACCTACACCTGGGTCACAAGTCCCAGTCACTGTTGAAGCTCCTCTCACTACAACGATGGACCCGACACACGCACCGTGAATACATGGAATGATGAGAGGTTTCGTCTCTCTATATATATTAAACCTACACCTGGGTCACAAGTCCCAGTCACTGTTGAAGCTCCTCTCACTACAACGATGGACCCGACACACGCACCGTGAATACATGGAATGATGAGAGGTTTCGTCTCTCTATATATATTAAACCTACACCTGGGTCACAAGTCCCAGTCACTGTTGAAGCTCCTCTCACTACAACGATGGACCCGACACACGCACCGTGAATACATGGAATGATGAGAGGTTTCGTCTCTCTATATATATTAAACCTACACCTGGGTCACAAGTCCCAGTCACTGTTGAAGCTCCTCTCACTACAACGATGGACCCGACACACGCACCGTGAATACATGGAATGATGAGAGGTTTCGTCTCTCTATATATATTAAACCTACACCTGGGTCACAAGTCCCAGTCACTGTTGAAGCTCCTCTCACTACAACGATGGACCCGACACACGCACCGTGAATACATGGAATGATGAGAGGTCTCATTTCGCCTCTTAGAACATAATCTCCATTAGTTAAAAGTCAGCTAATAATATGGCATAACACGTCTGAATTTCACATAGATTGAGGAACACAAAATATTGTAATCATATTGCTTTTAAAATATATATAACTATTTATTGATTTTTTTTTGCAGTCACAGAAAAAACAGGCTACCAGTCACCATATGGAGGGATGGACAATGGAATGGTGAGTGGATAACTATCATATACTACATAAGGCATATACATATATATATATATTTTACATATTATAATTCTAATTTGCTTTATCCTTTTTAATCGTTGTCTTATTCATCTTAAAAGCTAGTTATTGTAGTCGTTTAATCGTCACCATTATTATTGATAACGTCATTTTAATTAAAATATATATTGGGGTTATTGTAATTTAACCAAAGGCTTAACAAAAAAACGGTAATATATTTTAACTATTTTGTACTAATTGAACTTCGATTTACTGTTTGTCTCTTCAACATATTCATGATAACAAGATTCGACCGTGTTATTGCATAGAAGACTTAAAATTACGCACAAACTTTTAGGAGTATATTCAGCGGAGATCACGAAAGGTTGGTCAAGTATGCACAAACATACAAATATTAATACTTTTTAGAACAGTCTATCCAAATCACTAATATTATAAATTTAAACAAAAAAAAAATACACTAGTTTCGCTAGTTCATCTATGTGTATCAAATCCCATACAGTATTTTTTGTCCCAATCCTTGGTGAAATGATTTATTACCGGTCCAAGGCATATATGGACCCTTAAAAACTAACCCTGCCCTAACCCTTTCTGGGTTCGCGGTATTTCTTTTGCTTAAACTTTTGCAAATTCTGATTTATAGGTATTCGATTATGTTTTTGTTTCGATTTGGTTATAAGTTAATGTAATATATTTTAGATTTTATTAAAAAATATATTTTTTAAAATAAAACATGGAAAAAAGATATGCCCCGGGTGAGGATCGAACTCACGACCTTAAGATTATGAGACTTACGCGCTGCCTACTGCGCCACCGAGGCTTGTGAATAAGATGTGAAATAGGTCAACACATAGTAAATACAAATATTACTTCTATTGAAATCGAAGTATGTATATCTACTTTATTTTAGAGTTTTATTCTTCAGAAAAAATCTATAAGCCTCTTAATATTTAAATATTAACAATACTCAAAAGTTTCAACCCTTCTATACAACGAACAATATAAAAACATAATTTTATACATATATTAATAAGTAATCGAAATCAGGGCAACACAACGAAAGTCAGGGTTACAAACTATCTAAAAAAACGCGAGTATACAACCGAAACTACTATCTAGTGAGACGAGAACCGAGGAATGCAACCGACAGATGTTCGGACGTGTTTTTATATATATATTAAATAGATAAATATATATAGCAGGTAGCGTTAATTACAGCTGGACAGGTAGTATGGAAAACAAACATATACATATATTAATGTCATCATGTTTGAATAGAAATATCAGTAATATGTTGTATGTTTTTATATATGTAGTTGTCAAATCATATGTAATCCTTTATCTAATTCATCTTAAAAGCATAAAGAATTAAATTCTGTTCTTCCTATATAATTATATCCCGGTTCTCAATATAATTATGTTTTATTTTTTATATTGGTAGTTTTTTTTTATTTAAATTCATTAAAAGTCATCACTTTGAGAATTAATAATAACTAATAAGTAAATATCTATATTTTCAATAAATTATATCTTAGAGCAAATACGTGAATGAAAATTTATATATTTTCCCTATTACTACTAACTATAATAATAATTTCTATGGGATTCACTTTAACAAGACTTCATTATTTCAATGAGTTAGTTATTTTTATATTTTATTTTTACTTTTCTTTAATAAGATATAAGTAAAAACCTTTAATGATTTATGTAAAGTTAATGAAATATATATTTAACTAGCTTTCCGCCCGCAGCTTCGCCCGCGCGGAGTTCGGTTATATCGCGTTTCCAAGAGAACCTTTCAAAAGTCTGGGATAAAAACTATCCTATGTTCTTTCTCAATGTCAACTCTATCTCTGTACCGAATTTCATTAAAATCAGTTCAGTGGTTTAGGCGTGAAAGCGTAACAGACAGAGTTACTTTTGCATTTATATTAGTAGGGATTTTAGTGTATATATATATAGTATAAACTATATGTATGTATATATATCATGTAATCATAGACCAATAAAGTCACTGATAGATAGACGTATGTACTAATTTAAACAATTATCCTGAACAACTCGTCGTATACAAGGCAGGTACAATCCTGCACTGAATTGTCCTATTTAGGTACCCCCTAATACGAAAGGGTGGGAGGGGGCTGGGAGGAAGTACTGTCTTTAATACCGGAGGTACAGTCGGGTGGGGAAGCGCTTTATAATTAGTACTAGCTTTCCGCCCGCAGCTTCGCCCGCGTGGAGTTCGGTTATATCGCGTTTCCAAGAAAACTTTTCAAAAGTCTGGGATAAAAACTATCCTATGTTCTTTCTCAAGGTCAACTCTATCCCTGTACCAAATTTCATTAAAATCAGTTCAGTGGTTTAGGCGTGAAAGCGTAACAGACAGACAGACAGACAGACAGACAGACAGACAGACAGAGTTACTTTCGCATTTATAATATTAGTAGGGATAATTGTGCATCACAGCTACAATTATCAAACCATAGAAATATAATTGTTGGTTATTGAAACCGATTTCTGTTTCGAATGACTTAAATATAAATAAATTATTATTAATTGAATCGGAAGTTAGTTTCTTATAATTCTCCGTTCCTCTATCGGTTGTATTTGTAATGTAATAAATTTATATATATTTTTTAACACTTGTGTGTGTGACTGTACAGAGACATTAAGTCGGCTATAAAACTGAAGACGCTCAGCGGAGTTAATACCAACACATACATGTGTGTAGGTACATTACTGGATATATATGTGTGGGTGTAATGTCACACATACATACATATATAATAGTATATGTTTTTTACTTAGTTGAGAAATTAAATCTATACAGGGTGAC
Organism: Danaus chrysippus; assembly: GCA_916720795.1. Taxonomy (NCBI): domain Eukaryota; kingdom Metazoa; phylum Arthropoda; class Insecta; order Lepidoptera; family Nymphalidae; genus Danaus; species Danaus chrysippus. The sequence goes on from CAKASE010000070.1 coordinate 1,899,196, forward strand.
TGGTGAATTACTATCAATATTTAAGGAGAATACTCGGTACATGATTCTCATTCGAATTATATAAAAAAAATAGGCACTTAATTTTTGACAAAATTTCCGTATAAATAAATAAAGTGTTGACACGTTCCAAGTGTTCAAGTGTGGACGCGTGCGGCGGCGTGCTGATACAACACTACGTCACGACACGCGTATGTGTGAGTGTCAGTGTATACCTAATCTGTAGGGTGTTCATACGATGCGTAATTAATTAGATAACTTTTGGTTAACTTTACTTAGAAGTTTATTAATATTTATGTTATATTATTTTTTATTTTGTCATATATGATCGTCAAATATCACGTCCTCAAATATCGATAGTAATTCACCAGTCACCCTGTATATGTATAAACAATCTTCGATGTCGGTTAATAAGAAAAACGCTAAAACTAAATTTCCTATACTATTTCCTATGTCGTAGTTTTTCGTAACTACCCGTAATGTACAAGTAGTTCCTTACGCCGGTAATAAAAGTTATACAGGGTGAGTGCTAAGAATAAATGGTACACGAGAGAGGGTCACCACTCACGATACTGGAAGCCTCGAGTGGACTTGAAGTATTATATATGAGATACTGATATCAAACTACCCACATAAATAGTATTGAAAGTATTAATACTTATAAAGATTTTTATATTGGTAACTTTCTACGTTAAATGAAACTAATATTTTCGGATTTTACTTCGCGATTTTATTTTTGATTATAAACTACATACTCCCGAGGTTTAGGCTACTTTTCAGCAACCGTGATCACGGACAGACGAGATGTGACCACTCGTGATCGTCGGGAGTATGAAGTTTCTAATCAAAAATAAAATCGCGAAGTAAAAATCCGATAATATTAGTTTCATTTAAATGAGTACTCGTGAAAATCTTGATCTCATTTGTACGTTATTTTGTATTGGATATGATAGTGTGTGTATGTATGTAGCGGTCACCCATCCATTTGATAAACCTTGTATGTGACGTCAGTACGGCGTGGCGGCGACCTCGTGCGCCGCTGTCAACGGTCACCACCAGCCCGACAGACGGCACAGTCACCACCAACACCACCAACACGCGGACGTACCACCTCAATGGGTGAGATATAGTTAGATGAAGCCGTTCAAGTATTACGTAAGCAAATTTATTACAAATATTTACCCCCCCCCCCCAACCCCCATGTCAGCAAAAGTAAGCAAAGCTCTTACCCCCTCCCCCCATGCTTGCGTATTTTTTTATGGATCTTCTCGATGTAATGATTAAAAAGTAAATAACTACCGATGACGTAATCATCACCTAGACTCCCCTACCCCCCCCATGTCATCCAAAGTAATCAAAGCAAAGATTTCCCCCCCCCCCACCCCTCCATAGTGCTTACGTAATACTTGAACAGCCCTGAACGACAGACGTATATCTAGCTTCTATCGTCTAGTAGAGGAATGAAATACTGTTGTCGCTAGAGTTGTGTGTTGTTTTTGTTTGGTTTTATATAGTGTTGTTGTTTTGTTGTTGGTCGCACCTAAATTAATTTTTGTTTTTTTTTTTTTTTGTTTTTGGATGGTCCTAATTGCTATTTGTATGTCATGGCTTGTTAGTTTTCGCACCCGATTTTTATGTGACATTATATAGTGTCTATGGATTTTAGATTTTTTTAAATTTTCTTTTTGGTTATAATATTTTAGGTTTTTCTATATAAAAATTGTATCTGAATTTGATACTACAAATTTTATATACATCGAAATTGACTCCTAACGTAAAAATAACAAAGGTTCTACAGTATGACTATATAAAGTAGTTTCTCTTTTTTGTCTTAAAATTTAAAGATAATTGATAAAAATAGGTTTATATATGTTAGCCTATATCAATTTCCATTCGCATTTTTTTTATATAAAACATAATAAACAATTAAGCGTACTCACAATTACATTTTGTTTAAAGACAAACTTTAAATATATATGTATGTATTATTAATAAATGATATAAAGTAATTAATAATACGGAAGTTTTATATATTATCAGTGCGTGCTCTATCAACTAGATGTACATCTTTGTATGGGCACGTATCCATTCTTCATTGGTGATCTACCTGGTGTCGTATTACAATGAAAATAATATTATTAAGTATATATATATGAGGAAATAATTATTTATTGTGATTTAACACGATTCTAACATATAGATTTATTTATTTTTTATTTTTTTTTAATATATATACGAAATAATCGAATGCATGTTACGATAAAATTGTCTTGTAGTAATTTTTTGATATTTTTATGTAATAAATATTATATTAATTTGATTATACGTATATTTAGTTAATACATATATGATAATTGATAGAATAATTTTGTCGTGAATTAGTTTCTAAGGAGAGAATAGATGTGACTATGTTTCCAAAAATATTTTACTTATTTCATTACAATTATTTGTATTATAAAATTTATTTTCTAAAATAACTAATTTTCTATTATATATATTTATTTGTTTTGGAGTGATATAGATTTAAATCTTTTTCTATCCCTACTTATCAAATGCATTTCATTAAATCAAACATTTTAAATTGGAAATAAATTTAATTATATTGCATTAAAATGATCATAAAATAATTTCATTTGTTATTTTAAATCACATGATTAGATGGTGAATTTGAATGGAAATAAAAATTTGGGGTCGTATTTTCAATGGGTGTTCCCCAGGGGTCATTTATTTAACCGCTCACATTTTTGATTTACATCAATGATTATTTTTTTGAAATCTAATGATAAAATTATATATCAAGAATAATTAAATAATATTGATTTTGAGTACAACTATAGTAATTCTTCTTCTTCTACCTGGCAATTTCCCAGCTATAACCAGGGTCTGCCAACTTATAACTTTATAATAATACAATAAGTTATTTATCTAATGTTATTCTTATAACATTAGTGTTAAAATTGACGAAAATTGTGAAATTTTTAATTACTATCAAAGCGATATGTTTTTGTTTATTTATTAATTAATTGTTTTTTTTATATATTTAATTATATAATATATAACAATACTTACCTTGAAGATTTAAACCTTCGAATCCCTATAGTTTTTCCTTATCAATGTGAAAATTAAGATTTTAATTACAAATATATTTCTAATATCTATATTTATTAATATAACCATAATAATTATATATATAAGATAATTTTTAATATACCTTCCAGTCGTTATATGATACATAATAAGTAATATCAACCTTATGCCTATATTATTAGAAGTCAAAATAATATAATTTTTTGATTCAGGTCAATCAATGTTTTTTAAAATATCTAAATTATGCCTTTCATATATTCTAATGTACGATATCAATGTGTGTTGTAGATAATATGAGATTTATCTTAAAATATATTAACAATTAAGAAACTTTTAGTTTTCACAAGTTTTTCTATATATTTAAATTTCAATGAATTTAATATTTGATTAGTAGGTACTCCCTTAAAGCTTAAAGCAATGTTAAAAATATTGATATATTATGTGTAATATTTATTGATTAAAAATATAATTTATATATTATGTGTATTTATAATTCAGTTCAAATATATATTATTATTTTTTTTTAATTAGTCAGTGGTGGCCTAGTGGTTAAAGGGCTCGCCTCTCGTTGCCGAGAACTGGCTAGAACCAATTTGATTTTTCGGAGTCATTTGTACTTTATTTGTAATTTGTATTTAGACATCACTGACATACGGTGAAGGAAAACATCGTGAGGAAACCTGGACTTATAGTTTCACAATTATAAGTTTGAAATCACCAACCCGTCTTGAGCAAGCGTGGTGATTAATGCTCAAACCTTCTCCATGTGAGAAAGAGGCCTTGCTCAGCAGTGGGCTCTGATAGTCGAAAAAAAAATTTAATTGTTAGTTTTAGTTAATGTTAAAGCGTTATAATATTTCATTATATGTATATATATATAATTTGACTGATCTCAACATAACTTCTTAATGACGAATAATAGTATATATATCAGGCAGACTCTGGCTAAAGCTGGGAGGTTGCCAGGAAGAAGAAGAAGAAGATATATGTTTATATACTATTCCAATTAAATAAAGCTATACTATAAGAACACTAAGATATATTCGATTAAAATATATATTAATATTTAATATCAATGATATGTAATTTAATATATCCATATTATAATGAACCTGTTTTATGTATTATATCATATTTATTATTTAAATTTATTTATGCAAAGATATATAATAATACATGTCTATGTCAAACATCTGGTTGAAAACTGTATTCTAAGTTAATATCACACTACATACTTGCAGTTTAGAGTTTTTTATTAAAAATTCTTTATATTTATTATTTAGTTCATATAATGTGAAACGAAAAACGTAGAGTATGTAGTATGTCTTTCAAACTTAGATTAAGTTTGTTGCTATTGACTTATTTCAAGAGATAAATCAAAAAGGATATTTCTATAGTGAAAAATACGAAAATTACTTAAAGTAATAATTTGATCTAAATTTTATTATATTGTATATTTGATGATTGAAGTTATTACGTCAATAATAATAATTAAATGTAGGGTAGTTGGCAATAAGGTATGATATACACTGGACTTTTAAGTACTTAAAAAAATTACTATATACAAATAAAAAAATAATAATAATATTTTTGTAATAATAATATTTATATAATAATATAATTTGAATCGTTTTTAAAACCGTCATGTATGTAAGGCGCCTTATTTCACCCTCGCTAGTGTGAGTGAGACGGAGCTTTGTGTTGGGGTGCGCGGGCGACCCCATGATACGCTTCATGTGTTCATAAATAACCATAGAAATACAAATAAACTATAATAATACTTATATGTATGGAAATAAAGATGATAATCGTGTGTGTTATATAATGAGTTCCAGTGATCTACTGTATGGGGTGATTAGATTAAATAATATATATGTATATATATTTTGATATAATTTCCATGACTTTTATTTTATGGTAATTTGAATGCTTACGCATTACGGTCTGATAGGAGTTTTTTTTTCATACTAATCGATATTTTATTTGTTATAAAAATATACATATTTATAATTATTAATTATACATTTTCGATGTAAATTAGATGATATTATGATATTTTTTTTATTTCGTTCAGAAATTAAGAAACAATAAAGGTTAATTTACACTTGTATATTTTTGATTTCAACTCGGCTGTATCTGGTTAATACCATCACTTTATATTTATTTTAATTTTCTTAAGGATTTATTGAAATAAAAATAAAATTCAATTAATAATTGTGAATTCTCCGTCAATAGTTGAAGCCGTCAGAGACTTGTCAATTGTACACTGCACTATGTACTGTGCAAGTGAACAGCAAGTTCTACCTGACACACTGTTAGAGAGGGACGGATGTATACATTGGACGTATAAGAGAGAGAGGGACGGAGACACGACAGATGTTCCCGTATGAAAGTATGCGGGTTTTGTGTTTTTTTTTTTTTTTTGAATTTCGAATTTCGAAAGGTAGCTTAGGGTTGGCGACGCTTCCTGCCAGCCCGTGGGAAACGATGACACCAGATATATAACATTATCTATGCGCTGTTTGTTTTTCGCGCCTTTACAGTGGAACAGATGTTTTATTATCTGTGTTAGAGAATTCGCTAAATAGGATTACTAGTAGTTGTTTTGTATTCTGAAACTGTTTATTGTCTTTGTTCATTTTAATAATACATGATTTTTAATAATAGTTAAGCACTAGTTAATATTTCGTGACTTTGTATATATATATTTTATTATTTTCAATATACATAGATAGTAATAAATACATTCGCATTCGGAAACGGAACGGTGTTAGATGCGTGTGCGCATCCAATTTTTGATTTTTTTTGCTATAAGGGTGTTCAACAATCCCATGCTCTATCCCTCTCCATCCCATACATCCCGTCTATCCCTGTCCCAGTCCGCGGGGGTGTCCGGGGGTGTCACCCGCCAGATGTTCCACGCTTCTCCACATATATTTTTTTTATCCCTTTAAGTTAAGGAACAATGGCGGTATAAGATTGAAGGCATATGTTCGGACCAGGTACAGCCTTGGCGCTCACGATTTATATTTTTGGTTCCCTTTAGTAGTTTTAATGTAAAATCTCTTTGTGGATGCTATCTGTAATTTTAAAGGTTCAATTCTGAGTAAAAACTTGATAGTTAAAATTTTAAATGATTATTATAAGTAGTATTATATTATAGTGTTTTAGATTATTTTTTAAAAAATATTAGTCTTGATTACATATAGTGATAGAATTTAATTAAAACAAATCAAGTTAAACGGAAAGATAAAATCTTATATTATATGTATGTACGTCAAATATAGTTATGTTTATACAGTTAAATGTGTGAAAAATATATATATTTATTAATTTTTTGCATTATATCAAACAAACAAATGGACAAACTGACGCGTCTATAATTATATATATAATACTTACGAGTTTCTCCCTTATAAAATATATATTTTTTTGAAAGTTCTTGATGTTTTCCGTGATCAACATACACACAGGTTAGTAATACTATATATATAACCCGACTTCTCTTGTTCACAGGTAAGTAACCAGCGGTTCCAGGTCAAGAATTAGTTGTGAGTTATAATCTCGAACGAATTAATATAAGTATAAAACATATATTATTATCTTATACATATATTACTTGAAAATTATGATTTTAAAATAAATACTAACCCTAAGTATGAATTTTACTGAATACGTAGCGTTAACAGTTTATCATTAATAAATATTATCAAATAGTATTAAAGTAGGTTATTGAATGACAAACGGCAAACTATACGTATGTAGTGTGAGGTAGAACATAGAGTAAGCGTGATATGTTTTAATTTGAATATAATTTTTTTGTATTATTTGCTAATTTTTTTTCTTACTTATAGTAACGTTTTTAGTAATAATATTAATTAGTATATGTTTTTATTAAAATTTAATAGAGTGGTAAACCTATGGAATTTAAGCAAGGTGACGTTTGTCATTCGTATTAAGGGTTCGTTGACCCCCAAAATATTAAATTTGATATATTTTTACAAGACAACATTTATTATAGAATTTTTAAATATATTTAGACGTTATTTAGATAAAATTATGTACTTCGAGACGAGACTGTCATTTTATCTGTCCGTGATCACGGTTGCTGCGAAATAACGAAAAATCTGGAGTATGTAGTTAGAATAATAAAAAACGCGGAGTAATACGAAAATATTAGTTTTATTTGAATGAATACTCGCGATAGTTTTGAATGTCGTTAAAGATTTTTTTTAGAAATTAATTGATTTTAATCATAATGAGACTAAAGTAATCATTAAAATATTATAAATATTATTATTATTATAAAATGTATTTATTTGCACTTCAGTATCATTGGCCACTTTAACCTTCGTTGACAATATTTTAAAGTAAAAAAATATCTGTCAGAAAAGTTATTAATATATATTTATGTATAATTTTATCCCTACTAATATTATAAATGCGAAAGTAATTCTGTCTGTCTGTTTGTTACTCTTTCACGCCTAAACCACTGAACTGATTTTAATGAGATTTGGTACAGAGATAGAGTTGACCTTGAGAAAGAAAATAGGATAGTTTTTATCCCAGACTTTTGAAAGGTTCTCTTGGAAACGCGATATAACCGAACTCAACGCGGGCGAAGCTGCGGGCGGAACGCTAGTTATATATTTTTGATATAAAATAAGCCAACAACGATTTATAATCAGATGTGTACATTAACTCGTAAGCAAATATTGTGTTTGACAAACATACATACACTAACACGGGACGCGTGGCCGGTGGTCAAATAATTGATAACTTATCATTTGATGAAGTGAAAAAATATTATAATATTATAAAGATTATATAGAGAATATTTAATATATACATCTTTATATGTAAAAGAAAGTCGTGTTAGTTACACTATTTATAACTCAAGAACGACTGTACGGGTTGATGGAAATTGGTGGAGAGATAGATTAGAACAAGGAGACGGACATAGGATATTTAATACTGTTCGATTGAAAAAGAAAAGAAAATACTTAACGGCCTCTTATTCCTAATTCTAATTACTAATTCCGAAATTCACCCAGACGTAGTCGCGGGCAAAAACTAGTATATATGTACTATTGAATTTATTAAAGTATAAGTTTTGAACAGAATGATATATTTATTGAATGTTAAATATTGTTTTATATAAATAAAATTTTTCATCAAACTTATTATAATTATACGTTCATATTTAATTTGACCCAAATATTAAAATTATTTTTTAGCTAGCTTAAAAACATAGAAAAACCAAAAAAAAATATTATTTACTGTCTTTAAGGAGGAATAGAGTTCGCCTAGTCCATATACATTTCAGACTAAGAAAGTGGCAGACGAAGTTGCTATCAAAAACTAGTATAAATATGTCTAATTAAAATTATATAAGCATAATATATTATAAAAGTGGTATGTTTGTATCGAAATTAGTTGAAATATGCGTGTAACTTAATACGTCGATGGTCCGCGCATACGAATGTCCTTATTACAGTGACTCTGATATGTATGAGACGTGGACACTACCATCGGTTCTCACGAATTACTATCGACAATAAGTCACTCATCGAATGTACTATATTAGTATAGATTATCACTAAAAATACATACGAAAAATAAATTATATTAAATAACTCACCTTATACAAAATTATATTGATATAAAAAAAAATTAATATCATACGTATAAAGTCTAAAAAGTGATATTGTATGTCACTAATATCTCGATTTTATAAGAACTATCGTAGTAGCGGATATGTAAATATTAGGACCAGGTGTTCGACTTTATACTGACCCCTGGAGTTACAACCGGTCACGTGAACTAAGCTAGCAAGGGTCTCTATAAACGACGATTGTCTCATACAGATCCTACCACTATATATATATATATGTTCTAAAGATATACATATGATATGTTACAAAACATATTAAGTTGATTAAGTTTGAGATTTAAACAAAAATGTATGACGTTGTACGGTAGTCGAATAACGGGCGTTAGTGGCAGGTGGACTGTTCGAGATCACATGACGTGACTTGGAAAATTTATACGTTGATATTAAGAAATAACACCATATTACAAATACAAAGATCAGCTGATCAGTCAGATTGAATCATTTAGAACACGTTGATTCAAATAACTTCTCATACGCGACTACATGCGCGTGCGCATCCGATATAACAAAAAAATGAAGAGGAATAAAATTGCTCTCAAACCCTTCGTAGGAGAGCACGCAAACTAATAAAACGTATTCAAATTATACAAAAGAACAGGGGATGTTAGGTGTTGAGGGAATTTGAACTTTAACTTAATCGAATAAGATTGCATATATATTTTTTTATTCACAGGGAATTATAAACCCTGGAATTAAACAGGGTTCTGACTTGTATATATGGTTTGAGACTGGATTGTAGTTTTTTGTCAAATTTGATGAATCCTGTTAATCCCTGTGAATAAAATGCCCGGGATACCTCGTGAAGTTGTCTTCCAATGACACATCATTAAGATTTTGCCATCATCAACAGATTAGATTATACGAACAGGTGTTGTACAATTATGAAATGTATCGGCCATAATGAGAGCGATAATATATAAAACATAATTATAAAGTGAGGTGAAGGGACCTCATTGTCACTGACATATAATTTGTGTGTATTCGTGGATGAAATAATTACACGAGTGGACCCCACTCTCACTGGAGGGTACCCTCGCGATTTTTATCCCATGAAAGCCGGCGAGTTGAACGACCGCTTAAAGGATGGGATTGTATGGGATACAGGACCGTGCTGTGGGGGTATTGTGACGAGGTGCGCCGGCGCACGCGACGCGCTCCCAAAAAAAACGGGCCCCTCTAAAGACTTCCCTATTCACGAGCACAGCTCCGTCTGTTGATTGAATTTCAATAGTATGGCTTTCTTTGGATCTTTTCTTGAGTTTTTTCGGGTCGACTTTTACTTTTTTAATTCTCTTGGCTCTTTTGATGATTATAATATATATTATATGTCCATAGCTATATCGACGTTTCTATATGTATTGAATGTATATATAAGTGATGTTTGTTCTCAACACTTATAAGAACAGTAACAATGCGTTCATTCCCCTCGTAACCCATCTCTGCGACATGGTCATCGACTCTATGGCAAATAGAATTCCATGAGGGGTAGATAAGACCCCCCCCTCGACGGACACCTGCGCAAATCTACATACGTGTTCTTGAAACCGGTCAAGTGCGTTCAAATATTTTTAGTTTTTTTTTGTTAATATTATTGAATTCATAACACAAAAGTTCGTAAAATACGTGTAATAGTTTCTCTATAGGATAATTTTCCGACTCGTTATCAACTGTCCCGAAACTTCTAAGATACGTGAGATGCGAAGCCAATAATATAAACTATAAATGTAGAACAAGAAACAAGATACGATGCGATTTAAATATTTAATGTGAAATAATTAATTTTATTATATGTACGGTCGGGTCCGAGTTGAGTTTAAGGAAAACGGTGCCACCTGCGTGAATCACTAGTCAGGTATATCGACGCACGCGCCGCGACAGATGTTCGAGATCGGCTCGGATCGGACGACTTCGGCTGGGATCGGGTGAGATCGGGCGGAATCGGAGCTTTGATGGTTATACAAAAAAAACTCTATACTATCAGTTTAAAGTTACGGTACGAGTGAAATCTTCATACCAATCGTTTGTCTTGTGGAGGCGAGAGATGTTACCTTCCCTACTGGCTAGAAGTGTTGTATTGACCTTAATATAAAGGGATTCGTGCCTCCCATAGAGCGCCGTGCATTATAAAGTAGGGCGATTTAATTGCTCCCTGCATTATTTACACCATGGGATACTGGCGAGGTTGTGGCATTTTGATGGATGCCATGATACAGGAAAATAATTGATCTATACGCGACGAAACAATATGACATCCACGGGGATTTGCGTCTTGAAGATATTCATATTAGGAACAAAAACACATTCGATCTTTTATATTTTGTAGGCGTGAACATTAATATTCATTTTGATAATGAAATACTATCTCCAAATTAATTTATATCTATAAAGTAATTGTAATGTTATATATAGTTACTACAAACGAACAAATCAACAAACCCTCGAAGTGTATTGTAAAAGAAACTATGACCAAGTATTACTATCACCGGCTTACACTATCAATGCGACGTTGCCGCTCCTCACCCCTCCGCCAGTGTTAGAGCGAGACGGATGTATATACACGCACCACTCTAACACTACACCCTACAGTGACGTCAGCACACACGAAACTCAATCTTGATGTATAAGAGATAAGGTCCAATGTCCGGTTGTTGGATTTGTTCAATATTTCAAGGGCAGTAGAGGGAGACACCGACGGAGAAAAGTTTTGAAAATTGTTCCAACGGAACTTTGGATTAGTTATAATTTGTATAAAGTTGACTCACACGAATTATATACAATTATAGAAATTATTACGTACGATATATATAAATATGAGAATATATGTACATAGATATGTATGGATATATTAGAAAAAATATTACACGCTAATTACAAGAACATATAGTATCATATTTTATTCATGATCCGACAACTATTATAAAATATAAATAATAAACATGCCACAGGATAACCTGTTCAGCTTTATTATATTGAGAGGGGATCGCAAATAAGGGTTACTTTATCATAATTAATTAAAACACGAACTATAATATAATATTAATATACATAGAAGGGATGATGTCGACGTACTCATTAGACATCACGTTCACGACTGATTGGAATATAAAGACGACTGTAAGAGATTATGAAAGATGTTCCATTTTCAAATACAAAGGAGTTTCTATACAATATTTATTTTAAATTACCAAAGAGGTTTTATTTGTACAAATAGATTATTTCATAACGTTCCATTTTTAAAAAATATATACTTTTAAATATCAAGGAGATTCCAATATTATTTCGTAACGTTCCATTTTTAAAAATATTTTTTTTTAAATAGCACTATGATTCCAATATCTATAGAAATTGTCACATGCCATAATTGCAACTGTTCTTGACTTCTCTATATAAATACATTTGATTTGATATGAAAAATATACATGTAACTGTAATGAGATTGTTTTGTATTGTATAACAGTATTTAATATAAACATAACTTACTGTTGTATAGACTTATATAACTAGCTGATGGCTGGTATTTATGTAACCGACGACTAGCGGCGACCCCCCGGTCTGTCTGTATACATAGTGACGACAACCTGTACTATATTATATCCAGATACTTTATATATCATTAGATATTATTTATATATATATTAATAATATATTAGTTCAATTATATTGTATATTTTATCTGGGTGTGGTTCGTGAATTGTGTTGAAGTTGTTTAGGTCGTACTGACTGTTACAACATTATTTACTTGTTTTGAACTGGGATTTGTTACTACTATCATTATTATAGAGTTTCTATATTCAATATGTATGTATGTCTTTAACATTGTACATATAAAACTACTGGAACTAGCATTCTTAATTAATTTAAGAATGTAAAAACTAAATATATATTTTTATAGCATGAAGATTATTATTATAATTTTATATATTTATAGTATATCTTGAATATTTATCTTTTTAAAGTATTAATTTAACAAGTCTTGTATATAATTAGTGAGAATTAAATATTTAAACTAACATAGAACTGGCATTAAATATTAATTTTTTATAGTTTTAACACGAAATAATCGAAATATTTAAATAGCACATTCTATGTATATTTAATTTAATACGCAATGATACATAATATAGTGATATAATTATTCTTTATAAGTTTCTATTCGAGCTCCTCGGTCTATAATATAATATTATAAAACCTCCTTTTTATTTAATGGCTGTACATTGTATAAGTTCTAAGCTCGCTGAAAATTAAAAAGAAGTTGTTCACAAACTTTAACCTTATTACTCGCTGGAGGTGCGGCAACGTCGCAAGGGATACCATCATACGCGGAGCTTTTGTACCACAATTTAGGGTAAATTATTTGATCTTTACACTTTTATTATCACTTGTATTATAATTATCTGGTGTATATATTAAAAAAATTAAATTACCTAAAAGCTCAATGTGACTTGATTTATTAAATTTTTGAATTTTAAATTTTGATTATTTGTTATAATAAAAATATATTATATCAATGAATTTATAACTTTTTAATAGTTTTAAGATGATTTTAATTAATAAAACAATAGTTTTAAATTTAAGAAGTATTATAATATATCGTCGACCGGTTCAAGGGAAGTGTGTGTCGGGGGTGGCAACACCGCGAGTGAGCGGCGTTAGTCAGTCGGCCGTGGTCCGCGGCGTGTGTAGCACGTGTCGTGTGTTGCGTGTATCTATTCCGTAGTAACGGTCAGCGTGTAGCGTGTGTAAAGCTTTGTCCTGTGTTTATAGTGTGTGTGATAGTTATTATATGGATTGGATTTCAACGGTTTGGAATATTTAATTATTAATTATTATTGTTATATAGTAATACTAGTCTTGTTCTTTGTGCGCTCGAGATATACGGTCGAGATGATATATAATGTATAGGGCAATTGAATTGATTAATAATTAAGTACGAGATGCACATTTAATACAAATTAAATTTAAAAAACTTTTTTAAATAATAATATTAAAATTATTTCTTAATTTCATGTTTATCAGTCAACACGTGTTTTAAGTTTCTCTCCAACTAAAACTCAGTACTGACTATTAATTGAAGCAACACATGTTATTAATAGATAAACTATGAACCGAAGACGCGATGCTTGATACAACACAGTTTTAATGATACAATAAAAATGACGATCATATATTATAATATTTATAGTAATTTTATTTATTTAAAAGAAACATAATTTTTCGGATATACATACTACGAGACTTTAGTTTTGTCAAAAACTACATACTACCGAAGTTTCGGTAGCTTTTCAGCAAATTGTCACGAGATGTAATATTAGTTTCATTTAAATTCATAATAATATTTGTCAATTGACCAATTCTGATGATACCTACTATACACGGATAACAGATTACATCAAAATCGATCCAGCCGTTTTATACCGAAAATATATCAGTTTTAAAGAAAAAACATAACTTCTATTTGTAACATATAGGTTGGTTAAATTTGTTGTAATGATATGGTTTCTGAGTTATGCACGTCTCACCAAGTCACAAACTTACATATAAAATAATACATATAGTTTAATGTTTTTATTATACTTTGGTATTATATTAGACTTAATAAAACATTTTCCATTTTAAGATATGAATGAATTTAATTTAGTAGATATTATGTAGATGACGGACATACACAATGGAACATTCATCATTACTAATTAACCATTTGACATAATATATAGAGAATTACCAAAGATAATAATTTTCATATACATATATAATATTATATTGAGGTATTAAATTTAAGTCTTCGTCATACAATACTCATTTGAGAGCTTCGCAGCATATTTTAACTTAGTAACTATCAGTTTTGTATATATGTCGTTATACAAAGACATACATACATGTACAATTTCTTCAATAAATCGAATCGGCTATCAGTTGAAAGATAAACACTTGGAGGAAAAGTGATAAGACTTTGGAATTAGATTTAATGATAACTAGAAATATTCTCACATACACTGAAAACATTTGTAATGAAATTATCATAACACTAGCTTTCCGCCCGCAGCTTCGCCCGCGTGGAGTTCGGTTATATCGCGTTTCCAAGAGAACCTTTCAAAAGTCTGGGATAAAAACTATCCTATGTTCTTTCTCAAGGTTAACTCTATCTCTGTACCAAATTTCATTAAAATCATTTCAGTGGTTTAGGCGTGAAAGCGTAACAGACAGACAGAGTTACTTTCGCATTTATAATATTAGTAGGGATTAGTAGCGATTGGAACGGAGGGACAGATATTGATAAGACTCTATAATACAGTAGGATACTCGGCAGATATATTGAAAGTAGGAAACAAAATACACATATGTATTTATATAAAAGAAAGTCGTGTTAGTTACACTATTAGTTATAAATAGGACTGTACGGGTTGATGAAAATTGGTGGAGAGATAGATTAAAACAAGGAGATGGACATAGGATATTTAATACTGTTCGATCGAAAAATCAAAAAATACTTAATAAATTCCAATATCTGGCTATTTATGTACTCCAGGGTGGAATAGTTTGCGGGTCAGCTACATATATGTATACATATAATTAATTTCGAAATTAACGCGGACGGAGTCGCGGATAAAAACTAGAGTATAGGTACTGTTGAATTTATTAAAATATAGGTTTTGAACAGAATGATATATTTATTGAATGTTAAATATTGCTTTAAATAAATAAAATTTTTCATCAAACATTTAAAATAATTATACGTTCATATTTTATTTGACCCAAATATTAAAATTACTTGATATATTATTACCATTACAGTACAATTAATACAAGTTTTTGTTTACACTACAGACGCAGCGTCTACCGTTTCCCATACAATAAAATAGTTAATACTATAAAGTACGCAGTAAATAGTTTGATAGTGGAAACTTGTTGTAAGCATAAAAAAGTAGATCGGACTCAAAACATAATATTTATATTTGTTTAATCGACTTTAAAATAAAAAGGAATATATTTATTACTAGCTTTCCGCCCGCAGCTTCGCCCGCGTGGAGTTCACTTATATCGCGTTTCCAAGAGAACCTTTCAAAAGTCTTGGATAAAAACTATCTTATGTTCTTTCTCAAGGTCAACTCTATCTCTGTACCAAATTTCATTAAAATCATTTCAGTGGTTTAGGCGTGAAAGCGTAACAGACAGACAGACAGACAGACAGAGTTACTTTCGCATTTATAATATTAGTAGGGATGTTAATTTTGATTACATATAATCTTTATTTATACGATATTTGTGGTTAAATTCGTTTCAGTATTACACTCAGAGAATTTCGTTATAATTTTTCAAATCTCAACAGATCTGGAATCCTATAAATCTTTACGGATTTATACTTCCAGGTGTAATTCCAGCGTAATATTTCCAGGTGTAGTATTAAAAATCTAGGACATTTGACTCATAATAAATACATCAAAGCTAAAAAATAATAAGCAAGGATGTATTGCAAAAGAAATTACATGAAAGTAAAATCGCTGTGTCCCGGGCCATCAATTAAAATGATTATAAAGTAGGTATGGTAAGACATCGATTTTTTATTCGCGATGTTGTATATTATGTATTCATGAGGACACGTGGCACGTTCTTATTGATATATGTATATATATATATACACATATATATAATCAGTAGTGGCCTAGTGGTTGAAAGACCCGCCTCTAAAGCACGAGTTTCCGAGTTCGATCCTGGCCCGGGCAAGTACCAATGTGATTTTTCCGAGTCATATGTACTTTCTAAGAGTATTTAGACATCACTGATTAATGCATTCCCAAAGAGGGTTGATGTCAGTCAGGCGGTCAGTCAGGTCGGTCGTAAAAACAATTAGCCGAAACTATTTACATGTAAGGCAGACCCTGGCTAAAGCTGGGAAATTGTCAGTTAGAAGAAGATTTATATAATTTGAATTTACTTATTTGTTTCACATATATATAATGGATATATACGATGAGAAGATGGTCTAATAGTATAGTGTGTTGTATCATGTATGTACGTCTTTATGTTTAGTTCGTCTCATAAACTAAATATTTGTTTTGCTTATCCGATTTCGATGAAACTTTTTGATTTATTTAATTAATTTGTGGATCAGTTTAAGTTCGGTACTTCGAAAGGGTAGTTATATGAGATGTTAAAAGATTTTAATCATTTTCTATATAACAAAAAAAATAAATTCGTATATATAATTTTTATATAATGATAATTTAAAATCTATTAGGGTCAAATAGATCGTTGAAGTTCATAGTATCATACCCGTACTTTCTCACCTAATAAGTGCGGATCTCGTGTCAAATCACGTGACATCCGCCGCGGCCGGGGGCGGATGTGTCACCCCGTGCGTACATCCGCGGAGTACACTGACACACACGAGATCTGAGGGCTCTCAGGAGGCTGCGAGATCTGTAGAGATTTGAAACCGGAAGTATTTATTCGTTAAAGACTTTATAGGTGACGTGACATCTGAAACCAATATTATGATATGTAACTCGTGATAATAAGTGAGTTTAGTATATTTTCGTTTTTTTTTTATCATAATATGATTAAATGAAATGTTTTCACCGTAGCCTATATTTATATAGTCTCTATGAAGATCAAATATTTAAAATTCTTCATTCATGTACATAGTTTAAAAAATTTAGGTTAAGGTATGGTCGAATAACCAATAGACTTACATACAAACCAAACCATCAATCGATTCATTATATATTGCTAATTATTAAATTTCTCGTTATATTTGACCATATAAATGTATGTATGTAAGTACATCACATACAGAGCTGCCGTATCTACGAAACTTTCCAGTCAAGCTGTTCCTAGCATAATATCTAGCTGGTCATATATATATGGTCAATTAAAGCTATTGTTACAAGCTGTATGTATAAGGCATGGCATTCGACTCGTCCGACCAGCTATAGAATAAATAAACACGTAGCGTTTGTTGTCTACTTACTAACATTCACAATTAATTACACTCTTAATGGACTCGCCGCTCACTGGGACAGTGTGTACGGTAGGCGAACGGAATGTCGCCCGGACACACACACATACACACACGGACACACACACACACACACACACACACACACACACACACACACACACACAGGGAGACATACTCACTCACACGTACATACATACATTCATTCATATATACATACTACCTACACACACATACACAGACACACACACACACACACATACACACATACATACACACAGGGAGACATACTCACTCACACGTACATACATACATTCATTCATATACACATACTACCTACACACACACACACACACACACACAGACACACATACACACATACATATATACACACAGAGAGACATACATATATACATACACATACATACATACATACATTCATATGTATATACATACATACATACATACATACATACGTACTTACGTACACACACAGGCATACATGCATACATACATGTATTTTCATTAAATTAACTTTGAAATTCCTGTTTCATTTATCGTACACTTAGACTAGAATCTAGATGCTATCCGGCTCTTCATCTATTTGTATGCAAAAATCTCATTTAAATCGATAAAGACATTCCGTCAAGCGTCATGTGTAACTACATACTCGTATGTACATATTGATATATAATATGTATATATATATTATAATAATTATATATGATAGCACATACGATGTAACTCAGATAACCTCTCGGGTGCGTATTATACGGGAACACACATACACACATATATGTATACACTACGACGGCGGCCGACTGTCTAGAGAACTAAGAACGAAACTTACAAATAAACAAACTAAACACTACACTACACTCGGCTCCCGGCGACGTCTGTTAATATCATAATAGTGTACTATACTAGTCTTAATATATATATATTAATTATTGTATATATATACTAGCTTTCCGACCGCAGCTTCGCCCGCGTGGAGTTCGGTTATATCGCGTTTCCAAGAGAACCTTTCAAAGGTCTGGGATAAAAACTATTCTATGTTCTTTCTCGAGGTTAACTCTATCTCTGTACCAAATTTCATTAAAATCAGTTCAGTGGTTTAGGCGTGAAAGCGTAACAGACAGACAGACAGATAGAATTACTTTCGCGTTTATAATATTAGTAGGGATATATGTCATTAAATTTCAATCCAAAAATTTCTCCTTACCAAAACCAAAAATAATATTATATGTATTACTGAGTTATTCACACATATAAACCACGTTCATTATTTTCAATCTTGTTACTAGACATGAGTAAGAACGGCTGTGTCATTTCCGATGCAGTTTAATGAATTCAATTGTCGTTATATGTGAAGTCAAGCATAATTATATATTTTTTTGTAACTTATATGTATTATATGTACTGTTTCATAAATTTTTCAGATATAAAATATAGCTTTTAATATTTATTTTACTAATAAACTAAGTAATATTTAGTATTATAATTATTTTAATAATACATATATGTAAAAAATCTTAATTATATTCATAAAACATATACATATATAAAATTCTACCGTACGTTTGTATGTCACTGAATTCCTAAACGGCTGGACCGATTTCAATGAAGTTTTTCCTATACATTAGTGTTTCGCCCCAGATCATTTAGATTCACAACTAAGTCCGATAGATGTCGCTGTAGTGTATGTAGGTTATTTAAAATGAAAAGACTGCCACATAGATTACTATATGTATTGTTTTAACACACTACTTACGGTCAGAGTCGCGGGTCATAACTAGTATATATGTATAAAATCTTTCGAGTTTTTGATAATAAGAAATATGTTTTTTAATATGTTCCCACTTTTTGTTTTTCAAACCTGTATAAAAATATCACGATTGACCTCTGTACATTCTTTTAAAGATTAATATATTGTTTTTCGCGAAGAGATTGTGATTCATAATATCACAATTATGTTTTGATATAACACGTGCATGTATTTATATAATTTTTGTATGTATGTATGTATGTATGTGTTATCGCATATCTCCTCAACTATAGTAATCAGACATCTACAGACTAATAGTGCGTCATAGTTGTGTTATATCAGTCTAATGCTAGGTGGGTTATCAAAAAAAATAAAATAAGAAAGAAAAAAAGCAAAAAAAAAGATATGCCCCGGGTGAGGATCGAACTCACGACCTTAAGATTATGAGACTTACGCGCTGCCTACTGCGCCACCGAGGCTTGTGGTTGTGACGTGAAATAGGTTAATAATTAATACATCATATGTATCTTCTATATAAAATTCTTGTGTTACAATGTTCGTGCCCGTACTCCTCCGAAACGGCTTGACCGATTCTCATGAAATTTTGTAAGCATATTGAGTAGGTCTGAGAATAGGGCAACATATATTTTTAATACCCCTAAGTCGTAAAGGTTGTTGACCCCTAAATTTTTACTATTTTATCACTAACCCCTACTTTTTATATGGGTAAACATTATTTGTGGGGTCAGCTAGTGTTTATAACCTTGACCTAAGCCGAAAGACACGTGTCCAACGAATGTAACCGCTGGAGAGATGCAGGTGTTGGGGCAGGTGTTATCTAGACCTGCTATTGGTTGCGTCATATGAAAAAATGTCACCTACATAACCTCCGGCCGGCGGAGATATTTATCATAATTGTTTTGATTTTAGAAAACTGTACAGTTTTATAAATAAATGAGAAAGTTTGTAAGCTACCCTGTAAAACTGTTGTAAGAACTTGATGAAATTACAAGTACTATAGCTAAGATTTGTAAGACATATGCTATACCGCGGTTTTCATTCAATTTTGTGTTAATATGACGTCATGTCGCTGAATATTCTTTACTTTATATTAACCAAATACTTAAATAAACATACGAAGTCGCGTGCGTAAACTAGCGTACAAATTAGATGAGCCCACAAAAATATATTGTCGCATAGGAATTCACGATGATTTTTTTTGTAGGCATGTAAAAAATATAAGCAGGTCACATGCGTCGTAAAGTCGAGAGAGACGGGAATCGAACCGGTTACAACCATCTGGTGGCAGGTGAACACTGATGCAACTCATATACTATATGTATATATGTTATGTATTTAATTGATTGTGAACTTATGTATAATTAAATCGTCGCACTTTGAGGTTAGTCAACCCGACACGTGTATTTAACAGTTAATGTAGATCGATGTTAAATTTTGGGAATTTTTAGGATTTGATGATTTGGTCGTTAGTGGTGACCTAGTGGTTAAAAGACCCGCCTCTCATGCATGAGAGCGCGGGTTCGATCCTGGCAAGTACCAATGTGATTTTTCCGAGTCATATGTACTTTCTACGAGTATTTATACATCATTGATTAATGCATTCCCAAAGAGGGTTGATGTCAGGCAGGCGGCCGGTCGTAAAAACAATTAGCCAAAACTTTTCACAACATGTAAGGCAGACCCTGGCTAAAGCTGGGAAATTGCCAGGTAGAAGATATTTGATGATTTGATACAAAGTATAAAAATCATATCATTTTGTTGATAAGTCTCTATCTTAGTCATTAAATACATTGTTGTATATGACAAATGATATTTTATTTTAATTGAAATTAATTAAATATATGTATAACGATTATAAATAAATGATAACAAAAATTCTTTGTTTTTATTATCAATGTTTTATCTACAAATGAATCGAATGTCACATATCTAATTAAATTAATATTATACATATATATGACTTTACATTTAAAAAAGATATATCGGTTTTAGTCGTTTCTTCCATACGAAGCATTGTTCAATCTTAATTAGTTTTCGTTCTAATGAGTAACAATACAAACAAACATACATGTATGTTATAATAAACATTATGCTGTGTAAGGTCGTAGCATGACATGATTATCAGAGCGACCGCCGGCGGTGTCATCGGATACGGCTCTGACGTCACGGGATACGGGAACATTGACGGACAACGCTCGGGTTACCGTATACGGTTACAGGGGAGGGGGCATACCACCAATGTAGGGGTGGGATGCTGTTCAATATTATCGATATCTATGTTTTAAATTAATTCTTATCACGTTGCTATGAGGTTTCATTTTATAGAATAGTTATTAGCAGATAATATTTAAAATACAATTATTACAATAATCGATAAGTTATTAAGTGTATATTAAATTGAAAGTGTAACTAACCAACTTAAATGTGTCTCTATTTGTCTAATATTTATATATTCTTAAAGTTCACGTTTCTTTGGTTTTGATATACCATCGCTACTTTAACTCAAGGTGGTGTAAAATATATGTTTTTTGTTATAATAAAATTTTTGGAGTATTGAAGCCCTGTAGTGTTACAAAAAATGAACATTTGGAGAGCGCGCATTATAATACTCTCACGATTTTAATACTAATAAATGATTGATGGTTTAGTGTGTATGAAAAATCATGAGGAGTCTCTTATTCCATTGTCACCAGACTACCTGCAAATATTTTTAAGGTTGGCAGGTTTGAATTTTATTTCTCAAAGACGAATTGACATTACTAGTTAATACTTAAGAATTTTAGGACAATTTATATTTAAATTGTGGTGACATATAGTCGGGGATAATGCAAATCCGCGTAACTAATATTGGATAATTCCGAGTATCTACATTGGAAGTAGATTATCAGAAGAAAGTTTGAGCTGAAATATTTTCTATATTAAAGACTTTTAAGATAATTTTTTTCAAAATGATTAATAAATTAACTAAATAATTATTTAGGTGTTATATATAAAAATATAAGTCATTGGTGGCCTAGTGGTTAAAAAAAAGGCCCGCCTCTCATGCATGAGGGCGCGGGTTCGATCCTGGCCCTGGCAAGTACCAATGTGATTTTTCCGAGTCATATGTACTTTCTAAGATTATTTACACATCACTGATTAATACATTCCCAAAGAGGGTTGATGTCAGGCAGGCGGCCGGTCGTAGAAACAATTAGCCAAAACTATTCACATGTAAGGCAGACCCTGGCTAAATCTAAGAAAGTGCCAGGTAGAAGAAGATATGTGTTAAAATCATAATTAATGTGCATCTCGTACTTAAAATTCCATTCAATCCATAGTGTTTGAGCATACCGTCAACAAAGTGCAGATTAAGTGTATTTTTTTTTTGTGTTATTTCGCTAACCGTACCCATTGTTCGGTACGTGTGGTCGGTGTTATGATGACAGTGTCTATACAGTAATGAACCGATACTGTGCCGCAAAATAATATGGACAACGATTTCCTACCTGAACCGCCTCCCGCTACGGGATACAAGAATGACCTGGCTTCGGAATACTTCAGCACCTTCAACCAGATATGCGATAATTACAGAGATTCGGACGTTAATTTACGCCAGACATCCGATTCGTTGAGGATATCCTCGGAAATACTAGATGGAGGTAGAGAATTTATAAGTACGGACTTCATCAGTAGAAAAGAGAGTGGATACGAGTATGAGAGGTTCTTGAATTCGAAGGACGAACAGATATTTCAGTTCGGTCAGCCTGATGCGTCAGCTTTATTGAGGCATAGAGCCAGGAGGAGGTTCAATGAGGAACATGGAATCCAACAGCCAGGGGCCACCAGTCAAGAGAGTGGGGTAAGTTCAGCTTGGGTCTAAATTGAGTGACGTCATTATCGATTGATAGAGGAAAGAAATCACTTTCATTGGATATAATACTTGTATAATTATGTACGTTTTATTCGTGTGTATCAATTGTATAAAGAAATTTTATAACTCCTTTTAATATGGTCGTGTAAGCAGACTTTATCTCCCCTATTTGTCATTATTTTTTCTTTACTATACACATAACTTGAGAGAAAATTTATCATAATACAGAAATATTTACAAAAGTATTAGTAAATAATTGTGTATGCTCGTGCTACAATCGTCTCCAGTGTAGTAGTGGACGTACACCCACGATCATCTAAATTGGACGCTAATTACGTACAAAAGTATCATTAGATATATTTATTTGCTCCTCATCTATATTTAGAGTCTCGGAATGTTTTGCTATTTCGTAAGTCTATTACTATTTTGTAACAACATAAAACCTACAGTATCGTAGTTGATATTTTTCTTAAGGTATGTAAAATGATTATTACTAGCTTACCGCCCGTAGCTTCGCCCGCGTGGAGTTTGGTTATATCGCGTTTCCAAGAGAACCTTTCAAAAACTTGGAATAGAAACTATCCTATGTTCTTTCTCAAGGTCAACATCATCTCTGTACCAAATTTCATTAAAATCAGTTCAGTGGTTTAGTCGTGAAAGCGTATCAAACAGACAGACAAACAGAGTTACTTTCGCATTTATAATATTAGTAGGGATTTATTGAGAACGTTCAGACTATCGGTTCAAAACTTCGACGTTAAAAACTTGTTTTAAGGCTGCTGGCTCTATAATTTGAGTTAGAAATAACTATTTCCTCTAAATGTAACCTAATTTCTTCTATACTTTAGTCATAGTTAGGCTTCAAACAAACTGGAAGTATAATATATACCGTCCTTCCCAATTCATAGTAATGACCTTCGTTCAACCTTAACAGTAGTTCCCATAGCGTTATTTCGTACTCCCCCCCTCCCCCCTTTCCACCTCGCCTCAGTAACCCTAAACCAGACACTCGGTGTTAATGGCGTGTAACAGTATCCTGGCTCAATTATATCCATCGACAACCGATGGGGTTCATTGTGGACCGATAGATTGTACATCAGATAAACTTATATGTTACTAGCTTTCCGCCCGCAGCTTCGCCCGCGTGGAGTTCGGTTATATCGCGTTTCCAAGAGAACCTTTCAAAAGTCTGGGATAAAAACTATCCTATGTTCTTTCTCAAGGTCAACTCTATATGTACCAAATTTCATTAAAATGAGTTCAGTGGTTTAGGCGTGAAAGCGTAACAGACAGACAGAGTTACCTTCGCATTTATAATATTAGTAGGGATTGTACTACAATTAACTTCCAATGTCGGTTAAAGGGAGGTTTTTGTGTTTTTTCTTAATAAATCTACGACCCCATGAATAGATATCAAAATTATGTTCTTGATTTATGAGATGGAGTATCTTGTGATTTCATATGTGTATGTATGTCTTCTACACGTGCTTCTATTTTTCAATACCGATCTCTGAAACTCTTTTATTTAATTCTCTATAATAATTATTGTTATTTAAGTAATATGTTCTCATACAATGGTTGTTAGTAGTGTGTTATATTAATATGGAGAGACAAGGAATCTAAATTCCAGGCATTGTTAGTCATTAACAGTCAGATGACGTCACTATTGTAATATGTTACTAGGTTTGGTAGTAACATACATACATACATACATATACAGGGTGACTGGTGAATTACTATTGATACTTGAGGACGTGATATTTGACGATCATATATGTCAAAATAAAAATTAATATAACATAAATATTAATAAACTTCTAAGTAAAGTTAACCAAAAGTTATGTAATTAATTACGCATCGTTTGAACACCCTACAGATTAGGTATACAGACACACACACACATACGCGTGCGGCGGCGTGCTGATACAACACCATGCCGCCGCACGCGTCTACACTTGGAACACTTGGAACGTGTCAACACTTTATTTATTTATACGGAAATTTTGTCAAAAATTAAGTGCCTATTTTTTTTACATAATTCGAATGAGAATCATGTACCGAGTATTCTCCTTAAATATTGATAGTAATTCACCAGTCACCCTGTATATGTATACTAATAGTAGGTGTAGACAAGTATATGTGGTATTAGACATGGCTCACGGGAATCGAATCTAGGTACGATTTAATTGTAAAAAAATAATCACATAGCATATTATTATTTTTGAGTGTTTAATAATATTTTTAAAGTTTTCTCTATGATTCTTATGTTTTTCTTTTCTTTAACTATACTGTTATTTAGCTAAAGTTTCTTTAAAACGAGTGTAGTCTTCGCGTGTGAATAGCATAGTTTGGACTCTTCTGAAACAGTACCAATATATTCTTATTTCTTAGTTCTATGTTGAGTAAATTTCATAGTTAAAATTAACTGTGAATAATATACATAAATATTATATACATTAAAATTATTTATTAATGAAATAAATGTTACTTTACCCGATGTTTATTTTTTGACAACAACACTATTCAATCTGTTTTTAATTGATGTTTTTTTAATAATAAAAAATACATAAATGCAATCAAAATCGATACAGTCATCAAGTCAGTTGATCAGACAGGAAATGCCTTTATAGCACTAGCCTCGCCCGGGATCATGTTCCCGTGGGATGATTATCATTTTTTTTTTGTATTATTTTGATTTCCGTTACACTTGAGCATTTCAAATATGATTTTAGACTTTTATTTGACTTCCTGTTGCCCGGGGTGATGTTACTTGTTAGTGATTTTTTGACTCATAATCTATTTTTTTCTTAATCACATAAATATTAAGATGTATAGTTACATGAAAATTGGTTGAGTGGTTTTAATTTTGATATCACTTACTAATAATTTATAGACTCGTATATATTTAAATCGTAAAAGTTACACTGATATGAATGCTTACCAAAGCTTGCGTGATTATTATACTAGTTACGTTTTCCAGTTTTACCTTTAAAAAACTACCTACTTTAATACAATACGAATATATTTAAATGAAATAAATATTATGTATGTAGTGTCGATTCAAACTTGTAGCAAGGATACGTATGTGAAAATATTATCGAATTTCATCGTCATTATCATCATCAGCCTATCAGAGTCCACTGCTGAGCCTCTTCTCACATGGAGAAGGTTAGAGCATTAATCACCACGCTTGCTCAAGACGGGTAGGTGATTTCAAACTTATAATTTGATATTATAAGTCCAGCTTTCCTCACTATGTTTTCCTTCACCGTCTGTCATTTCTATATTAATAACTAACATATATAATAATATATATTATGATGGAAGTTATTCCAAAGTAATATATCTCATATATTCGTTAAACTCCGCCCGCACTGAGTCACGATCTATTGTTATATTTAATGAGAGCGATGAGTTCAAGACGAACAAACATACATATTATTTAGGTTAAATTATATATTAAGACTAAAACATTATATGTTTCCTTATATAAAACATATAATATCTTCAACTCTATATATACAGGGTGACTGGTCAATTACTATCGATACTTGAGGACGTGATATTTGACGATCATATATGACAAAATAAAAATTAATATAACATAAATATTAATAAACTTCTAAGTAAAGTTAACCAAAAGTTATGTAATTAATTACGCATTGTGTGAACACCCTACAGATTAGGTATACACACACACACACACACACACACACACACTGATACAACACCACGCCGCCGCACGCGTCCACACTTGGAACACTTGGAACGTGTCAACACTTTATTTATTTATACGGAAATTTTGTCAAAAATTAAGTACCTATTTTTTTTACATAATTCGAATGAGAATCATGTACCGAGTATTCTCCTTAAATATTGATAGTAATTCACCAGTCAACTGTATAACAATGAAATGTATATTATATGTTATATATATCTGTTCCTTATAATAGTTTGTAAGTATATATATATGTAATGAATTTAACGAAACATAGCAAAATATGGCTAAGACGTAATTCTTATCCATATACAGCGAACAATGATACACTAAGGCCTCGGCCTCGAATCTCGCGGGTAGCGGGGCGGCAGCGGCGGCGGCACGAAAACGCATACTATTCTCCAAAATAGCGGGCAACGGGCACGGAGAAATGTATGCGTTTTCGTGCCGCCGCCGCTGCCGCCCCGCTACCCGCGAGATTCGAGGCCGAGGCCTAATACTTGCTGTTACTACACTTGGGGACAAAAGAACTGGTTACAATATATATATTTTAGTGTGTATTTTTTAATATATATTTCTTTAAATAAATATGTGTGTTAAGTATACCTAATTATTATTATATTACCAATATAGATGTTAAAGCAATTTAAGTAATTTTTAAATTTCACTAAAGGATAGTGGTGTTAAGAAACTATCAATGGCTCTACTTTCGGTTGTATTTCAAGTTGGCGCGACTTTTTAATTATTATTTAATTGCTTTTATAATAGATCAAAATATCTTTCCAAATTAAATGAAAAATGTTCCACATATAATATTACTAGCTTTCCGCCGGCAGCTTCACCCGCGTGGAGATCAGTTATATGGCGTTTCCAAGAGTACCTTTCAAAAGTCTGGGATAAAAACTATCCTATATACTTTCTCAAGGTCAACTCTATCTCTGTACCAAATTTCATTAAAATTAGTTCATTGGTTTAGGCGTGAAAGCGTAACAGACAAACAGAGTTACTTTTGCATTTATAATATTAGTAGGTATATCTTACACATGGATGTATAGTTCCATTGGTCGGTAGTGTATGCAACAATTAGAGGTTTGTCGCGTAACTGACCAATATCGCCGGGCCTTGTACGGAACGTTGCCGTTTAGGAGATTGACCGGGATATATATACATACATACATACATACATACATACATACATATATATGTATTATTATACGATTTGTATTAAACGCGTGAACTTTCCTGATATTCTATAATCTTTAAATGTATAATTTTCTTGTATAAAATTATGTTGTATAGAATAAAGTTTAGTAGTTTTTTCGTAATGTTGCAAACATACATACATACTTCATTTTAAAGCTACCAATGAAAATGTTCATTGTTTTGTGATATATATCTAGTATACAATGTTGTAGTAATTGTAACTATTGTTATCAGCGGTAGGTTTCATAGAAGTATTGTAGAAGTGTAGAAGTCTTGATATTCAACAGATATTACAAACTATATTATTGATAAGTTAGAACAAGCTGGTTATATATTGAGGTCAAAGGTTATCTCTCGACAGAGCAAATCTTTTTCGACCTGACAATTTCCCAGCTTTAGCCAGGTTCTGCCTTAAATGTTGTGAATAGTTTTGGCTAATTGTTTTCGCGGCCGCCTGCCTGACATCAACCCTCTTTGGGAATGCATTATTCAGTGATGTCTAAATACTCCTAGAAAGTACATATGACTCGGAAAAATCACATTGGTACTTGCCCGGGCCAGGATCAAACCCGCGCCCTCGTGTACGAGAGGCGGGCCTTTTAACCACTATGCCACCACTCGACAGAGCACATATACATACATAATCAAAATTATTGTCTTCGTTATTATATATATCAGTTTAATATTGTAGTTAAAAGTTAAAACACAGTTTCCTAATTTGGGTTATTAAGTTATAAGTTTTGTCAGAATAAACGTACCTACGATAATTTGTTCCACTTACAACAATTAACTCAGAATTATTGATAATTGACCACATATATATAACTTGCTGGCATACAAAGTTATTAAATTTATTACAGTTTTAACAGACAAACATTTATTATAAGCTCTGTTTTTATAACAAACAAGTCGGACCAAGTCGCGGGCATGAACTAGTCAAAAATAAGTGGGCGTATGTTATAATGACGACGATTATAAAATTGTTTTAAACTATCATCATTCGCTACGGTCGCGAAAGAAAGTGTTTTAAATTGTTTTATATACAAAAATATAATAAAAGAAATTTAAATTATGATTTTTACTTTAATTGCTTTAGTTCAACTTAATAAAGAAATAATTCATCACAATTTGATTAATTAAATATGTATGAAAAATACAAAAATTTCTTGAAATAATTAATTCATTATAGTGGCATTTAATTTTCATGATTTCATTTTAAATATACTTATGTAACATGTAAAATTATATATAAAAAAATACATTATTTAATAAAGAAAATATATGTATAAATACTTGAGATATTAAATATGTAATTATAATATCGATTACAATAGTCTCTCGAAGTCGGTTAAAGAAAATCACCGTAATACATACATATGTCACTTAAATTTTTTCATATATAGATTTTACCTTATATAAAATTTATTATAATCGTAATTAAATGTATTTCTTTTATTCTATTTCCAGTACGGCAGCGATGAGTTCGGTCACGATTCCCCCTCCAGGTACGCGTCCCCCAAGGGCGCGGGCGCCAGCGCGGGGTACCAGGAGCCCTACTACGGAGAGTGGTCCGCGGGGTACTACCAGCCACCGCCGCCCTACCATCATGATCCGTACGCTACGTCGCCGGGTATGTAGTATACGACATATCATTAAAAATAACACACGTTACGCTTATATATATATAATAGGACCGGGGAGTCGCTGGTGTGCCCTGTCGCTGACAGATCCGGGGTACACCGACATAGCGGTCGATGGCTTTCGCAGTGGTTTTAGTGAGTAGGGGCCTGCCCAGGCCCAGCCTCACACATCCCTTCCGGCCCCACCAACGCCGGTTGGACGGCTCGTAAAAAGAGTTTCCCTGCGTCATCAGAAAAAAAATGTATATAATATGTATTTCATACACTGGCTAATGAAGGAAGCGAGAAAAATATACGCACCCACTGATCTCCCTTGCCCCTACAGTAATATACAAACCGTAACACTCTCTCTATCTATCATCACTAACTTATATATCCTTCTCACTTTCGTTCGTCTCCCCCGATCACACTTTTCGTAACGCTTACGTTACGCATTCACCAGCATACACCCAAGTCAAGTGCGTAAAGAAGTTTTGTTAACATATCACAAAACTATGGACTACCTATATATACTATCGCCATCTACTCGATATGAATATTATATAATTCCCAAGTCTACTCCATATATAAGACAACTAGTAATCAATGGTTTCTAAGATTATTTAGACATCACTGATTAATGCATTCCCAAAGAGGGTTGATGTTAAACAGGCGGCCGCGAAAACAATTAGCCAAAACTATTCACAACATGTAAGGCAGACTGGCTAAAGCTGGGAAATTGCCAGGTAGAAGAAGAAGAAGTAATCCTGTTCATTATATTTCCAGGTATATCAGGCGCGGCCACGGACCCGTCGGCCGGTGGTGCGG
Source organism: Danaus chrysippus (assembly GCA_916720795.1). NCBI lineage: Eukaryota > Metazoa > Arthropoda > Insecta > Lepidoptera > Nymphalidae > Danaus > Danaus chrysippus. Next base: position 1,929,920 of record CAKASE010000070.1, read on the forward strand.
AGCTGCCTCTGCCTCCCATGTCATCGTTCCGCGCCGCCGCTCCCGTACACTCACCAAGTGACCCCATGATAGTCGCCAAGCCTCCCATGCAACCGGTGAGATTATGACAGAGAAAATACATATAATTATATTCAAAATTTTAATCAACTTTATAAGAGCAAGTTGAGTGGATAATTAGAAAGAAAATATCAAATAATTAGATCGGTTTCGTTATCATGTTATCCTTATGAAACTATATTATTTTCTAGACTCCGACTTGAATACTATTAAAAGAAAAGATATCATCAACTTTTGAAATAGAGAATTTATCGAATTTTTTGTGACGTCATCAAAGGCTTGTTACGCTTCTGATATGATCACAATAGTCCCCTGAAACTGCAAGAAATTATATATAACTAGCTGCGTCCCGCGGTGTTACCCACGGATTTCCTGGATTTCCGGGATGTAAAGTAGCCTATGTGTTATTCCTGGACGTCAGCTTGCTGTATACAAAATTTTATCAAAATCTCTTCAGCCGTTTGACCGTCAAGAAGTAACAAACATACACTCACACTCACAAACTTTCGCAATTATAATATAAGTAGGATAGCGTGTAACGTGTCCACTGTGTGTAGATGTACGCGGGGTCGGCGACCACCCCGTCAGCCCCCGGCGAGGGCGGAGCCCCGGGGCCCGCGGGTGCCGGCAGCCTGTCGTCGTACTCGTCCCCCTCCACGCCGGTCCACTCGCCGCCCCCGCTACACGCGAGGCTGTACCCCATGAAGCACTCGCCACACCATCATCACCACCATAACGGACAGGTCAGCTCTCAGACTATACCGTACAAGAACAGCTCTTAGACTATACTGTAGAAGATCAGCTCTTAGACTACAAGATTACCGTACAAGATCATGTCGAGTATATTACACCTGTATAAGATGATAGTTATTTGATAAATATAATGAACTAGCTTTCCGCCAACAGCTTCGTCCGCGTGGAGTTCGGTTATATCGTGTTTCCAAGAGAACCTTTCAAAAGTTTGGGATAAAAACTATCCTATGCTCTTACTCTAGGTCAACTCTACATCTGTACCAAATTTTATTAAAATCAGTTCAGTGGTTTAGGCGTGAAAGCGTAACAGACAGACAGACAGACAGAGTTATTTTCGCATTTATAATATTTGTAGGGATTATATAGGGTGGCAACCTGAGGTTCGAGGAAACTAGGAAACTTACTTAAAATAAGATAATAATAATAAAAAAGACTTGTCCTGTCAAAAACTAATATGAATTCAATCTTGGAATGTACTTCGAAGGCAGTCCTAGTAGGTTCTTTAAAAATTTTGTTAGGTTAGATAGGATCCCTTAAACCTACACCTGGGTCACAAGTCCCAGTCACTGTCGAAGCTCCTCTCACTACAACGATGGACCCGACACACGCACCGTGAATACATGGAATGATGAGAAGTTATACGTCTATAATAGGAATTACATATTAAAACTTATAACCTACACCTAAGACTACATAATTGTCCCGATGTTAGGATAGCAATACCATTCCATAGCTTGTGTGGTATCCCTAATCTACTGGTTCACACGGCTTGTTATTCCGCGGAGTCAGCAGCGTCACTCGTTATATGATATATATTATGTTGCCCGGCGATGTTCGTTTATTTTTTAACAAATGTAATAATATTATAATGTTATTAACAGTATATATATGTTATTTCCAGCAAGCGAACTGGGTATCAACGGGTGTATCATCTCCACCGACAGCGGCAACGCCACACGCGCCCCTCACGAGTGCTGTACTCCCCAACGGACACCAGCACGTCGTGTTCCCACCTGTTATGGTAAAATCTGCTAGGTCTACTCGCGGTCTACTAGGTCTACTCGATGTCTACTAGGTCTATCCGTGGTCTACTAGACGTACCTGGTCTCTATCCACTACGTTTTAAGGAATTTTGATGATAAACTTTCAATATCTGAGTAGTGACCAATTTTAGACACAAAAAAAGTAATAAATTATTATAAATTCCTTAAAAAGTAGCAAAATAAACGATTCCTAGTCATGTATATAGCAACAGAGATTTTGTTTTCTTCTTGGCATGAGAACGCATGCTTGTAACTAACTGTTGGTACATAATTTCTATCAGTACAAAAATGTTCATTCCGATCAATTAACATCGGGATCGACATTTTTAATATACATATATAGATAATTTGAGCTTTTTCCTGATTTTATTAAATTTTTTTGTTATATATAACAAAAAATGTTTGACGATACATATAAATTATTTAAAGATGTTCGTCAAACGTTATTTGTTAATGTATTTTTTTCTCTTTTCTTTGTGTTTTTCGTTGTATATTTAATTAGTAAGCGTGGAGCTAATCGCCAGTTGTTTTGATTCGAGTTCAATGTAGTTGTATAGTATTGTAGTTAGTATAAATAGACTTATTACTTAGTTATATACAGTAATACCCCGCTTAACGCGACCCCCTTATGCGCGGTTTCACTATAACGCGCTTTTCAAAAATATATTCAGGTTGGGACATTGCAGAGTATAGACAATAATGATGACCGTGTCTTGAACGTGTGTCGAACGATTAAAAACAGTGTTTGGTGTTATGAACGTATTTTACAAGAACGTAAACAAAACGCTACCCAAAAGACAATACATGTATTTTTAGTAAATAATAGGAGTACCTATGTATTGTATAGTGTTCTTAGAATTAAAGTGATTGATTAAAATGATTTTTATATTTGTGTATTAAATTTTGACTGTGTTTAATCATAAACTTCGATGTACGCGGATTTCAGTTAACGCGATTTTCTTCGGAACGTATCCCTCGCGTAAAGCGGGGTATTACTGTAGTTCTATGAGTATTTAGAAAATTTTACTTGAATTATCTAAGAGGGGGATACATATGTAATATAACAAAAAATATTGGGGGGTAAAATGTAACAAGGCTGTTAGCTCCCGCGCTAATCTCACGGGTAACGGGTAACGGGTAACAGGGCGCGCCCGCTGAACAACGACAGCTAGACGAGGCCATGGTGTTCCTGAGAGAGCATTCAGACGTCGGGGTAAGTAATAACATGTGTATACCTCGGTTACCCCACCATAATATCACACATCACATATCATCTAGATATAAAAAGTAGATTTCTAATTCTTTTATTACAAATTATTATCGAAATTTTGTGTCAGCATGGTTTTAGTGAGTTTTTTTTATTGTTTTCCGTATAACGCTACGTGTGTTAGAATACTTGTACATAAACTTAGCAGTGTAGCGACAGGCATGAAGCTTTAAATTTTTATACACAGCTTTTAACATTTAAATATTATGAAACATTAAACATAATAAGAAACGATTAATTCTTAAAATATTCTGAAATTATATTGACTTTGAGGGTAATATTAAGCCTGTCTTATTATATGTTTGTTATATTATATACGTGTAACAGGGCGCCCGTATGGAGGAGCGTCTGGACGATGCAATCAATGTGTTAAGGAACCACGCGGAGGCGCCCGACATGTACCCGCAGGATCACCACGTGCAGCCGCCTGGTATGACACGGATTATATATATATATATATATATATATATATATATATAATAGATAATATTAATTCGCTAAGTCGTGGTGGCCTAATGGTTAAAGGCTTCTCATACATGACTGCGCGGGTTCGAAACCTGGCAAGTACCAATGTGATTTTTCCGAGTCATATGTACTTTCTAAAGAGCTGTAGACACCACTGATTATCGGTAAAGGAAAACATCGTGAGGAAATCTGTACTTATAATATCAAATTATAAGTTTGAAATCGTCAACCTTCTCAATGTGAGAAGAGGCAGCCCAGCAGTGGGCTCTAATAGGCTAATGCCAATACAAAATAATAGATCACATTCATTGACTACTACTATTAATATACGTCATGAATTACCCCTTGTCATATATTACCCTGATCTTTTCCAGGCGCGGTAAGTCGCGTGGGCGCGTTGTCACACCTCCACGAGCCGCCCGTCAAGATGGAGAGGCATCTCATGGCGAATACTAGTCAGTATTGAGTTTATACTGTTACTTTGACACATGACTTGGTTATTAAGGAAACATGATTCTATTAGACATGATCAAATATATCGTCGGGGATAGTGCAAATCCGCGTAACTACCATTAGATAATTCCGCGTAATTAAAGATTAAATAGTTAATAATTGTGATAAAATTCCCTTAAAAGTCGTTAATATAGAAAATATTTCATTTCAAACTTTCTTCTGATAATCTGCTTCCAATGCTAGTTACGCGGATTTTCACTATCCCCGACTATATATTGTTCATTATGAAAAAATAAACTTGCAATTTTATTTATTATCCGTGAATTTCTCTATTTTTTATAATAATCGCAATCAAAGTTTAAATGTTAAGTTTTAACCCGCATGTTGTTCGTTACCCTGAACTTATTATTATATATAATTATTACAGAGAAGCGTAAAGAGCCTCCAGACTCCGGGTTGGACTCAAAGCCTTCTTCGTCAGGGTCGGACGCTCTCAGCAAGCCGCCGGGCGGGAAGAGGTCTAGGAGATAGTGAGTAGTGACGTCATGATAAATAAAATACACTCATACACCAAGATACCAGGACTATCGAGTAGTGTTAGTATGTACTATGATGGTCAGTGGTGGCCTAGTGGTTAAAAGACACGCCTTATGCATGAGAGCGCGGGTTCGATCCTGGCAAGTGATTGTGAGCCAATGTGATTTTTCCGAGTCATATGTACTTTCTAAGAGTATTTAGACATAGTGTTGTCTAAATCAGTGGATTAATGCATTCCTAAAGAGGGTTAATGTCAGGGCGGCCGGTAAAATAATTAGCTAAAAACATTCACAACATATAAGGCAGATCCTGGCTAAATTGCTAGGTAGGAGAGTATGTACTATGATCGAAAGTATCTAATAAAATTCGATGTCAGTAACTTACCATATTGTAAAAGTGAGCTTCGGTCTACCTTCTTGTCAAAGGTTTTAAAGTAATTGTCGGGTGAACATATTATATAAATGGAGCATCATAATTGAAGTTAACTAGTTACATATTTTGAGAGCTTTAAAGCGTCTGCCAAGCAATATAGACGTAGGAAAGTGTTTGTCAGTATTGCCAACTAATTTGGATTATACATTTTATAACATATATAAAAATCAGCCATGAGAAAATATGTGAAGTAAGGTTTTTATGTACCTTGATCACCTTGATACGTGGAAATTGGCCGTTTTACAAAGCTAGCAGTTAGCTATACTATCATAGTACATACTAACACTACTCAATAGTCCACATTTCATCAGTCAAACAATAGTCCTGGGATCTTGGACTACTTATCAAGTTATCGATACATTCCATCCCTATTGTGACATGCTATAAATAACTCATACATAAAAAAGTTTGTCTATTTGTTTATTTATTATATTCAAGGGATGTTTGTTAATATATATTCGGTAGCAGTAGTGAGTAGTGGTCTCGGCCGTCTGTCTATCTGTGTGTATAACGTTCGTTCCGTGTCCAAGTGTGAACAGCTGCTCGTCCGCTGATGAAGACGAGCTCGACCCGGACGCCAAGGCCGCGCGCGAGAGAGAGAGGAGGCAGGCCAACAACGTGCGGGAGCGGTACGGACATACACGCGCACACATACACACACACACACACACACAGACACACACCTACATACTCACACACGCATACAGACAGTCACACAAATAGTAACCGGGAGCTATATGTTTCTCTGTGTAAACGCTTCTAAACTATACTCACACATACAGCTGACGGTAGACATGAATATTAACAAGTGTTTGTGAGCCTACAAACACACACATAACACGTACAAACACACACGCACTCACACATAGCATAATCAATTCATCATTAACTCATGTAACATTACTAACATTGTTCCACAGCTTTCTCACCATTAATATTGGGTCACAGTATATATATGTATGTGTCACAGGTCGCGGGAGGTCAATGTGTTATTACTACAATGTTCCTAGTCGTTGTCTAACTACAACGGGGACTAATTACTTTGTGTGTGAGGGAGACGGCTATATATATATATGTATTATTAAGTGCGAGTGAGAGGTCGTGTTCTCTTTCATCTGTATGTATCGTGCATGTCTGTGTATCGTGCTTGTCTTCCTACATTAAGTTCATACAGGTGACTCCTCTCTCGCGCGCCGCCTCGTGTGAGTATGTTCGATCACGCGGAGATGCCTGTGACGTCACAACTCACAGATAGACGGTCGGTGTATTGAGTGAGAACGGTCAGTATGTGAACTCTAAGTGATGGTAGTTAAGGTCCAAATTGCGAATAGTTGTTCGTCAGCTGACGAGGACGATATGGACCCCGAGGCGAAGGCGGTGAGGGAGAAGGAGAGGCGGCAGGCCAACAACGCGAGGGAGCGGTGAGTGGGCTGTGACACACACACATACACGCACACATACACACACACACATACCAATACACTCGAGGAGCGTCACACATGACTGACATGACAAGATATTAGTACTTAGTTTCGAACGCATGATGATTATTATACAAACACATATATTATATAAAGATATTATTGAATACTGTGACCCAATATATACATAGTATAACTATATTATAAGTGTATCGTATATTCTGTTATATTGTATGTGTGTTTGTGTGTTCCAGGATACGTATAAGGGACATCAACGAAGCGTTGAAGGAGCTGGGCCGCATGTGTATGACGCACCTCAAGAGTGACAAGCCGCAGACCAAGTTGGGCATATTGAATATGGCTGTAGAAGTTATTATGACGCTGGAGCAGCAAGTCAGAGGTTAATAACAATAACATATATATACGACGACATCCCTACTAATATTATAAATGCGAAAGTAACTCTGTCAGTCTTTTACGCTTTCACGCCTAAACCACTGAAGTGATTTTAATGAAATTTGGTCCATATAGAGTTGACCTTGAGAAAGAACATAGGATAGTTTTTATCCCAGACTTTTGAAAGGTTCTCTTGGAAACGCGATATAACCGAACTCCACGCGGGCGAAACTAGTGTTGTTATATATAAGTAAAAATTTAATTTGTATAATAAATTACCCAAGTCATTCAACTATCTGCAGAGATCTATCTATCATTGAAAGTACCATCAGAATCGGTCTATTCATTTTGTAGGGCAGTCGTTATAAACAGGTAGATACTGTAATAGAATATATATTTTGTCATACATATCGTATTTATACATAAGCATTAATAAAGTGGATATTATTCTCGGTATATATTTAAATTGTATGTATTTGTGTGGACAAGTTATGTTAACGCGTGTCTGTCTGTGTTTTCAGAACGCAATCTAAACCCTAAGGCGGCGTGTCTCAAGAGGAGGGAGGAGGAGAAGGCGGAGGACGCGCCCAAACTGTTGGCGGCGCCCATACACCACTACCAGCCTGTTACGGTACACACACACACACACACGCATACACACACGCACACACACACACACACAAACATGCACACACACGCTGGATAATGTGAAATACACTCTATTATTATAGTACTAAAATATATATTCTATTACAGGGCATGGGAGGAGCCCCACCGCCCGCGCCGCCGCAATAGCGACGCCCGCGCGCGACGCGCTAGACACACGCACACACACACACGAACATAGACACACACACACACACCTCGGCCGGAACTGAGAGTGTGTGACATAATACAGGCAATACGGACATACATAGAATAGTTATATCACTTGGAACTGGTTATAATGATTGTCTGTCTGTCACGATATATATATTATATATAATAACTTATCTATATCTATGTATGTACTTTCCTTTACATTATCTTCACTTATTATTCTCCACGTTGACTCGACCACAATCATTGTAAACAGCTCCAGTGAGCATCAGTAGTGTTGATGAGTGTTGTAACACACATACATACACACACGTGGCGGTCATCCAAAGAGTGTGAGTGGTGCGATGGACACGATTAGTTAACAGTGTAAAAATATATTAGTTTTATAAACGAGGTGTGACGTCACCCGACGGTGGGATATCCAGATTGTATAATAGCCTAGATTATATATAGGTGGCCTAGATTAATCGATAAATATATTGACAAAAAAAGATATTTTTAATTACCGATTTTAAAATAGTTTTCTTTTTTTTTTTGTCGCTGCCATAAGCGTAGGTTAAGATCCGGAGTCCATTGATTTCGTGTGGCAACACCGCTCCCGCCATTTTGTTTATTATATATTTTTTTATTATTTCCGTGTCCCCGGTTTACGCTTGACAATAAATAGTGGACTTCGGATTACGTTACTCGTTAGGTATTCGTTTGTGAGAATGTTTTATGCTGTTTTGACTTTTATTACTCGCCCGTTACTCTATATACATACAGTAAGCTCGTTAGTAATAAAGGCAAAAATAGCGTCTGTTGTAAAATGAAATTTCTGGGGAGAGATTGCCATGTATTATAAAATGGTGGATAACTTAAGTGTGTACTTAAGATTTTATAAGTTTTTGTATCCAAACTCCAGTGATTTATTTTTTTATTATTATTTTTATGATTTTTTTTTACGCTTTTTGCGTATTTTATTATACAATATTATTGGTGTACTTAAATGTAAAGATCTCTGCGATGGATCTATTGTATCGGAGTTGATCGCAGTGGACTTTGCATTCAATGGATTTAAATCAGATGTAACGTCACTATATATATATTTTATAATGTACATGTATATATGCGCGCTGTGTCTGCCCGCAGCCTTGTAAATAGTATACGTGGTCGCTCAATACGTCGGTTATGTTTTAGTCGCGTTTCCTTTTCCATGATTGTGTATGATAAATTATTTTTTAATGATTCGCTTTAATTCATGACAGTGCTTGTAGCCTAGGTTTATTTGTGTGTAGTCGACTGCGAGTGTACTCAAGTAGTCCCAGACTATGTATAGTACATGATCGCCAGTCGATGTGAACTCTGTATCATATAGGTTAAGGTTGATTCGACGGATGCCAAGATGGCGGCCAACATGGCGGACAAGATGGCGCCCGAGTCGGGCTCGGGGGGATCTTATGCGAGAAAGTTCAAAAATATTTTTTTAGTATCGTATGTGTAGTTTTAAGACACGTAATCGTTTCGCTTAGTTCATTTGATTCTTCCATTTAGTGTTTATTATAAGTTATCTTCTCTTTATATATAGTTTCTGTCTGTGTGTCATCAATCCTGGAGATTGTGTACAAAATGAGGCTTTTTCTTTGCGATTTTCTTTTTTTTTTTTTGTTGTTTAGTCTGGCAGCCCTGCCGCTGTATAGAGTTGTTCTGTTCAGATAGTTACATGAAAGCTCTTATTATAAAAATGAATAATATTAATTAAATATAAATGTGCCATTCATTTTGCTAATTATGTGTTTCATTCAAACTTTCACCTCGACCGGGTACATCGCGTTCATACTATCTTAAACAATACATATAATGATATCTTGAAGGATCAAGTGTCACAGTAAAACGGAATAGTTAGGTACAAAATATATTGATTCCAACTTTTATATTACATCAATGATAATTAATTTATGATTATTGATACAACTAAAGAATTCACAACTTTTTCTTATGTATAAGAAATGTATGTAAATCTGAGATTGAAACATTGGATGGAAGCTCTCAATTGCCAAGTATAATACAATATATGGCTCTTAATATCATCTGTTAAAAAACTGTATCTTGCTAAATTGTAATTTGAGAAGACAAGAATCAATTTGTTGTGATGTTTTAGTAATGAAATAACATTGCTTCTTTCAATTTAATGATTAAAAATTTTCTCAAGGGACATAATTTAACCAAACAATGTATTTGTTTTTTTCCTAATTTGTGCGTTGAATAACCCAATGCCCCTGGTAGTTCAGTCAAAATAGACAAATAACTTAGCCAAAATTCACATAGAGCTGAAAATTGCCAGAGACGTTAAATACATCATTATAAATGAAATATCAAAAATCCCCTTCGATCCTACTTCTGCAAAAAAAAATATTCAAGGTCAACAGTATAAAATTAAGGGTTTTTCTATTTTTCTCGAAAACAGTAAGTATTATCGTGAAAATAGGTCAGACAAAAGTTGTAGATTATATAATTCTCTACAAAAATGGTCCAGTAATTTTTTCTCTTACGACTCACCATTCATAAGATATCCCAGTTTTAATCATTAGAAAATTCATATTTTACATAATAGCACACATTTCCGCACCACCTATGAGGTAATGTACTCGGCGCATTTTTTTTAACGTGGTTTTCCCAGTAGGTAATACTCCACGATCTATTGTAATAAAGAAAGTTTGATCAGATAGTATCCTATTAATTGAAAGAATAGTAATATTGCTAATGATTAAAGTGGAATAGATTGTTTTTTAAACGGTTTTATTTAGCTCACCTGTTTGTTTTATTTATTCTTTATTCTTTTTTTTTCATTTTTCTTGGGTCAAATTTAGTAATTCAAATTTCACCCTCTTCCTGTCAACCGATTAATCTGAAATTTTGAATACACTTTGGATTTTGGTGACAATACAATTATGTTTATTCATTATAAATTCAAGATGGGCGCCGCTACAAAATGGCGGATAATTTATGTTTTACCAATCCCATCAATATGGGTATCAATTAAAAGTGCTCAACCAGTAGAATACAATGTACTATAAAAAATTTAAATCCAAGATGGCGGCCTCTACAAAATAGCCGATAGCTTAGGTTTTATCAATCCCATCAACATGGGTATCAAATGAAAGGTCTCACCAAGTAGAATACAATTTACTATGCTAAATTGAAATTTAAGATGGCCGCCGCTACCAAATGGCTGATAACAATTTTTTAAAGGAGTTGGACTGCAATAAACTAACGGGCAAGACCCCTTGCAATAATGAAGCACAAATTAATTAAACAGAATGCGAAATAAAAACTAAAAACTAGAAAATAAAAGTAGGTAAAAAAACTTTTTAAGTTAAACGGTTTTACGTGAAACATACATTGTAATTTTTAAGATAAATGTACTAAAAACAAAAAATAATAAAATAGATCGTTGATTAAAATGCTTGTTTTGTAATGTTACACTATAATTTGTAATTTCCATAAGCAAGAAAATAGTAAGTAATTTTCTTACCGTCTGCGGGCCAACTGCCTAACGACGAATTAAACGATTCTTCTATCGCACATTAAGTCGATAATTTGTAGACAATTGACGTGCCCCACGCTTTTATTTTAGTCTAGTCTGTGCATATGTTTAAAATTCCCACGACTGTATCTATTTTATTATTTTTTGGTTTTTAGTACATTTATCTTAAACATTGCAATGTATATTTCACGTAAAACCGTTTTACTTAAAAAGTTTTTTTACCTATATTTATTTCTACATGTCGTCATTATATAAAATAATTGTCTATAATATTTCTACTTTAACAATTATTTCTTCGTCTAATGACTCTTTCTTGCGTACTTCTCTCTCGAGCAACACCTCCATCTGTTTTCATACACTTCATCATTGATTGTTCAATCACCATATCCGTCGAAGTTCCACAATTTAGTTTATCAGAACGTCTAATAGTGAAAAATCCTTCAATAAACATATGATAAACACTAGGATCCATCAAGTTCACTAATTGCATCATATCTTGTAGATATAAATGCGCAGATTAAGCATAATTAAAATGTCCTGACGCATAAACATAGGAAGCATTTGTTTAACGCAATTCAAATGAGCTCGCCAATCACCCATACGTTCAGCTCTTATGCATTCCCTTTCAAAAGACACCATATGAAAATATTGTATCCATAGTTTTGCTGTAGGTCCTCGTCTCCGTGCTCCTATAGTTTTACATTAAACTGATAAAGTAATGCTTCAGCTATTTCATCGCCTTGTTCAATATCATTGTAGGAAATAGTTTTATTTATTATAAGTTCAATTGTATTTGTAAGGTTTTCATCCCTCTCACTATCGAGAACAAGCTCTTTGGATATTATTGTTGCTAAAGTAAGATGTAGCAAGGTATGAGCTCGAACAGCTTCCGCGTAAGCATGACCATTGAGCATTTTTTCTAATGAATTAGGTACATAGATCAGAGAAAGTACTTCTTTTATACCACTTCTTTGCATTATATATCCAATCGCTCCAAAAAAAGACATGAGTAAATGAAAACCTCCAAGTCTTACTATGATCTTCGATAAATCAGATCCTTCAACCGATGAAGGGAATTAGGGACTGACAGTATAGTGTTATATTTTAAAATATTCATTTAATTTATACAAGTTTTATTGTGCAAGTAACATAGACGAATAGTATCTTATTTTCATTATATTGAACGTCCGGTGACGAATACAAGCTGCATTTTAGTGCATATTATGTAAAATATGAATTTTCTAATTATTAAAAGCGTGATATCTCACAAATGGTAAAAGAAAAAGTGACTAGACCATTTTTGTAGAGAATTGTATGATCTACAACTTTTGTCAGATCTATTTTTACGATAATAATTATTGTTTTCGAGAAAAATGGAAAAATCCTTAATTTTATACTTTTGACCTTGAATTTTTTTTGCAGAAGTAGAATCGAAGGGCATTTTTGATATTTCATTTATAATTATGTATTTAACGTCTCTGGCAATTTTCAGATTTGTGAATTTTGGCTAAGTTATGACTTATTTTTGTCTATTTTGTCTGGACTATGGACCTTTCAAGTAAAACTACATATCTATAGATATAGAAAATCATTTATGCAGACCGACATCTTAGATGAAACAGAAACACCTTGAGAATTTTTGTATGGAAAATAAGCAGTGAGGTTGTGCATATCGCCGCTAGCAGTTAGCAGCGGCCAATCGAAAATGTTATGTTTTTACATTGATAGATGGCACTTATTAGCAAATCATGAATCAAATAATGTATTTTAAATGACTATTAACATTTGTATTCCGTATGTAATGTATGAATTATGATTAAAAGTATGTAAGTAAGAATTAAACAATATAGGTTTAGTTGTTATATGGGTAGGGTATGCAGGGCTTATTAGCATTTATGGTATGCACGCCAGTGGTAAGCACATCTGAAATTACTGAGATGAATTAAAACACAAGGAGCTCTAGCAGTGAAATTAATACATATAAATTGCAATAAAAAACACCAAATACATTTTCACAAAATTTTATTCATAAAACGTCATACAGTTATGTATTTCAATACTTTAAATAAATCAGTTGTTGTATCAATAAGTTTTCAAGCACATGTATAAGACTAAAAAGGTCGTATTATTTATCTTGTATGAACTTTTTCCGCCACAGTAAGTGTCATTGACCCCTCGTCTACCGTCTGTCCGTCTTGCCCACTCCTCTCTTGCCAGCGAACAAGTGTTTAGGTTTCTTTGTTCCTATGAACCGGTCAGCTTCACCCTTAAGACCCATCTTCTTAGTTTTCTTGGCAATCGCGACGTGAGCCATGTTCTTCGCCTTCTTTTGCATCTGTTAAAACATATTATTTGGTTAATTTTTATAATAATTTTAATCACAGTACATACACGTCTTTCCACCAACAAATACGCATTTTAAATGGATGATGTAGTAGAATACAGTATTATGAAGTGTTTAAAAAAATGAAAATAGCTATTAATTGCTACATTGGCCCTTATATATAGGACCCATCGATATATACAAACAGGTAAGAGTTATAAAAAGATAAACCAGTGTACTTTAGACTAAACAACTGTATTAAAACTTCTTTACGCACGCTTGACTCGGGAGTAAGCTGGTGAATGCGTAACGAAAGCGTTACGAAAAGTGTGATCGGGAGTGACGAACGAATCTTAATTATGAAAATATTCTTTCAGAACTATTTCCCCCCTTCTAATCACTCTCTCCTTATAGTATCGTATGTATGTAGGTGTAACTCACAGCCAGGTCCTTGACCCCCTGCTTGTCGCGCGTCGTGGCCACACTGGTGTCGGTCCTCACTCTCTTCGCAGCCGGAGCGGACAGCGAGCGGGAGCGGGAGCGGGAGCGGGTGCGGGTGAAGTGGGCGCTCTTGGTGTCCGACATGTCCACACCTGATGAACAATCATTATTATAGTAATAATAAATTTATATCAGACGACTGTTATTTGTCAAACTGCTCTCTACTACATGTAATCTTTATATCTTGTATTGTGTGTCTGTCTGTCTGTGTGTGTGTATGTCCGTACCCAGTTGTTCCATCTCATCTCTCAGCCTCTTGGTGGAGCGCGTCTTCTCCCGGGCGCGCGTGTTCCTCGGCATCACGGGTTTAGTTGATTGTTTCACCAGACGAGACTCATCCTTCAGAACCGCCTTCTTGTTGCTGAAATTGATATATAACAATATATGATACAATGTATGTATATTTATTACTAAAATATAAGCTTAAAGATTAACTATGAACATTATATTAATTATTAACATAAGTTATTCTATGTATATGTCTGTTATACCAAACTAATTTAGGCTGAGCCAAACTGGTATGACATAGTCTAAACATTATAGTATATCTAGAAAGTCAAAATAAATAAAGAAACTGAATAAAATACTCCTAAATTAGAAAAAAATGTAATAATTTATCCCATCGGACTAACTATGTTAGCCTAGGCAAAACTAGTTTTTCCTGAAACAGTGTTTGTTCTTTGATATATCAATCTATTTGTCACAGAGTACCCCACGCCCCAGAGCCCGCACGTGCCCCCACTCACCGTATCTGTACCGCCAGTTGTCTGATCTCTCTCATAGTCTCGTCGTACTCTATCTTCGGAGCTTCATACATGCCTCCCTGTTCACGTAACTCCTCTTCCTTCTCCAACTGAGCCAATTTCTGTTGAAACAATCATATATATGTTAAATTTGAAAACTATTTGGTCCATTTTACTGAAAGTTTTCTTTAGAGTAACAACAGAAGACATATATATAAATTCTCGTGTAACGATGTTGGTTCCCGAACTCCTCCGAAACAGCTTAATCGATTCTCATGAAATTTTGTGAGCATATTGAGTAGGTATGAGAATCGGGCAACATCCATTTTTCATACCCCTAAGTCGTAAGGGTTATTAACCGTTACTTTTTTAAATTATTGGACGAAATTTTTTGCTGTTTTATCACGCAACTCTCTTTTTATATGGCAAAACAACATTAGCCGGGTCAGCTAGTATATACATATATATGTGTGTATAATAATTTGTATTTACTTCAAATATCTCCGGATCAATATAATCAGCTATGTTGTGTCCCTCCCAGAACTCAGGTATAGGATCATAACGTTCTTCTTCTGGAATATCCGTGTAATTCTTCTTGAGGTCTGAAAAAAATAATTAAATATTTATTTGACTTTTATAACATTGTATAGATAATATATACATATATATAGCTGTAATTATATAAGAATGCTTGCTAAACCTCAAAGAATAAACAAGTATGTGTATCTAACAACAATATAATACATATAATATCCAAGTAACGATTATTTTTAACTCATATATAGGGTGACTGAATTGTGAATTACTATCAATATTTAAGGAGCATACTCGGTACATGATTCTCATTCGAATTATGTAAAAAAAATAGGTACTTAATTTTTGTTCAAATTTCCGTATAAATAAATAAAGTGTGGACACGTTCCAAGTGTGGACGCGTGCGGCGGCCTGCTGATACAACACCACGCCGCCGCGCGCGAGTGTGTGTGTGTGTGTGTGTATACCTAATCTGTAGGGTGTTCACACGATGCGTAATTAATTACATAACTTTTGGTTAACTTTACTTAGAAGTTTATTAATATTTATGTTATATTAATTTTTATTTTGTTATATACGATCGTCAAATATCACGTCCTCAAGTATCGATAGTAATTCACCAGTCACCCTGTATATAACTTCATAGAAACTCCATACTAATATTTTATCTTCCCTATTAACAATCTTCTTCTTCTACCTGGCAATTTCCCAGCTTTAGCCAGGGTCCGTCTTACATATTGCGAATAGTTTTGGCTAATTGTTTTTACAACCGGCCTGCTTGACATCAACCCTCTTTGGGAATGCATTAATCAGTGATGTCTAAATACTCTTATAAAGTACATATGACTCGGAAAAATCACTGATACTTGCCAGGATCGAACCCGCGCCGTAATGCATGAGAGGTGGACCTTTTAACCACTAGGCCATCACTGACTTAACAATACTTTAGTCATATTAACATAATCTTACCGAGCACATAATCATCTCCCAACTCGACTTCTATTTCTCTTTCCAATTTCCGTTTCCTGGTCTCTGTCTGTAGTTGTTTGTGTTTCTTAGCGACCACTTGTGGAGGTAACACCGGTGGTCGAGCTCGACCATCGCGAGGCGCCGGTATGGACACGTGGAGACGATTTAATATACCATCCACCTATAACATATATATATTAGTAACTAATTAAATGATATATCATACAATTATCGCCTCTATTGTCATATATTTTAGTGTTATTTCACATATTTCGGCATGATATATAATCTTATGTATTTGATTTTAGTCTATCCTTTATAGGGTAAATTAGTTAAATCGTCTTTATAACTACATTATATGGTGTCTTATAAAATTACATAACATAGACATTTATTAACAAGTAATATCTAATAAATTATAACTATGTAATAAATTATCATAGTCCCATTAATTAATATGAACTCGAGGTCTTATTATACTGGTCACACTCAAACAATGTTTCCGCAGGTCTAACTATTTATTCTAACATGTTCTATCAAGTGTACCTTCTTAGTTCTCATCTTCTCAGTCACTCTGTGTCCCAGAAGTCTCTCACAGGCCTCTATCTTGACCTCTTGAACACCTTCCTCGGTCATCGTTGACATCCTCATTATAGGTACAGTGCGTAACTCGGAATTTGTGTCAGCACTGGAATGAAAAAAAAAATATGTTAATCAAAACTAGATTCATAGACAAACGAAAAGAGGTCTTATTTAATTCTTATTGATTAATATTCTCAAAATCAGTATATATATTCTTTTGAGGAATAGTCCTCAAAAGAATATACAGGGTGTATGAAAAACTGTGTCAACCCTCTTAACTACGTTATCAGTATCGAAAATGTAACACAATAAAACAACTTACATTTACAAACTCTTCAATAAAAATAATAAAATTAAATATTAATTGATTATTATATGTAGAGTAACAAAATGTTTGTAAGCCCTGGTATAACACGATGACACGCAATGACGTCATCACAGCTGCTGCGCTACTAGTGACGAACTCGAAGTTACTTTCACATTATTGAAAATATCGATATTTAAAAAATCATAACAATAAATATTTAATATTCATATTATTTCGATACTTATTTTGATATATCAAACATTAATATTATGTTTGATTGTATAACACCATTTTTAACAGAAATAGATTAACGATTTATCCTAATAATACAACATATGTAGATAATTTACCTGAACAAGTTTCAAATTATAATATTTATTAATAATAAAAGTTATTTTAAATGAAATTATTTTAATGTGAAAAGCATAACTATTTATAGCAATATTGAAAATGTCGATAGAATATTTATCGATATAACTAATTTTTACACTTTCAAATCTCTATTCGACAACTAACAGAATAGTAATAATAACGCCGGCGGCCCGTCGCCTGCGGTCAATGGTCACGCATGCGTCGTAGCGACTATACGGTGTCTTGACCTTGTATGAGTCAGATGTTTGGAACATATTTTCGATAAATGTCGATTTAAAACTTACTTAGCCTATGCACTGTAACTGACCTCTGCTTGATATTTTTTAAGTTATACTATTTTTTATAATAAGCTTATACTTATATGTATACATGCCTTCAAGGGTTGACACAGTTTTTCATACAACCTTTATATACTATGACTATAGAGTCAAATCTATGATATGACTATTTATATATTTTAGTAACATATTTGATAGTTAAATAAGCCCTTTAGATAAATTATTAAGTTATAAAAGTCTTCCGTGTTAGGGAGCGTGCAAATAACGCAATTTTCAAAGATTTTTGACCCCCCTCCCACCTCTGTAACGCATCGTTACGTTTTATGAGACCCCCCCCCTCCCCCCAAATTGCGTTACGTAACACTTGAATTCTAGTAAAGATTTAAAATATATAATCTAGTCACTTACTTGACCACATTATCTTTAGCACATCTCGCCTCCAAGTCTTCGATGAGTTTCTTCTTGTTGGGAGCCAATTCTTCAGGTTTTATGACATCCATTTTGTTCAACACAACTATCAACGGCTTGTTACTGAACAGAGGTTTGATACTCTCAAATAGAGATATCTGAAAAATAAACAAAACAATATATATGTGTGTGTGTGTGTTATAGTTTGTGGGTTGTTGTTCCTTAAGTAAAATCTACTGAACGGATTTTGAAAAAACTTTCCAATAATGAAGATCAGCCATCAGAATAACTTATAGCCAATAAATTAGAACTACATTTCAAAAAAATTGTATGTTATGGTCTATAACAGTACTATTTTAACCCACATTGTTAATATTGAAATGAAACTTGTTATGCTTCTTCCAATAAGGTTGCGTTAAACGTTTAACGCTCCTAGAGGTGGGGACAAAAGATACAGAACGAGAGAGAATGTGTATCGCTCCGATGCATGCAATCAATAGTGGCTTGTAAGTAATGTTAATAAAGTTTGTTTTTAAGAAACTGTAAAAATTCCTTTACAATCAATTTCCACCCCTTTCTATTTTCATTCCAACATAACGAACTTTCATTTCTTCATAGCTAAGGGACTTCACGCACTATTAACTTATTTTCTGACGCCATTTACGAATAAACACAGACAAAGTCAAGTTCAGAATCTATCTATCTATTTATCTATCTATCTAGTCAATCTACATAACTACCTGTTCTTCCAGACTGTGTCCACATTGTTCTGATATGTCTACAACATATAATATAGCAGCTCGCAGATGTGCCAGGGCTGTCACAGCTTGCATTTCAATCACGTTACGCTCTTCAAGAGGATGATCAAGAATACCAGGGGTGTCAATCACCTGAAAATAACAAATATTAAAATTAGGAAATTAGATATATTAAGCTTATTAAAGACATCAGGTATAATAATAGATGTATTTCATTACTACATATAATACATATTAATTATATTAGACATACCTGCCATCTTAGATATTTATAATCTGTATGTCCGACATACAAACTCTTTGTTGTGAAAGCATACGGCTGCACTTCAACATCTGCTCGGGTTATCTGTGACAAAAATATAAATATATTGTTAAAAAGTTATAATTTTAATTATTTGTAGATCAATTAGATATTTAAAATATTTCATACAGGTGATGACTCAACTCATTAAAGATTTATTTATTATTTAATCATAATTTTCAATACATCTACTACAATAGAATTTGAAAACAAATGATAGCCACCAGAAATAATTTTTGAGTTTTTTTGGATCTGCTGTAGATTTTAAGTATACATATACAGGGTGACTGGTGAATTACTATCAATATTTAAGGAGAATACTCGGTACATGATTCTCATTCGAATTATGTATAAAAAATAGGCACTTAATTTTTGACAAAATTTTCGTATAAATAAATAAAGTCTTGACACGTTCCAAGTGTTCCAAGTGTGGACGCGTGCGGCGGCGTGCTGATACAACACTACGCTCCGCTCGCGTATGTGTGAGTGTGAGTGTATACCTAATCTGTAGGGTGTTAACACGATGCGTAATTAATTACATAACTTTTGGTTAACTTTACTTAGAAGTTTATTAATATTTATGTTATATTAATTTTTATTTTGTCATATATGATCGTCAAATATCACGTCCTCAAGTATCGATAGTAATTCACCAGTCACCCTGTATATACATTTGTTCCGAGTTATAAATTATATAGAGTAAATATTAAATATGAGAGAATTAAATATGCAAACCCGAGGACAAATACTATTTTTGGTAAATGATCAATCAAGCACTGAAAATAGGTTTGAGTTTCGATTTCATAAAAAAAAGTTATTTAAAACTCAGTACATTGGAAACTCAATATTGTTTGTAATATTATACATTTTATATTAATTTTCGTTACCTTGTTGATGAAACTAGATTTTCCGACGTTGGGAAAACCACATATGATGATAGTACGTGTGTAGGGATCTATTGATGGAAGACGAGCCAAGTGTTGACGGACCTGGGAATAAAAGGCATTTAATTAAACTATCTTATAACTTAAACACTTAAAATAGCTATAATTATAAAAGTAATATAAAAAAAACTTAATCATAGCAACCAAACTATCTCTAACACATTGCATATCCATAATTGAAAATCAAAATTGGTTCGAGGGAGGGAGCGTTCAAGTATTACGTAAAGCAATTTTTAAATATTTTTGCCCCCCCTTCCACCCATTGTAACGCACCGTAACGTTTTTCTGAACCCCCACCCCTTCTCTAAACGTTACGTAACACTCAAGAGATCAATTTCATGTTAAAGTCTTAAAAAATATGTAATAGTTTGTTATAGTTTTAATCTACTAAATGAAACAAGATCACTGATATAAATCTGTCTCTTTTGAAGTTATTACAGTATGAACACTATGAAGTCGCGGATAAACACTAACGAATACTGACCACGGAAGCAACATTAAAAGACTTACAATGCAATGTACCTACATTAATTAATATTTTACGGGGAATACCTATTCCCCGTAAAATATTAATTAAGAGGTTTGCAAACTTGAGAGAACAAATTAAAAATGTTGACCAGACCAATCGAGGGATTGTATTAGCCTGGTCGACATAATGTAACATATATGAAATTTGAAATTAGGGTTGCCAGTTTGGGGTTTTAAACTATAATTTTTTTAGAAACAATGCTACGTAACGTTTTGTAAGAGTCACCCCCTCCCGCCCCCGTAACGCATCGTAACGTTTTACGCATAAGGCGGCCAACTTTCCGAAAACTGAATGCGGGACGTAACCTTTCGTGAATGGCGGGGGGGGGGGGGTGTTAGGGATTGGGAATGTCATAAAAATCTTCGCAACTGCCCATATTAAATTTAACTACTCTCTGACGCGTCATGAGTTCAGAAGAAAGAAAGAAAACGAGATTATTGCGGGCGCGATACGCTTGTCCCTATTAGGTAATCTGTATTCCTGTACTGTTGATCGTGGTATGGGTGTTGTGTAGAAGTGTGGTAGAGAAATAGGGATGCGGGACATGCGGGACGCATACAACGTTTTGCGGGACTATTTTACGAATAATTTTAAAGCGGGATTTCGTCTAGCATTGCGGGAGGGTCCCGCAGAATGCGGGACGGTTGGCCGCCTTATTTACGCATAGTATATCCGAAAAATATTAGTTTCATTGAAATATATAATATGTATTATTTTTTTAATTACCGACAGGTATTCTAACTTATGTAAATATATACATACACACACATAAACTCTATAACTTGACTTTATAAAATTCTTCAACTTCAAAATAAAATAAATAAACAATTAAGTTCCATCATGTTATAATGTAGTTAAAGTTTCGGTGTATTATGTTGGCTTCCTATTAAACAAATAAGTAAATAAAATTATATTACTCATAAATTAAAAATTTCTGAATAATATTACATAGTATATAAACTCACTTGTTCCAAGTATGTAAGATTAGCGGCCTGTCGTTTCATGATGGTGGCCATACGACCCAGGGCGGCTCGCTTGAGTTGTTTGCATCGGTAGAGGGAGTCACCGAACTTGAGGAGACGGACATAGTCCTTGGCCACACTGTAATATGATTAAGGTTCATCATTATCATCATCATCTCATTATTTATTTAGTTTCAGTTTTAATTTCCATTGTAACATAATAGTTTTGGAATAAAATAGATATCCCTAGATTCAATTTAAGTGGAGAGGTTAATTTTATTACTTATGTGAATAATTATCAGCAAAAAGAATTATTAAATATTAAATCTGCTGTCTGCAATGAAAGTTCCCTTGAAATCAATCTAGTTTCAGAGATGGGCCATAATAAACAGACAATAGTTACAAACAAAAATATTGTTGTATATTTATACTGAGTATAAATATATATATTATCATCATCAGCCTATTAAAGTCTACTGCTGAGCAAAGGCTTCTTCTCACATGGAGAAGGTTTCTGCATTAATCACCACACTTGCTCAAGACGGGTTGGCGATTTCAAACTTATAATTGTGAAATTATTAGTCCAGGTTTCCTCACAATGTTTTCATACATCTGCCAGTGGCTTCTAAATATTCTCAGAAAGTACATATGACTTGGAAAAACCGCATTGGTACTTGCCAGGTTTCGAACCTGCACCCTCATGCACAAAAGGCAGGCTTTTAGCCTCTAGACCACCACAACAATCTATATGTATTAGTATGAAAATGTTATACATATATATACTTACTTATCAATCAGATGTCTGGCTGTATTCAGTTGTCCGAGACCCAACTTGTAATGATCTTTGTCATATAGAACATTCATCAGATCAGCATAGAATGGATGGACATCATCCAACTTCGGAAACTCCTGTGAATTATGAGAATTTTAGAGTTTAGAGTTGTTCAGTTAATTACTAATATTTCATAAGTATATAATAAACAAGTTTGTATGAAAATTATATATAATATACATTTTTATTTCTAAATTCTGATATTTCCTTTCATATGTGGTGTTTAGGTTTTCAAATCTGATAACCAAGATTATTAGCTGGTTTTATTTGTAAATAATTTATATTTGTAAATAATTTTCTATAAAGTCCCAAATTTAGATTATATTTATTAATTTGACTAATTCTATTCCTTGTATAATTTTTCTATGACAATGTCAGGAGACTTAACTATATTTAATAATAAGAAAAAAGCAATAAATGCGAACTGAAATCATTGTGATACAAAATTATACTATTTTTTTTTTCTATTTTTACTGCTTTATTTTTTAACTAATGAATGTTTGTTATGATATGTGTGTAATGTAATTAAAATTTAAAACAAAATATTATTGATAGTTTTGTTGTTATAATTAATATAATAATATATTTTTAAAACATTATGAAATACCTGTATAATCCGTGATAATCTGTCGTGGAAGTTTTGTTGTGTAAATTTAACTTTTCTCATATAAAAAGCACGTATCCTGGTTATTTTATAGTGCTTGTGGACAACTGTTGGTGTTTTCCTTTGTGTTTTTGATAATATAATATCAATGAAGTCCTGAAAATATGGTTTTCATAAAATTTGTGGTGATAATAGGTTATAATACGATTGTATATAAAAATTATATAGAATTGTATATAAAATGCTACGTACCTTCGCTGTGGGGACCACAGCTATCTTTTTAAAGTTATATAAACTCATTTTGACTTGTTGTTAGCTACTTTTTACATTAAAAACTAACAAATGGATCCCACACGTAAACACGTGTATAGATCCCCAATAAAAAAGAATTTTATTTATATGCCATATGTCAACTTCAAAAGCCTCATGTTCTAAAAATTTATTTGTCCTCGACAATATTTAATAAATAATAATCCAAAATTGTTCTCTTCTAGTTTTATGTTGTTCTTATACATTATTGGAGAAGAATTTTCTTTAATTATGATAATTTTAAGTAATTTATACAAAAATATCTAAATATAGAAGAATAAAGCAAATTATGAACTGAGTGTTATTAAACTTCTTTTATAAGAATGTATTAAGTAACAAAAATACAAGACCTACCTAATTACCTAAGTAAGATAACAATATATAGTTAAAATGATTTTAAAATTTTGGAGCTTTCTAAAAAAGTAGCTTTTTCATGGGCATATATTTATATATATATATATATCTGTCAATTATAACATCTGTGGTTTTGTAAAATTCTATTACAGAGAAAAGATTTGTAGGTCCCGGCTTATGTGAGGTTATTTGTTTAGAAATATGAATTATAACAAATATGTTCATAAGAAATAATTGGAACTAATGATATAATACTTTGCATAGTTATTACAACGTCTTATTAGTAATATTTCCCTCAGTTAAGTAAGTATATCTATTGCGTCACTTTCATTTGTTTTTTAATCAGAATTAAAAAATCAAAATATTCGGAATTATACAGCTTTATAAACTTACGTTACGGATTATTATAATATTTTTCAATATTCCTTAGAGGACGATAAAATGTATTTTTAGACGTATTTTGATGAATAGTGAGTGGTTGTTGTGTTGCAGGAGATTATCAAAATGTATTCAAGACTTCACAAGCTCTCGGGCTTACAGAAAAGCCTAATTATATCTAGCCAGAGAAATTACGCTGGAGGGATTCTGAAGACTAAGAAGAATCTATCGAGCTTACAACCGGGGAAAGTCTACCATGGATTCATGTGCTGTGAAGTTGAAGCCATAAATGAGTACAACATGACCGCGTACCTGTTAAGACATGAGAAAACTCAGACTGAATACCTGCATTTAGAAAGAGATGATACAAATAATGTGTTTTCTGTCGGTTTCCGAACTACTCCGCTCGATTCTATGGGAACCCCACACATTTTAGAGCACACGGTGTTGTGTGGATCAGAAAAGTACCCCGTCAGAGATCCCTTCTTCAAAATGCTCAACAGATCTCTAGCTACATTCATGAATGCACTGACGGGTCCCGATTACACATTTTACCCGTTTTCATCACAAAATGAAGTTGACTATAGGAATCTACAGAAAGTATATCTAGATGCTGTGTTTAAACCTAATCTATCTAGATTAGACTTCCTACAAGAGGGTTGGAGGCTGGAACATTCCAATCTAGATGATAAATCATCAAATTTGGTGTTCAAAGGTGTAGTGTACAATGAAATGAAAGGCGCATTTTCCGAGACGAGCTCACTGTTTGGCCAAAAGTTCATTAATACAATACTACCACAAGGTACATACGGCTTTGTATCAGGCGGTGATCCGTTACACATTCCAGAACTAACTCATGAGCATTTGAAAAAGTTCCACGCCACATACTATCACCCGAGTAACTCAAGAATATACTCCTATGGTAGTTTTCCACTTGAACATAATCTAAAATTCCTTAATGAGACTTATCTTAGTAAATATGACTACCTCGATCCCAGTGCAACCGTTGTTGCACCACAGGAGAGGTGGAAAATGCTAAAACGATCAAATATCCCTTGCAGATTTGATCAATATGGTGGTCCTATAGAGAAACAGAACCAAATAGCCTTGGGTATGGTTATGTCCGATATAACAGATATATATGAGACATTCATGCTGACGGCACTCTCGGAATTAATGATTATAGGTCCAAATTCAGCTTTCTATAAAAGTCTAATCGAGAAAAACATCTCCGGTGGGTACAATTCTTTAACAGGCTACGATAACCAGATACGTGATACACTATTTGTGGTCGGCTTACGTGATGTCGAAGAGTCAAAGTTTGACCTGGTTGAGAAAATTGCAAATCAAACCATACAAGATATATATGAGAAAGGCTTTGAGAAGGACCATATCGAAAGTGTACTCCACGGTTTTGAGCTATCCATAAAGCATCAATCGCCGAAATTTGGCCTCAATATGCTTTTCAACTTGATGCCTCTATGGAATCACAACGGGCCGATATTAAGCGCTCTTAAAGTTAATAATTTATTGGAGCAATTGAAAACGAATCTCAAGAATCCTGACTATGTTAAAAATGTCATTGAGAAGTATTTCATCCTGAACAACCATAAGCTGATAATGACTATGAAACCTGATCCTAAATTTGATGACGTTTTCATCAATGCCGAGGCAGAATTATTAAAAGCCAAAGTAAGTCAATTGACATCGGAACAGAAAGAAAGTATCTACAAAGAAGGGTTAGAACTTTCTAAAGCACAAAAAGAAATACAAAATCTGGAGGTGCTGCCGTGTTTGAAGATTGATGAGATAACCTTGAACAAAACAGCGCCTCCCTTGAAACATACAATTTCTGGGACGGTGCCATTGCAATTATGTAGGGCTAACACAAACGGCGTCACGTATTTCAAGGGAGTACTAGGTACTGAGTGTTTGAATGAGCAGCAGAGACAGTTTTTGCCATTCTTCAACTACATTTTGGATAAATTCGACACCAAGTCGTATAATTACAGAGATTTTGACAAATATGTCAGCAAGTCGACCTCAGGATTATCATTCCTGACTCATATAACTGAGCACATCGATCAAAGAGAGCAGTTCGAACAGGGTGTCATATTGAGCAGCCATTGCTTGGACCATAATCTACCAAAAATGCTCGACATATGGAAAGAAATATTCAGCAAACCAAACTTTTCAAACAGCGAGAGAATGACCATGCTCTTGAATAACTACGCCTCATCATTGACTAGTGGTATTATAGACAGTGGTCATACATACGCCATGCAGAGCGCGCGGTCGTTAGTGTCCCGTGTAGATGAATGTAAGGAATGTCTATTAGGAATCAAACACGTCATGAATATGCAAGAAGCTCAGAAACAGTACAAAATAGAAAACGTCCAAGAGATTGTTGACGAAATCGGCAAAAAAATACTACACGGCACCAATTTACGGGCAGCGTTTCATTACTCAGATGATAACGTACAAAGTACTATTGAACAGTTCTGCATGGATTTGTGTAAAGATGATCAGTCTGATGTCAATAGGATTAATTGGACGGATTGCAAGGCTCCAAAGAAAGAAAATCGAGGGGTTCACATAGCTATGAACATTCCTGTAAACTTCTGCTCAAAAGTCATACCAACGATACCATATACTGACCCCGATTACCCTAAATTGAGGGTCCTATCCAGATTTATAACGTCGAAATACCTCCATCCTATAGTTCGCGAACAAAATGGCGCTTACGGCGGCGGTGCAATGCTAACCATCGATGGAATTTTCAATTTCTACTCATACAGAGACCCAAATTCAAGGGTCACTTTGGATGTATTTGATGACACGACCAATTGGATGTCCAAAAACAAAGACTTGGTAGATGACCAGAATCTATTTGAAGCTAAGCTGTCCATACTTCAGCAAATGGATCAACCGATAGCTGAATATATGAGAGGAATCGAGCTGTTCCTGTATGGCTTATCATATGATATTTGGCAGACACAAAGGGAACGAGTACTTGCTGTAACTAAGGAAGATCTCATAGAAGTCTGCCAGAAATATCTAAAAGGAGACAAATGGTCCGGCAAATGTGTGATTGGCAACGGTGCAAACCAGCAAATTATTAAGGACACTGAAAACTGGGATACAATTAACGGACCACAAGATTAAATTATTTGTTGAAATTCCCTTTAGATATAACTAAGTTCTATAAGCCAAATGTACTTTATAGAAAACTAGATTGTAATAGTTTTATTGAATTGTTGATTAATTAGAATTTTAGGCCATGTTGTATTAAGTATTGTTTTGCAATACAAAAAACATGAGAATACAATAGAAACATATATATATTGTATTTATTAAAGAATATAATAAATAGATATAGCTTTTTTTGTATTTGATTTTTATTATTACTCCCATTTTGTCAAATTTAATGAAATATTGTTGAAAAATTACTTTGACAGTCAAGTATGTCCATAGTCCAAACGTAGACCCTATATTGAAAGAAACTCAATAGTTAATCATTGGATCTACATAAAATTACATTTTTATTCATATATATCCCTAAATTTTCTAACAAATTATATACATATAAAAGCATAAAAATTACCCTAAAAGACTCTTAAGTAATAGTAAACATTTTTGTTTAATGAAACCAAATACTTCTTTTTTATTTTCGAGTTTACTGTAGCTGTTAGTCTGTGACTGCGTCACTGAGATCCTAATACACCATATTATATATTCTAGAATATTGATAAACAATTTTCCTTCCAGATATGGCATTACCAGTAAAATTCGAAGAACCAATTGATTACTTCACAAAATGTCTGCAGTGTTTTAAGGAATATCAGTATTTATTTAAATTCCCAAACACAGATCTATTGACAGAAAATGTTTTGGAATGTATTGAGATTGATGAAATAGATTTTACTATTAACGAGAGCTGTGACCTTAGATCTACAGTTTGCAATTATTTGGACACATTTTTTGAGAAATTTGATAGATTGAAATCTGAATATACTACAATTAAACACACAGATTTAGATTTCTTGTTAAATGTACCTTTAAGTCCTAAAAAGAAACACGAAATTACGTATTTAGCGAAAGAAATAAAAGATTTTTGTGAGGAAATTAATTGTGAGACTGTTGTCGATTTTGGTTCAGGGCTGGTAAGGGCACTACTTAAAAAATGTTTTATATTTGGTTGACGAATTCTTGAGAATTCGACTAAACGACACAAACTTTTTATTATATTAATGTAGTTGATTATTTAACATAATTCTTTATTGAATTAAAATACTCTATAAAATAAAACTCTTATTCTTTTAGGGTTATTTAGATCAACAATTATACGAAACCACAAATCTCAATGTTCTGGGATTAGAGTGTAATGAAAACAATTACGTTGCAGCAAAACGTCGTCAAAGAAAATATCATATAAATTCACTTTCACGAGTTAAGTATATAAAACATACAATAAATGAAAATTCTAAAAATAATATAGAAGAATACTTGTGTGATAAGTTCCTAAATTGTGATAGTTTTTGCATAACCGGACTCCACGCATGTGCAGATTTGACAATAGATGCCATTAATATATTTTTGAACTCAAAAACTGCAAACGGTTTAGTCATTATGTCTTGTTGTTATCATCGAATGATATCAGACAATGGAAGGTTTAAGAATTTTCCCTTGAGCGACGCTTTAAAAGAATGTTGTGATGAAAATTCCTTGGAAATATTATCGATACCATTTTTAAGATTGGCAGCACAGACGTCAACCCTTGGTACTAAAATTGAAGATTCGGTTTTTAATTTATTAGCTCGAGCTGTACTGCAAGTCTACGCATTCAAAAGTAAGAATAAAATTTTATATACATAAATAAGTATTTATATACATAGATATATATAAAATCTTTGTTTCAGATAATTTAATTCTAAAAAGAACGAAACGAAAAGCAGTTAGATTAAAATCCGTAAAAAACAATTTCGAAGATTATGTACAAGATGCATTGACTGGTTATCAATTGATACGTGGAAACGGATCAAATAATACAGAAAATATCAATTTCGATGTCGAAGAAATTATTTCAATTTGGCGGGAGTTACCTGAATTGACATTTAAAAAGGCAGCTATATTTGTATTACTCCAAAATTACTTACAACCAGTGTTTGAAAATTTCATATTATACGACAGACTAATATATTTGCAAGAACGCGGTATATTATCTTGTAAATATAAAAAAATTGTAGATAACAATATATCACCCAGATGTTTAGCTTTAATAGTGAAAAAGCATTAAATATTAAGATTCAACTTTTTGTACAATTATTATTTTTATTACAAAAAGAATTATGAAAAATAAAGTTGTTTTTATTTGTGAATAGTTACGACCCTTCTGTCATTTTAGAAAATATAGTCGACAAATAATTTACAATATAATTTGAAATAAAGATCTTAAATTTATCTAATACTAGTTGTTATCCGTAATTTCATCTGCTTTAGTTTTAGAATTAGGAAGTATAGCTGACGGGGCGAACTCTATTCCTCCTTAAAGACAGTAGTTAAAAAGATTTTGCATTTGATCAACTTTTCAATCGTATGAAAACAATCCTATGTCCTTTCCTTGTTCTAATCTATCTCTCCATCAATTTTCAGTCAAACCCGTACAACTATTCTTGAGTTATAAATAGTGTAACTAACACGACTTTCTTTTATATATAATGATGAAACCAGTTATATTTATAAAAGTGGTAAGCAGAAGAAAGTAATAAACTAATAATACAAATTGTAGATTATTTTAACATTATATTTTATACAATAATAGATAGTTTGTAATTCATAACATTAAAGTTTAATTCCTCTTTTCTATATTTGTCGCTGCACAAAACAAAAAATCTCTCAATATTTCCTATAAATGAATTAAAAAGAATGCCTCAGTTTCTGTATATTTATTTCGTGTAAAAATATTTACAATACACTTTATAAATAAAATGGCAATTTATAATATCTGCTTAAAAACAATGTTTAGGAATATTGTACTACACAATTCTCGGCAAGAATATAGACGTGTAAATGAAACTATATAATCTATGTCAATTCATTATTCATACAAAAATATTATTTAATAATTTAAATCGACTTATAATTAAAACTCAGGTTTTTTTATTTATTTATAATCTATGCTACATCTTCAACCTTCTTTATAATCTTCTTTTTGCCTCTCTTTCCTGGTACCATGATTTTCGTTTTCCATTCTTCCGTACTGGCATCGTTTAGTTGAACTATTTGTCCTGTTTGTGGATTTATAGGAAAAACTCCATCAGGCGTGATTTTCTTTTTAGAAGTGTCTAAACCATGTCGCCGTTTCATATGCTTATTATAATTCGACCAGTTCGTGAATTCCATGCCGCAATTCTGACATGCATACGGCTTGGCGCCCGTATGCTGTCTCTCGTGATTCTTTAATATCTGCTTAAATCTGAACGCTTTATTGCAATATTGGCAGACGTGCGGCATAGAATCCGTATGTATAATTTTATGTGCGTTAAGTTGGTACTGCAATCTGAAGCAGCGGCCGCACTGTTCACAGGAGAAAGGTTTTACACCGGAGTGCATTTCAACATGCCGTCGCAACATATTTGGGAATAGGAACGATTTATTGCATATTCTACATATATGAGGCCTGATTTGGTCGTGGGCTAAGATGTGGGATGATAGAGTGCCTTTGTTGTAGAACATTTTTCCACACCGATCACAAGTATAATTCCTCTTTCTATCACCATTGTGTATTTTCATATGATCACGTAAACTATTAGGATTCTTGTATACTTTCTTACATAATTCACATGTTAGATCTTCAACGGTCAGCGGAGTCCCTCTCTTTCTTCTGGGTTTCCGTTTGGGTTTCGTCGAGTTGTATTCTTCTAGATGTTTGAACAGAGCTTCGCTATTGTCTAAAATCTCTCCGCAAATGTTACATGGTACTTGGAACTTCTGTATGTGTTCTTGAATGTGTTCTAGAAGTAGTTCCTCATTCACAACTTCATCGCAATAGTAACATCTTTTCCTGAAAAATAAGTTGTAAACTATTTAAAATATATTAAAAAGGTTTTATATATTTTTATTTTAAAAAGAAATTCTTTAACATACTCAAGAGATTTTATTACTACAAATGAATAGATTTAAAGTTATTTTGCTACTCAACATTGCTTTTTAATAATTTTTCAGTGAAATTGAGCTAAGATTATTTTGCATAGGATTTTAGTTATAAAATATGTAAAAAAATTATGCATTACCAATATTATAAAATAGCAAAATGATTTTTTTAAATATTACTTTGCAGAGGGAAAAACTATCTTAAATAAGGTTGATAGGATAAAAATGCAATGTAAGATTGTAGAAGTGCCAATTTAGCCTAAATGAGATATGTTCTTAAAAAAATACCAGATATTATAACAAAATTAGACATCTATTTATATATATGTGTATGGGTGATGAGGTTATATATGTAAATATAACACTGAAATTTTAGGTAACCGACTATCAATTATGTAGTTATTGTGCAACTCACATATTATAACAAAGACAAGCAAATCTTAAATTATGGCCACTGTTAGTTATATTAGATAGGTTAATAAATTAATTAAATTTAAATCACCTGAGCCTCTTCCTGTGCGACTTAACATGATTAATGAAATATTCAAAGTCTCCGGTACCACAATTATCACAATCTATACACACGAATGCGTTACACTTGCCGTGTGTCATTTTCGAGTGCATCCTTAGTGTTGCTATATCCAGAAATTCTATATCGCAGTGGGCACAGAGCCACGGGTACTCTTTCCACGATGTTATCGATCTTTTACTTGCATCTTTAACTTCTTTAGCATATAATGTTACTTCGGAATATGGCACATTGCACATGGCTGCGTTTAACAGGTCTTGGACATTTAGGGTGTTGTCAAATGTACTTTCCTGACTTTCATTATCAACCTCATCTTTCGGTTCTTTCTTGACTTCAACTTTAGCTGGTGCTGGTATCGGTACTTCTATTTCTATGGATCCCTGTTTTACGTCTTCATTACCGCTCAGCTCTGCTGGGTTTAAGAATTCGTCGATACCAGCCTTATCGTCGTCTGATGAAGCATATTTTTCAATGTTTTCGGGGAATATATTAACTAATAACTCTTGAGCTTTTTGTACTTTATTCACGAATGCGTAAGCCTTATTCAATCCCTCGTAACAACTTACGCAAACCGTTTTCGGCAGCATTTGTTCCTTTTTAAATAAATCTATGAAAAGTGAGTTCAAGAAGTACAATTTAGAAACTACTTCACCGAAATTCTGTACGATGTTATCACGATTAACTATATCAGCAGCGTTCTTTTGTTCAGCACACAAGCGGCAATACATAGTTTCAGAATTTTCCATATTTCCTTGATCGAATATATCGCAACTTTTATTTTTTTATATTATTAAGTCCATTTCTAATTAACCTTTTTCATTTAAACCATATCACTCGTGTTCATACTTCCTAGAATTTTTTTGCGAATATATTCTCCTTTCAAACGTGGAAAATAATAAAGTTATTTATATATCAATGTAATAAGGTTTCATATAATTTAAAAGAAAACAAATAACACATAGTTTATCATTGATAACATATTTGACAGAAGTGGTTCTGTTAAGTTTAGTGACAAGTAATGGCTTCCTAGTTTTTAGGTGCCTATATCTTATGAATTTATGCCATAGATATTTAATGAAAATTGCTGAGAGTTGTGTAGTTGTGTTAATGACCAAATAATTTTATTTAAGTGAAATTTATTATATAATTTACTTCAAAATGTTCTAGCAAAAGTTTAGTTGTTCATTATCAATAAGATTCGATCTTCAGTTGTGTGGGCAACCACAACGTTGATTGATATAAATCTTTTTATGTACCGATACACGTATTCGTGTTTGATAGACACAATTTCCAGAAATGATTGTTCGGAAATCATCCCCCATTGTAATTTATTACTAAACATTGCTTATAAAATACCCAGATTCTTTTTTTTACAAAACCTACGCGATTTGGATGCCAAAAAAGAAGTTCTTTTATAATTTTCTAAAAGTATTATTCATGATCCAATATTATACGGTTTAATAGATAAAATCTTCGGACATCATGAGCTACAAACGTAGAAAATATTTTTGGCGCGTTGACGCACAAGTAAAATAACCTTGATAATATAAAATATAACAAATACACATAAGCATAATTTATTAAATTTTCTGTTAAGTCTTGTTTGTTAAGTTTTTTTAACTATATTATACATAATTTATTTGTAAATCTTGTGGTTGTGAAAGTTTTCAGTACTTTTAGTACAGACTCAATTACTGTTCTTATACATTAGATTTTGGGTAAGTTTGAAATAATCAAAATAATCAACTGTAATTAATTACGAAAATTTTCTAAATATATCACAGAGCAGAAAAGGTTATTGAAACTTATTAACAAATGTAACTGTCACTTTTTGTAGTAGACAAAGTAACCAAAAACATTTGCATTATATTATCTTCAAATTTACATCAATCCGTGTTTTCCGAACGCATTGATACTGCGCAACAGGTTCAATGTTTTAGATTGATTTAACATGAAATTAAAGAAATTATTATAATAAAATAGTGATTTGGTTCCGACTTTTCTTGACAGTTTTTACAGTTCTAAGCGTCACTAGCGCCAACTGGTGAGTAAAATTAAAATCATTATACAAAGTAAATACATATAATTACGTATTAGGAACCTAGCCGTAGCTTTTGACTTTTATAATGACAATCTGATATGTCAATTTGAGCGTATAGAATATGATACTGAAAATTAGTTTGTTTAGTGTGACGATGCAAACTTGAACTGAAGATAATATTGTTTTGCAATACACAAACTGTTTTCGTAAACACTTTACTACATGTTCCTGAGTTTTGTTTTGTATATTATTAAGTACTAAAGTAAATAATCATCAAAAACAAGTATCTTTGCTTCCATATGCATTAAGTGGAAGTCGTAAATTAACAATGAAATGTTTCCTTTTCGTAATTATTAAATGATTTTAACTTTCTCCAATATGTTTTTTATTTTTAATAAAAAAGTTGGAGATTATAAATTATTTCATCTACTTTATAGAATTTATGTTAAAATTAAGTAAAAAGTTATAATGTTAATCCATAAAAAAAAAATCGTCAACATAAGCCGAATTCGAACCCGAAACGAGAAAATATTGATAATGCTATTCGAACTCGTTATTTTCAAATGTAAATACTAGCTCAACATTGCTTTAATATTAAAAAAAACTTGGACGTATACTTCAGTCGTTCATATAGAACGTCATGTTTCAATTAAAAACCAAAAAAAAAAAATAATGGTACTCTTTGGTAGATTAAAGACATGGCTGTATGAGCTGTGTTCTCTTTGCCTGACTTGACAGGGATGAATTTGTCAAAAAAATAAATAAAATGTCTTTGGTAATTTTTCGTAAGAATTTTTTAATAGTAAGATAGATATGTTCATATGTATATAGACAAGCGGACAATAAAATAAACATTTTCTTACAAGGTCTGATATACATATTTTGTAGCGATATGGTTAAATATGGTGTTATTTTAAGTTTAGTAGAATTACTATGGCTTATTATTACTAATTATTTTATTATTTATTCACGAAAATGTATAATAAATAGTTCGAAGCGAATTAAGTCACATATAAAGGGGGCAGGTGGGTGTAAGCCTTCAGAAGTTATGGCAACACAGGAGTTTAAAACCTCGTAAATACATTGAATAACTTTGTACTTTAAGACTTTGTAAATTCAAATCGTGACTTGTTTTATGTATCGTCTTTATGGGCTATTTATCTTTACACTGTAAAAGAATTAAATATTTGTAACGTTAGAAAAGTATAATGAAAATATTGTTGAAATTTTCTTTCAATTATTATTTTTATATTATTATAATACATGAAACTTAAACCTGCTTAATTGATTCGATATTAGTTCACCGATTGTTTGAATTATGATTTGTGATAGCGAACTTAAATAAAAACATAAAATATATATAAATATACATATAAAGGTCTCCATATCTAACTAGTTTCCTAACCTTCGGCGTAAAAAATAAGGGGCTATGTTATATACAGGGTGACTGGTGAATTACTATCAATATTTAAGGAGAATACTCAGTACATGATTCTCATTCGAATTATGTAAAAAAAATAGGCACTTAATTTTTGACCAAATTTCCGTATAAATAAATAAAGTGTGGACACGTTCCAAGTGTTCCACGCGATGCGTAATTAATTACATAACTTTTGGTTAACTTTACTTAGAAGTTTATTAATATTTATGTTATATTAATTTTTATTTTGTCATATATGATCGTCAAATATCACGTCCTCAAGTATCGACAGTAATTCACCAGTCACCTTGTATATGTGTGTATAGTTCTTTACATAGTTCTGAAATGGATCTTCCAACTTCTATGCGGTTTTTCCCCATTTAAAAGCAATTGCGTTGATTTTTAATTATGTTTAATTAACATTTTGTAAGATTGCCAGTTCTTACATGTTAGGCAATTTGCCTTATGGTTACCCTACTTGATTAAATACTTAAAACATACCAATGAAACTATTAAATGAAAATTAAAGCATTTGGCATTTTTTTGGTTCAATTTTCATCGAATCTATTATTACATGTATTAAGTTTACATTTATGTGATATACAATTATTATAATATTTTTTTAATTAAAATTTCGGAGGAGTTCTCTGTCTAACACCGCGACATGAGAATTTTATATACATATATAAATCTATACATATGTCAACATTCGTTTTTGTGAAGTACATATTCTACTCGTGATGTTTTCCGCTTTTAACATACATACATTAAGATAAAGTAAAAATATTGAAGGCTGTTAAATTTCGCCTTGACGTATACAAAAATTTTAAGAAACAAAGACTGTGACGAATACATTCGTCATATATTTAGACAAAATTCATAAAATTTAATTGTTGTCTATGGTTTTTTTTAACTTCAATTGTATTCTGTTTAAAGTGTTGTGGACAATATTTTGATATAAAGTATATGGTGTTTTACCTAATAACAAGACAATTTCAAAGCGAAATAAAACAATGTTTACTCAATTTTTATTCTATATTTCTCACAACAACGATATCAACAGCAAAATAATATCACAGATTAAAAAATATTTCACAATCACAAATCATAGTGTCTAAAATTTCTTTAACTACATAAAAAGCAACATTTTTAACATGTGACGTACAATGAAAGGAAGGTTATTTGGACACAATAAAACCTACAACTATTAGTGAAAACTAATTACTACACAGTACACAATTTTCACACTAAGACATCCATAGACAAATTATTTTTTTTTATATAACCACAAGGTCTCAAGAACAATACAACAGCAATATTTAAATGCTACATATAATATTTTTTAATATAAATGGCTTATATAATAAAAATTTATTTACCTTGAATAAGTAAGTATTAAAATGATTAAATTAATATTTTTTTTTGATATGGAATCGATTAATAACCATAGATTTAAGTGAGAACGATATATTTTTTAAGCCTTATTTACAATCGCTTTGGATTCTTGGTTATATTACTAAAAAAAGTACTTTGACATTGACAAGATAAAAAAAAGTTTCTATATATATATGTAGTGTAAATTTTAAATAGTTTTAACAATTTAAGACTTTGTCATAACATTTTAAATAAAAAAGTCGTAAAAGCTTGTTTTGTTTCATCTATAAAGCATTTAGATCTAAGAACATTATAATTAACTATAATTTAACGTTAGATTTAGTAAAATTATCATTAAATACACTAAATCCAACCTTAAAACCTTTTTTAAATATATATTTTGATATTATAGAAGTGTCTACGTTCAGAAACATATATAATTATAAATGAAAATATAACAATTAAAAATTATACCTACCGGAGAAATAGATTGAGAACTACAAGATTATTATTAAATTTTTATATTAATAAATATATTTTAAATATTAATTTACAACTAACTTATTTTATTGGAAGACTTTCGTGATATTGTTTGTCGTGATTATTCTTGGTTGATTATAACTAGCTTAAACTAATTAATTATATATTATTCTTCTACAACATCCCAGCTTTGGCCAGCGTCTGCCTTACATGTGAATAGTTTTGGCTAATTGTTTTTACGACCGGCCGCCTGCCTGACATCAACCCTCTTTGGGAATCAGGAATATTACTATACTTACTCAATACAAAGGTTTTTCTCATTACAATTACAAGGAACGAACAGAATCTTTACGTGTTAATAATTAGTACTGAGTGCAATCGATTAAATACTCTATATAAAGGGAATATAGTTGAAAATTGAAGTTTTCGCTGATATTTCGTCATAGATATAGAGTTATAAATATTTAGACATGAAATATTTTGTTAATATTTTTACTATAGTATATATTTGTTGAATATTTTATGTTGGCAATACTTGAAACTTAATTAAATTATTGTTTTTTTTTATTAAAAAAGCGTTTTTTTTAAAATAGATTTTATATTAGTTAAAATTAATTGCAGTACTTTTAATTATTGTCGCGTCTCAGTATTTTATGTCCAATATTCATTTAAATTATCTTAAATTAGTGGATGTATTGTAGTGCAAGTTTGAGAGTATGGGTGACGACACGTTTACTTACAGACATCTGACTAATGTGAGTAGAATATTTTAGACCATTGATTGTTTAGACGGAGAAAATTAAAAAAAAAAACTCGACTGGCGTTATTTTTTGGCGGGATTATTCATGCAGTTTTTTTATATTTAAAAGTCGTAAGTAATACATTTAAGATCATGTTGTAGATGTATATGTATCTAAGTATTTATTTTACGAAGTTATATATCAAGAAATATAACTGTTTGCTTTTAAAATGAAATCATATTGAGACAACGTAATTCGAAGATTTTCTCAAATATTATTGTAAGCGGTGTCTGTACACAATTTTTCCACGATGAGAGTATTATCATCTTAATTTGTTTTATTTAAGACATTCTGCTTACAATCGTAAAAATATCAGCCATTTTATTAATTTTAATGATATTTAAAATTGTTTTTTTTGGAATAGAGCAAAATAATGAAGGAATTCTTTTATAAATATTTTAAGACAAAAAAAGAGAAATTATTATCTTTTGATTTTCATTATATGTGAGATTGTTTGTTTTTAAGCTACAGATAAAAGTTTTTTAAGACTTAAGTTTTATCAATCAATGCAATAGTAACAATATTCTACGCATTTTTTTATATTTATTTTATCTATATATAATATATAACTGAAATTAATAAAACCTAATTTTTTTTATGAAACTATTATTTTTTTTCGTTTTTATATCAGTTTTTGTAATTAAATAGATTTTTTCTCTTAAATTACTTATGGATAGAATACAAGAAGATTTCAAATATTTTTCGACTATATTTATAAGCTATCAAAAGAAAAAAAAACAAATGAATTAAATCATAAATAATAATTAAAAAACACTTACCGTATTTACATATTAATATTTACATTACTGACCGACACTGAACTATTTTTTTTTTCAAAAACTTTTCCCGCTACAAATACTACCGCCATTGTTAAAATTGAATAAATTTAGGGAGTCAAATAAATTCGTCCCGATCAATCATTTAGATCCGACTTAATTGACTGGTAGGTAAAATAAAATAAAAATAAAATAAAATAAAAAAAATAAATAAAATTGAAAATAAATTTAATTACCTAAGATTACATAGGAATATTAATTCCAAATCTATTTTAATATTGTCATTTGCACAGTATTCTTTTATATGTACATCCCTTATTCTAACTTACCTACGTCAACGAAATCTGTTCATGCGAAAGACTTAAATACAAATGGAATATAACAATAATTATAAATCTATAGAAAACAATGAATTATTATTATATTGAATGTAACAAACTAAGAAATTAATACACTTATATAAAGAAAATATAAAATCTGTGCTCATAAAATATTTAAATAAAAATTAAATGTAATCAATAAAATTATTAACGCATCCCTTGGTCTACTCGGTCTTTTCGGTCTTTCGGTCTTCTGGTCTTCTGGTCTACTGGAACGGTCCTCTGTCACAGTTGCAGGCAGCTCCACCATGACCTTGCCTGCACTGTACGTTACACCAGAATCTCCATCCTTGAGCCGTGTCTAGGGTCATCATGCTAGTATTTAGGAGTCGTCGTTGTGAATCGGTCTTTTCGCATTTGGGACACCCTGTATACATAAAATTGATTTAAATAATAGTTCTTGTAGTTTAATCCCTACTAATATTATAAATGCGAAAGTAACTCTGTCTGTCTGTTACGCTTTCACGTCTAAACCACTGAACTGATTTTTATGAAATTTTGTACAAACATAGAGTTGACCTTGAGAAAGAATATGGGATAGTTTTTATTCCAGACTTTTGAAACGTTCTCTTGGAAACGCGATATAACCGAAATCCACGCGGGCGAAGCTTAAGTCTTTAAGTCTTTTGTTCGCTTTAATTCGATATTTATTTAGAAAAACATGCTTGAAGTGTACTTAATTTAGAAGGTTTTGTAAAAGTTGTACGTCTCTAAAGAAACCATTTAGTTTTTTTACTGTAAAAATGTAGTCTGGGACTTATTTAGAGTATTTTCTTAAGAATACAGTCATGTTTATTTATAAGTGTAATAATTGAATGAAAAATTTAGTTCCATTTCAAAGAAGAGAATAGAATGTGTAAATTTTGATTAGTTACGTAAATAATTGTAAATATATATAGTCATAGCATTTTAATTCCACATAATATTTTGCTTTGTCATTTCATAATAAAGAAAACAAAGCATATGAATGAAACAAATGTTAATAAAAATATATTTTATTATATTTTCATATTAATAAATGATTTATGGTATTCACAATCTAATAAAGACGGAAAATTTAAGGAAATATATTATATTGTAGCTATTTTGTATGAATGTTAAAATTCGCAGGATATTTTGTTTTGTCGAGTAAAAAGTGTGTTTTTTAAAGATTTAATATAAATATAATGTAATGTTTTGTCTTATACAGGGTGACTGGTGAATTACTATCGATATTTGAGGACGTGATATTTGACGATCATATATGACAAAATAAAAATTAATATAACATAAATATTAATAAACTTCTAAGTAAAGTTAACCAAAAGTTATGTAATTAATTACGCATCGTATGAACACCCTACAGATTAGGTATACACACACACTCACACAGACGCGGCGGCGGCGTAGTGTTGTATCAGCACGCCGCCGCACGCGTCCACACTTGGAACACTTTGAACGTGTACACACTTTATTTATTTATACGGAAATTTGGTCAAAAATTAAGTACCTATTTTTATTACATAATTCGAATGAGAATCGTGTACCGAGTATGCTCCTTAAATATTGATAGTAATTCACCAGTCACCCTGTATATAGTTTTTTATGTATAAATGATTACGTCTTTCAACTGCTAGTACATTGTTACTGCGAGTAAAGCAAGTGAACACTATATAGTCGACTCATGTCTTTCATCCACAGAGATAATCTCGACAACACTATGTACGATAAACCAGAGGTTTTTTAAGTTATCTGGGGTAGTTCTTAATAAATAAAATTTAGATCGGACCACCAATTACAATTTCAGGACCTGAAAACGGAAACCATATAGAGAATATCTAATTTTTACCGAAAAACTCAAATTTATATTATTTCTTAAGTAGCAATGTGTTTAAATAATGTTGAGACGATATTATATAACCAATAATTTAAAACCAGTAAATTTACTTTTAGTATGTATAAGTACCGAAAATTAAAACACCTTTTATTGATTAAAAATAATAATAATAATGTATTTCTTCTTTAAATATAAAATAAAAATGTTTATAGACATATCTATCTTCTATATATATAAAAATGGATTGCTGTTCCTTAGTCTCGCTAAAACTCGAGAACGGCTGAACCGATTTGGCTAATTTTAGTCTTGAAATACTCCTGGAAGTCCAGGAAAGGTTTAAAAGATGAGAAAAATTGGAATAATTGCCAGGAAAACCCTATAAAAAAAAAATAGCCCTTTTCTATTTCCCATACAAACGACTTTTTGACATTAGACTTGACAACTAACTAATATGTCAATCATTCTGTTCGATTGAAACAGTAGAAATTTAATAAATACCAATACCGGGTTATTGAAGACGGAAGCGAGTTTGCTCGATCAGCTATACCTATATTACTAATGACGAAATTAACGCGGACGAAGTCGCGGGCAAAAACTAGTTTTATTATAAACTTTTTGAGGCTCACGTTATAAATTAGAAGACACATTAGTAATATTTTCCATGAAATAAACGTTTGGGTAAATACTCGTTGATAATTTCGTCTTATTAATACGTATTTGTGTTAGGAAAAAAGTTTTATACGTAATAAGAAAACAGATTCGCGACAAAAATTGGCTGTTTCGATAAAAAAATCGTAATTTTGATTTGAAATAAATGAATTCAATTCGTGTATTAGTTGAATTCATTAATAGAGACGAAACCTCTCATCATTCCATGTATTTATATGCGTGTGTCGGGTCCATCGTTGTAGTGAGAGGAGCTTCAACAGTGACTGTGACTTGTGACCCAGGTGTAGGTTTAAGGGACCCTATCTAACGCGTTAAACGCTCACCACCGTCCAAGCTCCTCTCTCTACCAAATTTAAGACGTACCTACTAGGGCTGCCTTTGAAGTATATTCCAAAAGAGAATTAATATTAGTTCTTAACAGGCCTCTGTCTTTAAGTAGGTTGTATAGAGATTTAGGTGTTATACCCCTCGCTCCCACTTCTTATTTTGTTCTTAACGTAAATTCATATGTGTATAATTATTATAAATTATTATGTCTTCATGTAAAACTTCATCAATCTTTTAAAAATATTCTAATTAAACACAAAATATTGAAAATTGAGTCAGTGGTGCCCTAGTGAATTAAGGCCCGCCTCTCATGCATGAGGGCGCGGGTTCGATCCTGACAAGTAGCAATGTAATTTTTCGAGTCATATGTACATTCTAAGAGTATTCAGACATCACTGATAGATGAAGGAAAACATCGTGAGAAAACCTAGACTTATTTCACAATTATAAGTTTGAAATCACCAACCCGTCTTGAGCTAGCGTGGTGATTAATGCATTCCCAAAAGAGGGTTGATGTCAAGCAGGCGGCCGGTCGTAAAAACAATTAGCCAAAACTATTCACAACATGTAAACCAGTTCCTGACTAAAGCTGGGAAATTGTCAGGAAGAAAACAAAATATTGAAAAGAACAAGATAATTATTTCATGAAATATAAAAAGTTCAATTACCATTAGTTTCACATTATTTCCACAGAAAATGTTTCTATTGTTTGCTTTTATTTTAATAGCTCTCATATGTATAAATTAAGTTCATTTTATATTCACAATAATTTTGAATTATAAGGAATATACTTATAGTATTTTATTAACTGCATACTTAAAGATTATCCAAAAACTATATAACTTAAAGCTTAATATTTTATAAGAATTTCAAGTTAAATATTACAATAGGTCAATAATATTATAAATATGAAACTATTTGGTACATTGTTTTAGATTTTTTTTCATCCCATGTTATAAATCAAGCGAAATTCTATTTCAAGTTATTTTTTAATATGAACTAAATAGTGTATCGTCACTACACACGTATAGTTTCCCGTTTGTAATTCAATAACCTTACTACTATTTGATAAGATTATAAATAAAAAAACTATAAACGCTGCGTATGTAGTGACGATGGGAACTCGGACTAAGTATTACTACTAAGAATAACTTACTTTTGGTTTTATATTTGGTTAGTATTTGATAAAGTTTTTTGAACATTATTTGATTACAGTTATATTCCGTTCCATGTTATTTAATACATTTGAAATATAAATATTATTAATGATAATGAGATCTGAGATTTTTGAGCCATTTAAATGAAACTAATATTTTTCGGATATACTACGTGACTTTATTTTTGATAAAAACTACATACTAGTGATGTTTCAGTTACTTTACAGCATTTTATCAGGGGCAGATGAGATGTGAACGTCGGTAGTATATAGTTTTTATCAAAAATATAGTCGCGTAGTATATCCGAAAAATATAAATTTCATTATTAATGATATTTGAATTTTCTATATATGTATATGTATTCTTGATAAAATAATTAAGATATGTGTAAGCAGATGAGACTACAAGTCTACCAATCCATTCTCATGTCACGCGAGTGTAGTTAAAAATATTCCCAACAATTTAATGTGTAATCTTTTATATTTGACAAGTCACAAAATATTCCCAGAAAAGACATTTTATACATATCCTCGGGGATAGTGCAAATCCGCGTAACTAGCATTAGATTCTAGCATTAGAAAAAAGTTTGAGCTGAAATATTTTCTATATTCTATTTTATTTTTATTATTATTTTTAGTTTATTGGAGAAAAAAAACAGAGCACAGGAATGTAAAAAAAAATATAAACAATAACACAGTAAATTAAAGACAAATAATACCTGAGTCCTTAAACATTTCTAACTAAGAAATATAGATAAATAAAAAAGAGAGGCCGCTTTGGCACGCATCTCTAATAATACACTTGATATTAAGTGTTTTTAAGATAATTTTTTCACAATTAGTAATTATTTAGTGCTTAATTTATAAATAATTGTGAAAATATACTTTAAAAGTCGTTTATTTAGTAAATATTTCAGCTTAAACTTTCTTCTGATAATTTTCTTAAAATGTAGATACGCAGACTTATACAATGATAGTTACGCGGTTTTGCACTATCCCCGACGATATGACTCTATTAAAAAGAGTATAGATATCTACATATATATAAATATAGTAATGTCACATAATAAATATTATATATATGCATTTATTTAAAAGAACATTATTTCGAGTAAAGAAAATAAATTGACTCCCTCAAGTTATAAGGTT
Organism: Danaus chrysippus; assembly: GCA_916720795.1. Lineage (NCBI taxonomy): Eukaryota > Metazoa > Arthropoda > Insecta > Lepidoptera > Nymphalidae > Danaus > Danaus chrysippus. Next base: position 1,974,146 of record CAKASE010000070.1, read on the forward strand.
ATAACTTTAGTAATTAAGATAGCTATTAATAAGGTTTATTTTTCAACAAGACAGTAGAATACTTTAAAAATATCTTTATAGGGGAGAGTTGGTTATATCGTACTAGCATTTAAATCGTACCACTTCTAAATTTCCCATTTAATGAATATTTTTTTCTACACTGACAACGCCAAATCGTGGCCCTGGGCCATCCCTCTTCACCCACTAGTTTAAATCGACGTGAGTTAACAACTGTACACGTAATAAAAGAAAAACATTTTTTGTAGGAATCAATATAAATATTGTCGTACATTCGTAAGGAGATAACTCGTAATCAAGGTAAGCTATAGTTATACAGTTTTTTTTAATTATTCCACAATTGTATACTAGATTATTGGGGGTTTTTGTTGCATGTCTAAGTTTTGAGTTTATGCCGGATATTTGCTTTTGTTTTAGAAATGCCTTAGTTGGTTTAATCGTACCACTTGCATTTTGTTAAATTGTACTGGTACGATTTACCCGACTACCAACCGCAAGTACCTATAGTACTACCGCAAGTACGTATAGTAAGTAGGTACTACCCAAGGCCAAAAACAAAAGTTATAAGAGGAAACGATCTCATTCCATCACCAGTAGCGATGATTCAAGAGAGACACTTGTTGTAGAACTAGATGATGATGATGATGATAACAGCGATGATTATCTTGAAAATATATATCGAAAGTGCAATTGTTCTTACTACGATAAGAAGGGTCCAAAAGTTGATTGGATTCAATGCGTTCGCTGTAAACGGTGGCTACATGAGACGTGTACTTCGAATTCAGACATTTGTCATGATTGTTTCCATTAAGAAATATGCACAATAATTATATTACAAATAACATTCTTGTTAACTGTTACTTTATTATTATAGTTTACTGTTTTTTTTTGTCTCATTTTTATTAGTTATGTTGATTGATCTCATTGTCATAGTATAATCATGTCATTTTACTGAGAAAGCTTATAGTTCCTTTATATAACCTAAGAGTTAAAAATTATGTTTCTATTACCTAAAAGATATAAATAATGTTGTTTTATTACCTACGTAACAGTTAAAAATAAATAATTTTATTGAGAATTTTAATGTCTTTCATTCAGTGGTACGACTTAAACACCCATAGTACGATTTAAAGACTTAGTGGTACGATTAAAACGACTAGTTGGCTAAATCGTACCGATGGCAAGCCTCTATAAAAAAGCATTTTTAACAATGTTAGAATAATCGCAAGGATCTGTTCTCTTCTTCTTAGGAAGCTAAAATATGAAACTTTATTTTTCATATGAATAAATTATTATAAGACGTGTTATAGTCGAAATATTTGAGTTAAAGTGAAAAGTGGTACGATATATCCGACTCTCCCCTATATACGTATATATATATATATATATATACTAGCTTTTCGACCGCAGCTTCGCTCGCATGGAGTTCTGTTATATCGCGTTTCCAAGAGAACCATTCAAAAATCTGAGATAAAAACTATCCTATGTTCTTTCTCAAGGTCAACTCTATCTTTGTACCAAATTTCATTAAAATCAGTTCAGTGGTTTAGGCGTGAAAGTCCATGTTGTGCACATTTATTTACTTATGTAGACATTTCTATTTAAAATTGTAAGGAAAAGCTGTTAAAATATATTAATTAAATATTAATATATCGTCATATATTTTCGTAAAGATAATATCATAACGAGAATAAAGAATTAAACTTATTAGAGATATCTTATAAAAAAGATTTAGTTTTTTTTATTAAATTTTAAGTATAAATAAATAATTTTCAATACATACCTCTTAGTTCGTATTTGTCTACATCACAGAACACATTACACACGGCTTTCCAATCTGTTGGCGTGACAGAATGATTTGAACAGTGACATAGAGGGGATCCTAGAAGAAAATTATTGTCATTATAATGAAAACCCTCTAATAATGTATAACTAACAATATATTGTGACTTTCTTCGTAATTTCAATTGAAATCGAGTTATTATACTTAAAATTACGTATAGAAAAGAGATATGTATATATTCGTAAGAACATATATGAGGCGTATCTTCAAAACCCATTTTTTTAAATTATATTTGTATCTCATACTGTTTCGGAATACTTATTTCTTTAATATAAAAAAATCTACAAAATGAAGCTAAAGTATCGATTCACAAAACTAGATTAACATTTTATTTTGTTACATGACTAAAAGTGAAATAAATTTAGTACATAAGATGAAAATATTTTTTAATAGTAAGGCAGACCAAATCTACTTAAGATCACGAAATTCAAATCCAACTAGAACCAATCCAAAACCATTTCATTTTCAAACCACAAAAACTATTTCATTTGAAACCATAAAAACCACTTCATTTTCAAACCTACCTAAACCGTTTCTACACAGCACGGGGCATACTCCGACTCTTGGCTGACCATATTCATCTTCTGTACTATTCTTGTTGTTCAAAGCCGTCTGGAGACCAACTGGAACCATCTTCTCACAGGTGGAACCACATACTTCACCTCCCAAACCTGGTTCACACCAAAAAAATCAATAATTCACTTTGACTAGGAATATAGGCTGTAAAATACCATGTAAAATTATCGTCTAAAGATAGAAAAAAAATTAAAAACTTGAAAATTATTCGTTTTAGAAAGTTTTGATTAATATATTCATAAATCGCGACAAAAAAAACGTTCGTCTAATTTATTATATCAATCAGCAAAGATTGTGTGATAAAAAATAATTATATAGTTTTTTTCTAAAGATTAAATAAAAAATATTAACGATTATATAAAATTATGAAATAATTACGTAATATAATGATAGTTGCTTTTCACTAAAAACCGAAATATATTAACGGCATATACAAAACAGAATTAATATACAATTAACAAAAAAACGAATCACTTTTAGAGCATAATTCAATTTCTTTAATACCCTATATATAACATAAAATTAACATATATATCACCAAAAAACTAGGACAATATATAATACTTACCTTCAAACACATCACATACGAAAAAAACAAAAAAATTAACGAAAAAAAAAGAAAAAATCCCGACCTCCGTAACACAGGTCCGCACACAACGAATTCTGAGCGGGCACTGACGGTGTGAGGGTTTTCGGTTCTTTCCTGAACTGAGTGAGATATATCTTATTCAATTCCCCTTCTTCGTATTTCAACTGGAGCACCACTTCCGGTGTTTCCTGTCTCCCTCTATCCGTCATGATTGGTAGGTTCTGGTCACCAAGTTCCGATTGGTTGGTCGTATAAACCATGTAAACGCCTATAATTGTGATGAAGGCTTTCGTCCACATCTGAAATGGAAAACTTGGAAATACAATCGCAATGGCTGACTGAAAAATAACAAATTTTCTTTAGTTTTTTGATATATATAAATGAAGAACAAAATGGCGTATGTTTTTCTGTATTTACTGAATTTAAATTCAAGTAAAATTATATTATTATTTAATTTATGAATGTAAATTATTTCAATATTTTAAAAGTCAGAAAATTATTATAAGATGTAATAGAACATCGTTTAATTCTATTAAAATTCTTCAATAATAATTTTTATCGAAATATTTATTCTATTAACGACAATACTGTCAGTAGCGAGTTTACGATTCAATCTCGTACTTATGTTAAAACCACTCCCTAATTACAAATAGTCGAAAGATTCTGTAAGAAATTACGTGAAGTTTGGACAACCTCAAAGCTTTATTATTATACAATAAGTAAATTAATTATAAAAACTTGGAAATCTTATTGAAATTTTATTTTAATTAAAACTTTTAATTATACTATTAAATGTATAGAAAATATATAAGTAATCTATGTTTTGAGAGTGAATGATAAAATAAATTCCATTTAGATTAATTCTATGTACTTCTAAAATATATTCTTTTATAATACAATATATAATCTTGATGTTATAAATATATATAATATATATGTTAGTCATAATAAATTTAATATATACAAAACATTATAAATATATTTTAAGTAAAATATAATGACTCCATACTATTTCGAGTTATAATAGTCACAAATACTTTCCCATTAATTAGTTACTTAATATTAGCAAAAGAAACTAGAGTACACTTTAAAATACTATAATTATATGTATATTTACATAATAATAACATATATATGTATTTCATTATATATAAAACTCCATATAAATACTATTTCCATACATATACTTCATATGCTCTTTGAAAGCCAGCTATATGTATTTATACAGCCTTATGTACTGAGAGGCGATCAATACTGAAACTTCCATCTCTCTCTAATGTATACCTGTCTCACTCATACCAATCCATGAAAGCCTTAAAGAATATATCATGCAATTTTAAACCTTAATTTTGAAGAATAGAGTTGAATTTTCTTATTTCATTGGTGTATACTATATGTTACAAAGATGTTTAAATATCTATATATATACTAGCTGACTCGGTACACGTTGTTTTGCCATATAAAAAAATAGGGGTTGGTGATAGAATAGTAAAAATTTTGGGTTGAATGTATTTTTTAATGTTACATTATAAAAAATCTCGTTCGAAAAAAATTAGGGTGAACAACGCTTATGATTTAGGAGTACTAAAAATAGATGTTGGCCAATTCTCAGACCTACTCAATATGCTTACAAAATTTCATCAAAATCGGTCCAGCCGTTTCGGAGGAGTTCTCTGTCTAACACCGCGACACGGGAATTTTATATATAAGATATATCCTCAAATTTATTTATAGCTTGCAAAGGAAGCAAGTATTGCAACATAGCTTATACATTTTTATTTTACATACTAACTTTCCTTTTAATAAATTAATATAAAATTGATGAACAAAATTTAATGAAACTTCTATATATATACTTTATAAATGAATGTAGGAGATTAAAAATATATGTGATTATATGTATTATATAGTTGAACAATGAATTTAAATGAAATGGTATCTAGAAATTAATTGATTTAATAAAATATTAAACTTCATCTGTGCGTAATAAAGGATAAGGATAGGTATGGCCATCTAAATTTTATGAAAATATAAAATAGGATATCACGTGTTTATTTTTAAATTTAAATGTCTATTCCGAAAATATATATACATATATATATATATATATATATTATTCATTAAAACTACTTCGAAATAAAACTACTTCTTTTTAATTGAGTTTAAAGTATACACAAAAGAAAAAATATTGTTATAAACCCAATAATTTAAACATTTATGTCCTTACAAACTACCAGTGTATTGAAATTAATAAATAAAATTTACATCCAGCAATTCTTTATGTTAATTCTATTACCAAACTTCTTTACATACAAGAAAAATCTTTTATTTCATATCAAATAAGTTTAGGAGTTATATTGTAATTGAAAAATAAACATATATTAAATATAATATACTTACATCGACTTGTTCAAGAGACCACGAAACAGCGAGTGATGTAACCAACACATAATTTTTATAAATTGAATGTTTGATAAAATGATTATTGAAACATAGACTCTTTATATACAGAGAAAGAAATATATTCATAAATTATTTAGTACTAGTTTTTCTTATTAAAAAATAGTAGTAAAGTCTGTCTTACATGTTGTGAATAGTTTTGGATAATTGTTTTTACGACCCGCCTGTCTGACATCAACCCTCTTTGGGAATGCATTAATCAGTGATGTCTAAATACTCGTAGAAAGTACATATGACTCGGAAAAATCACATTGGTACTTACCAGGATTGGTACCTGATATTTAATACCAGTTATCTATCGTTTACTTAACTTGTTTTTATTCGTTTTTTACTTCTTATCTGACGTTTCTGTTACGTATAGTTTCGAAGTGTAATTTCTTGAATAAATACGATAGTATAGGTAAAAGTGCTGAAATACATTGAAGTATTCTAGAAGTTAAGTATGGTTATTTCAACATATATATACCGATTATTTAATAAAGATTATGATTATGATTTATTAAAAGCAATCAAATTATAGACAGCACATTTGATCTTGCACTTTAGCTATGAAGAGAAAAATTCAGCAAAGAAAAACTTAAAAAATAAATCTAAAGTATGACTTATTTGTCTTAGTTTTTTTTATAATTACTTATAAACATATGAAACTATCTTTCCGCCCGCAGCTTCACCCGCGTGGTGTTCGGTTATATCGCGTTTCCAAGAGAACCTTTCAAAAGTCTGAGATAAAAACTATCCTAGTATGTTCTTTCTCAAGGTCAACTCTATCTCTGTACCAAATTTCATTAAAATCAGTTGAGTGGTTTAGGCGTGAAAGCGTAACAGACAGAGAGACGACAGAGTTACTTTCGCATTTATAATATTAGTAGGGATAAATAAATATTCTTTAAAGAATTGTCTATCAAGTAATTGGTAAAAATGGCATCCATCTTGTTTTTTTCGCAAATGTCAGTAATATTATGTAATAATCATTTTAAATGTAACAAAAAAAGAGATTTTCGGTCAAATTTAAGGATTATGTGGCATAAGCTTTGATTTAGTTAAATATTAAAGTATTATATGTAGAATTTAATGTACATATACTATTTATATATCTAATTTATATAATTTCCACGTCACAATATTAGTTACCGTACTCCTCCAAAACGGCTTGACCGATTTTCATCAAATTTTATATGCATATTGAGTAGGTCTGAGAATCTGCTACTATCTTTTTATACCCCTAAGTGATAAGGGTTGTTCACCCTTAATTTTTTTTAATTTTATACAAGTTATTTTTATTTTTTTTATAATGTGACATTAAAAATTTATTCAAACCCTATTTTTAATATAACAAACCGTAAGCCGGGTCAGCTAGTATATATTATTTTCATTACTCTGTGGCTGTACTTTTACTGATAAGGCTCTATTGACAGAGCTTTCGTTTTCATGATAACTTTATCAGATTCACTTACGAATAATGACCTTGCGAATATTCTGGAAAATTATGTTATGTTTTTAATTTACTTGCATTTGTAAAATATGTATGTCCATTTAAGATTAATATACAGTTATTTCAAATTAAAGCATTATTTATTATTTAATTCAATTTTTACCGTGATTAAGGTTGCTGTCAAATAATTGAAATGGCGGAAAATTATGGAAAATAATATATAACGGTATTATCAAATATAGTTTCATTTTAAATGTGTGCAAACGAAAATCTCAGATAACATTATAAAATCAATTATTTCTAATAATAGATTCTTAGACAAATGAACTATAAGTTTCCAAAAACAAATTTACAAAAAGATTATTTGTTAATCATTACTTTACATGTAATAACGTTTTTTAACGGAAGGAGTTAAAAAAAGGTTTGTTATAATATATTTAAAACTACGACTAAAACTTATAATAAGAAATAATAGTGATCGATGCTAGATCACATATAATATATATGTACAAAAAAACATACATTTAGCAATAATATGAAATATTTTCTTGTATTTCTTCTTGACAATGAAAAATTAAATTAAATAGTACGGTAACCATAAAATTAAGTTATTATTTATACATGAAAGACGTTAATAAGTATTTATGTCGAGAAAAATGTATCTTTTACGATAATTTTATACCGAAAAATTTGATTTCAAATTAACGAAATTTACCATCTAGTATACGGAGGTCTATTTATTAAATTTTTTCTTCGATCTTCTTCAAAATAATAAATAAAAAAATACCTAATAATATATTTTAAAATTTAAAAACATTATAATCATTAAACATTATTTTACCAATCATTAGAATCTTTATAATTTTCCTAATGAAACATATATATGTATTATGCAATATTTAAACTTTACCCTTTTAAATATATATCTATGTTTATATGTTTGGGCGTGTCTTTGCTATGACGTCATCCGCCCACGCCCAAGAGGGTAAGGGGTAAAAGGAGGGGTAAGGGAGGAGGGGTAAGGGAGGTAAGAGTAAAGGTATACGTATGTAGGTATAATATCTGTACCCATTATGTTGCTGGAATTGCAACGATGTTAGGTAATGCTTGCACTTAATGGAAAGACATGGCTAGTTGTTTTGTTTAAATATTATTTATAATAGTTAAATAATTAATTAAAGTATAAAAAATATTAATTATTAATATCGAATATACATATTTATATGTTTTTTATATGAAAACTAAGTAATTTGTTTCAGAATAAACGAACAAAAATTATTTTATCATGTTTTTTAATGTAGCTATAGAAGAATAATATAAATATTTGGTTAACAGATAAATAAAGTAACATATTATTATGTTTTATTTAATCTGTGCCAACATATGGCATATCCTTTGTTAATTATATTCAGTTATGTTTAATATTTTATTGTTAATAAAGATGAAACGAGTTATAAATATATAAAAGAATATATCACACCATATATATCTTAACTTTCATATAAGTCCTTCTATTTTTTAGCTAATATGACAGATTTTCATAATATTACAAATGTAATAACTATTTATTTATAATCTGTATTTAATGACTTTGACATTTAAAATTACCGCAGTCCGTGGGCGTTGGATGCGTTGGCGTTTGACATTTAATACGACCTCTTTAAAAACTGTATTTTTTTTCCATTTTTGTTTTAAAATAGGTCATGCTATTTCTGAGTAACCATTGTTATATCAATACTTTAAAGAATGCTATATTCCAACAAAGAATTAGCTGCCTTCATATTTGCTAAAATCTTTAGTATTCTAAGCTTTAGAATGCTATTGAAATGTAACTTTACTTGGCAGTCATTTTTTATATTACAGTACAATAATCATGAGAATTAAAATAAGAGGGAGATATAAAATGTATCGATTTTGAGTTAAAATGTTAAATTTAATGACGAAAATATTATGATTTTTGTCAAAAATCACTAAATTAAATTTTCTTTAGAGTATTATTATAGCAAAAATTTACTTATTTTAAGCAATATTATTTAATATTTAAGCTACTATTTGTAGAAAAAATGTATATATCGAGAATCCTAAAATAAATTAAGATGGCTTTAAGAATTTTTAAGCCTAATTGTAATAACAAATGTAATAAAGGTAAAAATAGTATACAATTCAGTGCTTAAAATCTTTTTCTTTTATCGTAATATGTTCCATGTTATTAATATTTTTAGGTTCTTCAGTAGCAGAATAAAATTAAATGCATTATATATAATATCTGTAAATTTCATCTATATCTAATTGAATATCTTATCTACAAAATGTCGGTATCGATCGACCTGATTCCATTGGTCACCCCCACAACCTAAGCCATCCCCTATGACCTTTTCAGAGCGCCTGCGCGTTTCACAACCTAGGATCCAAAGCCTCAAAGCCTTCAGTACAATTCCAACTTCCATCCGGTTGGTATTTCAATACTGATATAAAACCTCCTTACATATATGAGACTAAATCCGAACTCAAATCCCACCAAGCATCCAATCTGTCACGTCGTCATACGTTTCTCGACGAAAAATATCTCATACAAATAGTGATTCCTGAACGCAATTCTTATCTGTCAAGGTGCGTATATATAAATGGCGGTAAACGTAGAATCTTCTTTCTTTTGGTTTCGTTTCAATCATTTTTTGATTAATTTTCAACACCATTATTACTTTCGACCTTTGATTATAGATTTTCTTGCGCATGCGCAACAGCATGCGCAGAACTCAATGTAGGTGTAGCCCGATCGATAAATCATAAAGTATTTGGGGGCCGTTCGATTTAATTCAAGAAAAGACTGGAAAAAAGATATCTGCCAAAGGAATTAACGAAGTTCTTTCTCTTTTTCCAGACTGTAAATAGAAGTTAGCATGTCAAAGCTGACTTTGGACGGCTTTTTTTCCTACTGCAAGCAAATAGCTGAACACATCCAGTTGGTTCGTTCATTTAGCCGCCATTTTCTGTAGCTTCCATTGAGTATCCGAATGCCGCCATCTTGTGTCTTGTTACTTTTGCATGTTTTTCTTCTGAGCAATATTAAGAATCCTCAAAGCCTGATAGCTTTTGCCTTATATTAACAAAGGTTACATTTATGGTCCGTAAAATCTTTTTGTTCCAGATTATCTAAGATTTTGTTGCTTAAGTTGCGAGACGAAACAGATTTGAAATATATTGAAATCTCCCTTTCTCCTATAACTTAAATCTCCTGAAACTTATACATTTTTTTTGGTAACACGTTATTTTTAATATTTCTTTGTTTGGTAGCTGTCCTTTTGATGGTTTTGCTTAGGTTTAATATAGAATAATTTGATATTTTATTTAATTGTTTTATTTTTTGTCAATAGGGCGAAAGAATGGCTTCCTTGTCGGGACAGAGTACTCCCAAATTGACGTCTGGTGTCGGCAACCTCTACTACGATTGTGAGTATACTTAACAGTCTCTTAATAATTTAACCACCTACAATCCTTATCATCATCAGTAGTCTACAGCTAGAACATGATCGTCATCTTTATAATCCTACTTAAATATCTGTCTCTACGCATTGACTTTTTCTGGATACAATTGCGAATTGCAATTATTTAAGCAAAATATATTTTGTCTGAAATAACTGATACTAGTCAGTTAAATCCAATTATGTAGACCAATATTAAGTTAAAATAATTTTCATACACCTTTTTTCACTACACGATATATTAAATTAAAATAAGAATATACATATTAAAAAAATTACTTTTAAGTAAAAGCATTAATACGTAAATTACGCTAAGACGTTCAAAATGTATGGATATAAAATTTACACTATAGTTCAAATAGCAAGCGTGTAGTACTTGATATTTCGGAAGGCGCAGGTTCAAATATTTGTATATCCTTTATAAATATTTTAATTTAATGGAAGAAGATTTTTTTAAAGGAATTAAAGAGGTTATATATAAAAAAATGTAGTTGATAAAAAATGGTCAAATGTTGCCAGTATAGATTGCCAGGGTAGATTAAAATCAAATATTAATCTACCCTCCTTATGGGTTCAGTTTCCGTCTCCTCAGGAAGTTATGATAAACTATGACATGTATGTATGTATGTGTATATCATTGTACCGGATACAACATTATCGAATATATATAGGATTTCATTCACAAGTACGCAAATATCTAAGGAAATGAGATAAATCTAGTATGGATATTAAATCATCATCATCAGCCTATCAGAGCCCACTGCTGAGCCTCTTCTCACATGGAGAAGGTTTGAGCATTAATCACCACGCTTGCTCAAGACGGGTTGGTGATTACAAACTTATAATTAGAAATTATTAATCCAGGTTTCCTCATTATGTTTTCCTTCACTGTCTGTCAGTGATGTCTAAATATTCTTAGAAAGTACATATGCCCGGAAAAATCACAATGGTACCTGAATATGAAATATATCCGTTATAAGTTTTTCAATCATTAATTTATTAAGAATAATATAACTACTATTAATACTGAATATTAATTTACGAAATATTTACGCGAGCAAAGCTGCAGGCAAGAGCTAGCAAGAGTGGTATATACAGGGTGACTGGTGAATTACTATCAATATTTAAGGAGAATACTCGGTACATGATTCTTATTCGAATTATATAAAAAAAAATAGGTACTTAATTTTTGACAAAATTTCCGTATAAATAAATAAAGTGTGGACACTTCCAAGTGTTCCAAGTGTGGACGCGTGCGGCGGTGTGCTGATACAATACCACGCCGCCGCACGCGTATGTGTGAGTGTGGATGTATACCTAATCTGTAGGGTGTTCACACGATGCGTAATTAATTACATAACTTTTGGTTAACTTTACTTAGAAGTTTATTAATATTTATGTTATATTAATTTTTATTTTGTCATATATGATCGTCAAATATCACGTCCTCAAGTATCGATAGTAATTCACCAGTCACCCTGTATATATATTTCAACTAATTACAATAAGTCTAGTATTCTTAGTAATTACTCTTGACTCGTTTTTACCATTCTGAATGGTCTTGAATATATTCCACTATGATAGAAAACGTCTTGTAAGCTTTCAGCTTTAAAGAGCGCTTTCCTATTAGCTAAGGCAAAGAAAATATTGATCAGCATTATCTATTACGAAGACTGATCAAAAAGCATGTTGCGTATATTTTATTATAAAATATTTAATACAAAGACATACATACATATGTATGTACATATTGTATTTCCATTATACATATTTTACGACATACGCTTTAGATTTGACTGTTTGTCAAAAACCTTTCTTAAATTATGAACTCAATAGTGTTTCAATTTAATATAAATTTGATGAGATATGGAAAATAGATTAAAGACACACTATCCGAGTAAATTATTCAATCTTGCCTTGAAGATTTACAATTTCTATGAGGATGAAAACACAGACTTAGTAATTTAACTGATTTTTGGCATACGATGGGACTTTTGTATTTTCCGGAAGTAATAATTATAGCCTAATACAGTTTATTATAAAATCTAATCAATTGACTCTTCTATAATATTTTATATGTCACAATTGTGACGTCATCTCGAGATTTATCTAAAGATCTATCGTGTGGATTATGGCCATGTAAGAAATGTAATTTGTCGCGTCTTTGAAGACCAGGATATTCGAAAATAATACATTAAAAAGTCGCTTCTAAAATTAAATTAAAGCTTAACGAACTTATTGTAACAGAAATTTTGTAGATACAGTTTCGTTATTTTGTATATATTTATTGTAGTTGAGGAGAATAAAATTTAACAAGCGTTGAGAAACATTATTTTAAACAAACATTTTGTGATCTATATATAAAAGAAAGTCCTGTTAATTAAATTATTTATAACTCAAGAACAGCTGTAACGGTTTGGCTGAGATTTGGTAAGGAGGTAGTTTAGAACCAGGAAACTGACATACATACATACGACACTTATCCTGTTCATCATTCCTGTGTGACGTCACGACAAAAACAGTACAAGTAGCTATAAAATATTGTATAAAAAAGCCCAACTCTCAGTCTATTTCCGATGTTCACACAGACGAAGTCGTGGTTGAAAACTAGTGTTATATATTAATAATCATAATTTAGAGTCAGTGGTGGCCTAGTGGTTAAAAGGCCCGCCTCTAGTTGCCGAGGGCGCGGGTTCGATCCTGGCCCGGGCAAGTACCAATGTGATTTTTCCGAGTCATATGTACTTTCTAAGACTATTTAGACATCACTGATTAATGTTGATTCCCAAAAGAGGATTGATGTCAGGCAGGCGACCGGTCGTAAAAACTAATAGACAAAACTATACACAAAATGTAAGGCAGACTCTGGCTACAGGTGGGAAATTACCAGGTAGAAGAATTATCACAATATGCTAAACCTATTTATTGATTTTCCTAGTTTAACAATGATAAGAGAAAAAGTATATCGCGATAATTTATATATCCCGATATTTAATTTACGAATTTATTTCTTTTTTATTTTGATGCAAATTTAACATATTTCTGAATATCATTAATTATGTTGTTGACGTTTTAAAACGCGGTGATTAATCTCCGCCCGCGGCGTCACTTGTTACGCTCTGGTTAGAGAACATTAGCTTACAACACTTCACACTTTATATTCATCATTATATATACATATATATATATATATATATATATATGATATTTTGGGATAGTGCAAATCCGCGTAACTAGCGTTGGATAATTCCGCGTATCTACATTGCAAGCAGATTATCACAAGAAAGGTATGTAATTTTTCCATAATCTATATCTTCTATATATATAAAAATGGATTGCTGTTCCTTAGTCTCGCTAAAACTCGAGAACAGCTGAACGGATTTGGCTAATTTTAGTCTTGAAATGCTCCTGGAAGTCCAGGGAAGGTTTAAAAGGTGAGAAAAATTGGAAAAATTGCCGGGAAAACCCTAAAACCAGCCCTTTCCTATTTCCCATACAAACGTTTTATTTTACAATAGATTTGACAACTAACTAATATGTCAATCATTCTGTCGTACTTCAAAACACGGAGATTTATGGCTTTAATAGGTAAACTCCAAAAATATAAATAAAGAAACGTAATAGATATTTCTTGATTATAGGGCGATACGAAGTTCGCCAGGTCTTCTAGTTAGTAATAATTTAGGGTTTAATTTAAAGAATGACTAATAATAAATATATTTATTATAGCTTTTTAATGATATATTATAATCTTTACTTCTTTCTACTAATTTATTTAACCCTAAATGCTTAAACAGGGGTTGGGTAACCCCTTGTGTGTCGAGCGGCCTGCAAACTCTGTTAAGTGTGAATCGCTAATCTGAAACTCTAATTGAGAATCTATGTTCTATTATTTAGATTTTTTTCTATATATATATATATATGTATTAAACGATACAATAGGTATATATTTTTAAAACTATATACATAATATACATTACTTTCTAAAGAGACTGAATATTTATTTAAAATAAACAATTAATAAATAAAATTATATTCTAAAACCAAAGATTTTCGCGAGTTCAATTCATTTAAATGTAACTAATATTTTGCGGATATACTACGCGACTTTTTGATAAAAAACGGTACGCCAGAAAATTAAGAAATCGATGGCGGTAGGTGATAAAATACCAAGACGAATTGACAGACATTCACATCTTATTTTTATGATCACGGTTGCTGAAAAATTACCGAAAGGTCTGGAGTATGTAGTTTTATTACAAAAATAAAATCAAATTAATTTTTCTAAAAAGGTGAAATTTATTTTTCAGTGCAAACTAAATAGTTTTTTTCGTATATATAGATAGCAAAAAGTTATCTTCTCAAAACATAGTTCTACATTTTCTAGTTAAATTCCGGACCCTATTATTTGACCCGGATTAATATGTACTTCCACTTAACTGTCACTTGCACCCGCGTTTAAGGGTCCAAGAAGATATGTAGTAATATCAAATTGTATACAATATTTTTGGTTTTATATTTATATTTGTAATAGGTATATATATATTTATTTATTTCGTGTAAAGCAAATCTTGATTTTTTTATTAAATGCAATAAATTCTAAAATAAAAGCAAAAAGGTTTTATAATTAAAACTATTTTTAGGTTTGGTTTTATAACTGAAAAAAGTCCTTTATTCTTAAAGCAATTTGTATTAAAAGAATTATTATAAGAAAATTTTGCTATTTAATTTAATTGAAATCGTTTTTACGTATAAGTAGATAGAAATATATGTTTAACAAAATGTAGCAAAAAGACGCTTCGACCGGATTTATACTCAACATAAAGCTACATACTAAAATAAACCGTATTAATATTACAATAGAGTTCATTTTCAATAAACATTATATTTGATTGCAAATATTTAGACTACCCTCGTTCAAAGAGATTTATTTGCCAAACGTTACATCACATTCCAGATGTTACTCACATCTCATATAATACATAACTAATTTCAACCTTACTTTTAAGCAATAAAGTTGAGTTTCCAATGAAGAATATTATATATTTTTGTTCATTGTAATTTAGACTTAATGTATTGGTAATAAGGTCCTATGAAGGTTTTATATAGTGATAGATTTCAGTTGTGTTGGGCTGTCATAATCCGATTGCTCTTGAGTTGTACATTTTAAGAGCTTTCTCTCAAAATGGCTTACGCACTTAGTGCTACATGCTTCTGAAATGTTCACATAGTTTCAATAATAATTTCGACATTATTTGTATGTATTTTTTATTTATATTTTACATATTAAATATTTAATTTCATACATTTTTTTAGGAATATATCTATAAGAAATAAGACGCAAAAAAGTATTGAGAGACAACAATATTCAATTATATATAGCATTTTAATATATACTTATTAATGTCTTCATTTAAATAAAACTAATATTTTTCGGATTGTACTACATATGTACGCGTAATTTATTTTTTTAAAACTACTGTATACTCTCGAAGTTTCGGCTATATCTATCTCCATAGTCCATTATACAAAAATATCAGTAATTTTATGATATAGAATTAGCATAAATATAGCAACCGTGATCATGGGCACATCTCCTCTGCTAGTCCAAAAAACATTATTTTCATTTAATATAAACATTTTAATTTTATTTTATATATAAATAATTATTTTCATTTATGTTTTTCATCGACATAAATGACGAAGGGAGCCCCTAACTCCGTAGAGGAATTTAGATTGCATTCCTCATCGTGATAGTTGAAATATTCCCCGCTCAAATATTATCAAAAGAAATTCTTTAGTATGTATGTTTACAAATAAAATTAATGTTTTATTTCGATTAAAATATTGCAAAAATATTATTATTATAAAATCACAATCATTGAAGTTAGTTTGTATATATCGGATTTATTACACAATTCGTTGTTTTTAAGGAGAGACGCCAGCCTCGCTGACGTAACTAATATCACTTCTTTCAGTACGTTCCATGATATTTCAAAATGAAACTTCAATTGTTCTTAATGTACTTATTTCTCGAAGGTTCTTCATAATCACATTCTTCAATGGTCCACACTTACTGAACTCTGCCGTCGTGCGTCCAGACGTCATATTTATACCAACATTCAAACATAGTTCTATTCTCCTTTAAACAATCTTTGATTTCGTTTTACTTTTAACAATAATCATGAATACTAATGAGGTTTAATCATAATTTAATGATCAAGTTATTTTCATGTAGCATTCGTAATTAATAAAATAACCTGATTTTAACTTTATAAATTCGTAAATACGAATGTACTGTGTATAATTTAAAGGATGAGTATAAAAAACCATTTCTAGAACCCAATCCTCGTGATGGGTGATCAAGTCGACCCCACACCATAAAAATCCTCCAAGAATTGATGGTGAGGCTCACATGGCTTAAGTGGATATAGATTCTATTTTATCTACTCCCAGATTCCGAGGGATGGATGATGGTTTTCTTGTCTATATATATTAAAGCGTTCATCTTTTTAATACTCAAATATTGATAATAATTTGGGGGTAACTTTAAGTCTTTTTTTCGCTTTATTTAGATTAAAATTTGAAAGTACATAAGAATGAGTCTAGTTAAGGTTAAAATAACTATGTATATGCTCGTTCCAGCTCATCTTAATAACTATGTATTTACGAGATCTGACACGTCTTTTTATATATATCCTTACTAATATTATAAACGCTAAAGTAACTCTGTCTGTCTGTCTGTTACGCTTTCACGCCTAAACCACTGAACTGATTTTAAGGAAATTTGGTACAGATATAGAGTTGACCTTGAGAAAGAACATAGGATAGTTTTTATCCCAGACTTTTGAAAGGTTCTCTTGGAAACTCGATATAACCGAACTCCACGCGGGCGAAGCTGCGGGCGGAAAGCTAGTAGAATAGTAAAACTCAAGTAAAGAATGACATATGCTAGAAAATATAACTCAAATTATAGATGACAGTTATGAAACTAAAAACAAAAAGGCGGATAATTATCAAAGAAAAACAAAATATATATATATATATATATATATATATATATATATATATATATATATATATATATATATATATATATATATTTTTACGTAATTTTGGTGTTTATATCTCCTTTTAATCACATCTCTTTTCACTGTATCCACCCTAGAGCTCACAAATAAGGGATTTAAGTAAACCCGGATCATTACCGCGAGAGGCCGGGATCAACTTGTCCAAGCCATTGGTATTTATACCCGGAGGGTAACTAATTGATTCATATTATGTAGCGATTTATCAGCGAATTTGATATAAATTAGGTATAAGATATATTGTTTAGACACCACTGACAGTGAAGGAAAACATCGTGAGGAAACATGGACTTATAATCAAATTATAAGTTTAAAATCACCAATCAGTCTTGAGCAAGCGTGGTGATTAATGCTCAAACCTTCTCCATGTGAAGAGGCAGCTCAGCAGTGAGCTATGATAGGCTGATGATGATGATATTTTATACCTAAATATCTAATTGAACGAAATAGAATTCAAATAGAAAATACGTAATAAAATATTGTTCAACTCTAAAATTTTTTGAATCTCCAATTGTTCCTGTTATTCGTATTTTAAGGTAAATTTTCAAATAATAAAGCAAAATTTAAGCTCAAAATTGTTTTAATATTAGTAACATTATTCAATCATCTTGACATATTGAAATAATGACCAAGATATTTTTAAAAGATATTAATTTTACATTAAAGAAGTCTTAGACTGAGCGTTAACTTTAAAACTTGAATTAAAATTATCTGTTTGAATTTGAACCTTAATAAAAGGCTGATAAGGTATAAATTTCATAACTAATCTGATACACGTTTCACATAGTTTACTTAGTGTCGATAAAATTGTTTTTTTAAGGCTTAAATTGCCATTAATATTAAAAAATATATAACTTTATGATTTCCTCATACTTAGAATAACGATGTCTTTGCCTTATAAATAAATATTTAGTATTCAAAAACAAACAATAATAAAAAATATCATACATTTAAAAATAATTTGATTTCTTTTTATAATATCCTAATATATTATTATGTTTTCGTATATATCAAAATATTAATAAACTCCTTCGTAGGGGCGCAACAGACTGGCAGTTTTAATCAGAGTACAACGTGCGAGGGTTAAGTTTGCATTGTATGAAAAACATACATACATACATACATACATACATACATACAATAGATGAACAAACTCTTGATTATTCCTAATAAAAACTTTATTTGTGAGATGAATTCTTTGGACTGTTTAGGGAGGTATATCAACTGACTTTTTTTTTGTAAACCTATCGTTAAATTGTAATAATTTTTTAGCTTAAAATAATGTATTTTTGCCTATATTGTTTTAGATATCCAAAAATGAAATGTTATTTTAATGGTTACTATGTATTTTTAAAAGAAAGGGTAACCATTTTTCTTGCTAACATTATCTTGTAAGGTCTTATAACTTCGAAGTCATATCTGTTAAATTTATCAAAAACCTCTAGTTTCTTAGATTCATTACTGTATTTGAATTTTTGGCAGATAATAGTGAAAACTGAAAAGTGATGAAAATAAATGTTAGTCTTTAAACACACTGTCGATCCATATAAAAATACTTTAAGGAAAATAATAATATATAGAAAAAACATGTGGAAGGAGCCTTAAATAAAAGCTAATTACTCGTTACTCTGTTTGTAAAAGTACTGAAAATAAATGATAGTCTTTGAATACACTGTTGCTCCTTATTAAAATACTATTAAGGGAAATTATTTTATATATAAAAAACATGTAAAAAGAGCCTTAAGTAAAAGCTAATTACTGATTTCTTCTCCAGCGATCCTGCCATACAGAGAAGATGCCAGCCCACAAACTCGTGAATTCCTCGCCAGGGTTGTAGACGTGCTACTAGACTTCATACAGAAAGTCAATGATAGGAATGAAAAGGTAATGTACTAAATAAAAGCTAATAAGAATGAAAAAGTACTAAGATAAAGTTAGACTGGAATGTGTGTGAATAAACCTGTGAAGTTTTTTGAATAGCCATTGTTAGGTTGACTTGCACAGGCACAGATAACCTCTCCGGTAGATCGTAAGTGTATGGCCGGGATAATAATCAATACACAATAATTGACTATAATTGAAATATTCAGAACATTCCAAGTACTTTAAGGAATGATTATATTAATATAAATAGCAAAACATAGCTTTTTGCTTGCTTTTTTTGTAATAACTGCTGTTAGCCTTGCAGGTTTAAAACGTCACCGGTAGAATAGATTTCTGTTATTTGGGATAGTTGATAGGGCTTCGTATGGCGTTCCAGGGTTCAATTCCCAACCAACCAAAAATATATTTGGTTAGTTAAATATAACACCATTATCATTGCTACATATTAAAAGTTAGCAAAGATTTCTTTGCTAAAACTAAAGCCATATTTGGTTTTGGATAAGATTTTCAAAAAATTTGAGAATTACAAAATGTTTTTGCTACTATTTGGAGATATATATTTATATTTTATTTCATTATAATATTTAGATCTTGGAGTTCAAGATGCCTGAGGAGATGCAAAAAGTATTGGACCTGCATCTCCCTGATGAACCTCTGCCGTTGAAGCAACTTCTGGAAGACTGCAAGGTCACTTTGAAACACCAGGTCAAAACGGGTAAGTGATAGCACTTGTATACACTAACGTAATATTAAATACTAGCTTTTGCCCGCGACTTCGTCTGCGTTAGTTTCAGAATTAGATATATATAAAAGAGTACGAAACATTATTTACAATACTTTAGTAAAACCAGTATTAGAATATCTTATAGAAATATGGGGCAACGCGGCTAAAACACATATAAAAAAATTGCAGATTTCTCAAAATAAACTTATGAAGGTCATATTTCATATGGATTGTTATACGCCTACTAAAGATTTATATAAAACAAGTAAAATTTTATCTATTAAACAAATGTTTAAATATAAATTATGTATTAAAAAAATATTAACAAACCTTACTCATTCTCAAATTACATTTAAAACCAAAACCCATTCTTACCACACAAGGAACAGATATAAACTAGAAACACCTAAAACTTGAACCAAGAATGGCATTTAAACTATTTCAATTGAAGGAGCAAAGCTGTATAACTCTTTGCCTCTAAGTGTTGTCAATTCAAAATCTCTAAATATATTTAAAAAACGATTAAGAACCCATATATTAGATGATTTCACTGATCTTGTTTAATATCACTACTGTTTATTATTTGTAATCTTAATTGTAGTTATAATTTTTAAAATTTCCTTTGTAAACAAACTTTGTTCTTTTTGGAAATAAACTTTTTTAAACCTAAACCTATAAATGACCGAGCGAACTCTATTCCTCCTTAAAGACAATAGATAAGAAGATTTTGGATTTGATCAACTTATTTATTTTTCAATCGGATGAAAAGTATCCTATGTCCTTTCTATATTCTAAACTATCTCTCCACCAATTCTTCAAACCAATACAGTCGTTCTTGAGTTATAAATAGTGTAACTAGCACGACTTTTGTTTTATATATTAACTAGTAAACCTGTCGAACTCCGTTTCGCCACCAGAAGGCTTTTATATAACATTTCGTTCGGTGATTAAAAGATGAAGAATTTTTTTTTTGTTTTATATTTGAAAAGGAAAATTTTTATTTCATTTCACAACAGTAATGAATTCATTTCGATTACAAAAATGAAGTGTTATTTAGTTGAACTTCTCTAAGTAAATAAAAGTGAATCCAAAGTATCCAAAGTATAATTATCCGTTTCATTGAAGTGCTCCTTTGTAAACCACATTTTTTTGTTTTTGGTCTAACGTTAACACAAATAAAGCGGATGGTTTCCCAGCACACACAAACTGTAACTGCCCACGTGAAAAACAATGATTTTCTAAATTTATCCCACAAATACTAAATTACATATCTGTCATTATACGTCAATTGCATAGCTGTCAATTGTATTTCGTTATTCCACGTTTTATAGTGACTGACGTTTCATGTCAAGTCCCACGGGAATGCTGTTGAACGGGATAAAAAGTATCCTATTGCAATTTCCTGGCTCTAAACTACCTCCCCGCCAATTTTCAGCGAAATCGGTTCAGCCGTTCTTGAGTTATAAGTGAAGTCACTAACACGACTTTCTTTTATATATATAGATATATATGAGTATATAAATTGGTTCTAAACCATAATACGTGAGACATATCCTAAATTTACACATTTGCCATAAGATACGCTGAGTTTTAAAGGAAAATATTGGTTGAGAAAAGCTTACAACAATTCTTAGTCATCTTAGTTCATAAGTTTGTTAAGAAAATATTTTCTTGAAATAATTCTCTTCACAGTTGAGTTATTCAAAATAATGGATTTTCTTTATAGTGAGCTTGAAAACCTATATCAATAATATGACAAAAATGTTCTTTAATACTTAAATTAATAATAAGTAAAGTATTAAATTAAAAGTGTTAGTGTTAATTTCAAATGTTCTATAGAGATGGATTTTGCTTTATTTCTTTTTGTAATCTTTACTTGCTTTATCCACAAAGGATTAATTAGTACTTTTTGGAAACTTGGAAAATACGGCTTTTGTAGTCTCGAATTGAATTACTTGTTTAGTTACTTTTAAACCAAGCCTTAATTCAATTTATTTTATTCCACATCATATTTTGACGTTCATAAGTGTTTTTGTGAATCATAAAAAGGATTTAGCTTGTCTATGGTAATAAAAATGGCCGTTGTTATTTAAAAAAATACAAGTAATATATATATATATATATATATATATATATATATATATATATTGTAAGATTTTCCCGTTTAGTTTGTTGCACAAAGCCACGGAATCGCCCCGGCAATTATTAACTTGGTTTACATCAAGTGTAAGTAATAGTAACAATCATTCCGCGCCATTACGACACTTGATTGAATTGTTTGGGGACCCTTTGACATAACCATAGAGTATAGACTATACACGATCATTTGATACAGATTAAAAATAAAACAAACAGATAATAAAAGTATTTAAATAAAAAGTAATAATTAATTCATTTGTCTGTTTAATAACTAGAGCATAATTGTCACGACTTCTTAATACAGATTATATATGAAATATCTTGAAATATTAAAAAAATAAGAAATGAAAACACATCGACAATAGAGACGGGACATTTTAATTTCTCTCAAACGTTCTTTGAGATGGAAAATCACCGGCCTGCAGCGATTAGTGCACGCTCAGCTGGGCGCGTGATTCACAATGGGGGGACTATACAACTGACAGATGACAGACGTAAAGAATGTATACATCGGCTGTTTTGGATTCTATGTTAGTTTTTATTATCTGTGGAATTTGAGTTATTTGTTTTTTCTACATTATTTTAGCTGCCAGTTTATTTGGTGATGTAAAAAGTTTTTATTGAACTGAAAAGAAAGTATGGAAAATATTAAGAAATTAGTTTGGTAGTAAAATTATTATTGTAAAAAAACTACGTCAAAAGAACTAAGGTTCAAATAAGTCATGAATTTGTTTCTTTAGTTCTTATACAAATGTTATCGATTTCTTATTTTACATATATATGTACGTAGATAATAAACACAATCTTGTATTTTGAAAACATCTTTGAGAGTCTCGGATTTTAAAATCATTATAATGACTATAGATAAGTGACTTTTTCTTGTTGAATCAAAGGAAAATTAATTTTTCTTCGCTTAATGATACGTCTACGAGTTCGTAGCTATTTCTATGACTATTTTTCTTTATAATTCCTTTTTAATACGTGAAGACATTTCTGTATTAACATTCACATTTGACCAGTGAAAACAAAACATGTTTCAGTACATTATTAATATATATTGTGTGTTTGAAATATTTAAAAAATCATGTAAAATTGACATTTATACAATATAAAACATCACTTAATGATATGTATCTAAGACTTTCGCGAGTATTCATTTAAACGAAACTAATATTCTCGTATTACTACGTGTGGTTTTATTATTTTAAACTACATACTCCCCACGTTTCGGTAACTTTGAAACCGTGATCATTAAGACGAGATGAGAATAATCACTAATCAGTTAGCCCTTTGGCAACCAACTATTTATTAGCTTGGCTTTTTTTTCAAATTATTTTAACGCCACTTCATCCAAACTCCTGTAAGCCAAGCCAAGCCAAGCCAAGCCGTTATTTATTCTAGCCATTAAATAAAAACAATAAAGCTAATCCAGGACTCTCCAGATGATGTAGAGCACTGAAACCATAGGATTATAGCACCGCATTAGGGTAACCATGATAATAGATGAACACGGACAAATAATTATATCACAATACTATCGCCTCTCATGAATGAGGGCGCGGGTTCGATCCTGGCAAGTACCAATGTGATTTTTCCGAGTCATATGTACTCTCTTAGAGTATTTAGACACCACTGACAGATGAAGGAAAACATAATGAGGAAACCTGGAGTTATAATATCAAATTATAAGTTTGAAATCACCAACCCGTCTTGAGCAAGCGTGGTGATTAATGCTCAAACCTTCTCCATGTGAAGAGGCCTTTGCTCAGCAGTGGGCTCTGATAGGCTGATGATTACACTATGGCTATTTATTATTATAATCTTATATTTTTGTTATGTCCATTTTAAATTACAATCATGGTCACCATACTCGACCCTACAAAGAAGCTATAGAATCGTATTACACTGATGGATTATCCTTCAAGAGATGGGATTTTTGGTTATAGATTCATTTTATAGTCCTTTTGTGATAACATTCTTTTGTTATCTATAGATAAAGGTCCACTTGTCTATGGTCGTAAATCTGAAGATATTGTATCAAAATTTTATATTCATACTTTTTATATAGAAATGCTAATTTAAGGCAGATAATGCTTAAAAATGATTTTTATAGTATACTAGCTTTCCGCCCGCAGCTTCGCCGCATGGAGTTCGGTTATATCGCGTTTCCAAGAGAACCTTTCAAAAGTCTGGGATAAAAACTATCCTATGTTCTTTCTCAAGGTCAACTCTATCTCTGTACCGAATTTCATTAAAATCAGTTCAGTGGTTTAGGCGTGAAAGCGTAGCAGACAGACAGACAGACAGACAGACAGAGTTACTTTCGCATTTATAATATTAGTAGGGATTAGTCATAATTTTCTTCGTTTGAATTGTTTTTTAATTGACTTTGTTTTTGAATTATTGTAGTATAGGTATTAAATACATTGGATTTTTCTTACGGCAACTCTAAGTTGTTATTTTTTTTTTATAATGGTGATATAAAAATGAGTGTAAATACATATATTATACTGAAGCTTTTTATCTTGACTTAATTAAAAATAATCATGACATCTGTCAAAACATGATTATTAAATACAGTTTAAAACACAAAACCTTTTCTTGTAAATAATAATGAAATAAATATCTTTATTCCATTTTACAAGCTCCTTCGTGTCTCCACACAGTATACTTAACATTATAATTCGTTCAACAAATAAAAACATTGACATTAACAAAATATTACACGATTCCAATACGAATGAAGATATAGATAAAAAAATACAAAAAAAAATCTATCACGAAATTATAAGCATTATTTATAATTAACATAAGTATTAGAATTAAAAATATACTTTTATATATATAAATTAATATTTTATTCACTGTATATGTATCCAAATATCCCCTTTCGTCGTGAATGGTGTCATTAGCAGGCAATAGAATTCGTACGTGTCTATTAATGGTCTGTTTTGGTTTTCATTTGATTGAATACTGTTTAAAGAGACAAATATATGATGTTATATCAAAAGGGAGAATATAAAAGTATTAATCAATATATAGTTGTATGGAGATCTTAATTTTTTTACATATATTATAAAACTAGCTTTCCACCCTCAGTTTCGCCCGCGTGGAGTTCGGTTATATCGCGTTTCCAAGAGAACCTTTCGAAAGTCGGGGATAAAAACTATCCTATGTTCTTTATCAAGGTCAACGCTATCTCTGTACCAAATTTCATTAAAATCACTTCAGTGGTTTAGGCGTGAAAGCGCAACAGACAGATAGACAGACAGAGTTATTTTCGCATTTATAATATTAGTAAGAGGTATAATATTTTTTCATATATACTTTCCGTTTTATGCATCTTACATTAAAATTTTATTTTATACTAATCTAAATTTACGTATATTTAATATCCAACAATTTAAATCCAGACAAAGTTAAACTACAATACATATAATGAAAAACTAATAACAAAATAATGTACAAAAAAAAAAAAACAACGAAAATTTTGAATGTTTTACAGCCGCCATATTATTATTATCTATGATTTCAAAGTGTTATAAATCTGTAATTAAATATATCTTTGGTTTTGTAATTCGATCCAAAAACATGCAGCGAAATGACAATGCTGCATTATTATGAGCAGCACAATGCTGTTTGATTGGCGGGCTGGCGGCACGTGCCGCCAAATTATAACCGACCCCAAAGATGAGAAACTGATGTAAGATTTGTTTCATAATATTAATAACCAAAGAGGTTTTATTTGTTATTCTAAATTTTAGTAACTGGTCATTAATGTAAGCGTATTTAGAATTTTGTTTAAAAAAACTACATACATTTTCATACTATTCAATTTAATATAGTAATTATATATAAAGTAATATATGTATACTAGAAGACCCGGCGAACTTCGTATCGCCCTATAATCAAGAAATATCTGTAACGTTTTTTTATTTATATTTTTCGAGTTTACCTGTAAGCCATAAATCTCCGTGTTTTGAAGTGCGACAGAATGATTGACGTATTAGTTAGTTGTCAAATCTAATGTCAAAAAAAAAACGTTTGTATCAACAACTACTAATAAATAAAAATTAATTATAAAAACATTGTCCAGCGGACAAAATTGTGAATCTAAACCATTCCCAGATTCCCTTGAACACACACATATTAATTAATTATTATTTTATATAAAAAAAGACTGGCAAGTAATAAAAAATCATCAGATAGGCGGTTAAAGAACATATTTTTTTCTATTATTTATGACGTCATAACATTTTTGGCAGCTCTTTATCTGGTCCGTGGGGACAGATAAGTGCTGGGAGCGAGGGTGGGCCAGATTGTGTCTCCAACATGTTATCCAAATAATGGACAGCCTTAAGCCTCTTTGGATGGTTCATAAATAACACTTCAAAATACAGATAACGAAAACAATTGGGACTTTCAACTTTGGACTTGTGCTTCGATAAAAAAAAAATGTAATACTGGTGGGAAATATTGTTGACGTACATGCGAATTAAATTGACACACACATACACACATATAAATATATACATTTACATGTGTGTATGTGTGTGTCTGTGCGTGTGTGTGTGTGTGTGTGTGTGTGTGTATGAATAGTGTTTATTTAAGAATTAATATAACAGTAATAAAAATTCCTTCATACCCCAATCAAGTCTGTTATACCAAATAAACAATCATTCAACCCCACCCTTCAGTGCTGCCCTCTAAAATGTGAATTAATTCTGAATTACACCACCTGACTTACCCTGCCCAAATTAATAGCTACCCCATCTGGTTTTACTTAGGGGATTATATCAAATTCCTTTGAATTAATATTTTTTATGCTGGCATCCCTATGCAGTTATGAGGTAGGCTTTATGTGATTGTAATAAGGTCGATATTATATTAACTGTAATATATTGAGATCTTGATTTTAAGTTAAAAATAATTTTCTTTTTAAAATATATGGTCGTATTATTATTTGCAAATATTATAAAATTATGCTAAATTCAATTTACATTAAAATTGATTTCAAATATAGTGGTAATCTTTTTACGTGTATTATAAATTATTAGATTTAGAAGTTGTGTATCAAATCCTTGTGTAAAAATACCAAGCCTTTACGAATGACATGCTAGAAAATGCAGGCATCCAAATTGACGAAATTTGGCGAAAAATTTGTTGTCGATTCATTTTAAATTATGCGTTTTAGTTGAATGTATTTAACTTCACTGCTTTATTATTATATATTAAGCTTATCTTAACTGTATACTCATATAATCAAGAAGGTGTGGGGTTTATACAGGATGTTCAAAATGTGTACAACACGTGTCAAAATTTTATCTGACTGTTTGAAAATGAAATATTGTTCATACTATAAATTTTACAACTATAGTAGTAGTTTTAATAGATTTTTGACTTTTTCCTAACATA
Source organism: Danaus chrysippus (assembly GCA_916720795.1). Classification (NCBI taxonomy): domain Eukaryota; kingdom Metazoa; phylum Arthropoda; class Insecta; order Lepidoptera; family Nymphalidae; genus Danaus; species Danaus chrysippus. The sequence continues at coordinate 2,001,796 of CAKASE010000070.1, forward strand.
CAGTCCACTTTTATACTTAAAGAAATAATCCCTAATAATATTATTAATGCGAAAGTAACTCTGTCTGTCTGTTACGCTTTCAAGCCTAAATCACTGAACTGATTTTAATGAAATTTAGTACAGACATAGAGTTGACCTTGAGAAGGAATATAGGATAGTTTTTATCCCAAAATTTCGATAATTTCTCTTGGAAACGCGATATAACCGAACTCCACGCGGGCGAATCCGGGGGCTGAAACCTAATTTGATATAAATTTTGCTTTGAGCTCATATTATGCTATCAAAGCCATTATTATCGTTTAAACGAGTCATGGTCAAACACGATTTGTTATTATAAAACCCGGATATAGAATGTACCCGGATGTGGTATCCCCGGGTATCCTTGTATTATGACCGGGTATCAGACGGTGAAGTCAAGCGAGCTATTACATCCGGACCCGGTCAACTGTTATGTTTCAATTGTGTTCTGTTATTTTGAAGGGCATTTATTGAATTTGAGGGGAAAAATAGGAATGCACATGATTAAATATCTTTGGATGATTTTCACGTTTTTTGCGATACTTATTTTCGTGTTTATTTTAATATTAAAAGGATTACTAAAAAGTAACGGTAAGACTTTCTATTCTTTGAAGTTAGTGCCTAGAAATTCACCTAATAAAACCAGTAAGGTTTATAGCTTAAATGTTTTTAATAAATAATATGAATTAATATGGCTTATTATTTATAATGTTATTTTACATTAAATGGTGAAATATTTTAATTAAATATAGTTGTATATCACCTTTTTAACTCAAAACTTTAACATTAAAATTACTGCTAAAATAGTTGGGTAGTGTGACATTAATAACAAGTGTCATGGTTCATATTTCCAAAACAAATATTCCTCCTCCAATTTTGTTATTTTCATGACATATAGTAGGTTCTTTTCAAATTATGTTAGGTAGAGAGTGGAGCTTGGACGGTGGAGGTGAGCGTTTAACGCGTTAGATAGGGGACCCTTAAACCTACACCTGGGTCACAAGTCCCTGTCACTGAAGCTCCTCTCACTACAACGATGGACCCGACACACGCACCGTGAATACATGGAATGATGAGAGGTTTCGTCTCTCTATATATATTAAACCTACACCTGGGTCACAAGTCCCAGTCACTGTTGAAGCTCCTCTCACTACAACGATGGACCCGACACACGCACCGTGAATACATGGAATGATGAGAGGTTTCGTCTCTCTATATATATTAAACCTACACCTGGGTCACAAGTCCCAGTCACTGTTGAAGCTCCTCTCACTACAACGATGGACCCGACACACGCACCGTGAATACATGGAATGATGAGAGGTTTCGTCTCTCTATATATATTAAACCTACACCTGGGTCACAAGTCCCAGTCACTGTTGAAGCTCCTCTCACTACAACGATGGACCCGACACACGCACCGTGAATACATGGAATGATGAGAGGTTTCGTCTCTCTATATATATTAAACCTACACCTGGGTCACAAGTCCCAGTCACTGTTGAAGCTCCTCTCACTACAACGATGGACCCGACACACGCACCGTGAATACATGGAATGATGAGAGGTTTCGTCTCTCTATACATATTAAACCTACACCTGGGTCACAAGTCCCAGTCACTGTTGAAGCTCCTCTCACTACAACGATGGACCCGACACACGCACCGTGAATACATGGAATGATGAGAGGTTTCGTCTCTCTATACATATTAAACCTACACCTGGGTCACAAGTCCCAGTCACTGTTGAAGCTCCTCTCACTACAACGATGGACCCGACACACGCACCGTGAATACATGGAATGATGAGAGGTTTCGTCTCTCTATACATATTAAACCTACACCTGGGTCACAAGTCCCAGTCACTGTTGAAGCTCCTCTCTACAACGATGGACCCGACACACGCACCGTGAATACATGGAATGATGAGAGGTTTCGTCTCTCTATATATATTAAACCTACACCTGGGTCACAAGTCCCAGTCACTGTTGAAGCTCCTCTCACTACAACGATGGACCCGACACACGCACCGTGAATACATGGAATGATGAGAGGTTTCATCTTTTCCCAGGTCATCCCCACTTCTTCAACCAGCTCTCCTGTGGCCTGGACATCATTTCTTTAGCCGGAGAGTGGCTGACTGCTGCTGCTAATACAAACATGTTCACGTATGAGATCGCTCCAGTATTCATTCTGATGGAAAATGTGGTTCTAGAGAAGATGAGGGCCATGATTGGTTGGAAAACTGGAGATTCTATCTTGGCACCAGGTAAATATAAACTGGTCAAAGTATCCATCAAATTTAAATGAAACTAATATTTTCGGATTTTACTTCGCGTTTTATTTTAGAAACTACATACTCCCGACGTTTCGGCTACTTTTCAGCCGTCAGCACATCTCGTCTGCCCGTGATCACGGTTGCTGAAAAGTAGCCGAAACGTCGGGAGTATGTAGTTTCTAAAATAAAACGCGAAGTAAAATCCGAAAATATTAGTTTCATTTAAATGTGTACTCGCGAAAATCTTAGATCTCATTATCCATCAAATCTCTAGATATTTTTAGTTTTAATTAGTTAGTATGTAGAAGAGGGTTGATGTCAGGCAGGCGGTCGGTAAAAACAAATAGCCAAAACTACGTACATGTAAGCAGACCCTGGCTATAACTGGGAAATTGCCAGGTAGAAGAAGTATCTAGAATGATAATTCACTTTTATTTTGTCGTTCCACCAGGTGGCTCTGTATCCAATTTATACGCGTTCCTGGCAGCTCGTCACCACAAGTTCCCGCAGTACAAGGAAAAGGGCCTGACCAGTATTCCTGGACACTTAGTCATGTTTACTTCTGACCAGGTATGATCACATTTGTTTTAATCAGTACAACTTTGTTTTCTAACAAAGGACATATTTGCAATCAATCGTATTCAAAGATAACTTTTCAATCAATATAACTTTGTTTATTTTGTAACAAAGGACTTATTTGAAGCTAATCGTAATCAAAGATGATTTTCCCTTGATAACAAAGTTTAATTGATAACTATTTCTTAAATATTAGATCAAAAATCTGGTCTCTTTATATAATTTTATTATCTTCAATTAATATTAATTGAATTAAGCCAATTTTTGAATCAGTTTGACTACAATGAATAATCTTAAACCACCTATCCCAGTGCCATTACTCAGTGAAGTCCTGTGCATCTGTGTGCGGTCTGGGCACAGACTACTGTGTGTGCGTGCCCAGTGATGAGCGTGGCAGGATGATACCGACTGAACTAGAGCGTCTGGTCAGATACCATAAGGAAAGAGGACATGTGAGTAATTATTTATAAAACACTAGTTTTATACCGCGACTTCGCCCGCGTTAATTTCGTAATTAGTAATATATGTATAACTGACCGGGCGAACTCTTTTTCGAGGTAAATAATAACCAAATATTGGAGTTTATTAAGATTTTTTTACTTTTTCGATAATAGAATTAATTATCCTATGTCCGTCTCCTTGTTCTAATCTATCTCTCCGCCAATTTTCAACCATATCCCTACAGTCGTTGTTGAGTAATATATAATTTATATAAAAATATATTTATAATATTATCTGATTTATAATTAAGGAATTTTTATTAAAAAGTAAGAATAAGACTTAGGTACAAAAGCGGTAACATGTCAAATATGTGTTTAATATACTGTTAAATTGGAACCCGCTTTCAAAATATAATTTACTAAAATATTTTAGTAAATTATAAAAAAATACAATATTTTTAAAGTTTTAACAGTTTTTAAACAAAGCTGACTCCAATATAATAGTATATTAGACATTCGTTTGACATATTATTGACGACGCAACACTTTTGTAAGTCAAATGCTAACTATTCGATTATTTAAACTGTAAATGACAAGATATATATTTATATACAAATAGTATATTTAATAAACATTCTATGTAAATACATGTGTATATATTTAGGATTTGATCAAAATCATAAAAAATATATTTTTCTTATAAAGCCAGTATTATATCGACAAAATACTTTCCCTCGTAAAAATTAACAAACCAAACGTCATCGCTTTGTCACTTCGGGTGTTTTCGGGAATTTAAAGGTTCGGTTCAAATTAAATGTGTTTTCTTTATATATATGTATTTTATTACTAATAATAGGTGCCGTTCTTCGTGAACGCTACATCTGGTACAACGGTGCTGGGAGCTTTCGATCCGCTCATGGAAATAGCTGATATCTGTGAGAAATATGATATGTGGATGCATGTTGATGTGAGTATACACACACACACACACACATACATATATATATATATATATATATATATATATATATATATATTATCTTTCTTCACTTTACATTAACTCGGTTACCGTATTGAAAATAAGTAGTTTAATAGTAAAATAAAAACAAAATATTAGTGGAGATCTTGGAAATATTCCATGAATTGATGGAATATTTTTTTTGTACCAATATATTGTAATTTGTTTATGGATTCATGACAAAATAAAACAAATTTTAGTCCAATTACAATAAGTGTTAATGTGTACATTTTAACATTAAGAATTATGACATAAGTCATGATGTTTTTCGTACTTATAGCGTTTTGTAAGCTTAAAAACAGATTTTTACTTTGATTTTGTACATTAAAATGTATATATATCAAACAGGCTGCCTGGGGAGGTGGCTTGCTGTTCTCTAAGAAATATCGTCACCCACGACTTACTGGTATTGAGAGGTAAGTTATATACATACATACATATATACATTTAACGATAAATATGTTCCTGTTTGTTTGTCTATATGTTCCTGGAACTATCGATTTTATCGAGATGATAACTGGAATATATATAATGTTACAACACTAACTTAAGCTACTTTTACTTGAAGATGTTTTAATTGAAATAGTCGCAGGTAAAGCTAGTGATATATATATAGGTGAATAAATAAGACCAAATATAGTAAGCAGAGTATAAATATGAATATATATAAGTTATGTTAGTATTGATGAAGTATTTTACTGTGATAGGTTCTGACAGTACGCCCTGACGTACGAACATTCACATCAGCTGATCCCAGATAGGGTTGGCACTAGACTGTTTATTTATAACATTTAATAAGTTGTGTGTGTTTCGAGATCAAAAACATTAATAGAGTTTGTAAACACTTTAAATAATTTACGTATATAAGCTTTTAATTATAGAATGGGTATTCGTTTAAAATAAATATGCCTTTGATATTTAAGACAAAATTGCCTATAACTTTATTTACCAACAGTTTAATATGTCCTTGGAAGCATAACAATTAATATATACAAATTTATCAAAATCCATAAAATGAAACTATTATTATCTATTAAAAATGTAGGGTTGTCACTTAATAAATAAATAATTTCTATCTGACTGCCAACCCTATATCCTTGTCACTCGGTTCAGTGGCTACAGAGGCTGTTCATCCTATTCCCTTCATCTCCACACTTCTCCCTACTTCTGGAGTATTTAGTCATGATTGATAACACCTAATGCTTGTAGATTAATACGCTCCAATACTAACTGACACTTAGAATAGCTATGACAGCTTGGAACAAGCTAAAGCTTTATTATGTTATTGTTTTTATAGCTTGTAATATATAAATAATGATTATAATCAAGAATTTTAAGAATATATTTTCATAATAGAAGACCTGTCGAACTTCGTATCGCCTTATAATCAAGAAATATCTATTACGTTTTTTTATTTATATTTTTGGAGTTTACCTGTAAGCATTAAATATCCGTGTTTTGAAGTGCGACAGAATGATTGACATATTAGTTAGTTAGTTGTCAAATCTAATGTCAAAAAACCGTTTGTAAGGGAAATAGAAAAGCGCTGTTTTTAGGGTTATAATAAAAAACGCGTAGTGATCTGTAAATATTAGTTTATTTTAAATGAATACTTGCGAAATCTTTCCTAGATACTACTTAAGGCAAATTCCATTAGGCATTAAGATTATAAAATAGTGTTGTTCTCTTCATCCTATAAAAGATTGGGTGGAATTCCTCTACATCTTTTTCACCCCGAGGGTAAGTACAATCAATTAAAAGTCCCGAGGGTAAAAAACAAAGCGCCTGCATACATTCAACTGGGGCTGGGATTATATCACACCGAACAGAAACGACGGTGTCAATATTTTATTTTTACTAACATTTACAATTTACTGATTTTATTATAAAATTTTTATTCGCAATCTATTGCCTTATATAAATATATCTTTGATAATATATAATTGTTTTTTGTGTTACGTATTTAAAGAAAAAAATCTCAAAAATATAAAAATATATGGAATATTTTTTATACCTTACACACTAATACCTAAATATTTTCTTTAATATCATCTATTGATTTATATAAGTGTCATCAAAATCAATTCAATAAATCTTTTTTATAAAATTCATGAAACAAATATTCTCATTGATAGCTATATTTAAATAAATTAAATATTTTATATATATCTATATATATATATATATATATATATATATATATATATACGGTGTAATAGTGTCCATTTTAAAACGATCCCCAGCGTATAGATTAGCGGGGATGCGGGCGGGAGTACACAACTGAGTCAATACACGATAAAAGCGATGTACATTTTAAATTAAGTGCATTACGCAAATACTTTAACGCGTTAGACGAAATATGCAACATTTAACGTAAGAAAATTGGAAAAAGTTTGTTAAAAATATATTGTAACGTATATATCTTATATATAAAACTCTCGCGTCAAGGTGTTAGACAGAGAACTCCTCCGAAACGGCCGGACCGATTTTAATGAAATTCTGTGAGCATATTGAGTAGGTCTTAGAATCGGCCAACATCTATTTTTCATACTCCTAAGTAATAAGGGTTGTTCACCCTTAATTGTTTTTTTCGGAAAAATATTTTGTTTTCGTTTTTTTTATAATGTGGCATTAAAAATACATACAACCCAAAATTTTTCCTTTTTTTATCACCAATCCCTATTTTTTTTTAGCTATGATGTCTATTCGCTGTTCAAATATGAATACTCAATATATTTTTCCTTCTACCCTCCAAAATTAAGAGAATATATACGATTTAAAATAATGCTATTTAGATGTGTGTTTGTTTGCTTAATACAAGTTGGTTACCTCATAATTAGCGTCTCCCATTTTCTATCCATAACTTTAAAATAATAGTGTGATTAATGAATGGAAAACTGTTAACTTAGTAATACATAAACTTGGTATAAGAATAATGTTTTTAATTAAAATACATAAAAACAGCAAAATTATATTAAAAATAATCTATTTTCTATATACATGATAGTTTTAGTTAATTTTATGTCTACACTTAATCTTGTGATAAACATTGAAGTAATAAAATTTATTTCTAGTTTTTTAACCGACTTCAAATAGAGGTTTTTCTATTCGACCGTATATATGCATTTTTAATATAATCTTTTAATTTCAGAGCACACTCAGTCACATGGAATCCCCACAAGTTGATGGGAACGCTACTACAGTGTTCAACTGTTCACTTCAGATATGAGGTAATTATATTAAGTACATAATATAAGAAATTATTAGTTATTACATATAAACCTACTAAAACACTTGGGCCTGTCTGGAATTCTGGAATTCTGGAATTAATATCAATTCATTCTAATATACGTCGAAGGCAGCCCTGGTAAGTTCTTTTCAAATCAGGCTAGGTACTCGTAGGGAGAGGAGCTTGGACAGTGGAGGTGAGCGTTTAACGTTAGATAGTGTCCTTTAAACCTACACCTGGGTCACAAGTCCCAGTCACTGTTGAAGCTCCTCTCTACAACGATGGACCCGACACACGCGAGGTTTTGTTTCTTTTAATCTAGTTAGGTCTCTATTCAGTACTAGATTCCGAGATATAAGATTTTAAATATATTTAAAATAATAAAAGACATTCTAACTCAAATAAAACCAGTTTTTCAACTAATTATTATTTTAAATTTACATAATCCTGACATTTCGGTTCTATAAAGCTATCGTGATCACTAAGACGAGATGAAAGTGTCTCAGACATGCAATCAAATAATAAAAAAAGTCGTAGTATTCAAAAAACTTTGATATCACTATATATATTATACTACTTTCTGCCAGCGACTTCGTCCCCGTTAATTTCGGAATTAGTAATATATGTATAGCTGAACGGGTGAACTCTATTCCGTCTTAGAGGCCATAAATAACCAGATATTGGAATTTATTATTTACTAAGTATTTTTTATTATTTTTCGATCGAACAGAATTAATATCCTATGTCCTTTCTATGTTCTAATCTATCTCTCCACCAATTTCCATCAACCCGTACAGTCGTTCTTGAGTTATAAATAGTGTAACTAACACGACTTTCCTTTACATATATGTATATTATAATTTTCTTCCTGTCAAATTCCCAGCTTTAGCCAGGGTCTGCCTGTATATTATTATAAGTATATAAATCTCAGATTAGTGGTTCTCCAAACATCTGCTCCGGTTGATACTAGACCCTCATTCTGATTTGCATGATAATTTGTTGACATTTCCTATCTGTTGGCACCACACCCTTTGAGTAAAGGTGGAGATACACATGGATTTATATTTAATATCGTTTTTATTTAAATATAAAATATAAATATATTGGTATAATAAAAAATATATTTTATAGATAATATTTATATGATTTCTTTTATGAGAGTTTGTTTTTGAAAGTATATTAATTTTTAATTATAAGTTGTAGTTAATGAACAGTATTTTTGGAAAACTTTTTCAAATTTTTTTTAAATACTTTTTTTTTTAACTAAAATCTCGTATTATGCTTCATTGTAATAAAATTTAAGTAGTTTAAATACCTAAAATCTTTAAATGTATTAAGCACAAATGTAATTTTTAGTGATTTTTATATAGTAATAATAAAGATTTTTATACCATTTAAATTATTAAATTCAGTTTTATTCGCGCCATCTTTAAAATATGTCACTTTAAGTATTGTCGTTATTTTGAATTAATTAACCATTGGAAATATGAAAAACATTAGTAGATAATAGTTTTATTCCTAGTCAAACTATTTTTAATATTTTTTGTTAAATCCTAAAGCTTCATTCGCACTGGAATCGTGTATTATTCAGTCAATATTTTTATTTGTTGGACGAATTATCTTGAGTACTGTATGGAAATACGAAGGAATTTGGCAAATATTGATTCCTCAAATGACGTCGAATTTAAATATCAAACTTTAAGTCAACCGCGTTAAATTGAAATTACTTCGCTTGTATGAAAATAATGTTAAAATTTAATGAAATTGAACCTTATTTTGTGGATTTGAAGGTTGTATTTGGTTTGGGGGAATGAGAACATGCTTTCACGTCATCCCAATATGCTAAACAATAAATCTTATTGCCCCGCCCCTTTGAAAGTTTGGAAATACTGAAGGGCTTGACGCTATATGGAAATTTATGGAAAATTCTATCGATAAAACGACAAATATATATAATTAATAATATATATTTCTATTAAACTATGTATTAGTTTTAGATTTGGATGAAGGATACATAAATCTTTAAATTTATAGGAAAATGCAAAGTTTTGGAATAAGTTGCATAAATAAAGTAAGAAAAATAACATTAAAACTTATGTAAATTCCAAGGTCTGCCGTGAAGAATGCATACTAAAATATTTTTATAGAATTTTTTTATCGAAAACTAAATGAAAAATAATCGACTTTTTTATATATCGATAAAACAGCAACACCACCCCATCACTAGCAACATCTGACGTTGACACGCGCCAACTTTAATTAAATTCTTCTTTCGACACTTCCTGACATATGTTGCCAATTGAGCCCTCTTGTATTAGAATACACTTAAAAATCAACTTTACCTACACGCAATAAAGTTTATTTCAGAATGACCGTAATATTTAATTTTCTCCAACATTGAACTGTGTCCTGTGTCGAATGAAACAGGGTTGAGTTTTGATTATACAGATATATTTAATATTAAAAATAGACCTTATTACAATGTTATAGGTTTGAAATTAGTATATAGCTCCAAGCTATTAGCTGCAGTGGCTGTGTTTGATGGCATTTTCATGGCGTAATGCGAACTTTATGTTGTGTATAATTGTGGGTATAAGCGGATTAGGGTTGTCGATGGCACTTGGAAATTGTAGGGTTGTGCCTAATAAGAATTATGTAAATAAGAGAGTGGGAAGATTATTTATTTTATTATCTGTAATTTGTAAACCTATTATGACAATTTTAGCTAAATTTTTCATGTTGAACTCCAAAAAGTCTTAATTGATTTTGGTTTTGATAGCTTAAGTGTAACAGAGATAAATTTACGTAATTTACAACCGGATTCTAGAAGCAACTTCTTTTTATTTCTTATTTAGAGTTATAGAGCCTTTTTATGAGTATTATTCTTGTTTGTAACTTACAGAACTCAATTTCAATTCTATAATAACTTCCTCTTAAAACAAGCTGTTCCTTAATCAAATTCCTATTCCAATAGCTAGTTTTTCTTCTACATTTTTTCTCTACAGAAGTTTTTAAACCAACTAATATTCTTCTTCAGGGTATACTCCTCAGCTGTAACGCCATGTCAGCTGAGTATCTGTTCATGACCGACAAGATTTACGATCCCAGATACGACACAGGAGACAAGGTCATCCAGTGTGGACGCCACAATGATATATTCAAACTGTGGCTTCAGTGGCGTGGAAAGGTGGGGATTATATGAATTTGTGGCTTTAATTTCAGCTTATTAACCATTATGTAGATGCAGTAGGAAATTTTAAGGAAAAAAAATAATATATGTTTGAAATTACCAACCCGTCTTGAGCAAGTGTGGTGATTAATGCTCAAAGCTTCTCCATGTGAGAAAGAGGCCTTGCTCAGCAGTTTGCTCTGATAGGCTAAAAAAAAGGAAATTGTACTAGTGAATTTGGTGCCTTTTTAAATGGTACGCCTCAACGAAATATTCAAACTGTGGCTGCAGTCGCGTGGGAAGGTGGGAATTATATGAAATTGTGGCTTTATATTAAGTTTTTTGATGATGATTCAGTAATGAAATGAAAAGCGAATTTTGCAAGAGAATTTGATACCTTTTTAAATGGTATGTAACGCTTTATTTTTATTTACAAATTATTTTACAAATGTATATCGTAGAATGAGTTTCGTAAATATTCAAGTCTTTGGATCTGCACAAGCAAATACACGGAAGATGAAAATGTAGTCGTTGTTATTATGAACTATATTAAGAAAGAAATAGGGTATAATTTGCATGCGTGGACGTTACATACATCATAATATTGGTGCAAACAACTGAGCAAAGGCCTCTTCTCACATGGAGAAGATTAGAGCATTAATCACCACGCTTTGCTCAAGACGGATCGTCAAATTTAAACTTACAATTTGAAACTATAAGTCCAGGTTTCCTCACGATGTTTTCCTTCATCAGTGATGTCTAAATACTCTTAGAAAGTACATATGACTCGGAACAATCACATTTTTACTTGGCAGTTTTTTTTACCCAAATTGGACCATATTTACTAATAAAATATGATCATCAAAGCAATTTTCTTCAAATCCAGGGTACAACCGGCTTTGAGCGCCATATGGATCGTTTAATGGAACTCTCCGAGTACATGGTGCGTCGTATCAAGGAACAGTCTGATAAGTTCCACCTCATCCTGGAGCCGGAGATGGTGAACGTCAGCTTCTGGTACCTGCCCATCCAGCTCCGAGGACAAGTGCATGATAAGAACAAGGAAATCAAACTTGGGAAGGTAAGAAATTAATGACAGTACTATTGTGTTTGTATCAAGGTAACTTGGAAAGGTAACTAGATGAACAAACTTGGGAAGGTAAGAAATTAATGAACAGCACTATTGAGGGTTTATGCCGAGGTAACTTGGAAAGGTAACTAGATGAATAAATAATAATATTATGTGATTATAACAAAGTAATTCAATAAATATTAGGACGAAGAGATATGGGGAAATATAAGAGAGAAAGATTGTAATGAGATCTAAGACTTTGCGAGCTTCATTTAAATGAAACTAACATTTATTGGATACCTACAAGGTACATTTATATTAACTACGTACTCCTGACGTTTGGTTTACGGTTACTTTGCAGCAACCGTGATTACGAGAGTATGTAGTTTTTAAAAATACTTAAATAAGCGTAGCTATCCGATTAACATTAATAATATACTAATATTATCCTAAAATACTAATTTCATTTACAAAGATTGTATTTATACAACATGCATTCTATTTGTATTTTGTTATATATAAGTAATTTCTATATATAATTAAGGTATGCGCCAAGCTGAAGGGACGTATGATGCAAGCCGGTACTATTATGGTCGGATATCAACCAGACGACCGTCGACCAAACTTCTTCAGAAACATCATCTCCTCAGCTGCCGTCACTGAAAGAGATGTGGACTTCCTACTCAGCGAAATGGACCGCCTCGGACACGATATTATTGTCGACTAAATTAATATATTCATTAATTATCTGTGGTTAAATATATTTATTATCTGTCAAATTCATGTGTTTGTTATCTGTGGATTGTTTTTGAAATGTCACTTGTCACTTGACACTTGTCACTTGTCAAATGAATGTCGTAAGTGATTTGTTCCAAGAAGTTTTTATATTAATTTAATTTTAGTTTTCTTTATATATATTGGATATTACTAGTTGTAGAATTCGCTTATAAATCGTGTCTTCCATTATATTAATCATAATATAATAGATGTCTGTTTGGTGTGTGAATATTTTATCGTAGTTTAGTAATATTGCTTCTCGTTATAACTGAAACGTTAAAAACCATCTTGTTATATTGACAATGGAATATTAAATATATTATATATAGATCAAAAGGCATTTTTGAAATGTATCTCTAAGTAATTTAGCTGAAAGCTGTCGCTTCCTTACTATTATAGAATTGTTTTTTTAATATATAAAGCTGTAAGCAACTGTTATTATTAGTATTAAAATGATATAATTAAGAATTCCTTTACAAATTCTCCCGTTTTGCCAATTATATATATTTTATGTAATAGTTATATATATAAAGTGTATAAATGCAATAAATCTTGAAAACATATAGGAATAGATATAATTTGTTCTATATATTTTAATTAAATCCATATATATATTGTTTCTATATAATAATTATGTAAATATTTACATTGTGACAATGACAATAGTAAATGTAGGGTAGTCCATTTTTAACGTAAGTATCTATCGGACTAAGATGTATTTGGAGCCTTAGGCGTCGCGTAGTGGAATAGATTTATTTATTTATACATAAGATTTGAATGAAACTATCTGTCAAATTATAAAGAAATAACTTGTAAATAAGTAGATGCTGCTGTTTTATTTACTACTAACGCCATCTGTTGGTGATTATACGAAGTTAATTTACGTTTTCAAATATTAGCAACAGATGTCGCTGTTACCAACGAATTATTTCTAAGGAAAATGATTATATTTCTTTACGTCTGTACATTGCGTGATTTTGCTTTCAATATATTTATGTCAATATAACAAGAGCAATGTATTTAAATCGTTTAAAATGTTCCGACTTTGTATGAATGTTAGTGTTTTGAAATGTTTAGGAATTTAGATGCTAATTTTACTATTTATCAAAATGTAATTAGCCAAATTATCTCTACTGTTGCTAAATGTAAAAACCTGTATAACCAAATAAATGGTGTTGTTATTAGTTTATTTTGGTTTTATTGAATCTAATATAAGTATACCCCGAGAGATGGCGCTAGTGTCGCTATTAAATACTAGGCAATGAATAATGATAATTAAAAAACAATTGCGTTGAGATAAATCTGTACTAGCTAAAGTTTAATCAATTATACTCGAAATATATTTCGTATATACTGTTAAAATATTTTTAATATCTATATACCAAAATAATGTAAAAAAAGATTTTGTTCAAATATTACAACTAGAGTTATTTATTATTATTTATTATTATACAGCGATTAAATCTAAAGGACAAACTTAATGAATACAAATAAGTCTAAAATTGAACTGTGTTTTCTCGGTTATACTAAGGGAATTTGTAATATTCCAAATGTTTTGGTTACTTTATAGAAACCATGATCACGGGCAGACGAGATGAAAATATGTCAGATAGTCTTGCATAGTATAGTATTATATGTCTTAGAATAAAAATAACCGCTTTATACTAAATACATATACATATAGATAGGATAATAATACAAAATTAATATTTTATTTAATTTTAGTCTGTTTTTCTATTCCAATTAATATGTAAGTAATAAGTTCGACTTTGACAAGTCTTTCTAATAGATAGTTTATGATCAAAATGAATAACTTAAAATATATATTATGATGCTTATATTTTGTTATTTTTCAATGAATAATTAAATAAACATGATACCTTATGGACGAACTCAAAGGCAGCTTATATATATACAGGGTGACTGGTGAATTACTATCAATATTTAAGGAGCATACTCGGTACATGATTCTCATTTGAATTATGTAAAAAAAATAGGTACTTAATTTTTGACCAAATTTCCGTATAAATAAATAAAGGGTGGACACGTTCCAAGTGTTCCAAGTGTGGACGCGTACGGCGGCGTGCTGATACAACACCACGCCGCCGACGCGTGTGTGTGTGTGTGTATACCTAATCTGTAGGGTGTTCACACGATGCGTAATTAATTACATAACTTTTGGTTAACTTTACTTAGAAGTTTATTAATATTTATGTTATATTAATTTTTATTTCGTCATATATGATCGTCAAATATCACTTCCTCAAATATAGATAGTAATTCACCAGTCACCCTGTATATATAAGGATCCTTTCATATTAAATCCTGGTAGCAACCAAAACTTATGTAAGAACATTTCTCCAAAACTCGTTAAAAGAACACAATTTTCGATCAAAGCCGCCACTCGTGTCGAACGTGGCCGTACTTTCGCTTTCGATAAAAATAAAAAAAAAAGACTTAAAAATCTCAATTATATAGATTTAGTTATACTTAAGACTTTGTATTGGAGACTCGTTTAAAATTTTGTGTAGTGTTAAATATATAATATATATGTTATAATATGGGTGTATTATATATAATAATTATGTTTTTATTTAACATAGTTAGCTCTGAAAATTTAAGTGATTTAACATCGAGAGAATCAGTGAACGATCTTAAATTAGATTTCGTTGGAGTTAAAGAAAATAAAAACAGTGATGTTTTAAAAACTTTATTAGAAAAAGACGTAGATTCATACGAGGATTTAACAATAATGGATAGTGATGGAAATATTAAGAATATTAAATACAAAACAGCTATCAAACACCCACAAGTGCAGAACAGTGGAGATAGCAGCAAAAAGATTGGTTCACAGAAATCTAAATTCTTCGACGAGATCGGATGTAAGTATAAATAATTATTTAACAAACAAAATAACATTAAATTACTAATAATATATTGTAAAAATTACTATCAAATAAGTGAATGAAATTTATTAAAGAAATAATATTTGTAAAAGTACTTTATCAAGTACTAATTCAATCTTAGATAGAATTTGTCTATTATAAATTATCTATTAAAAAGTCAATATTTTCATTATACATTATAATTAGCGTTCGATTCTGGCTAGTACCAATGTGATTTTTCCGAGTCATATGTACTTTCTAAGAATATTTAGACATCACTGATTAATGCATTACCAAAGAGGGTTGATGTCAGGCAGGCGGCCGGTCGTAAAAACAATTAGCCGAAACTGTTCACAATATGTAAGACAGACCCTGGCTAAAGCTGGGAAATTGCCAGATAGAAAAAGAAGATACAATATAATCTTAGATTTTCGTTTATCACCAAAATTAAATATGATTTACGTAAAACTGTAAGTTTAAACGTCTTTGAATAATACAATTGGTTTACGAAATTTCAGATTCAATTCAATTTTGACTTTTTAATAAACTTCTTTAATATTATATTGATTAATTACTACGTTATGAAGAAATGATATTTAAGTACAACTATAAATTTTTATTTATTTGTATATTGAATACATATTTCTTTATTTCGGTTGCTTTAGGGACCGGACAGACGAGATTTTCAAACGTGTGTCTAATTTTGGCATACTCGTACTTAACGTATTAAACATTTGCCGAAATCTCAGATGACTTTGAGAAAAATATATGTATATAATTTTACTTCAATACTATATCTTTTTGTGGGTTTAAACATTTTATAAACTGTTTCATAAGAAATTATATATTTAATCTTTGAAATATTACTTATGTACAATATATAAGAGAATTTTTCTTTACGAGGATTTAAAACACACACACATACACAATAAAGTAGTTCTCCCATAATAAATCTTTTAACAAAATTCATTGATCATTTTATCAATTTAACAACTATGAAGGCATATCATTATAAATATAATTTGATACTTTCTATGTTATAACTAACGTAATATACGGTTTTGTAACCTTACGAGATGGAGAAAGTCATATCCGGCGGCGTTAGTCAGATGGGTTGCGTAACCAGTTGAACCTTTAGGATAATAAAAGATAACCAAAACCTTGACGAGTTAAAAGATATAACAATAAGATGATTCTTATAAAAAACAAATGAACATATTGACAATGTAATTACTTTTTATTTTTAATATATTTAATTAATTTGTCGATAATTTTTTAAGTGTTTTTTTACGTTAAACTTATTATATATATAGTTATTAATTTAAAGCAAATTATCTTGCCTGTGATTTGTGTGTTCATACTTCATACCTATATAAATATTTAAATTAGTACTAGACACTATTGGTACCTTTTTTATTATTTTCATCTCATATTAATGTTCACAGTGTCAAAGTAACGAAACGTCGGGACTATGTAGTTTTAAATAATGAAATACACGAAGTAATACGAGAATATTAGTTTCATTTAAATGAATACTCATTAAACTCTCATTATTACTGCTTGTTTGAAAAACCATGATATGACTTTCTTCTTCTTCTACCTGGCAATTTCCCAGCTTTAGCCAGGGTCAGCCTTACATGTTGTGAATAGTTTCGGCTAATTGTTTTTACGACCGGCCGACTGCCTGACATCAATCCTCTTTGGGAATGTATTAATCAGTGATGTTAATAAGACATCACTGATTAATACATTCCCAAATATACAAATACAAATATATCATATAAATTTATTCAGTACGCTTACTATATGTGCCTCTATCATTACGTATAGTTAACAGTTTTTCATTAATACATCTTATCTCATAGTATTAACGGGAAACGATAAGTTATACGTATGTAGGTTATATAAAATGAAAACACTGGAACATAGATTAATATATGTATTGTTTTAACACACTACTAACGCTTCTTTGTCATATATGCGGACGGTGTCGCGTGGACAAACTAGTGTTATATATAATTTAAATTCTCATCAAGTCTGAATGTCATCGTTTACCTTAAAAACAAATTTTACATAAACCTGGCAAGATATCCTTTAGTAATAAAACGTGGGTGAAAGTTTGGAGTTACGTTTTTTATGTCCTATACAAGCTATTTACCCGGATTGCTCTGAAATTTCTTATTACTTCAATCAGATGTATCTACGTAAAATTTTCTTTATTTCTTCAAAAGTATTTGTAATAAAACACTATAATTTGATATTTATACGGTTAGGTATATAATTGTTTTAAAAGAATACATATTATATGAAAATATATATTTTTTAGTTATTTTTAGTAAGTTATATTTCTTTCGATCGGTTAATAAAAATAAAATCAATATAAATATTATTGAAATAAAAAACAGGTCTGCAAACTTGTGAAAGAGTCAAATTATTAATATTTTTTTATCGATATTTTTATTATACGTATCAATATAATAAAAATACTTAAATAGTAGAAGAATTTATAAAAAACAGTACATTAGGAATGCATTTTTTAAAATTATGAATTCCTGAATTTGTAAATTTGAAGAAAGTACAACTAGTTCCATGATATTGGAAATTAATAAGTCTAAAATAAATTGTCTTAATTATTTAGCTTGTTCTTCAAAATATATTTTTTCTCTAAATAAAAAGGTATAACAGCTAAATCTCTCTACAACCTACTAAAAGACTTCTGCCTGTCCAGAACTAACTTTAATTCATTCTTGGAGTATACATCGAAGGCAGCCCTAGTAGGTTCTTTTCAAATTTGGTAGAGAGAGTAGCTTGGACAGTGGAGGCGAGCGTATAACGCGTTAGATAGGGGTCCCTTAAACCTACACCTGGGTCACAAGTCCCAGGCACTGTTGAAGCTCCTCTCACTACAACGATGGACCCGGCACCCGCACCGTGAATACATGGAATGATGAGAGGTTTCGTCTCTTCTTTTGGCTTTAGACATGATTGAAATTACAGTGACGTAAAGCTCATGAGATTACAAGATTCGATGAATGTACGTATATCTCAGAATAATCAGGTTAGAATCTGCATAATATGAATAATTTGAAAAAATATTATATTATGTTAAAAATTTCTAAAGAAATTAAAAGATGCAATAATTCTACTTCTATATTCAATGATTTCATTCACAATTCAATGCTATGTAACCCCATACAGTTTTAATGAGTTTTTCTTGAAGCGTAAAAAATTTTTTTACTACCTACAACTTTCCCATATTTATTTTTTACCTTAAGACTTAGTTTTACCGGAAATCGAGAAAAACCGTTTTTATCCTTAAATAACCACCCGGCACCCCCATATCCTTCCCGACCTCAGATCGCCCGTAAATTATTTTTCCTTTAATTTTTATAATATTCACCTCCTTTTCTAATTCGTTTCATCCTACTATATTTTTATTTGGTTTTAAAAATTATCGACACTGGTCTATACAGTGAATGTGAAAAAACAAATTTAATATTTATATTCTCTTAAAAAAAATGACATCGTTATATGTACTTCAACGATCTGTTACACGTACACGTATATCTAAGACGTATAATACGTTCGTATGAACGTGATTTACGTGCTAGCCTTAATTGTATGTACCGTTGTCACCCAAATAATACAACAGTTGTTTAAGCCACCTAATCTACAAAACTAGATCGGAAGTTTTATGTTGAAAAGTAAAATCTACTTTCAACCAACTCTCGCCGCTCTCTGGCGCCGTCAGGGATACACAACCTTTATATATAAACATAAACTTTATAAATATAAACATATATACATATTTTTTTTATTAATGTTTGTCTGTTTGCGTTTGTTCGCACTAATCTCGGAAAGCACTGAGCCGAATTTGATGGAACTTAACTGTCGGGTTGATATAGTAATAAGAAGTAACTTAAGCTACATCCATTTTAAAATATATAATTTTTTTCACGCAACGTCATGTACAAAGCTAGTACAGCAATATATAAACTTTTTTAAATAAAAATATTATTCGTAATTATTAGTAACCCAGTTTTTTAATGATTTTTAATTCCACATTAACTACTATCATTTCAATCTTATTACATTCGTTATATATTCCATATAAATATTATTATAATTGTATATTATATATCATTAAATGTTGACAACCTCTATCCTCGGCCGTCTTCAGAGACTCGTGACAGTTTATATCTGGTAACAAACAAATCAACACGCGTCGTATAAAAAAAATAATAAAAATTATGTGAAAAATGTGATTATAAATATATTTATTGGTAAGTCATATATATTTATGTGTGATGTCATAAAAACAATAAAAAAATATTATATATTAAATAATAATATTAATAAATTTAAATTGTTTAAATAAATAAAATAAAATAATACGAAAAAAAAATTACCTTATATAAACAATATATAAATAAATAACAAATAAAATTAAAATAAATATTTAAAAATATATAAAAATATATTATATAGAGAAAAATATTATATACTACCTTACTGTCAGTATTTACGTTTACTATGATACTAATAGTTTAAAAATATGTACTTCCAAAGTGATATTATATAGGTTGATTATATTTACTTGTACTAAGATAACAAGGTATGGCTTATAGGAGTTGAATTCCTTAATCATTTTATTTGTATGTCTGTCAATCTTTAGCTCGGAAACATAAAGGTAAAATGTAATAAAAAATTATATATAATCTTGAAATTACGAAAAAGTATGCTTTTAAGTTATGAAGCGTAAAAAAACTATTAATAGCTCACAAAATGTTTTTCGACTTTTGGTAGAATTTAAACTTATTGTACCTATATTATTTTTTTTAAAAATTATGTAATTTGGAAATAAATTGCGTGTTAATTATAAAAGAATATATAATATATTTGCAAACAAATGTATTTAATACATTCGTATCGATTTAAAACATTGACAGTTTTCAAGTCGCGTCTATATTTGAAATAATTATGCTTAACACAAGTTCGACACTACATACGTAGCGTCTCCCGTTTCTCATTTAATAACATACATCATTACTATGTTAAAATATCTTCTTCTACCTGGCAATTTCCCAGCTTTAGCCAGGGTCTGCCTTACATGGTGTGAATAGTTTCGGCTAATTGTTTTTACGACCGGCCGCCTGCCTGACATCAACCCTCTTTGGGAATGCAATAATCAGTGATGACTAAATACTCTTATAAAGTACGTATGACTCGGAAAAATCACATTGGTACTTGCCAGGATCAAACCCGTGCCCTCGTGCATGAGAGGCGGGCCTTTTAACCACTAGGCCACCACTGAATATGTTAAATTTTATGATTGAAAAACTGTTAACGCTATATATGTAGTGACGTTTAATACTTGTAAGAATACAATGATATCTAAGATTTTAGCGAGTTCATTCACATCTCGTCTTAATGATCACGGTTGCTGAATAGTAACCGAAACGTCGGGAGTATATAGTTTTTATCAAAAATAAAGTCGCGTATATACGAAAAATATTATTTACATTTTATTGTAAGCATGCATTTGTTAAACATATTTGATTATTTATACATATATAAAAACATATTATACATATATATATATTCTTGTATTCTTGTGCCTCCATCATTCCAAACAGAGCGTGCTTCATTTCGTAATTTTTGCATACAGATTGTCCTATTGTTGTAAAATTTCGCAACGTGTCTTATAGATGATAAAATATGACACTAACATATATGTATATGTGTGTGTATCTGGCAACATATACATATAATAAAATATAGTCAAATATAATTTTAATAATAATTCCAAAAAAAGACGCACAAGTATACAGGGTGACTGGTGAATTACTATCGATATTTGAGGACGTGATATTTGACGATCATATATGACAAAATAAAAATTAATATAACATAAATATTAATAAACTTCTAAGTAAAGTTTACCAAAAGTTATGTAATTAATTACGCATCGTGTGAACACCCTACAGATTAGGTATACACACACACTCACACAGACGCGGCGGCGGCGTAGTGTTGTATCAGCACGCCGCCGCACGCGTCCACACTTGGAACACTTGGAACGTGTACACACTTTATTTATTTATACGGAAATTTGGTCAAAAATTAAGTGCCTATTTTTTTTACATAATTCGACTGAGAATCATGTACCGAGTATGCTCCTTAAATATTGATAGTAATTCACCAGTCACCCTGTATAAAAGTTGTTTTGTTGATGTATTACAATATCTTGAACATCCTCTTGGCTGGTCTCCAACTAACAAGAAATAGCATTTAAATCAACAAGAAATAACACACTAGCTTTTGCCCGTGACATTGTCCGCGCGACCTTTAGAATTTAGAGAGAGATGTATGTATGTGAAAATATACATATATTTTAAGTAAACGACAGTGACATCCTTAGTCTGTCTCGGAAAATGCAAAATGCAGTTTCTATGAAATAAATTCTGACATAAATTATATCCTATATTTCATTCTGATTTCTAAACTACATTATTATAATGGTAAACTAAAATCGGTTCACTAGTTTTCGAGTTATGTATCAACAAACATGCATACTACATACGTGGATCAAATCTACAAACTTTTTCATGTAATAATAGTAGGATAAAATATATGTTATTTCGATTATATTATATAATAATTTATTAAAAGTTTTTTACAAAAAAATTATTTTCTTGGAATGTAACTTTTATCCTTAATATAAGTTCCCGACGCCACATCAAAGTTAGCGTCATTAGTTACACTCTTCACGAGAAACGCAGAAACTGTCGGTGTGTACGTAAAAAAAATAAGCTAACTCAAATTAGCTCGTTTTTGTATATACCATATAAAATGATACTAATTTTATATAGAAATCTATAAGTACATATATGTATTATATACCATTCTAAATACGACCTTATTTTCCTTCAAATATGGTATATTCTCCTATAACATGTATACCTGGTAGGCTATAGGCAATGTACACCATATATTATATAAGAGAAATCCTTAATTGGCTGTAAATTAGGATTTAAATACTCCACCAAAGATCTAACAATGGAAACTGAATCTTATTTTATATAAAATTAGGTTAATTTTGCTATGAATTACTATTGTTTTTTGTATAACCACATTGGATTTTGAACATTATTGTATTGTAATAGAATTGATTATCGCTTGTAGGAGATACGACGTTTCGTTCCTATGTTAGTTTTGGAAAGCCGCGGCGAAAGTAGAAGCTTCAAGTGTGACCGCTGTCTTGATATTTATCAGTATTACGATATTTATATCATAGTTTGTTTAATATTAATATATATAAAACATATAGATTATAATACTAATAAAATTATAAAAAATATATATGTCAAAATAATTTTTAATCTGTGGTTCATTTAAGGTAAGCTACAGATAAAATATATTGATTATTTTTTATATTCAATAGTAATAAATAGTTATATATATTTAAAATGTAGTTTAAATTAATATTAAACTATTTGAAATCGAAAAATTGTTTGAAAATTAAAAAGTCCAAATAAACATTTAAAAACAAAACAAAATAAAACATAGTCAAAAGATCTTAATACAGATAAATAAAAAAAATATTATAATATGATAGTCAAATATTACGTAAAATATTGAAAAGGAAAAACAGAATAAAAATAATTATACCTAAGCATTGATATGTCAAAGACAACATTTAAAAACAAAACAAAACATGGCCAAAAAATCTAAAAAAAATAAACTTAATTAATGAAAGTTACTTATTACGTAAAATACTGAAAAAAATAAGCTATATATATTAAATTATGTAACAAAATAGAATAAAAAAAATAATTACGAAATCTGACATCACACATTAATATTCTGCCCGCGAATTTATTTAACATATATTTTATTTTAGCGCGTAACGACGCCAGAGAAAATGTCTGAACGAAAGTGAAAAGGAACGTGTTGTTTAAAGACGCTTACTTCCGATAACAAACTTACAGAGTATACACGTCTACCACAGATTATATAAAAAAGGTTCACACAAAAAAGTATTTAATGATAATTATAAAAATATAATTTAATATATTCGTGTATTTAAGTGTAGTCATGTGTTTATTGTGAGTGTCGTGCATTACAAATTATGGCGGGAATAATCAATTTCAAAATACGCAGAAGATTAGTTATTATATTTTTTCTATTCGCTCTGGATGTAATGTGTTCGGAAATTGAGAACGACGTGTTGAATTTACAAGAAGATTTAGATATAGCGTCGGATAGACGGAGGCCGAATGGACAGGAAAAAGAAATATTATTATTGGACGCGCTCGGAAGAAGGAAAGGACCGTATCAGAATCAATACACTTCATCACAGGAAGACGATTCTATAATGGATTTATTAGGAAAAAGTAAGTATATATTAATAAGGTTGTAAGCTAAATAAAATCGTTTCGTTACTTAGTTTTTAGGATTTAAGCGAAAACTTTTATAACATTAAAATTAAAAACAAATATTTTTTTATATATGGCTATGTATTATAATAAAATAAAGTTGAAACGTTGAAATACATATATTAAACCTTATATTTTCGTTTAGAAGTATGTTTATGTCTGTAATATTTAATTTGCGATGATAGTCTGCTCAAAACTGATATTTGCATTTTATGTCAATGCTTTTTAAAATTAATTATATAGATAATTAATTTAATCTGTGGGCCATAAAATAATTATTAACGAAAAATCGAAAGTAGAAGAAACAAACTAAGTATTACTACTTCCTATTTTCAATTAAAACTTTATTTACATTGCTTTACGTAGTCAGAATTATTATTTACTATTTACTTTTATTTTAATGTTCTTACAAATAATATATTAATAATAATATATATTATGATACAATTACTGATTATTTTTTATATTAGTGCGAAAAACTTTATATTTATTGTTTATATTCTAATATTTGATTTATAAGCATTGCATGTTCTGATTGGGTTTAGAGAGATATAAAAAAGATATAGTAATTTATTGACAACGACATCTAGCGTCTGTATTCGGAACTTCATATGTATTATTATGTGCGACTATTATGATTTGTTCCGGAAAAAAATAAAGAAATTCAGGGATAATTTATATCATATATCTTATTGTTATGTTCAAGCTATAATATTATTAAGTTTCATTGAAATCCATTAAGTAGTTTTTGTGTTATAAAGTAACAAACATAGCCAGGAAATTTATTATATTTAATATTAGAATGGTAAAGAGGAATCTTGTTGACTTAATCACATTTATATAGTAGTAATTATATATGATAGTTGGTAATCATCAAAGAAATAAGATCAGAAACTACTTATATACATAATAATTGAATATTTTCTAAAACAAAAATAGAAATAGCAAGTGGATATCACAAGGAAATGTTTAAAAAATAATTCTGTTAGCATTTGTGGAATATATATGGCAATATCTTTTCATTATATGTTCTCATCTAACCATACATGTTTACCCCAAGTTTGCACTACATACTCAGCGTTTTCCGTTTCTCTCAATAACATAATACTATTAATTTATGAAATACTATTTACTCGCAATATTTCGTAATTACGTGAACTCAGACTAATATTTATTTATAAGAATGTATACCTAAATATAGTTCCATAGACCAAAAGGGGGGTAGGTTAACAATCCATTTTAACACACGCAAACTTTAATTAATCTCTATACATAATGCAGTTAACTTTTAACATTAAGTTAATATTTAAACCGAGATCAAAGCTTTCTATTTCATTCTAACGATGCCAGTCTGCGAAAGTTAATCAAATAGTAATGACTTCCTTAAAATCAGGATAACTGAATATAAAGAAAGTAAGGGAAAACATTAGTTTTACGAATATATACTTTAAATATATTATAATAAAGATTATTATTCATTAAACTTGTTGTAATTATCAATTATTTAAAATGATTATGTGTCTTATTGTTGGGTCGAAAATTTTATTAATTTTTTGTTATATATAACTAAGCCATTTTGTTATTTCAACAAATATACATTTTACTTTGTTAAACAAATATACGTAATTTTTATATAAATGTATATATTTTTCATTATTTGTTTTTTTCTATGAGGTAACAGGCTCACGCGATTCGGTGAACGCAAATCGGTTTTCACCTGCGCGTGCGCAACACCAAGCCAACTATTAAATCATGAGGCTATTGTATACTTAATTTATACTTAGAAAGCGAAATTATTGATTTATTATAGATGATCATTGACTTGATTCAATAATACATAGTCAGTACAAAATTCAATCATTTTGATATACATATATAGCTTTTTAATGTACCTACATCATAGCTATATTCAAGCTATTTAAATCTTACATACTATTAAGCATTAAGCAATATTTTTTAAACTTATACATGAATATATATATGAATACTATACTTATACATGAATATAATATACGTAATTATACTCGCTTATACAGGGTGACTGGTGAATTACTATCAATATTTAAAGAGAATACTCGGTACATGATTCTCATTCGAATTATGTATAAAAAATAGGCACTTAATTTTTGACAAAATTTCCGTATAAATAAATAAAGGGTGGACACGTTCCAAGTGTTTAAGTGTGGACGCGTGCGGCGGCGTGCTGATACTACACTACGTCACGACACGCGTATGTGTGTGTGTGTGTGTGTATACCTAATCTGTAGGGTGTTCACACGATGCGTAATTAATTACATAACTTTTGGTTAACTTTACATAGAAGTTTATTAATATTTATGTTATATTAATTTTTATTTTGTCATATATGATCGTCAAATATCACGTCCTCAAGTATCGATAGTAATTCACCAGTCACCCTGTATATATGTTAATTTCTGTTCCAGTGATACCACAAACTTGTCGGTACAGAGGTGCAAGGTACGCGTGTGCACTCAGTATCTCCTGTGTTCTTGGAGGTGGGAAACCCTTGGATTTATGCTCTGGAGGCATGATTTGGTCGTGTTGTGTGGATAAAGAGACAACAGAACGACCTACAGAAGTGGCGCCACCTGTACACAACGCGAGTGAGTTAAACAAATATATTATTACTATAACATATTCAAAACTTACGTAAATTTCTATAGAATAAGGCTACTGTTACACATGCTTTTTTTTAAGTACGAATTTAGACACCACTGATATAGTGAAGAAAAACATAATGAGGAAACCTGGACGTTTAATTTCATAATTATAAGTTTGAAATCACCAACCCATCAAGCAAGCGTGGTGATTAATGCTCAAACCTTCTCCATGTGAGAAGAGGCCTTACAACAGTGGGCTCTGATAGACTGATGATGTATGCTTTGATTGAGCACGTACTGTTTACTAGCATGTGTAACAGTAGCCTTATTTCTTGAACTAAATACTCGTAAAATTAAATTAATATATAACTTATTTAACTTAATACACAATTTAACTTTATGTCAATAATATTGTGCTTACAAATTACCTAATTATTAATTGTTATGTATTAATACAATAATTCTTTGTGTTAAAGATAAGTTCTTCGACACTTCTCAGTGTGTACACAACTTTATTTTTATTAAAATTTTATATTAGTATATACGTCATTAGTATTCTTACCGTGGTTAGCATTACCGAACTTAATACAAATATTTTCTAGTATTCTATATATGTATTTTTTCACTTAATATTGTACGTATCAAAAACTACATTTTCGTAATTTATATGTCTATAGAACAGTGTTATACATATATTATATCTTATATGCATACACTACAAATATTTTAATTAACATATAATTTATAAACTAGTTCTTTAACCTGATTTCGCTTAAAAAGCCCCTGATTTTTTAGTAAAAAGTAATCATCGTGTTATTAAGATTTAGTTACATTTGTACCAAAATACACGGAAATCTTTCGACTAGTTTATGTATAATGAAGTAACAAACGAACAAACATACATTATAATATGAAAATCACGCAATAGTGATATTAAAGAGTCAAGAAATCTATTATTTGTAAAGACCAATATAATTCTTTTGTTCTTAAATGTGACCCACATTTTGTAACAAAAGTTGCCAAAACTTAGAGATTTATTAAGAAACGGTAACAATGGAATTACTCTGTACTTAATTTGTTTAGTTTTTACTATGAAACTATACGTTTGTAGTTAGGGAGTTGAGTTGTAAGGAAAACACAGTTAGTAATACATATATATATTACTAGCTTTCCGCCCGCAGCTTCGCCCGCATGGAGTTCGGTTATATCGCGTTTCCAAGAGAACCTTTCAAAACTTCTGGGATAAAAACTATCCTATGTTCTTTCTCAAGGTCAACTCCATCTCTGTACCAAATTTCATTAAAATTAGTTCAGTGGTTTAGGCGTGAAAGCGTAACAGACAGACAGACATAGTTACTTTCGCATTTATAATATTAGTAGTGATTATTTTAGTCTCAATTATTTCTATTAATATTATATTTTTTACTACATATGATTGTTACTCAATCGGTAGAAATATTGAAAAATTTATTACCATTTTAACCTAACTATACGTTTAAAAGTCGTGACTCGTGCAAAGTCAAGGGTTAATGCTAGTCATAGATAATATCTTAGTTAACCTCGTAACCGGAAATGGAAATTTTATTATAATTATCTCACACAACATCACAGTGTTATTTCACTTTCTCAAAATTGTTATTTTTTTTATGTAAGTCGAATGTCGGGTCTTAGTGACCCGGTTTAATTACGTAATCGACGACGGGTTAAAAAATGAACGCATTTCAATCAATGGGTTAAAAATATTAATTAAGTCATTTAAATGAGGAAGACTTGCGAAAATCTTAGATCTCATTTTTCTTTGAAATATCGTCATCATCATCAGCCTATCAGAGCCCACTGCTGAGCTGTCTCTTCTCACATGGAGAAGATTTGAGCATTAATAACCACGCTTGCTTGACGGGTTGGTGATTTCAAACTTATCATTTAAAATTATAAGTGCAGGTTACCTCGCGATTAAAATATTATTAAATATATTACAAATGTATATATAATTATATGTTTTAACATTGACGTACAGCTTGAAGTTAAACAAAATAGAATGATTAGGTGAAATTCGGTGAAAGCGTTAACTGACCGAGGTTAACACAATAGTAGAAAAAAAACTTAATCGTATCCGGTCGTTGGATAGATTGGAAAGTATTGTGTTTCCCCTAATTATGTTATTTACAAGTACTCGTTACTTGTATCTCGATACTTGGTGTAAATAAACTTATATTTTTAGCATTACTACGCGTTTTTTATTATTTTAAACTACATACTACTTTGAAACCATGATCACATCTCGTCTGACTGTAAAAAGTAACTGAAACGTCGGGAGATCGTAGTTTTTAAAAGAGAAGAAGTCTCTCATCATTCCATGTATTCACGGTGCGGGTGTCGGGTCCATCGTTGTAGTGAGAGGAGCTTCAACAGTGACTGGGACTTGTGACCTAGGTGTAGGTTTAATATATATAGAGAGACGAAACCTCTCATCATTCCATGTATTCACGGTGCGTGTGTCGGGTCCATCGTTGTAGTGAGAGGAGCTTCAACAGTGACTGGGACTTGTGACCCAGGTGTAGGTTTAATATATATAGAGAGACGAAACCTCTCATCATTCCATGTATTCACGGTGCGTGTGTCGGGTCCATCGTTGTAGTGAGAGGAGCTTCAACAGTGACTGGGACTTGTGACCCAGGTGTAGGTTTAATATATATAGAGAGACGAAACCTCTCATCATTCCATGTATTCACGGTGCGTGTGTCGGGTCCATCGTTGTAGTGAGAGGAGCTTCAACAGTGACTGGGACTTGTGACCCAGGTGTAGGTTTAAGGGACCCCTATCTAACGCGTTAAACGCTCACCTTCACTGTACATTGTACAAGCTCCTCTCTCTATCTAAATTGAAAAAAAAACCTATTAGGCCTGTCTTCGAAGTACATTCCAAGAATAGAAATAATGAAACAGGAGTAGTAATTCGAATATATTAGTTTCATTTAAATGAATCGCGAAGTCTTATACAATACTTGGTACGTAAGGAAACTTACTAAAAATTCATTTAAGTAAGTATTATATATTAACTAATATATTCATAGTTACGCATTCAGGAAGTTTTAAAACGGAAATTAGTATTGCACTAGTATTATACGTAATTTTTATATTACTCATAAAAAATACACGTACGTAAGAAGTTACTATGTAATTATGTGAAAGTTTAAGTACTTGGTTTGTAATAGACGCCTAATATATGTAGAATTTAACGATAATTAAGGCAGTTTTATTGGAATTTTAATATTTATATTTAGGATTCTAAAAAAAAAACCTTTAAAATATAGTTGTCTTATAAAGCCACGTATTTTAAATAACATATCAAACTTTAACTAGAACAAACTAATTATTATCTAAAAGCATAATACCTTAAATAAATTAAATTAAATTTACAAATACATAAGTCCTATTTTGCCTTATATATACATATAATTATTCAATTAGTACATTACTTTTTCTTACACTTTACATACTCGTATAATCCTAACTATGATTTTTCATCGTTACTTGATACGGACAGTTTCCAAGTTTACTTTTATAAAACTTGTTTATGAAATATAAGGTATATTAAATTTAAAAAAATGTGTAAAGTTTGAAGCAAAGCCGCGGTATGAGCACTAAGTTATAGACTATAGTTGATGTTTAAAATAGAATGATTTCACTTGTTTAATTTGTTTATAATTATAATATTAGGTAATAAAAACGTTTTCGGATTTATTTCTCGATTATGTTTTACATTTTGATATCATTAAGAAGTCTCAGTGATCATCAGTAGGTATTTCTGTTTTCTATCAAAAACTATAGAAAGCATTATTTAATTCATAAATATATTTTAAGTAATATTCCTATTTTTTAAGTTCAACTCGTTAATTTTTTCAAAAATTAAGTTTTGGTACAACAAAAAATATTAAATAGGTAAATTTAAAACAGGTGATCTTATTGAACTGATCGGGACATTTCCCCACGAGACGTACGACTATCAAACAAACACACAATACGAAGATCCAATCATCATTTACACGGAGGCAAACCGGCCCAAACCGCACAAACCGACAGACCGGCCGAAACCGGCACAAAGCGGTTCGAACCGGCCCAAACCGGTTTGGGACACAGACTACAATCACTACTACCACGTTAAACCCTCGTACCACGAGAGCACAACACACACAGACGATTTTTACACGGAGAGTGTAGGTGATAGGCCCGGTGATGATGATTATGTGCCAGTGCACAGTGCTCAGAAGCCGATGAGGCCTAGCTATCCCGGTGAGATGTTTGTTATAATAATAAATGTTTTGTGTGAACACTGACGAACTAAATACATACATTCAGACAATAGAATAAATATCAGGACACGAAAATTCTACCTTGGCTATCATATAATAGTGTCTGTAACAAATTCAGATAGTAGGTAGATAAATAATGTTTGTGAATTCAGTCTACGTTGAAGCAGTAAATTGTGTGCCACAAGTTCAATGTTTTATTTCATTATTACGCATAAATATAATATTTTGGCGACGAATTAGCAATCCACGCGTCAAATAGTGTTTTTGTGAACTTTGTGAGTAAAAATATAATGACGTCGAGTGCAAATATCATGTTTGGTGGTAACCTCGTGTTCGATCATCTTGCACAGGAATGGAGCATTTTTATAAGCCGTTTTGAACAATATTGCAAGGCAAATAATATTACCGACGCAAATGACAAAGCTGGTATTCAACGGCGTGCACTGTTACTGACTGCTTTAGTGGAAGACACATACGTCGCAAAAGATTTGGTTTTCCCTAGGGCCTAGACAATGCAGATTTTGGAGTGTTGTTGCAAAAGTTAAATAGTCATTTTCTGTCAAAAAAAGTGATATTACCTGTTTTTTTGTCATTATGAGCCAATATGAACCTCATGTAATACAAAACATAATCAAAATTATCTCTATATCAGAACATAAACATCATGTACAGTAGAATGATCAAATACAGAATCTCCTTTCTTTTAAGTCGGTTAAAATATTATGCTTACAGTGAAACTCAGTTCGTCAGTGTTCATAGAAATTAATTTCTCTTCTGCTTCTAAAACTGCACTGCGTTTTCATAATCATCATGCACCAATTTAAATAACACTTAAATACAATAACATAGTCGATTTTGGTTGAAGCAACATTATATCATAAACTCATCGTTTCATAAACTCATCATCGTTTCATCATCATCATTTCATCACCAGGTTGCGGTGAACACTACACCCGGTCGAACCGGATAGTTGGTGGTCATTCGACCGGTTTCGGTTCTCATCCGTGGCAAGCAGCTCTCATCAAATCCGGTTTCCTCAGTAAGAAGCTGGCTTGTGGAGGAGCTTTGATATCTGACAGATGGGTCATTACAGCCGCTCATTGTGTAGCCACGTAAGTTTATAATGAACATATTATTAGCTCTAAAAATTAATCTAGTTTTAAATACCAAATATATGTTTATATAATTCATTGCAAAAATATATATTGCATCATCCAATGTGAATAAGATTTGACGAAATTATGAGCTCATGATGTCAGCCTTTTCAATTAGAAGATTTCATTATTCTTCGAATCATGCTAGGTGGCAAAAATCTTTGAAAAACCCACATTTGTCTACATAAACAGTAATTTTCTTTGAAAACCATATCCAACAGAAAGCTCTTTCTTTGTTATAACAAAATTATCTGATAATTCCATATATCTTGATGTAAGACCTTGAAATTCAAACCTTAGTATGTTTATCTTGTAATCTTTATATTTTCAGTACTCCTAACTCCCAACTGCGGGTTCGTCTTGGTGAGTGGGATGTTCGGGATGCTGGTGAAAGATACTCGCACGAAGAGTTCGCTGTTCAACGAAAAGAGGTCCATCCTTCATACGAACCTTCGGACTTTAGGAATGACGTGGCCTTGGTGCAGTTGGAGAGGGGGGTGGTGTTTAAACAACATATACTGCCGGTAAGATATAGATGGACAGATGGGTAAGTGGGTGGATGGAAATCAAAGAAAGAGCGTAATAGATGAATAAGGATGGGTATATTGGAGAAAAGATATGGACGAAAAATATAGCGAAAAAAAGACTGCTGCATAAAAATCTCCATAGAATCAAAAAAGAACATAAATATTGAAAGTATTACGCTTCTAATGCTTATTAAGATGTTTCAACATTCAGTAATATCTCCATACAAATATAACCAATCAAAACATAACTCTATTTGGTTAGCAATAAGAATAATTAGGAATTCTTTTTATTGTTTATAGGTCTGTCTACCACAAAAGCAAATGAAGTTAGCCGGGAAAATGGCGACCGTGGCTGGCTGGGGACGTACAAGACACGGTCAGAGTACAGTCCCATCAGTGTTACAGGTAAGAGAGACGAAACCTCTCATCATTCCATGTATTCACGGTTCGTGTGTCGGGTCCATCGTTGTAGTGAGAGGAGCTTCAACAGTGACTGGGACTTGCGACCCAGGTGTAGGTTTAATATATATAGAGAGACGAAACCTCTCATCATTCCATGTATTCACGGTGCGTGTGTCGGGTCCATCGTTGTAGTAGTGAGAGGAGCTTCAACAGTGACTGGGACTTGCGACCCAGGTGTAGGTTTAATATGTATAGAGAGACGAAACCTCTCATCATTCCATGTATTCACGGTGCGTGTGTCGGGTCCATCGTTGTAGAGAGAGGAGCTTCAACAGTGACTGGGACTTGGGACCCAGGTGTAGGTTTAATATATATAGAGAGACGAAACCTCTCATCATTCCATGTATTCACGGTGCGTGTGTCGGGTCCATCGTTGTAGAGAGAGGAGCTTCAACAGTGACTGGGACTTGTGACCCAGGTGTAGGTTTAAGGGACCCTATCTAACGCGCGTTAAACGCTCACCTCCATTGTCCAAGTTCCACTCTCTACTTAACCAAATTTGAAAAGAATCTACATTATTATTATGAGAAATATGTAAGAAGCTTTTATTTTTGTGCATGTATATATATTATTAGCACATTAATGCAGATAAAATAATGATCAAAATATCCATAGAATCATAATCTTCTCTTTAGAATAATGTCTTTACATTACTCTCAAGAAACTAAATTTAAGAGCAAATCTGTAATAAACGACAAATCTGCCATAATTTATTAAGTCGTCTTAACGATTTTCAATAATATTTCATATATTTGATATAATTATTAACTTCTTATTACTACCACAATCAAATTAAATCACGATAAACAAGAAGTAATACAACATAACACACATAAAAAGACTTATAATGGAAAAATCTCTACGTATTATTACAACTGGTTCAAATAACATGTTTTATATGTATACATAATAATTTATGGACATATATATTACAAATATGCCAATGGTATCCTTATCTCATATATATATTTATTGTATCCTATTTTCTTGTGTCAGGAGGTCGATGTTGAGGTGATCCCCAATGAGCGTTGTCAGCGTTGGTTCAGAGCGGCCGGCAGGAGAGAGACCATACACGACGTGTTCCTCTGTGCGGGATATAAAGAGGTCAGATTGTTATTTATACATACTAGTTGATGCCTGTAACGTTGTTCATGTTGACTTATATAAAAATGATGTTGTGACCAATTGGAAGAGATATCTGTAATCTATCCTAGTTTATTATAAATTGTTATATTGATTAACTGGAACATCTAGTATCTACAATTTGTCACTCGTGTCTTCAATTCTCTATATAATTGTCATGACGTGTTCCAATCAAAACTACACTGAAATTTTGGATGAATTATATCCTATGTCCTATTCTGATCCCTGAGTCATATCACTGAAAAGTTTTATCGAAATGAGTTTAGTAGTGTTTTAGTAAAACAGCAACATACATCTCTTCATTGTAACAAACGTTTGCGTGTAATACAAGTATTATCTTAATATAATAACGTAAGGCAAAAACTGGGATTGCTTTTTCAGACAATTTTCTGAGATTAAAAGAAAAATAAAGAAAGATGAAGCTTTGCCTACACAGAATCAAAACTGTTATGTAAAATATGAATTTCCGTCTGTATATAAACTGATGTTTGCATACTCACTACATACGTAGTGTTAACTTTCACTCTCAAATCATCACATAATAGAAATAAAGTAGTCTAATGAATGAGAATTTATGCTTGTAGTAATATCACGTTCTAGAAACTTAACAAATTAAGCTTATCTTAATTTTTATATTAACTTGAGTCTTTAATCAGTAAACAACCTATAATATGAGTGTAGGTTCAAAATTCCACTTTATCTTTTCGTGTAGCTCAATAAAATGCCATATTATATTTTATTAAACTCTCTATTGATTTAGAGGGCATATATGACAGTGATTAGAGCTGAGCCCACCACGCAAAAACTCAAGATATACAATTCATACATTATAGTATGTCATATATAGAAATTTAGAAGTCAATAATTTTCTCAACGAAAAAACATCATATCCTTCTATACTTCCAGGGTGGCAGAGACTCGTGTCAGGGCGACAGCGGAGGCCCACTGACTTTGAAATACGAGGGGCGAAGCACCCTTATAGGGCTAGTATCATGGGGCATTGGCTGTGGCCGGGAACATCTGCCCGGAGTTTACACTAACATACAGAAATTCGTGCCTTGGATCGACAAATTAATTAATCCATAAATAAGTTTAATGAAACATTAATTTATATTTAATATTAAAGTTACCGAATTATTGTTGGAGTTAAATTTTTTGTTAGCAACCGTGGTTTGAACCTGAGATTTGTAAATTAAACCTTACAAATCTTGAGGAATTATAATTTTAATAATATAAGTATGTGAATTTTAATAAAATTATTTGTTTAAATTCTTTTAAATTATCAAATTTTCATTCATAGTTGACAGTTTTTTAATTTATCTCCAAATTTTGTCTTTATATTACATTATTATGAAAATATGAAGTTTTTTTTTGTAGACAATTATTTTTTTTACAAAGTGTTTTATGAAACTAATTTTTTGTTACGTTTAAATATTAAAAATATGTATCAAGAAAAAGAAATTATTAATATATATTTAACAAACACACACATTTATATATATGTGTTAATTTTATTTCTTTGTTATTTTGTTATTCAATGTAAATAGGTGCTAAAAAGTGAGTCTTGCAAGTAAGTTTGAAATGTAAAATAATATATTTTTTAATATTTTTATAATGTAGATTATATATTTTTGTATTAATTTATATTATTGCCATTAAAATAATTAAATGGCGATATAATTTTATTGATTATTTTATAGTTATTGGCGTTCTCTGATCAACAAATCCTAAATTAGGATTCGACCACGTGGTCTCAAATTTAGTTCGTATTTATTTATTTGTACAATTTATTTTTAAATATATATGTTTTTTTTAATAAAAATTATTTTTTATTACAAGAAGTTTCTACTTTTCTTCAGATATTTTATTATTTAAAACAATTTAATTACATTCGTCCAACAAATGGTAAATTACATATATACATATATATTTTTTCTATATGACAACAACTTAATGTCGTTTTTAAAGTTAACTGTCTAACTAAAGATTTATCCTATTTAATTTTTATGTTTTCCTCGTATTTTTAAACAATAAAATATTGGTCTTCTTAATAAAAAAATCCCATATAACCCACGACACGGTAAATTCAATTCTTAAACAAAAAAAATAAATAAAAGACATAAGTTTGTACAGTGGTTGTTTTAAAATAAACATAAAAAAAGTTCTTAAAAACATTTTAAATATGTAATATAATAATTTTGTTAATATGTTAGTAATATTTTTTTAACAAACTGACCCATTAAGTAAAGATATCAAATTTATTATTGGGAGCGCCATCTACACAACGACGTTGGAAGTTTTGGGAAATGTGTATATGTCATAACTTTATATAGAAAGTTATAACAGTTGGAGACAGTTGTATAAGTCTAATAGATTTTAAAGTACATATGTATTGCTTTCTAAAGAAATATATAATATGTGAATTAAATATTTGTTAATGTCCTTCGCTTAATAACAACTAGGAAAAGCGCCATCTACACTATAGAGCATGAACTTATTGTAACACTGAAAATTGTTAACAAAAAATATCATAGATGGGGTTAGTAGTAATAATGGAAATAAAAATTAATGCATATTAATTAAATAATTAATATTCTTGAGTTATTTCTTAATAAATGTTCTTATTATTGGATTCTATTAATGACTGATACAAATTCTATATTTTAACTTATATAATATATTTGTATTACTAAAATCTAAGTTGAATTTTATAGATTAACAATGAAAAAAAGTATTACAATTCCAAACTGCACATATTTTTTGATATTTTATACCTATATACAAAACAAGATCCCGTTGATGTCTTTTGTATGCAAAATTGAAACATCAAAACGACATATTGTATCATTTGTAAGTAATAAAATTCATATAAACAGGGTGACTGGTGAATTACTATCAATATTTAAGGAGAATACTCGGTACATGATTCTCATTCGAATTATGTAAAAAAATAGGTACTTAATTTTTAACCAAATTTCCGTATAAATAAATAAAGTGTTGACACGTTCCAAGTGTTCCAAGTGTGGACGCGAGCGGCGGCGTGCTGATACAACACTACGCCGCCGCTCGCGAGTGTGTGAGTGTGTGTGTATAGCTAATCTGTAGGGTGTTCACACGATGCGTAATTAATTACATAACTTTTGGTAAACTTTACTAAGAAGTTTATTAATATTTATGTTATATTAATTTTTATTTTGTCATATATGATCGTCAAATATCACGTCCTCAAATATCGATAGTAATTCACCAGTCACCCTGTATATATTATTATGAGAAATATTAGTATGTTAGTAAAAATTATAATTGAGATATTGAAAATAATGATAATTAAGTTGCGTAGAAACGATACCTTAGAATAACTCAGTAAACAAGAAAGAAACAGGATTGTGATGTATCAGAAAATGCTTTGCTTTTATAAATATGTATATAATAATTATTACTACTAACTTACTAACATACTTATATACATATATATTAAAACAAAGTGTACTTACAAGACACGTATAATACATATGGATTGATATTTTAATTGTATGTTTTTTAAATATATATAAAACACAGAATAATTAACTCTTACTCCAATTATAATAAAGTTCATTTTCATTTGACATATTGAGATATTGATTTAAAGATGCATTCAAACATATCAAGTTTAATCTTGCCATTGTATTTTAAACCTTATTTATAATTAAAAATAAGGTTTAATATCGTATGTATGTATTATGTAGCGTATTTTAAAACCTGATTCTCCAGGTTCTAAAAATGTCTCGCGTTGAAAAATAATTGTAAATGATTGTTACTTTTGTTATTTAAGTTAATTATATGTCTTCTTTTACCTGGCAATTTCCCAGTTTTAGCCAGGGTTTGCCTTACATGTTGTGAATAATTTTGGCTAATTGTTTTTACGACCGGCCGCCTGCCTGACATCAACCCTCTTTGGGAATGCATTAATCAGTGATGTCTAAATACTCTTAGAATGTAGATATGACTCGGAAAAATCACATTGGTACTTGCGAGGATCGAACCCGCTCCCTCATGTACGAGAGGCGGACCCTTTAACCACTAGGTCACCACTGAATTATAATAAGTATAAATCCATTTCGATATCAAAAATAATTACTGATAAATTAATAATTATGTTATTTATAATTTAATTTAATTTTACTAAAAAACCTAAAAAATGTAGACTAAAGAATGTAATTCAACAAAATAACATATTATTTTGATTTTTTATCATTATTAAAATCTCTATACACATAATTGGATTAGTTCTAGAAGTATATGTATATTAATATGTATGTTTCCGTCGTACTAAATGAGTTTTAAATGAATAAGGTCACTGACCTACCTCACTAATGACTTTATTTTTTGGGTCAAATTTTATCTAAACTAATTACTATAAACTACGCAACATATACATATATCTCTATACAGGGTGACTGGTGAATTACTATCGATATTTTAGGACGTGATATTTGACGATCATATATGACAGAATAAAAATTAATATAACATAAATATTAATAAACTTTTAAGTAAAGTTAACCAAAAGTTATGTAATTAATTACGCATCGTATGAACACCCTACAGATTAGGTATACACACACACACACACACACACACACATACGCATGTCGTGACGTGGTGTTGTATCAGCACGCCGCCGCACGCGTCCACACTTGAACACTTGGAACGTGTCAACACTTTACTTATTTATACGGAAATTTTGTCAAAAATTAAGTACCTATTTTTTTTACATAATTCGAATGAGAATCATGTACCGAGTATGCTCCTTAAATATTGATAGTAATTCACCAGTCACCCTGTATATATAATTATTCTGTGAGTGTGTATGTCACTGAACTTTTCTCAAACTGGACCGATTTTAATGAAATTTTGTGTGTGTTCAAAGGGAATGGTTTAGATTCACAATTTTGTCCGCTGGACAATGTTTTTTTAATTAATTTTTAATTTATTAGTAGTTGTTGATACAAACGTTTTTTTTTTGACATTAGATTTGACAACTAACTAATATGTCAATCATTCTGTCACGCTTCAAGACACGGAGATTTATGGCTTTAATAGGTAAACTCCAAAAATATAAATAAAAAAACGTAACAGATATATCTTAATTATAGGGCGATAAGAAGTTCGCCAGGTCTTCTAGTATTATTCTATATTATTGATCCATTTTATTCCAAACACTTGAAGTACAATACTTACGTCATTTGTAGATTTTTTTAAAGATTTTATTTTGTGAATTTTAATGAATTCAACAATTCTCTTCTTAATAAGGGCAAGAGACGAAACCTCTCATCATTCCATGTATTCACGGTGCGTGTGTCGGGTCCATCGTTGTAGTGAGAGGAGCTTCAACAGTGACTGGGACTTGTGACCCAGGTGTAGGTTTAATATATATAGAGAGACGAAACCTCTCATCATTCCATGTATTCACGGTGCGTGTGTCGGGTCCATCGTTGTAGTGAGAGGAGCTTCAACAGTGACTGGGACTTGTGACCCAGGTGTAGGTTTAATATATATAGAGAGACGAAACCTCTCATCATTCCATGTATTCACGGTGCGTGTGTCGGGTCCATCGTTGTAGTGAGAGGAGCTTCAACAGTGACTGGGACTTGTGACCCAGGTGTAGGTTTAATATATATAGAGAGACGAAACCTCTCATCATTCCATGTATTCACGGTGCGTGTGTCGGGTCCATCGTTGTAGTGAGAGGAGCTTCAACAGTGACTGGGACTTGTGACCCAGGTGTAGGTTTAATATATATAGAGAGACGAAACCTCTCATCATTCCATGTATTCACGGTGCGTGTGTCGGGTCCATCGTTGTAGTGAGAGGAGCTTCAACAGTGACTGGGACTTGTGACCCAGGTGTAGGTTTAATATATATAGAGAGACGAAACCTCTCATCATTCCATGTATTCACGGTGCGTGTGTCGGGTCCATCGTTGTAGTGAGAGGAGCTTCAACAGTGACTGGGACTTGTGACCCAGGTGTAGGTTTAATATATATAGAGAGACGAAACCTCTCATCATTCCATGTATTCACGGTGCGTGTGTCGGGTCCATCGTTGTAGTGAGAGGAGCTTCAACAGTGACTGGGACTTGTGACCCAGGTGTAGGTTTAATATATATAGAGAGACGAAACCTCTCATCATTCCATGTATTCACGGTGCGTGTGTCGGGTCCATCGTTGTAGTGAGAGGAGCTTCAACAGTGACTGGGACTTGTGACCCAGGTTTAGGTTTAAGAGACCACTATATATAGTTATATCTACTTCATCATCATCCTATCAGAGCCCACTGCTGAGCAAAGGCCTCTTCACACATGGAGAAGGTTTTTTTTTATATATAAAAAGTTGCAAACAAGCAGACAGCCTACTAAATGGTCAGTAGTGACAGTCTCCCATGGACATCCACAACATAGATGTTGCAGATGCGTTGCCAACATTACTTGTGGAGGAAAAGGGAGGAAAGGGAATAAGGAAATACAAGGAAAGGTTGGGAACATGGAAAGGGCAACCGTCTCTCTCACTCATCGAACGAAACGCAGCCATTAGGCCTCGTTCTCGAATTTTGCGGGCAGCGGAGCGGCAGCGGCGGCGGCACGGAAACGCATACTGTTCCCCAAACTAACGGGCAGCGGGCACCGCTGTATTCGAGGGTCGGTCCATTTGATTATACGCGAAAGATCCTGCCGCTCCCGCTGCCGCTCCGCTGCCCGCAAAATTCGAGACCGAAGCCTTAAAGACTACTTCACGCCGATCTTCTGTGAGAGGGTGGTACTTCCACGGCCGAGACAGAACATGTTCGAACTGTAGTAACTAAACTATAGCTAGGCTCTACCACCAAAAAAATATTCGATTTGAGCACTAATCACCACGCTTGCTCAAGACGAGTTGGTGATTTGATATTTATAATTTGAAATTATAAGTCTAGGTTTCCTCACGATGTTTTCCTTCACCGCCTGTCAAATAAATTACTTATTACTAATTAAAATTTTAAAAGTATGTATTTTTAACTCATAAGGCTATTTTCTTTTTATGGTTTATTTTATAGTCTATGATATACGGCCTTATAAAATCATAAATGTCATTAAGGCTCTAAGAATCGTTTTATTTTAAATACATCAAGTTATTTATGGTTTTCTTGTCTGTATTTTCGTCTCAGACTAAATCAAGCAAAGTAATATAATTTGTAAACTCTCATATAAAGTATCGTTCATAAAACTTCAAATTAACCACAGATAGTTATA
Organism: Danaus chrysippus; assembly: GCA_916720795.1. Classification (NCBI taxonomy): domain Eukaryota; kingdom Metazoa; phylum Arthropoda; class Insecta; order Lepidoptera; family Nymphalidae; genus Danaus; species Danaus chrysippus. The sequence goes on from CAKASE010000070.1 coordinate 2,043,184, forward strand.
AAAACTCAACCTCTTTGCAACATCAAATCATTCCCGTTACGGCGGAACGAGTTTATCCTTTTCTGACATCATCTTAAATCGATTTTCGTCCGGCGAAAAAAAAAAAAAACCATCGATATACGACCTTTTTGCTCGCTCAAACCGGTCGAACGCGTCGCCACAGCTCAGTACCGAAGTCGACCTGACGGCGTACGGTCGCGATGCTATCGATCGAAAACGAATAGAACAATCAAATTCTAAATTCAAATTTAATTTCGAATGTATATACGTAATTTGAATTTCGAATAAGTATTAAACGAGGATGTAATGAGTTTGTTATGTTCAAAGGAATGTGGTATCAGTGTAAATGGACATAAGGACGTGTGTCGTGTGAATCTAGTTCTGTATTTGTGAGTGTTTAAAAATAAATTTTTCAAAAGGTAAGGCTTTGTTTCGTGCTTTAGTGTCTTGACCATGTGCATTTACATTTACATTCCCTTCATGTTATAAACTTTTATTATACAAATGATTTATATATACATAAGCTCTATTATACATTATTAATTAAGTTGTATAATATATTGTTTTTTATATAAATAGTGGTTCAATATTAAGTGAGGCCATTACATCAGTTCATTTGAAAGTAACGTAACTGTGATGGGGAAATTAACTTAATGTATTTGCTTAAGATTTTTTTTCTCATACGTTTTGTAACTTGAACAGAATTCTATTTATTTCTTAGTATATATATCGCAATACAAAAATAAAAAACAAATATTCTATTTATTGCAAAAGAATTAATAAATATTGTAAATAAAAATTATTATCTTCATATTAAAGAAAATGGGTCTTGCATAATGCATGATTAAAAATGGGTCCTTCGTCATGATCTATAATTAATTAATTATTAAAAAATTAAAAGCTAGGTCCGGTAACTAATACATTTGATACTCGCTACTGTGTCAATATTATATTACATTACATAATATAATATATAAATATAATTATTGATAAGTTTCATAATTGTTTAATTTTACAAATATTGAAAAAAAAATAAAGATTAAAAAAGATTAATAATGAATGTCACAGATTATAAATAAAACGAATTAAATATTACATAATAAAACAAAAAATATATTAAATAATAGAAATAACTTCTAAATTCCATTTATTCTATATATATAGTTTATTTTCAAGGAATTATTTGAATTGTTTTCAATACATGGCCGTGTTACAAGATATACGTTTTATCTTGTAAGATATAATTATAACAATTTACTAAATTATTAGATATCCGCCATATTTGATTTACTGTGTTGCCATAAAAAATATTCTTGTAAATAAATATATCTTGCTATAATATAAAATGGTTTCACGGATATTAAAATTAACGAACGTATAAAAAATATATTTTCTATATTTAAGTTATTTCATTAATGGCGATGTTTATAGTAATTGTTTATCTTGAATATGTATGAATAATAATATATATATATATATATATATATATATATATATATACATATATATATATATATACATATATATATATATATGATAGTCATTGATATATACGCTTCATCTATCAGTCCCTTCATTGAGTTACCGAGGACATAGACATATTATATACTAATAATGTATTAATACATTATTACATTTATTTATATTGAGATTGGCTGAATGAGTTAAATTTGTGTGCGATATAATTGTATGAGTATAAAAAATAACTATCTTGGTTTTTGTTTTACTTTGAGATTTAATATAATACTTAATTTAATCCAAAATCGTACTATTTACGGCCCATAAGCTATACATTTATAGAAACTAATTTATAATAAATATGATTTAAATAATGGAAGTTTAAAAAAATCAATACTATTACACAATTCTTATAAAAAAACATAATAGCAAGTTTGTATTACAATACAATATAGAATTTTTTGTTTAAATTACTTAAAAATATTAATAATTGATATTTTTATCACTTATTCTTAATAAAGAACAGGAATTATTTTATTAATCACTCAAAATACCTACCCCTAAATCCGAACTGTCATCCTACATTTGACAGGTGACAGTTAGTGAGTTAAGTTAGACCTATCAAAGAGTTTTATACAAAGGAGGTTGTATACAACAAGTTTTAATTTTTAAATGCGAAATATATTAAATATAAAAGTATGAAGCGAAGCTGAGATCAGGTTCTGAGTTCCGTGATGACGTCACCGCGTGGGCAGACAGTGGGCAGAGCAACCTTGGCTAGACAGATTAATGTTTATGCTAATAATATATTTACCGCCATTTTTGTATAATAGATTTGAATTTTAAGGATGTTTAAAATTATTAATTAATTAAACCTGACAATTTCTCATTTAGCCAGGGTTTGTCTTATTATTAATATTTAAATGAAAATAAGAGATATTTCGAATTTTTTTAAGAGGTTTTAATGTAACCGAAACGTCGGGAGTATGTAGTTTAAAATAATAAAAAACTCTTATTAATCCGAAAAATATTAGTTTCATTTAAATGAATACTCGCGAAATGTTTTAATCTCATTATTATTGTTTATTTATAAATATACTAATTATATGATTGTAATATTTAAATTGAATGCCACAAAAAGTCCCATGGCCACTTGATTGACCTTGTGGCCAATATGGCAGCACTGTTTGTCAATAGGTAATGCCACACGTGACACGGCCGATATAACTAGAACATAAAAGGTTTATATATTTTATATCTGTTATATATAAAAGAAAGTCGTGTTAGTTACACTATTTATAACTCAAGAACGACTGTACGGGTTGATGGAAATTAGTGGAGAGATAGATTAGAACAAGGAGAAGGACATAAATAATAAGTTGATCAAATCTAAAATCTTATCTACTGTCTTTTAGGAGGAATAGAGTTCGCCCATACAGCTATACATTTCTAATATTGAAAGTAACGCAGCCGAAGTCGGGATCAAAAACTTGTATAATATAAATCTAACACTTATCTTGTATAGTACTAGACCAATATTGATGAAACTTTAAACTCATATCCTGTTGAAATATGATTGCTATGAATATATAATATCATTAATAATGAAAATTATCATTTATATAGTGTTTTTAAACTGTTGCTGTTTAATGAGATGATTAAGATAAAAAACGTTATTTAATTAGGTTTTTTTTACATTAAAAGCCTTGAATTTTCGTTTACTCGAAAAACTTTAGGTATAAAGTTTTTGAATGATAATTGTACATTTGTATTATTAGATTTTACGTGGATATTTAAATGTGTAAAACTAGATTTTCCCAAGGTTTCATTTTTATGAAATGTCTACAATTGTCTTCGTAATTTAGGTGTCAAATATTTTGTTTTCCACTAGAGCCTATATTTAGAGCCTTATCTGACAAGATATGTTGAATAGGCACCAGCATAGTTAAATATACAATAATTTTCATCAATTCCTATACAGCCATCAAAGAATTTGTCACCGAAAATCTATTTTCCTGGTTTCAACCTCCAAAATACTATAAGGAAAATAGCTTAAAACACATAACTTAGTATGTGTCCATTGAAAACTCAATACAGTCAGTTACAATGTATTGGTTCAAAAACAAATGTTATTTTATTAATAAGTTACGTACAAACTTGTTGTTTTTGTAATAACTCGTTCTTAGGTATATATTTCGTACAGAAAACTAGGAGTTTTGAGTACTTACTTCAGATTAAAGTCTGGATTATACAAAAGAGTACCTTGTTATCCTACAAAGATAGGCAAAAATATATTAAATAACTAGCTTTCCGCTCTTTCCAAGAGAACTTTTCAGAAGTCTGGGATAAAACTATCCTATGTTCTTTCTCAAGGTCAACTGTATGTCTGTACCAATTTTCATTAAAATCACTTCAGTGGTTTAGGCGTGAAAGCTTAACAGACAGACAGACAGAGTTACTTTTGCATTTATAATATTAGTAGGGATTTATACCTTATCAGTGAGTGAGTCAGTTTAAGCCTTAAGTACACCATATTAGTCAAAACATATTTGGATTATGAGTTGAGTAAGAACGGCTATTTTAAGGTCATGTGCTATATTTTTTAAGTCAACTACATAAAGGTCGTTTGACTTATGTTTTTGGAAATGGTTTTAGAATTAAAAGAACTACAAGTTAAGTTAGTTAAATGAAACTAATATTATTCCAGACTTTTCTCTTGGAAACGCGATATAACCGAACTCCACGCGGGCAAAGCTGCGGGCGGAAAGCTAGTTAGTATATAATCATGATAACAAGAAAATTTTTATAGAAATATATTTTTAAATAAGACTAATATTATTTTTTGGCTTTGTTCGTCTGAAATCTATTTTCCTATCATCATTGTAACTCATTAAATACATAAAATGTTTTATATACAAACTAACAATTAATTGTTATTTATATATACATATATATAATTTTTTGTTTTCATGATTATAGAGTTATATTGGCTTATAATTATATTGATAATATCGTTCGATTTGGAGGTGAAACCGGGTGTTAATAATATATTACACACAAAAGTCTGTTTGTATGTTGAAGTAACTAGTCTAGATTGTATATATATAAAAGAAAGTCGTGTTAGTTACACTATTTATAACTCAAGAACGACTGTACGGGTTGATGGAAATTGGTGGAGAGATAGATTAGAACAAGGAGACGGACATAGGATATATAATTCTGTTCGATTGAAACTGAAAAGAAAAACATAATAAACTCCAATATCTAATTATTTACGGCCTCTAGGACGGAATAGAGTTCGCCCAGTCAGCTATACATATATTACTAACTAGAACACCCGGCAAACTTCGTATCGCCCTATAATCAAGAAATATCTGTTACGTTTTTTTATTTATATTTTTGGAGTTTACCTATTAAAGCCATAAATCTCCGTGTTTTGAAGTGCGACAGAATGATTGACATATTAGTTAGTTGTCAAATCTTATGTAAAAAAAACCTTTGTATGGGAATTAGAAAAGGCCTGTTTTTAGGGTTTTTCCCTAAAAACAAGTCGCGGGTAAAAACTAGTACATATATATATTCTTAAGATAATAAACTAGTTAGTATGAACCGTGAATGTAAGTGAATGTCTCTGTCTTACATAACTCAGAAACCGCTCCCTTTCATCACAACCAACGAACAGATATTAAGTATTACTTTAAACATACACTAACCTTTATCCACGACTTTGCTTATTTTATATGAGGTATAAAGAATAACTCTCGCTAATAAGGAGACTAATTTTAATACTTTTTCGTGGTTTTCAAACAAACGTAAATATATCAAATTATTTAATATACTTAAATAGTTGTAAAATTACGTATAACTCATTTGTATTTGAAATATATTTTGATTATAATAATTTGTAGATTATTGAATGAGATACGGGAAACAATACGTATGTAGTATGAGGCAGACTTGTGCTAAAGTTTTAGTAAAATTTTAAAGAATTAAAAATATTTTTTTCATCTAAATATCACGTATTTATTTCTTTGGATAATGTTTAACTAGTATCTTTACAACCGTTTAATATATAAGAAACCATTCTTCTTCTTCTACCTGACAATCTCCCACCTTTAGCCAAGGTCTGCCTTACATGTTGTGAACAGTTTTAGGTACAGCGTAAACTCCATATAACGACACTCGATTTAACGACAAACTCTCTAAAGCGTCGAAATAATTTGACTTTGGCTGGTTTAGCTTGTCTACCATTCAATGAAACACTCTATATAGCGTCACAGCCACTCTCCTCCTACCACTCCTAGCCCGCAATAAACTCCACTGTCGTAATCATGCATACCAAACTTTCCAAGAAATTCGTTCTTCACCAATATGCCTCAATATCGCAAGATATGAATAAAATGCGTAAAAAATACAACGACATTACTGGTGCAGCAAAACACGTCAAACAAAAACAACAGACTTTATAACATTCTTTTTTATGTACATAAGTACTAACAGTAGTCTGAAACAAACTTTGTCTTTCTAATTCTGATTTTTCTTCCCTCTATTTAACGGCAACTCTCTATAACGCACTAAAATGCATGGTCCCTTCAGTGTCGTTATATAGAGTTTACACTGTATTTGTTTTTACGACCGGCCACCTGCCTGACATCAACCCTCTTTGGGAATGCATTAATCAGTGATGTCTAAATACTCTTAGACAGTACATATGACTCGGAAAAATCGCATTGGTACTTGCCAGGGCCAGGGTCAAACCTGCCCCCTCGTGCATGAGAGGCGGGCCTTTTAACCACTAGGCTTAAGTATATAAAAAAAGCATATATTTCTCATTTATCGGACTATCTATTCAAACATGCACTTATGATATATAAGGTAAAAAATCATTAAACATAAAAAATAAGTCATTATCTTACAAAATCAATTTTGAAATATTAAAATACAGTAGGCGTGATGGCAACATATATCGTAATAATCCTTATATGTATATAGTTTTATATATAAATCAATATAAAAATAAGTTTGTCTGTATGTTGGTAGAGCCCAGTGGCGGCTGTACCTTAAGTGCGCTCGTGCGCTGAACCACCAATTCAAAAGATTTAAAAAATACAAAATATTACTTCATCTTTATTTTTAAATTACCATTTTAATATTTATTTTTAAAACATATAAAAACGTATAAAATTAATCTAATCATCTGATTATAGTCAAAAAGTTTGAGCGCTTTACTAAACTAATATCGTGCGCTTCGGCGAGTGCACGAGGACGGCTAATACATCTTGTATGAGATACGCATTAATACGCCTGACGCGTGAAACAAAAGATAGTTCATAGAAATGTACCGAGTAATGAGTCGGTTCTCGAGCGCCGCACGAGCGGCCGAAGATTACCGAGATCACCCGATGAATGACGAATTGGAATTGAAAAGATTCAAAACTTTTCTCCGAAATACCATGCACTTGCTAAATGCACTTTCTATGCTTAGTATTGAAAAAAATAATTTTATAAACAATACCCGATTTTAATAAAAAGGTGATTTAACATTTCGCTTCATAAAAATGTTGTCGAATTGATTTAATGTTTAAAAAATAAACATATTTTATGTAAATTGGTTTTTTGTTGTATTTTCTAATTTTAATATTTTATTAAAGTGCACCACCAGTTCGATAACCCACCAGCCGCCACTGGTAGAGCCTATCTGTGGTCATACTACAGCTCGAATATGTTCTGTCTCGACCGTAAGTACCACCCTCTCACAGAAGATCGGCGTCAAGTAGTCTTTAATGGCTGCGTTTCGTACGATGAGTGAGAGAAACGGTTGCCCTTTTCCCACCCTTTCCCTTTTTCCATCCTTTTCTCACAGTTTTCCCCAATCAATGGTGGCGTACATCCGCAAATCTATATTGCGGATTTAGATGTACTACCTCAATCAGGTAGACCGTCTCCTCGATTGCTCCCTTTAGAATAAAAAGCAAATGATTATCACTTTGGGTACAGCATTTTTTATTAACCCCGTTTATATGCACCATATTTTGTCTTCCATTATTTATAATACATAATAATTTATTTTTGACATATATATAACATAGCTTTCCGCCCGCAGCTTCGCCCGCGTGGAGTTCGGTTATATCGCGTTTCCAAGAGAACCTTTCAAAAGTCTGGGATAAAAACTATCCTGTTCTTTCTCAAAGTCAACTCTATCTCTGTACCAAATTTCATTAAAATCAGAAAGACAGTTACTTTCGCATTTATAGTATTAGTAGGGATAATATTCCTTGTATAACTTTAATCATTTATATATGTACTTTGATACGATAATATATATTTACATACATATATTACGGTTCTGTCATTTAGCAAAATTAATATCGCAATATCCTCAAAATATATGTAGGAGTTAAATTGATTCGAAATATCATTTTAATGTTTTTTCTCATCTCCATTTTTGGTTTCATACTTGACATACTTCGTTACCAAAAAAATAATCACTTAACTTCGACCCGTCTGTATTTGTACGAGTGGGTTTTTTCGTATGTTTATGTAATTCATTAAAATTTTAAAAGTAACATATTAAGTTAATAATTGAGTACAAGTGTATTATTTTTATATTTAACCTAAATACGTATAGTTATTAGTTTAAAATACATAAATCTTTATCATCATCATCATCATCCTATCAGAGCCCACTGCTGAGCTGCCTCTTCTCACATGGAGAAGGTTTGAGCATTAATCACCACGCTTGCCCAAGACGGGTTGGTGGTTTTAATCTTATAATTTGATATTATGAGTCCAGGTTTCCTAAAAATGTTTTCCTTCACCGTCCATCAGTGGTTTCTAAGTCTAATTCTTAGAACGTACTTCGAAGACAGCCCTAGTAGGTTCTTTTCAAATTAGACTAGGTAGAGAGAGAAGCTTGGACGGTGGAGGTGAGCGTATAACGCGTTAGATAGGGGTCCCTTAAACCTACACCTGGGTCACAAGTCCCAGTCACTATTGAAGCTCCTCTCACTACAACGTTGGACCCGACACACGCACCGTGAATACATGGAATGATGAGAGGTTTCGTCTCTCTATATATGTATATTAAACCTACACCTGGGTCACAAGTCCCAGTCACTGTTGAAGCTCCTCTCACTACAACGATGGACCCGACACACGCACCGTGAATACATGGAATGATGAGAGGTTTCGTCTCTCTATATATATTAAACCTACACCTGGGTCACAAGTCCCAGTCACTGTTGAAGCTCCTCTCACTACAACGTTGGACCCGACACACGCACCGTGAATACATGGAATGATGAGAGTTTTTCGTCTCTCTATATATATTAAACCTACACCTGGGTCACAAGTCCCAGTCACTGTTGAAGCTCCTCTCACTACAACGATGGACCCGACACACGCACCGTGAATACATGGAATGATGAGAGGTTTCGTCTCTCTATATATATTAAACCTACACCTGGGTCACAAGTCCCAGTCACTGTTGAAGCTCCTCTCACTACAACGATGGACCCGACACACGCACCGTGAATACATGGAATGATGAGAGGTTTCGTCTCTCTATATATATTAAACCTACACCTGGGTCACAAGTCCCAGTCACTGTTGAAGCTCCTCTCACTACAACGATGGACCCGACACACGCACCGTGAATACATGGAATGATGAGAGGTTTCGTCTCTCTATATATATTAAACCTACACCTGGGTCACAAGTCCCAGTCACTGTTGAAGCTCCTCTCACTACAACGATGGACCCGACACACGCACCGTGAATACATGGAATGATGAGAGGTTTCGTCTCTCTATATATATTAAACCTACACCTGGGTCACAAGTCCCAGTCACTGTTGAAGCTCCTCTCACTACAACGATGGACCCGACACACGCACCGTGAATACATGGAATGATGAGAGGTTTCGTCTCTCTATATATATTAAACCTACACCTGGGTCACAAGTCCCAGTCACTGTTGAAGCTCCTCTCACTACAACGATGGACCCGACACACGCACCGTGAATACATGGAATGATGAGAGGTTTCGTCTCTCTATATATATTAAACCTACACCTGGGTCACAAGTCCCAGTCACTGTTGAAGCTCCTCTCACTACAACGATGGACCCGACACACGCACCGTGAATACATGGAATGATGAGAGGTTTCGTCTCTCTATATATATTAAACCTACACCTGGGTCACAAGTCCCAGTCACTGTTGAAGCTCCTCTCACTACAACGATGGACCCGACACACGCACCGTGAATACATGGAATGATGAGAGGTTTCGTCTCTCTATATATATTAAACCTACACCTGGGTCACAAGTCCCAGTCACTGTTGAAGCTCCTCTCACTACAACGATGGACCCGACACACGCACCGTGAATACATGGAATGATGAGAGGTTTCATTTCTTCTCTTAGAAAGTACATATGACTCGGAAAAATCACATTGGTACTTGCCAGGATCGAACCTGCGCTCACATGCATGAGAGGCGAGCATTGAACACCTAGGCGACCACGACATTTTTGTTTATTATTAATAGCATTTACGCTGATATTTTTTTATTAATAGAAGACGATTTAAAAAATCTCTACCGTCTAAGCTCTTCTCTCTAACGAACCTTTGAAAAGAACAATTTATTCAATAAATATAGACGAAATCGCGGTCGCAAACTAGTATTTTATATATCTACAAGGATTCTCTTGTGACATCAGTGGGTGTAATGTACAAGGTGAAGACATTAACACCCACTGACGATTGTACCGGGTTCGATTCCTGACTTAGCTTGCTCTTTATTCCATATAAATATATATTTCTTATATATACTCAAAAGATATTTACTTAGTGATTTAAATAATCCATTAATTTTAAGTTTTTTTTACGCCATAGAGATTTGGAAAAACATGTTTTTTGTAGACAGACATAAGTTGACTAAAGTCCAAAGTTTGAGTTAGTGAGTTATTATTTGACTTTATTTTCAAAAAATGTCAAATTGATATTAAAAATATTGAGAGGAACATACAATTATTGTTTATTATACAAAGTTTTTAAAAACAAATTTATAAACGAGAAAAGTCAGGTATGAAACTTGTCCGTACAAATATTGCTCTTAACACACACACACACACACACACACACACACACACATACATATATGTATGTATGTATGTATATGTGAAATTTATAATTAATATGTCAATGTAATATATTTATAATAAATCAGGTCAACTAGAAAGATACTGAATAATTGATGAATTAGATAATCTCTGCTATTCGCAAGGAAGAAAAATATATCTTCATTCAATGGAAATAATACTTTGTATCATTAAAAACAAGGTCTATTTTCTAATAAACTATCATAATATATAACATGCAAAGTTATATCAAATTATGTTCAAGGGAAAACCAGCTTTATTGTCATACAAATAAGGCGTGGTTAATGAATATATCGCTTGCACGTCCTCGGCTCGAGGTCGTTCGTAATCACCTGTAACTTCTGCTTTAAAGGCCAGTTCACATGGAATAAACTTCTATCATAATAACAATTCCAAATTCAAATTCAAATTTTTTTGTTTGTTTTTTTTTTTTTAATTTTGCACTTGTAACAAAGCAGTGGTATTTAAGCATTATGCCAAAAAATATATGAAAAATATATAAAATAATTAACTTCTGTCTTTTATTAACAAATGTAGGCACGTCTTTAAGTAATGATGTCATCGTTTTAGTTTAGTATATGTGGGTGGTTAGTAAATACAGTGGCAACACCGATATTATCTGTACTTCCCACATATGAAGAGTAAAAATATATACAAAGTTAAAGAAAAAAATAAATAAAATAAAAATATTCTTGCCAATATCCGTTAGAATATTTGCATCATAAACAATTTTAATGTATGACATCACAAGGAAGGAAAATATCACAGATAATAAATTCAAGTTTAAATAGCAGAATGATTCAGACCTTCGACGATTTAAAACACGCAATACAAATCAGATATGGCGGAATTCTTTTAATAATTGAATTGTTAATTATTATAAATAAAAGAATGAGATATAAGAAATGTACTTCAAAATAATTGAATAATTGTATATTTAATCTTCTTTAAAGATATTATTCTCATACAATGAAGGTTTTATGTAATATTTAGTAAGCATATAACATATTTTTCAGGATATAGTATCTAACATATACATATATAATATATGCTAAAACTTACATAAGTATGAGCAACGTATTGTATAACAATTGACACATAGAGTACAGTAAGGTCAATTCATTTGTCCATTTTAACTTGACCTATGCTTTAGTTAAAATTGTTTTAACCTCGAGCTCAAGATATACTGGTAGAAGAATAAATCTTTGAGATTTTTTTTGAGTACAAAATAGCATATATTTGATCGTCTCTTTAAGAAATATGATTTAAAAATTATTTCCTTGTATGTATATTATTTACATATAAATATTTTGTTGTAAATACAATGAAAATACCGCGTATATGTTTACGTATTTTATTTTATTTATTTCCATAATGTAAAATTAAAATTCTGTATAATTTTTCTATATATCTATTTAGTAAAGGAAATATGAAGAAACATATATACATACATACATATATGAAAGTATATAGTTTCAGAAAGTTTATGAGGATGTATGTTTGTTTGTCTTTCACGCAAAAAATACTGAACAAATTTTAATGAAACTTTACAATAACATAGCTTAGAGATCAAGATAAGACATAGGATATAATGTAAACCAGATTCCAGTATAATTACATAAATTCCAAGGTACGACACAAAGTAGTATTAAAACACTACACATTTAATTCCATTGTCAATGCATACAAAGTAGCGGGTATAAACTAGTATTGTATAATAAGCTATATATAATGAGAATATATACAAAATGTTATACCTTAACCTTGTACATAGAAACTAATTTGTTATCAATATTAACAAACAGTACAAAATCACGTTCTGTGTTACCTTACCAAGGTACTTAACTAAAATATTATTAACTTAGTTTAACTTCTCATATAATAAAAATGAAAATAAGTTAGCAATGGCCTAGTGGTTAAAAGGCCCGCCTCTCATTCACGAGGGCGCGGGTTCGATCCTGGCAAGTACCAATGTGATTTTTCCGAGTCATATGTACTTTCTAAGAGTATTTAGACATCACTGATTAATGCATTCCCAAAGAGGGTTGATGTCAGTCAGGCGGCCGGTCGTAAAAACAATTAGCCAAAACTATTCACAACATGTAAGGCAGACGCTGGCTATAGCTGGGAAATTGCCAGGTAGAAGAAGATAATGAAAATAATATCTTATATATAAAATTCTCGTCACTCAGTGTTAGACAGAGAACTCTGCAACGGCTGGACCGATTTTGATGAAATATCAGCATATTGAGTAGGTCTAAGAATCGGGCAACATATATTTTTAACACCCCTAAGTCATAAGGGTTGTTCACACTTAGTTGTAAAACGTTTACCGGGTCAGCTAGTATATAAATATTATATTTCGATTATCGTTAATTAATCAATTTCTATCCTAACCATGTTTTATTAAATTTTTTGTTGATGATTGAGTAAAAAAATTATTTCTTATTTATAGTAATAAAGACTTTTGTATAATAATACATTTTTTAGTTTAAATAGTATTATTTATTATTTAATATATATATACAAACTATAGCTAAGAATTAAAACAAATGATTTTCAGATATTACTCGTTTTTTCGGTTACTTTACAGCAACCGTGATCATTAAGCCGAGATGAAAGTATTTTAGAAGTGAAAACATTCACATCTCGTCTGTCCGTGATCACGGTTTCAAAGTAACCGAAACGTCGGGAGTATGTAGCTGTTAATCTGTTAATAATGAATTGTTTAAATAACAAATATAATAACGTATATCTTCTTCTTCTACCTGGCAATTTCCCAGCTTCAGCCAGGGTCTGCCTTACATGTTGGGGGCCGTTCAAGTATTACGTAAGCACTATGGAGGGAGGGGGTCTTTCCTTTGATTATTTTGGATGACATGGGGGGTAGTGGAGTCTAGGTGATGATTACGTCATCGGTAGTTATTTACTTTTTGATCATAACATAGAGAAGATCCATAAAAAAATATTATTATTATATTTTTCTGGATTTATATGAAAAAAAACAATACAATAATTGAAAATGTTTACGTAAGCATGGGGGGAGGGGGTAAGAGCTTTGCTTGCTTTTGCTGACAGGGGGATGGGGGGTAAATAATTGTAATAAATCTGCTTACGTAATACTTGAACGGCCCCTTGTGAATAGTTTTGGCTAATTGTTTTTACGACCGGCCGCCTGACATCAACCCTCTTTGGGAATGCATTAATCAGTGTATTTTTTCTTATAAGTGAAAAAATATGGTATCCATGATATCCTTAGGGAAATCTCTTATATCTGTAATAATTTAATACGCGTGGCACACAATCAACATGTGGAAACAATGTTGGTACAATTTCATAATTCTCTAGAACAAAGACTCATGAGAAATACAGAACTGTATTCAAACAAATCATTTTAACCTTAGCGAATATAAATTATAAATAATTATATATATACATCCCTACTAATATTATAAATGCGAGAGTAACTCTGTCTGTCTGTTACGCTTTCACGTCTAAACCACTGAACTGATTTTAATTAAATTTGGTACATATAGAGTTGACCTTGAGAAAGAACATAGGATAGTTTTTATCCCAGACTTTTGAAAGGTTCTCTTGGAAACGCGATAAAACCGAACTCCACGCGGGCGAAGCTGCGAGCGGAAAGCTAGTATATGTATATATGAGAGAGAGATCTATGTTTTCATTTTCCTATATATTTATATACAGCCATTGCACCTACTATGTTTTAATTAAAGTATATATTTTAAATCTATTATAAAACTTAATTTACCTAAAAATATGATAAAACTTTCTCATTTCATTAGAGAGTGAGTTTATAATTAATAATAAATATAATTCTGAGTATAACTTAAAGTATTTACTGTTAACAGAGTATGTTGTCTAAATTTATGTTTTAAATTAATGTATGTAAAATCAAGTAAATAAAGAGATAATTACGATTTCTATAATCTTGCTCATGAAATAACTATATAATATACATTATCAACTTTCATTTGCTTTGATTTACTTTCATTTAATTCCATTTACTTTCATTTATATGTCACTGTCAGCATATTTCTTTTTTAATTTAATAATCCATATAAAAATCTAGTAAAATACTGTTTTTTTTCCTTTAATTATGTTAATCATAATTCTACGTAATTCATTTGAAGGTAATAAAAGATATTTTTAATATAACAAGCATTTGTTTTTACTGGCAACATTATTAACATATAATGTTGCCAGTTTAAAAAATACATATTTCATTTATCATCTACTAGCTTTAGGCCCGCAGCTTCGCCCGCGTAGAGTTCGGTTATATCGCGTTTCCAAGAGAACCTTTCAAAAGTCTGGGATAAAAACTATCCTATGTTCTTTCTCAAGGTCAACTCTATCTCTGTACCAAATTTCATTAACAGACAGAGTTACTGAGTTACTTACGCATTTATAATATTAGTACGGATTAAGTGAAAAAGCATTTATTTAATACGATCTATGTATGAAAGTGAAGCCCTTACAAATCATAAACATCTTTTCATATACTTTCTTCTAATTTTAATATTTAAATCATATGTCATAAATAAATAAACATATATATTATACAATAAAATCGTGTTTCAAACGACGCATTATGTAACAATCATTTGACACGCCATGTTCGTTGCTATTGACCTTCTTTGACAATACGACACGGAAAAAAATATTTATTTCGTGATATGTATGAAGATCTTTTATTTGTTTAATCTTTAAACTGAATGAAACTTTAAAATAAAACGACCTCAAGTGAATCCTTGAATGAGTTTTATTTAACTGTCAAAATATTTGTCAGTTTTATCCAACTGTCAAAATATTTGTCATATTCATTCAGCTGTCAAATATATTTTTTTTTGTCGTGAAAGAAGTGGGCAAGGAATTTATGTATTCATCTTATTTATGAATGAAAAGTTTTATAGGCTTGTAGGTGATGCTTGTACCAATTTTATATAATTTCATAATTAATGACTTATTCAAATTCTGTAATTCATTATATGGGTATCCTCAAATTGATGTCTAATAAATCGGTCGATTTCTTTTTCTTATTTTAATATTTTATTTTAATTGAGAGTTTTATATAATTAGATCAGATAAATCCAGAAATAGACAGAGGTATTATTCTTTCAGTTTTAATATCAATACAATTTACGTATCCAACTTACCATTCTTCTAAGCACTATAAATATTTTAAAAAATCTTCTTGATTCATGGTGATGAATAACACGAATACAATTCTTCTTGTACCTGACAATTTCCCAGCTTTAGCCAGGATCTGCCTTACATGTTGTGAATAGTTTTGGCTAATTGTTTTTACGACCGACCGCCTGCCTGACATCAACCCTCTTTGGGAATGCATTAATCAGTGATGTCTAAATACTCTTATAAAATAAATATGACTCGGCAAAATCACATTTGTACTTGCCAGGGCCAGGATCGAACCCGCGCCCTCGTGCATGAGAGGCGGCCCTTTTAACCACTAAGCCACCACTAACTTATTAACAACACGAATGCAATACAGTATCAAAACAGAATAATGGAGAGAAGTAGTAATAGCAAAGTTATTATTAAGAGAATTAATTGACATAATCTTAATACTCTAGGGGATGGAAGAAAAAAATAGAGTTTCATATTATAAAATAGATATATACCCACACACATATTGCTAAATACTGATTTGGACCATTTTTTGGGAGACATATAAATATTGGTACAGATATCCTAAAAAGGCTGTCAAAAAAAACCGTTTGTGTAATACAATAGAATTCTACTACAACTCCAAATAACTGATAGTTGAGCCAAAAATGGGCGTGAATTACGTAACAGCAACCTTGTGTGACCAGTCGGTACAGTTAGGAAGACTAAATATATATACAGGGTGACTGGTGAATTACTATCGATATTTGAGGATGTGATATTTGACGATCATATATGACAAAATAAAAATTAATATAACATAAATATTAATAAACTTCTAAGTAAAGTTAACCAAAAGTTATGTAATTAATTACGCATCGTATGAACACCCTACAGATTAGGTATACACACACACTCACACAGACGCGGCGGCGGCGTGGTGTTGTATCAGCACACCGCCGCACGCGTCCACACTTGGAACACTTGGAACGTGTACACACTTTATTTATTTATACGGAAATTTGGTCAAAAATTAAGTACCTATTTTTTTTACATAATTCGAATGAGAATCATGTACAGAGTATGCTCCTTAAATATTGATAGTAATTCACCAGTCACCCTGTATATATGTATGTATGTCTTCTAGACGAGACGAAACCTCTTAGCATTCAATGGATTCACCGTGCTTGTGCCGGGTCCATAGCGAGAATATAGTAGACGTTATACGCAAAATTCATCAAAATCAAATAGGAATAGGAATATTTTAAAGTACTTGGTACTTGTTTAGAATACATCGTACTTAATCTGAATTAAATTCATGTAATCATATATTACTATGATTGGCAGACCCTGTTAAGTCCAAACTAAAGCCATTTTACTATGAAGATTACTTCCTAGAACTGTCTTTTTTCCACAATAATAAATAGTACCTTCAGCTGACCTTGATAGCTTTGCTAAAGACATTTCAGCAGCAAATTGAATCCCCACTTGACTTGACTTCCCTTACATATTAATACGAAGTGCCATAGTAAATAAGAACATTAATACTCTTGCTTTTATTATTCTACCTTAAGTTATCGAAGTGAAACTTCTAACGCAACTTCCAACAAGGTTGCGTTAAACTTTCAACGCTCCTGGAGAGAGAATAGAAAGAAACGGAGTGAGAGTAAATGGCTGGGTCAATTGTGAATTGTAAGCAATTTTTATAAAAATTGTATTAAAGAAACACTGAAAATTCCTTAAATGTCTATTTCTAGCTATTCCTATTTTAATTTTAACTTTACAAAGTTTTATTTCTTTCGTTCGGAAGGACTCCATGCACTATTTTTTTACCCAATAATATTTATACATATTTATATATTTTTTTCAAACACTTCTGTCGTTACCTGTACCTATCCGACGAGGAAAGGTCCGGCTTTTACAGAGTGGCATTGACTGTTTGTTCAAGCCGTCTTTCACATCTGATTATGAAATTTTAAATGTAGCAAATGTTTAAAAGATTTGTAACTGTTCTTAAACTAATGTTACATTCCTTTCCGTTCGTTATATAGGTTCAAATCATTAATTAGTATATTTAGTATATATTATATAATGAGTTTACACATTCTTCTTCTACCTGGCAATTTCCCAGCTTTAGCCAGGGTCTGCCTAACATGTTGTGAATAGTTTTGGCTAATTGTTTTTACTACCGGCCGCCTGAATGACATCAACCCTCTTTGGGAATGCATTAATCAGTGATGTCTTAATACTCTTAGAATGTACATATGTCTCGGAAAAATCACATTGGTACTTGCCCGGGCCAGGATCGAACCCGCGCCCTCGTGAATGAGAGGCGGGCCTTTTAACCACTAGGCCTGGACCACTGACTAATGAGTTTATATATTATAGTTCAAGAAGTAAATATATAATATATAACAATGAACTATTTATTTCACCAGCCCCTTACGAATCAGTATCCAAAATCACTCATTTCACCTTCTTTACAATAAAGATGATACCAGGTACATAGTTTAAACATTACATGTACAACAAATATATTTAAAATAAATATTTAATATATATATTTTGTTATGATATATTTGTATAAAGTTGTCCTTAGTTTGTTTGAATGTCCTCATTGTGTTCTTAAAACTAATATATACATATATATAAATTGATGTTTTATTTCAAACAACTCCATTTAGAAGATTATTTAGACAAATATATAGAATATATAAGCTATTTAAAACCAAACAGAAAATATTCTTAGAAGCGCTAATTAAATGAAAAATCTGTTCAGATCTGAGAATGTAATATCCTTGTATTAATTCTATTAACTTAGGAAAGAACGTATTCCATATATACCTATATACATATATTATATGTGTATATATAAATGTATCTTGACCATGAAGAAGAAGTCATAGTTAGTCGTTAAAAAGCTTCTTCTTCGTACCGTTTGACGTCATAAATTAAAATTTAATTCGTTAGTCATATATATAGAAAATAGTTAAAATCCTTGAAATATAACACAATATAAAATTTATAAGTAGGAAATATATTCTCTCAAAACATTTACCGAATTCTATATCCGATATAAAAATTATTCTAGATAAATAAATTGTTTCTTTTTATGCATAAATAATAATTGTTTGAATTTAATTACAAGCTTTACTTTACTATATTCTAATAATCATATAGATTACTTATATATTATATCATATTCTAATGCTGTTTCTGGCAGAATCTGGTAACAGCTGGTGCTGTAAAAACCAGATTGACCTGGGTTTATACACAGAATCCAGGTTACGAGGTCGTCATACAAGTATTCTTACATGATGTGGATAATTTTAAACATATTTAATAATTGGTGTGTTCTTAAAATGAGTAATTACTTGTTAGCCTTGACAGATGCACGAAGCTCTTAATATATATACTGTATATATTAGTGTATTTTTGTTTAAAATAATAATTTTTTTTTTGGAAGATAAATGGATAGAGATCTTGGAGGCATGCAGGTTAAAGGTCCGCCTCTAATGCATGAGGGCGCGGGTTCGAAATCTGGCAAGTACCAATAAATTTTTTCTTAGTCGTATATACTGTCTAGTATATAGTATTTAGTATATAGTATTTAGACACCACTGATAGATGAAGGAAAACATCGTGAGGAAACCTGGACTTATAATTTCAAGTTATAAGTTTGAAATCACCAACCCGTCTTGAGCAAGCGTGGTGATTAATGCTCAAACCTACTCCATGTGAGAAGAGGCTGCTCAGCAGTGGGCGCTGATAGGCTGATGATGATGATGAAGTGGGTATCCAACACAAGGATTTTACATTGACCTTCAAACAAAAACTACACGTATGTTTTAGATTATAGACTGGGGAATGAAAAGGTGTGTTTCAAGTTATTGTCAAATATATTCAGCTTCCTATAATAATCATTAAATTACTCTATTCTTTTTATCCAATCCTAAATCATAAGACAAAGATATTCCTAACTTTTTATTTACCTACTCGCTATTAAATCTCCTAATAAATTACTCGAATATATATTGCGAATTTAATCTTCTTCTTCTTCCTGGCAATTTCCCAGTTTTAGCCCAGGTCTGCCTATATTGAGAATTTAATCTCTATATACAATTTTTTAAGTTTTTCAATATGTTTATATTTAAATAGACAGACGTAGGCAACACCAATTTATAATATATACTATTTAATATTTTTCTTAATAACACCTCAAAAACAACGAACTTACTGAATAATTTACAAAGTTAATTCTAACTTTTATTACATACTAGAAGACCTGGCGAACTTCGTATCGCCCTATAATCAAGAAATATCTATTACGTTTTTTTTATTTATATTTTTGGAGTTTACTTGTAAGCCATAAATCTCCGTGTTTTGAAGTGCGACAGAATGATTGACATATTAGTTAGTTGTGAAATCTAATGTCAAAAAAACACGTTTGTATGGGAATTAAAAAAGGGCTGTTTTTATGGTTTTCCCAGTAATGAATCAATTTTTTTCAGCTTTTATACCTTCCCTGAACCTTCACGAACATTTCAAGACTAAGATAAGATAAATCCGTTCAGCTGTTCTCGAGTTTTAGCGAGACTAAGGAACAGCAATCCATTTTTATATATATAGAAGATAAAAAACTTACAATATGAAAACCGTACCTTAAAAACATCACTTAGTAACGGATGTAATTATTTAGGTGGTTGGTTTTAATCTGATAATATATTTATATATATAAATCACTTGTACGTCTGTGCGTTAGATACGGAAGACGTCTTGGTCTGCGAAGCATGACTACAAGAATTAATGGTTCTTGTGTCGGAATTGTTGTCAGAAAAAAAAAAATATATATATATATATATATATGTATAATGTATAATTTCACTAAGCTAGAAACTAAATATAAGTAATTAATTAATTATTATTGGATTTACAATCTTTACAACTATTACATACTGGCTGCGCCCCGCTGTGTTACCCGCAGATTTACGAGATTTCCGAGATTTCCGGGATGTAAAGTGTCCTATGTGTTATTCCTGGACGTCAGCTTCTTGTATACAAAATTTTATCAAAATCGGTTCAGCCGTTTGAGCGTGAAGAAGTAACAAACATACACACACACACTCACAAACTTTCGCAATTATAATATTAGTAGGATACTAAATTGTGAGGAAACATGACAGAGAGTGGTGGTTAATGCTCAAATCTTCTCCATGTGAGAAGAGGCCTTTCAGCAGTGGGCTCTGATAGGCTGATGATGAGATCCTATATATAACGGATACTAATCTAGATTTCAAAATCTATAATAGATTAAGTTATGCATGCATTGACCCACACAGAAAACACAGAATTAACTGTGCAGACGCACAAACATTGCACAATCTTTTCATAAACAATTTATGAGTGAACCAAATAATTTAACTTCATTTATCCGGGTTAAATGTTTCATAGATGTACAAATATGATTGTACAAGTGCTTAATTGTACATAAGAATTCGTGTACATTAACTAAAAAATTTAGGACACAAATATTCATATTGAGGCGTCTTCAATTAGAAATTTAAATACATATGACATTTATAAAACTAGTTCCAAAACTAGATTTGTCCATGCACTTTATTGATCTAGACTAGATGTGTTGATGCATGTCATTAATCTAGATATGTTCATGCATATTAATTAATTATGCTTTTCAATAAATATAAAATTTAGTATATATGTAAATAGGTTACATATTTTTTTTACAAGGATATTAGTAGTATGTGCGGAATTTATAATATATATTTTATATATAAATAAAAAACAATATAATAATTGCATTGATAAAATTAATATTGTAATATTAAATTTAAGGTATATATATGCCACTCGTTCTAATTAAAATAAAAGTACAATCACATACAAAAACGTCTTTTTTAACTTAACTAACTAAAAGAAAATTAATTCTGTATTAGGTACACTATAAAACTTGGTATTCTCTAAGAATACTTAAAATATACATATTTTTATTATTAAAAATGCTTTTTAATAAAGGTCTTGTATAATAATCTTCTATACAAAGATTTTCTAAGCTTGACATTAATACAATTAGTTATTATAACATATGTTTAAAATCATTGTTTCTCAAAGTTTATGTTCGAGCAACCCTGGCTTTAATACTAAGCAAGATTTTCTAAGCCCGATATTAATATAGTTATGTTATAGATATGTTTTTAATCATTGTTTCTTAATATATAAGTTTGAGAATCTCTGGTTTTAACCGATCTGTATAACATATGAAAGTAGTTCACATTGCGTCACCCGAGTCTCGACCTGTTCGTGTAGTGATGTCAGCTTAGATAATGATTTGTAAGGATACTTATATAACAGATTTAAACGATTTCTGTTACCTGGCAATCGCCCAGCTTCAGCCAGGGTCCGCCTTAGATGTTGTGAATAGTTTTGGCTAATTGTTTTTACGCCCGCCGCCTGCCTGACATTAACTCTCTTTGGGAATGCATTAATCAGTGAGGTCTAAATATAGAAAATAATTTATAAATTTTATAAGATGGAATACTGTTTTTTAAAAACTATTTTGGTCAGATTATAATGAGTACAACCATGATTGTTTAATTATGTAATCTATATATATACAGGGTGTCTGGTGAATTACTATCGATATTTGAGGACGTGATATTTGACGATCATATATGACAAAATAAAAATTAATATAACATAAATATTAATAAACTTCTAAGTAAAGTTAACCAAAAGTTATGTAATTAATTACGCATCGTGTGAACACCATACAGATTAGGTATACACACACACGCGCGCGCGGCGTGGTGTTGTATCAGCACGCCGCCGCACGCGTCCACACTTGGAACACTTGGAACGTGTACACACTTTATTAATTTATACGGAAATTTGGTCAAAAATTAAGTACCTATTTTTTTTACATAATTCGAATGAGAATCATGTACCGAGTATGCTCCTTAAATATTAGAACATAGAAAGGACATAGGATATTTAAGTCTGTTCGATCGAAATAGAAAAAATACCTAACAAAGCATATTATCTGGTTATTTATGGCATCTAAATCAAAACAGTTTACCCGGTCAGCTATCTACGCTAGTAAGCTACAAAAGCTAGTATTCTATATATATTTGTTCTGTTTCATGTACAAGTTAATTTGAATAAAAGTATTATGTATTTAAGAAACATAAAAATGTCAAGATTCACGAATGTTTGTAATCTTAAAAGTGTATTTTTTTTATAAAAAATACAAATAATTATCATAGAAATAGTGAAAATTAAATAAATTTCTTAATCAAAAATATAGGTGTTTAATATTGATATTGATTTTGTATCAGTTATCTCAATAATATATTTAATTATCGTGCTTATTATTATTAAATATAAAATAAAATTTTATATGTTAATTATAATATATGTATATGTATGTTTTAGTCTAATTTTGTTTTTGTTTTGTTTCAGACTGAAAATGTGGAGTATTCTTCTTATAGCAGCTCTATTCGCGACCGCGCGGTCCAAACAGATACCGCCGCACACGGGTAAGTAATAAACCGATTTATCGACCAACCAGTCGACCAATCAGTTGAGCAACTGGTCAATAGATCGATAAATCAATATAATGTATAGTGTAATGCGTTTTGATCATTCACTATTGCTTTTGAAATGTCCGTTTCAATAAATATTTAATTAATTTTTATGGACACAATTTTCAAATATAAAATAAACTTTATTTTTATCGTAATAAAGTATATATTACTGTAATACAAATTAATGCTATTTCATTTAACTGTACACATCATTATTGTCATACATTTTAATATCAACACGTCCGTACTTACAATTCTAATAAATATATCAAGTTATACATAAATTACATTGCCAGTATTCAGCCGGTGTGACTAATGGCATAATAATGGTATACACTTCGAACCCAACTGACAGATATTTAAAAAAAAAACATAACAAAAAAAGGTCTATATGTAATGTGAAACCTCTTTGGTAATAAACGTCAAAATTTCGATAATCATCTGTCAACTGTCACTTATGTGATATGTCACTGTGTATTCGGTTGGAATTTTAATATGTTTTTTTACGTAAGTGTTGTAATAGTTATGTTATAAATGTGGTGTTATGTCCAAAAGTACTTACTGCTAACTGTCCCGGGGTGGACGACCGGGTCAATGAACTCCGGCGATGCATCCTTAAGTTATCCTCGCAATCTTTTACTCGTTTGTATAGATTTGCTTCTTTTATTCGATAGAGATTAATGTATGAATAGTTATTGCATTCTTTTAAACATACTAACATTAAAAATACTGGCAACTAAACGAAATCTATTTATATACAAACTTTTTTAAATCAAAAACTTTTTCGAAGTTTAATACTTGATCAACGCCTGTTATAATTTTATTCATACTTTTGACAATTTTAAATTATTTTAAATATCTTAAGCCTCTACAATTACGTATAATCAAATGATACAAATACAGGAAAAAAAATTCGAGAATAATTTGCAATTTTCTTTATAATAATTTTGCTTAGCTACCAAAATAAAAATAGTATATAATATATGTATATCAAAATTCTATGTAGTTTGACTAGAATACTATGTAACAATTGTATTTTCTGTAAAGACATATCAAACACGATAGATGGCCATTTAGTTACTATATCTATTTTTATACTTAAATAATTTATCTTTGAATCCAGATTATATAAGAGCATTATATACTTTGTGTACATATAAAGTAAATAAAGTATATGCAACTTTTTTGTGAGAATAATCAAATAATATTAGTGAACAAAAAACAGTAATTATGTTTTTATTTCGCATACCTATATGAAAAACTTTAATATTTTTTTGATATACATATATATTTGAATGCATGAAGCCTCAGTTGAAGGTTGTATATTATAACAGGATGTAAGAAGATGGTGTTAATTATTTGAGTTAGAAATGCTATGATTCAATATACATTGGTTCACTCTCTAATTGGTGAAGCTTACAAAGAAATTTGTTAACACAAGCATTGGATAAATCATGCTTTATAAAATGTAATAATTATTATTTAATGTATGAGGATATATTACTATCAAACAAGAAACAAGCTAAAAGATAATACAAATTAAAAGATAAAAGATAATACAAATTAAAAGATAATACAAATCAAGAAACAAGCTAAAAGATAATACAAATATTAAAAGATTCTTAAAGAACATAAGTGGTTATTTACTTAAATATATTTAACCACCTCTATATGTATAGTATTAAGACTCCCAGATTATCTATACTACTACTTAATTTCAATCATTATTAGTTTATTTCGCATAAGATACATACTTAAAAACATACATTTTTATAGTCTCCAAAATATTACTTAAACGTATAAAAATAACTTTTCATTAACGATAATTAGCTTATAACGTTCTATAAATCAATATAAATAATGTAAATGAAACTAATATTTTCAACATTGTCTGTCCGTGATCACGGTTTCAATGTAACCCAAACTTCGGGAGTATGTAGTTTAAAATAATAAAAAAACACGAAGTTATCCGAAAATATTACTTTCATTTCAACATTGATAATATTCGTGCATAATATTTGTAGTGTATGTATCTATAGATATAATACACAGTCTCACGTACCCTATAGAGGGGGCGGCATGCGCTCGGCAGACTAACGACTAGCGTGGGACAGAACGGGGACGTGAGTCGCTCTAGGCGGGGTAGTGAGACAGTGACTAGTTATTCTTACATGTAGGACCTACAATGTTAAAGAATATCTATATATTAGTTCCATATTAAAGAATATTCGGGAGTTTTATCTCATTGATCTAAATGGTTCTTCATTATCTGGTCTCCAGAACTGGTCACCACAACTGTAGCCACAGCCACTGAGCTATCAGAATGGCCGGCGGCTCTCGCGCCACTGGACACCTTGACGGTCACCTGCGAGAAAGAGAACATGCATGTAGCCATCTCGCTCGCACACACACGACATCCCAACAGGTGAGTTAGGTTAGGTTGGGTTACCTTATGGAAACTAGTAAACTACCCACATTGTGTTCTGTGATTTCTTCGATAGTTTTAATAAAGTTTTTTTTTTATATTGAAATTATCTTATTTGAACTCAGAAGCATTATCAAACTAAATATTTATTTACTATTATTAATTTACAATATTTCATATATAAATCTTCGAAGTATATTTGTTTCGTTTCGCTAATATAATTTGAAAGGTTTTATATTGTGTATGTACTTTAGTTATTTATTTACTATATCTAAATAAATCATTATATGTATAATATAATAAAGAATGAAAAATTATACCAGCTGGGTTCGAACCTACAACATGTTTTATCTACTTTACCATCAAAACTATCGGGACTCGTTTTTCTTTTATCCTGGAGATTGCGTTCCTACCCACACACTCCAGTCGATAAATTTTAATATTAAAATACTTTTATATTATCTAGTATGTAAAATATTAATTAATCCATTACTCTAAGGACGCTGATCTAGACGCAGGTATAATTTTATTAATATCAAGGCGATCATGTTCTCAATGATACATTCATATTATTTTTGCTTTCAACCAACACATGATACAAAGATAATAAGAGACAGCATTCTAAAACATACATTATATATACAGGGTGACTGGTGAATTACTATCAATATTTAAGGAGAATACTCTGTACATGATTCTCATTCGAATTATGTAAAAAAAAATAGGCACTTTATTTTTGACCAAATTTCCGTATAAATAAATAAAGTGTGGACACGTTCCAAGTGCTCCAAGTGTGGACGCGTGCGGCGGCGTGCTGATACAACACCACGCCGCAGAAGGTGTGTGTGTGTGTGTGTGTGTGTGAGTATACCTAATCTGTAGGGTGTTCATACGATGCGTAATTAATTACATAACTTTTGGTTAACTTTACTTAGAAGTTCATTAATATTTATGTTATATTAATTTTTATTTTGTCATATATGATCGTCAAATATCACGTCCTCAAATATCGATAGTAATTCACCAGTCACCCTGTATATGTATATGTATATGTATATATTAAACTAACTTTTATATGATAATAGACTCTGGAATGAATATAAAAGTGTCTGACTAATTCCATCTGTTCATCATAAGACTGTACACAGTATTACCTGAATAGGATAAATTCTTGCATAAACGTGTAACAAATAATGATTTTATTCAATCCCTGTATATTTAAATTGAAATAAAAAGGTCGTATATATAGGCTTTTCTCCAAAAGTGTTACGTATTGCATAACCCTGCAATACCTGCAAGATAAAATTTTAAATGCTACTCATGTATGATCCGAAAAAGGCCTGACCTACATTTGACCTCTGTTTTAATTATGTAACCTCCTTGCAGTATTTACGATACTTTCAACGGTATCGTATACCCAGCGGGTCTTGGCAGTAATTCAACGTGTCTCAGAGAGTACGTCTCAGCTAGAGGCGACCTCCAATACACCCTCCCACTAAAAGGATGCAACACAATGAGCACTGATAATGTGAGTATAATAAAAATTATTATTATGTTGGCTGAATGGCGAAAATCTTTGCCGACGAAACTTTAAAAAAAAACACACACAAATTAGCGCGAACGGAAAAAACATGGCGGCGATTTAATTCACTTCAATTATATATATTAAAATGTTTTTAATATAGAAAGCATTTGTTGTAAAGAAAAAAATATGTTTTTCTTATAAATAAAATACTACATTGATGTTTACTTACATCACCGTATAAGAAATCAGGTTTAAAATTCCTGCATACTTAACGATACAGGAATGTCAGCCATTGGAGGATATAAAAGAGAAATAAAATTATATTATACATTGAATGTACACACAGGAATCTTATTTAACAAATCATGTAGAATAATTCGTCATGACTAAGTTTTACCCGTGATTTTGTCTGTTTTAATATTGCTTCAATGAAAATTATATGAACGCAATATATTATAAAATGTGTGTGTGTGTGTGTGTGTGTGTGTGTGTGTGTGTGTGTGTGTGTGTGTATGGTATAAATATGCAAACATATAAAAAGTACTTAAGTTCAAACCCTGACAAGTACCAATGTGATTTTTCCGAGTCATATGTACTTTCTAATAGTATTTAGACATCACTGACAGATGAAGGAAAACATCGTGAGGAAACATGGACTTATAATTACACAATTATAACTTTGAAATCACCAACCCGTTAAGCAAGCGTGGTGATTAATGCTCAAACCTTCTCCATGTGAGAAGAGGCTCAGCAGTGGGCTCTGATAGGCTGATAGGCAGGCATAAAAATTACTTACATTTATTAAATAATAATATATTATATCTTTCGTCGAATTTACTTACACTACTTCGGTAGCTAATTAATTATTCGACTCGGGTTCGTCCCGTCGCACGAAATAACATGCATGCAGGTTGATTTCATAATTATTTTGATATGAAACTCTAACGGTGTAATTTACATATATATTACTATAAAATTAAAGATCCTTATTATCTTATTAAACAATATTTTACGGCTAAACTATGTGATAAAATATTTTATATTTAAACTTTCCCCAAATTCAATTATTTCAATTAAATGAAATTATCAAATTACTAAATGAGATGAAAATATTCTTTATTTATTAATAATTATAGGCTTTTAATACAAAATATGTTTTATATGTGAAATGCGATATAATCGTATTGCTATTATATTATTACTATGTGTATATATTTTATCAAGAAATAAAACTTAATAAAATCTTTTTAAATTCAATTATATTTTTTATTTGTCTTAATTTCAACTTAAAAGTAATTACTTGTTTGTTTTAGTCATTTTAAAATTTCCGCACTTAAAGTTGTACTACATTTTTTACACTTCCTTCCAAAACAATTAGAATTAACTATTAAAAAAACTACTTTAAAATGTCTGTGTGTCACAGATTCTAAAGTAATACGCAATAATTAATCATTCATTAAAATTAATTCCATACAAAAACCATTTTAATGAATAAAATATTAAATATATTTAATATTTTATACGAAAAAATATTCTGTATATTATATTGATATATATTATTTGTTTTATTATTGTTTTAATAATATGTACATAATTAAATTGGTTTATTTGTCAATCTGTTAACACTATTATATTTAAAATAATCACGTATTGAACATTTTACTTTATTAGAATTCAAAAAAATAATTTGTCAAAATATTTTTTTAACTAAGGCGTGATTCACTGGAATCGTGGAATATTTTACCAATATCAATTGACAAGATCTTAGAAAATTGTTGAGAAATAATTGATAGTTACTCCTTGGTATAATCAATAATATTTCAGAAAAAAAGCTTTGTAGTCACTTACGTATAATAAATTAAAATCTTTTGAACTTCCAGTGCGAATCAAGCCATAAGTATTTAATAAAAAACAATCCTTTTGAAGGCTATTAAATATTAAAGAATTTTAATTTCTTTTTCAAACATATCTTTATTTACGAATAACCTCTTCAAAAGGCTGTAATATATATATATATATATATATATATATATATA
The DNA here is from genome assembly GCA_916720795.1 of Danaus chrysippus. Classification (NCBI taxonomy): domain Eukaryota; kingdom Metazoa; phylum Arthropoda; class Insecta; order Lepidoptera; family Nymphalidae; genus Danaus; species Danaus chrysippus. The sequence goes on from CAKASE010000070.1 coordinate 2,072,537, forward strand.
TATATATATATATATATATTTAAAACTAACTTTTATATGGTAATAGACGCTGGAATGAATATAAAAATGTCTGACTAATTCCATTTGATCATCATAAGATTGTACACAGCATTACCTTAATAGGATAAATTCTTGCATAAACGTGAAACAAATAATGATTTTCTTTAATCATTATGAAACACAATAAAATATTTTCTATATATAAAAGAAAGTCGTGTTAATTACACTATTTATAACTCAAGAACGACTGTACGGGTTGATGGAAATTGGTGGAGAGATAGATTAGAACAAGGAGACGGACATAGGATATATAATTCTTTTCGATTGAAACTGACAAAAATACTTAACAAATTCCATTATCTGGTTATTTATTTCCTCTAGGTCGGAATAGAGTTCGCCCGGTCTGCTATACATATATTATTAATTCTGAAATTAACGCGGACGAAGTCACACGTAAAAACTAGCTTACAAAATAAGGTTTTAAATGTATATATTCCTTTAAAAAAAGGAATATATACGTTTAAGAGTATTTAGACATCACTGATTAATGTTGTTTCCCAAAAAGAGTGTTGATGTCAGGCAGGCGGCCGGTCGTAAAAACAAAAAGCCAAAAACTATTCACATCATGTAAGGCAGACCCTGGCTATAGCTGGGAAATTGCCAGGTAGAAGATATTCCTTTAAAAAAACCTCTAAAGATCTAAAAAGTGTATGTAATTGTTGAACAAGTTATAAAGGTCCATTCTTTTAAACCAGTCTTATCTGAGTTCATTGTTCCACACATCAGTAATTGCGTAGAACCAGCTTAACTTGAGATATGCATCTAGTATTTATTATAATTAACATCTTACTTTACAAGTCGACTTAAAAATATATATACTACCTGGCAATTTCCCAGATTTAGCCAGGGTCTGCCTTACATGTTTATAGTTTTGGCTAACTGTTTTTATGGCCGCCTGCCTGACATCAACCCTCTTTGGTAATGCATTAATCAGTGATGTCTAAATACTCTTAGAAAGTACATATGACTCGGAAAAATTACATTGGTACTTGCCAAGATCGAACCCGCGCCCTCGTGCATGAGACCTTTATATATATATATGGTAATTTCAAAGTATTGAAGCTCTTCCATATTTATATTTATATCATTTTTTGTTAATTTTAATAGAGATTTTATAGAGTATTCTTATGTTTTGATATATAAAGAAAAATTTCATTCAAATAATCAGAACTAATTTTTACTATAGTCGTTTTGTACTATTAAAAGTATTATACAAACATTTTTTACATAATTTTAAAATTATTTAAATCTGTATATACATATATATTAAAATTTATTTTATATCTAAACATACTTGTATATTTTCTTAAACAAACAAAATATCTCTAGATATTCGTATTACTTTGAGAAATATTAAGAAAGATTGGTAAAAATATATATACATACATTTCTTATTATTACTATAAAAATATTTAAAGTATATCATTTTATTTTAAATCATTCTTAATGATAATTATATATATAAGAGAAATATATAAAAAATATTATTATTTATTCACGACTAAATAATAGTATACATATAATTAATCAATATATTCTCTATAGAACAGTTTTAACTGTAGCTTTTTATAAAATACTAGTTTTTGCCCGCGACTTCGTCCGCGGTAATTTCGTTATTAGTAATACATATATGTATAGCTGACCGGGCGGACTGTATTTCGTCTTAGAGGCCATAAATAATCAAGTTTTTCCTGTTTAAATCGAACAGCATGATTGACGTATTAGTTAGTTGTCAAATCTCATGTCAAAGAAAACGTTTGTTTGGGAAAAGGGTTGTTTTTAGGGTTATCCCGGAAATAATTAATTTTTTTTTCAGCTTTTATACCTTCCCTGAACCTCCACGAACATTTCAAGACTAAGATAAGATAAATCCGTTCAGCTGTTCTCGAGTTTTAGTGAGACTAACGAACAGCAATTCATTTTTATATATAGATTCTAAAAAATGAGTAAATGGCGCCCGGTACAGTGACCTGTCTTTAGCCTTGAAAACTGGCAGTATGAATAAGTTGGTGATCTTTTGAAATGAGGACGATTTAAAGAAAACAGTGTTTTCTCAGAAGAAATTAAATTGACAGGACCTTGAGGAATAATGCTTCAGAATAATTTGTTTTTAATGTATAATATATAGTATTAAAACAAAATAAACTATATGTAACTGAAAACTTTTATAATTATATAAAGAAATTAAATATTATTTTATAAAAATAACATTTAAAATATGTATTAAATGCTATTGAGTTTTTTGTCTCAATATATATAAGTAATTTTTTTAATACGCAATCAATTATAAAAAAAAAACCTTTGTTACAATTTTGTATTCTTCATTATATTATCTATATAGTACAAAAAATACATTTAAAATAAAAATCAAGTAAAACCTATTTAATAACTTAATTTCTCTTTAATAAACTATGATATTTCCAAATATTCACACAACTGTTATAAATTATAATACAATAATTATTATTACAATTAATAGGGTTAGGATCTTTAATACATGACAATGTCACATGACGTCACATCCGGGCCAGCTGTCGGTAGGAAACGGACACCGGTGATGTGAATAAATAAGTCCCTGGTACGATATTATCTACACCACGAAAAGGAGGTTCTCACTAAAAAGTTCTAAAGGCACATGAAATGAGAATACTATTATATAATTAAATATTTTTACGTAAGGAATGTTAAATTTTCTTCCAAACCTAAAAGAAGATAAAAAAATATGCTTAAAAAATAATATTATAAAAAGATTAACGCTTGTTTTAGTAATTTAATAAAGAATTATTAAAACTTTCTTTAAATATATAATGAGAATTGTTTATGCTTTTTCAACTTTAGAGAGCTTTGTGTAGTGTAGTCATGATACGGTCAGGCGATCCCCTAAATTAGGTATAGGATATCCCTATTTTAATGAGGCGTTATATGCCTCGAACATTCGACCGTGAAAACGTGGAATTAAAAGTAGAACTTTTAAACTTTAGTTAAATAAATTTATTCATCTATATGTTTGTACGCGTAAATATGTACAAACAAGAATAGGTCTTATATTTTAGTGTTATTTTTAGCGGTTTTTTTAGATTAGGTACACTAAAGCGTAATATTTAGAAAGCCTTTCTATATCACTGTTTAAATTGAATTTGAAATCTGAGCAAATATAAAAATACTATCTTAAATCAGAAGTAATACAAATTAAAACAGCAACTGTTTGATTTCACCAAACATTTTCTCATATAGATTCAATATACTATGATTATCGCTGCTTTAATCCTGTGTTTTCCAAAATTTAGGGTAGTTAGTTCAAAGATATTTGGGAAGCTTAAGCGAAGCCTCTATTAGAAAGTAGAAAGACGTCCAATAAATTAATTTAGTAATAATTAAAATCGTAGAAATAAATAATAATGGAAGTGAACTAAAAGATGAATAATATATTATACAAGTGAAACTTCGTAATGTAGACATGAAAATATAAAATAATTTTACTGTACTTGTATCGTTTTTAAAACAAACTTTATAAGCATTTCTTACAATTAGCGTAATCGCACATACATTGACTACCACCCATTCATCGCCCTCTATATCTTTATATTCACCATCGTCAGAAGAATTTAACATTTTAGTATTGGAAGTCCTATTAGAAATTTCACTCCAAAGACATACACTCAAAAACAAAAGAATAAACAGAATCATTAAATATTTTTTCATCTAGAAGTATCATAAAAAAAATACTCAAAAACAAAAAAAGGTCGCAAAACATTTATTATTCTTTGATCATGTTATTTGGTTAAAAAACTTTATTATGACGAATCCAATTGTTCTGTTGAGATTTATTGTTGATACTGTTGTTTCTAGGATGACGGTACTGTTGAGTATCACAACAACATAATAGTTCAGCCTCACCTTCGCTTGGTGACCGGCCAGGGTCGAGGGTATCACGTGAGATGTAGGTACAGAAGAAGAGACCTTACATTGTACCACCTGCATAGACCTCACGCGGACAGATATACTGGCTCCAGCAACGATTATAACAGGTAAAATGATAAAATATAGTCCAAATACAGTGCAATATAGTCCATTTGCAGTTCAATATAGTCCAAATATAGTGCAAAATAATACAGTGTAATTTTTGTGTATGTAAGAAATTTCGTAAGGAATTATTTAAGCAATATTTCTATGGTTCCTTGATTAGATCTTAATACAGTTTGTATGGGTTTAATCATTGCAAAAAAAAAAAACCAACAGTGCTAAATTTAAGGTATATAAGCAAAAAGATTTGTCGGTCAAAAACTTAATTCTTCTATTAAGACAATATTTTAAACAATATAATTTTTCACAAAGGAAATCGATGAATTATCTGAAACAATTTATCTTTTTATTAAGTAAGTATAACATAAAAACTACGAAAATAATTTTTGAGTTATAAAATTGTTAAGCAAAGCTACACTCAGGTTAATGCACTTGTATTTCATTCCAATATGCTTAATATGAAAGTGATAAAATGCGTTTTTTTTAAAGGGTGGTATTTTAAAGACATCATTTTTTTTATCAGATCCGTTTAAGTAATAAAATTTGTTGAACTATATATTTTATAAAAGTCAAAATTGTATAATGCATTATGCAATCATTGTAAATATACAGTATATAAAAAGAAATAAAGTTCATTACAAATACTTGTATCCTAATTGAAGATGATTTTAATAAACTTTTTGGTATGAATAATTGGTATATTTTTCGAAATTCTTTCATAATTAATATGTTTTTAGTGACGAGTATGACGAAGACTCGGGCCTGCTGCCTTCAGTCACCATGAAGATATATAAAGGAGACCCCGAAGATAAAGAGGTAGATATAATATATTAAAAGTATATATGTATATATATATTATACTAGCTTTCGTGTGGAGTTCGGTTATATCGCGTCTCCAAACGAACCTTTCAAAAGTCTGGGATAAAAACTATCCTATGTTCTTTCTCAAGGTCAACTCTATATGTACCAAATTTCATTAAAGTCAGTTCAGTGGTTTAGATATAAAGCGTAACAGACAGACAGAGTTACTTTCGCATTTATAATATTAGTAGGGATGGTTCCTGTCGATGTTTTAAGGTAATACAATACTAATGTAACCTCATATCAGGTGGCGTCTAACGTGAAAATCGGTGACACTCTAACGTTAGTGGTGTCTCTTGAGAAGCAGCGTCAGTATGGTCTCCTGGTGTCCGAGTGTACCGTACGTGACGGACTCGGCTGGGCGGAACAGAGCCTTATTGCTGACGATGGGTAAGACCTACATAACCTAACCTAACTAGGTTAAAAACCTAACTAGTTAGGGCCCATCCAAAGAGTACGTCACACATTAAAATTTAAAATACTTTGATTGTTATTTAATAAAAATTTATAAAATATAGCTGTTTTCTCTCGATTTTTTAAAAACATAAATTAAAAAAAATGATGGCGTCACATCAGGAAGAATATTTATAAAAGTGTTACAAGACCCAAACCTAAACGTGTGTTACACTGATTTAAAATTTAAATAGAATATATAAGGTGAAAAATAAACAGAAATACCTAAGCAAGAATCGAATTTTGAACCTACAGAATATAAAGTCGATAATAATTTTTCATTACGTAAATATAAGGCCAACATATGAACATCTTTATTATATAACCTAATACAGAATCCTTCAAATTTCTATCCTCATCATTAACAGCCTTCTGATTATATATATATTTTCATGATACGTCACAGGTGCCCTCTCGATGGAGAGATCATGGGTCTATTCCAGTATTCTAATGAGAAGCAAGAGGCGAGGGTCTCGTTCCCCGCACACAAGTTCCCATACACGGCCAGCGTGTATTACACGTGTGAAGTGAAGCTCTGCGACCTCAACCATCCCACTGATTGTGTGAGTCAGATACACTTTCATAGCCTGTAGACTGTAATATGTACCTACTGATTGATTGTCGTAACAAATTTGATGTTGTATTTATATGAAACTAGCGTTCCGCCCGCGTGGAGTTCGGTTATATCGCGTTTCCAAGAGAACCTTTCAAGTCTGGGATAAAAACTATCCTATGTTCTTTCTCAAGGTCAATTCTATCTCTGTACCAAATTTCATTAAAATCAGTCCAGTGGTTTAGACGTGAAAGCGTAACAGACAAACAGAGTTACCTTCGCATTTATAATATTAGTAGGAATTAATGAAAATGTATTATTTTCTAGCTATATTTATATCGTTCTGGGGTCTGAAACATTACGTTTCATAGTCTTTAAACAGAATTACATTCCTTTATGCACAGAGAAAAAAAAAATCATATATATTAGACGAACTTTCGATAATGCTCTATTTCTTTTAAGACATGTACATACTTTAATGAAAACTTAAATAGATTTTCAAGACATATCGAATCAAACAGTACAATTATTCTCACAATATATATATATATATATATATATATATATATATTATTCCAGGAGCCGTGCAGTCACAAGCGCCGTGTCCGTCGTCAGTCAGACGAGTCCCCGGCTACAGTGGAGGTGTTCTCAGGGCTGTATGTGAATGAAGCTGACTCACCTGACAATGATGTCACCAGCGAGAAGGTTAAAACACTATTACTATATTATATACATATATATGTATATATATACTACATACAGCTTAGAAGTCTTGAGCAAGATTGGTGATTAATGCTCTAACCTTCTCCATGTGAGAAGAGGCAGCTCAGCAATGAGCTCTGATAGGCTGATGATGATGACAGCTTAAAAAAATAAGTGTAATAGCTTTTTATTATATCATTTGTGATGTTTGTCATATTGTGTTATGTATTAGACATATATTGACTATGTTATGACAGATGAGAAATGAAACTTTTTATGTCCTTTAGAGTTTAGTAACTAGCAATGACCTTGTTCATAAATTCTTCTTTACATAGTTCAGTATAATATTTACACATGACCTAAGTGATGTCTAAGGCAACATCAATAATTCAAAGAATTGAATAGAAGTCCTTTCTTATGCAATATTTTGATGTTTATCATTTGGCATTTGTATACTGTAGATGATGGTAAAATACATTATTTCAGAAATAATATTAAAATTTTCTAATAAGGGATGTTAGCAATAAGTTTGTTTCTAGTCATTTCCTGATTACCATATCTTACTTGTTCATGAATATCTTTATTAACAAATTTATTACTCAATCAAATTGACACTAAACATATGAGTTATTGTTTCATACACATATCAAGCTATATTACAGAGATTCCCAAACTTATTTTTTCTCCTGCACACTTTGAGAATAAGATATTTTTTGTCACCCCCTTTTTTACCTACTGAGAATCCATTATAAGTCTACAACTTATCCTAGCTAAATGAAATTACAAATCATCCCACAGGCTTCTACACAATATCCCTATTATATTCTAGGTGTCTTATAACAACTATTTAGGCCTGCAATACCCACAAAGAGATGGTATCACTTTGGGGAACGTTGAATAATTTACTAATAAGTTTTAATCTCTGTTAAACAGAAAGAAGACGAGATATGCATATCACAGAAGAACTTCGCGATAGGTATCTGTATAGCGGGCGTCATCCTCATGATATGTGTGATAGCTGCCATAGCCTTCATCCTCGCCAGACGAAGGAACCCCAAGACATACTCAAGGACCGGCAGTTCATTATACAGCGGGCCTTACACTAACACTGGATATTCACACACTAGTTAAACAAATACATAAATAAATATTTGTTTTTACAATATATATATACATGTGCCAATAGTGACTGCATTACATTAAAAATATAAAATAATTAATTGGAATACAACGAAATTAATACCTGTTTGTAAATATCTTTGTGACATTTGTGTTTTTTTTCGTTTTGACATTTCAAGCGCGGTTTGTCTGTCGTATGGTTTTTTTTTAAAGAATGTAGTGTTCAGAAACACATTCAGTCAATTTTAATTAAGTTCTACCAATAAATTAATATTAGTTATACCAACAATATATAATTAATTTTATATTAATATGTGATAATTCGTGCATTATTGTCTCCGTCCATATATTTTTTAAGTTTATTTTAAATGGAAGGTTGCCTTGCGTTACGTAATAACAGAAACACGGTTGTTCTAATTCTATATAAAATAGCCGTGTTTGTGATCTTAATAATATTAATTTTGATATATATACCCACGAGAGTAATTATTGACTTAATAACAAATATAATGTTATATATGTACTAACAAAAATATGGTATTCAAAGATGTTTATTGGAAAAAATGACAGCTATATAAGATTTTCGCGGGTTTTTGTAGTTTTCGGTGGCGGGAAATAGGTCTGTGGTGAAATCCGTCATACAGTAGAAGCATAGAAAAAGTTTTTTCTATATTACATTCGCACGATGCCATATATTTTTGAATAAGCGTTTTAAATAATCCGTCCGATATAGGTGCTATTACGATTAGCCTAAACGCTTCTTCGCTTCCTATAATGTAACAACGAATTTGATATGCGTTTCATACTACTCCATTGATGTTTTAGTTTACTAATTTACCTATATCTTAGTTGCAATGGAGTTCTGGAACCATATCGAGAGTGAACCTTACGAGGTTGAGTATGTACGATTTATATTATAATTTTTTAACAAATATACTGACTTGAAAAACAATCGGGTATTTTTATTTCATTATAATTTCAATATTGTGTAACAAAACGACGTTATTGCAAGTATGTGACTTGAAGTCGATCTAAAATAAACTTTATTAATTATTATTAAGAAGCAATTTCAAATAACACAGGGTTATGTTCATTTTAGGTGGATTTAGAAAACTGAAATTGAACTTGTGTATAATTTTACATAAAATTTTTGTCTCAAACAAATCTTTATTAACTATATTTACTCATATTCTGAATAAATAAATTGTCTAAAGAATAATGAAACAAATCCATAAGTATAATTTGTATTGTATAAGATAAACAATCATATATAATAACAATAAGTACATAATTAATATATAATAATTTACTAGTGATGTTCAATTATCACATAAAATTATACAAAGCATTCCTTAACTCAGTCTTGACTAACTAAATTAATTGTAAAAAAAACTTAAGCATAATCTTGAAACAAAGTCAACTAAAATGAAATCAAGAAATTTTGAATAAAAAATATAGTCAAACGGACAGTCTATTGATTATTTTGAGTTCAATATTTTATTGGTAACAAAATGAATAAAATAATTTTGTGACAAAAATAATTTTGACATAAATTTCATTTCATAAATACTGAAATATTATATTTAATCAATTATAAGTTAAATTTAAACAATATTAAACATTCATTCCACTCACAGACAGAAACATTTTCTCATTAATCTAGATTCTAAATTACAATGTCTTATAGTCGGGCACTTTAAGGAACTGGTTTGAGTGTCAGAATTGTGGAAAAATTTATTGGAATTATTAATAAGGTAAAGAATCATCCATTTGTACGGTCATCAGTGAATCTTCAGGATATATTTCTAATAAGGCTTTAGTTCCATCGTTGAATGGAAATGACACACTGCCGTCTATCACCAACCCTGAAATAATGAAACGGATTTATCTTTATATATATGTAATGTAATTTACTTTACAATATACAATAATTTAGAGGAGGGATTTCAAAACTTATTTGTGTGTTTCACTTTGAGAATTAATTATTTTATATTGTCTTCATTGTTTATCATACTGAAAAATCACTATAACTTAGCTAAATGAAATTACAAATCAACCCAAGTCTCTACCAAAAACCCCAATTTTTTTTTGGGTATAACCATTCCCTTTAGGCCTAAATCAGCCACAAGATGGCGTTATCACCTACTTTGGGAAAGCCTTATTAACAGAACCAAAACATCTCATATTACTATATATATTTATTTCTATATAACATGATGATAATTCAATTTCAAACACACAAGTTCTCTTCACACAACATGACCTTTGACCTACTATCAGTATGTTATTAGTAATATATCTCACCAGCATCACTACAGTGAGACTTGACCCTCACACAGCCAGCCCTGTCCCTCACACGAAGTCCGCGGGGCGCGGGCCACTCTTCAAACGTGATGTACTCACGAACAGAATACGCTAAATACGCTGAATCTAAACAAGACAACACATACTATTAAGAAAACATATATATATAGAAGGAAAACATATTTTGTTCAGATTCTCATACATTAGGCATTAGTAATACACTATGTGTACAATTTAAGGCATACTTAAATAGTACACATAATCCACAAAAACCCAACTTATGACATTAATTTGTTTAAAAGCAGCAGATAAATATTTGTTACGATATTAAATAGTGTTTACAATGGCATTTATTGAATTCCGTTTTTTTTTATTTATGTATTCTTGTAAGATAGTAATAGATTATCTTAGATATATATACTAAGAATTTATAAACATAAAACAATTCTATACATGTACTATATAACAGAGAGTACAGACAGTTTCAAATTTTTTTCCTCACACTACAAACATAATTTCTAATGTAAAAAACGAATTGAGACATTTTAATTATTCAAAATAAAATATTAAGTGACTACATTAGGGAGCGTTCAAGTGTTACGTAACGCAATTTTGGCTGAGGGGGTGTCTCTTACAAAACGTTAGGTAGCATTGTTTCTAAAAAATATATTAATAAAACCCCCAAACTGGCAACTCTTTTCATATACGTTGCATTATATTGACCAGATTATATTAGTCTGGTCGATATTTTTATTTGTTATCATAATTTTGCAACCATCTTAATTGATATTTTACGGGGAATACCTAGATTGCATTGTAAGTCATTTAATGTTGCTTCCGTGCTCAGTATTCGTTAGTGTTTATCCGTCAGTTCAGTGTTCATACTGTAATTTCTTCAGAAGAGGGAGATTTGTATCAATGATCTTTTTTCAGATTAAAACTATACCAAACTTTTACATATTGTTTTACGACTTTTGATGAAATTGATCACTTGAGTGTTACGTAACGTTTTAAGAAAGGGGGGGGGGTACAGAAAAACGTTACAGTGCGTTACGAGGGGGGAAGGGGGGGTCAAAAATCTTCAAAAATTGAGTTACGTAATACTTGAACGCTCCCTTATAATATAAAGCATAAGAAATATTATTTACCTGGTGGGAACATTAATTTCTGGTTGTATCTCTCAGCGACCTCCCTCGCCTTCTCCAACGTCGTATCCATCTTAACATCAAACTCCTCATTCAGAATCTGCATCAGCTCGAGCACTGAATGGGTTCGGAGACAGTTGATGCTGAAATTTTATAATAACTATGTTTTTTACTATGATATTAATAAACTAAATATGATGAAATCCCTACTAATATTATAAATGCGAAAGTAACTCTGTCTGTCTGTCTGATACGCTTTCACGCCTAAACCACTGAACTGATTTTAATGAAATTTGGTACAGAGTTGACATTGAGAAAGAACATAAGATAGTTTTTATCCCAGACTTTTGAAAAGTTCTCTTGGAAACGCTATATAACCGAACTCCACGCGGGCGAAGCTGCGGGCGGAAAGCTAGTATTCAATAAATATTATTTAATTTGTAATGTATGTATTGTGCTAAGTAGCAAGACTGAATGACAGAAAATAATATAACAAAGTGATCTACAGATATTATACTTGACATCATATTATTATTTAACAATAATTAGCAAGTTATAACTAATACATAACACTATATAAGACTAATGTTTTATTAATATTGAGTCATTCAATAGGAAAAATAAAATGTATGAAAACATTTGAAAAAACTGTCTTATAACAAAGTATGCTTGTCATTTAATAAAATTATATAAGTAGCTTGATACATAATTAATAAAAGAAAACTTATGTCATATAAATTGTAGCTACATAGAGATGTTAATGACAAAATATAATTGTTTAAATATGTATGTCCTTGTGTATGTGATTACAGGCTCTACATGTGTGTGTGTGTGTGTGTCTCTGTGTGTGTGTCTGTGTGTGTGTGTACCTGTAATGCCATGAAGTACTCCCCGTGCCTGTTGTAACACACAACCCGGAGCTCTTGGTGTGTGTCCATTGTCCGTTATCTATCTGTAGTCTGAGGAGAGACACGCGTGACGTCACACTCTCACCTATAAACACCTGGACAGAGAAATAAATAGGTTTTATATAACACTAGCTGCGCCCCGCGGTGTTACCCGCGGATTTCCGGGTTGTAAAGTAGCCTCTGTGTCATTCCTGGACGTCAGCTTCCTGTATACAAAATTTTATCAAAATCGCTTCAGCCGTTTGAGCGTGTAGAAGTAACAAACATACACACACACTCACAAACTTTCGCAATTATAATATTAGTAGGATGTAGTATGTATTGACATATAGTGAAAATTATACAGGGTGACTGGTAAATTACTATCAATATTTAAGGAGCATACTCGGTACATGATTCTCATTTGAACTATGTAAAAAAAATAGGTACTTAATTTTTGACCAAATTTCCGTATAAATAAATAAAGTGTGTACACGTTCCAAGTGTGGACGCGTGCGGCGGCGTGCTGATACAACAACACGCCGTCGCGCGCGTATGTGTGAGTGTGTGTGTATACCTAATCTGTAGGGTGTTCATACGATGCGTAACAAATAACGTAAATTACAAAACTTTTGGTTAACTTTACTTAGAAGTTTATTAATATTTATGTTATATTAATTTTTATTTTGTCATATATGATCGTCAAATATCACGTCCTCAAATATTGATAGTAATTCACCAGTCACCCTGTATATGTATGTTTCTATACAGCTATCTGGGACAATTTCAAGCTCGGAATAGACTATTAATAGATATAGATAAAATAAATATTTAATACACTCATTTTTTATGAGATATTTGTTTAAAGTCGTCCTTAGTTTGTTTGAATGTCCTCATTGTGTTATTAAAAGTCATATATACATATATATTAAAGGTAATATGGCCTAGTATGTCTAATGTATATTACTATTACAACAAATTATCATCCACACTTCATACAATTTACAAGGCGGGGTCTTATAATAATACTAAACAATATATTTACCTCATTCAAAGCCAACAATGGCAACACTTTAGTCGCTAACGTACAGCTATCTTCTTTATAGTCTGTGTTGGTATCAGAATTATCATGAGGATTTGTTACAGGAGGATATCTGGAAAAATAAACAAATAAATACATGATATAAAAATAAAATATCTTCGGATATATCTTAAGAAATATTTTCTGAAGACAAATTAATATTCCAACATTTCTATCTCATATTGAATGAATTCATTAAATAGACTACATAACTTATTACAATAAAAACTATTGAATGTTTAATATACATATATTTTACTCCTACCTCGCTATTTTTATGAATTTAAATATATACATAACTAGCTTTTCGCCCGCGGCTTCGCTCGCGTCGAGTTATATTATATCGCATTTCCAAGAGAACCTTTCAGAAGTCTGAGATAAAAACTATCCTATGTTCTTTCTCAAGGTCAACTCTGCCTGTACCAAATTTAATTAAAATCAGTTCAGTGGTTTAGGCGTGAAAGTTTAACAGACAGACAGAGTTACTTTCGCATTTATAATATTAGTAGGGATTATATACCTGCAATAATTCATAGTGTGCAGATCTACAGGTGTAATTGTTTCCAGCTGTTTTGGTTCAGAAGTAATTGTGGTTCTTATCCTGGAACGACGCATCCATCTAAATCTACCCTGTAATATAATATATGATGTATTGTTAAATAAAATATATTTATTAAGAAATATAATATAACAGAGTGTTTATTACAATGATATATATTACATTATATTTAATTAAACCCTTTTATTATGATTGTAATTTTATGTAAGCTTATTAATTATTTTTTAATTTATCACCATTAAATTATCTATTGTTTGAATTAAGTAATGAAGTATATATATGTAAATATGCAGATATATACATATGCAGTCGACTCTCGTTAATTAGAAACTCGAGGAACTCTTAAAATATTTCGAATTATCAAATGTTTGAAAAATCAAATGGTTCGAAATTTGTGTGAGAAAAAAATAACACTTGGAATTACTGAGTATTGATCCATAATTATTTATGAACTGCTATATTATAACAATGAATAAAATTAAGATTGTGCATACATTCACTTATACTGCTCAATAACTTTCTTTAAAGAGAAAAAGTGCCTTAAATGTTTTTTCATAACTTTCGTTTTGTAAACAGAAGCGTTGTAAGGTATCCAATGTCATCCAATGTCCAAAATCATTCAATCTCTTTTTCTCCGCAACTTTCAATCGTCAAGTCTTGGACGCCGATAAGTTCAAATTAACGCTTCGTTTTATTATGTAGCAATGAATTTTTATTCAAATTATCAAGTGCATAAAAATGTATTGATTTAGTTCGAAATATATAGAGATTTTGCGGGGAACTAGTGATAAATTTAAATTATTGAGAAGTTCGAATTATCGCAGGTTGGAATTAACGAGAGTAGACTGTATGTAGATATGTAGATATGTAGATGAGTGTCATCTCTACCTCCTTCAAAGCAGTGAATGCTCCCTTCACATCATTAGAACACCAAGTCGGTAAACACAATCTGCCAACTGACTTGTGTGGAGCACTGTTGAAACCTATCACGGGTTTTCTGGAACAAAAAATTATTATTTTGATAATAAAAAAAGTATTTAGATATCAAATTTGTTAAATTATTGACAATAATAGGAATGAATTTGACAATTTCTGGATGTATATTAAATTTTATTTATTATTTTGATAAAAATATTTGTAAAATATCATATATATATTTTGAGGCACACATATATATTAATAAAACTATATGTACTTTTGTATCTTTTTTAGAATGTCATATTTTAAGAACAAAAAAATCCGCAATCAAAGATAACACATATTTATTTACATTTAAGCTACTTTTGTATATTTTAAATATTTATTTTAACTGATAAAATTTATTTTGGGTATACAAACACAATTTGTTTTATATATCCTATATCAATTTCAAGGCAATAAAATATATTTTAAGATAACTTTAATACCTTCAGGTAGAATAACACTATAAATAATCCAATTAATTTATAAACTAAGAAAACCCTATGTAAAAAACCAAAAATTTAAGCAAAAATCCCATACATTGTATCTGTACTTACAGTAATTATATGTGTATATGAAAAAGATAATATAATGTAATTAATAATTAATTATTTTACATACATATTTGTTACCTATATTAATCATCATTCACATTTTAAATTTTGTTAATATACTAATATTTTTGTACACAGTGATTAATTGATTGATTGATTGACTGATGATATTTCTGTAAACTACCCTCATTATAAAAAAATCTAAGTCTATTTTGACTAGTCCGAAAATGATGAAGTTTTATATACCTAATTCTGTTGAAGTTTTTAGAATACTCACGTGGCATCTCTGACCCTTGAGGCCGCTAGTAGGAAGGTCCCATCACCACCACACGGTACTACTACATCACACCACTTTATTAACTCGTCGTTGTAGGTTAAACTGGACGAAAAGCATTATTAGACGTTAAATACCTAGTAATTTAAGTAATAGTTTGTAGATATAATGAGATCTAAGATTTTCGCGAGTACTCATTTAAATGAAACTAATATTTTCGAATTTTTGCTTCGCCTATTTATTTTTGATTATGAACTACATACTCCCAACGTTTCGGCTACTTTTCAGTAACCGTGATCACGGGCAGACGGGATATCTCGTAAATATTAGTTTCATTTAGTTTGTAGGTGTAATATCTGGTTATAACTTCTATTAGGACTTTTATCCCGACTTAGGTCCTATTTAGATATTTAAAATTGAATCAAGTGAAGTTTAAGTATTTGAAGATATTTGGGTGTTTTTGTTAGCAACTTTTTTTGGGAATGTATCCAATGGAAAGGCGAACAAATATTAATATTTAACGATCACTTTTATTTTGACTTTTCGTACAAAACGCCTGTAGTCTATACAATAGCAACAATCATACATTGCTCTTATATATTATGATGTTTATGTGTTATGTTGTGCTAGTGTGTCTTTTTCTACCTGGCAATTCCCCAGTTTTAACCAGGGTCTGCCTTACATGTTGTGGATAGTTTTGGCTAATTGTTTTTACGACCGGCCGCCTGCCTGACATCAACCCTCTTTGGGAATGCATTAATCAGTGATGTCTAAATACTTCTAGAAAGTACATATGACTCGGAGAAATCACATTGGTACTTGCCAGGATCGAACCCGCGCCCTCATGGATGAGAGGCGGCCCTTTTAACCACTAGGCCACCACTGTTGAGCTAGTGTGTGATAGTGTGAATTTTGAAATGTACATATATTCTTACCGACTAGCCATCTCAACTTGTAGGCCCATACTTTTCAAACTGCTCGCCACATTCTCCTCGAAAGCCTTCTGTTGTCTGTGGGTCTCTATCATTGAATCGAAGTCTGACCCTCGCTTCCGTAAAATCGCTTCCAGATCAGAATCCGCGATATTGTCATGCATATGTCTGTGAAAGGTCATTCATTAGAATCGCATCGGGAATCGAACCTGTTACCTCAATAGTTCAGCTTTATTTTGAGATACAACTCAAATATATCGATATTAATGAAACGCAAGGAATGAAAAAATATTTTTTTAAACAAATGAATTTGATAGGGAAAATATATTTACATCTCGCAATTAAAAATTTCGTAAGAAACATTGTATTTCATGTTAGTGATAAAAAAGTAATGTAAAATATGAGAATATTGTAAAGTCAAAAATAATAATACAATTACGTTTCAATATTACACTAGTCAAATGTAGTTGACAAACACACACACGCACACACACACACACACACACATGTATAAAGCTATATTTTTATATATTGTCCAACCTCTCATATTCATATCTGGTAACTTTTGACACTAAGAGACATTTTTCCATCTTAAGTCGTGTGTTTTCTTTGCGATTGATTGAAGCATTCCCGCATAACTCTTTATTGTGACGAAGACCTGGAAATACAAAAAAAATTATCTAAATATATACAGAAGTTAATGTTACATAATAATATATATATATTATAATCAATATACATAAGTCGTATGAGAAATTACAAACAACAAAACATTCCCACAATTGATAAACTATTATCTAAAATCAACCAATTAGACGCGTCAAAAACAAGATTATTAAAGAACGTAGCTAAATAAATAATTGGAATGTACAAGTATTGATATAACAAATAGTTTATAATTTATATATTATATACTAGTTATTGGCCGCGACTCCGTCCGCTTGAAACATCAGAGAGAAACAGTGACTTAAAACAATACTTAGAGTGCGGGTCACGACTTAATACACAAAACAATTATAGCCTATATCTTATTCTGATATGTAAGCTATATTATTATGAAGTTTCATCAAAATCGATACAGTAGTTTTTACGTGGAAGTCTAACAAACATCGATACATATGTTAAAACTTACGCTTTCAGAATAGTCGTGGCATGTGTTTTACAATCTTGCGTATAAATTTATGGGCTAGATAGCTTTTATATTTAATCTGAGCCTTAATTTTATTTATTTTTCTTTAATATATCTCAAATTTTATATGAATAACATTAATGTATTGATTTTTATGACGATAAGATAAATAATGACACAGTAACCGATTGTTACACGTCATACATTTTGTTATTTTCCACAGATATATATAGAATGACCAGATCTGGTCGGTTTTCATTAAACAGGGTCGAGAGAGATAATAGACATTAATCATTCATTGTGAAGATGACTCAGGGTTGTCAACTTAGAGTTAGGGTTGTCAACTTGTTGGGGAATAATCGTAATTTAGGAATTTTTGGACATTCGTCACTTTACTGATCCTAAAAGTTGTCAAATTGGCAAGAAAAAATTACCTAGCTGTTTTGAAAACTAAGATAAAATACAGTTTTTGGAATAATCCATATTTTTTTATTTCATTGTAATTTTTAACATTATTATGTACTATTATATAAATTGTTATATATGTATAATTTCCTATGAAACTGCTATCACGAAGTGGCTATTTGTTGTCCATATTTGTATGTCTAGTGTCATAAATAGTTTTGATATAATAATTGTAAAATATACCTGCAGAATAATTTAAGGAATATAAATTCTTTGTTAAACTATTATATCAGTAACTACATAGCTTTCCGCCCGCAGCTTCGCCCGCGTGGAGTTCGGTTATATCGCGATTCCAAGAGAACCGTTCAAAAGTCTGGGATAAAAACTATCCTATGTTCTTTCGCAAGGTCAACTCTATCTCTGTACCAAATTTTATTAAAATCAGTTCAGTGGTTTAGGCGTGAAAGCGTAACAGACAGACAGACAGAGTTACTTTTGCATTTATAATATGTATTAGTACTGATAGTAGGGATTGAAAATATAAGGGGAATAACCGTTGAGTTTGGGTTATTTTCTTAATGTCTGATTGTGAATGGTATGTTTTTAGTCACATTTGGTTTAGGACAACTGAAATTTGTCGTGGGTATTATTGGTTTACAAATTATATGTATATTAGAAGTTATGGCATTAAAACTGAAAGTGCCATAGAATTAGGGCTTTCCACACTCGCTATGGAAACGTAGCTACGTTATATATATATATATATATATATATATATATATATATATATATATATATATATATATATATATATATATGTATAAATTTCAGAAGAAAAGTGGTTCATCATTAACACATAACGCGCATTGGGAGCCAAAAATATTTCTTTTATTTTAAACTTAAAATCGTATTTAGAAGTACATTTTAGCATTTCTTTGCAATGATTTCAATTGAATTTCACGTGATTACTTAATTAATTCTCGAAAATACTATCAAATATCTGAATTGAACAATAAGGAAATGATTAAAGAAACTTATATAATATCAATGTTATCTTAAAAACTGAATTGCAAACAGACATACATCTTATACATAGATTAAAATTAATCAATAAAAGCTTATAATAATAATAATTTAATTTTTATTATTCTCAACTGACGTTATCACACGACCTTGGGTTTAAGCCATCTAATGATGTTATTCAAGCAAAAATAAGTCGGAATTGAAAAGACAATATTATCATGTAAAATAAATGAATATTATTGCACGATGGATATCAATATTTTGGTTGGATAAAAGTTTTCATTATACAGACATGTTAAATATATTGAATCATTCTAAAAAACTACAATTTGGGTCAATGGAAATAAATAGCTTAGTCTTGCAAAATCGTCAAACAAAAGTTTTGTGACAAGAGTCATAACTAAGTATATTTTTACTAGCAAGATTCTAAAGCCTTCCATTTTGCCTAAATCAAACCAATTATATTCAATTTTGAATCTCTATACACTATAAAGAACGAGTAACGCGAAGCCCATATCTCATATCTAGCAAATTTTTGGAGAATTTATTAAAAAAGGAATATTAATGGCAAAATCAATATCAGATAAGATATAACAATAAAAGTTAATTTAAATCTTATTACATGATACGTACAATCATTTAAGTGATAGACGCGTGACAAACACTGAGAAAAATATTAGTTTAAATCACTATAAACATTAATATTAAGAATTTGCAGAAATGTGTGGGCATATAATTCGTACGAGGACGACCAAATTGGCCAATAGTTCTCAACTAAGTAACTTTCCCTTTAACCCTACTCCGCGGTCAACTGTAATGCGACATGCAATAGACATGCGATAAATTTGAGACAATATACTACGACCTAAATCATACTATTATTTCCTTACACATGTTTTACAAAACATTACAAACGTTTTATGAGATAACCATATCAAAACATCGTTTAAATAGTATCTGCGTCATAAATTAGCGATACTAAAATAGATCATTAAATTAATTACATATGATATTACGCAGTAAAAATTTATGAATGAAAAAACATTTTAATAATGCAAGTATGTCCACACAGTACTCAAGATTATAATTAGACCGACAAATAAAGACATTGACATTGGCAGAATATTACATGATTCCAGTGAGAATGAAGACATAGCATAAAAAAGCAATTTTCCAACTTAAATAAAAGCTTATAAATGGACTAGCTTTCCGCCCGCACCTTAACCCGCGTGGAGTTCGGTTATATCGCGTTTCAAAGAGAACCTTTCAAAAGTCTGGGATAAAAAACTATCCTATGTTCTTTCTCATAGTCAACTCTATCACTGTACCAAATTTCATTAAAATCAGTTCAGTGGTTTAGGCGTGAAAGCGTAACAGACAGACAGACAGACAGAGTTACTTTCGCATTTATAATATTAGTAGGGATGTAATTGTTCAAAAACAAATTTAGAACTATTTTTTTTTAAGTTTTGGTAAAACTGAAATTATATTAAATAAAATTGAGAACATTTTCTGTTTAAACATCATATACAGCTGCGTGCAAAAGTATTAGGCACCCCTATTGTTAGTCACTATCTCATTAGATAGCGGTCAAGTGTGTGTTTTATGGTTTAGCTATTGTATTAGCGGCAATTTTTAACCAAATTAAGATAAAAGAAAATATTTATGACATCCAGGTGTGCTCCTAAGCGGTGTTTCTTCGAATTTGCTTTTTTTGCGTTTCGGGTTATAGTGTGTTATCAGTGCTTGCAGTGAACATACACGTCTTCTACGCAACTATTCCTATCACAATTCTAAAGACTAACATTTAACGTGTTAATCATGCCGAAAAAATCTGAACTTAGTGCTGAACAGCGTCTAAGAATTAAGATTTTACATGAACAAGGCATGTCTCAGGTTAAAATAGCCCGAGAAGTGAAGTGCTCGCGATGTGCAGTTCAATATGCTATAAATCGCTTCAAAGAGACTGGCACCCATGAAAATAGACCAAGAACAGGCAGAAGAAAAGTTACTACTGAACGGGAAGATCGATTGTTGATTAGGCAGTCTCTACAAAACAGGAAAAAAACGGCTTTAGAGCTCGCTGCAGCATTATCTGAGGCAAAAGGCAGCTCAGTGAGTGTTTATACTGTGAGAAGAAGACTTCTTAAAGCTGGATTAAAAGAATGTAAAGCAAGGAAGAAGCCGTGGCTGTCAGAACACAATAAGAAAAATCGGATGGAGTGGGCACTCAAACATAGAGATTGGTCAGTGGAAGATTGGTCCAACATACTGTGGTCAGACGAATCTAACTTTGAGGTATTGTTATTTATTTTATGTACAATATTAAAACACATAAATGTTTTTAAAATAACGTACTGCAAGAAAAATAATAACTTTGAAAATAAATGGGTTTTTTTCGTTTGGCATAGGTGTTTGGAACACCCGGTGTGACTTTTGTTAGGCGAAGGGTTGGCGAAGAATACAACCCAGAATGTGTGGTTCCCACTGTTAAGCAAGGTGGAGGCTCAATAATGATCTGGGGCTGCATTGCTGCCGACGGAGTGGGCGAAATGGTGTTGTGTGATGGACGAATGAATAGTGTTAAATACACTGAAGTTCTGGAAACAGCACTAGCAACGTCGATAACGCAAATTTTCGGTGATACAAACACCGATGGCCTGAAATTGCAGCAAGACGACGCCACTTGCCACAAGTCCGCGCATACCATGAAGTGGTTTGCTGAAAATCATATTGATCTTTTGGACTGGCCACCACAATCACCAGACCTCAACCCGATTGAGCATATTTGGTCCATTTTAAAGAAAAATATCCGCAGGCACTCGATTAGCAATAAACAAGCTCTATTGGCCGCGTTACGGCAGGAATGGAAAAATATATCAAGAGAAGAATGTTTCAGGCTGGTAGAGTCAATGCCAAAAAGAGTGGCTGCGGTTATTAAGTCAAAAGGTGGACCTACAAAATATTAATTATTTTCTTAAAATAAACCATTGTAATCATAAATGCAGTTTTATTTACACTCGCTATGCTAAAAGACCTTAAAACTTGTCTTACTGTAGGGTGCCTAATACTTTTGCCCGTGGCTGTATTATATATACATATATATATATATATATATATATGAAGAATTATTATAGTAAAATATTATAATACATAAATATAATTTCGTTGATTTTGATATAAATTACAAAATTAAAAGTTATTCTTTTAAGATGCTGTTAATAAAGAAATATATGCAATTTTTTCACAATACTTAATTTATAATATGGTTTTAAGATTTCAGAATTTGTGGAAAATTCTTTATTTAAATAGAAATAATTTAGACAAAAGTCATTCACATTCAACTTGGTATTTGAATGAATCCAGGGTTATGCTATTCCCCATACATATAATAAAAATAGATAAAAATCTATTTAAAGTTAATATAGTAAATATAAATAGATTTAATTCTTCCAAAACATTCAAAATGTCTTCATGAATTAATATCCCATTAATTGTATAATAAATAATGAATCATATATATAAAAGTATTTCTTTGTATAATTAAATATTATAACTTATTGACTGAGTTTTTTTACACTTAGATAACTTATCACAATATCTATCATTGTTAATAAAAACGATTATATTTTGTATTGAAATTGGCAAGCATATAAATTCCTATGATATTTTGATCAAAAAGATATAAAGATTTTACATACAATTAGTAAAAATTAAATATACATGAAACATATGTATTAAAAAGACTTTCAAATACAAATTTCAGGATTGTAAACACCCTGTTTATATCTTCTTATTCTACCTAGCAATTTCCCAGCTTTAGCCAGGGTCTGCCTTACATGTTGTGAATAGTTTTGTCTATTTGTTTTTATGACCGGCCGCCTGTCTGACATCAACCCTCTTCGGGAATGCATTAATCAGTGATGTCTAAATACTCTTAGAAAGTACATATGACTCGGAAAAATCACATTGGTACTTGCCACTGACATACACCCTGTTTATATGAATGGGTAAAATAATATAACATGCAATAATTACAATATCTTGGTGTTAATTTACTAACATATACTATTATATATTAATTAGTATATTTTGATTGCTTTATAAATTGATATTGTGTGGACAGCTCTTAAAATACTATCTTGCATTGACAAATACTTCAAAATCATTGTTATTTCTCTAAATAATATAATCATTGCATCATCGTAAATAAACATTAAAAATTACTTGGTTTTTAATTCAAAATATCTTTTAATATATATGTATGTATTTGTATTTGTATTTATTTTTACAGTACAAATTTATTGTATATTTTGATTAGAATTTATAAAAAGGTGGGAAGATTTGTTTTGGATATGACTTTTTTTTTAATATATTTATAAATATATGGTTATTATATTCTGAAAAATGATTATTCTGTTTAAATTCTTTTACATATTATCTAATATGACGATTATAATATTAAAGTCATGTTTATGAAAAGCAAAAAACTAAGTACTCTATACTCTGCAGTCTAAGCTTGTAGATGGTTGTATATATTCATGCCAATTTGAGAAGCCATATATAAAAACTTGGGAGTTTTTTTACATTATTGTATATAATATTAGGTTAAATAAGCCCATATTACCCCCATTTCACTTATTGTCATTTAACTATTAGGTAAGCAAATAAAAAACTCTTTATCGAGTAATGATATACCAAAAATTTCTTACATCATGTAGGAAATCAACAGATATTCTTACACTAAGACAATAGTAAACAAATGCTTACAAACCATCATGAGAAAACTTACAATGAAATGAAATGAACTTTATCAAAATCAGTTAATCCATTTAAGATGTATAATGTTACAAAAAGACAGACATTGAAATCAAACATAACACCTATTTTTTTTTTGCACTTGGTTAAAAATGCATTAGTTATACATTCAATATAAATTCTCTTATAGAATGAGATCTAAGATTTTCATGACTACTCATTTAAATGAAACTAATATTTTTAGATAAATCCCATTGTAAATCCGAAAATATTAGTTTCATTCTCTTAAAGATATTAAAAGTTTTATTTTTCTATATTCTAAAAATATATAATATATTTGATGTAATATCTATTGGAATTTCTTTTTCCGCATTCCATATCTAACCTTAACCCCAGAACTAATCATATGTTTATCATAATGCTATTATAATTAATGACATTATGATATCTTTGCTAATGATAAACAGGAAATTTTATTATACCAATATAAAATTATATTAAACATACTGTTTATATATTTGAGCTTAATATTCTTTATATATGAATTAGTACTTAAATGTTGTAGATAAAATGATAATAGTAAAAAATAAGTTCAGTGGTAACTTTATAAATCTGTTAAATTACAATGATAACCAGAAACTTTCTAGAACAAGTTGAAAAGTCGTGCATTCATTGTAACTGATGTAAATGTTACAAGTTTTTTATATCAGTGTTAATAAATAGGTCACAAAAGGTTTCCATTTATAATAATTACGAGAAAATGTCAAGCAGGCGATCGTAACTTTTATACGAGAAACTTTTCTAACTTGAGATATATAAATTAAATTATTCTTTAAATACTTACGTCTTAATCCTTTAGCTATTGACACTGTGAAATTGTTTAACACTGACATAATATTACACTTATTATTAAGTCGTAAATAAATAAACAAATAATCCGCTTAACACTACACAGGACTGTACTTTTTCGCTGCGGTTAATAAACTGAATTTAAAATCATATAAAAACAGAGGCGTGGCGATACGATAATATATTAATCGCGGCTTTAATTGTTATTCATTATGATAAAAATAAGTAAGATATTGAACATTCTTTATACAACCTTGCTTTTGAGTTACGAAAAATGATAGCAAATTGCAATAGTGATATTGTATGAAAGATATAATTTGACATTTAGTTTATCGTTCGTAAATTTGATACAATGTCAACGAATTAGTTCTATATTTAATCAAAATAAATATTATGTTGGACTTCGTTAGTATATTCTTATTTATAAATGAATTTAACCAGTATTTCGTTCCTATGTGTTTTTTAGTAAATTTAATAGAGGATAATTTGTTTGCTCATACATGTTAGTGAGTGTCTATTTTGCGGAGCGGGGAAATTATATTCGATAAACTTTTCTAGTTAGAGAGTTATCCTTAATGTCAAAGAGTCCAGTAATGAAGAAACAACTCTCGTCATGCCTATGACATATCATGATATTCTTCTTCATTCTGGTGGTAAATTTTCACCTTCGAGAAAAGTGGCCAAAGTCCTATAAATCCTCTAAAACGGGAGAAAATTATTTACAACAATGATGATGTAGTATTTGATATAGGTACTTAACATTAACATGTTGGAGTCTTTGTCATTCTAATTATTCCGATTTATAAGCTTTCACCAAAAATTGTTTT
This sequence comes from Danaus chrysippus, assembly GCA_916720795.1. NCBI lineage: Eukaryota > Metazoa > Arthropoda > Insecta > Lepidoptera > Nymphalidae > Danaus > Danaus chrysippus. Next base: position 2,097,995 of record CAKASE010000070.1, read on the forward strand.
GGTATAATATGACGATAGTTTAATTAGTGAGAAAGCAAGTAGGGGCACCATAAAATACTCTAGATATTTTAGTGACGCCTGCCTATTTAAGATAAGTTACTTATGCAGAATTGTGTTAAGTCGGATACGCAAAAGGCCGTGTAAATGTCAAATTAGTACATACTTGTTTTTATTACACAACATTACATGCTACAAAAAAGTTTGGACCGAAGATTGCTTCAATCGATAACGCTCACTTGGAGAAGTCCATCAGAAACCTTCAAAATAAAATCCCTTAATTATTAAAACTTATTTTCCAACTCCCTTTTCTGATTGAGTCGTTATTATGGTTAAAATGAAACTTATATTTTCGGACTACTACTCGTTATTTTTTTTTAAATACATACTGCCGACGTTTCGGTTACTTTGCAGCAACCGTGATCAAGGGTAGACGAGCTATGATAGTAAAATAACGCGTAGAAATCTGGAAATATTAGTTTCTTTAAATAAATATTCGCGAAAGTTTCAGATCTCTTTATTATAGTTTAAGTTGTTGTTCTAATCTCCTGACTTTTTAACTTTGAGTATAAATTTTAGCAGATATCTGATTGTTTGCTAATTTTTGAGGACAGGCGCTCTCAGCTCTATTTATCATTTCAAATTGATGTTTATATTGTAGCAAAAACATTAAAATGAGATCATATTGAAACTTAACGATGTAAAACGCAGGAACAGGATTTTATTTCGTGCTTCCAGTAACGGAGTTGAGGGATTAGGGAACAGTAATTAAGGAGGTGAACGGTTATTTCTTTTCATGAAGAGTATTTTTTTAAAAATAAAGTATATGCATAGAAAGAACATGTCAGAAGTGAAGTCTCTAGTTGACTATTTTTTAATTTTTAACTTTATTTATCTTGTCTAATATGAAGCTTAAACTCTGAAACTTTATTAAATGTATAGAGAAAAGTAAATCTTTTATAAGATTTTAATATTAAGTTATGAATAACATATTATTATTTAATATGTTACGAAAATGTATTTCTTAGGTGGTAGAGCCTAGCTGTGGTAAGTTACTACAGCTCGAACATGGGCTGGCTCGACCGGGGAAGTACCACCCTCTCACAGAAGATCGGAGTGAAGTAGCCTTTAATGGCTGCGTTTCGTCCGATGAGTGAGAGAGCCGGTTGCCCTTTTAATATTTCCCACCCCTCCCTATCCCTAAAAAAACAAGGTTGGCAAGGCATCCGCAACTAACATGTTGCGGATGTCCATGGGCGACGGTTCTACCTTACACCAAGTAGGCCCCACTGCTCGTTTGCCACCTTTGACTTAAAAAAAAAATAATGTAATTCTTAATCACGAATTGTAAATTATAATGATATGTGAATTCGGTCAGTATAAGAAATTACTATTGGATTTTCTTTTAAATTAAAATTAAAGAAACAGAATTCGTGAAATATATTTCCTGCATATTATAATTGAAAAATGAAACATAAAATTCTGAAAAAACAAGTATCAATTTAAAAATATTAGCATCAAAATTGTAAATTAACAAAAATATAAAAAAAATAAGTAGGGTATACTCCTTACTCTTAAAATCTTTTCGTTGTATCTCACTTTCTCCTTCTCCTTACATGAAAAAATCCCATAATTTCATCACCAGTATTATCATTATTGTACAAATAAGAAGAAAAAGAGATTAGAATTACATGTTATTCGCAAAGTTTTACCCCCATTCAAGTAGTTCAATTTTAAAGAAACTTATATTGAAGCTGATATTATAATAAAAGTTTCATTAAGACACAAAAATAAACAAATCACTAATCAGTATACATATTATTTAATAAGTAATTAAACTGTAGATGATATTTGTTCATATAATAAGTTTTTAAACATAGGTACCTATATACATTAAAACATTAATAAGATACACACTGAGTCGTTATTTCACCCAGTAATATTAATAAAATACATAAAACGAAGTAAATATATAAACGAAAACATTAAAAAAATAGAGACTTGTGTATTATAAGTATTTAAGTCCATTTCAGAAAATTTTACAAAAGGCTTGGTGGCTCCCTGGCTCTGAATAAGAGAAGCCATGTGAAATCATTGATTCAGATGTTGTCCCGGAGGATTTTGCTGGTCAAGTCTAGATACTCAGAACAGCAAGCAATCCTCAAGCGCCTCGTGGACTATACGGTGGCAAAACTTAAATATTGTAGTTCAGTCTGAAACTTGAATGTCCAATGAATTGTCCTGAATTTGGGTTAGTCAGTATGAAGATGCAAGTGGTGGTTTAAGTCAGTGGTGGCCTAGTGGTTAAAAGGCCCGCCTCTCATGCACGAGGGCGCGGATTCGATCCTGGCAAGTACCAATGTGATTTTTCCGAGTCATATGTACTTTCTGAGAGTATTTAGACATCACTGATTAATGCATTCCCAAAGAGGGTTGCTGTCAGGAAGGCGGCCGGTCGTAAAAACAATTAGCCAAAATAATTCAAAACATGTAAGGCAGACCCTGGCTAAATCTGGGAAATCGCCAGGAAAAAGAAGTATGAAGATGCAAGTGTTTGGCTCGTCCCCATTCCTGGATTGCCAAATTAATTGTGGATTACTTTTGGTTGTTGTTATATATATATGTGTAGTCGATGTTTACGTTTGATGCTTTGTGGGGCCCGACTACCCACTATGGGCCTGAGTGACTATTTACATCGTTTTCAACTTTTTAGCAGGGTAGTTTTAATGACAAATGGAAACTAATTCAACCAATTTAGAACGACAACAGTTGGTATTGAGAATCAGAACCCATTTTTTTCGGTCAATGAAGACTTTCAAGCTCTTTTCGAGGCTTGAAAAGTTTATAGAATCAATTAAAATACTATAAAAGTTTTTCATTTTAAAACGTTAGCTACAATTTAACTAGCAAGAATAATGCTAACAACTTTATTTTTAACGAAAATTAAATAACCAAACTTTTCATTTCTTTTAAATGATTATAAATCAAATAATGAAATGCAGTGAATAATCTTATATGTATTTAGGTACTGATTATAAAAATCATTTCATTTATCACACAATTAATAAATTGATAAGCGCGTATTTGTCTATTGGATCTAAAATCTCGGAACTTGTCTATGGTTATAAAACTGACATATGTGGAGCGTGGAGACAGTTGAATAAACCGTAACGTCAGAAATAAAGTCATTTATATATAAAGAAATTACAATCGGGTCGTGTTTGTTTCGGGTCTGGCTGTTGGATAGTTTTCGAGCAAAATCTAAATATTCATGCATACTATCCATACAATATAGTGTTAAAAAGTACAAAGGTTGTTTTTAAACATAACAAAAATGGGTCTCATTATATCGCGATTCTGGGTGAGTATTTTGAATAATATTAATGTTTTGTAACATAGCCAAAACTATTTCGATGGTTGATTGTCTGATATGTTTTGGCGTGAATTCAAATGATCACCCGTGACCTATTACATTTTAAATTTACATAGTACGGTCAGTGATATGCGGTCGGTTTGTGGGTATATCGCCGACTTAGAATTCCCGACAATATATACGCGGCTTTTACAACATATTAGGTGTATATTAAACAATAGGCTGATATTTATTAAACTAACATTTTATATGTCAGCCCACACACTGAAACAGTCCATACATAAAACAATGAATTTGAAATATCCTACAGAAAATATATTATATTAATTCTATTCTATTTCATAAGAATTCATTATAAGACAGGTTTCTTACTCAAATGAAACATTTTAGTATCTCTTATATTATATTATGTATTAATATATCTTTTTCCTTTACCTTAAAATAGTTCACAATATTATCAATTTTGTATGCACTAGTTTTAAAACATAAGCAAGCTATTTGTCTGTTTGTCAACCTGTCTTCAACCGGTCTTAATAACTGGTATAACTATTTTTAGAAATAAAGACACTTTAAATATAAACGCAAAAGTAATGATTCTTATTTTATGATAATAATCAGTTTTTAATAAAATATATGTAATAATTATGTATATATTGAGTTGTTATTATAAATTTATAATTTAATTCCTCCATATGTTATATTTTAATATTTGATATTTATTTCATTATAACAAATCATATTCCAATAAGAATCAAACTAAAATATTTTTCCGATTACTACATATATTTTATTATTTTAATAATACATATCCTCATATTTTGGTTACTTTGCAGCAACTGTAATCATGGGCAGATGAGATGTCTAGCCATGATCACGGTTACTGCAGTCTTTAAAAATAATAAAAAACACTAGTAATTTATTGATAGTAGTAATATCATTTAAATAATACTCGCCATAGTCTTAAATCTCATAATGAGGTAGACCTAGACTCTAGAGAGTCTTATTAATTTATCTATTTATTCTTTTTGGGTGTGTTGATTTCAGTTGCATAGTACATCCAAAAAATATTAGTTTTATTTAAAAGTTGTAGATTTCATTTCCAATAAGAATTAATTATCTTCTAAGACTTATCCCTACTTATATTTATTATAAATGCGAAAGTAACTCTGTCTGTTTGTCTGTCTGTTACGCTTTCATGCATAAACCACTGAACTGATTTCAATAAAATTTGGTACAGAGATAGACTTGACCTTGAGAAAGAACATAGGATAGTTTTTATCCCCAACTTTTGAATGGTTCTCTTGGAAACGCGATATAACCGAACTCCACGCGGGCGAAACTGTGGCGGGAAGCTAGTAGATTATATTATAAATATTTCAATATTGCAATATATATTTTTTCATCATGTAACTATATCAGAGTAACTCAATACATTGTTAGTTATCTATATACATTGTGACAGGCGGATTGACACACCTCAAGTGTCCGCCACTTGCTTGGCAATATCAATACACATTCAAGGATATATGTATTGCAAAAATATTCAGATTATATAGATAATTTACATATCAATGATAATTAATATTAATTGAACTGATTTAGCCATTGTCTGTTCAATATATATGTATAAAAGAAAGTTGTGTTAGTAACACTATTTATAACTCAAGAACAGATGTAGTGATATGGTTGAAAATTAGTTAGGAGATAGCTTAGAAACAGGTGACGGACATAGGATAGTTAATTCAATTCAATCAAAGAAAACTTGATAAATTCCAATATCAATAAAAAGAGTTCGCCCGGTCAGCTATACATATATTACTAATTCCGAAATCAGTCGAGCAAAGTCGCGGGCAAAAACTAGTATATATACAATGATATGTAAATCTTTAGCAAATATTTATTTAAATGAACCTAATATGTTCGGATTATTACGCATTATTTTATTATTCTATGACGTGCATCTCATTTAGTTATCTCGTCTACCTGTGATCACGGTTGCTGCAAAATATTAGAAATAAATAAAATAAAGCGTGGGAATCCTAAAATATTAGTCTCATATATATATAACTTTATTAATATGTATGTTTTGATATATGTAGGTATATATTTTTTCTTCCTGTTACGTGTCTTGATTAAACAATAGTAACGTTTGATTCATATGAATAAATTTTATTCGCAAATGTTATCGATTGCTGTTGATTGTAGGGTGACCATGTTTTTGATAAGAAAAAAATATCATCATTACTTTTATACAAACAGTTTGTTAAACCATTAGTAGTACAATACTGAGATAAAATGAGTCATTTTTATGACTAATTCGATTACATCAACCATTATGAGTCTTCGAGATGGTTTTGAAATGTTAAACAACGATTTAATTATTGTGATTGTTAGGATATGGTTTCCTAAACGATCGATTAAACGACCGTTATTCTAACTAACATTAAGAAATACCTTAATAAGATATACCGGAACTAGCTTTCCGCCCGCAGCTTCGCCCGCGTGGAGTTCGGTTATATCGCGTTTTCAAGAGAACCTTCCAAAAGTCTGCGATAAAAACTATCCTATGTTCTTTCTCAAGGTCAACTCTATCTGTGTCAAAGTTTTGGCATGAAAGTGTAACAGACAGACAGACAGAGTTACTTTAGCATTTATAATATTAGTAGGGATTTAGACTGATAAAAAAATATTCTTAGCGGGCATTCATAAATTACGCGAGGTGTTTTATTTTTAATTTTTGACCCCCCCCTCCCCCCTTAATGAGATATTTAGATTTTATTTAATCTCACCTTTTTTATGTACGCCCCCTTATATGTGGTAAATATTTCATGTTTGTATGTACGGAATGTATGACGAGATATTATCGTAAACATATATTTTTTGTATGTTTTATTACTTGTTATTACGAAAACATAATAGGCTTTAATTTCAGTCACATTATAACATATTTTCATACAATGTCTCTAACTATTTAATAGCTAATGTTTATTCCGAGAGCCATTGTTCTTCACCATTCAATTTTCATATATAATATACACGCTGATAACATGTGCTTCATGATTAAATATTGTTATTTTAAACTATACACCTTTGTCCTTAGTTGTTGCTTATATATATATATATATATATATATATATATATATATATATATATATATATATATACAGGGTGACTGGTGAATTACTATCAATATTTAAGGAGAATACTCGGTACATGATTCTCATTCGAATTATGTAAAAAAAATAGGCACTTAATTTTTGACAAAATTTCCGTATAAATAAATAAAGTGTTGACACGTTCCAAATGTTCAAGTGTGGACGCGTGCGGCGGCGTGCTGATACAACACCACGTCACGACACGCGTATGTGTGAGTGTCAGTGTATACCTAATCTGTAGGGTGTTCACACGATGCGTAATTAATTACATAACTTTTGGTTAACTTTACTTAGAAGTTTATTAATATTTATGTTATATTAATTTTTATTTTGTCATATATGATCGTCAAATATCACGTCCTCAAATATCGATAGTAATTCACCAGTCACCCTGTATATATGTAGGGTTATATATTATTCAGTGGTGGCCTAGTGGTTAAAAGGCCCGCCTCTCATGCATAAGGGCGCGGGTTCGTCCTGAAAAGTACCAATGTGGTTTTTCCGAGTCATATGTACTTTATAAGAGTATTTAGACACCACTGATATTCGGTGAAGGAAAACATCGTGACGAAACCTTGACTTATAATTTCACAATTATAAGTTTGAAATCACCAACCCGTCTTGAGCAAGCGTGGTGATTAATACTCAAACCTTCTCCATGTGAGAAGAGGCCTTTGCTTAGCAGTGGGCTCTGATAGGCTGATGATGATGATGTAGGGTTATTTAGAACTCATTGTATTTTTAAAGTGACAGTGTAATTTTTATTTGACAGAACGTGACAGGTGTATTTATTTCTTCATCTGTGACTATTTTAATTACCTGTACATTTGAGACTTGCAGGAATGTACCTACCAGCATTTTATTACGTTCAACTGAAAATTATATAACTTTTTTTTGTATTATTCATTAAGTGAAAGGTATCTTGAATCGTTTTATAACAATATTTTTCATTCAAGCTATTATTTAATGTATGTTCTGTTGGTTTCTTAAATTTTGATGGAAATATTTGCAATACGTATGAAATGGTTGAACAGTCAAGATGGAAAAGTAGTAAACGATTCTGTGATATAGCTATCAAATGTAAAGTTTGTTGCAAATAACTGGAATTGATTAAAAAGGAATAAAAGAATGCAATAGGACTATTAAAAAAACCTTTCCTTTAATTTTCCTTTATAACACAATTTGTTTATAAAATTTTTAGCTTGTTGTGTCAATAGTGAAGACAAAATAAAAATGGTAAACAAAAAAAATGTATTGGAATATGTAATAAATTATTGACATTGGTAAAATATTGAAAAAATCCAGTGTGAATGAATCCTTAGCATAAAAATGAAAAAGTATTAGATTAATTAGTCTATATATATAAAGCTATAGCATACCAAATATGTTTCTTGAAAAAGCGAAAGTGTTTATCATTGAAGTAATTTGAATCTTATTACCCAGTAATAAAGACCTTTAAATTTAAATTGTCTCGGTCACGATCATATGATTTCACTTTCAAATTAACAAAATGCTCAAATTTTTATAGCAATCTCTTTTCTACTCGTGTTAAATTTAAATTAATAATAACTTAAATGAGTTATTGTATTTTTAATTAGTCTTTATATAATTATAAATGATTAAATTATAATTTCTACCATACATAATATGTTGTTAAGGAAAATAATATTTTAGTTGATATTATTATAGTAAAACAAGTATTAATAAATATTTACTCGTATTTATTTAGTTTAGTTTATTGCTTACCAGTTCCTTATGATTCTTTCAAATAAAAAACTTCAGGCAGACGAGCCTAGCGTGTAAAAACTGATAATAAAACATTATTTTTATATATGTATATTTTTGTTATTTTATATTTTTGTCACTTCTTCTAGTGCTAGACCAAAAAATATAAATATAAGTAAAGATTATAGAACAAAAACATATTGCATTAAAACCTACTGGTCATTTCATTATGCTGAAATAGAAAGACTCAAAAAAGGCTGTACAAATATAAGATTATAGACATTTATCTTTAAAGATATCTAAAATTTATCGGAAAAGATTCGTATACTTTTGCACACAGTTAAGTTAGTTCATTCGCCGTCTATTCAGAGAACTACGCTAGAAAACTAATGAATTGTTTTGTGGTATACAACTATAAACATAACTAACTGTAAATTTACAGCGACTTTCATTTCGCTTGCCCGTGATCACGGTTGCTGTAAAGTAATCGGAACGCTAGCAAAATGTACAAATAAAATTACATTGTTATCAGAAAAACATAGTTGAATTTAGAGTTAAAAAAATCAATAAATGACTGAAATTTCACCATCAGTTTGTATGGTACACTGCATACGGTACCATACTTCTTTTTTTCATAAAGTTTTCATTACACCATCATTCACGAACGACATAAATTATCGTCATCAGCCTATCAGAGCCCACTGCTGAGCCAAGGCCTCTTTCTCACATGGAGAAGGTTTGAGCATTAATCACCACGCTTGCTCAAAACGGGTTGGTGATTTCAAATTTATAATTGTGAAACTATAAGTCCAGGTTTAATCACGATGTTTTCCTTCACCGTATCTCATTGATGTCTAAATACTCTCAGAAAGTACATATGACTCGGAAAAATCACATTAGTACTTGCCAGGTTTGAACCCTCGGCAACGAGAGGCGGGCCCTTTAACCACTAGGCCACCACTGATTTATACATAAATTATATAAAATATTATTTAAATTTAAGCACTAATAAGACTAATACATTTTCCAGATCAAAAAAACTAAAGTCGAAGTACTGGAAACGTTGGATTGTAAGATTAAGAAGTTGGAACAGGATAGTCGTAACAAAGAGCTGACTCACCAGCGACTTGTAGGGCAGATGATGGCCAGTTCCATAGGATTATACGTCATTATAGCCATTGTATATTATTACAAGTACGTCGGAAGCAGTGAACATTGGCTTGACGCGTTGTTATACGCATCCCCTCTACTTTTACTGCCTATGTTGTGAGTATATAGAAAATTTGGTGGTTTTTTTATATAATGTTACTCAGATTTCTAATTAAATATGTTGGTATGTAAATATATATGAAGCTGAAGAGCTAATAGCAATACATTTTATGTATTATTATTATTATTATTTTTGTGAATGAGTCATTGTTGCTTGATGGTATAAATAAATAAAAAAAAAATAAAAAATACTGCACACAAAATATATATATATGTATGTACTTTGTTACCTAATTGTAAGAATAACAAGATTTTTTAAATCTATTTAGTAATGATACATACAAGGTTTAAATACATATACGAGTACATATTTCTAACAAATAAGCTGTTGCTTCTGTCATATAAACAAATTTATGACACAAAATAACTGTTGAATACATTGAGTGCTAACCTAAAATTAATGCGTTATAAGGATATATGAATGCTTATTATTATTTATTTAAATAAGTTAAAAGCTTGATAAAAAAATCGATTATTAAAAAAATTGTTCAAATATTGTTTTTGATTTTAAGTTAAAAGTAGAAAACATATTTTTGTGACACTATAAATCAATACTTATATTGTCTTTATATCACAGAATATAAATAATTATATTCTTTAAGTTCTATGATATATTATACTTGTATAGTATAATATATCATAAATTTTTTATACTGTGGTATATAAATATTGATTCTTTTTGGTCAGAGTTATATTTCTTCGAGCCTCCGTATCCAGATATTTTGATTGGACAATTACGAAGAACAGATCAAAATTAATAAGACTTAGAGAAGAGAAGAAGAAGATTCTAGAATCTGTTATGACCACAGAGACTTATAAGGCAAGTTTTATATTTATTATTTTTTATATAGAACTGTATTTAGTCTAACAATATTTGTATGGAATATTCCAGAATGTCATGATTACATGACCTTTGAAAAAAACCCTCAATTTTTTTGTTTTAAATATGTCTTACGTATAAAATAGATATTGTAAAGAATGTGTTTATTTTGTTAAATTTAATACATTTAGTGTTAACTACTTAGAAGGAAAATTACTTTAAAACTAAGGCTAATATTTAAAGCTGAACAAACTAATATATAACACGTTAATTTATTTACATAATTCGCATATATATAAATATATAGGTTTTAATTATATATAGACTCTTTTCTTAACTGTACACTACCTTTCATTCACTATTTACTATTTCGTCAAACAAAGTTTATAAAACCTTACATATTAATTATTATTTACATATTAATTATTCAGCCATAATTATTATTTGCATGTTAATTATTCAGCCAAACAAAATTTCATAAAACCTCCTTACATGTTTCTATACTGATTATTATTTTATCATTTCCAGGTTGCAAAAGAGATCCTTGACAAGTACGGAACTCCAGAGGAACAATCTAAGAGCCTGGTTGCCCAGAAAACGCTGAGCATTCCCAATAAGCCATCAAACTCGACTCCAGGTATATTCAAATACATCTTTGGCACTAAATATAAAGGCTATCAGAACATAGTATAATATCTTTATATATATAATTCTTCCGTGAGTGTGTATGTCACTGAACTTCTCTCAAACGACATGACCGACTTTGATGAAACTTTTTTGTGTGTGTTCAAGCGGATCTCCGAATGGTTTAGATTCACAATTTTGTCCGCTGGATAATGTTTTTGTTTATTAATTTTTAATTTATTAGTAGTTGTTGATACAAACGTTTTTTTGACAACTGACTAATATGTCAATCATTGTGTCGCACTTCAAAACACGGAGATTATGGCTTTAAAAGGTGAACTCCAAAAATATAAATAAAAAAACGTAGCAGATGTTTCTTGATTATAGGGCGATACGAAGTTCGCCGGGTCTTCTCGTATACATATATTTTAAAAATAACATTAATTCCATTCCATTTTTAAAATACTAAATACTATGACTTTTAAAAGACAATCTGTTCAATTCGAATATATGTAGATCATTAATTTTTTTAAATATAGACTGAATTTACTACTGAATAGGGTTTAAATAAGTGAGTGAATTTTTATATTATATACAAAAATGGATTGCTGAAATGTCATTATTGAAAGAGGTTTCATTAAAATAGTTTTTATATTTTTTTTTTTGGAGGGAAATCTAAATAGCAATTAATTACTGTATACACATGTATACTTATATATTTTCTATTATAATGTCTGTCTGTGATATTTACAAATAATGATACAGTTTATGTGAGTATTTTATATTGAGTTTAAAATATTAGTTTTATATATATAATAATTTAGTTATTACTTAAGCAATGTTAATTATATTTTTATATATTGTATTTATATTCAATTGACTAAAATGGTTTAAAAAAGGTTAATATTACTAACTGGTCAAATTCTAAATTATTATTTTGCTTGTAGTAAGTTTTGTTAATGATTATATTAAATATGTTTTGGTTTAGATTATAATATATATTATACAAAAGACAAAAGTAAACAAAATGCAGTGGTCTAAACATATAGACAAATAAAAAATATATTAAAATAGTTTTTATAAGTAGTTTTTAATAATTACCAAAGATGGCTGACTGATTTGAATTGAAATTAAATTGAACATTGTAAATATTTGTATTAGATACTAAATTATACAAAATATACAAATTCATATGTAAATATGTTTTCGTTTTTATACCTATCCCTTAAAAATGTAATGGAAATGACAAAAATGACTTTATTTTATATTTGATTAAAAAAAAACACACAAATTTTAATGTGTTTTTTGTGAAACTTAACATAATTTTTATAAATGTCTACATAATTTATGTATAGGAAAGATAATATTTTGATAAAAAGATATTGTCCTACAAAAATACCTACAAATTGTTCATAATATTTGATATTTGATCCAATATTAAAAATGTAGGTAAACTATTAATCTTATATAATTATACAATATATATTAAGATAATGTAGTAATTTAATTCTGCCAAAATTAATATTTCATATTAATCATTAATTAAATATTAACTAAGAAAATCTAACATTATTAATGTCTACAGTAGTTAATAACTAGGCCTCCATTCATACTCATAATATGCAATCAAAGTACTTTTTATCAGTTACCTGAATCAAAACTTAATATTCAGTCAAATATATATGATTTTAAATTATTCTAAAACCTTAAAATGTTACCATGTCATTGTAGTTTATAATAACAGATATTTAATGAATATTATAATTTCGTTGCAGCAACACCGGTTCAATTGCGTCAAAGACAATTGGTGTTACCAACCCCGAGGTCATTGAACCCAAGTAATATGGAGATGGAAAATACTGGAGTACAGAGTCCATTATTGCGAGTAAGTTTATCTATATTTTAAAATATATATATTTCAAACATAAGGAAAATTTCATATAGTACATTATTTATTATCTTTTCTATGGATCATTATGTTGGTTGGACTATCATGCCATTCATCAATTACTAGCTGCGCCCGCGGGGTTACCCGCGGATTTCCGGGATGTAAAGTAGCCTATGTGTTATTCCTGGACGTCAGCTTCCTGTATACAAAATTTTATCAAAATCGGTTCAGCCGTTGAAGCGTGAAGAAGTAACAAACATACACACACACTCACAAACTTTCGCTATTATAATATTAGTAGGATAAGTTATGCCAAACGATTTTTTGCTTCCGACATGATCTAACGACGCGTTTTGTTGAGATTTGAGCTGAGTATGATACATAAATATTATTCTTTGTATGATACATCAAAATTATTTTTTGTATCAATTATTCTTTGTATGCTTAGTTATAGTGGATACATTTGATAATGGGAGTTTCAAAGAAAGTGCGCAATCTATAGAAACCCCAATTAGTGATCTAGCCACTTATATTTAGATGTCAATCTCTGAGTGGATTCAGGGGTTCTATAGTCAAAACTAGCCCACACTAGCTAGAAAAGTCTTATTGTGTAGTTGGGTAACTACTTGAAATCCTAATCCTATTTACATCCTTCATAAAAGTGTATTCATTCTATTTGATTCAATTTTATTGAATTTATTTTACTCAGAGACAGCCACTTTGTCTTTATAAAGCGCAGTTTCGTTTGTGTGGAGTACCCAACGGTAACGAGAATATTAAATAGTAAATGAAAGGAAAAACTCATAAAATTTTGAAGAATCAATCAGATTTTTTTTGTATCGCTTCGTGACTGTGAATGAGACCAAACAACATGAGCTTCAAACTTTTCGTTATAGAAATATTCATGATATTAGCCTTGTCTATGAAAGCGCAAAAAATTAAGTTCTGTAGAAATGATAGCGTCTAGTTTTTGTTACGCCAGAAGAATCGTGATAGTACTTAATAAAGGAGCTATTCCAAAAATTGAATCCAAATTGCTCTTAACAGAAACCTGGATTCCACATACTTTTGCCATCTTCCTCTGTTTAACAAACACCTCGAATTTGTTTAATTTTAACTGATAATATATTTATTATTTTATAAATTTAACATATTTTAATTATAACATTTATATGAAACCAGAAGACCCAGAAAACTTCGTATCGCCCTATAATCAAGAAATATCTGTTACGTTTTTTTTTGGAGTTCACCTATTAAAGCCATAAATCTCCGTGTTTTGTATAATAATGTCAAAAAAACGTTTGTATCAACAACTACTAATAAATTAAAAAAATAATTAAAAAAACATTCTCCAGCGGACAAAATTGTGAATCCAAACCATTCCCAGATCCCCTTGAACACACACAAAAAAATTCATCAAAATCGGTCCAGTCGTTTGAGAGAACTTCAGTGACATACACACAGAAGAATTATATATATAAAGATTACCATTAAGATATAAGGCTTCTAATAATATTTAATGTTATATATTTTCAGTCCGATCAACTTCCACGCCCTATACCGCCGAGGAATCCAACTTTGTTCGACAAAGTTGTAGATTACCTGTTGAAGGACGGCCCCGAACATAGGATGGCACTTATATGTTCTAGATGCTCATCACATAACGGTATGAAATATTATCATATTAGAATTACTAGTGAATTTTTAAAGTAAAACTTGAATTGGAAGTAAGCTGGTGAATGCGTGACGAAAGCGTTACGAAAAGTGTGATCGGGAGAGGCGAACGAAAGTGAGAGGCAGATATAAGTTATTGAAGATAGATAGAGTGTTACGGTTCGTATATTACTGTAGGAGCAAGGGAGAGAGCACATTTTCTTTCTTGCTTCCTTTCATAACCAGTGCATGCATATATATATATATATATATATATATATATATATGCTAGCTGACCGGCCAAACGTTGTTTTGCCATATAAAAAAATAGGGGTTGATGATAAAAAAGTAATTAAAAAAAAAATCGTCTAAAAATAAATATTATAATAATAATTAAGGGTGAATGACTCTAATGACTTAGGAGTATGAAAAATAGATGTTGGCCGATTCTCAGACCTACTCGAAATGCTCACAAAATTTCATGAAAATCGGTTAAGTCGTTTCGGAGGAGTTCTCCGTCTAACACCGCGACAAGAGAATTTTATAAATAAGATTATATACATGTCTGTATTATACATATATAAACATATGTATTTACATATTACATATAGATAGAGCGAAAGAAGTGTTACTTCAGTTGTATGGTTTAAAGCACACTACACCGGTTTTAATTTTATTTAACACTAGCTGCGCCCTGCGGTGTTACCCGCGGATTTCCGGTATGTAAAGCAGCCTATATGTTATTCCTGGACGTCAGCTTCCTGTATACAAAATTTTATCAAAAGAAATAACAAATGCACACACTCACAAACTTTCGCAATTATAATATCAGTAGGATGTTTATAATTTCAGGTATGGCACTGATAGAAGAATTCGATTTCTTCTCATACAAGTGCGCGTACTGCGGTAATATGAATTTAGCGAGGAAGCAGCGGCCGACCGCGCCGCCTCTTATGCCAAGACCTACAAGCGTGCCAGCCATTCCTCCTACGAGAACCGTTATACCATTCAAAATGGACACCGATAATAATACATGTTAGTTACACTATCAAATATAATAGACAAAACCTCTCATCATTCCATGTATTCTTATGCGTGTGTCGGGTCCATCGTTGTAGTGAGAGGAGCTTCAACAGTGACTGGGACTTGTGACCCAGGTGTAGGTTTAATATATATAGAGAGACGAAACCTCTCATCATTCCATATATTCACGGTGCGTGTGTCGGGTCCATCGTTGTAGTGAGAGGAGCTTCAACAGTGACTGGGACTTGTGACCCAGGTGTAGGTTTAATATATATAGAGAGACGAAACCTCTCATCATTCCATGTATTCACGGTGCGTGTGTCGGGTCCATCGTTGTAGTGAGAGGAGTTTCAACAGTGACTGGGACTTGTGACCCAGGTGTAGGTTTAATATATATAGAGAGACGAAACCTCTCATCATTCCATGTATTCACGGTGCGTGTGTCGGGTCCATCGTTGTAGTGAGAGGAGCTTCAACAGTGACTGGGACTTGTGACCCAGGTGTAGGTTTAATATATATAGAGAGACGAAACCTCTCATCATTCCATGTATTCACGGTGCGTGTGTCGGGTCCATCGTTGTAGTGAGAGGAGCTTCAACAGTGACTGGGACTTGTGACCCAGGTGTAGGTTTAATATATATAGAGAGACGAAACCTCTCATCATTCCATGTATTCACGGTGCGTGTGTCGGGTCCATCGTTGTAGTGAGAGGAGCTTCAACAGTGACTGGGACTTGTGACCCAGGTGTAGGTTTAATATATATAGAGAGACGAAACCTCTCATCATTCCATGTATTCACGGTGCGTGTGTCGGGTCCATCGTTGTAGTGAGAGGAGCTTCAACAGTGACTGGGACTTGTGACCCAGGTGTAGGTTTAATATATATAGAGAGACGAAACCTCTCATCATTCCATGTATTCACGGTGCGTGTGTCGGGTCCATCGTTGTAGTGAGAGGAGCTTCAACAGTGACTGGGACTTGTGACCCAGGTGTAGGTTTAATATATATAGAGAGACGAAACCTCTCATCATTCCATGTATTCACGGTGCGTGTGTCGGGTCCATCGTTGTAGTGAGAGGAGCTTCAACAGTGACTGGGACTTGTGACCCAGGTGTAGGTTTAATATATATAGAGAGACGAAACCTCTCATCATTCCATGTATTCACGGTGCGTGTGTCGGGTCCATCGTTGTAGTGAGAGGAGCTTCAACAGTGACTGGGACTTGTGACCCAGGTGTAGGTTTAATATATATAGAGAGACGAAACCTCTCATCATTCCATGTATTCACGGTGCGTGTGTCGGGTCCATCGTTGTAGTGAGAGGAGCTTCAACAGTGACTGGGACTTGTGACCCAGGTGTAGGTTTAATATATATAGAGAGACGAAACCTCTCATCATTCCATGTATTCACGGTGCGTGTGTCGGGTCCATCGTTGTAGTGAGAGGAGCTTCAACAGTGACTGGGACTTGTGACCCAGGTGTAGGTTTAATATATATAGAGAGACGAAACCTCTCATCATTCCATGTATTCACGGTGCGTGTGTCGGGTCCATCGTTGTAGTGAGAGGAGCTTCAACAGTGACTGGGACTTGTGACCCAGGTGTAGGTTTAATATATATAGAGAGACGAAACCTCTCATCATTCCATGTATTCACGGTGCGTGTGTCGGGTCCATCGTTGTAGTGAGAGGAGCTTCAACAGTGACTGGGACTTGTGACCCAGGTGTAGGTTTAATATATATAGAGAGACGAAACCTCTCATCATTCCATGTATTCACGGTGCGTGTGTCGGGTCCATCGTTGTAGTGAGAGGAGCTTCAACAGTGACTGGGACTTGTGACCCAGGTGTAGGTTTAATATATATAGAGAGACGAAACCTCTCATCATTCCATGTATTCACGGTGCGTGTGTCGGGTCCATCGTTGTAGTGAGAGGAGCTTCAACAGTGACTGGGACTTGTGACCCAGGTGTAGGTTTAATATATATAGAGAGAGACGAAACCTCTCATCATTCCATGTATTCACGGTGCGTGTGTCGGGTCCATCGTTGTAGTGAGAGGAGCTTCAACAGTGACTGGGACTTGTGACCCAGGTGTAGGTTTAATATATATAGAGAGACGAAACCTCTCATCATTCCATGTATTCACGGTGCGTGTGTCGGGTCCATCGTTGTAGTGAGAGGAGCTTCAACAGTGACTGGGACTTGTGACCCAGGTGTAGGTTTAATATATATAGAGAGACGAAACCTCTCATCATTCCATGTATTCACGGTGCGTGTGTCGGGTCCATCGTTGTAGTGAGAGGAGCTTCAACAGTGACTGGGACTTGTGACCCAGGTGTAGGTTTAATATATATAGAGAGACGAAACCTCTCATCATTCCATGTATTCACGGTGCGTGTGTCGGGTCCATCGTTGTAGTGAGAGGAGCTTCAACAGTGACTGGGACTTGTGACCCAGGTGTAGGTTTAATATATATAGAGAGACGAAACCTCTCATCATTCCATGTATTCACGGTGCGTGTGTCGGGTCCATCGTTGTAGTGAGAGGAGCTTCAACAGTGACTGGGACTTGTGACCCAGGTGTAGGTTTAATATATATAGAGAGACGAAACCTCTCATCATTCCATGTATTCACGGTGCGTGTGTCGGGTCCATCGTTGTAGTGAGAGGAGCTTCAACAGTGACTGGGACTTGTGACCCAGGTGTAGGTTTAATATATATAGAGAGACGAAACCTCTCATCATTCCATGTATTCACGGTGCGTGTGTCGGGTCCATCGTTGTAGTGAGAGGAGCTTCAACAGTGACTGGGACTTGTGACCCAGGTGTAGGTTTAATATATATAGAGAGACGAAACCTCTCATCATTCCATGTATTCACGGTGCGTGTGTCGGGTCCATCGTTGTAGTGAGAGGAGCTTCAACAGTGACTGGGACTTGTGACCCAGGTGTAGGTTTAATATATATAGAGAGACGAAACCTCTCATCATTCCATGTATTCACGGTGCGTGTGTCGGGTCCATCGTTGTAGTGAGAGGAGCTTCAACAGTGACTGGGACTTGTGACCCAGGTGTAGGTTTAATATATATAGAGAGACGAAACCTCTCATCATTCCATGTATTCACGGTGCGTGTGTCGGGTCCATCGTTGTAGTGAGAGGAGCTTCAACAGTGACTGGGACTTGTGACCCAGGTGTAGGTTTAATATATATAGAGAGACGAAACCTCTCATCATTCCATGTATTCACGGTGCGTGTGTCGGGTCCATCGTTGTAGTGAGAGGAGCTTCAACAGTGACTGGGACTTGTGACCCAGGTGTAGGTTTAATATATATAGAGAGACGAAACCTCTCATCATTCCATGTATTCACGGTGCGTGTGTCGGGTCCATCGTTGTAGTGAGAGGAGCTTCAACAGTGACTGGGACTTGTGACCCAGGTGTAGGTTTAATATATATAGAGAGACGAAACCTCTCATCATTCCATGTATTCACGGTGCGTGTGTCGGGTCCATCGTTGTAGTGAGAGGAGCTTCAACAGTGACTGGGACTTGTGACCCAGGTGTAGGTTTAATATATATAGAGAGACGAAACCTCTCATCATTCCATGTATTCACGGTGCGTGTGTCGGGTCCATCGTTGTAGTGAGAGGAGCTTCAACAGTGACTGGGACTTGTGACCCAGGTGTAGGTTTAATATATATAGAGAGACGAAACCTCTCATCATTCCATGTATTCACGGTGCGTGTGTCGGGTCCATCGTTGTAGTGAGAGGAGCTTCAACAGTGACTGGGACTTGTGACCCAGGTGTAGGTTTAATATATATAGAGAGACGAAACCTCTCATCATTCCATGTATTCACGGTGCGTGTGTCGGGTCCATCGTTGTAGTGAGAGGAGCTTCAACAGTGACTGGGACTTGTGACCCAGGTGTAGGTTTAATATATATAGAGAGACGAAACCTCTCATCATTCCATGTATTCACGGTGCGTGTGTCGGGTCCATCGTTGTAGTGAGAGGAGCTTCAACAGTGACTGGGACTTGTGACCCAGGTGTAGGTTTAATATATATAGAGAGACGAAACCTCTCATCATTCCATGTATTCACGGTGCGTGTGTCGGGTCCATCGTTGTAGTGAGAGGAGCTTCAACAGTGACTGGGACTTGTGACCCAGGTGTAGGTTTAATATATATAGAGAGACGAAACCTCTCATCATTCCATGTATTCACGGTGCGTGTGTCGGGTCCATCGTTGTAGTGAGAGGAGCTTCAACAGTGACTGGGACTTGTGACCCAGGTGTAGGTTTAATATATATAGAGAGACGAAACCTCTCATCATTCCATGTATTCACGGTGCGTGTGTCGGGTCCATCGTTGTAGTGAGAGGAGCTTCAACAGTGACTGGGACTTGTGACCCAGGTGTAGGTTTAATATATATAGAGAGACGAAACCTCTCATCATTCCATGTATTCACGGTGCGTGTGTCGGGTCCATCGTTGTAGTGAGAGGAGCTTCAACAGTGACTGGGACTTGTGACCCAGGTGTAGGTTTAATATATATAGAGAGACGAAACCTCTCATCATTCCATGTATTCACGGTGCGTGTGTCGGGTCCATCGTTGTAGTGAGAGGAGCTTCAACAGTGACTGGGACTTGTGACCCAGGTGTAGGTTTAATATATATAGAGAGACGAAACCTCTCATCATTCCATGTATTCACGGTGCGTGTGTCGGGTCCATCGTTGTAGTGAGAGGAGCTTCAACAGTGACTGGGACTTGTGACCCAGGTGTAGGTTTAATATATATAGAGAGACGAAACCTCTCATCATTCCATGTATTCACGGTGCGTGTGTCGGGTCCATCGTTGTAGTGAGAGGAGCTTCAACAGTGACTGGGACTTGTGACCCAGGTGTAGGTTTAATATATATAGAGAGACGAAACCTCTCATCATTCCATGTATTCACGGTGCGTGTGTCGGGTCCATCGTTGTAGTGAGAGGAGCTTCAACAGTGACTGGGACTTGTGACCCAGGTGTAGGTTTAATATATATAGAGAGACGAAACCTCTCATCATTCCATGTATTCACGGTGCGTGTGTCGGGTCCATCGTTGTAGTGAGAGGAGCTTCAACAGTGACTGGGACTTGTGACCCAGGTGTAGGTTTAATATATATAGAGAGACGAAACCTCTCATCATTCCATGTATTCACGGTGCGTGTGTCGGGTCCATCGTTGTAGTGAGAGGAGCTTCAACAGTGACTGGGACTTGTGACCCAGGTGTAGGTTTAATATATATAGAGAGACGAAACCTCTCATCATTCCATGTATTCACGGTGCGTGTGTCGGGTCCATCGTTGTAGTGAGAGGAGCTTCAACAGTGACTGGGACTTGTGACCCAGGTGTAGGTTTAATATATATAGAGAGACGAAACCTCTCATCATTCCATGTATTCACGGTGCGTGTGTCGGGTCCATCGTTGTAGTGAGAGGAGCTTCAACAGTGACTGGGACTTGTGACCCAGGTGTAGGTTTAATATATATAGAGAGACGAAACCTCTCATCATTCCATGTATTCACGGTGCGTGTGTCGGGTCCATCGTTGTAGTGAGAGGAGCTTCAACAGTGACTGGGACTTGTGACCCAGGTGTAGGTTTAATATATATAGAGAGACGAAACCTCTCATCATTCCATGTATTCACGGTGCGTGTGTCGGGTCCATCGTTGTAGTGAGAGGAGCTTCAACAGTGACTGGGACTTGTGACTCAGGTGTAGGTTTAAGGGACCCTATCTAACGTTAATCGCTCACCTCCACCGTACACGCTCCTCTCTCTGTATAAAGGTTTTATTAACATAGATTAGGAAAGACGAATTCAAACGTGATATTAGATTTTCCTTATCGATCTAAGCTTTTTTATATTACTAATCGGTTGGCTATCTACCTTGTTGAGATCGTTTAAAATCAATCTACTATTTCTTCTAAAGATGGAGTACGACCTATATTATCAATCTTACAACCTAGAAATTTAAAAGCAGTATTCTCAAATTCTTACATTTACATGAAAATTCTATGTTATTTATGTTATAGTTCATATTATTAATATTCATCATTGTCAATACCATTTCAGGCAGTAGTGACGAATCATCAGACGCTGAAACCGTAAGAAGCGGCGAAGATGAGGATAATAGACAGGCTAACGGTTAGAATTATATAATCTATCTACATTATCATAATATTGAAATATGTTCATACATAACATCACTTTTATTTAAATGAAACTAATATTTTTCATATACTATTGGTCAATCTGTCCTTGTCAATTTCGTATACCGTTACTCAGAACGTCAATTTGAAAATCTGACTGCCGTGCATCGGACCGATGTAGTCTAATAAGAGGATAAAGTAACCGCGTAGTATATAAATATTATTTTCATTTAAATGAATAAAACTTTAGAAAGTGTTAGATCTCATTAACAATTTTATTTATTAAATACATACTAGAAAAGTAACAAAAAATCCACGATAATGATTACAAATATGTTCAAAATTTTTTCAACACCCTATATATATGTACACGCTGTATATAAATGTTTGCGTTTTGTTTAAGGTGAAACAATTCGCTCGCCCTCTCCCGTGGAAGAGATTAAATCGGCAGAGGAGAAAAAAGAAGACTGATTATAATTAATATTAATTATTTATTAAAAAAAATAACTTCCAATAAACGTGCCTCTTACCCATTAATATAAGGAAATTTTTAATATATATGTCAATTGATGAATAAAAATACAATACAGAAAACGAAAATAAATGTAAGGATGATACATCGATACTCTATGGCGCTCGAATTGTTGTTTGTTACAAGAACCGCGTATAGATGTCAGCAAATACATATTTCTTAATTATATAATATTAACAGTGTCTTATTTTACATTAATAGTGTTTTTAACATAGAAACGGTTGTTACTTCCTCATATATATGCTATTGGATGGGACCTAGCAGTTCATTGTATTAAAAGTTAGTATCAAGAAACAATATCCAAATATAGCACTATAAATTTTATACCAAATATATATACTAGCTTTCCGCCCGCAGCTTCGCCCGAGTTGAGTTCGGTTATATCGCGTTTCTAAGAGAACCTTTCAAAAGTCTGGAATAAAAACTATCCTATGTTCTTTCTCAAGGTCAACTCCATCTCTGTAACAAATTTCATTAAAATTAGTTCAGTGGTTTAGGCATGAAAGCGTAACAGACAGACAGACAGAGTTACTTTCGCATTTATAATATTAGTATAGTATATTATACAGATAATTAATAGTTATTATAATTTCATTGCAGCAACACCGAGTACATTCCGGCAGAGGCAATCACTAAAGTCGTCGACTTAAATTCAGAACCTCATGAAACGATGTTGTAAGTAAGTTCGGCCTTATTGTCTAGGAAATAGGTTTTAAAATAGATATTTTAGAATGGGCGATTCTACTTAATCTCACGATGTATAATTATGTCAACACAATTACATATGAGAAGAAAACCTCTCATCATTCAATGTATTCATATGCGTGTGTCGTGTCCATCTTTGTAGTGAGAGGAGCTTCAACAGTGACTGGGACTTGTGACCCAGGTGTAGCTTTAAGGGGTCCCTATCTAACGCGTTAAACGCTCACCTCCATTGTCCAAGCTCCTCTCTCTACCTAGCAAAATTTGAAAAGAACTTACTAGGGCTTGCTTTCGAAGTACGTTCCAAGAATGAATTAATGTGAATTCTGGACAGGCCCAAGTCTTTTCATAGATTGTAGATAGATTTAGCCGTTATACCTCTCGCTCCCACTTTTGCAGCTTACAAATTTACTGAGAACTAAGTATAGTCTTAGTGCGAGTTCGTTAGCGAGCTCGTAATATTTGTTGATCTTGATGGCATAGTCTTTGAGGATGTTGGTTTCCCAAGGAATCGTAATCTCTATGAACACAATGAATACGCAATTTTGAAGTAGGTTTGTAAATTATATCATGATATATGAATTAATTCTTGGATTTCGCACACAAAATAGGTTTTTTTTGTGTAAAACAGAAACCTCATTGTAAAGGATTTAATAAAATCATTGTCATTAAGTGAAATTATATATAATATTTTATTAATATTTGAAGTACATTTGATTAATAGTTTGACTGTGATGTTCGACTGGTTAGAGGCTAAAAGTTTAAACTAATAAAGTTCAGCGCACCGATCGACTCAGTCCCGAAAACTAACAACTAGAATTCCAAACCGTGGTTCACGACAGGTTTTTGGTTGTCTTTAACAAAATATCTAAATACTTGACCTATGGCCCAAATTCTGGCGTTAATAGACGTTTCCCTATAATTTCGACAGCTAAATAAACATATCTAAACATATATAAAGCTATAAATTCTCTACCATAAAACTCAATGTTTTTACCAGATCATAGAACGTCTTTTGTAGATTTGTGCCTTTTTTTAAGATGATATTATCCACTGATCGCCAATATATCTTTTAAATGTTACAGTGAAAGCAACCCTTTTCCACTTGTAGATTTATGAATGTATTATTCTTAGTAAGTTCGAATATTTACGAATAATATTCACCAAATTTTTTTCGCAGAAAAATACAAAAATTCTCTCTTCTTCCTGGCAATTTCCCAGCCTTAGCCATCGTCTGAGAAATACAATAAATAATGCTGGTATAATTCTGTTGTTTTGTATCAGAATGTGCGATATCATCGTCTCTGTTGAGTTCGTCGGAGCGCCCTCACTGTTGCTCCAACGGTAACTTCCGTCCCATACAGTGTCGTAGAGGCAGCTGTCACTGCGTGGACTCTGACGGCCGGCAGGAAGGAATGCAGACAGCTGACATCAACAGTCTGCCTTGTTACACGGGTAACTGGAGAAACTGTTGATTAATACTTTTATAGCATTATCTTAGTAATTCAAAATTAGTCATTAATATTAATAAATTGTTTTCAATGTTTGTAATAGTGCTGTTATTATTTCTACCTCAATATTATCAATTTTTTGTGGCTGTAATCGACAATGACTACGTTCTCCTTTAATATTAAGTTTTAGTTATAAATTGTTTATTGGTGATGTGAAAAATTCTCACTGGGTAGATTGGTTTT
The DNA here is from genome assembly GCA_916720795.1 of Danaus chrysippus. Classification (NCBI taxonomy): domain Eukaryota; kingdom Metazoa; phylum Arthropoda; class Insecta; order Lepidoptera; family Nymphalidae; genus Danaus; species Danaus chrysippus. The sequence continues at coordinate 2,122,634 of CAKASE010000070.1, forward strand.
AATATTCTAATCGTAATGAGGATTAAGATCTGCAGTTTTTAGAGTATTAAGTGTGAGTCACTGGCAAATAAGCTTTTGTGTTCTGAATCCAATCTCTGATGGAACTATTAAAAATCTTAAATGGGTACACTAATTGAAAAGAATCGGTTTTTTTAATTGCTTCTTACTGTTTATGTATTTTGTGCATAGGTTAGGCGCTGCGATAAGAATCCCGTGGTACACATTTTTTGTTTTATTATCAGGCAGTCAGGCAAAAACAAACAAGCAGATGGTCTTCCAATGAAATTGCCCCGTAAAATTGACCATGACAAAAACACGGATTCTCCACATTCAAACCACAAATTTTCAATGATTGCCCATGGGATCGGAAATCGTAGTCTTAAACTCAAACAGCATATAGGATCTTAGGAATAAGAACTTCATTTATATTTTTCTTAATGAGTATCGATCGTTGTGTGAAACATTTGTTCTTACTACCAGTAGTTGCACAGTTTTGGTGGTTTTTGGAAGCATATATATTGGGAGCCAAATTTTCTGTGTAAATTGTGGTGTGGTGAGCAAAATACATTCAAGGCGTTTAGAAATGCAATTAGTTTGCGACTTTGTTTTCATGTATTGAACAATCGATAGATATGAATTAAGGTATTGTGCCAATGTCTTGTACTGAATCTTGTGGTCCGTATTTTTATTGCTCGCCTCTAAATTTTCCAAGCTATGTTGTTTGGGACTACTTTGCTAAGGTCTTTTGTGAGATAAAAATTACAGAAATTATGAGGAAATTAAATCAATCCGTGTAATTCTGACAGGTACTCGACTTTTACTGATAGTCTGTTAAAGCTCTGAGATATAATACGAATATTTTTCGCTAAATAATGCAACTCTCGTGATTGTTGTTCATTAAATTTTCTTCACAAAGACTTGGTGATTTTAGACAAGTGTTTATTGCATCGTCAGCTGTTGATCTTGGAGTTGTTGGCAGTATTTGGCGGTTTTTTTAAATGTGAAAGGTGGCAAACAAGCAGACGGCCCACTTGATGGAAGGTAGTTATCGTCGCCCATGGACATCCGCAACATCTTTGTTGCGAATTCGTTGCCAACCTTGTTTTTTAGGGATAGGGAGGGGTGGGAATAAGGAAATGGTAGAAAAAGGTGGGAATAGGTAAAGGGCAACCGGCTCTCTCAATCATCGGACGAAACGAAGCCATTAAAGGCTACTTCACGCCGATCTTATTTATTTATTTATAGGTTCTCTAGTGATTTTTACACAAATGTATATTTCAATAACGTTACATAAAATTATAAACTGTAAAATCGGTTAAAAGCAAACACTGCATGCAAACATAATTCTTTCTTCTAAGTATTGTTTGATAAATATAAATCTAAAAAATAATTAATAGCAATTTACATTATATATTAATTAATGATAAACTTAAAATAAGTTCATAAACATTCTAAAAATGGATAAAATCATATGATTATGATAAAAGTTATATAATATAAGATTAATTCATTTAAAATACAAAGTGACATTAATAAATAATAATTAAAAACATTCAAAACGAGAATAATCAAAATACAGACTAAAACTTTGCAAAAAATTAAACAATTAAAATAATTCAATGAACATAACAAAATTCATCGTAATTGGCTGATTACGTTGTTTACAATTAATTTCCAAAAGGTATTAGGCGAATTTAAATTAATATCTATTAAATTTCTCAAACTCTTATAGATTTTGCATAAACGGGGAAGGCTAGAATTGGCACTGAAAACTGTTCTTGTGCCCACGCACACAAGTCTTCTCCACAGACACAAGGGGAGTAAAAGCATGTCACGGATATCTATTAGGCACTCTGGAATTTATTTTACTGGGTAAACTAGGGCAGTCCAAATGATTTCTTAATCTTTATATATATAATTCTTCTGTGAGTATGTATGTCACTGAACTTCTCTCAAACGACTGGACCGATTCTGATGAAATTTTTTGTGTGTGTTCAAGGGGATCTGGGAATGGTTTAGATTCACAATTTTGTCCGCTAGACAATGTTTTTTTAATTAATTTTTAATTTATTACTAGTTGTTTATACAAACGTTATTTTTTGTCATTAGATTTGACAACTAACTAATATGTATGTCAATCATTCTGTCGCACTTCAAAACACGGAGATTTGTGGCTTTAATAGGTAAACTCCAAAAATATAAATAAAAAAATCGTAACAGATATTTCTTGATTATAGAGCGATACGAAGTTCGCCGTGTTTTCTAGTAGTTTATATAAGAACAAAAGATCTAGTAAGTCTCTTCTTTTGTCAAGGCTCATCATTTGAAATTAGTTTAATCTATCCTGATATGAGGTTATCGTTTTGTGAATTTTACCGGAATATGATAAATGCCATAAAAAGCGTTTTTGACCGCGCACCCGTCTTAAGTAATGGCATATTGTGGACACCAGACAACGCTGAAATACTCCAGGTGACTACGAACAAGACTATTGTTATTTTTGTAAAGCGTTATTTTTGTTTTAGCTTCTTTAAAATTTCGACCTTGTCTCATGATAAATCCAAACATTTTTAAAGCTTTTTGTATTACATTATCCAAATGATTGGTAAAAGTCAATTTTTTATCTAATATAATGCCCAAATCGCTTATAAGATCAACCTCCTTTAGTGCAAGTTATATTGTGTTTATATGATGTTAAAATTAAGCATTCCTCACGATTAAGCTGCATGCTATTAGATTCACAGCAGTCTATAAGCTTATTGAAGTAAGATCGCATCACTCGTTGTAGATATTGTTCGAGTGATTTTTAAATCATCGGCATAAAAGTATGGCGTGGAGTTTTCAAAACGGAATACTATCTTCTGTGAATGGTGTACTTCCCCGGTCGAGCCAGCCCATGTTCGAGCTGTAGTAACTGACCACAGCTAGGCTCTACCGCCTAAAGTTATTGGGGCACTGGTAAATCATCACTACTTTAAATCATTTTGAAATTTAAATCATTCTTTACAGTATTTCTATATTGGGTTATATGTTTTCAACACACGTCCAATATTGAACGTCAAAATTCGTCCCAAATGATGATTTTCGATGCTGATAAAATTTTACATTTCTGAGTTCTTTGCACTTTGGTTCATAAATAATTTGTGAATTTAACGGGGAATTTAATACTAAATAAACTGTACGGCTGTGACCGTGTTAATTATTTCCAAGTCATGCATGGGAAGTTGAAAAGTCTTGAACGTTTTGAGTTCCGTATCCTTGTTCTGTGTGTATTCTTTGATGCAATGGTGAAATCTTTCCAAAGTGTCCATTTAAGTTTCCTGCAATATATTTTGTTTCATCAAGCGTGTGAGATAGCATAAGGACATCAACATGTGTTTCTGTCTGTCTGTGGTGCATAAACTGATATCACGTTGATGCATTGCTGGTTTTCCATTGAAAATTTGATATCAATGATACGGTCACTAACGTTTGATATTTATAGTGCGTTCTTGTAGGTGACTGTCGATGGCCTAACTACGCAATATTGTTTTGTATTAGACCCATGATATATAAGTTTATATCCATTTCTGATCCAGCTTCAGACCCTTTCCACTTGGTTTCCTTAATGCAACAAACATTGACCTTGCGTCTAAATAATATTTCATTCAATTCTGCGCTGCGTCCAATCATAGATCTCATATTCCAAGTAGCTATTTACATTTTTGGAGTATATTGGTGCACCCACGACTTAATCGTCGCTTCGGGTTGATAAGTTGATAAGCCTGGTGTTTCACTATATTAGTCGGTTGATAAGGAGCTCTCCACTCGTAATCGACATTCTAAGATTCGATCGTACATCTTCATTATATGGCACATCTACTTTATGCCCCGAAAATTGTTGTATTTGTACCTATTTCCTTTGCCTTTATAATAATAATAATAGTTTATTTGTACGAATATGCGTTAACAAAGGTATTTCATACATTTAAACAGTGGTCAAACATATTCTGCCGATTTGGCGAGCAAATGTTTTGAATAAACTAATACTACTAATGAATTTACTACAATTACAAATATAAAGTTTATAGTTCACAATTTAAATAAATAATTTTCAATATCATCATTATAAATAAATAGTTATTTGTCAGTTAATTGAAATAAAATTACAATATTATTTATAATTTAAAATTTGTCGTTAAGATATTCATTTATACTATAATACAGTTTATCTATCTATATGGACATTTGAAGGCAACTTCTACTTCTTGAGGTGTTATGAGGGATATTACTCTTAAGATTTTCTCATGTTTGGAAGATTATCTGTTCTTGTTGTTGTGTTTACAAGCAGTTCGTAGTAGGTAAATTATATAGGGTGGCAACCGTAGGTTCCAGGAAAACTACGAAATTTATTTATATGTATATTAAAATACGAATTACATGTTAAAACTTATAACCTATATCTAAGACTACATGATTGCCCCGATGCTAGGATGACAATGGCATTCTATTGTTTGTGTAGTATGTGGAATCTTCTGGGTCACACGGCTTGGTGTTGGTTCCGCTGAGTCAGCGGCGTCACTCGTTATATGATATTTTACCGATACAAACATGTCGCCCCTGCGATGTTCATTTTTTTTCTTCGTATGTAGCGCGTACGTAACAGGTATGCCATGCTGCCAAAATGTCCTTTTTAAATTTAAGTTTACAAAACTGACTTACAACTAATGCATACAAAATAACATCTAAGCTAAAACAGAGTGTCATTAAGTTGCAGTCTTCTAGATGTAAACCTAGCATGCTTTAACAACATATACCTTGCTTAGTTAATAATAACAGTACTTGTGTAATTCTCCGTATATGTACATCATGGACCTTTATTGATCTTTAATGATCTTTGTTCTAGTTTGATCTTGCGTTGCTCTATAACGGGCTTTTGAAATCTTTTAGGTTTTTTTTTGTCCCTATCTACTTTAGAGTGTTCCGTAAAGTCCCTAATGCATTTTTCCTCTTAATGGCTACAGTTTTCTTTGCCTTCTTGTTTGCTTCCTTGTTGCCCTGTCCGTCTGAGATCTGGTGGATTACCAAATTTTAAATGTGCGCTTCCTCTCCTATAACGCTGCTTGTATTGAGGAATTTCACTACCATGTTTCTTTGGGTGTTTTCTGCCCAGGCTTAGAACAGCTATGATATGTGGGTAACCCTGTTTCCATATTGAGTTTATCTCGTCGTCCATGTTCAAATTAATCTTTCGAGTTATTTTTTAAATTGATCAGCCTTATCTTCTTTAATAACCACCACTTTGTGATTTCTGCTAAATTTTGAGGTTTCCTAGCCTTTTTTCCATGAAATACCATGTCTATGACTACTACCCTCTTAAGACCTGAGATTGAACTAAACATGTTAATAATGTTTTTTTGTGGTTTATAAGACACACAATTTTTTAAATATTTTTTTTTTATTAATACAAGTACAAAAAAAAGGTGGTGCACATATGTGTACCTCACGTTTCAGTGTGAGCCGAAGGTCTTGTAGCTGTGGTAACTTTCAAAACAATTATTTCTGAGCACACATAAGTACACATTGCATTTCACAAACCTGGTTCAATGGTTATTTTGTACAGGCGTCGAATTATTCCATTGAACGTTGAGTAGGTTAAAATCGCCTGAAATAATGAAGTTGTCAAAAGGTTTTAATTGAACAATATTATTAAGAGACCTTTCTGCTGCTTCGATACGTTTGGCCTGTATATCGTTAGGAGGAATGTAAAAATTGCTATCCAACAATTTATTATAATAAATACCGTGTCGAATATTTCATAGCAAATTGTGAGTATTGAAATTTGAGTGTGTTATGTATAATTGTTATATTTATGAGTAATAATGAAATAAAACATTGAACTCGTGGCACACAATTTACTGTTTCAACGTAGACTGACAACTGTCACAAACATTATTTATCTACCTACTATATGAATTTGTTACAAACACTATAATAATGAAGATCAGTCTTTTACAAAATAAATTATTCTAAACATAAATAAAAAACAATTAACCAGCAGTGTATATAATAGAAAAAAGTAAACTATGTCATTTTTAAGAGACTTTTTTCGGAAGTTATAGACAAAACTGGGGCTTCGTTTCTTCGTAGTTTGTTTCCTATCCATACAAATTCATATCCCTTTGAAAAAGCCAGCTATTTTAAGACTCATTTAAGCTAGTCGACAGCAGATTTTGCGATAGCACATCTCCTTCGAATCTCGTCTTCAAATCCTTCAGTGTTTGTGATAGTGAACCGAGGTACACATAAGAATGCACAACATCACAGTTGCTGATCATTTTATTTAGAACTACCAACAAAAGATACAATAATTCGTGTACAGTAGTAATTTTAGTATGTAATACATTTCTATTGTTCTTTTACTTAAAGGTAATTACAGCATGCAATTTGTTATAGGCAATCAACGACTAACAGAGTTACATTAATAAAAATAATAGACATACAATTGTGTAAAAAAACATGATTACAAAATACAGGATTTTTCCTAATTTATGTAAAAAATAAAAATTGTGAAAAAAAAGCTAATACAACTATGTAAGAATCCATTAAATAATCAAAGTACGACGTAATGGTGACAAAAAATTGTTAACAAGTATTAAAAAAATCACGATATAAAAATAATATATAAAACACAGATAACATGACATCATAACTATTTATTTATTTATTTTATTAGGAAGCCAACATAATGTACAATGATCTTACGAAGTACACTACAATTAAAGGCTAACTCAGCATGCATTCATAAAATATATATATGTATATAACAAAGCAACATATTAAATAATAATTATTTATATTCTAAGCAAAGTTTTTTAGAGGTGAGGCGATTTTATTCTTAAAGGAGTAGATACTATCATACAAGATGTCTATTTCATTGATTCCAGTCGATAGCTCGTTATACGTACTAGCTAGTCTGTTTATTCCCGAATTTTTTCCTAGGTTGGTTTTTTTGTTTAGTAGTTACAAATAACGGTGACTTGTATCTAGGTATTCTGAAAGACACGTTAAAATAAATCATAGATAGGTTTTGTGGGCAATCAATTTTATTATTTAATAATTTGTGAAGAAACGTTAGGTCTAAAAGTTTTTTTTGACAATTAAAAGTCAGTAAGTGGTAGTTATTAAGTTGGTCCTGGTACTTTTCGCCCGCAAGTTATTAAATCTATAATGTAAAACTTCTTTTGCACTCTCTCGATTGTACATATTAATATGAATTTTATATTGAGGGCTTCAGACAAAAGAACAGTATTCAAGTTTACTTCTAAACACGGAGTTGTAAAGTTATGATTGTATATGATTGTATATACTTATGTAGCTCCTTAGAGTTTCTCAATATGAATCCCAAAGACTTGAATGCGGATGTTGTAATGTGCTCGACGTGAGTATTTAATTGAAGCTTCGAGTCCAAAATAACTCCTAAATCTTTAATAGTTTGCACCTTTTTTATAGTAACACCAGATATATTGTACGCACTTTCTATAGTATTTCTTTTTCGTGTAAACTGAATATGGTAGCATTCCTTGATGTTTAATTTCATTTTATGTAATTTGCACCAGTTTTCAAGGCGATTAATATCTTCTTGTACTTGTGTCACGTCATTGTGAGTGTTAATGGTCTTTGCTGCTGTGTAATGAGCTCATCGATCTGGTTCAATGTACCTGATGTAATTCTTATGACGGTACCGATGTCGGTTTTGACGAGCTGCCACTGTTGGTCGCTGGCGGTACTGTGGCACTTCTTGGTGGAAGGGTCGATGAGTTTTGTTACTTTTTTGGCTATCTCGTTCGTCAGTCTGGCTGTGTCTTTGATCTGTATGTGAGGGTCCCGTGTTTCGAACTCTAGCTATTTCCTTATGTCCGTTGTTTCCTTGAGGTTTGTGGCTAGTGTTTCCCTTGTACTCCTCATTTCGGCGGTGATTTCTTCTAATCTCTTTGAGTAGGCTCTTTCCAGTCGGGCAAGCTCCTGCGCGTGGAGTGATCTCTCTTTTTCCGGATTATTTTTATGTCTTGATCTGGAATCAGAGAGGGATAGTACAATCTCGTAAAGGGCCTGCATACTTTCAAGGGCTGTTGTTTTGAGCTTTTTTTTGATATTTGTCGCCTGTTCCAGAGTTTCTTTACCGTTCAGGAGTAAGGTGTTAACCTCGTTAGTAGCAGCGTCCATCTCTACTCCTCTGCCTCTCTTGGTGGTGAATAGCAGGCTTTTTCTCCCCTTTCTCTGCAATGGGACTGTGTCATTGTCGGGGAAATAAGATGGAATGGAGCCCACCGAGCTGTCGCTATCCTCCGAAGCCGGATCTCGTCCTGTGTTTTCGGAGGATTGTCCGTCCTGGTTAACGCTGTCTATGACAGAGCTGGCGGATGAAGAGGGCGAGGGCGTCGCTTCTTCGGTGGTTTGTCTCGATTCTGGAGTCAGGACGGGGCTGTCGCCGGGGACTCGTGCTAGGTCTTCCTCTCCTTGCAGGTTTCTCGTCGCTGTTTTACAACATTGGTTTTTTTTTACTGGTGTATACAACATTGGTTTTTTTTTTACTAAAATACAGACTAAACGGTATAAAACTGAGATATATTTATTTACTCTTTAATGTACACCAATATAGACAGAAATAACAAGAGAAAAACAAAGAAAGGAAAATGTACAAATAGGCGGAGATAAAACAAAGCAAAATAAGAACTAGGTTAAAACAAAGTTAAAAACTAAGAAACAAAACTGATAACAATATTAATCTACTTAATCTAGGTAGGAGAGGGAAGTATAGTGCTATAAATAATTGTCAACCATTACTACAATCGTTATTCGTCGTAATTTATAGCATCTAACAAATTTGGCACAATCTTGAGGATGAAAAATGTCGATATCACCCTTAGACGAAAGTTCGTTATACATATGATGTCATGAGTCTGTTCAAAGGAGAATATTTTCCTACGTTGGTCCTGGAACTTTTCTATCATACCCCTCCCCGTCTCCCGACGGAGAGGGGATGCGTATAGCATTTTTATCCCAGTGCGCACAAAAAAAAAAAAAAAAAAAAAGGTAGGGACAATTACGATCTTTACAAGCCAGGAAACGAGTGAAGTTAAGCTGGACACGTTCGATTCTATTGATATGAATATTATAGTGGGGGTTCCAGATAGGAGATGCATATTCTAGGTTACTGCGAATTGGTGCTTTGTACAGGGTCAAGATAGAGGCAGGGTTTTTAAAATCTTTACAAATCCTTTTAACTAGCCCGGTTATCTTCCAGGCTCGTAATGTTATATTGTCAATGTGTTCTACGAAGCTTAATTTTTTGTCCATTTAAAATAAATTTCATTAATAAAAAACATACTCGGGTTTAAGAACTTTATTTAAAAGAATTTACATTCACTTAAAACAATACTACAATTATAAAAATATTGTTGGGTAGTTTGACAATTCGTACGGTGCACTCGATGCATAGAAACAAAGAACTTTTGCAACTGGAAATGTTAACATACCGAAGTTTAGAAGTTTGATATACTGTTAAAAAATATTTGATATGCAATGTATTATACAGTAATTTATTAAACGTAGTTTCTGTAAATATCGTTATTGGTTTAAGGTTCCATATACAGGCATTAGAACTTGATTCACTGTTTGAAGAATCTGCCTCCACTCTTCGTCAAACATGAAAGGATGGCTTATTGGAAAGCTTCCACGCTCGTTCTAGGCATAGCGAGCAAGATACAGCTTGAAGTAGTAAGGATTTAGTTCAACCCTGTAGTATTGATGGATCGAACAAAGGTCGTGCACTGTTGCCTTGTCCCAAGCACTCATCATACGACTATACTCGGCAACAGACGCCAAGCCGACTCTAATGGCTGCTGGTAGTGGCACGGCTAACGTTTGGACTATTATTTAAGCGAGTCAATTGCGCGTTCTAATTCTGCTGTGGACTTGTCAAATACACCAAGTCTCTTCATTGCTTGCCTAGCGTTCATCTTCTTTCTAAAATTTAACTATTGACGTTCGCGGGCTCCTATTCCACTCCTTTTCTTGTGAGCGGTAGATGACGGCTCCACTATGGGTACATTTTCTGGATCTTTCTCCATTTTGCTGACTAAGTACGTAAATTGAGTAAATATACTGGTGCAATCATTTTCTAAGCCGAATATTATTCTTTCTCTTAGCCCTCTTAAGATAGTCTATTTCTTTCTTTAACTTTTCTACTTGAACTTTGTTTCTTATTCTCTTCTATGATAGGGATTAGTTTTTCATCCATCTTTTCCATAATACTATTTGTTATAGACTAATTCAATTGAGCATTTTGACTTTGCATTTCTAATTTAATTTTTTCAAATAATAATTGGAATTGACCTTCCATCTTATATATTTTTCTGCGTGGAACGAAACGAAGAATGTAGTAGATTGTTTTTTTCGATTGGCAACACTGTGTAATGTCGGATTTATTGACGTTTATGACAAGTGTCACTGAGTGAATGATTTGTCAAAATCGTGTTTTTTTAACCTCCAGAAGTTGATATTGTTGTTGAAAATCCTCAACGGATCCCAGTAGTGGCACTTCACTGTATGTTTTGATCACCTCCAAGAGGTCCCGATATTGTATCGACGAATTCTGTCCACCAGAAATAACGTTTACTAATTTATATCGTTTAATTTCACTCGGAGTTTATCACTACGGTGTTGACAGTTCTGTTGCCGGAAACGGAATCGGTTCAATCATCCTCTTGTTTTATCCCTCTCATTATCTATTTTTACAATCTTCATGCAGAACCGTTCTAGGTACGGCCCGGAGTGCTTATCATCAATTAATTTTGCTATTGTTTCGCTTATTCTCACTCCAGTACTTAATACCAGTTCGTACCTATCTCATGCCCCGGACACTCAAATAAGAGGTGTTGCACCGTTTCGGCCACCTCGGGATCGCACACACACGACGGACTATCTTTTAATTTATTATATACTCTTTATTGCACTGTGAAAATTTACATGGTTATTTTACAAACAGAATTATTGTTCACAATGTCGGGCTTATTTCTAAAACAAATTTCTTCCAGCCAACCCACAGCTGTAGGAGTTAGTGTGTACAGCAGGTAATAATTGTGCAATTAGAGATGCTCTTAATAATAAAATATAAATAAAAACAATTTTAATATAATACATGGTATAACACTTACATAAATATCCGTGATATAATAAATACTATAATAATAAATACATATATACTTATACTACATCTAAATATATAAATGAATACATAATTTAAACCTGTGGAGGTATGCCGCGAATCCACCGTGACCCGTCAGCACTTGTTCCCACCCAGACGTTCTGTTTAGGCACTTCATTGTCCGATATGCACCATGCATAAGGAAGAACATGCGTGTACCCTCCACAATAGCTCCTACGGTGTACCTTCTTTTCCAGCACCGGAGCTTACCCTCTCTCAGTCGTCGTTTGACATGTGAGTTTTTACACCTGTCATAAGCTGGGGCGACCCTCGACTTAGCAGCCAGCCTAGCCAACTCGTCTGACTACGTAGACTGGGATGTTAAACTCTCTAGACTTTTCGAATATTCGTCGAAGAACTAAAATCTGCTCCTTTGTTCCACAACCTTAACAAATCTCGCCTGCTCAATAGCTATTTCGGGATTCAGAACCTCGTAGGCTGGTATTGATAAAATGAAGAAGAACTTTGCTGGGGTGCGTAATTAAAGATAATAATATAATAATAATAAAACTTTATTGAAAAAACACAATGACTATAGGTTAGAGATAATTTATTTCCCATTAAGAACAAAGTTCACTTACATAGGAAACTTAAACTAGTAACAATAATAAACATTTATAAAGTTAATGGTGACCTTATTTATACAAACATTCAAATATAATTATAAAGTTTGACAGTATGTTTTTAATTTAGGCTTAAATTTCAAAAAAGATTTTGTTACTATAATGTTTAGTTCTAGACTTAGGTATTTGTAATTTATGTATATTTCGTGCTTACATAATAGATTAACATATGACACAATTAACCTTCTTAAACTTAATTTAACTATTACAATGTTTTCAATTGGTTGAGGTGCATTATGGTTTTAGCAATTTTAAAATTTTGATTATCTTTGGACCCCACACTAGGAGACCTTTATCGTGGGGCCCGGAAAGATATTAGTCTGTAGTGGCCATATTTCTTCGTTGAACCCTTTTTGTGCAGAGGTATGAACACGGAATGTGCCCAGTCTCGTGGCCATTTTTCTGTCTCCCAGACACGCTTGCAGATAGCATGCATAGTATCAACTCCGTATTCACCCATTGCTTTAAAGAACTCTATTGGAATGGTATCAACTCCTACTGCGTTATTCCTCTTCAAGTGATCTTTTGCGGCTCGAACTACACTTTTCAGGATTGTTAGTCCCATAGCATGCTGTAATAGTGTATTAATGATACACTTTATTTTTATGTTGCTATCACTGAAAAGTTGCGCTCAATATTTCCACCATATTTCCAGAAAGTCTTTGATTTCTGTTAAACTCACTCCATTTTAATCCTCAATGGCCCAGGTTTTCTGTTTAAATTGACGAGCTATGTTTCGAATCTTCTTAAATAAATCTTACGTTTCGTGCCGGTCTGCATTTCTTTCGAATTCCAGGCAGATGTTTTTGATAGTTATTATAATCTTTGTGCGTAGAAGATTGTATCTTTGCACCAACCGAATTCCATTCTTGGTCGTATGCCCCCTTGGTCTTCAACTTATGACGATGTTCTAGGAGATGCCAGGTATATTCTGAGATTCAGTGTTGGCGTTTGACTTTTTTTGATAGAATTTTTTATGTATTCCTTTGCGGATTGCCAGAGTGAGTCGGGGTTATCATCAAGGGCTAGTTACTGCCATGTTCTTATATCCGAATGTGGCCTTATTCGCACACGCAATCCCTTTTTAACATAAAATCCAACACCTCCGCCGCGCACACCACCCGCGATTTATGCTTAAATATATAACCGGGCACCAGAGGCGCAAATTTATCGCCACCTTCTTTAATCCAGGTTTCTTTTATAGCTAATATATCCGGTTTATATCTGTCAATGCTAGCCAAAAGCTTATCCTGTTCTGTGTTCAATGATCGCACAATTAGCAGCCCCAAAGTCAAATTGTAAGCTTAATTAGTAATCATTAGAAATGTTTTTAATATTCACATAATTTTGGTGCAAGCTATATGCAATACAAGTGTCAGTCATACCCCATGCATAATAAATGTACTAACCTCATTAAAATCAGTTCCAAATACAAGCAAATAGTCTGTAAAATTAAACCTTTAACAGTGATAAACAGAATAATAATATAAAAAAAACTTGATTAATTTATTTATTTAACTCCTTTTTGTACACCACAATTACAATACAAACAATTACAAAAAATACAAACTAAAAACTAATGGTAAAACAAAAGGCGGCCTTATGGCCTTTTGGCCATTTCTTCCAGACTACCTAGGGTTAGAGGATTGCGTTTGGAAGACAGTAGGTATAGGGTGGTGCAATATTTAATATTCTTAAAATAAATATAACCCCAAGACATACAAAAATAAATAACAGTAATAAATATTCAATAATATACATACATATATCAATAAATACATACATATATGACGTAATTAAATATTTGTCATAATCATGTCTTCATCATTACTGTGATGAGTTATATAACTTCTTAACGGAGTTTTTAAATGTATGTAAGGTTTTCGACAGGCGAATGCTCAATGGCAAGTCGTTCCAAAGAGTTATAGCCTGAACACTAAACGACTGGCTGTAAAATTTGCTGTTATGAGCAGGCATTTTCAGTATGAGCCTACGTGTTGGTCGAATTCTAGACTGGTCTCCTAAAAATTCAAATTTCTCCTTCAGATAATGAGGAGCATTTGGATTAAATAACACACAGTACAGAAGAGAAAGAGTATGCAGGTTGCAACTTATTATGCAACAACGCTATTTATTTATTTATTTAAGGACCACTAACAGCTACTACATGTTTAAATGCCAAATGTAAAACAATTAAATGGAAATAGGTTACATGTGAAGCTTTTTAAAGTGGCCACAACGATTACAATGTTAGTTTTAGAAATATATTAATACATAATTATAGCGAGATAAAAAAATAATAATAAGTTAAAATTGATACAAATTAAAAACCACAAAAAACAAACATGTTCTTGATTTGATGATTTATTTATTTGCATCCCTCAATAACTCTAGCGCCCGTTTACGAAATGTCTTAGCAGAGTTATTAAAAATACCTAGATCTTGACTTAAAATATTGTATAGCCGAGATGATCTAGACATAGGGGCGTTACTTCCTAATTTAGTTTTTGATATTTTAATATCAAAGGTACCTAGAGAACTGCGAGCATTGCTCCTTGGAATACGATAGTGTATCTCATTAAGTAAGCAGGTACAGTCGACCTCGTTACGAATTAACTTGAAAAGGAATGAAAACACAACAAGCATTCATGGAAAATAATACATCAATTCTAGTGATTTGATGTTTACGTACTAACAGTATCCTTGCCAAAACCACCAACCCGCAAGGTCCGCCTCTGAGCGAATACGATGACGTGTTGACCTCCTCCTTGTTGACAAGTATTTTACCATCACGCGTCAACAAAAATCGCCATTAACATGGATTTAGTTTAGTAAGCCTCTCGTTTACATAGAACTTGCACGGTTTGCCAGCAATAGCACAAAAATGTCACCTTAAAACACTGTATTACGACTAAAATATATCTCCAAGTCTTTTACATTCTAACATGTTTAAATCACAGTCACTTCCCTCTCAATATAGTTGGTGTCTCATTGTCTTTAATATATTATGTCTAGTGTAATCACACACTGATTTATCTTTATTAGGTACCTGGTTCATTGTTAGTTTTCATATAGCACTTGACGTCAGCCGTCATATCCAGATCGATGGATGATTCTCAAATAAATAATAATAATAATAAACGTTTATTAGTTAAAAGATTACACCACTACAAAACAAATAGCAAACAACAAATTAAAAACAGAGTAACACTAATTATGATTTCGACAGTCGATAGATGCAATGAAACCAAAATTATTTGACTTAATTAAAATAATTAAAAGTAAATTACAACTAGGTTTCGACTATGTTGCACAAAGGTTGAACAAATAGTGACAATAAATCTAATGAATTTCTTAAAAGAAATATTATAATCTAAAAACATAAAAGAAATATAAAACCAAAAACTGTCTTCACACGGAACTGCTGAGTCAGACTCGTGTAGAATAGACGAGTTTACCCAGAAGCTAAGGCGTCCTCTGATTACACCGTATAAATATAATTATATTTTAATTAAACGACCACTTATGACACCGTCACATAACACACTTATTCCATGTATACAAAAAAAGGATAATAAAATAACACAACAACTACAACAGGACAAATATTAAGTTAAAAATCAATAACAATAATAATAAGTGTGCAGCAGTGTAATTTAACTAAAAGGAGAACCATTCAGTAAAAAATAGAAGCAATGTTGCTTCTACACTGATTTTCAGTGATCTCCTAATATTGCGGTACTGACAGCGGTAACAATTACATTAAATTAACATTGTTAAATTTTAACATAACGATTATTAAAATAAACACAACATTAAACGTATAATATACGAAGGTGATATCTATCGCGATTGCTAAGCAGGTGTGTGGTTTTTTTAATCAAAATGTACTCAAAACGAACACAATAAAATACAAATTAGTGGCAAAAAATTCATTGTAATATTTTTTTTTAATAAGCGGTTGGACTAGGCAAATATAGGGGAGAGTGGGGTAATTGCGAACACTTAAGGGAGAATTGAAATAGAACAAAACCATACCAAGTTACGAATACTATTTATTGCCAAAAGTTTACTTAAACTAATCAATCTTCTGTTCTCATACTTAACGTAGATATATTTACCCCACAGCACGTGGGGTAATTTCGGATGCGTTGGGGTAATAACGAACGTGGTCTAACTCCTACAAAAATCACAGAGAAAACCCTTTGAAGTGCTTTCACCACTTGTGCAGTTTTCGTGGGCCCACAACCTACATTTGTGACATTCAATCCAGTCTTCACTTGGAGGATCTTCATACTTTTCGGCACAAATCAGACAATCTTCAAATCAGACTTTCTTCTTTTTGCGTGGTACATTCCTCTTTTGCTTCTCAATTTCATAATTCTCATCTGCAAATGCTCTAAGATTTTTCACTCCTTTTTTCCTTTACTTGTATTTACGGTCTTTTCAGTTTCTTTTATCTGCTCTTTATATTTCTTTTTTTGTTCTTTTTCCTCAAGACTGTCTTTCATCGGAGTGCTCGTTGTTACAGTAGAATGTTTTTTTCTGGAAGTTTGTTTACTCTTTTGTTGTGGCATTATGAGAACATTAACAATATTTGTAAGTGGAATGGATTCATTTAAGTTAACCAAAGGTGTGGCTGGTCTTTGCTGCCCAATTGATGTTGGTAATATTTGTGAATCAGGGGTCACTGCTCTTTGTAAAATGCTGGGATCTTCCAGTGATGATGTTGCTGCATCTACAAACTGTTCATCAAATTTAGTTGTATCTATGGGCCAAATACCAGCTGCGCGCAATCCGTTTGCTGCTTTCTCTATATTTCTGATGCGGTTAAAAGCCTTCGTAAAAAGTTCTACGACCTCATACTGTGTAATTTTTCGGCCCACATTTGAAGCCATGTATAAAAAATAAATTAATTACAATTTACACCCATTACTAATTTCTTTCCTTATTTTATTCTTTTTACACATTGTAAAATCTATATTGGAAAAACATTTACTATATTTATCACAGACACGGAAAATAAAAGTATTTTGAGCATATTTGGTATTTGTGATAGGTAAATGAAAAAGGGACTGATGACGTGTATTAATTTTAGAACATCTAAAGCATATATTTTGTAACAGATAGGGTGAATCTACAAAATTTTGAAGTATCATAAATAAAAACAATTGAACTCTCTACGAGTATGTAGAATGTTTAATAAATTTGCGTTGAATTTTCTCTGATTGCATAATATGGCATTTATAAAAGGGATTCCAAGCAGTTGAATGGTATTCGAGGATCGATCTAACAAACGAATTATATAAAAGTACTAGCTGACCCGGCAGACTTCGTACTTTTTTTTTTGTTTTCCCAGGGGAATTCTGCTCACAGATACCCGGCCGAGCGAGGACTTGGCCGGGTTATGTGGGGTTTCGACCCACTAAAACCCCTGGGTGTTCCTCATCCACGCCACCTAGGCAGGGTCACGGTATATCAAGAGCTTGCCTCGCGACCCTGCCGGCAAGGCAGACTCCGTACTGCCTAAATCGATAAATAAAAGACCAAAATTTTTGTATAAAATAATTTTAAAATAAACAAAACGAATCCGTATTTATTAAAAACGCATTTTTTGAATGAAGCATTAAATTTTATTATTTTCAACACATCGTGTTGCTTACTTTACAAAACAGAGTTTTTTTCTGAAATACTGGCTATTTATAAGGTTTTGATATTGAAATTAAATTGATTTCAAGCTTTCTCATAAACTATATTTTTTATTGTTTTGTGGTCCGTAAATAAACAAAGAAGACGGTTTTCAGACGCGCGAACACGCGACGTTGATTGTCCATGCTCGAAACAGGGGAACTCCGAATTGATTCCGCAAACTTCTAATGATTGTCCTTGCGATTTATTTATGGTCATCGCAAAGGCCAGACGTACTGGAAACTGTAAGCGCTTAAAATCGAATGATAAATCCGTTGGAATCATCGGTATCGATCAAGACATTCTCTCTTTTGTATTTTCCTTTTATTATTGTTGCCTCAATGACGTTATTCATCATCTTTTTCACAGCCAGTCTTGTTCCATTGCATAGTCGAGGTTGATTAATGTTACACAGCATGATGACAACTGATCCTACTTTTAACTGCAAATTGTGAGGTAAACCAGGCAATTCCAGTGAATTTAAAAACTCCGTGGGATAGTTGACTACGTCATCCTCATTCATATTGGTGTCGACTGATTTTAAGGAAACCAACTGTCCTGGTAGAAAATTCTGAATTGCATTCAGATCCTCGACGTGTTTATTTTTCGCCGCCAATATTGCGCGTTCAGCCAGCCAATTATGGTTATTGAACTTTTGCGCTATATGTGGGAAAACACGCTGAATAAGATCTTTTGAGTCTGATGTGACAGAAATCGGTGGGTAATGTGATGAATCCGGTCACTGCAACTTTATTATTTCCAATATCTAACAACTGCTTCGCAAACACATTTGCAGTTTCATGTTGTTGCAAAAATACTCGCATGTTAGTTGTTAATTGGAGTCTATTTTGTTTCCGATGCGTCTTGATTCCGTTATGCCTATTATATTATCGTCGAGAAAGGCTGATAAGCAGTATTCTTATTTTCACGGCATTGTCTTATTCTAGAGCACACTCAGTGCAGCCACTCAGTGGAGGAGTGCTGTTTTCGAAAGCCGTAAGAACGTATGACATGACCCCTGTCAAGGCAAGGGGATAGTCGAGCAAGGATGATCCTTTCTCATAAGTTGATTTAGGCTAATTGGACGATAAGATGATACTTCGTGAGTTGGTTTACCAGGCTTGTGGATCATAACAATTTGGGATGTTTTCCAGAGTAAGGACATACAAGGTTCTTAGTGTGGCATTGAAAATGATGGTCAGGAAGACAATGCATTTCTTTAGGAGCTCCTTTAAAACCAAGGATGATCAAGTCAAAACCAGGAGCTTTGTTAGGGTCTAGCAACCTCCCTTGTAGGACTCAATGACTGACATAGTTGCAAATATTGCTATAAGACTTAATCTACTTCTGAATCTTCAGAAATTGAAATACCGTAAGGTTTAAATACCTTGTCTAGGCATGCAGAAAAGGCCTGAGGTTTTTGTGGTAAGCCCAAGTAGTGTCAGATGTCAGATCTAATAGGAGGAGAACTTTACGTTAGCTGTGGGAGGTACTTTGTTGCCTTCCTTGTGGTTAAAGAGAACTTTATTTCCTCATAAAGAACATACTATGTTCACTTAAATGAGATATATTACATAATTTAATTAACAATTTAGTATAGTGGTAACGACTTATACAATTCAAGAGTAGTTAATCTAAGTGCTTTTTACAATTAGTTAATAATCTCTTTCTAAAAATCGTAAAGGTTTTTTCATTAAAAATTTCATTAGGTAAGCTACATATTATATAGTTTCGCTCCCTCAAACTGTATACTTTTAATTCCGTATTTGGTCCTGGTCTTGTGTAATTCAAGTTTGTGTTTATTTCTCGTGCTGTGTTTATATGTTTTAGTTTTAAATGTTATTTGTGTGTGTATTGTTTTTGTAAGTATTTTTCTAATTAATATGCATGTTTTATATTTGTATAACTGGTTAATTGACAATACATTGGTACGTTTATACAATTCTTTAGTTGACATGTAATAATATAGATGGAATAATGTTTTTAGTAATTTATTTTGTGAAATCTGAAGATCCTTTATATTAGTTTTATATGCACTTATCGTAAGAAGATATTTCTGTGGTGTATTATTTGCCAAGATTGGACCAAGGAAGAAATATAAATGTTAAAAGACTCATATGCCTTGAAGATCACCAATAGTTTTACCATATATTATAAGTTTTGAGGGAACAACACTATTTCTATTTTTTTTTTTTTTTTGTACGTTTTCATAAAAGCATCAAAATAGTATTCGTCTTTGGGTTTTTTTTTTATTTATTCATAAAACTAGTTACAATCCTTAAAATTTTAAACTTAATATAAATATGGACTTAATATAAACATGAACTTAGATTGAAACTTTCTGGATATCAACACAGCATGCGTGTAAATATACTCGTATATAAATATCATGTGGTGTACAATCTAAATTTTAAATATCTATAGCGAAATTAGTTATTTATATAAAAATATATACCTAACTAACAATAATAATACAACTGCAATAAAATTAGAGAAAAAAAAACTACTTAGCTAGATATTTACAATGTAACAATTTGTTTCTTAAAAGAAGTACAGAATATATCACACATTTTTTATGATAATTCCAACATGGTTTCTTGTCCAAATAAAGTCATTATTTAAAGCCGTGTTATTACGGTCTTGCTTTAAATCTCTCCACAACTGATTACGTTTTATTATTTCATCAATAATAATAATAATAAATTTAGTCTCTCTTCACAAAATACTTGATACACATCATCTTATATAAATATACATTAGTGTGTGCGTGTGCGTGTGCGTGCGTGTGCGTGTGTGTGATTTTGTTGGTAGAAGAAATGGATATCCAGCAGCAACCTTTAAAAGACATCTTTGCGCTCTTTCTGCCTCAATAAGGTGACTTTTAGCTGCGCCACCCCAAGATGTAATGCAGTATCTTATTAATGAAAGGCCGACAGTATGATACACGGTTTTGATTATACGTCGATTTGCAACTTGGTTTAAATATTTCAAAATATATATTAATTTCTGAAGTCCGGTTACGAGCATTTCAACGTGAGGCTGGAAAGTAAGAGTTTGATCAACAATTGCACCCAGATATCTTATAGTTTCAGTTTTTTTTTTGTTCTTTTTTTTTTAAAGTACACTTACAACATACATATTACAAACATTTATATTAAAATTTAGAAGTTATATTAAAGTCTGATATGTACGTCAATTACAAGTGTACATAGCATTCATTGAGTATGTATATTTATTTTATAAGTAATAATAGTTACAGTTACAGAGCAAATTTAAAACTTGTTTAAATTATTTAATTAATTCAGGATAAATATACAAGTTAAATAAGTTCGTTCAAGAGTTGAGCAAGAACAAGTGACTGATGATTTTGCTAACATATTACATGAATAGGCTGTACTAGTTAATGAAATTGGAGGTAGTAAGTTTCTTTTTGGAGCAAAAGCGACGTACTTGGTTTTATTAACATTAAGGGACATTTTGTTACATCTTAACCAGTGACAGATTTCATTAAAACCGTTCTGGGCACTATGGAAGGTTTCTTCCCATGTTTTCCCTCTGAAGAAGAGAGTGGTGTCATCGGCAAAAGAGAGGAGTGATCCATTATGGAGCTGAAAACGACAAAGATCATTTATGTAAATCAGATTCATCAATAATGTTTTTATTTATCCAGTCTTTTGTCAATTTTGTATTTTGTACTTTATTATTTTGTGGTTCTCAATTTCACTTTTAATATAGTTTTCTAAAACGCTAAAATCGTGATCTTTATTTGAATTTTTTTTCAGACATATCTTTGTAAAGTAAGTTGTAACTAATTGCCTATATTTCTTCTTCGGTTCTTTTTTATATCTTTTTAAGTCACAATAAATCTGCTTGTGGTCTGATAGTGGAGAGTCAATTATAGCCAAATGAAAATCATTATTAATATTTGTAGATATATAATCAATAATTGTTTTAGTTGTCGGCGTTTCTCGAGTGCAGGAGTCACTATCTATTTTATTTAGTATTTCATATTCAGTTTGTTGTAAAATATATTTATATTTTTTAGTGAGTTTGTCATTAT
The DNA here is from genome assembly GCA_916720795.1 of Danaus chrysippus. Classification (NCBI taxonomy): domain Eukaryota; kingdom Metazoa; phylum Arthropoda; class Insecta; order Lepidoptera; family Nymphalidae; genus Danaus; species Danaus chrysippus. The sequence continues at coordinate 2,144,253 of CAKASE010000070.1, forward strand.
TCATTAAAGGAGATTGTCCACTTAGTATGGGGACTTTGGCCTGACGTGAACAGACATTTTATCATATTTTTTGGAATTAGTTTAAAAGCACTAACTATTAATAATGAAAATATGAACTTAATTTTGTATCAAAATGTTTAAAAAGAGATTTTTGTCATGTGAGGAAAAACAGGTTAATTTATTTTTATTCTGAGACATCATATGTTATTAATATGTGTTCAAGAAATTGGACAGGTGGTGAAATGTGTTCCTGATACCTTGCCCAACTTAAAAACCATAAAATAGTCATTATATGAGCACAGCAACCCACTGTCCTTCAGCCAACCATGCAATTACAATAATATTCTTTTAAAGCTTCCTTACCATTGTGATTATATTCTTATAATATATATATAAAATATATTTTTCGACTTACATGCCTGCTTTGTATTTTTCCATGCAATAATCTGCAGTTGGCCAAAGGAATCGGGTAGTCAACCAATAGGTTGCTGGCTATATTTTTACATACTTCTATAGTAAAGGAACCATCGCCTCTTATGTGCTGCCCATAACACAAACAAGCTTGTTTTAGTTGGTATGTTCCACATGCAATTAATATAAGATCATTCTATTCTATTCTTGTAAATATGAAACTGTCCATGTTTACATTTATAGGTTGATCTGCCCGCCTTCTATTTAAATTATTTTCGATAACAAAGTCAGCTAATGTGTTAGGAGTAAACATCTTTTCATTTATTATAATACAACAGTATATAAGGATTATAATTATATAAAACAATAAAACCTCATTTTGCATTATAGGAATAGCATATACAATACATATCTATTAAAAAACTAGTAATTTAAATAATTAATTGAATTGACACTTACTCGTCGAGGAGCTATCCACTGTCTTATAATAGACTGAACCTGATTAAGATCTAGACTATGTCTCCTTCGCTCTATCAAATCAGTTCCACAGTTTATGCATCTCAGAGATACGGATTGGTAGGAAGTCACTTCTTCTGTGTGCAGACTATCATGAGACACGTTTTGGTTTTGTTCAATGTCCATATTAAAGCCGTGATTAGCGATGGAGCTAGTTTCGGGGTCCATATTACGTGAGTGTTGGTCATCGTTTATGCCTTGGTCTGAGTCCATAATACAAAAGCCAGGGTCATCGTTTGAGCGAAATTCGGGGTCCGTAGATGTGCAGGGGTCATTGGAAAAAGATAGGTCGGAGTCCATAATGAATAAACAATCGTTGAAAGAATCCATAATAAATCAACACTCAATGTAGGTAAACAAAGCAAATGTAAGCAATCAGTCTGTGACATATCAATGTCAATTTGTATTTTTTGTTTTATTAGTGTTGCAATAGAAAAAAATCATTAAATAATCGATCGAAAACAGATATGATTACGTTTAACATTCTTCATATTTCAGTTTATTAAACGTTTTAAATGACGAAACTAATTAAAAACAAATATTACTATTTTTTTGTATTAAATACATATAGTTGTATTAAGTACTGCGAGATGATTCGATTTGACGCAATCGTTAATTGATCTTGCTGGTAACACAAAACGTGGATCAATAAAGCAAATCAATGAAGATACTTTAAAAATATTTTTTAATAAAATACAAATGTACACTCAAACAACAATAGAATGGCTAGCTAAAAAAAATATTTTTTTTTTTCATAAACTTGTATTTTTGATAGCAGCTTGTTTACGCTAGGCCAAAAATGGACATGGCCCTTTATGTTGAAGTCGCCAAATATTATCGATCTCTTTCTATTTTCTAATTGTCCGCAGTAAGTCAGTAAAAAGGTATCAGTATTTGTTGCTGGAGGTTTATATATAAGCCCAATATGTATAGCGTACTTTTCTAGATAACTCCGTAAATAGTTATCAACGTATATTTCTTCTGTAATGGTGAGGTTAGATCGTTGTGTACGTAAATTGATACTCCTCCACCTATGCTATCAGTCCTAATAATAATAATAATAATATTTATTTGCTCTGAATGTAGGTGCAGAATATAGGTGTACAAATAGATTTTAGTATAAGTTCCAGTACATTCTACCTTAAGGCATGCATCAATATTAGGCTTCAATTATAAATTAAAATTAACTATTAAATTAAAATTAGAAATTAAATTAACAATGCAATTATAGTTATAAATTCATATTAAATGTTTTACAGATGAAAATTAACAATGATAGATAGATACATGATTAAGTTATATATTTTATACATTTTTTTATTCATCAATTTCTTACAATATTATGTCTTGTCCATTAGATAATCATTTACGGAGTCATAACACTTGTTGACTAGTAAGGAAACAAAAGTTTTTTAAATTTTTCATAAGTTAAGTCTTTTATTTCGTTCGGTATTTTGTTGTATATAATAGGGGCCATGGTCAATATGTTCCTTCTCAATAAAGCAGTTTTGTAATTGCCTGTACATAAAAGATTATGATACTGAGACCTTAGATTTATGGCGCGATTTCTCTTTTCTCTTAATGAAGGGAAAGATTACAAACATGTGTATAATTCGGTATTTTAAGGGTGCATGCATCTTTCTCTGATTTTATCCAAGTTCCTGTTAAGAGTATTAAGTGTAACGTATGTTTAAAAGATGTAATATTGCATTTCAATTCATCAATTTTACTTTCTTTTATTAAACTTCTCACATTTCCATAGAAAAATTTCAAAAAATTTGCCTTAGGTTGTTGGTTCCTTTAGCATTTGGAGACATTGCTAATCGTTTTGTAAACAATGCGTTTATGGCTTGATTCAGTAGAGATTTGAGTTCTTTAATTGCTCGATTAACCTGGTTTTATCTGCACTTCTATAGGTTAATAAGTTGTAAATAATTTTTCACTTGATTAAAAATAAAACGTCAATAGATAAAATAGTAGCCATTGTCGTTTACAGACTCAAAACTTTTAAGGTTTCTCAAAATTACAAGCAGTAATAAGTTTTGTTCTAACTATTAAATGAGGAAGTAGAAATAAGAACAGTTACATTTAAAAATAATTATATTTCCATACATGCAACTTACGAGATATAAGAAATATTACAATATCAATCAACAGTTTCTCCAGTTATCCGTGTAACAAGGCAGACTGTTGATGTCAGCTGTCTGCATTCCTTCCTGCCGGCCGTCAGAGTCCACGCAGTAGCAGCTGCCCCTACGACACTGTATGGGACGGAAGTTACCGTTGGAGCAACAGTGAGGACGCTCCGACGAACTCAACAGAGACGATGATATCGCGCATTCTGATAGAAAACAACAGAATTATAATATGAATATTAAAAGACATTTATTTCATTATAATTTTATTACACTCACTGCAGTCCATCTCATCATATTGGGGCGTATTTATTTTAGCTTCGTAATTTCCAATCCGGACACTCCGTTCGTTAATACATACTTTTCTATAAAAATAAAATTAATTCAAAGATACAATTTGAAGGTTTTTCAATGAGAGAGAATAGGAATGATGATAGTGAAATGCTATCTCTACTAATATTATAAATGCGAAAGTACCTCTGTCTGTCTGTTTGTTACGCTTTCACGCCTAAACCATTGAAATGATTTTAATGAAATTCGGTACAGAGATAGAGTTGACCTTGAGAAAGAACATAGGATAGTTTTTATCCCAGATTTTTGAAAGGTTCTCTTGGAAACGCGATATAACCGAACTCCACGCGGGCGAAACTCGGAAAGCTAGTCTCTATATACAAAAGCTAGTTTTAATGACAAAAAACATGTGAGATTTAAAGACTTAGTCTTAAATAATGCACTTACGTCCCGTTAGCATTTATCAAAGTCCGCCCGAAGGTCCCGTCAGGTAAACAGTTAATGGAAGTGAATGTTGAGAAATAGTCAACATTGTAACCATCTTTTTTACTTTGGCCTATCAATTGCCGTCTTTCCTCAACACTGTCGTAGCATGGCGTCGTGTATTGAAACGGACGCTGGGATATATTTCTCGGTCGAAATAGATCTAAATCAGCTTCATCTGAAAATTGAAAATACATTTTTTTGGTCTCAAAGAAAACGAGTTAACCATATTTTTCCAACTGCTAATTATAGACTCAGATTTATATTATTAAGTTCGTGAAGAAGGTATTTCGTGAACTGTACTAGTTAAAAAACTTTAGTAGAGAACACAGGGCTTTCTTATAGAGTTACATTTGAGGACATTTTAATTGACTATCAATATCGAAAACTTTTACGAGTATTCATTCAAATGAAAATTACATTTTTCGAATTACTACGCATTACTTAATTATTTTATAAACAATATACTCCCGACGTTTCGGTTATTTTTCAGCAATAAACGAGATGTGAATGAATTATTTAATGAAATTATAATAATTTATGAAATGTTTACGTAATAATTCTTACAACATGGCAAATCAGTAATCCCCTGCTCATCCAAATCCACAACATCCGTGCCAGTCTTGATTCCCGTTATTTTATCAACACAGTGACATTTTCTATCAAAACATTGTACTGGATTGAAGTTGCCATCTGAAGTACACCGATAACTTACAACCGGGAAAGGTACACTAGTTGAAATGGTTTTACGAATTTTGTGGAACAATCTCGAACATGCTGTAAATGAAACATATGTTTATGTTATACATATATGCATTTATTGTATTGAAATAAATGCTTTAAAATTTATACTTGGTTTAGTTTAATAACTTAGTTTAATTTTATTTATTTATTAAGTTGAAATACTCAATGAATTAATACAAGTACATACATACATCGAGTGTTGGAGAGATTGTTTCAGTGTGTTAGAGTGTATATATGTGTGTGTGTGTGTGTGTATTAATGTGAGTGCCTACCTATAATAAGTTATGTAATTAGAGTGATAATCCATCACTGTTGAAGAACAGGGTTATAAATTGAAAATTAAGAGATTTTCGGTATCTTCATAGTCCAATGTTTTTAACCATTTGTTTGCTTTTTGTTTGCAAGCCGATTTATTTAATGAATATATTCATAAATAAAATAAAAGAACACTACCCAGAAAGCAATAAAATCTGTTGGAAAGCTTTAAGTGGAAGGTTTCAGTTCGACAGACATTGCCTTTCCTACATTTATCCTTATCTAATATTCGTTGATAAACTGTTTGTGAGTGTTTTTTAAGAATTATGTTCAGTATAAAAGTTTGTCTAATAGTCAAAATGTCCCAGGTTTTATATAAAGCTTTTGTTGGTAGGAGAAATGGAAGTCCAGCAGCAACCTTTAAAAGCCTCTTTCTGCCTCAATAAGGTGACTTTTAGCTGCGCCACCTCAAGATGTAATACGCAATACGATTTTTGTGAGATGATAGTAGATAGCCTAATTGATAAATATTTGAATTTTACTATGTATATATGTATATATTTTATATACTTGAATTGTCCCATTATAAAAAATAATTTATGTGAGTATATCATATACGAGTATATAAAGCATTTTTGTTTAAAATTTAATCTAATGTAATTTGAATTCGGATTCAATGTCATTAGAAGTAAGTCGTGTTGATCAACCGTCTTATCAAAAACGTTTCTAAAATATTCCTATGTTGTTATAAAGAAAATGGTTTTTGTTGAAAATAGTAAAATTGGTGGGCAGGAAAAATATTTTCTTACTGCAAGGCATCGATACGCTTCCAGTGTTAGCAACTTCACCGAAAATCCTCTCGCCGTCTTCGGATTGACAGAAACATCTGAAAATAAGTATTTTATATTCAATTTAAAAATCATTAAAGAACTTTATGCATTGCAAGTAATAGTTAAATATGTTTGTTTAGTATTATTATATAATACAAAGTTCAGGTGTAAATAAAATGAAAAATGGAATAAAAATCGTATGTCAATAATTTAAGATTTAGAGTCCACAAAAATAGCGGCATTTTAAATGTAATATTTTCAATAAAAGAGGATGTGAGTCTTGTAAATGTATTTCGTTTTATAAACTAGCTTTAACCATAGCTCAAAGAACAAATGTGCACTGCAACGCCTTCTATCTTTTGTGTAACGAGGTTGTATACACTGTAAATTATTTTGAACCTAAATGTTTTTCTTATTTATTACAACCTATATTATCTTAAGGATTTATTGAATTCGATATGGAATTTTTCAAGCAGCTAAATGAACGCCTACAGAAAATTTTCCTCTATACATTCTACAGCTTTTTATGTATAATAAGGATACAATTTTTTATTCGCATTATACTAGCAATAAGAACCCATTATATGGAAAAATAAAGTATTCTCTTACGTCTGTGAAGGTACGCAGACGTTGGATAAGAAGTTTCCTTTAGCATCACACTCTGGTCGAACTTCCATATAGCCCGTCTGAGAACGGGCTTGTCGAGCGTCGTAATCATCTTGGGCGTCATGGCATTTCGTCTTCACTGGGAATAACATTGATATATTTGTTCTTAGTTTATGTCGAAAAAAAAAATCGACGAGTCAAAACATCGGGGGTTGTGTAATAATAGTAAATCCTTATGAAAAATTTCAAACAAAAAATTGTATTGTACGTACATAGAGACAACATGGTATTATATACTATTTGATATCTACATATTAAAACTTATTGTTTTACTGTCCAAATTATAATTAATTTTCATTATTTTATCCATTACTAGCTGACCCGGCGAACTTTGTACCGCCCTATAATCAAGAAATATCTGTTAAACTACAAATTATCCTGTAGAAACCAATGTGAAAATTACACTAAGAAATGGTAAATGAATTAATTAGGTATTTTGTTATTATAACTCCGGTCACATACCAATTCTGACAGATATACTTGCAAAGAGCATGTAAATTTGTTTAAATTTTTTCTTTGCTTTAATGGCAACTAGATGAATTATTTTATTCAAAAAATGAAATATTATAGTAATTTTCGTAATTATTTCTTACATAAGAATCTTCTCTTAATAACAAATACAATAAAAAAAGAATTAGTGGAATCGGTCCAGCCATTCACGTGATGTCGTGACCAAGGGAAAAAGGGATTCATTTTTATATATAAAGATTAGCAGTAGAATATCCTACTAATATTATAATTGCGAAAGTTTGTGCGTGTGTGTGTATGTTTGTTACTTCTTCACGCTCAAACTTCTGATCCGATTTTGATAAAATTTTGTATACAGGAAGCTGACGTTCAGGAATAACATATAGGCTACTTTACATCCCGGAAATCCGCGGGTAACACCGCGGGGCGCAGCTAGTATCAATATAAAATCTCTTTAAATTCAAATTGTTTAATCAACTTACTTCGTACGCACACTCTAGTTGTGCTATCACAGGTAAGGCCTTCCCCACATCTGCCAACAGTGATGCCTGTCCCAGGTCCACCGATACTGCACGGAGCTCCTTTATCTGAAAGGTTTTTTAAATAAAGTTGATACAAACTAATACTGTATAATAAATATGTATTTTTTTGAAATAAAACTGATATTTTTCGGATTAACTACGAGTTTACTTTCGGTTACTTTCGAGCAACCGTAATCACGGACAGACAAATAATAGTCCCGAAAATCTTAGATCTCAATATCTATAATAATCATTACTTTCATTTTTCTGAAAGTTTTTCTATTTATTTTATGGTCTTTAGTTTTAGTCCACGGTTTTGATACTAAACGTACAAACCAATTAGCTGTTGATTCCCACAAAATCACAAGTCTGTCATAATTTTTCTTCCCATGACTATATTATTCTTTATATATAAATAATTATAATTTTATTTTTTTGCAATGTGTCACTTACTGTATATATGTAGCTTTTAAAAAGATTTTAAATTTTAAAACAATTCTAATAGGCATAGTAACTCATAAAGCATTTCGATCTAGCGTTAATACTTACATAACAAAAAATTTAGAATCTATGAATCAATTTTATATCGTCATTTATATTCCATGGTGCAAATATAAGGAAATATTTTGCTGTTGATTTAAATAGGTATACGTACTATACATTGGTAGGCAGAATTTGCAGCAGTTGCATATTGTGGGTGAAGGTAGCCAGACCCCAGAATGTGTCCCATTGTTCAAATCGCAATCTGGAGCAGGGTCTGCGCAGGGATTTTGTCTAATATGACGCTGATAAACAAATTACATTAAAAACTGACCACTGTTATGTTGCTTTTTTGGCCCTAGTCGTCGTAAAAATATTTATTTTTCACTTCATATGTTATTAAGAGTAATTTTTTAAGTCCAAAATTCTTTGGAAGTGAATTTTGATCGTAAATTATTTGGAATGCAGTTCATTATACACATTAACAAATATATGTTTAGTATAAAGTGTACAGTTACTATATGTACGTAAAGTTAAAAGTTTCTCATTGAAGTGTTTGTATAGTTTTATGAATAGAAAACTCAAAACTCTCCGTAGTTAGTGTGATTGAAAACTTACACTTAAGCTACATTTTTGATCATTACCTCAATCAGTTTGAAAGTGTTTATCAAACCTATTTGAAACTTTATATTCTTCTACATTTTTTACCCGCATTATAATAAGAAATCTCAAACCCACCTGTATTAAATTAAAATTGAAAACACTTATTTTAATTTAAACATTAACAAAGTGAAGCTTTATTACGATATAAATTATTTTAACAATAAAAAACTATATTTATAGAAGAACAACAATGAGAAGTTATGTTTTTTTGTCGCAATTTCAATGACGACAGATATATTTGAGAAATTGGAACAAAAAGACGTATTTCAATTGTATTTATCGCATTTACATTACACCAATAAAATAAATTTTCAACTTACCCCACAGAAACCATTCTCACACAGTATATCACTATTAACTTTCACAATAAACAACGCTAAACAAAACAAAACTGAATTGACAGCCATCTTGTACATTTTGAGTACTGCACTGATTTTGCTATCAGAAATTCAATTATCAGTTATATTGTTCATAGATATCAAAATTACTAGAAAATACTTTAATCATTTCGATTATTATCGTGTTTGTAAAGATAGAGGATATAATGAGTCCGAAATATTGCATTTTTAAATAGCTTGGGACAATTGCGCCATAAATTCAGTAGGATAGGTGGTATAAGTATCTGAGTAGTTTTAAATATTTTTTACAGTTATAGCTTACATATATCGTTTGTTGAATCACAACGGGCTTTAAAGTTTTACAAGTTACAGAGGAAAAGTGAAATACGCTCAAAAATAACGTCTTTTAGCAACAGGCTCCTTTGGAGATGACAGAACTGTTTAAATCCACTTCAAGCAATTTGAGATGGTGAAAAATCTATAATTAAAGTATTTTAAATCCTATCAAGTATCTGTAAAGATAATGTATCTTGTATTATATTTTGAAAAAATCGACTTTAGATTACTCCCTTACAAAAAGCCAATTTCATATGTTAGAAACTTATTCTTAAAAACAATAATAATAACAGAAAAATGTAAAAGAATCTTATTTCACATTATATGATTTTAAAGATTGTTTTGCCAATTTTATAAAATTTACTTACAAGTCAGACCTGCCGTAAGACCACAGCTAGGCTCTTCAACCTACAAAACAGTTACTGAGGTATTTTCGCATATGTTATTTACCTCAAACCTATTTGACAGTTTGCTTTTATCCACAATTACCAGTACAAATTACTGATAGCCAGAACAAATACTCAAATAAACATTAAATATCACTAATTAGTAGTAAGTTCTCTTCAAAACATTATACACAATTTGATTGGACACTACGTAGTCATAGACTATAGTTGAGAATAGACTGCCTTGCAAACACGTCATTAGACTATAGTTTTCAAACTACCTTCTAAGTTTTAATAATATTTGTAACGGTAAGGGCCTAGTTTCCATGGAAGTAATACTCTTCTGTCTATAGATATTATAAAACAAAAACTATTTATAAATTTTTGTGTGTTACTAAAACTTATTTAGATTTCATTATTATTATTATTCAACTATCTCCATCGCTGGTCTCTTCCTCCTGGCAATTTCCCAGCTTAAGACAGGGTCTGCCTTACATGTTGTGAATAGTTTTGGCGAATTGTTTTTACGAGCGGCCGCCTATATGACATCCACCTCCTTTGGGAATGCATTAATCAGTGATGACTAAATACTCTTAGAAAGTACATATGACTCGGAAAAATCCCATTGGTACTTGCCAGGATCGAACCCGCGGCCTCGTGCATGAGAAGCGAGCCTTTTAACCACTAGGCCACCACTAACTCCTTTATACACTTGTCTATGTTCCTATAATACTTTATTGAATCATATTAATAATAACTTTATGTCTTCTGATAAATTTTAAAAGTAGGTGTCATATTATATACGTTATAAAACACAAAATATTCGTCTGTGATGGAAATTACTTCTATTTAATAAAAGTGTGAATATGAATTATGTTCCATTTTCATTTTTATTAATATATACCCAAGTTACAATCTTTGTTTATGTGTGAACTAATAATTACAAAAACATTTAGATTCCTAGAATTTTTCAACTTTATTACGCGTCCAAATTAATAATCTACCAGGCATTGTAAGTGCCAAAAAAGTATGAAAAGTTCTACGTTTAGTAATGTGTTGATTAATAGATAGGAGCCCCTTAAACCTACACCTGGGTCACAAGTCCCAGTCACTGTTGAAGTTCCTCTCACTACAACGATGGACCTGACACACGCACCGTGAATACATGGAATGATGAGAGGTTTCGTCTCTCTATATATATTAAACCTACACCTGGGTCACAAGTCCCAGTCACTGTTGAAGCTCCTCTCACTACAACGATGGACCTGACACACGCACCGTGAATACATGGAATGATGAGAGGTTTCGTCTCTGTGTAACATGATTATAGTAACATATATTAAAAAGGTTTTGGACTTGAAATAACAATCACCATTTTTATTTTCGATTTCAATATAAACTATACATAAATAAATCAACTGCCAATACACTTTTATTATAGATACTTTCGGAATAATAATTTTTATTTCAAATGTAAAGGTAATTATAGTCCCACACAATAGGAATAAAAATTCTCGTCTGCCAATGATCACGGTCGCTGCAAAAGTGACTGAAACGTCAGTCAGTCAGAGTATGTAATATAAAATAATAATAAATATTAGTTTAAAAAAACTAATAAAGACGATTGTAATTAATATTTATTTTATAATATTTATTTTATACTAGCTTTCCGCCCGCAGCTTCGCCCGCATGGAGTTCAGTTATATCGCGTTTCCAAGAGAACCTTACAAAGTGTGGGATAAAAACTATCCTATGTTCTTTCTCAAGGTCAACTCCGTCTCTGTACCAAATTTCATTAAAATCAGTTCAGTGGTTTAGATGTGAAAGCGTAACAGACAGACAGACAAACAGAAAGAGTTACTTTCACATTTATAATATTAGTAGGGATTTTTTAGTACGATTTATCAATTCGTTTTTTGTGGAGATGCGCAGATCGCACACTAGCTCTGTCCCTTTCACTCTCATAAAGGATCTATGAAAAGAATATATTAATCCTGGCGGCCCTAACAAGGATAATGGGAAATTGTTGACGAATTATTGCATTGTCATTGGTCCTTGAGACATATGCAAAGTTTCAAGTTAATCAGATGTTTAGAAACTAATAAAAATCATGCTCAAAGATTCCGTTACATACATACAGCCTTAGCTAAAATAAGCGTGTTAAAAAAAAAACCGTAGTAATCCGATAATATTAATTTCATATAAATGAATAGTCTGGACAATATGAGATCTCATAAAATAAAAATTATTTAAAGACTAATTCAAATAATTTCCCTAGTTAAAACTTTTTCAGAAAGTTACTTAGCTTGATCATTTGAATTGTAATTAATGATTAATCTTGAACGCCTTGTAGGAAGTTTACAATCAATCAGAGTAATAATATTTTTAGTATTACCAAAAAAAAAAACAATTTGATTTTGTAAAAACCAAACTTAGTATAGCTTGCAGTGACTTAACATTCGTAAGATTTATTATAAAATATAATAATAGATTTATTTGTCAGACTAATATTAATAAAAGCCTTAATTAAATATTTTTTCCATACAATTGTCCTCTTTAATTTATAACATCTCTTTACTTAGACTTCGTTGTCTTTTTTGATAACTTTCAGAATAATTATACTATCAATTTCAGAATACCTGGAATACCAGCCAGAATAACAACTCGCAATCCATCAATCAACTAAACTTTCCCGATGGAAGCAGCTTACCCAGAAACTGGAGTCATGATTCTGAATAGAGAGAGATTAAGAAGACATTAATAGACGATTTTCAATTATCTTCTGTTGAGACGTACCTGAATAACTAAAGTTTTCATATTATTTAACCATAAAGATACATAGAATCCTTTTTATTTTGATTTAAGATAAGTTTTTGAGATATTTATAATTGAATACGAAGCAAACTGTATACTTTTTTTGAAGTCAAAAATATTCTATACATAAGCGTTATTTGAGTTATTTTTTTCGGTATTAATCATTTACAGATTTTTTTATTAACTTTGTTTAACGATTTTAATAATTTTGATGAGGTAAGTTGGCGTAATTTAATTCTCCCCAGTGTTTTAACTACGCTTTAATGCACCAGGTGCGAGCTTCCAAAACTGCGCCCCTAAAAATGCTCTAACCAGGCTCTAAAAATAAAATGGACAAATGTACATACCAATACATCTATCTATTTGTTGTTTACCAAAGTAACAAAGTGTATAGGTATATAGCTAACATGTATGAGATAAAACTAGATACTAGTCTGGTCATTTCTGCGCCCCTCCAGAGTCTACGCCCTGTGCCTGGGCACTGCTGGCACCGTCCTAGTTACGGCACAGTTCTCCCTCAATATAATACCCACCCAATATTACATTTGTGTTCAATTTTTCTATTAGTGTATTTTATTATATAAAATATAACAGTAATATTTTTTGTTTGAGGTTTTTGACGCTGTACTGGAATAAATGTGTTGTCCAATGGATTGCCACAATGTGGAACTATTTTTTTTTTTCTTATAAAATTTTAATCTATAAATGAGATAATATAATTTTTATTGAATTAGATAAATATATCGATAACCCGTTATAATTTATCTAAAACAGACTGATTTCATCCGTATTAAACATTCTGCAACTCTCAACTGAATAAACTTTAAATTATTGCAATTTTCACATCAACTTCTACAAAAATTAGCCAATTTTTTTCTTATAATTAAAAAATCTAATAAATTAAACGCTTGATTGACAGACAAGATCTTTATTTGAAAAAACGAAAACCCATACTTTAAACTAGACTTACATACTTTAAACTAGATGGCGCTACTAGTTCGTAATGAGTGATATTCGATACAAAATAGACATAAAATAACAAAATACCTTAATAATAGCCTTATATGTTTTCGTTATATCCAAATATAATACTCATACATGTTTTATTCAATGAAATATTAAGAAATAATTAAAAGTGAGACAGCATACAGCCGTTATCGTTCTTATCTTATCACTGATAAGAAATGTAAAGAACAGGTTGAGACTTTGTGAAGTAGCTAGAGATCACTTTGAGGACATAATTAAAATTTTAACCAACTACGAATAAGGGTATACATGACTTAATTATGTATATATATATATATATATATATATATATATATATAGGATTGGACCAAATGGTCAAAAAGATAGATTGTTAAACTAAGATATGTACTTATATTGTATAGAGGTACATAAACCTTAGTCTTGGTCTATTTGCTTCTATAATTCAAAATAATCGATACGCAATATTTAGTCATACAAAAATATATTGTTATTTATATGATAACTATGAACAGATTTTAAACTTAATTTTTTTGTTTAAATTTTAATTGTATTCGATTCCCAGGAATTATAAATACAGGTGAACTCTTATTAATTTTAAACAAGTATAAATTTCATAGTTTAAATTTTAAAATTTGAGCCCTACTTGTACATAACATAAAATATATTATGCCTGGCATGTAGACAATGGGTAATTTAAATCTCTTTATATCTATAGATACTTGAGTCTTGACACAGTTAAGTAAAAATTTTAACCAAATATTTTAGTCTTTGTTATTATAATAATAAAGTGTCTCCAATTTAAAAATAATAAAGAAAACTGTTTATCTATAGACCTGTATTCGTTTCATTAAAAATGTTTTTATCTTGTAAAATACAAAAAGACGCATAAAATAGTGACAAATTTCATATAAATATAAATAAATTTCCCCTGGGAAAACAAAAAAATAAAAAAGTTCATTCAAAATGATTTTATCTTGTAAACCTGAAACCACTGTTCTTTCTTAAGGAAAAATACAGAAAGAAGCATAAAATACTGACAAATTTCATATAAATATAAAAATTTATTTTTTCAAATGATAGATAAAAAAGACCAACATAGTAAATAAATATTGTCAAGTATAAAAAAATTATTAATGATTTGTATATTTGAAGCGTAATTTTTGATGCATGCAAAACCGCTGTATACCACTAGTCACAGTTAATACAAATTTATCATTCCTAGATGTCAACATGTTTTGAAACTCATTATTATGATTGACGTTATCACATCATAATTGTTTAAACAAACGCTCTCATTATGTTCACAATATTTACTTTGAAATATTTTAATCTGTGACAAATATTACGACAGCTGTCAAAAAATTAAAAAAAAAACGAGTATGTGCGCAAGGAGTTTGTATGGAAAGGAAATAATATAAGTCTTTCGACACCAAGCATTGGTCACTTGAAAGCTGATTGCCATAAGTGTACCATATTTTAGTGTGGAACACCTTAAAAAAGTCCTTGTTTAAGTTGCTGCAAGATGTTTTTGAGGTATACATTTTAGAGTAAATATTAAATTTATTAATAAAACAGGGTCCCAACGGAGTCCACATAGTAACTTTTGCTTGGCTTTGAGATCTGTAATCAGTGAAGAATGGTGTGAGGCATATATTTCAGTGGTATTCGGACAGTTAAAAATAAAACACTATAAATTTTAAAGAACTAACAAAATGCAAGGAAAATCTCATTCCATTATCTGCTTTTTCAACATTAGAAATACCTCTTCCCTTATAAGCCTTAAAGAGATATTATAAATTTATGATAAAATTTGTATATAGATCGATCAATTTCTATATAGTTTCTTTTTATCTGTAAGCCAGAATCCTCGTGTTAGTCGACTTATACAAGTTACAATAATCATGAAATCATAAATGACAATAAAAAACGTTTAAATTTTCAAAATTAAACTTTTAATATTAACAATACAAATATATTAATCAGATATCGAAAAACATTCACAAACTCGCTTGAATTCATGTAAAAATACCAGTTGAATTTAAAGCTTTATTCAATCATTTAGATACTCATTTCTTTATTTAAAAATCTTAATTGTGTTCCCTTCTGTTCCGTTCTGTCCCGTTCCGTTCTGTCCCGTTCCGTTCCGTTCCGTTTCATTCTTCGTCCAGTCGTAATGTTAAAGTTGTACCAGCATCCGTTCATAAAGAGAGCAACTCCATGACAGTGTTTATATCAATACTGTCGACGGATAGCTCTCTTCATTAACAGATTATTGGTGCTTCTGGCCATCAAGATTTGGGCATCAAGATTTGTGCAACAAGATTTGGGCACGGAAATTTGTGCACAAAGATTTGAGCACGGAAATTTGTGAACAAAGATTTGGGTACCAATTATTATTATAAGATAAAAATACTTTCATTGACGTAATTATATGATAGTTTACAATAAGTGTATAAGTTTATACTACATACTGCGAGTTTGAAGATTTATGGTCATGAACTTAGTACGTAATAGTATTAACATACTTAGGTGTATGAGTTAAATACGTCAAACGTTCCGTATTTTGTGTGACGATGAAAACTTATAATAAGGATATCTTTTTTATTAAAAAAAAATAATTATATTTGATTATTATTATTAGTTCATGTAATAATTAGAGATACTAACAGAATGATAAAAATAAAATAATAAAGAAAATAGTACCTACTAAAATATATTATGGTTAATTTACAAACGTAGTTATTGAGCCCATACTCACTTATTTTAAATTCGGTTAAACTTCCCAGAATAGCTATACACTAGAAAGAATACATGTATTATAATAAAACATTATAAGGTAAAGAACATTTGTTAAATTACTCGATGCATAATATGACATACTCGTAGTAGAAAATTACTAAGTAGTGCTACTTAAAACAAATAACATTAAAAGTAGTTATAATAACAAAGTGTATGTTAAACTAAGACTTTCGTGTATATTTATTTAAATGAAACAAATATTTTCGTTTTAAACGTCGGGAATATATCGGGTTTTTATAATAATAAAATACGCGTAGGTATGTAGTATAATCCGAAAAATATTAGTTTCATTTTCTCTGTTTAAACTGCTTACAAAAATACAAATCATTTCAGAGGAGATAATTTCTCTATAAAACTATAAGTATACTATATGTATATGTAAATCCATTACAACCATTTAAATACATAATATATGATCAGGATATCCTTTTACAATATATTGATTATTTGTACACAAAAAACGTTTTGTCTTAGATTCTTTCATATTGAAAGCTGGCTATTTGAATTATACAAAAAATAATATTAGAATAGTAATATATTTAGTTTATAATGGATATTATTTACAAAGATTCGCGTACTTTCGAAAAAAATTACATATATGTATACTAATGATGAATTATTATTAATACATTCCCAAAGACGGTTGATGTCAGACAGGCGGCCGGTCGTAAAAACAATTAGCCAAAACTATTCACAGCATGTAAAGCAGAACCTGGCTATAGCTGGGAATTTGCCGGTTAGAAGAAGATATACCACCTTAAACCTCCACCTGGATCGCAAGTCCCAAGCACTGTTGAAGCTCCTCTCGCTAACATAAAGCTCTTACCAATATATTTAACTCATTTCTACCAATAACATTTATATTTAAAATAGTTATTACAAATAATTTCACCTTAAACTATTTAATTTTAATGTAAGCCAAGTGTAAATAAAGAGACAATTAACCAATAACCAATGTTATTATTAATGCTTTGGTACACCACAACTGCACTAATATATATAGCTATTATTACTAATAAATATCATCATACTTTTCTTTGGAACTACGTATGAAGTGTTGTGGATCAGATATTCATCGCTGGTGGTGGTAAACATACCTATTTCTAAGCATAAATTTGTTTTATACAACTAATTTAGAAATACTCGCAAAAGTCGAAGTAAAAACTTAGTATATATATGTAAAATAGTCTAAATAAGAAGTAATAGGTAGATGGTATTTACTGGTTATTATTTTAGTTAATTGTTGTTAATTGTGGAACTGTCTATTGCAAGATAAAGAAACATCGTGAGGAAATCTGGACTTATAATTTCACAATTATAAGTTTGAAATCACCAACCCGTCTTGAGCAAGCGTGGTAATTAAATCTCAAACCTTCTCCATGTGAGAAAGAGGCCTTTGCTCAGCAGTGGGCTCTGATAGGCTGATGATGATGATGAAGAAAAAGACATAGAGATTTAACTTATTTACCTGTATCGCACATCAATAAAGTAACCTTTAGTACGAGTAAGCATCTTCATATGAAATACTTGCAGTATGCAGTATTTTTACTCTTAATTCGAACGGCATGGTAGTATTACGATGAAACGTATAGTAAGATCGTGTTATAAAAGCATATTACTTAATGTGTATATTATGAAAAAAGAGACGTAACCTCTCATCATTCCATGTATTCATATGCGTGTGTCGGGTCCATCGTTGTAGTGAGAGGAGCTTCAACAGTGACTGGGACTTGTGACCCAGGTGTAGGTTTAAGGGGCCTATCTAATGATTCAAATTCACAGCCCGTAATAATGAAAAATATATGAGAACCCTTACAGGTTTATACCTACCTTATACCTACTTCTGCTTTTGATTTATGCAATATTTAAAGTAAAATTATTTCACACACACAACAACAATTACACATACATTAGGGCTGTACCTTTTCAATAAGCTTGACAATGAAATATCTCGATATTTTTAAATAGTTCAACACTATTGTAATATTGAAGTATTTCCCAACACTTGAATAACAGTTTACTCTATGTCATACAGAATTTCAATATATTACAGTTACAATAACACCGTATAAGGAAGGCTAGAATCACAATAGTGTTAACGAATACTCATTTTTACCGCCATCGATTTTACTCAGCTGTTACTGAAAATTGAGCTTTAATATGTTAAATTTAGGTGCATTTTTATTTGATTTTTACCGCCGTCGATTTTACTCACTTGCTATTGTGAAATGAGCTTTAAAGTTTTAGGATTTAGGTGTATTTTTATATGTAGGAAGCGGTTTTTAAATGTAAATTGGTGTAACACGTAAGTTTGTACAATTTGTAAGCGGATCGAGGCTACCGTTTCGCTTCTGAGCCGCTCATTACATTTACACACCCACGACTACGACACGATATATCGTATCGTGAATGCTTGGTTATAATAAAATATTTTGATCTTGAAGCATACGTAAATTGTAAATTAGAGATAAAATTTAAATGTATTTCATATATTTTATCGCATAGTATAAATGTCATTACATATTTTTGTTCAAACAGAGCTCCTACATGAGATTATATTTGTAGTGACAAGTTTATAATAAATTGGACATTTATAAAAATATGTATAATGTAATATGAAAATTTATGAGTTACCGAATCTTATAAAATCACTTCGTAATATATAACAATAACTTTATTTATTTTCATCCTGGCAATTTACCAGCTTTAGCCAGGGTCTGCTTACATGTTGTGAATAGTTTTGGCCAATTGTTTTTACGACCGGCAGCCTGACATCAACCCTCTTTGGGAATGTATTAATCAGTGGTGTCTAAATACCCTTAAAAAGTGCATATGACTCGGAAAAATCACATTGGACTTGCCAGGGGCAGGATCGAACTCGCGCCCTCGTGCATGAGTGGCCTTTTAACTACTAGGTCACTACTGACTTTATAACATTACTTTATATAACATTTAATTCTATATTTATATAACTTAACTTTATAACTGACAGTTAATTCGTCTTACTTATACTTAGGATATAAGTATTGACAATATTACCATAAAACAATAGGTACATAGTATTTCTAAGGCCATCAAAACAATCGCTAATAATTCTCGTACGTTAAAGTCAAAAGTATAATTAATTATTAATAATATGTTTGCTATGTAATAACTTATATATTTATAGTAAAAATACGTCATCTTTATATATGGTTTCTTATACAGGGTGACTGGTGAATTACTATCGATATTTGAGGACGTGATATTTGACGATCATATATGACAAAATAAAAATTAATATAACATAAATATTAATAAACTTCTAAGTAAAGTTAACCAAAAGTTGTGTAATTAATTACGCATCGTATGAACACCCTACAGATTACTCTACACTACACACTAACACATACGCGCGCGGCGGCGAGTTGTTGTATCAGCACGCCGCCGCACGCGTCCACACTTGGAACACTTGGAACGTGTCAACACTTTATTTATTTATACGGAAATTTGGTCAAAAATTAAGTACCTATTTTTTTTACATAATTCGAATGAGAATCATGTACCGAGTATGCTCCTTAAATATTGATAGTAATTCACCAGTCACCCTGTATATGTATACATATATTAAACTTTTAATATATCATTTAAAATCCGGCCATTATGAAGAAAGCTTTGAAGACGTTTGCTAATCCTATACACATAAATTGCTCAATTTATTTTGATGAAACTTTTCTATAATATAGTTTATATATCAGAGTGATATATAAGCTATAATATATTCGATAATTCCGTGTTATTCCTACGGGATCAAAGTACAATAATTGTATAGAGTATGAAGTCAAGTAAAACACGACAGATGCCGCTGACAGTAACCATAACTATTTTATTATATACTGTACATTACTGAGTACGGACAAAGTCACGGGCAAAGTATAGTCATATCTAAATAGAAAGCGTGATTTTATCAGTACATTTTTTTGGTAAAAGAGAGAATTAAATAATGAGAGACTTTCGCTAGTATTCATTTAAATGAAATTAATATTTTTCGGATAACGCATTATTTTATTGTTTTTAACTACATACTCCCGATATTAAATTACTTTGCAACCGTGATCATTTAGACGAGATGAGATTATTTAAGGGAAAAATTAAAATATTGCTTAATAATCACATTTTTAGGTGATACATAATCTTATATGCCTATGTCCAGCAGTGGACTTCTCATGGCTGAAGTGATGATGATGATAATCTTGGGGTAAGTTTATGATTTTATGGTTTACGAGAGAGAAAAAAAAGAGAAAAAGTAAGAGATTATTTGTTCATATCAATAAAAATGGTATGTATAACATTAAGAACTATTTCTCAAATAGAACCACTGTGTAATCACTTCTCTTTTTAGTGAACTTTAAATAGAAATAAGAAAAAGAAATATTTGTGGTTGACACCTTACAATAGATTAATAAAATATGTTTTAATACGGAGAAACAAAAATATGTTTTGTGTCGTTAAAAATAACTGATGTATATGCTTCTTTTAAAAACTGCAAAATAACTATAACGCATCACCAGTTGATAATGAATAACACAACTAAGCTAAAAAAATCTGATTAGAAATGGCCGTATATATATACAGGGTGACTGGTGAATTACTATCGATATTTGAGGACGTGATATTTGACGATCATATATGACAAAATAAAAATTAATATAACATAAATATTAATAAACTTCTAAGTAAAGTTAACCAAAAGTTATGTAATTAATTACGCATCGTATGAACACCCTACAGATTAGGTATACACACACACACACACTCGCGTGCGGCGGCGTGTTGTTATATCAGCACGCCGCCGCACGCGTCCACACTTGGAACACTTGGAACGTGTCCACACTTTATTTATTTATACGGAAATTTGGTCAAAAATTAAGTACCTATTTTTTTACATAATTCGAATGAGAATCATGTACCGAGTATTCTCCTTAAATATTGATAGTAATTCACTAGTTACCCTGTATATTCCGTAATAGTTATACATTATTTACTGTAAAAGTATAGTAGAATTTTTTATCGTATTATCGTAAAGGTATCGTAAAATATAGTCTGATATATAAACATATAGGAAGTCTATTATAAGACGTGTTAAATATGTAATATATTAGATAAAACTATACTAGGAATATTTGTGACAAAACAAAAGTGACTACATTTTAAAATCACTTTGTGTTACTGAGTAGGTAGTGGTTTTTAATGAATATAACTTTGGTACATTGTTTTAAAGATCAAGTGACATTCATTCATAGTTGCTAATTCGTTAGTTTTCTTAATAAAATCTAATTATTGGCTTTTGAAACTTTGACCTATAAAGCTCTTAATAGCTTGATGCAAGGCTAAAACAAGAAATCTACTGTTGAGACGAAACCTCTCATCATTCCATGTATTCATATGCGTGTGTCGGGTCCATCGTTGTAGAGAGAGGAGCTTCAACAGTGACTGTGACTTGTGACCCAGGTGTAGGTTTAAGGGACCCCTATCTAACATTAAACGCTCACCTCCACCGTCCAAGCTTCTTACCAAATTTGAAACGAACCTATAGCCTAATTAATGTAATTTTTTTGGAATGCAAAAATAAACTAAAATAGCATAAATAAATCGGCCAATGTCAACAAATATGAGAAGTCAGTCACTTAACAGACGCTATCTAACGTGTGAAGTGATGTCTCACGAGCGACTAATTTAATTGCCGGGGTTGCACAAGGTACGTGTTGAAAACTTGGAACCGTTATTATTTACTGGACATAATATTGACTTAATTCCAAAATCACGATATTTTTCATATAAATTTAGATAATAATATGTATAATAGATGAAAATTAGGTGGTATATTAGTTATTTTAAAGTATGAAACAGATTATAACCTGATATTTGTTTTTAATGTCAGCGTTACTTCCAGTAATGTTTTACAAAATGGCTGACGCCAGTATTTATAGTTTTCAATTATTTATTTGCAAATGTTTTTACGGCTCTCGATACGAGTCCTTTTGAGCCTTCATTAAAATAGTTTTCGAATATACTTAAATGTTGCCATTACAACATTACAATGGTAAACCAAGGATTATAGTATATTACAATTAGTACAGATATTATTCCCAAAGAGGGTTGATGTCTACGGCGGCCGGTCGTAAAAACAATTAGCCAAAATTATTCACAACATGTAAGGCTGACCCTGGCTAAAATCTGGGAAATTGCCAGGAAGAAAATAAATAAAGTTATTGTTATAACATGAAAAAACATGATTCTAAAACTTAGCAGAGACTATGCATTCAAATCATGAGCTGCATACAGCATAGATATTTAAATAGGTTGATTGCATCACTAACAGACAAATGTACGAAGAACAATACATGAAAACAGATGTTAATTACTCTTTAAAATATATGACGCTTGTACAAATGGTATTTAAATATGAATGGTTTGAAGTAGCTTACGGTAAAATCTATGGAACTGTCCTTGGATGTATCACGAGAGTACAACACTAGTTGTGTACAACGGATTTACTTACAACACTATGTACATTATATTATACAGGGTGACTGGTGAATTACTATCAATATTTAAGGAGAATACTCGGTACATGATTCTCATTCGAATTATGTAAAAAAAATAGGTACTTAATTTTTGACTAAATTTCCGTATAAATAAATAAAGTGTTGACACGTTCCAAGTGTTCCAAGTGTGGACGCGTGCGGCAGCGTGCTGATACAACACCACGCCGCCGCACGGGTATGTGTGTATGAGTGTATACCTAATCTGTAGGGTGTATTAATTTTTATTTTGTCATATATGATCGTAACCTTTTGTCATATATGATCGTGACCTTTTTGTCATATATGATGTAATATTAATATTTATTTTGTCATATATGATCGTCAAATATCACGTCCTCAAGTATCGATGGTAATTCACCAGTCACCCTGTATATATATATATATATATATATATTTGTATTACATTACATATGTATAAATCAATTATAAGAAGAATAATGTTGTATACATGTATTTAGAAGAGAATCAAAAATTTTTTTCTTTAGTAGAAGTCTTTTCATATTAAAAAGTAGGTAGGCAGATTCAAATAAGGTTGCCTAAAAGGAGTTTGGTTATGTGCGATACTAAATTATTATAAAAACGATAAAAATAACGTTCTATACTTAGTAATAACTTATCCAATACTTTAAAACTTATAGTATTTAAGTTGAGTATTCGAAGACTATCATACTAAGGGTCTCATTGTTAAAGAATTCAAAAGTCAGCTGAGTGAACAAACGCTATTTATTACAATTTGATTGTTAAAAGACTGCAATAGAGTTGAAAATGCAATGAATTTTGAATCACCTGAACAAATATTGAAAGAAATAGACGTGGAGATAATATTATTAACAGAATGAGAACAAGTTGATGATTAAAATAACATGGAAAATATTCCAAAATTCAATTATTCCATAAAAATTACAATATTTCAATTCAATTCCTCATTATAAGTAATTTTGAATTTAGAATAGAACTAATGACGTCACTTGAAATAATAAAAATGGTCATAAATTTTTAAACTTGTCACATTTTCAATTTGTCACTTAACAGGCGTACCAACTTAACGGGTTGCAACGTTTAAATAATCTGATTTTAAATTCATTCTTATTCTAAATTTAAATTTTATTGTAATAAAAAATATATATACACCAAAGAGTTTTATTAATTGTTATCTGAAACAAAAAACACGTATACGTAGACCTAATTACGGGTAGGTTTGTATGACAAATATTTGATCAAGAATATCTCCTAAACCAGAACGTACTGTACAAATAACTGTATCTTAGATTATAGCACTAACTGATAAAGGGCTTAGTGAACTCCGTAGCCGCTACGATATTAATTATGAAGAAATATCAAAACTATATTAGAATTAAATTAAGTTGATTATATTTTTTTTCTATGTGAATTTTATTTAGTTTATCGGTAAATATGAAGTGATACCAATATAACAATGTTATATTTAAAGACGATTTTGTTGAATTTTAAGACTGGCATGCTGTTTTAACTAGATTATTCTATTAAGTTCAGAAATTGTTTGAAATTTAATAAGGATTTATGTCTTCTTAAATGGTTGGTTTTTTTGTACTTGATTCAGCTAAATAATATTTTCGGAATGTATTAAACGTAAACCTCTTTTTAGTTGTTTTAAAGAAGAATTATTGAAAGGGACGTATAAGTAGTTTTTCATTGAAAAAAATAACCTAAATAAAACGCTTTACCTGCATTAGCATTAATTACATGATAAATATTTATTACGGCTGTTTTATCGTCATTTTCTTATCAGCCAGCCATACGAAGCTAACATAGAACAGTTTTTAAGTAATTTTTATATAAAAATATTTAAAGTCACGTACTTAATATTCTATAATAATATTCTTTATACATATTCAAATAAATCGAAAGAAAATTACGTATATATTTTTAAGGTTAAATATGAACATTTAAAAATATATATATTTCTCACCAAAACGTCAGCAACTTCTCTTCAGCTGTACGAAATTTCTTCTGAAAATATTCAGCCATTTTGTATCACATGTTTTTCTCATTAGTTCGTCATGATGGTCGAACTGCTCATCATGTGACCAATCAGAGAGCGGGAAAACTAAAACAATCTATACTCATAGATAGTTTATCATCCAATCGGGTCGTAGATGCATATCGAAAACAGATATAACAAAAAAAAAAAAAAGATTTCCCGCCTCAATTTGACGTTTTGCACAAATCATTTCAGCCACTTATATTATTAAATTAAAAGACGCCTATAATTTTCTATGGTGTAATTTAAATTTTATTCACTAATTGGTTGATAATTATGTAAAAATAATTCTAAATGACTAACACGTTTGGTGGAAGGTTAAAATTAAAATGGCGTCTCGTCTTACAAGTGTGGCGTTTTATACTCACACCTGTTACGTCACACCTGTGGTACGTTATTCATAATTTCTTATCTCGCTAGAAATACGCGGGAAAATCGATCTTATAGCGAGGATTGCTTTCGATTTTAAGCTATTGTTTTACTTAGCTTTAAGTCTGCGGTTGCAAGTTTTATTGTTTTAGAAACCCACTGCTTGTGTTGTACATTTGAATATGTGTATGAATTATGAACACTTAAGTCTTAACTGACTTCCTTCCGTGTTTCAGGTAATATCTGATTTTAAGTTGAAATAAATAATATTGTGTTATTTAATTAGTGATTTTTAGAATTTTCTATATTTAAGACTTATTTTGTTTTGTAACTACAAACGCATGTGGTAAAATATGGGATTCTTATGGAATCACACTCTGAGTATCTAAATAGTAATTTATTTTGAAAACCTTTGAAGATTTTAGATATATTTTACCAATTCAGTTTTCATACTGCTATGAATTTCTTTAAAAATTGATTTTTAATTTCGACGTCCTTTTTACTAAGAGAAAAGTATCCATGTTGGAGATACTTATGAACTCATTTCTATTTGTCATCATCAGAATATTACGAAAAAAAGCTCGAATTCGTATAAAAACTTCGCCTATTTTGATCTAAAAGTATTAGTTATACTAAAAATTAATGTTTCCTATTTATATAGATGTAAAAATATATGAAATATTGTTCAAAATTTCTTTCCCAACTGAAGAATGTACGCGTAATTTTCAGTTTCATCTCATATCTCGTCCTCGTTTCCGAGATAGCGCTGATAAGAACAACAAACAACATAATCTATGGAACAAACTGTGTGTGTTTGACATGGGATGAAATTTATGAAATTCTTATTTATATGTACATTTAATATTGCAGAAGTTTTTTTTATGTACAAGGTCATTTTTCGTTACCCATTTTGTTACTAATGGTAACACTAGATTTTAGTGATAACTCCTGATAATTTATAATAGCAAAAGTTACAAAAGACACATAATATTTCCTATTAGGAGTTTTATTTATATATTATATAGATTGTTTCAAACTTGCTATCAGTTATAATTACTATTCAATTTAAGTCTCCGTTTAAGTAAGCATAGATGCTCTTATAGTCCAAAAATCCTTTTACAAAAAGCTCTTATTAAGAGTCCGGCATCTCGATCAGGAAGAAATCTGAATTACGATTTAAGTTATATTTAAAATAGTAAACAGAATTCTGACTAAGTTTACTTCTAAATGACACTGAATTAGGAATTGTATCTTCTATATTTTATGCATGCATGATCTTCGTATGGATATGCCCTCTTTTGTATCGAATTGACCGTAGCTGTCAGGCCTAATGGCTTTGACAGCGTCACCGAGAGGAGTAGGAGGCCCTGAGGATATGCCCTAGAAGAAGTTACTTAATTCTTTTCATAGCCCAAAACTCTTATCCATACTATTATATACATACTTCTGCCATCTTTGTTAGATTAAATATTTTCCAATGAGTTTTTAGGTATATGGTTAAATAAAATAAATTTGAAAATAGTTTTTTATAAATATGCTATTAATAAGAACATTTATAAAGTAATTAACATTTGTTTACATATTTAGTGGTAACTACTCTCTCTTAGTTGGAAGCGGTTACTTATAAATTTCACCAATGTCATGTGTCGTATTATACTAAACTATGTAAAGAAGAATTTCTGATATATTTTAGTGGTTTAAGTGAGTCAATACAATGTACAAGCAAATCAGTTGGAGACATTGACAGTACGTCAAACGGACATCATTGTTTTGTCTTTTACGTAGAACGGAACAGTGGGAGAATGTGTTGAGCGCAAATATTATATGCACATGTGGTCATCACATAACAACTAAGCAGAAATTCATGCACGACATCTATATAATATTTAAAAATAAACATGGATATTTTTTTTATTATTTATCAAAAACATTTATAGAAATATATTTTTCACGACTGACAATACTTACGGGACATAGGCCTTTTGAGATATATTTAACTATTGGCATTACTGCTATAAAGTTGCCACAACTCACAAGTGACAATCCAACTTTTTACGAATACAATTGCTACTAAATCTTAATTATTATTATTTTACAATTTATAATCAAAATATATTGTTTGGATATGATTGAATTTAATATTATTTATATATATTTTGAAAATAAAATAAATCGATATATTATCTGACAGTCAGGGTGACAACACTCCGGTTAAAAACCGCATTCCACAAGATAGCGGATTAGGGTGAAGTCGAATGTAAGACTTTCCTTTCATTCGCAGTGGTTGGCGGGTGCATGTACGTACAATTTAAATTTTTTCTCAACAAGAATAAAAATAAATGAGTTACGCGAATTTGAATATCGAGTGTCCTTTCGAAAGTTTCCTAACATCATAAATAGTAATGTCTGTCAAAATTCACGAGTATTTTGTTAAAACTGACATAGGTTATGTAAAAGTTCTTTGAAAAAGTGATTTCATGTGGTTTTTATAAGGATATTGTGTTTTTTAGTTACCTTTTCGTGTTTTTCTGAACGTGTTATTCTTTTACAGTAAATCAACTAGTTCAGGCATAATGAAAACGACGCAAATCGCAAATTACGCTCTTAGACTCACATATTCGCAGGTATGTATATCATTATTATTTTATAATAATTCAATCACAAAAAATATTTCTAATTTAATTTTATATTATATAGTTTAAAATCTACAAGTCCTCCATTGTTTACGTAGCCAATAAGAACCAAACATTTTTTTAGCTATTGTTCACATATTACGAAATTATTTATTAATGACTCTTAATAACATTGATATTATTTTTTGCATGAATTGGGTTAATTATTGGTCATTTTAATATTATTTCAATATTAGCAAAGTTATTTAAGGAATGTTAAACAAATTAATTTCATTGAATATTTTGTTATAGATTAGTGTAGCCATTACTTGATTTCATTTTTATTTAATAGTGTTTAATGATCATTGGCAATGTCTTACACATATCTGACAAGCTAATACCATACTAAAATGTCAAAAATCATATTAATATACAATTAAAATACTAATTAAGATATCACAAAAGAAGTTGTTTCTGTAACATACTTAAGATTTATGCTCTATATTTAATTATTAGAAACAAATTATAATAATACATAAATTTTTCAAGATATATATTTAATTAATTATATATTATATTGCAAGAATTTTAATATCTCGATAGTAAAACCCATATGATGTGATGTGAGTGCATCAAATTAGTAGGTAACGGGAATAATAAACAATTTTACAAGTAATGGAGGGTTTAATTATATATATTTACATATATGTATATATTATCTCAGCATTTTGTTTACTTTGCAATTATCATGTTTATACAATTAAAATATTTTTTCAAATTCCATCTATCTACTTTACTTTTTATTGTGATATATAATACTTCTTTTAATGTAGGTTTCTATACAATAAAAGGTTTAATTCAATATATGTACAAGAGCTTGAAATTATTGCAATATATATATATATAGTCATTTCCTTGCAAGACTCATTTATAAACTTTCCTGAAATAAATGTTTGATTTATGGTAAGCGGAAAGTTTTCAAAATATCACCATTGAAAAAATCAACATTTGTATCATACTGTCTTTGCATGTATTCACACACTTAGTACCAGTTCATAATATTAACTAACAAACAGACAGTACAGAGTTTTCTTATACATCTTAGATATGATGAATATATGAAGGAAAAACGATTAAATTAGTGGTTAGCAACCTTTTCTGGACCAGGGACCACTTAGTATAAGAAAAATAAAATGAACTTCTATAAAAAACTTACTGTTTTGGTATCAACAAAAATATGTTATGAAAACATTAATAAAATTTAAGAGTTTTGAATTTGTTTAACCACTTTTTTAATTTAGTGGACCACTGGTTGAGAATCACTGATTTAAACTTGTAATAATGTTCCACTTGAATTATAATTATTATTTTATCATGATAGTAAATACTCTTATTATAAGTGTTAAAGATTTCTTCTTAATTAAATTCATATAGGATTTCATTGTCTTCTTCTTCCTGGCAATTTCCCTGTTGTGAATAATTTTTTGCTAATTGTTTTTACGACCGGCCACCTGCCTGACATCAACCCTCTTAATTCATATAGGATTTATATGTATAATGTGCTGGTTTTAAATACCCGGCACATCCATGATGAACCATGGAATACCGAGAATAAAATCTCTCTTGAGAATAAAAGCATTTTGTAATACAATTATAAATTTTATTATGTTAATATTTAGCTAGTATATATATTCTATCTTTTCTTATATTTAACTTGTAAATATTTCTAAATTAAAGTTTCTGAGTATTCTTTTAGTATTTGTTGAATGTACAATATTTGAATTAGTAAGTGTGTATTGTATATTGTGAATGTTTTAAGAGAATTGAATATGAGAAATTTTATTAACAAGTTAAGTTTAAATACTTTTTCTTAACATTTTGAAATGTAATAAATTAATTACATATATATATATTATTAATATTATTTGACTCTCCTGTCACAGATAAAAATTAAATGTTAGTGATTTAATATGGACATGCAAATTTTTAAATTGGTTAAACTTCAATAATTTGTTTAATAATATTGGCTATAATGAAAACTGTCAATGTTGCATTTATCAAATTTTACATATTAAATATTATTATTTATATTATATGTGAAAATTATGTAACCAAAAACACTTATGTATTAGAAGACGTAAATAAAAGATAATTATTATAATTAATAATTGCGTAATATATACCAATAAGAAATATTCTTTTATTTTTAACAAGTAGTATGAACAAGGTTCAATCCAAGGAGGTCGACATAATAAAGAGTTTATATATAATCTGTGCCACTTCGATATCTTTTTATAGATTTTTCATTGCCGCATACTGCAGTCGCAGTTGCAACGCGCATGCGCAGTGATGCACTTTCTAGAAATTTCTCTAACTTACCGTTTCTAACTAGAAATACATATATAATGTTTTATCATTCAACTATTATAATAATAAATCGTATTTAATTTATATTCTCATGATAAAGCATTAATTATATAAATAGAAGATAATATATTGCGTAACTAGTTTAGATTTACTGAGTTTAGAAAATGGTTTTTGACCTTCAGATAGTGTAAGACGTCCTGTAATAGAATGTCACCTTTGTTTTAATTGAATTATATAATTATAATTGGATTATACTTACGCTTAATAGTAACTAGTACGGCGGTAATGTTAGGTATAGGTTTGTGATGTTACCGATTTTTGAACACACTTTGCAATCATTAACCGGTTTTTGATTTAAAAAATTGATTTTTGTATAATCGTGTTTATATAGAAAAATATTATTCCCTTTTTATATCATGTCCTATATTTTTAACTTTTACTCAGTCTGTTTTTTGTTTTAAATTATTTATTTTTACAAACACACATATTCTTTCTTTCACATACACACACACACATTTATTAAATGACCATACTCACATTACATTCTAGGAAGTGAGACTTGAAATAAAAGAATACAAGTAACAGATACTTGTTTTATAATAAAAATTTAATACTTTTTTATATGAAATTAAAATATACAAATATATGAGAAATATATTATTTTTCATAATGCAGGTACCAAGTACCAATAAGTACTGCTAAAAGTATTTTAAATAATATTATATTTCTCCTTACAATATTTACTTTTCGTGATAATTTCATTTGCAAGACATTTAAATATATTATTAAAGCTAATAGAGTTAATATTACTAACCGAATACTCACCAATTCGAACTGGTTTCATGCAAGCTTTATGTATAAATTAAATAATGATAAGTAACTCAGACCACGACATATACACACACACACACACGTTTTTTCGTAATAAAGTAATGAGTATTGAATAGTGTGTTAAAACAATAGATATCAAAATAAAAAAGGCATCGAAATCTTCACATTTATATTAGTAAGTAGCTTTCCGCCCGCGTGGAGTTCGGTTATATCGCGTTTCCAACAGAACCTTTCAAAAGTCTGGGATAAAAACTATCCTATGTTATTTCTCAAGGTCAACTCTATCTCTGTACCAAATTTCATTAAAATCAGTTCAGTGGTTTAGGCGTGAAAACGTATCAGACAGACAGAGTTACTTTCGCATTTATACAGCCACGGGCAAAAGTATTAGGCACCCTACAGTAAGACAAGTTTTAGGGTGTTTTAGCATAGCGAGTGTAAATAAAACTGCATTTATGATTACAATGGTTTATTTTAAGAAAATAATTAATATTTTGTAGGTCCACCTTTTGACTTAATAACCGCAGCCACTCTTTTTGGCATTGACTCTACCAGCCTGAAACATTCTTCTCTTGATATATTTTTCCATTCCTGCTGTAACGCGGCCAATAGAGCTTGTTTATTGCTAATCGAGTGCCTGCGGATATTTTTCTTTAAAATGGACCAAATATGCTCAATCGGGTTGAGGTCTGGTGATTGTGGTGGCCAGTCCAAAAGATCAATATGATTTTCAGCAAACCACTTCATGGTATGCGCGGACTTGTGGCAAGTGGCGTTGTCTTGCTGAAATTTCAGGCCATCGGTGTTTGTATCACCGAAAATTTGCGTTATCGACGTTGCTAGTGCTGTTTCCAGAACTTCAGTGTATTTAACACTATTCATTCGTCCCTCACACAACACCATTTCGCCCACTCCGTCGGCAGCCATGCAGCCCCAGATCATTATTGAGCCTCCACCATGCTTAACAGTGGGAACCACACATTCTGGGTTGTATTCTTCGCCAACCCTTCGCCTAACATAAGTCACACCGGGTGTTCCAAACACCTATGCCAAACGAAAAAAAAACACATTTATTTTCAAAGTTATTATTTTTCATGCAGTACGTTATTTTAAAAACATTTATGTGTTTTAATATTGTACATAAAATAAATAACAATACCTCAAAGTTAGATTCGTCTGACCACAGTATGTTGGACCAATCTTCCACTGACCAATCTCTATGTTTGAGTGCCCACTCCAACCGATTTTTCTTATTGTGTTCTGACAGCCACGGCTTCTTCCTTGCTTTACATCCTTTTAATCCAGCTTTAAGAAGTCTTCTTCTCACAGTATAAACACTAACTGAGCTGCCTTTTGCCTCAGATAATGCTGCAGCGAGCTCTAAAGCAGTTTTTTTCCTGTTTTGTAGAGACTGCCTAATCAACAATCGATCTTACCGTTCAGTAGTAACTTTTCTTCTGCCTGTTCTTGGTCTATTTTCATGGGTGCCAGTCTCTTTGAAGCGATTTATAGCATATTGAACTGCACATCGC
This sequence comes from Danaus chrysippus, assembly GCA_916720795.1. NCBI lineage: Eukaryota > Metazoa > Arthropoda > Insecta > Lepidoptera > Nymphalidae > Danaus > Danaus chrysippus. The sequence goes on from CAKASE010000070.1 coordinate 2,176,694, forward strand.
GAGCACTTCACTTCTCGGGCTATTTTAACCTGAGACATGCCTTGTTCATGTAAAATCTTAATTCTTAGACGCTGTTCAGCACTAAGTTCAGATTTTTTCGGCAAGATTAACACGTTAAATGTTAGTCTTTAGAATTGTGATAGGAATAGTTGCTTAGAAGACGTGTATGTTCACTACAAGCACTGATAACACTCTATAACCCGAAACGCAAAAAAAGCAAATTCGAAGAAACACCGCTTAGGAGCACACCTGGATGTCATAAATATTTTCTTTTATCTTAATTTGGTTAAAAATTGCCGCTAATACAATAGCTAAACCATAAAACACAGACTTGACCGCAATATAATGAGATAGTGACTAACAATAGGGGTGCCTAATACTTTTGCACGCAGCTGTAATATTATTAGGGATTTCATACACAATACAATTCTTATATTATCATTATACCCCATATATTATTATATTGTCTAAGCTATATTGTTCCAAAGTTTTATCAAAATCCGTTAAGCAATTTTTTATGTGCCATAAGTAGTTCACATGACAAAAGATACAGTTATGTATAGTAAATAAATTGATACACTTAGTACGTGCTGTCTAATTTTAACACTTTACTAAATCCTGTATGAATATAATATTAAGTCTATTGATTTAAATTATTTCTTTCGATCTAGTAATAATATGGAAACATTGTTTTTGAGTTTGACTGTAACAGATGTAACTGACATACTTTGTTCGCCATTAGAAAACCAACGATAAGTTTTTTCACACATCCATCTTAGTGCCAATAAAAAAGACATATACAGCACGCCGCCACACACGTCCACACTTGGAACACTTGGAACGTGTCCACACTTTATTTATTTATACGGAAATTTTGTCAAAAATTAAGTGCCTATTTTTTTTACATAATTCGAATGAGAATCATGTACCGAGTATTCTCCTTAAATATTGATAGTAATTCACCAGTCACCCTGTATATAATATATACTACTATGTCATTTTGACCTTGACTGTATAAACTACCTCAATAAATTAGTTTCTCATACTAGTACTCTACGTAATATTTATAAGTCTTCTAATTAATATACTCACGAACATACTTCACGTATCTAAGTAATGTGTCCAAATACTTCTTAACGACAAGTTTGCACGATTACATTATATGGAGAAGATTTATTAACCAGTATAAATACTATCATCATCATCAGCCTATCAGAGCCCACTGCTGAGCTGCCTCTTCTCACATGGAGAAGGTTTGAGCATTAATCACCACGCTTGCTCAAGACGGGTTGGTGATTTCAAATACTTAGGGTACAGATGTTAATTTTCAGTTTACCTTGACCTTGGTTTTATTGATATTTTTTTTTTTTTACCTAGAAGAATAGAATTTTATTTATTCACGTTTTCTTAGGCTTATCGTTTTTAACGCTAGTTTATTGAAGCCGGAAAATATATTGTTTTTGACATCCGGGTTCGATATCCGACTGATATTACATACGTTTGTAGACTGCCTAATTTTTTTTCCGGATCTTTAAGGTAAAGTGTAATGTTTTTTTTAAGAGCTAAATATTTACGTTAAAATTGTAGTATACTAAATCTGTGAATGAAAAAACTGTCAACGCTTATTTTGTAGTGTAACTACAAGCTTGTAGTAGGCATACTTGTCCAGTTTCAAAACATTATCAGGTTTTGTTCAGACATCGTATAAATAGGTGATTAGATAAATCTTATTGAAAGAAAATACTCAAACCATTCCGCTCTATTAAAAATATTTTTGCGATAGTTTCATCAAATACAAAGTTGTTAAAATTAAAAATATAGTTTCTTGATGCTATTTTAAGTTGTGTTATTATGTAGAAACTCTTAATACAACAAACAAAAGACAAAGTAGCGAGTAATCAGTAGTATATATGTATGTAGGTGTCAACTGATCAATCACCCTAAAGATAATTTGAAAGTTCAATGACATTTCATGTAATAATATTTTTTACATAATATTCAACGTAGTTTTCCGTAATAATGTTTTCTAAAAGATTGAAAAATAACTATTTTTAACACGCTACTTTGTAGATACTTCGTAATTGGGCTGAGAAAAATAATAGTAAATTGATATATTAGCAATCCGTCTATGTCACACTTCACTTCATACGCAATAGAAATGCCATGAAGTGGTCTTTTTATAAACCACTCTAAGGATAGATTATAGCTAAAATCGTTTCCAAATTCCTGAGCTAAATTATCATAAAGTTACATCAAAATGGGTTTAGTATTTTTGAGTACATCCTCGCGAACTTTTGCATGTACAAAGTGTAATTACTTTTCAAATTGACTATTATCAACAGTTTACTAAATATCCTATGTTTATTTTCACACCTATTGATAAATATTTTGATAAAATTTTATCAGTCGTATAATTTGATTATGATAAATCGGTTCTAACTAGGTTTATTGGTAGCCGTTGAGCCAATTTATTTTCTTACATTCTGTATCTAAGGACGTGTTTTCAAAGTTAAACTGTACACGAGCAGTTTGGAGTTTTTACTGTAATTGCTATCGTGTGTTAAGATTGATAATAATTTGACTTGTTGGAAAAAAATATCTTTAATAAAGATGAATTTCAGTTAGCCCGAGTCTTCTATATAAATTTATAGTTTTAATGCTTTTTTAATAAAAATACACATACATTGGAATCGGCGTATATTGTATTATATTTAGTGTTGCCACTTGTGTCTTTTTTTCAAATTTATATTTATTTCTTATATAATTATATACTTTACATACATAGAAATATTGGATTCTTAAAAAAATCGAACTACCAAAAATAACATATTTACTATTTATTTGAAGAATGTTTTGCAATATTTTGGCAACCCTAATTAAATAATAAACGCGTGCTGGCAACACCATCAATATTCAACAAGATTATATTGTAACTTGTAAGAAAAAATGGCGCTTCCGATAAAAATCACGTGCGTAATACTGATTATAATGCAGATAATTATTTAGTGGTAGGAATTATATTATATTTACAAACTACAAAGAAACATTTTTTATCTTTCTTCTCGTTAATACATCGGGCGAAATGGCGGGAATTTGTAATATATTTGATAAAACAACAATGCAGTATTATATGTCAGTAACAAATTAATTTAACTAAAAATACATTAATTTAAATAACTTTGTTATTTACTCGCAATTTTTTTAATGTAATTATGAACTTTTACGAAAAAAAACGACGTTTCAGTTACCACACAGTAAGAGGTGACGAGAGTGTATTAATAAATATAAAAATAAAAGTGAAAATTTTAATCGAAAAACTTAATCTTAGTTAAGTATTTCCTCGTGAAAATAAAAGGAAAAACTAAAATTTTTATCTCATACTAAAAATTAGTTTTAAAAGTCAGTGGTGGCCTAGTGGTTAAAAGGCCCGCCTTTCATGCATGAGGGCGCGGGTTCTATCCTGGCAAGTACTAATGTGATTTTTCCGAGTCATATGTACTTTCTAAGAGTATTTAGACATAACTGATTAATGCATTCCCAAAGAGGGTTGATGTCAGGCAGGCGGCCGGTAATAAAAACAATTAGCCAAAACTATTCACAACATATATGGCTAAAGCTGGGAAATTGCCAGGTAGAAGAAGAAGACTAAAAATTGTTTTTATTTCAATCGTTTTCTTAATTAATAATTATAATAATCTTACATAATTGATTCCAACATAAAACGCTTTTACCCATGACATAGACCACACATAATCAGTCAATCACGATAGCTAGTTCCAACATGGGGCATGGCGACAAGATAAAATATTTCGGTAATCAGATATAGATAAAAATATTTGCACTAATACTTCATATCTAGTATGTGATTCATATTATACTTGGGGTAGATATTTTCAACGTAATATATACAAGCCTATCAGAGCCCACTTCTGAGCAAAGGCCTCTTCTCACATGGAGAAGGTTTGAGTTATCACCACACTTGCCCAAGACGGGTTGGTGATTTCAAACTTATAATTGTGGAATTATAAAAATACAAGTATCTTTACGACGTGTTTCAAATAATTCACAGAATACTACACGTTTTTCGTTCATAGATACTATGCCTAAAGACTTGAATATTATAAAATTATTAACTGAAAAATATTTCGTCTTATTTCGACGATGCCAACTTGTAATAATATGTTTAGTATGAGTGCGTTCTCAGACTAAATACTGATAGTTTGTTGGTAAGAATTTGTTCATTGTTAAACTTTTCCCCGTATTAGAAAATGTCTCATTCAAATAGCTACCAGTTATATGTCAGAAAAGTATAAAAAATTAAGCATATTAAAAGAAAATTTCAAAGCTGATGAAAATTGAAGTTGAATTCTTAATCACCAATTCAAATACTGATGATTATTATCAATAATACTTAGAAAAACGAATTAACGATCAGTTTCCAAGTTTACATTCATACTAGTAACATATTTACATACATACTAGTAACATATAGTAAGCATATTTACCAATGGTAATAATATTAGTTAGTTATTTAAAGATCTCCATAATGGCTTGACGCCAATTCAACGATTGCTGAGAACTTCTATTTGTCATGAAAGAGGCGTTACATAATAATATCTTATTTACTTATAGCTTAGAAAAATAATTTCTTTTTAATAATATAGTACAGATATTGAGAAATCAGCTTTGAATTATTTTTAAAATAATTGATTCATAAAAAATTACATGAACACTGTCAATAGTATAAGATAAGTATATAAAATTATGAGTATTATCTAGTATATGTATTCTCTAGGGAACTTAAAATTGTCTAAGTTTTGATAAAACTTCTCTCATACTATATATAAAGTTGCCTTAAGGACAATAACATGTTTCAATTTTGTTTAGATATTGTTATAAATCCAGATTTTTCTAAATTCTCATCACACTAATCTAGCAGATTTTCACAAAGCCTAGTAATATATATATATATATATTATGGAGTAGTAATATATATATTAACTATATAGTTTATGGAGGCTCATTACTATTCTACGCATCATACTCTTAACTAGACAAAGAACTTAAAATATAATTATACTAGCTTTCCGCCCGCAGCTTCGCCGCGTGGAGTTCGGTTATATCGCGTTTCCAAGAGAACCTTTCAAAAGTCTGGGATAAAAACTATCCTATGTTCTTTCTCAAGGTCAACTCTATCTCTGCACAGAATTTCATTAAAATCAGTTCAGTGGTTTAGGCGTGAAAGCGTAGCAGACAGACAGAGTTACTTTCGCATTTATAATATTAGTAGGGAGTAGGGATGCCAAATACGCATTGCAATTCTAAAGGCCACTAATAAAAAACGTAACTATTGGGATGTTAAAATACAAGTAGCGACATCTAGTATATACACTGTAAACTAAATTTAAAGAAATTAATCTACACTGACTAATTACTTAATATGTGTATGTATAAACGATTAAACTAGCAGTTTAAAGTCAATACTTTACACAAAATAGTATTTACAGCAATATTTATATGAACAAAAAACGATGTCTTCAATTTCATACACTTGTGGTAAAGAAAATGTGTTTGTATATAAAAACTATATATCATTTGTTTTTCTCATAGATTCATTACTAATTCATCATTATGAAAAATTTGATTTGTAATAAAAGTAATATCATATATCATTAACAAAGTTCACAATATTAAAATCTGTACTTTGTACCATCAATAATGATTCAAACAATTGAAAAGAAAACAAAATAATATAAAACTGAGCATTTCTATTGAATGTACATTTAAAATTTATTTACATCTTTACTATAGAAAATAGTTATTATGTGTGAAATCATTTTGTATGTTGTTTTCAACCTGTGTGTGCCTTTACATTATTTTTAGAATATATTAAAAAAATTATATCCCTACTAATATTATAAATGCGAAAGTAACTCTGTCTGTCTGTCTGTCTGTCTGTCTGTCTGTCTGTCTGCTACGCTTTCACGCCTAAACCACTGAACTGATTTTAATGAAATTCGGTACAGAGATAGAGTTGACCTTGAGAAAGAACATAGGATAGTTTTTATCCCAGACTTTTGAAAGGTTCTCTTGGAAACGCGATATAATAATAATAATAATAATAATAATAACTTTATTTCAAGTGACTATGACTCATATTATTGTTAGTAATACATTTTTCTTATCTCCTATGTTAGTACATATAATAAATTAATTAAACAAAAATAAAAATAAAATAAAAAAAATAAAAAACTATCACTAAAACTTGTAATCATGGTAGTAATTGCTGAACTAATCCGCTCGAGATAGCACAGCAATGACTAACATAATTACAGTCTAACCTGCTAGCAATTGCCTTCATGATGCTGTTGGGACTATCCCGCAATCGGTACACCAAGGATCCGCATCTTTTGCGTATAATGGCATAAAAGCAATCGACCCTCGCTGCCGCGAACATCCCTGATGCACTACAATGGCGGGGCAATCCCATCAGCACTCTAAAGGCATTGTTATATTGGACCCGGAGAGCGTTATACGACTTTTGAGAGTATTTGGCCCACAGATTGCACGTGTAGAAGGTGGTACAATAGGCTCTAAACAGTGTAAGCTTAACTTCACTCGAACAACGTACAAATCTGCGGGCCAACATATTCGCCCGTACAGACAACGCCCTCCGTTCCCTCTCGATGTCAGTGTCATCCTTGAGGTCGGGTGTCAAGATGTGTCCTAAATATTTGAATTTATATACCCTTACCAGACTAGTGCCATTGAGCACAATGGGTGGTATTGTTCTCTCTATTTTACCTTCGGCCTCAAAGATCATCATCACACTCTTTTTGACATTGTATATCAATCCATGTTTTTCTACATATGCCTCACATATGGCCATCAGCTTCCTGAGACCGCAAATCGATGCGCTCAGCAGTACCATGTCATCAGCGTAACTAATATTATTTACACAAACATTATCCACGTAACAGCCGACCCTGGCACTGCTGAGCTCCCCGATCAAATCGTTCACATACAGGTTGAAGAGCGTTGGTGAGCTTAACCCCCCCTGCCTCACCCCGCACTCCAACCCATATGCACGCGATAGAGTTCCTGCCCATCTGACGTTGTTGACCTGGTTCTTATACCAGTATTTAAATATGTTGATAAGTTCAGGTGGTATATGAACTTTATCCATCTTTTCCCATAGAATATCATAAGAAACCAGGTCAAACGCCTTGGACAAATCCAAAAAACAAGCGTAAATGGGGGTCTTACGTTTAGTGTAGTAGCCGACAGTATGCTTAAGACCGAGTATAGCATTCTCTGTAGACAGTCCTGGTCGAAACCCGAACTGGTTGTCATGAGGTGTTAATAAAGTATTTAATTCTTTATTAAGCATACTGTCAAATACCTTGGACAGAACAGAAGCCAGCGTGATAGGCCTATAGTTATTTACATCAGATATGTTACCTGTTTTGTTTTTTACTATTGGTACAACTATAGATCGTATCATATCACACGGCATAAAACTGTGGCTTACACAAAAATTGAAGAACATAGATAGAACTCTAGAAAGGTGTGGTCCAGCGTATTGAAGATGCTCAATGCTAAGACCATCATGACCCGCGGATTTACCTCTGGTCATGCGTTTAATAGTTTGTGCAATATTTTTACTTTCGAATTGTATCCTCATTTTCATGTTGGTCTCAACATTCAGCATCGACTTTGAAAGTCCACACGGTGATTTGATGAAAAAATGGTCCACAAAGAGATTAGAAATTTTATCTGGCTCAGACATACCATTGATGCTCACAGGAAGAGAAGGCTTTGTATTCAATTTATTAGTGTGCTTCCAAAAACCGCGAAAATCGTTTTTGGAGTGACGTGTGGCTAGAATATCCATTTTGATTTGTTCTTGATGGTTTTGACACCATTTTAAACGCGATTTGAAAATTTTTCTTGCCTCACACATTTCCTCATAAATACAGCCATGAGTTGGTTTTCCGAACAACAACCAACTTTCAAATTTTTGCCTTGCCCTCCCGTGCGCTTCAGCAACATGTCTATTCCAGCCTATAACCTTCTTTCTTACTATACGCCTCTTACACTTACGACCCACCACGGAGGCCTCCACTAAAGCCTTAACTATGTCACTGTACAGCCTTGTCACAACATCCTTGTGCATGGAATCATTACAAGAGCGGTCACAACAGTTATGAAGCTCTTCTGGGAATTGTATTTGACTTAACCTATCATTACATTCTTTTCTATATAATTCAACTTCTTCAGCATTTCTATCTCCCCATAAGACCATATTCTGGCATATGTTATTGGCAGGTTTTTTCGATAACAGCACATTAAAATTACATTCAACAATCAAAGGGAAATGGTCGGACCATAATACATCATATAACACATATATATTATGTACAGAATCTAACGCTGCTTTTGTTGTTAAGCAATGATCAAGCCATCGCTTGCACCCGTGTGCTTCACTTATAAAAGTATACGTGTGCGAGTTTAGGCCTAACAACTTAGTGTCTATACACGTCCAATCTTGCTCTATGCAGAACTGAGAAAGTTCTTTATAAAACCGCCCAGAGGGGTGCGCGTTGTAGTCACCCAACATATAAACACAGTTTTCCCCGCAACTGTCAATGATAGCACTTACCGCACTTACAACGTCTGTAAAATCCGTTACGTGACTTATTTCCTCCGTAGGCATGTATACACTCATAACAATAAAAGATTTCTCTTGCAACACTATTTTCACTGCACAAATTCGAGGGTTATTGCACTCAATTACGGTCACATCTTGAAAAACACTACGTCTCCACAGCAGCGCGACTCCTCCGTACGGTCTCCCACGTAGCATACCGGCTGTCGTGTCCACCGCAGATACTCCCGTGGAGCTAAAGTCATCACTTAATGTGTCGAGGAATGATAACTCATCCGGCAAAAGCCATGTTTCTTGAAGCGCTATTATATCCGTAATTTTACATAACTCACTTATATACTGTTCAGAACGCTTTACGCTCTTGCAATTAAAAGTAACAAGTTTGCACGTTGTGTTGTTATCCATTTAAATTGTAAAATCGCAAATCTATACGCGCATACACTCATAAGTTAGATAAGTGCCCGTCACTGGATTTGACTCCATTCGTTTGTTTATATTTATAATGAACAAATCGTCTAAATATAATTCCTTTCGGCCACATATTTATATCCAAAAATATAGGTAGTTTACTTTCGGACACGAAAAATTTGTATGCCTTATGATTTCTTTCTTTTTTCATCATAATATTTTCTAAAGTAACACATTCTTGTGACCTTGAGGTAATATAGTCCGTAATATCTTTTTCACATGTCTCCTTATGAATGTTTGTAATAAATAAAGGGATTTTTCTGTCTGCCGCCTTAAACTTATTGCCAACTTCACATTCAGCAATACCTCTCTGGCCCTGATATCGATAGGGCATTTTTCTTTTCCTCTGCTTCACAGTTTGCCATTCATTATTCGTTTTGTTTACATTTGTTGCGTCACCCGCCGGTTGAGATCGCACAACGTCAGCACAGCTGATCCTATGCGACCCTGTCATCGGTATTTCTGTCTCTCTCTCGCATTCATTCGTTATCGTTATTTCTTTTGTACATAGTCTGTCAATGCTAGTATTATGTGTCTGCGTCATATGTGCTGTAGTGGCGGTAGTTAGAAAACAATTTTTTTCAGTCAGACTTTCTATTCCACTAGGTAGAAAACCGTTATTGTTCTCTTTTATATTCGAAGAAATATGTTTCGAAGATTGTAACTCTTGCTTTAAATCTTCTAATTGCTTCATTGTAACGTAATTATCTTTGATGTTATTGATTTCATCTTGAAGCCGAACGAGATCTTTTAGTAATTTAGTGCAGTCAAGGTGATCAAAGGTCACCGGCGGTAATTTTTCTAGTTGGCGGGCTACAAAAATGGGAATTAAATCGGGGTCCGTTGTTTTTAGTAGACTTACAATATCGCCTAAATCTCTCTGACTTTTGCCTTCCTTTTTACGCTGAATCTTACGTTTTTCCGTTGGTACGGATTCAAACAATAACGACTTCGATTGACTGATTTCGTCACTTGTAAATGATGTTAAGCATATCCGGGTTAATGTTTCTTCATCAATTACTGAGATCTTATTTTGAATATACGATAACATTTCATTAATGACAATATTACATGTATTACACTTCACAGTATCTGTCGACATAATTGCAATGTCGATTATTACTACACCTAGTTCACAAGGAAGCGCGCGTGCGCACCGTACCGCGTTCGCGCTGCGACTCGAACTCGATATAACCGAACTCCACGCGGCGAAGCTGCGGGCGGAAAGCTAGTAATATATATGGTCACTATTATCAACAATTTTTTTCTTACATATATTTAGGTCACAAATATCATAAAATTAATAATTAATTGGGTCAATGTATTATCTCTTATTGTTTACAATAAATAAATTATATTATTGTATTTACAATGTCAGTTTATATACCCAAATTAATATTTAATTAAAATTATTTTTCTAATATATTTGTTGTTTTATTTTTTACCGATCTCTGTTAGTTATATATGTATATATTTAAACGAGATTCCTGAGCTATTTTTAATATTGACATTCTGCCAGCATGGCGTTAAAAATATTTTAATTTATCCGCAAAACATCACATGATGAAGATTATTTTTGGTTTGTCTCAAAATATATGGATTTCAAAATATATATTTTACCTATATATGTATCTTATATGTATATTGTGGAATGTGTAGTTATATTTACCTTGTTATGTATAATTTGTTTGTTCCAAGTCAATTAGGAAGCAAGCCAATTGTTACTATTACTTACATAACTCAAACTGTACAATACAATTGTTACATAAGCACTCGCATTATATATTTAAACTATGAACATTATTTTAATAAAATATTAATACAAGAATCATGAAAGCTGTGTCATTTAGATCCTTTAAAACATTATTTTTTCAGGATAATCGAAAATGACGATACATACTTTATTATGGTGTTAATAATATGACATTTGTTTTCAGCCGGCGAGTCGTGATAAAATGATGACGAGATCAGCACTAGCTTTGGCAGCAATCGGGCTTGGATTATCAACTTTCAGTGTCCGTCAAATGATCATTCATCAGTCTAGGAGAATCTAAAAATAACAAGCCAAAACAATACCGCGCGACGCCATGTTTAAGATTTAAATGTCAACGTCAAATCGATATGGCGCAGTTTTGAAGGACGCACATCATATTAGCACAATTGTGTCTTCAGGATTGCTTTATAATTTGTGTTGTGAGCGAAAAAAAGTGCATAAAAATCGTAAAAGAGAATGTAAAAAATCGTAACTTATTTATTATATATATCTTTTTTTTTTACTGTGATCGACTGTGTTGCCACCTGTTAGGTAATTATTTTAAATTTTAGCGGTAAGTTTTAAATAAACGATATGGGTGGTTTAGATAAATTTGTACGAATGATTGAATGGTACCTTGATGCAGTTTGTGATGCCAACCAAATAAATATAGACACTAAGTAGCGTTTGTTTTATTTCACTAAAAATATGTTTTACAATGACCTTGAACTAATTATTACTTATGACGTCATACCTTATAACCCCAATTGCTTGAGAAGGCTAATGTTAGCTCCACATACTATTCAACAGTTAGATTTTGCACAATTATATTTGATATATATCTTAGTTAGCGATAGTTCGTCAATTTATTATTTTTTAATCTTTTTATACTATCTTGTCTTGACACTGAAATTGTGGAATATCTTGCCAAAGTTTTTGTTTAGTAAACGAATTATAATATTATTTTGCAAACATATTAAATACGGTGTTAAATATTAACTTGTACTCAATTGTTCTTTAAATAGTTATTGTACTTAAATTTCAAATCCTTTTTCTTTTCTGAGATGTCCTGGTGCCTAGTGGCATAAACACTATAGATGCAAAAAGCACTGCTTAATCTACCCATATAACAACTAAATCTATATTGTTTAATTCTTACTTGCATTCTTTTAATCATATTACATATTTACAAACATTTAACATGTCATTTGATTTACGATTTTCAAAATTTGTTAAAAGTGATATCTATTTATGTTAAAAGCAACTGCCAGACCGGTGGTAGGCGTAACTACTCTGTGCATATCTATATCTACTCTACTATATATATAAAAATGGATTGCTGTTTCTTAGTCTCGCTAAAACTCGAGAACAGCTGAACGGATTTATCTTATCTTAGTCTTGAAATGTTCGTGGAGGTTCAGGGAAGGTATAAAAGCTGAAAAAATTGATTCATTACTGGGAAAACCATAAAAACAGCCCTTTTCTATTTCCCATACAAACGTTTTTTTTGACATTCGATTTGACAACTAACTAATATGTCAATCATTCTGTCGCACTTCAAAACACGGAGATTTATGGCTTACAGGTAAACTCCACAAATATAAATAAAAAAATGTAATAGATATTTCTTGATTATAGGGCGATACGAAGTTCGCCAGGTCTTCTAGTAATTCATACAAATAATATCAAGGATCTATATATATAGTGTTGTCTGTAGCCTGCAGGAAATATTTGTACAAGTGTATGCAAAAACTATGCATGTGTTATGCTTCGAGAGGCACTGCTTCCTTAACCGTATTAGATTAAAATGTCGTGGTAACGTAGTTCATTGTAAAATTTGAAGGGACTTAATTTGTCGGTATCCTGTTCATATATATTTTTTACCATTTTCTTACTATTGTCAATGGTTATTCTAAGTGCAAGTGAATAAGTCGTAATAAATTTATTAACGAATTATAGAACATTATAGCTGTGAGATCTATACTGATGACGTATCTGTTTATCAAAATTAATTACGAGTAGATTTTCAATGTTTTTTTTTGATATTAAAATAATTACAAAGGGAAGGTGTGTGCCCAGTTTAGATTTAAGTAAAAAAAATATAATTTTACTCTTTGTTTTAATAAAATGTATTATGATATTTATAATTGGCTAGCAGGTTATATACCTACATAAATAAGTTATTTTGTTTTCCTTGTCTGCAAATAATAATGATAAGAATGTCTGCAGGATCTCCACTGAATATTCCTATTCAAATAATTTTCACTAAGATACCGCGAAGTATAAGAAAAACTCTTAAATTCTTGTTTAAAATTACAACATTTTGAAAAAGATACACCACAGTTTAGTTTAAATTAAAACAGTTTCATTGAGGCATTGAGAGACAGTGCGAAAGTTAATAAGAATAGAAACATTTTCAAACGTTTAATCAATATAATTGTATGTAGGTAAACAAGAAATAGCTTCTTTTAGAATGATATATCATTAAATAAAGGCAACTTTCTTGAGCTTCTTGGTTTGTTTTAAATATGGCGTCCCATTCACAGTCAACATCCACGCGCGTAGTTTTCCGATTACAGCACCAGGGCGCATTATGCGGCAAAATGTTCAACGTTGAATGTTTCAACTACAGCAACGCGTCGTACTATCAAGCACATTTAAAAGTACTACCAACCTCATAGACAAAAAATTAACATGTGTTTTTTCTTTAAGTTGGCATTGATTTAAAATTTTATTTGTGTCATCGTTAGTAATTAGCATTGTTTATTGTTGAAATTTTTTTTTAAGCTTTCGTCTTGTCGTAGTTTTTTCGAAATCTAACTACACGGATTATCGAACAGAACTCAAAATAATTAATTTAATTTTTAGTGTCGCGTCTGTAATAATGAGATAAGAAAGAAATAAGCAGAACTAATGATTTAGTTGCTATAATGGTCGACAAAACTCCAGATGTAAGTGGCTATAAACAGCTCGGAATCGTTTTAAGGTTCGTGACTCAGAGTTAGTTGATAGATTTATAAAATACTAGAAGACCTGTCGAACTTCGTATCGCCCTATAATCAAGAAATATCTATTACGTTTTTTTATTTATATTTTTGGAGTTTACCTGTAAGCCATAAATCTCCGTCTTTTGAAGTGCGACAGAATGATTGACATATTAGTTAGTTGTCAAATCTAATGTCAAAAAAAAAACGTTTGTATGGGAAATAGAAAAGGGCTGTTTTTATGGTTTTCCCAGTAATGAATCAATTTTTTTCAGCTTTTATACCTTCCCTGAACCTCCAAGAACATTTCAAGACTAAGATAAGATAAATCCGTTCAGCTGTTCTCGAGTTTTAGCGAGACTAAGGAACAGCAATCCATTTATATATATACAGGGTGACTGGTGAATTACTATCGATATTTGAGGACGTGATATTTGACGATCATATATGACAAAATAAAAATTAATATAACATAAATATTAATAAACTTCTAAGTAAAGTTAACCAAAAGTTATGTAATTAATTACGCATCGTGTGAACACCCTACAGATTAGGTATACACTGACACTCACACATACGCATGTCGTGACGTGGTGTTGTATCAACACGTCGCCGCACGCGTCCACACTTGAACACTTGGAACGTGTCAACACTTTACTTATTTATACGGAAATTTTGTCAAAAATTAAGTGCCTATTTTTTTTACATAATTCGAATGAGAATCATGTACCGAGTATTCTCCTTAAATATTGATAGTAATTCACCAGTCACCCTGTATATATAGAAGATAGAAGATATAGATGTTAGTTCTGATCGGAGTGTTGTAACGTTATGCACGAATTTTGTGAATGTTTTAGATTAATTCAATCGTATTAATAGATTATTTGCTCAAGAATATTATGGATTTTTGAGCTTATTGAAACGAAAATGACCACTCGCGTTCCACATTTGTTCAGAATATGTACTTATTAAATGTTATTCTTTTTATTTTATTAAATTTTTGACTGTGTTTCTGCAACCGAGGTTTTAAGTGTAATTCGGGAAGTAGCAATTTTTTTTTCATAATGGTACAAAAACAATCGTGCAATATAACGAATATGTTCAAATGTGTATTAACTACCGTGCTTCCGAATACCCAGGATGATGATAAATAGATGGTGAAGCATTTACACGCGTAACTTTTATAAAATACACAATTTAAAAGATTTGAAATTTTTTACTGCATACATTTATGCAAAAAATATTATAAATGTAAGAATTTCATACAATATGTATTTTTCTTAACAGATATTCGTTATGAAATATTGCAGAAAACAACTTATGATATTGTTTACTGTGTCCGAAAAATTTCTGACTTTGAGACTTTCATATATTAATTAATTTAACATTTAATATAACTTTATATCGGAATCAAATTGTGACTTATCGAAAGGAAAACGCGACTTTGACTATTCCACAGGATTACAGACGCGTGTTTTACGAAATTTTAAATATAAAATAATGTTTTGAGAGTGTCGTAGTCGTTATAAAATTGTTATAGGCCTCAAGAGTCGACTATACCCTTAAAACTTAAATTTGGTTTAAATCGTGAAAAAATACTGATTTTAAAGGAGCAATTAATTGGTTTGAAGTTTTTAAAAAAAGTAAGTAGACTAGGTTTAACTTTTGTAGTGATGTAATTGTAAAAAAATCTTATTTTATAGACGCGTTTGTTGTTCTATACATCGAGTGTGGAAAAAAAAACAGAATTATCTGAAAAAAAAATAACAATTATTAATTACAATCAGGTCTTTAGCATTGAAATGGTATTATATTTCTTTTTTGTAATGTGTAAATAATTTATCTTGTTGTATATTGAACTACGACGCATTTCTGTGACTTAGGATCTTGCAACTGACTTTTCTGTTGGTAAAAACTTATAGAATTTACTAATAAAAATAAAATGGTGACATTCTATAATATGAATGTATATTTTACCATGATTTTACTCATAAAAAGACATAAAGGTCATAATTAATTACAATTGTAGATAGCCTATGTGTGGATTCAATGTCTTATGGAATTTCACCATGTTGTAAGAAAAATCTCGTGTTTTACATAAATATTTATGTTAAAACATTAATATTGATGAGATTAAATGAGTTGAATAATAAATCGTATAAAAGTTAGATCTGATCTTGGCTTCAATCGTTATAAATATTAACTCAGATAAAATATGTCCAGAAAAAGATGTCGACATAAAACATCGTAAGTAACGTAACGTAAACGTAACGTAACGTAAAGTAACGTAAGTAAAGAATAATATAAGTTGAAAAAATTTATAAATATACTCAACACATATCACTCATTACTTTGAATATGTTAAAATAATATTATTCAAGTATACAAATGAGTTATTTGGAATAATAAATATAATATTAATGATTAAAATATTTTTAAATTCAATTAACAATTTTAGATTTCAAAGTTATATTTCTTAACAACTATTACGATGGGTTACTGTTCCTATGAACCTCCTGCACGTAAATTTCTACAATTTAACAAAATACAAAAAAAAAATTAATACTATTTAAGACGAAGCTTCTCATCATTCAATCATCAATGTATTCACGGTGCGTGTGTCGGGTCCATCGTTGTAGTGAGAGGAGCTTCAACAGTGCCTGGGCCTTGCGACCCAGGTGTAGGTTTAAGGGACCTCCATCTAACGTGTGTTAAACGCTTACCTCCACCGTCCAAGCTCCTCTCTCTACCTAACCAAATTTGAAACGAAACGATATCTTTTAATTTTAGCACTTACTGAACAAAATTTGCTACATTAATTTAGTAAGTAACTGATTGTCTTAAAATATTATATACCTACTTATATTGCAAAGTAAACCAAGACCCCCCAAAGTAAAGTGAACCCCATTTAACTAATTGTAAAATAGTCAATAGCAATACTGCTCATTATTATTAATGGACTATAATAAAAAAAAGTAAGCTAATTCTTGAGAGGACTTAAGAGTCATTCCTTTATTGTGACTGTAACTTGCCATATATTGAGCAAACGAAGATAGCATTGCTACAAAGATTAAATAATATATCTCAGATAATATACTAAATAGGCGTAAAATGGAATCAGGTTTATGATTTATGAATACTGTGAATCAGTCGAGTCATTATATCCGGTTTGACAAACACAGCACCTCACTTGTGAAAACTGGTACACGCCAAGGTAGAATTGGGAAGATATTGAAATTAAACTTTACCTTATCTTTGTGAACGGCTAGCAATAATCTAACATCTGGAATTCCTTTATCAAAAATATATAATCATATATCCATGACCACAATAATCTGTTTCAGTGTTTCTGCGCATTCCATTTCCATCCACAGTAGTACCTAAATTATGAAAGAGTCGCTGGCAGATGACAAATAACAAAACTTAGAACATTTTCATCTTGTCAGTCAGTAAGCAAAATCATTGTTAGCTGTACAGTAATGGAATAAAGCGATTGAACACTAAACAGTCGACTGGTCATTCATCCACGGAGATGATCTCAACAACCGAATGTACGATCAAGAAGAGGTTTTATTTTCGATAAGTCAATTATCGGGGGTGGTTTATATAAAAAAAACATTATTGAACCACCAATTTCAATTTTAAGACCGGAAAATGGAATCCATGTCCAAAAAAAGATTCTGCCTTTTCTTTTCTGAGATAATTTCCACATCAGTTCATGTAATAATAATTTTACTTATATCCCTACTAATATTATAAATGTGAAAGTAACTCTGTCTGTCTGTTACACTTTCACACTTAAACCACTGAACTGATTTTAATGAAATTTGGTACAGAGAGATAGAGTTGACCTTGAGAAAGTACATAGGATAGTTTTTATCCCAGACTTTTGAAAGGTTCTCTTGGAAATGCGATATAAGCGAATACACGCGTGCGAAGTTGCGGGCGGAAAGCTAGTCATAATATAAAATAAATAAGTACTATATTCAAACATTTTCAACACCAAAACTGTGATGTTTCTTTTCCCCTATACTTACACATTTATTCAACATATTTAAAATAATAAAAAATGTGATAAGACACAAATCAAAAACAGTATGTATATTCAATAACATTTATTAATTATGATTATTTAATAAAGTAACAAATATAAAACAAACACAAGCACATCACTTAAAAATAATACAATATTGTACTTTTTGAAAAATAATTACTGTGAAATATAGAGAAAAATACACAAAGTAAGTACTTTAAGTTGGACAAAATATTTTAAACAACAATATTATAACAATATTATTTTTATTATACATTCTCTAACTTAATTATTATTGCATTTGAGGTGTTCAACTGTAAAAAATATTACTTATTAAATATAACTTAATTGTAAAATTAAAAATGAATACAATCAATATTCAAACAATTTGTTTCATTAATAAATACCTAACATTCAATCTGGGATATGCATTATATGTACTTTTGTGCACTAAGTTATATATATGTATATAAAAATTAAATTATCTTCTAAAAATGCATGTCAATCATGAAAAATACTCTTTCAATACAATTCTGTATTAGATAGGAATAAAATAACTATGTATTTCTATACCTAATTATTATAAGAACGAGGCATAGCAAGACTATGTTAGTTTTATGAAGCAACTACTGCGGCTAGATAAATCACTAATAGAATATGGACATTCTGAAATATTCTAAAAGAAGCACGTAATCTTATTAAGTATTATTCTAAAGAGTAAAACAAATAATTGCAAAACATTTAGCACGTAAGTCACAAAAATGTTAAACATTTGACGTTTGCCTGACGTTGACATAACTTTATGGTGCTAGATAGATACTTAAACCATAGACTAAACATAGATATAGAATAGTTGACACAAGTTGCTGAGTCTGAAGGGGAATTCAAGGACTTCTAAATATAGTCGAGATGTCCTTGAAAATCTCATGCTATGCCCTTTTAAAGTATTGCTCATCTATTCTCTTTGCGAGAGCTACTAGTGTCGTGTGTTTTCTGACTGTGTCCGCGAGTTTACGACACGGCAGGCGAGTTGTTATAATTGTGAACACGTGACCAAATACTAACGCGTCCAGCTCTGTGGGGCTGTAAGGAAATAAAAGATATCTTTATATATAAAAGAAATTGTGTTAGTTACACTATTAATAAGTTAAGAACAGCTGTACGGGTTGATGAAAATTGGTGGAGAGATAACTTAGAATGAGGGAAAGGACATAGAATACTTTTCAAACGATTGAAATAGAAAAAAACATAAGTTGATCAAATCCAAAATATCATCTACTGTGTTTAAGGAGAAATACAGTTCGCCTAGTCAGCTATACATTACTAATTCTGAAACTAACGCAGACGAAGTCGCGGGCAAAAACTAATATGTATATTTAAGTGCCTTTTATAGTTTATTCTATAATCACCCATTATCGCTTCAGATCACTAAATAGCTTGTATCGTCATACTACATACAAAGATTTGTTAATTTATTATAGAAAAATCTTAGCACTCATCATTGTAATAGGCTTATGAATAAAAAGCCGTAAAAACTCCTTATATGGTGTTGTCAACTAGTAACAATTTTATGGCTATTCCAATATCGATAATAACAATACACATAATATATTTGTCAAGTCTATAATCAATGTAATTCGTGGTACATAAAAAATATTCTGCCTTTCCCACACAAACAAAACACATATATTTAATTCGTTTATTCCATAATAACATAAATTTCAATCAAATATAACGATCAGTATTGCATAACATCAATCGACATCCACAATTTCGGGGCAGTATGTACGGTAACCGGCTTTCTGTTTTCTGAGATACTTCAAAAGACTCTCAACACTTATATCTTCGTTACTTGGCATTTTTAAAATACTTTTTATAGTAGAATTTGAATCTGCAACTGTTTGTGACTTATAAATTAACTTAATATCAATTATATCAGAATAAAAATTATTTTTACATTTTTTAGTACGAAAATTAATTAAAAATAAACAAATAAATAAAACCTGAGCCAGTTTCGAATGAAGTTTTAGACATTCTACATTTATCCTCTTCGGCAAATATTTCAGAATCTTTAAAAATATGATTCGAAGGCGTCCTAACTATATTATACTCTTGTTCTTCGACGCTAAATATCCATTTAGATAGAAAAAAAAACAAAAATATTATATAATCTGTAATGTATTAAAAAACCGTCAAAATCGTAAAATACCTTGTGTCCAAATCAGGCTCCATATTGGAAACCATCGCTTTATCAGATTCAATATCCGGATTTTCAACGCTGATAAAAAATAACATTATTTATATACAACAAAAGCAAGGTAAAAGTTGTAGTTAAGAATTACCTAATCTCATTATGTCCGGAATCATTCTCTAAATTGTTACTCAACAATTGCTGTTCAACAATATCCTCTTCGTATCTGCTTAAGAATTAAAAAAAAACTTTTCTATTATAGGAAATCAATAAATAAATAGCTAACACAAAATATAAGTTACCTAGTTTCATTATCTATATGGCAAGTGGCAACATTGTCATTATCGATATTCCTATATGTCCCATCACTATTTATATCTATAGCCCCATCTATAACTTGTATTTCTTCTTCACCTATATCAAGTACAGTGACATCTGTCTTTTCATCTATAGTATCCAGATCCATATTCCTCATATTATCGTATCCAGCAATCACTTCGAAGCCGTTTCTATCGTATTTATCGATAATATCATCCACTTTATCGATAATCTCCATCATTATATCGATAATGCCCGCCAATTCTTCTTCAGTCACACCACTATTTGGTTGGTCGCATTCGCAAGTGACGTCACCTTCATTTGACGTCATTATAATTATTTGTTTGGATGCGAAAGGTTTGAAACCTGTGTCGTATAATTTGTAATATATACTAGTTTTACTGTAAATATATTATATTACAAATTCCATAGACAATTTTTCAACTTTTTTTGCTATCTGTGATTTATCTTTTATCTATGAAATACAAATGACATGACATATTATCTACGTCTAAAATACGAATGACATAAAATGTATGACATAAAATATATTACGATATTTCTTATTAATAATAACCAAAGACATCCTTATTTCTGAAATTCTCACGGCTAGGGTTGCGCATGCAGAGTTTCGATCGTTTGCTCCTAGACACAGTTCTCACTGGTGACAAGCGGCGGCATAACTGACAACCCTGAGCCACTAAATATTCTTCTTGGAACTATTACAAGTATGGATAAGTTACTTATACTTATATTAATTAATATACACTATTATATATATGTAGTTGTACCGTCAATTTCATTTTTGTCAGATGCGACATTCTTATCAAATGTCGTAATAAAGCATTTGTTATGGGTTTTATCATAAGTGCAGCTTTAGGGCCTCTCGCTGAGAGTAGGGCTCTTAGGTGACCGTATATTAGGGCATCTAGTGGCGTGGGACTGGGTGGGAAAAGTTAGAAATACTATTAATATAATAAACTACTTACTTATTAGCTAGTATTCAATAAAATTAAATCAATATTTTCAAGATTACTACGCGTATTTTCTTTTAAACTACATACTCCGACGTTTCGGTTACTTTGAAAACGTGATCATTAAGACGAGATGTTAATAGTTATAACGTTTGTTTAGACTTTGAACTTGAACGCAAATGTGGACAGATAATAATAATATAATGTAATAATAATAATAATAATATATGTTCTGCCTGTCAGGCAATTAGCCAAAACTATTCACAACATGTAAGGCAAACCCTGGCTAAAGATGGGAAATTGCCAGGAAGAAGAAGAGGAGAATATAGACACCAACTATCAGCGACATCTATCATCTGTTTCACGCAACTTCATACTAAATTCAACTATTTTGAAGTTCCTATAAACTACTTAATAATCCTAATCAATTATATAGCCAACATGTTATCCTAATGTAACACCTTATTTATATCTTTGTATATAATCGATCAATTTAGTTTATGTAATACTTGTAAAGAACAAAACCGCATTAAAAACCTAGTATATAAAAAGGTCTCTTTAATTTAGTCATATTAAAAAGGTTTTTAAGACCACAAAATAATAATATTTATATAATAATAATTAATATCACAAAATCAGCAGTGTTTATGTAGAAAGGCATCCCTACTAATATTATAAATGCGAAAGTAACTCTGTCTGTCTGTCTGTCTGTCTGTTACTCTTTCACGCCTAAACCACTGAACTGATTGTAATGAAATTTGGTACAGAGATAGAGTTGACCTTGAGAAATAACAGGATAGTTTTTATCCCAGACTTCTGAAAGGTTCTCTTGAAAACGCGACAAACCGAACTCCACGCGGGCGAAACTGCGGACGGAAAGCTAGTTATTTTATAAATCCTACTAAAACTCACGTTCCAAAGAAGAAATCTTTATCACCAAGTCGTTGGCTCAGAGAGTTGCAGCATTGTTCCACCTGAAAAATATAATAGTTTTGATTATATATTTATAAAGAAAATATCTGTACTAATAGTAATTGTGATTATCAGAAAACTTAATAATACATATCGTCGGGGTTATTGCAAATCCGCGTAACTAGCATTGGATAATTCCACGTATCTACATTGGAAGCAGATTATCAGAAAAAAGTTTGAGCTGAAATATTTTCTATATTAACGACTTTCAAGGTAATTTTTTTACAATCCCTACTAAATTTAACTATGTCTGTCTGTCTGTTACGCTTTCACGCTTAAACCACTGACCTGATTTTAATGAAATTTGGTACAGACATAGAGTTGACCTTGAGAAAGAACATAGGATAGTTTTTATCCCAGATTTTTGAAAGGTTCTCTTGGAAACGCGATATAACCGAACTCCACGCGGGCGAAGCTGCGGGCGGAAAGCTAGTTACTAATAAATTTGACACTAAATAATTATATATATATATATATATATATATATATATACAGGGTGACTGGTGAATTACTATCAATATTTAAGGAGAATACTCGGTACATGATTCTCATTCGAATTATGTAAAAAAAATAGGTACTAAATTTTTGACCAAAGTTCCGTATAAATAAATAAAGTGTGGACACGTTCCAAGTGTTCCAAGTGTGGACGGCGTGCTGATAGAACACTACGCCGCGACGCGCGTGTGTGTGTGTGTGTATACCTAATCTGTAGGGTGTTCACACGATGCGTAATTAATTACATAACTTTTGGTTAACTTTACTTAGAAGTTTATTAATATTTATGTTATATTAATTTTTATTTTGTCATATATGATCGTCAAATATCACGTCCTCAAATATCGATAGTAATTCACCAGTCACCCTGTATATGTATGTATATTATGCTATTATTTAACAGAGTATCATATAACTCACATCAGCCAACACTTGATCCAGGGTCTTATCATGCCAATGAAGTGCCTTCAATCGTTTAATAACCGTTGATCTCTTTGATCTAGTCTGCAACCAGCCGAGCGGCCAAGGATACACAGATGAGTTCCTTATTCTCGTCACCGTATTAAATGTCTCCTGGTCTAACCAAGATATGTATAACTGGAAGAAAAATATAATAGATTTTTGATGACCAACCTCTTTTGTAAAGTTTCAAACTGGCAGGTTATAATGTGTACCAAATTTGGTATTTAAAAAAAAAGGGTCATGTAGAGATTTTGATGAATGATTTTGTGAATATACATTAAATGTATCTATTCTGTATTTATGCTGTTTAATTTTGTTATACTAATATCTAGAGATCTGTACAAACAAAAATAACACATGCATATAAAGTTTATATATTATACATATTATAGATTTTCACCATGAGTTCAATTTCCATTTTAGTTACAAATGCTTTTAATATATGGTAAGAACAGAATCCCTTACCTCTTCAAAATTAAAATACTCATACTTGATTTTACTTAACTTCATAACACTATAATTTTGATAACCAGTTAAATCAACAATTTTCATTATAGTAATAAACAAATATCACAACTAACCTCTGCATTAACAAGCACATTGGTAATCAAACTCATGTAAGCCCTCATTTCCGCCCTCTCTTCTGTACTTAACCGGGAACATAATGATACTCCCTTGTTGGCTGCAAACTGTACTATTGGTTCCAATTCCGATACAACAAAAGCTCCACATTTTATGAAAGGTACTCGGCCCGATGGTGACATAAATTCTGCGTTCCATCGCATTTCCACTTCAAAGGGAAGGTTGCAGATCTGAAATACATAATTAATATAGACGAAACCTCTCATCATTCCATGTATTCACGGTGCGTGTGTCGGGTCCATCGTGGTAATGAGAGGAGCTTCAACAGTGCCTGTGACTTGTGACCCAGGTGTAGGTTTAAGCGACTCTATCTAACGCGCATTAAACGCTCACCTCCACCGTCCAGGCTCTTCTTATATCTTATCTTATATATAAAATTCTCGTATTGCAGCAGTATAGACAGAGCACTCCTCCGAAACAGCTTGACAGATTTTGATGAAATTGTGTGAGCATATTGAGTAGGTTCGAGAATCGGCCAACATCTATTTTTCATACCCCTAAGTCATAAGGGTTGTTCACCCTTAATTTTTTGTTTAATAAAATTTTTGTTTTTATTTTTTTATATGGCAAAACAACATTTGCCAGGTCAGCTAGTATATGTATATTACTGTTGAAAGAATAAGATATATTTAATTGAATTCATATTGACTTATTAAAAAAAATTTTTTTGAAGTAATTCATAATATATATAAAAGTTTGTGTCTTCAAGTTCATTTTAAGATAAATGTATTGATATATGAACAGTAGAAACTGTCAAAGCGTAAAAGAGTGGTGTTGTTCAGAGTGGCATACGTCAAATGACAATAATACCAAATATTCTAAACCAAATAAAACTTATTATTTTAATTCATCATCACCAATTGCAAATTACCAAATACATATTGTAATTTATTTCATGATTAAATCTGCAGTTTTTAATACATAAATGTATGTATATGTAATCTGAGAAAATGTATCCTTTAATTATTTATTACAAAACATTGATTTTCGTTGATATGTATTTGTCACTTTTTTTTTAATAAACATATAATATTATGTACTACATATTCACAAAACCATCTTTTCTTCATACATTAGATTAAAAGGATTTTCTGTTATCAGAATGCCTGTCAACATCAATTAGTCCGGTTAATCGAGTTTCTACTGCATTAACATTATAATAGCCATACATATACTGTTTTAAATATTGCTCCGTTTAAAAAAAAAGACAGTGTGTATATTATTGTCAAAACATTAGTCTAATAAGAAAATTTCAAACAATTTTATTGATCTAAATTTTCTATAATGCATACAAAACTGTTGAATTAATATATATGATAAACAAACCTTCAAGAATGCTTGAACAGCCAGGCAGCTTGCATTGTCGGGAAGTAAGATCTGTTCTACTTCATAGGGCTGGAATAACTTCACATTATCGGGCCAGGGCTCTTGAGCTGAAAATAATTAAAACAAAATAAGTAACATACATAAATATTATTTTATAATATTAACATAAAATTATGGAATTATCAGGTGGGTTATACTTAAGGATAGACATTATTTTATTTAAGATTGTGTTAAGAAATTAACAACTAAACTTAGTAACCAAAATAATTCTTTATGTAAGAACATGATGCAATTATTAAAAATACAAACTGTACCATTTCACATGGCTTTTTTGTGTTATTTAAACATTTTTATGATTTAATATACGATTCACAAAACTTCTAAACCTATACAAAACCACTCAAAGATACCATATAAATTATCTTCGCCCCACATCGTGTTTAACTTAAAGGGCTTTTAGACAAAGTGACGATGAACTCACTAGTATTTAGGGCATCGCATCTATAATTAAATATTTGTCATCACTCATATATACTAAAACAAAACTTATATAATTCAAATCCCCGTAAATAATACGATGTCAATAGACCGCTTACCGCTTAATGAAGTTATGACTGTATCTTTAAGAGATACTTCCGGCATAACTATGGAATATTTATTAACAAATAAATAAAAAAGGATAAAATTATTTTCATAAAATTTAAAATGCGAATATCAAGAAAACGCGACTTATATTTGACGTCTTCATGTGATTCTCGTATTTGACATACTGACATTTTAAGTTTTTTATTGCCCTGTTCATAATAAGAACTAGGATCTTATTAAAGAAATTTAATTATAGATTTTATACATTCTTTCACTTTAATCTAAAAATACGTATATATTATGTACCCATTTGAATAAGTTTTGTTATGTTATCACCAACACACGCCACATTATTATTTAATAAATTAATTCCAAAAGCGAACTCTTCGTCATCGTAAAAGTCGAAAGGTCTATCCAATTGTTCAGTTTGTTTAGCTTCTGTTGATATATTTGATTTTGATTTGATCAGTTCAATATAGTTTTGGAAAATTGTTTCACCAGCTCTACTCGGTGGAGAAGAGGATCTCGGGGTCGCTAAAGGAGATTTTAAATTCCATTCACTTGAGTTAGACAAAGACGATTTAAGTTTTGGTTCTTTAACTTCTTTATTCCAGAGATTATATATACTCATGATTAATTTTGAAAATATTATTATAAACCAAAATCTGAGATTGAAATGTAGGTAATTTTTGACAGAAATATAATATTAAAGAAGAATCACCTGTTTGTTTTTTTTATTTCTCAAATGTCAAACTGAAACGAGTTAATAATTAAATATCTATATGATGAAGTGGCGATAGGCTTTTTCCCTAGTTCTAAATTAACAAGAAGTTTTATTAACTAAAATTATTCTTGGATACATATTAAAATTATAGACAGAATGAAAACTACACAATCAAAATTCGACTCTACAATTTCGGGAATGTTTTTTTCTAGTTGATTTACTAATCAAGATTTCTTAACTTTATTTAGTATAATTAAATTTTATGCAATTATAGGAATGTATTCTACATAATAGCAAACTTTTTACGATATTCGAGTTTAGTTAGCCTGACTAAATAATAATGTAGGTAATAAGTTTCTAACATAAAATAACCTTTTTTTTAATGAAGTATTTTTAATTTATAATAAGTAATAACCGTATGTGATCTGAAAAAAGAGTATATTTAAAAGTATTTATATTCAAATATAATATGTATGTAATATAAATTATTTTATTTGATCATTACCTATTTTTTATTATCTGTCTTTTCGCGAGTTTACTGTTTGTTGTAGCGTGTCAAGCTTAATATATTTACGGCTTTATTAATTATTTAATAACTGTAAATAAATTTAATAAAAGTTAATTAAAGTGTGATTCGAACTAAGTATTTAGAATATCAACTGCATTTAAGTTAAAATGGCTGACGTGTTAGATATTGAAAATTCAGAAGAATTTGAAGTGGACGAAGATGGTGAACGTGAGTGTAAATTTGTAAACTATATCATAATTATGTATTTTCTATTAATCATTGTTACAAACAAATTCGTATCCTATATCATTTAAAAGAAATCCAAACTTATTTGTACATCGCACCGATTATATTCCATACATAATTAGGTTATGCTTTTATGTTACATTCTTAAACATAATTTGTCATAAAATAAAACAGAGATAACAGAATATTTATATATATCTGCTTAAGAGAATATGTGTGTCGAAATTATGATAATGTTTTGAAAAACATTTATTTTCAGAGGGTATTGTCCGCTTGAAGGAAAAGGCGCGTAAACGTAAAGGCCGTGGATTTGGGTCGGAGGCCGGCGGTGGAAGTTCTGAGAGAGGCAATAGGGGCAGGTATGTTATTATAACAAATAAATACATAATATATCAGTAAAAACTCCATTCCATTGTAAATATTGTTTTTACTATTCATATAGCGTCAAATACATATATATATCATATACAAAAGACGTGTGTCTCTAATATCTTAAGTATTTTACATAACAGGAGAGTTTCAAACATATTATATTAGTAAAAACTCCATTCCATTGTAAATATTGTCTTTACTATCCATATAATATTAAATATAACATAGAACATATACAAAAGACGTGATTCTATAATATCTTAAGTATTTTACATAACAGGACAATTTCATACATGTTATGTACTGAAAAACTTATATAATCTTAATGAGATATTATAAATAAACTGTTACGATGTATCTTCTAGGTATGACAGCCTCGCACCAGAAGGTAACGGCAATACTCCGGGACCACAGAGATCGGTTGAAGGATGGATTCTGTTTGTCAGTAATGTGCATGAAGAAGCACAGGAGGAAGATATTCAGGTAATAATATATTGTACTTGTTTTAATATTTTAGGTATCAATGTAAACTTATATCCCTGATATACATATTTCTTCTTCTACCTGGCTTTTTCCCAGCTATAGCCAGTGTCTGCCTGTGTTGTAAATAGATTTGGGTATTTGTTTTTACGACCGGCCGCCTGCCTGACATCAACCCTCTTTGGGAATGCATTAATCATTCTATACATACATATTTCTTTATTAAATGTAATCTATGTATATAATTTTCTGTTCTAAATCTTCCACCTATTTGACAAGTAGATATCTTGCTCTGAAATTTTGTATATAAGTTTGCTTTGGATGACAATGCTTCATTTAATTTCATATAATTATTATAGATAATAATATTATAAGAAACTAACAGTTTTCTGTATTACTATGCATTTTTTTTATTAACTACATAATCTCAATATTTAAGTTTCTTTATAGCAACAAACAAACAAACAAACAGTAATCCAAAAATATTACATTCATTTACACTACAAAACCGCGGATTTTATTAACAAAATTATTTCTTATTTTTTACAGAACCAATTCTCAGAGTTTGGCGAGATTAAGAATATCCATTTAAACCTTGATAGACGTACGGGATTCTTGAAAGGCTATGCCCTAGTTGAGTACGAGACATACAAACAGGCTGCTGTAAGTATTAATATTGTGTATTGATATATATAATATACAGGGTGACTGGTGAATTACTATCGATACTGGAGGACGTGATATTTGACGATCATATATGGCAAAATAAAAATTAATGTAACATAAATATTAATAAACTTCTAAGTAAAGTTAACCAAAAGTTATGTAATTAATTACGCATCGTGTGAACACCCTACAGATTAGGTATACACACACACACACACGTGCGGCGGCGTGGTGTTGTATCAGAACGCCGCCGCACGCGTCCACACTTTATTTATTTATACGGAAATTTGGTCAAAAATTAAGTACCTATTTTTTTACCGAGTATTCTCCTTAAATATTGATAGTAATTCACCAGTCACCCTGTATATTGTATTTATAATTAACTAGCTTTTGCCGCGACTCCGTCCGCGTGGAATAGTTCCCGTTCTTGCGGGGTTTTCGGAATGGTCGGGTCCCGTAGAATTTTCAGGATAAAACCTATGTTTTTTTAAATTCACAATGAAGTACTCTTAACCAACAACATATGTATTTGTTTATTTGAATAAAGATTAATATTATTATGTTGATACATCTTAAACAAATTATTTCGACCAAATTAGGTACCATAAAAACGGTTTTTGTGTGTTAATCTTAAAAGGTAGACATATACTGTCGCTGAATGTTTTTTAGATCATTAAAAGAGCTATTATTCTTTAATACATATGTTTTGTGTATCTTGAACCGTTTTCACGGCGCACGCAACGGAAGGCTTCAAAGATGAAATAATTTCTCCCGTTTTTTACACATTTACCACTATATCTTTGCTCCTATTGGTCGTAGTGTGATTTTATATAGCCCAAAGCCTTCCTCGATAACTGGACTATCCAACACAAAAAGAATTATTCAATTCGAACCAGTAGTTTCGGAGATTAGCGCTTTCAAACAAACAAACAAACAAACTCTTCAGCTTTATAATATTAGTATAGATTAAAACTACCAAATTTATTGATTGGGTAAACACTTTATTTCTGAAGAATTGTAAGCATATATACATACAAATTAATTTGGGTAAAATCTTATAATAATATATATTAGATTCGATTTTAAAGTGTTTTGTATTGTAAATATTTTTTTCTGTGTAATTTGAGTGGTAAAGATCTCTTTATATAAGATTTTTACACATTTTATTTACATGAAACTGTAGATAAATACATTTTTACTTTTAATTCATGAATTGTATTAAAAAGTAGTAGAAATAGCTATTCTAAAGTAATATTTTATATTTCAGAGTGCAAGGGAAGCTTTAGATGGTACAGATATACTTGGTCAAGCAATTTCTGTGGACTGGTGCTTTGTTAAAGGGCCAACCAAAACTCACAAGAAACGGCGATAATTTATTGCAATATTTTACCACATCTAAATGTATAAGTACATACTTTTTGGTAATTGTCTACGTAAATTCTACAAGATATATTTTTAATCTATATTTCTTTTATTATCTGTCAAATAACAAAACATGTCTGGAGTAATTTATTAAAAACTAGTGTTATATTTATAACACGATATTAAATGGTTCATTCATAGTTAATAGTCTACAAGAACATTGTTTAAGCTAGCTGTATGTGTAATATAAGAATTTTTCCACTAATTAATTAAATATGTTTTTTTTTATCCTGACTCTCCTATACTAGGGTGGCCAACCATATAACTTTTGTAGCATAAGATCAATTTATCCGCGGCAGAGTATCGCCTTGTTATATTTATTTTATTTAGTAAATAAATCAAGAAATTAATTTGTCTAAATACAGCTGCGTGCAAAAGTATTAGGCACCCCTATTGTTAGTCACTATCTCATTAGATAGCGGTCAAGTGTGTGTTTTATGGTTTAGCTATTGTATTAGCGGCAATTTTTAACCAAATTAAGATAAAAGAAAATATTTATGACATCCTGGTGTGCTCCTAAGCGGTGTTTCTTCGAATTTGCTTTTTTTGCGTTTCGGGTTATAGTGTGTTATCAGTGCTTGCAGTGAACATACACGTCTTCTACGCAACTATTCCTATCACAATTCGAAAGACTAACATTTACCGTGTTAATCATGCCGAAAAAATCTGAACTTAGTGCTGAACAGCGTCTAAGAATTAAGATTTTACATGAACAAGGCATGTCTCAGGTTAAAATAGCCCGAGAAGTGAAGTGCTCGCGATGTGCAGTTCAATATGCTATAAATCGCTTCAAAGAGACTGGCACCCATGAAAATAGACCAAGAATAGGCAGAAGAAAAGTTACTACTGAACGGAAAGATCGATTGTTGATTAGGCAGTCTCTACAAAACAGGAAAAAAACTGCTTTAGAGCTCGCTGCAGCATTATCTGAGGCAAAAGGCAGCTCAGTGAGTGTTTATACTGTGAGAAGAAGACTTCTTAAAGCTGGATTAAAAGGATGTACAGCAAGGAAGAAGCCGTGGCTGTCAGAACACAATAAGAAAAATCGGTTGGAGTGGGCACTCAAACATAGAGATTGGTCAGTGGAAGATTGGTCCAACATACTGTGGTCAGACGAATCTAACTTTGAGGTATTGTTATTTATTTTATGTACAATATTAAAACACATAAATGTTTTTAAAATAACGTACTGCAAGAAAAATAATAACTTTGAAAATAAATGGGTTTTTTTCGTTTGGCATAGGTGGTTTGGAACACCCGGTGTGACTTATGTTAGGCGAAGGTTTGGCGAAGAATACAACCCAGAATGTGTGGTTCCCACTGTTAAGCATGGTGGAGGCTCAATAATGATCTAGGGCTGCATGGCTGCCGACGGAGTGGGCGAATGGTGTTGTGTGAGGGACGAATGAATCTAAGCGCACGGCATGCGCCGGCCAAGTTCCACAGGCCGGCGCATGCCGTGCACTATATTTACACGAACCGTTTCGACCCACTTTTGACCCCCCTGTAGCTCAGTGTCTATTGCAAGTACAGAGATAAAATTGTACCTACGTAATCATATACTAGTCCTGAAGCAGTATGCCAAATTTCATAGATAAAGCTTCAGTAGATCCTGAAATATGACCCTGTGAAAATAGATAATTTTGGCACTGACTCACTGACAGGTAATCAAAACCTTTATATAGGCGCTCAGCTCAGCACAATAAAAGACATAATAATGAAATATTAATAATTAATAATATGAGTACATCTATCAATCGGTGATAAATGAAACTAAAAAATTAAAAATAACTATAGTTTTAAAAAACTAAAAAACACGCTCCAATGATGAAAGAAACCGCGTGGAAACTAATTTAACCTTTACAACCTTGGAAATTAATTTAATTTAAATTGTTTAAAATAAACAACAAATGGTATTATTGAAAAAAAAGCGTGGGGCGCTTCTCAAGAAGTGATATATGAAGCTCCCCACGCTTTTTTTCACAAGAATACCATTTATTGTTTGTTAATTTATTTTTAAATTAATATTATTGTGAAAAAAGTGTGGGGCGCTTCTTAAGAACTGATATATATATAAGGGATATAAAATATTGTCATGTATACATAATGCACACTGTATAACTTAATTAAATATTGTTTACCTAAAAAATCAGGTTTCTATTGTTATAAATTACTTTCGATAGATAGCGCTAGCGGTATAATTGAATCGCGATATTGTTTTGTCTGCAGTATATATGAATGAAAGTCGATAAGGAATCGATGGTCATTTCTTTCTACACTTATGTCTTGATATCTTATATATGGTTACGATTACGATTAAATGGATCACTGATTTGACTTGCTAAAGGATTAATTTTGATATTGCTTATTGATTGATTACTTGTGTGTGTTAAAAGCACAAATTCACTCTATTTCTTTTCTACTATTCATTTACCAACGATGGAAATTGTACATCTTTCGGTGGTTGGCGGAGATATACCACATAGGGTAATTCCTATGCCATCAGATGGTAGCTGTTTGTTTCATGCTGTAAGTTATGCATTGTACGGCTGTATAGTACGATTGTATGTACGATTTCTGAAAAAAAAGTATTGAAATCTCACCAAAAACATGCCTGTTAAAAAGGGGGCCAAGTTCCAATCGGCTAATTGTTTGCCTAAAAAAGGGGTGAAATCCAATCTAATGCCAAGTTTAGATGCACTTTGAAATCGATCATAATCATCTTCATCAACAGCATGATTCACTGGTAAACATTTGCCATTCCCAAGACTCGCCACCACACCCAGTCCTCTGCCTTCCACATCCAGCCACTACCCGTCACCTTATTCACGTCAACGGTCCGTCTGGCTGAAATTCACTTTACCATACACCCAACTTAAAATATGGTATAGTTGTGAAAATACGAAGGTGTTTGGTTAAAAATATATAAAATTATAATACTTCTAAATTTGAACTTGGCAGGTTAATTTAATTATTTAAATTATATAATATTTAAATTATATAAATATAAATAATTATATAAATAATAAATTAATGATACAATTAAATAAGTGTTACGTACAGCACAAAAACCTGCCAAGTTCAAATTGAGAAGTATTATAATTTTATATATTTTTAACCAAACACCTTCGTATTTTCACAACTATACCATATTTTAAGTTGGGTGTATGGTAAAGTGAATTTCGGCCAGATGGACCGTTGACGTGAATAAGGTGACGGGTAGTGGCTGGATGTGGAAGGCAGAGGACTGGGTGTGGTGGCGAGTCTTGGGAATGGCAAATGTTTACCAGTGAATCATGCTGTTGATGAAGATGATTATGATCGATTTCAAAGTGCATCTAAACTTGGCATTAGATTGGATTTCACCCCTTTTTTAGGCAAACAATTAGCCGATTGGAACTTGGCCCCCTTTTTAACAGGCATGTTTTTGGTGAGATAGTGTTACATACACTGAAGTTCTGGAAACAGCACTAGCAACGTCGATAACGCAAATTTTCGGTGATACAAACACCGACGGCCTGAAATTTCAGCAAGACAACGCCACTTGCCACAAGTCCGCGCATACCATGAAGTGGTTTGCTGAAAATCATATTGATCTTTTGGACTGGCCACCACAATCACCAGACCTCAACCCGATTGAGCATATTTGGTCCATTTTAAAGAAAAATATCCGCAGGCACTCGATTAGCAATAAACAAGCTCTATTGGCCGCGTTACAGCAGGAATGGAAAAATATATCAAGAGAAGAATGTTTCAGGCTGGTAGAGTCAATGCCAAAAAGAGTGGCTGCGGTTATTAAGTCAATAGGTGGACCTACAAAATATTAATTATTTTCTTAAAATAAACCATTGTAATCATAAATGCAGTTTTATTTACACTCGCTATGCTAAAACACCCTAAAACTTGTCTTACTGTAGGGTGCCTAATACTTTTGCCCGTGGCTGTACTTCGAAGTCGTTAAAAGTACAATAGCTGCGATTATTTGTAATACATATTGATAAAGATTTTAAGTAAATAACTGCTTGATCAAAGACATCTGCTTTATATGGGGAATTGTAGATGTGTACAAGCCTAACTTATGCTGAAGAAATGTATCAACTAAACGTTTAAACACATTGCAGATATAAAGTTACACTTGATAAGTAAACTTTCACACCTGTTTTTACGTGGAATTAAACCACAACTCACATCCAATTCGCAGTTAGAAAGGCTAAGAGAACTCTGATCACCAGTTTCTAAACGAAATTACTAAACTGTCCTAAACACTCGCTAATAATTAGGCATATTTTCAGGAATTTTGTAGTTAAAGTAACTATATTGTCAGACTGAACTAGTATTGACACGGCATTGACGTCTCAAATCTCAATTACATGTATTATTAGTGGGTTTATGGAACGTATATTGAACGGACGCTTCATTGCATACAAAGACAAGGATCTCAGTGATCAACAATATGGATTAAGTCGAAATTGGATAACGAAATTCTTCTGATAGCTTCTGAAGCTCTCGCGGTTTAACATAAATTACGAAAGTTTTCACAAGGTCTAGCATGATAACTTTATTGCCAAGCCTTCTAGTTATGACGTATTCCCTGAATTTATGACTTGCTGACGGCCCTTGAACTAAGTGTAGTTGTTAATAGCTACTCATCTGAGCCATAGTGTTAACGATGGCTATCCTCAGGTATCTCTTCTTTAGCTGCACAGTAACGACCTAATTTAACGGGTGTTTTTGGTTATTTAGATGAGAACAAAGTTGTGTATCATGAAAGATGAGGCTAGGACCAGTCGGAGTATGAGTTGGAGAGTTAATTTCACACTAATAGACAGTCCGAATATGGCGACGAAAATCTTGGAAAATGTATGCCATCAAAACACAAGCGTATAACGCCAAGAGAACTTTCATATTATTGACTGCTTGATTCCAACTTTTTGTAAACTATGTTTGTAATATTCTGACCGTTGTCGTTAATTAGATATTAAAACTCAGAATTCTACCAGATACGTGTGTTTAGTAATTACGTGATTTAATTCCTGCAATCCCTTCCTATCATTAGACAATAGAAGGCCGATGGTCCATAGTTATAGACTTTCTTATACATATAACATACGTTATAGAACTTCTTCGTATCCGGAAACGATACACTTCCTTTCTCAAGCGTACAACAGAGAATTGAAATAATTTAGGTACTCGCAACTGTTTCCTCCGAATTACAATTTGGGCGACTTCAAGTAAATAATGAGTAGGCTGTTACTGAGATAATGCGTTCAACATGTATTACATCATTTAGACCTCATAAAGGTAGGAATGACAGTCAAGCTCTATAGAGTCGAAATAAAAAAAAATCCTGTACGTAATATTTATAGGGAACTTTCTTCCATCTGGAATTCAAGCATGGACTTTAAGCAACTATATAAAAAGCGACCTACATCATTCTACAAGTAATATTTATGTTGGTAGTATCGACAGAAATGTCGTTTTCAAATCCGGTCTCAGCTCTTTGATAAAAATAAGTTAATCCAAGCTTAACCCTTGCTCCAGTGGTATTTTAACCGCGGATGAAATCGAAAGTTGTAAACTTCCATGTCAATATAAGTACTGTACTCAACAGATTAACACAGTATTGATCTGGTGCCTAAAAACTATATAAATCCATAAGCAGTTTTTTTTGTAAAGAGAGTGAACATTTAATCTCTTAGATTGTCAAAATTTTTTGCTTGGATATATTCATTGTTTACAAATGTTACTTCATTCTGCATTCTCTAGATGAATTGTCACCATTGTTATGCTTACTAAATACCTAAAAAATACTTAAAAAAACGATGTTTTTCTCTCATATTTAAATCCATTACATTGGAACATAAATTATATTGGATTGCCAGAATATTATAACTATAAAAAACTTTCAAAAGATTACTTAAATCATTATTGATATGAAAATGCATAAATTTAATGAACAATATTTAATAAAGGTCAATTTCCATATAAATAAAACAATGAATTATCCTTATCCATATATTTTTCAAGCTATCGAGCTAGCATTTGATGCAATACGGGGCCACAGATCAGCGCATTCCTTGGCCACGGGGCCTGTGATCGCCGAGCCTTTCATTTCCCCCTTGTTGTTGACGATGACACCCGCATTGTCCTCGAAATATATAAACACCCCGTCCCTCCTTCTGAAAGGTTTCCGCTGACGAATAACCACCGCTGGCATTACCTAAAACAAATAGACCATTTATAGTATATAATTCTACTAAAAAACTACCAAGTCTTGGTAATACTACTATTTTAGATACTAGTATATGGTTAACTAGATTTTACTTGTACATATAAAAATCAATCTACAAAAAAATCTTCTAAAACTATATGTATAGCATAAAAATTACTGTAAAGACAAGAGAAAGCTATTTTGTTTTTTTTTGTAATCGCTCAGTCAGCCAAGGCATAACAACACAATGTTTGTTACAATTCAGACAAAAAATATGCGAAACCGTGGCAAATCATCATAGCAAATACATCATTATATTGATTCTGTATATATTAACTGAGACGAACCTTTTTTCTTAGTTCAGGTTTACCCTTTTTGACGGTGGCTACAATCATGTCACCTGAACCAGCCGCTGGCAGTCTGTTCAAACGACCCTTGATACCTTGCACGGCAATGACATACAGGTTCTTGGCACCTGAAATAATGTTATAATTAATATATATAAATAACAATTATATACATTTTTAACCTAAATAACCTCATGTGTAGAGCCTTTGTTTATCTTAGGTATTTTTTTGCATTTAGTTTATAAATTAGGTACTCATTTACTATTAATAACTGTATGACATGTTTTCAATTTGAAATCACCAAAAATAAACAAATGCTAAGGTTATGTGCGCGTGTGGATAACTTCAGACACAGCCAAGGAAAAATCATCATGATTCAAGACACATTGAGTCGATATATAATCATCACTAGAATATCCAGGCGCAATAAAGTAAGGTTATGAATATGAAATGTTTGTTACCCGTGTTGTCTGCGCAATTTATGACGGCACCCACTGGGAGACCCAGCGAGATGCGGAACTTCGCTCCCGCGGAACCACCACGTCCTTAAAAAAACATTAAAACACTTTAACATCTTTCACCAAACCGCAACACATGAGAAAAGTTACCGAAAAAGAAAATAAACATGCATTCACTGTTATAACAGCGTTAGGTCTACTTATCACATCGTTAAAATATAATTTTCAAGAAATATAACGAGATTCAAACGGATATTTTATAATTCACGAACCTCTCTTAGACATTTTGTTGTGTCAATTTTTTGAAGAGGAAATTGAAAGAACCTCAATGTGAAGGTAGCGTAACACTGCGACTTGTTTACGTTTAGAAATACATTGACATTTCATAGTAACAACCTGAAGTTAGCTAGAAATAAAATTATGGTTAAAGATATTTTATTTTAATTTAAATTAATTACTTTAGACGGTAGAATAATCGGAAAATATAGTTTTAATATTGATTTTATAATAAACACATAGTATAATACAACGTTTTATTTTCTTTCTAAAATATTTCTGAACGTATGTATACAATGTTTCAGTTTAACTTAAGCCTTTGTTTTTTCCAGTTCAGATATAAAAAAATATATATATTTTTAAATTTCTAAGAAATACTAGTCAATAAATTACATTTAATGAAATAAATTTTTAATAAAATTAATAATAAAACAACTGTTGATGAAACGGAACATTTCGAAAAAGTGTTTGTCATTTACATTGCCGCTTGTCATTCCCATAGTATCAAAAAGAAACATTTTGAATTGAACCAACTGAGATAGTTTTACATTAAAAAGTATATATTTTAAATTAATATGGCGTTTGCTGGTAATTTTATGAATCCGGCGCCATTATGGCATAATGGTCCTTCACCTGGAGCTTTCTATAGCTTCCCAGCTAATACCACATCCATGGGGCCATCTAGAGAGACAGTTTCAGACTTTAAGGCACAGTAAGTTGACTACCGTTTCTTTTTCCACATTTTAACTACATATTTAATATAATTTATCCATGATATCGTGTGTTTAACAGTTCAGCAACTCCGATTACAACCACGACTACTGTGATCGGTCTTAAGTTCGACAAAGGCTGTGTGATTGCCGCTGACACGCTTGGGTCTTACGGGTCCCTGGCCCGTTTTCGAGACTGTCCCCGTGTACTGAAGGTCAATGACTTGATCCTGTTGGGATCTGGCGGTGACTATGCCGATTACCAGTACTTGAAGGATATTATCGAACAGAAAATGTTAGTATTAGTATATGATCAGTATTAAAATACTTTCCTGTATATCCACTATCAAGTAACAATTCTCAGGAATAATTTCATAACATGCATATATGTAATACTAGCTGCACCCTGCGGTGTTACCTACAGATTTCGGGATGTAAAGTAGCCTATGTGTTATTCCTGGACGTCAGCTTCCTGTATACAAAATTTAATCAAAATCGGTTCAGCCGTTTGAGTGTGAAAAAGTAACAAACATACACACACACAAAGTTTCGCAATTATAATATTAGTCGGATAAATTTTTAGTTCACCTAGGATAGAAATTGATTCACATTTGTTACTTTAATATGTACATATAATAACTAAACATCCATATAAAAGAATTAATGATTATTCTGCCTATGTATACAGGGTGACTGGTGAATTACTATCGATACTTGAGGACGTGATATTTGACGATCATATATGACAAAATAAAAATTAATATAACATAAATATTAATAAACTTCTAAGTAAAGTTAACCAAAAGTTATGTAATTAATTACGCATCGTGAGAACACCCTACAGATTAGGTATACACACACACACACACATACGCGTGTGGCGGCGTGGTGTTGTATCAGCACGCCGTCTCACGCGTCCACATTTGGAACACTTGGAACGTGTCAACACTTTATTTATTCATATGGAAATTTTGTCAAAAATTAAGTGCCTATTTTTTTTACATAATTCGAATGAGAATCATGTACCGAGTATTCTCCTTAAATATTGATAGTAATTCACCAGTCACCCTGTATAATTCCATGTTGTAACAATATAATAATTATTACAGTATTGATGAACAATGTATCGGCGATGGTCTCAATTTGAAGCCTAAATCACTGCACTGTTGGTTGACTCGTGTGTTGTACAACAAGCGTAGTAAGATGGACCCATTGTGGAGCAATTATATTGTGGCCGGAATACAGGTATAAATATAATAATAATAACAATAATAATTTATTTCAGACCATATTGTAGATCCATATAGTGTTACAAATTAAACTTAATAAATAAATTGATTAGTAAATTTACAAAAGAAAAGCAATTTTATTTTATTTAATAAATATACACTGAAAGTTTTAATTATTGTAACAGAATACAGTAGGACCCCGATTATCCGGACCTCGGTTATCCGAATTCGCGATTATCCGGACTGCCAATCGCGACGAGTTTATTCTAACACTAGCTGTGCCCGCGACTTCGTTCGCGTGGAATAGTGACTATGAGCTGCATTTTTTTTAAAATATATACTTATTTTTATTTTGGATCATAATCACAGTCATTTTGGGTAGCTAAAAAACCTACTTTACTGTAATGCTTCTCTATATACAATATTAGACGTATGGCCATCGGGGGTGAAAGCATACAGGCTGCTGGGATTGCTAACACGGGACAGAGCCACATACAATTGACACACCCGGTCGAATATTGAACGCAGTTCTTCAGTTCTTTAATTTGACATAACTTTTTTATTTATGAACCGATTGACATGAAACAAACACTAAAGCATAACTGAAGCATACCACAATATATTCGTGAAAACCGAATCCAACTCGGATCAGCCGTTTCTTAGATTAGCGTGAACAGACAAAAAAAAAGTTAATTACATTTTTGGGTTCGACATCGACATAACAATAATCCCTGTTATTTTTTTTATTTTTATTTTCAATGTACAGACAGCACTTTTCTACAATTTTATTATTGTATGTATAGATTAACATGTCAGAACTTGCACAACGCCACGCCACTTATCACACTTATTATGTACAATTTCTTAATAAACGTTGATTTTCGCTCATATGTATTTGTTGTTTTAAATAAACACCTAACATTACATATGTATGGTACAGACTACATATGTACATATGCAAAAAGCCCGTTTTTCTTCATATATTGGATTATCCGGACTTTCACTTATCCGGATGCCTACCGACAACAATTAGTCCGGATAATCGAGGTCCTACTGTAGTTATGTAATATATTTAAGAAAAAAAATTTAACATATGAAATTCATGTATTGATGTCAAAATGTTTATATCTCCATTTTCTTTCTGGCAATTTCCCAGCTTTAGCCAGGGTCTGGTCTCTCTCAAAATGTTTATATATTGAACATTTATTGAAAAAATCTATGTCTCATTACCTTTGTTGAACCAATATCAGTGAAGAAATAGACGTAACTGATTGTGAATATTAAATTTATTAATAACTTATTAAGATTTTCAAATAGTCATCAAGTTATTTATAAGAATATCAGTACAGGAAATCAAATAATTGTATAAAACTATTCTATACTAATTCTGAAATTTTCTGACAGTATATAAATTCAATTATGATTTTGCATAATCATTTTTCTAGGCCTACAAATATTTTACCAGATACACTAATGATAAATATTTAAGAGTTTCGTGAATATTCATTTAAATAAAACCCAGATTTTCAGACTGACAATTCATTTTTTTATTATTTAAAATAGTACATTCAACATTTCTGTTACTTGATCATGTATCAGGTAGTTTTTTAAATAATAAGCAACACATCACTGAAATTCTTGGTTTTATTTACCAGATACACTATCAACATCAACCAATTCTTTTGTTAATACAAAGAATCTTCAAAAAAATCACTTTTAGTACTCATGACATGTGATTTTTGGGAGTCATATGTACTTTCTGAGAGAATTTAGACATCACTGACATACGGTGAAGGAAAACATCGTGAGGAAACCTGAACTTATAGTTTCACAATTATAAGTTTGAAATCACCAACCCGTCTTGAGCAAGCTTGGTGATTAATGCTCAAACCTTCTCCATGTGAGAAAGAGGCCTTGCTCAGCAGTGGGCTTCTGATAGGCTGATAGGCACTCATTACATTATTATTTTGTAATTTGTCAGGACGGAGAACCATTCCTCGGAGCGGTAGATAAGCTCGGAACTGCTTATGAAGATGCAGCCATCGCTACCGGCCTCGGAGCATACATGGCAACACCAT
Source organism: Danaus chrysippus (assembly GCA_916720795.1). Classification (NCBI taxonomy): domain Eukaryota; kingdom Metazoa; phylum Arthropoda; class Insecta; order Lepidoptera; family Nymphalidae; genus Danaus; species Danaus chrysippus. The sequence continues at coordinate 2,218,292 of CAKASE010000070.1, forward strand.
TACTGAGAGATGCTGTTGATAAAGGACCTATTGATGAAGAAACTGCTAAGTATGTTCGGAACTTATTATATGAATTGTCCTGTCATTGCATATAAATATATTTCAGAGCGGTCTTAAGCACAATTATTATTACACTAATATCTCTTATTAATTATTACATATACAGTCGACTCTCGTTAATTCGAAAATCGACGGATTCTTAAAATATTTTGAGCTATCCAATGTTTGAAATATCGAATGGTTCGAAATTTGTGAGAGAAAAAAAAAACTTCAAATTACTAAGTACATATTGACTAAAGTATTGAATAATAATTAATTACAGTAGAACTCCAATTATCCGAATTGATGGGGACCGGGACCCATTCGGATAATCAAATATTCGGTTAAACGGAGTTTTTTTTTTAAATTGCCATTGGAGAGAAAAAGAGTTACGTTTTGATATTGCACTATTCTTTTCTTGAATTAAATGAAAGAAACATGATATTTTCACATGTTTTAAATATAAATAAATTGTACTTATGTACAAGTTTAGAAATAAAAATCATTGTTTTTTAAACATCTCCCTCAATGTAAGCTGTTTTGCGGTCTTCAACCGTTTTCGGCCAACCAGGTCACGCATTTTTTTTCTGAAAGTGATTCGGATAATCGGCGATTCGGATAGTCGGAGTTCGGATAATTGGAGTTCTACTGTATTTATTAACTACTATTATATATATGCTATATGTACATTCACGTTCATTCATATAAATACATAAAACTATTCATTATATGAATAAAGTAATGTTTTGAAAGAACTCTGTTATGCTCAATAACTGTTTAAAGAGAAAATTGCCTGAAATGTTATTTCATCAACTTCATTTTGTAGATAGAAGCTTTGTAAGGTATCAAATGGGGAACTTACACCAGAGGTGTAAGGTTTAAAGGATTGATCAATATTGAACTTGCCGTCAAATTTACTTACATTATAATCATTCAACCTCTTTTTCTCTGCAACTTTGAATTGTCGAGTGTTGGACGACGATGAGTTTGAATTAACGCGTCTGCTTATTATATAGCAATGAATTTTTGGTTCGAATTATCAAGTGCATGAAAATGTATTGACTTAGTTCGAAATATAAAGATTTTGAAGGGAACTCGTGATGACTATGAATTATAGAGAGGTTCGAATTATCGCAGGTTGGAATTAACGAGAGTCGACTATATAAGCATAAAAATAAAGTTTTACTGTGTTTGTAATTTCTTACTACAACTTTTCCATGCAAAGTTGGTAAGCTATATAATATAATATAGTCATATTGGGCCTTCTTATTATATTTTAAGATGTTATTAATGTAAGTGAAACTCACCGTTCATATTCTCACTTAAAAACAAACCAATATTGGATATGTTGCATAGTAGATTAATAAATTATTACATATATATTTCTATCGCCAGTCACCATGCAAACTTAGCACTGTAATCACAATAATCCTACTAACATTATAATTGCTCAAGTTTGTGAGTGTGTGTGTATGTTTGTTATTTCTTCACGCTCAAACGGCTGAATCGATTTTGATAAAATTTTGTATACAGGAAGCTGACGTCCAGGACTAACATATAGGCTACTTTACATTCCGGAAATCCGCTGGTAACACCGCGGGGCGCAGCTAGTTAAAATATAATATTACAATACATACACTAAATTGCCTTTTAATTACACAAACTCCAAGACAATCAGTCAAAATAATAATTGTTTTTTTTTCCAGGAATGTAGTCCAAAAATGCATGGAAGTGTTGTTCTATCGTGATGCAAGATCATTCCCTCGTTACCAACTCGGAGTTGTGAATACCAATGGAGTGACTGTCTCGGAGACCATCGAACTCAAACATGATTGGACCCTGGCCCACATGATACATATGAAGTGATTTATAATATAAATATATGATGATTTATTATTGTTTTATTTTTATTTATTTAATTTTTATATATATATATATGGAACCATTTCAATGGTGGAATAGTGGTTAAAAAGCCAGCCTCTCATGCATGAGGGTGCGGGTTCGATCCTGGCAAATATGAAATACCAATGTGATTTTCCGAGTCATGTGTACTTTCTGAGAGTATTTAGACATCACTGATTATTGCATTCCCAAAGAGGGTTGATGTCAGGGAGGCCGGTTGTAAAAACAATTAGCCAAAACTCTATACAGCATGTAAGGCAGACCCTGGCTAAAGCTGGGAAATTGCCAGGTAGAACCTTTTGCTTTCATAAATATATTTTTTATTTTCTGTGTTATAACATAAAGGAAAGCAAAAACTAAAAAACACTTGGAATACAAGCACAAAAAGTAATATGCATTTGCATGGTCAGCATAAAAGTACATTAATTTTAAATTCAAATGTTATATTGGCAGAATACTTGTCAACCTTGATTGAGTTCATGATTCATGCTAGAAAAACTTTAGTAGGGTTAAAATTAGTTAGTATGACCAAATTTGAATGGTCCCTGCACTAAATACAAATGAATATACTGTATATTAACAACAATTAATTATTTAACGGGCATATACAAGCAAGTATTGTAATTAAAAGTAGTACCTAAAAAGTGTATTATCTTTAATAAATAAGGAATTTAATCCCATGCTAGTATATAATATATGTATTTCGAAATTATTCATATTTAATAAAAAACATTGCTAAGCTTTCATCCAATAGATGGCGCCACACAGAAGTGGAAGCGATCTCTAGTGTAGTCATTGGTTATATTATTCCACTAGATGTCAGTTTTCATAAAATATTGAAGTAGTTCTGAATCACGCTAACGATGTTTTTAAGGTTCGTGACTATATATAAAAAATTGAAACCATCACAAGTGTACTCGCTTCGGCAGTACATATACTAAAATTGGAACGATACAGAGAAGATTAGCATGGCCCCTGCGCAAGGATGACACGCAAAATCGTGAAGCGTTCCACATTTTTTTGACAAATTCACATTTTACAATTTATGGTTGCCTTTTAAGTTTTATATTGAATTGATATATTATTTACATGTGTATTGAGATTTTTAACTTTTAGTTTAGATCACACGGTGGAGATCGCTCTGAAGGTGTTTGGTAAAGCATTTTTAATGTTTTTATTATTAAGTTTATATTTTTTGAGAATAAAAATTAATACTCTTATTATTTTTACAACTGTTATATAGAGTCCTACAGTGATTGTAATATGAAACCCGATTTACTATTCGATATATCAGAGTAGGATCGCAATTATTAGTACCTAAAAATAAAATTGATAAAAAATGTTTTTATATTTAATTTTTGAGCTATGAGGTAGGTACATCCCAAAATTTTGTTGTAGCCGTATATTATTTCTCGTTTCGGTAACCTAGTTCTTTGCTCATGACTTATTATTTAATGTCACATTACTGAATCGGTGGCCAGATAAGGAACTACTGTTTGTAATCGTCTGTTATAAGGGGCCATCCATAAAATACGTCACACTAATTTCATGAGTTTTTGAGCCCTCCCCCGTCCTTGTCACAGGTGGTCACATTTCTGAGACCCCCCCTCCCTAGTGTGACGTCACATGTTTTGCAATTTAACATCGAAAAATTATTAAATTAAAACAGCAGTTCCGAAATTAGTTTTATTTCCATTTAAAATAAGTACTTTTTTAAGAAATCAACATAGTATCAAATATTTTAAATAATAAATAAACTAATGAATATATACAGGGTGACTGATGAATTACTATCGATGCTTGAGGACGTGATATTTGACGATCATATATGACAAAATAGAAATTAATATAACATAAATATTAATAAACTTCTAAGTAAAGTTAACCAAAAGTTAGTAATTAATTACGCATCGTGTGAACACCCTACAGGTAGGTATACACACACACACACACACACACACACACACACACACACACACACACACACACACACACACACACACACGCGCGCGCGTTGGCGGCGTGGTGTTGTATCAGCACGCCGCCGCACGCGTCCACACTTGGAACACTTGGAACGTGTCCTCACTTTATTTATTTATACGGAAATTTAGTCAAAAATTAAGTACCTTTTTTTTACATAATTCGAATAAGAATCATGTACCGAGTATTCTCCTTAAATATTGATAGTAATTCACCAGTCACCCTGTATAAATAAGTATATGTGATAACGCGCTCAGTTTTAAAGATTTTAATTAATATTTCAAATTACGCGATTAGTAGCTCTAGATTTTGAAATGTGATGTCACGAAACTTAGGACCCCTCCCACCCCTTGTCACACCATGTCACACTTTGTCGACCCCCTCCCACCCCCTTTACGTGTGACGTACTTTATGGATGGCCCCTAAATAGCTTTTGTACGTATTTTAATATAGTTTTTATGAGACTTTTCATCCTTCTATAAGAGGTTTCGTACTAAAACTTCAGTAAATATCTCAAGTAAACTAACAAGCAAAATACTGTAAGAAATAATATTATTTATTTTGAGGAAACTTCAGCGTTGCGGGGAGAAACCTGTGCTCTAAGTTATCCTCTCATTAAGTCAGGTTTTTGTATTACAGAAACACTTATAAACCGTTTCATATAGATCAAAGTTTATTGACTATGACCCAGGGGTGTCCACGAAGACTTAGGTTAGGGTAAGTAGAATATATAAAATAAAAACAATTTTTGTCATAATTTCGACCTCTAAAACATTAATAATGTTTTAAAGCCACGAAAGTACTTTTAAACGATTACGATCTGTACACCGCTTTATGAAAATAATTTAAATCGGAATATCCAATAGCCAATGGCGATTCAAAAAATTTTATTATCACTGTTTGAAAATAACAAACAAGGAAAACAAAATAACTTATTTGTAGTACTCTACCTGCTAGCTAATTAAAGCTATCATAATACATAGTTTTGTAATGAAACGAGTAACGTTACCGTTTTATTACTGTTTTTAGGTAAATCTAGACTGGACTCACACCTCTCCTTTGTACATATTACCTACATATTTTAATTGTATCATCAATGTAGTCCTAACTAATTTCATTAAACACACATCATCAGTACAGAGCTGAAAGCCGTAATTCAATTATTTGTTAACATATTCACTAATTGGCTAATGAAAACTAATTCACTTGCACTTAGTAAGACAATTATAACAAAATGGCAAAAAAGTATTTGAACATTATACCGAAAAAGTAAATAGTCCCTTTTCATTTGACTTTTATCAGTTTCTACGACTTTTAAATCGAGTAGGGTTAAGGAAGCAGTGCCTCCCGAATAGTAACACATGCATAGTTTTTGCACAAACCCATGCAAATGATTCGAGCATACTACACGAGATTTGTAGATCGTCCTTGTGATTATTTGTATGGAAAATATGCACAGAGCAGTTGTGTTTACGGTCGCTCTGGCTGGAAGCGGAACTAGCCGACAAACAACTCTTAAATCAAATGACATATTACATTTATTTTCATTAATAAATAAAACAATGTAGGTTTAGTTGTTGTACTGGTAACATAAAGAGTGCTTATTGGCATGTATGATGTTCACTCTACTCCCATTTTTTTATGAATCTTTGTTTTTAATAGGTATATGGTTGATATTAATTTTAAATGGTGTGTACCGTTATGTACTTAAGACACTTCTTGCAATTTACCTACACACTTACACACACACACACACACACACACAGACACACACAGACAGACACGCGCGTACACACACCCTCCAGCTGCCAGTACTCAAGAATATCAAAGGGTTATATTCATAATAAGTATGTATGTATGTGTGTCATAAGAGTCAACGATAATTTTCAAAATGTAATAATATTTGGATTGACAATGACACTAGCACGCAGTCCCCCACGGGCACGCAGTGTATAATTTTTCATTATTTATCGCTATTTGGGTCTCCGAAGTCCGAGTATCATGTTCACCGTGTACAAAAGTAATCTCCTACCTTTATGAACATTGGTCGGATTAGTTTACAATACGAACATGTTTAAAACTAAACACCAGGCGGCGCTTTTACAAGAAGCTGTGACGCCATCTAGTGTCGATATCATAGATACTGACTGATGTTCTGAATCACGCTAACGATGTTTTTAAGGTTCGTGACTATATATACCAAATTGAAAGTACGTCAAGTGTACTCGCTTCGGCAGTACATATACTAAAATTGGAACGATACAGAGAAGATTAGCATGGCCCCTGCGCAAGGATGACACGCAAAATCGTGAAGCGTTCCACAGTTTTTTGACAAATTCACATTTTCCCATCCATTGTTACTTCTTATTGCCTAGAAATAATATTGTTATTAAATATATTTATATTTAATTTTTGAGCTATGAGGTTCATCCCAAAATTTTATTATAGCCGTATATTATTTCTCGTTTCGGTAACCTTTTCTTATGCTAATGACTTATTATTTAATGTCACATAAATCGATGGCCAGATAAGGAACTACTGTTTGTAATCGTCTGTTACAAATAGCTTTTGTACGTATTTTAATATAGTTTTTATGAGACATTGCATCCTTCTATAAGAGGTTTCGTGCTAAAACTTCAGTAAATATCTCAAGTAAACTATAACAAAGAAAAAACTGTAAGTAATAATATTATTTATTTTAAGGAAACTTCAGGGTTGCGGGGAGAAACCTGTGCTCTAAGTTATCCTCTCATTAAGTCAAGTTTTTGTATTACAGAAACACTTGTAAACCGTTTCATATAGATCAAAGTTTATGGACTACGACCCAGGGGTGTGCACGAAGATTTAGATTAGGGTAAGTAGAATATATAAAATAAAATCAATTTTTTTCATAATTTCTGCTTCTAAAACATTAATAATATTCGCACTTAACATTACAGCAGTCCTATCAGAACTAACATCTATATGTTTTATAAATCTATCAACTACCTGAAAGCCACGAAATTACTTTTAAACGATTTTGTTCTGTTCATCACCGCTTTATGAAAATTATTTAAATCGGAATATCCAATAAGCAATAGCGATTCAAACATTCTGATTATCACTGTTTGAAAATAACAAACAAGGAAAACAAAATAACTTATTTGTAGGTACTCCACCTGCTAACTAATTAAAGCTATCATAATAGTTTTGTAATGAAACGAGTAATGTAACCGTTTTATTACTGTTTTTAAGTAAATCTAAACTGGACACACACCTCTCCTTTGTAATTATATATTTTAATTGTATCTTCAATGTAGTCCTAACTAATTTCGTTAGACACACATCATCAGTACAGAGCTGACAGCCGTAATTCTATAAATTCTATTATTTTTTAACATATTCACTAATTGACTAATTAAAACTCATTCACTTGAGCTTAGGAGGACAATTACAATAAAATGGTGAAAAAAATATTTGAACGTATACCGAAAAATTAAATAGTCCCTTTTTATTTAACATTTAACTCAGTTTCTACGACTTTTAAAAGTAGTAGGGTTAAGGAAGCAGAGCCTCTCAAACACTTACACATGCAAATGATTCGAGCATGCAACACGAGATTTGTAGATCGTCCTTGAGATTTATTATTTGTATGGAAAATATGCACAGAGTAGTTGTGTTTACGGTCGCTCTGGCTGGAAACGGCGCTAGCCGACAAACAACTCGTAAATCAAATGACATATTACATTTATTTTCATTAATAAATAAAACAATGTAGGTTTAGTTGTTGTACTGGTAACATAAAGAGTGCTTATTGGCATCTATGATGTTCACTCTACTCCCATTTTTTTATGAATCTTTGTTTTTAATAGGTATATGGTTGATATTAATTTTAAATGGTGTTAACCGTTATGTACTTAAGAGACTTCTTGCAATTTACCTACACACACACACACGCACACTCTCTAGCTTCTAGTACTCAAGAATATCAAACAGTTATATTCATAATATGTATGTGTGTGTGTCATAAGAGTCAAAGATAATTTTCAAAATTTAATAATATTTGGATTGACAATGACACTACAACACAGTCCCCCACTGGCACAAACAGGATATTTTTTCATTATTTATCGCTTTTTGTCTCCGAAGCAGTGCCGTAACTAGGGCGGTGCCAGCAGTGCCCAGGCACAGGGCGCAGACCCTGGAGGGGCGCAGAAATGACCAGACTAGTATCTAGTTTTATCTCATGCGTGGTAGGTATATACTTTGTTATTTTGGTAAACCACAAATAGATAGATTTATTTGCATGCACATTTGTCCATTTTATTTTTAGAGCCTGGTTAGAGCATTTTTCAGGGGCGCAGTTTTGGAAGCTCGCACCGGGTGCATAAAAGCCTAGTTACAACACTGCTCCGAAGTCCGAGTAGCATATTCACCGTGTACAAAAGTAATCTCCTACCTTTATGAACATTGGGCGGATTAGTTTACAATACGAACATGTTTAAACTGAACACCAGGCGGCGCTTTTACAAGAAGCTGTGACGCCATCTAGTGTCGATATCATAGATACTGACTGATGTTCTGAATCACGCTAACGATGTTTTTAAGGTTCGTGACTATATATACAAAATTGAAACCACTACAAGTGTACTCGCTTCGGCAGTACATATACTAAAATTGGAACGATACAGAGAAGATTAGCATGGCCCCTGCGCAAGGATGACACGCAAAATCGTGAAGCGTTCCACATTTTTTTGACAAATTCACATTTTCCAATCTATTGTTATCTTTTATATTGAATTGATATATTATTATGTACATGTGTATTATGATTTTTAACTTTTAGTTTAGATCACACGGTGGAGATTTCTCTGAAGGATTTTTAATGTTTTTATTATTAAGTTTATATTTTTTGAGAATAACAATTAATATTTAATACTCTTATTATTTTTACAACTGTTATATAGAGTCCTACAGTGATTGTAATATGTAATCCGATTTACTATTCGATATATCAGAGTATGAATCGCAATTATTAGTGCCTAGAAATAAAACTGATAATAAATATTTTTATATTTCATTTTTGAGCTATGAGGTTCATCCCAAAATTTTGTTATAGCTGAATATTAGTTCTCGTTTCGGTAACCTAGTGTTTTGCTCATGACTTATTATTTAATGTCACATTACTGAATCGGTGGCCAGATAAGGGACTACATAGCTTTTGTACGTATTTTAGTATAGTTTTTATGAGACATTTCATCCTTCTATAAGAGGTTTCGTGCTAAAAATTCAGTAAATATCTCAAGTAAACTGTAACAAGCAACATACTGTAAGAAATAATATTATTTATTCTAATGAAACTTCAGGGTTGCGGGGAGAAACCTGTGCTCTAAGTTATCCTCTCATTAAGTCAGGTTTTTGTATTACAGAAACACTTGTAAACCGTTTCATATAGATCAAAGTTTATGGACTACGACCCAGGGGTGTCCACGAAGATTTAGGTTAGGGTAAGTATAATGTATAAAATAAAAACAATTTTTGTCATAATTTCTGCCTCTAAAACATTAGATAATAATGTTCGCACTTAACCTTACAACAGTCCTATCAGAACTAACATCTATATATTTTATGAATCTATCAACCTCAGAGCCACGAAAGTACTTTTAAACGATAACGATCTGTTCATCACCGCTTTATGAAAGTTATTTAAATCGGAATATCGAGTAGTGACCCAAACATTCTTAATATCACTAGGTATTTGAAAACAACAGACAAGGAAAACAAAATAACTTATTTGCTAGCTAGCTAGCTTATAAAAACTATCATAATACTTTTTATTAAAACGAGTAACATTACTCTGTTTTCAGTTTAATCTTAAATGGACACACACCCTTTGTAATTTCATATTTTAATTGTATCATCAAACGACAACATTGAAAACGTAGTCCTAATTAATTTCGTTAAACACACATCACCAGTACAGAGCTGGACATTCAATTATTTGTTAACATATTCACTAATTGGTTAATTAAAACTTATTCCCTTGCGCTTAGGAGGACAATTACAATAAAATGGCGAAAAAAATATTTGAACATATACCGAAAAATTAAATTGTCCCTTTTTATTTGATATTTAACTCAGTTTCTAGTTTCTTCTACTTTTAAAACGAGTAGGGTTAAGGAAGCAGTGCCTCTCGAACACTAACACATGCATAGTTTTTGCACACACACATGCAAATGATTCGAGCATGCAACACGAGATTTGTAGATCGTCCTTGTGATTATTTGTATGGAAAGTGCGCACAGAGTAGTTGTGTATAGGGTTCCTCTGGCTGAGAAGCAGGGCCGTTTTATCCATTAGGCATTATAGGCAACTGCCTAGGGGCCCTGCCACGTTCAGGGGCCCCTGTGCTACAGGGAAAAGAATGGGCAATGTTTCTTAAACAGTAAAAAATTAATTTGAAAATTTGCTCTGTACATTACATCGACGCTATTTTAGTACATTTCGGAACGCATTCCTTATTAGATATTATTATTATGATTATTATTATAGTTTAAAAGTTTATAACGCAGTAATATAATTGCAAACAATTTTAATTTAAAAAATTAATTAAAACCTGTCTTCGTTTAACGACGTCTCAAAACCGTTTAAATTCATTGGCTATAATGGCAATTGAAAATGACGTGTTGGAGAAGATTACCTTTCAGGATATCTTGAACGATTTTGTATCAAAAAAAGTTAGAAGAGTTAATATTTAAGCTATGTATGTTTTTCTTTAAATGCATAAATAAACATTCTGTTCATTTGATTCAACATTTTTATTGAATAATATGATGATATACTATGATGATATATTTTTAAGGCGGTAGAGCCTAGCTGTGGTCTAGTTACTACAGCTCGAACATGGGCTGGCTCGACCGGGGAAGTACCACCCTCTCACAGAAGATCGGGGTGAAGTAGCCTTAAATGGCTACGTTTCGTCCGATGAGTGAGAGAGCCGGTTGCCCTTTCCTTATTCCCACCCTTTCCTACCTTTCCTTTTTCCCAACCCTCCCTATCCCTAAAAAAAAACAAGGTTGGCAACGCATCCGCAACAAAGATGTTGCGGATGTCCATGGGTGACGGTAACCACCTTCCATCAAGTGGGCCGTCTGCTCGTTTGCCACCTTTAACATAAAAAATATATATATATATTATATATTATAATATAATATATATATATATATATATATATATATATATATATATATATATATATATATATATTATATATATATATATATCTATATAGATATATATATATATATATATATATATATATATATATATACCCAGGTTAGTAAAAAACGGTGTAATTTTGAATTTTGTTGTGTTAACGAAAAAATTAGAAGAGGGTAGGGGGCCCTGGATGAGCATTGCCTAGGGGCCCCGACAGGCATAACCCGGCCCTGCTGAGAAGCGTCACTAGCCGACAAATAACTCGTAAATCAAATAACATATTACATTTATTTTCATTAATAAATAAAACAATGTAGGTTTAGTTGTTGTACTGGTAACATAAAGAGTGCTTATTGGCATCTATGATGTTCACTCTACTCCCATTTTTTTATGAATCTTTGTTTTTAATAGGTATATGGTCGATATTAATTTTAAATGGTGTGTACCGTTATGTACTTATTAAGACACTTCTTGCAATTTACCTATACACTTATACACACGCGCGCACAGACACTCTCTAGCTGCCAGTACTCAAGAATATCGAACAGTTACATTCATAATATGTATGCATGTGTGTCATAAGAGTCAACGATAATTTTCAAAATTTAATAATATTTGGATTGACAATGACATTAGCAAACAGTCCCCCACTGGCACAAACAGGATATTTTTTCATTATTTATCGCTCTTTGGGTCTCCGAAGCAGTGCCGTAACTATGGCGGTGCCAGCAGTGCCCAGGCACAGGGCGCAAACCCTGGAGGGGCGCAGAAATGACCAGACTAGTATCTAGTTTTATACTTTCTAGCTATATACTTTGTTATTTTGGTAAACCACAAATAGATAGATTTATTTGCATGCACATTTGTCCATTTTATTTTTAGAGCCTGGTTAGAGCATTTTTCAGGGGCGCAATTTTGGACGCTCGCACCGGGTGCATAAAAGCCTAGTTACAACACTGCTCCGAAGTCCGAGTAGTATGTTCACCGCGTACAAAAGTAATCTCCGACCTTCATGAACATTGGTCGGATTAGTTTATAATACGAACATGTTTAAACTGAACACCAGGCGGCGCTTTTACAAGGAGCTGTGACGCCATCTAGTGTCGATATCATTGATGCTGACTGATGTTCTGAAACACGCTAACGATGTTTTTAAGGTTCGTGACTATATATACAAAGTTGTGAGCACGACAAGTGTACTCGCTTCGGCAGTACATATACTAAAATTGGAACGATACAGAGAAGATTAGCATGGCCCCTGCGCAAGGATGACACGCAAAATCGTGAAGCGTTCCACATTTTTTTGACAAATTCACATATTACAATCTATTGTTACCTTTCATGTTTAATTGATATACATACATACATATATGTAATGGGATTTTTATTATAAGCAATATATATTTTTGAAAATGTCAATGAATACTGTTCTTATTTTTACATCTGTTATGATCGTTCTTCAGTTTAGGGTCGCATGGTTGTATTATTTCTCGTTTTGGTAATCTTGTTATATTCTAATTACTAGTAATATAATGTCTAACTACTCGTATCACTTGGACCACTTCCCGCTTCTCACACGTCGCTACAGCGTTCTGTCGTTGGGTGACGTCATGTAATCCTTCATCAGATTCAATCCTCCACTCCAACGAGGTCCTAAGTCGAGGTCCGGCCTCTTAGAGGCACCCTTGAGACGGGCGTATCCCACTTTGGGCCCTTCGTGTCTGAAATAAGTCAGATTGGTCCCATCGGGCCACCCAGCCCTCTCGGTGACGCTGTCAAAGCCATTAGGGCTAACAGGTACAGTCAATTCGTAGCAAAGTTAGATCACTTCCATTTGTTACTAAGTGTTCGATGTTTTTCTAGGTTTAATTCTTTATATAGTTGTCATTAGTATTCAGTGAATCTGGAAGATATATATTAATAGACTAGCTTTTGCCGCAACTCCGTCCGCGTGGAGTAGTGACTTCCGGCAGATTTTTGGTTCTTCCCACATAGTTCCCGTTCTTGCAGGGTTTTCGGAATGGTTGAGTTCCCGTAGAATTTTCAGGATAAAACCTGTTTTTTCTTATTCACAATGAAGTACTCTTAACCAACAATATATTATTTATTTGTTTATTTGAATAAAGATTAATATTATTATATTGATACAACTTAAACAAATTATTTCGACCAAATTAGGTACCATAAAAACGGTTTTTGTGAGTTAATCTTAAAAGATAGACAAATACTGTCGTGGACTGTTTTTTAGATCATTAAAAGAGCTATTATTCTTTTATATATATTTTTTGTGTATCTTGAACCGTTTTCAAGGCGCACGCAACGGAAAGCTTCAAAGATGAAATAATTTCTCCCGTTTTTTACACATTTACCACTATATCTTTGCTCCTATTGGTCGTAGCGTGATGTTATATAGCCTACAGCCTTCCTCGATAACTGGACTATCCAACATAAAAATAATTATTCAATTCGAACCAGTAGTTTCGGAGATTAGCGCTTTCAAACAAACAAACAAACAAACAAACTCTTCAGCTTTATAATATTAGTATAGATTTAGGTGCTGTTTGTCATAATGAGGAAATCCGCTTAAGTCTATTATTAAGACCGTTTCTTTTATCGATCTTATTCACCTGCTAGCCATCAATTATTTGATTTAGATTGATATGTATTTCATTTTGGCATTTATTAACTTTTTTTGTAATTCTTTTAGATCTGTTTTTGTTGAACGTAATTCAATATTTTTTTTGTATTTTATATTTTCATGAGTATTTTTTCTTCGTTTCGTTTTTGAAGTGGAATAGTAATATTAATAATAACTGCTTATTTTTTAATTTCTTGACGTTTTTGACACCTTGAGCGAAATACAGGGTGACTGGTGAATTACTATCAATATTTAAGGAGCATATTTGGTACATGATTCTCATTCGAATTATGTAAAAAAAATAGGCACTTAATTTTTGACAAAATTTCCGTATAAATAAATAAAGTGTTGACACGTTCCAAATGTTCAAGTGTGGACGCGTGCGGCGACGTGCTGATACAACACTACGTCACGACACGCGTATGTGTGAGTGTCAGTGTATACCTAATCTGTAGGGTGTTGACACGATGCGTAATTAATTACACAACTTTTGGTTAACTTTACTTAGAAGTTTATTAATATTTATGTTATATTAATTTTTAATTTGTCATATATGATCGTCAAATATCACGTCCTCAAATATCGATAGTAATTCACCAGTCACCCTGTATAAGTACTCTAATAATAAAAATTTAAAAGATTTACTTTGAGATATTGCTTGTATGATTATATAAGATTTATAGCTTTTTGTTTTTTAAGAGGTCAAACTTTTTTGAGATAAAGACTTAGACTTTCCACGGTTTTCTATCCCTACTAATATTATAAATGCGAAAGTAACTCTGTCTGTCTGTTACGCTTTCACGCCTAAACCACTGAACTGATTTTAATGAAATTTGGTACACATATAGAGAAAGAACATAGGATAGTTTTTATCCCAGACTTTTGAAAGGTTCTCTTGGAAACGCGATATTACCGAACTCTACGCGGGCGAAGCTGCGGTTGGAAAGCTAGTTATAAATAATAATATGTAGATATTATAGTAACATAGGAATTATAGATTTTTTAAGTAGTTTTTTTCACAGAATAGTTCCAATTAACTTAAATGTTATGAATTACATTAGCAGTGAGTTCATAGCTGGGTGATGTTACATGTAATAGATGATAATTTGGTCAGTGTATGTGTGTCAGCGTTACCGTTACTCGCGAACGTGTGAAAGTATTCACGCGCTGAGTCTATGTGTTTAGGATCTCTGTAGTAGCTAGTGTCCTTTACATTATATGACTTGTAATATACAGACACTACATTTATTAGAGAACCTACAATATAAACTAGAGGAAGAAGATTATATTTTAATTCAATTCTATAGTATTGTTTAATGACTTTCGACCAATGACAAAGCTTAAACCGGATCTAGATACTGGCTTATAAAAGAGGGGTGACGTTTTACTCAGAAAAAAAGGGTTTAAAACATTGCCTAGAGATATTAAATTTTTACCTTATTATATGAAATTCTGTATATATTTTGTTAAAACAATTACATATGTATGAAATTGAAGTGTATGTTATGGTTTATACTTCCAATACATAAAAAGAAATGCAAAAAAGATTTTTAATTTATATTATTGTCATTTTATTTTTGGGTGTAATTTTTACTTCGTACGTAATGGATTTTATGTAGGAACTAGGAAGTTATGAAAATTAAAGTCACAAAATAACAAAAAAAAGCATTTAATTAAAGTTAATAATCAGTATCTTCTCGTAATATTAATTAGATTTCGGCATCTGTTATTCATACTCAAAATTAAGTTATCCAAATCGAGCTACGATATAAGGTACCAGGTTCATTCAAGTGTAGGAAAAGATGTTCTCCTGTTATCAAATTTGGAGAAAAATTTACCACAGCTCTTCGTTGTAATATGTCCCATGCGTGTTCAATGGGATTCATCACTAGGGACCCAGCAGGCCAGTCCATAACCTTGATTTGATGATCTGGGGCCGTTCAAGTATTACGTAAGCATATTTATTACAATAATTATTTACCCCCCATCCCCCTTGTCTGCAAAAGTAAGCAAAGCTCTTACCCCCTCCCCCCATGCTTACGTAAACATTTTTAATTACTGCATTGTTTTTTTTTTCATAGAAATCCAGAAAAAATTTCTTCTTCTAGAAGAAGAAGAAGAAATCCAGAAAAAAATTATATTACTATTTTTTTATGGATCTTCTCGATGTGACGGTTAAAAAGTAAATAACTACCGATGACGTAATCATCATCTAGACTCCCCTACCCCCTATGTTATCCAAAATAAGCAAAGCAAAGACGCCCCGCCCCTCCCTAGTGCTTACGTAATACTTGAACGGCCCTTTTTGCAAGAACAGTTGATACCAGCTCAGCCATATGGGCACTCGCATTATCGTGAGTGAGTTGGAATTTCTGACAAATTTGTACCCCGTATGGGATAATCACAGGTTCCAATTTCTCCTTGGGATATTCCAGTGCATTCATGTTCCCTCTTATCCAAATGAGATTAATTCGACCACCGATACGAATACCAGCCCATATCATAATAATGCCGCCTCGATATGAATGGACTTCTTGTGGATGCTGGAAACGGCTTAGAATACTTGCCAATTTGCGAGCCTTTTTGAACGAGAGGCGGGCCTTTAAAGTTTAACCACTAGACTACCATGACTATTTGTAGTAGGGTTTCTTAAATCTATATTAGAATAAAATATAAATGATATCTGGCATAAGCTATTAATTTGGACAATATCAAGACTTATCAATCTACTTACAACTTGTTACATTTTATACTTATTGCTGTGTTTCCAAATCATTAATTCTTACTTATATCTGTTTATAATCTCATCACCACACGACCACATCACCATAAATCCAAGTCATCTTTATTATTCGCCAAATATTCAAACCACACTTCATGTACACACAAGCTCTCACACAACACAAGCTGATTGAAATTCACGTCGCTCAAGTTCGGGTCAAGAAACTAATTATATTAAACAATACATAAAGATACAATCATTACGTTTAACTTGGATTTGTTCTTGAATATATAAAAATTACTCTTGGATCAATTGTATCTTCATTATATTAGATTACACGTATTTATATAAATCTGTAGCTAATAGGAAGTCTGTGTATATACATGAATATAATAAATATTATAGTATGATAGATGAATGATTGTTTTATATAAATGTATGTAGATGCCTGGAGATGAAGTGTTGTATGTATTGTGTGAGAGAAATTGTGAGTATTGTGTATTGAATACTTTAAACACGAATTACATGACGTGTGACTGATTGGAACATTTAATAACAACATGAAAGTTGATTAATTGTAATTAAATTATAGGCTATAAACTTACTTTATAGAAGGCATGTAATTATTTAAGAATATATTTGTATAATATACATGCGTTGTATATAATGATGAGAGAAGTTTTCATTTCATTTAATTACTTAGTCTTTTTGCACAAAGAGTTTCACTTGTAATATCCTGGAAGTATAATATTATGTACTATATTTATTTAATCTGTGAGAAAACAGAATGAAAGTTAAAATTTACATGTATATGAGTAATCATGAGTGAAATTAATTATATTAATTATATTTTATTAACAAATATATCACACTCGTTTTTTTCTGTACACATATCTTATAAAACGAATTAACAAATAAATGATTCATAGAGTGATGTTTGAACTTCATTTTTAACTCACGATTGATGACTGAGCTTATACATTTATTACCAGTAGGGTAACACTCATTCAACTTAAACATATTTATTATTATTTATCATATATAATATATGTATTGAATGAACAAATGTCCGTAATTTCTCTCCCTCGCCTGGTCGCCCTACACGTCTGCTTCTACTATTAGTCATCGAGATAAAAATTCCATTCCCATTTCTGAGTCATTAATTAAAAGTCTTTAAAAATATTACTATGATAAAAAACTCAAAGCAGAGAGTAATATATTATATATTAATTATAAATATATTAGTAATATTCTGTAATAATGAGTAAGCTTTTTGGATACTAAAACATTTTATTATTATTTGTAACAAAATTCATAAACCCGACCTTTCGTTACCTTTACAGTAGACGTGATCAAGGTCTTGTAATCTGCCACCAATCATCGGCACTTATTATGATAATAGCACATTGAATATTGGAACATTTATATTAGGTACCAGTCATTTTTTTCGTTTTTTTTTTACGAGGGGAATCTTTTAAAGACTTCCTGCCGCGGGGGAAACGCGACAGGGGCATGTGGGATTTCCACCCACTAAACCACCTCGGCGTTCTCTGCGCTGTGCGTAGACTAGTGAGCGGGAACGGCAAGCCATACTTCCGCTCACTACGCACGAGTCCCGAAAGGGACTCCGCCATCGGCAGGGGTATCAGTGGCTGACCACACCACCCCTCCGACTCAAGAGCAGTGTGCCGGGAACGCCAAACACGCCGCTCTTCCTCTAGCCTATGTTACCCGGACGCCGGTTCCCCACCGACGGCCGGAGGCTTCCTCACTGGGGAGGCAGGTCGCGAGCATAAGCCCGCTGCCTTCGACCCAGCCTTCGTCGGCGCAGCGGCGCCGAGGAGGGGTCGTCTTCCCTCACTCGTTCAGCAGCCTCCTTCTGCAAGATGACTCTCTCGCTGAAGTCGGCCACCGCCTGCCATGCCCTCTCGCTGCCGACCATGGCCTGGACCACTGCCGGCAACGAAAGGTCTGCGCCAACCACGCGGATGAGTTGGCTCCGCTCAGATATCCACGCTGGACATTCCATCAAGGTGTGGTCAGCGGTGTCTTCCACGCGACTGCAGTGGTGACACGTCGCTGTCGGCTCTCTTCCGACTATGTGGCACAGATACCTCCCAAAGCAACCATGCCCCGAGAGGATCTGCACCAGCCTAGGTACCAGTCATTAGCCGAAAGCAAGGTTACCAAAACGAGGAAGAATACAGCAATAAACAAAATATTTGGGACAACGACATTGCTCAGGAATTAATTATTAAAAATATTTATTATTAATTTTATTTCTAGGCACTAATAATTCCGATCCATACTCTGATAAATCGAAAAGTAAATCGGATTACATATAATAATCACTGTACGACTCAATACTGAAGAACGATGATAACAGTTGTAAGAATATATTAGTTTTAAAAGTTAAAAATAAAATCAATAAAAATCCATTATCACACACCTTCAGAGCGATCTCCACCGTGTGATTTAAAATAGAAGTTAAAAAACATAAGACACTTGTACATATATCAATTAAACATAAAAGGTAACAATAGATTGGAAAATGTGAAATTGTCAAAAAAATGTGGAACGCTTCACGATTTTGCGTGTCATCCTTGCGCAGGGGCCATGCTAATCTTCTCTGTATCGTTCCAATTTTAGTATATGTACTGCCGAAGCGAGTACACTTGTCCTGCTTTCAACTTTGTATATATAGTCACGAACCTTAAAAACATCGTTAGCGTGATTCAGAACTCCTGGTTTTATTGCTTAAAATGAAACTAGATGGCGTTGTAACTTTTTTGGCAATGCGCCATCTAGTCATCAGTTTTAAGTTTATTCCTATTGTAAGCTAATCCGACTAATGTTCATAAAAATCATTACATTTGTTTGTAGCCGTTGTAAAATTTAACTATTTAGTTATTTAGTACACGAAAAGCATTTTCTAAATGGATAAGTACACAAGAAACAGTAACGCGAACGTTGTAAGTTTTTTTTTAATGATATTATTTCCAATATTTTCAGGTTTGACACCACAAATCACAATGGACAATGTTCAATGTCTGAAAGTTATTACTATGATCCGACAATGTCATTACAACAACCTATTACCTATCTAATATACAATTATTGTTTTTTAAGTATATTAATTATTTTTTTTCTTTCTACCAGTTACACTGGTTGAAAAAAGATCGAATTTTTCAACATTTACCGAGTCATTTCGATAGATTTAAGTCTTACCATACACAATATATCGTATTATTCCTAAATGTTTACGTATTAAAATTAAATGTAGTTTTTAAAAAGTAACTGTATAATTACATTTATAAATATTTTTATACAGGATACTTCAATATATTTTTACTCTAATTATATTTTGACGGTTGGTGGATGCAATGAAACCAAAATTATTTGACTTAACTTAATTATAAAGTAAATACAACTAGGGTTCGCCTATGCTGCAAAAGGTTGAATAAATAGTAACAATATTCTAATTAAATTATTAAAAGAAATATAAAAATAAAAGCTTAAAAGAAATATAAAACCAAAAACTGTCTTCACGCGGAACTGTTGAGTCAGACCCGTGTAGAATAGACGAGTTTACCAAGAAGCTAAGGCGTCCTCTGATAACACCGTATAAAGATAATTATATTTTAATTAAACGACTACTTATGACACCGTCACATAACACTCTTTTAGTTATTTATTGAAATAACGATTTATATTTAAAATTAAACAATGTTTATGTATCTTCTGTGAACTATAAATGTTTTTAATTAGGTATACCTTACAATAAGGTATCAGGGATATATCTGTATTAGTGGATATTTATACAACTTTCTCAGTTTAAAATAATCATGGTAAAGTACATAATAACTTTTATATACATACTTAAATTAACTTAAAATTTTTGTTGAGACCATTTAATGGCAGATGTCAAGTAACACTGGTCATAGGGAGAATGATTGATGAATAAGTAATTTTTTGATTATTGATACTTACCTACTTGTAATATATTACTTTTAATATTTATTGAATTAATCAAATATTTTTTTACTACTACATCATGTGTATGAACTTAAGATCAAATTAAATTATATAAGTGTAGTGTGAGTAAGGATTTGTTATTAAACGCAATAGATTTATAGCATTTTCATCATAATTTAGTGCAATAACATTTACTTATACAATTTCGTAAGATATCCTACAAATTATGAATATAACTAGTGGATAGAGTAAATGTGTATAGGTAGTGGTAGGCAGATATGGCTAATGAGTATTAGAAGAAAAACCTAATTACTCATAAGGTCATTTCAACTTGAAGTTTGTCGTTTAAGCCTACGTGATTGGAACTTTATTTTTCTTCGATCTAAAAGGTGCAATACAGAGTGTGATTAGTTACAGCTACTTCAAGGATTTCGTTTCCTTCTGCTGTGGATAAGGGTCTTCAAGGGCATATGACGTGGTCTTTATTATTAATCTCTTCTTGGCTTCAATGAAGTCTGCTATGGCCTATGGGGATGATTCTTGTGATAGTCAGGGGCTTGAGAGTTGGAGAGGTCATTCCCCTTACCAAATAGAGCATGGCTTGTGTTGTAAGAAAGATTCGCAACCTTGGCTTTTGATAGTGGTAACACACAAGGCGCTATGGGTTTAAGGCCTAATGAAAGAACAAAAGTTACTTTCCTATAAGAGTCGTATTTGGTTAAATGGTTAAAAGAAAAAAGGTATGCTGCTTTTAAAGATTTTTATTTAAATATTCACTGAGGTCGAAAAAATCAACCACTTATTACAATTATGGCTTATATTAAAAAAATATATAATAAATGCATTTATTTATTTACAACAAAATTGATTTATTCATTTAAAGGACGGAATATTATATAAAAATAATCAAAAAAATTCGGCATTATCGATAACCTAACTTAATCTAGTTTTTTTTAATTTAAAAAAATAAATATATATTACAAAAAAAAATTAAAATATATTCGCCAAAATATAAACTAAGTAAATTAAATTCGTTGTTTATGTTACTAGTTAAATTTTCCTTACAAAATATTTAATATAAAGTCTATATCTTTTATTATGCATCTAATTTCATGTATCAATTGACATTGATCGTCAAAGATAAATTCAAGATTTACGAAAATATTATTTATAAAGAATAATTTAATTCCATTCTCGTAAATTGGAATATCAGACAAAAATCCTGAGCAAAAAAGTAGAATAGGTCCAAAAATGAGAGAAATAAATTTCACTACACTTCCAATTTAATTAGGGTTCCCTATTAGAACCGTAATATCTGGTTGATCCAATCCCTGAACTCTGATATCCTCGTGTAGACCCCGGGCTGGTTTGGTTCCGCACATCCAATACCCCATGAGATAACACCGCTCAATACGAAACGATCGTCTCGTGCTCTCTGAACTACCATCGGTCCACCGCTGTCGCCTGGTGAATGAGTGAATGAATGAGTGAATGAATGAATGAATGAATGAATGAATGAATGAATGAATGAATGAATGAATGAATGAATGAATGAATGAGACTTAGACTGGCAGGCTTGTTGTGTGTTTGGTGTTCTATAGCATGTATTTTATAGTGTTTTTTATGATGTATGTGCATTTTAATGAGCATGTTTTTTTCGTTTATATTGTTATATAGTATAATCTTGTATGTTATGTGTGGAGTGTATGTCTTGTTGCTATGGCATAGAATTGAAACTATGTAATATTTTCGTATACTATGCTTTTTTTATAATTTTAAACTACATACACTCGAAATTTCAATAACTTTGCAATGACCATTTGCAAACGAGATACAATAAGGCGTAGTAATACGAAAATATCAGTATCATTTAAATATGTGAGTGTAAAATCTCATTATTGTATGACATAGATCAAATATGAAATCTATATTGTCTATGGATATATTATTACGTGAGTCATAGATCTCATAGTGTCATAGATAGAGTATATAGATGATATTGTCTATAGATATTTTATCATACCTTCACAGCTGTCCGAACCTCCCTTTTTCCATCCGGCACATATGAATATGTTTGGTATATGCTCATTATACCCTGCCGCTAGGTACATACTCTCACACGCTGTATTATTGATCACAGGCACCTCGACCTCTTGAAGCACACTCGGTAGAGGACCCTCTGAAAATAAGAGATATAACTATGAAAATATCTCATACTAGTATTTGCTCGTGACTTCGTTCGAATAAATTTTGGGATTAGTCATATATGTATAGATGATCAGGCGATCTCTATTCCCCCTAGAGTCAGTAAATAATCTGGTTATTGGAATATATTAAGTTTTTTTCTTTTTAGATCGAATAGAATTAAATATCCTATGTCCGTCTCCTTGTTCAAAGCTATCTCCACCAATCTTCAGCCACATTCCTACAGCCCTTCTTGAGTTATAAATAGTGAAACTAACACAACTTCCTTTTATATATTGCTAGCTTTCCGTCCATAGCTTCGCTCGCGTGAAATTCGGTTATATCTCGTTTCCAAGAAAACCTTTTAAAAGTATGGGATAAAAACTATCCTATGTTCTTTCTTAAGGTCAACTCTATATCTGTACCAAATTTCATTAAAATCGGTTCAGTGGTTAAGCGTGGAAGTGTATCAGACGGACAGATAGAGTTACTTTCGGATTTATAATATTAGTAGGGATATAGATGATTAAAAAAATCACTGATTCTTTATATATATCTTAGTTTTAATCTAATTTTATGTACGTACCGTCATACAGACGTCCCCATCCCGTGACGTAGGCTGTTCTCCCGACGTAAGTATCATCATCATCAGGCACACACACGGGAAGAATATTCGGTTGGAACGTAACCGGCTCATAGAACCTGACGATGAAATGGTTTCACATGTGTTATGAAGTGGTTCAGAATATAATGGCTATGAAATGGTTTCAGAATGTGGTTTACGATGATTATGAAATGGTTTGTAATGTTGTGGGACTGATTTTAAAATGTGATGTTATGTGGTTTTAGAAATAAATTGAATATATACATAATTATCTATTATATGGTGTTTATAATTATACTAAGTTATCTATAATGTGTAATGAAATGGTTTTAAAATATTCTCTTTGACCAAGACCTCACACCTTAGATAATATGATGTATGAATTGTATCATTTGGTTTTACACACACACGTACACACCCACACATACACACACACGTAAGTATATATAACAAAACTAACCTCAGTAAAGCCAGATCATATTCAAAGGTAGCCGGGTCGAAGTGAGGATGACTGGCGACTATCTGGACTCGCCTCTCAGCGAAGCCGTAAGGCTCATCTTCATTAGCTAGATCATATTCACCTAGACGCACCAGGAGCTCCGATGGAGGTACCCTGAGAAAAAGGAATTGTTGTTATAACTATTTAATCTTCTTCTACCTGGCAATTTCCTGGCTATAGCCTGTCTGCCTTACATGTTGTGAATAGTTTTGGCTAATTGTTTTTACGACTGTCCGCCTGACTGACATCAACCCTCTTTGGGAATGCATTAATCAGTGGTGTCTAAATATTCTTAAAAAGTGCATATGACTCGGATAAATCACGTTGGTACTTTTTCCCGGGCCAGGATCGATATATTACGAATAGTTGTTTGATAAAAAGGGTATCAGATAAAATATTTTTTTATTCATTGTAGTTCTCACTTATAAAGAATATATTCATATATTTTTTTCTATTTGAGGTAAACGTTGTAATTATGTTGCGAACGTTATATCAAATAAGGTCAATGTAATAACTGAGAGTAATTTATCACGTATTTTCCTTGATTAGTATGATAATAATTAGTTTCCTTATTTATGATTATAATTTTTATGAAAAATATTCTGAAATATATATTTTGAGGACTTTAAAATATCAGTTTTATAAGTTGAGACGAAAAAAACTTTTTAAATTTAACTTAGTATATATATATATGAATATAAATGCGATTTAGATAATCAACATTCATCATCCTATCAGACGCCCACTGCTGAGCAAAGGCCTCTTCTCACATGGAGAAGGTTTGAGCATTGATCACCAAGCTTGCTCAAGACGGGTTGGTGATTTCAAACTTATAATTATGAAACTATAAGTCCAGGTTTCCTCACGATGTTTTCCTTCACCGTCTATCAGTGATGTCTAAATACTCTCAGAAAGTACATATGACTTCGAAAAAACACATTGGTACTTGGCAGGATTTAGATAATGCTATACATAAATATTTACGTAGTTATTCAATGTTTAAAACTTCTTACCTGTCAACACAATGAGCGGCTGTGATAGCCCAGTTCTCGTTCAGTAAAGCTGCTCCACACTTATGGAGGTAGGTCGAAGTCCTATACTGTCTCAACGATATCTGCCAGGGCCATTGCCCAAAGCCGGACTTCGCCCCGCCGACGATCCTCGCCTGCGGCCACATGCGCCTACCGCATACTGCCAGCATCAGTAACGTTGAGTTTATAAACATTGTAACCTCCTTGGTGATTGATATAAAACTCTTTTGTCTTTTACGACCAAAGAGTTTTAATGTCTTTGACATGTGTCACACTTGGTTGGGTTTGTATTTGACGCGATGTTTTTAAAACTCGTATCACTTTATTTTTAACTGAATTAATATTTTAAGCTTCTTCGTTGCTATATTTTCTAACTGTTATAACTTGGTCTTTCTTTTTATACATATGTCAATGTGGGCGGGAAATTTCATAAATTACAAACAATTTAAAACACTTGTTATCACTGTACTGGTTTAGTTCTGGCAGCTGATAAAACATCTTGATTTATAAATCAAATTGACTATTCTGTTACTAAACACTTTTTAACACAAACTATGATTTATTGTATTGGCAGAATGACGATATAAAAACTCTTTGGTCCAAATTGCGATAAAAAAAAACTTAATAATTACATACAGTGCTTCCTTACGGTCGGTCGAATACCGTCTGAGAAGTCTTTGTTTGAATCTTATTATATTTTTAATGTTTACATGTGTTTTACTTGTTAGTTCTTTGACCTGTTTAAATACCTATTTAAAAATCCTTAATAAAAGGATGATTTTGATTTAATTTTTTTTTATTGACTGCCAGTAACATTAACTTTTCTATGATCGATTTCATGAAACTAAAACCTTTTTTCACTTCAATCTCATTATTAAAAGACGCAAATTAAAATAAGAACGTCGCATAATCGAATTTATAATAAAAAATTACTTAATTTTTTCTCTATTTGAATTCATTTAATAATTATTTTTAGAATAATTCAGTTGTCATTATGATTAACATTTAGAAGGTTAGAATTTTGTTGCAAAATTATAAAGTTTTTTGTTATCTCTACAAGGAAGGAGTTTAAGGTTATAGAACCTGATGTACAATCATATCTTGAGTTGCCGTGTTTTTGTTTAAATATAATATTAATATGGTACTTAATGAAATAATATTTATTAATTATATATATAAAAAAAATACTATTTTTAATATTTTTTTATGTCGCCTTGTCTGTTGTTGCTAGCCCTATTGGCTTTTACAGAATCATCGGAAGGGAATTTATGATATATTGACAATAAATTAATATGAGAAATTTTCACAATTTTTTTGTATGTAGAATAACTGATTAATAAATATAAAATCATCAATAATGTTATATATCTCTAAATATATATTATTTTCTATACTAACCTTCTTTGTAATTGGACATGTTGTATGATTCTGTGGTCGTTTTAATAGTTGTTGTAGCCTCTGTGGTCGTCACGTTAGCTATAGTGGTAAGAGCTGTTAAAAAAAATATTATACCTATTATAAAAATAGTCGGATTCTAATAAAAATTCCCAATAATAATCAAGGTTTTTTCTAAAATAATATTATATAAAATCTGTATAATTCTGTAGCTCAATTCTCTTATTTAAACTTTAATGTATATCATTCTAAATGACATGAAATTTTTGCTTATCATAAAAAAATGAAAATAAACTAATATGAATAAAACCAATTTATATATAAATAAGTACATATTAATAAAAGAATATATATTATATCAAGCTTACCAGCTAGTGTTGTTGTTGTTGTTTGCGAAGTGACATTTGTTTCTGTTGTTGGCGCCATGCTTGACGTAGGAATTGGCGCTGTAGGGGACAGCGTCACGTTTACAACAAACTCAATTTCTGATGTTGGTGACGCTGTTGTTGAAGTTGATGTTAAAATTGAAGTCGCTTCAGTTACAACTGAAGTTGGTTTTTGTGTTTCAGCTTCTGTTGTTTGTGGTCTAACTGTTGTTGTTGTTTCAGGTTTTGGAGACATCGTTGATATTAAGACCCAACCGTCGGGCGGTGTGATTGGGGACCAATCTGAAATATATACATATATAAAGAATATTTTTACTGTTATATTATATACAAATATGTAAATACATATATAGAGGTAATAAATAGGTTCAAATATACTCGACACTAGTATTGGTCAGTAATCTTTACAATTTAAACTCTATTTATTCAAGTTTTAAAAGATAAGTATATCATATGTGAAGAAAGTTGAAACGATTATTATACATCTATTAATATTGCTCATAAAGGTTCAATAAAAAATAGTTAGCGCATTGACACCTCGACTTTACGCGAAGAATCAATTTCTATCATTCAAAACACATTCATTCTTGCAGACACCATTCATTTAAAAAGACTTACATAGTATACTTATATAATATAGGAGATTTATAATATTTATTATATTATATCTAAATAAATGAATAGCAACAAAAAGGGTTAATAAATAGTTTGTAACAGTACTATTTCAATTGGAACTTAGGCAGACTTTAGCACTGATTGTAATAAAATTAAATCGTATTTTTTAAGTTGAATGTACTGAGATTATTATATTATATTAACAGTTAAATATTTTTTAGTTTATCACGAAAAAACTTCCGAAGATCACGACAAACGTGAAAAGATTTACCGTTTGTTATAACTAAAGATATAAATAGATTGTTATAGAAATACAGATATTTTGTGTATGTTTGTTTGTGTGTGTGTGTGTGTGTGTGTGTGTGTGTGTGTGTGTGTGTGTGTGTGTGTGTGTGTGTGTGTGTTTGTGCGTGTCTAGTTTATCTTAATAGTGAAAACAAAAAACGTCTCTTAATGTGTTATATACGGATTAACAAATACTCTACTATTTAATTGATACGAAATATGTTGCACGCTATTAAATATAGATGTTAAAGGCCCGCCTGTCATGCATGAGGGCGCGGGTTCGATCCTGACAAGTATCAATGTGATTTTTCCGAGTCATATGTACTTTATAAGAGTATTTAGACACCACTGACAGATGAAGGAAAACATCGTGAGGAAACCCGGACTTATAATTTCACAATTATAAGTTTGAAATCACCAACCCGTCTTGAGCAGGCGTGGTGATTAATGCTCAAACCTTCTCCATGTGAGAAGAGGCAGCTCAGCAGTAGGCTCTGATAGGCTGATGACGATATATGAAGTCAAAATATTTAGGTAATTGTTCCATTTTTGCTGCATTATGTGTAAGAATACAGTTTTAAAATCAATAGGTAATCTATTGGGCAAATTTATATGTTATCAAAATCACAAAAAAATTCAACGACTGTATCTTGATAGAAATGGGGTAATCGGAGTGGATACGAATAAATAAGAAATCTGTTTCAATCCGAAATTCTCTATTTATTTTTGAACTTGTTTAAAAAAATTAAAACGTATCGCGGAAACTTAATTAATATGAAAAACATATTTTTTCCATCGTAAGCAGAATTCATTCTTATCAAATTAAGGAAAAGATATATTTTATTGTCTTTTATTTGTCGTTTAACTTAAATTTCGTTGTGGTTTCAATAACACTTAAAGCTAAAATAACGGTATTACTACGAAATCGATAACTTTCTCTTCTTAAGCCATCTATAGCCATTCGGAAGCTTGATGAAAATGTGTACTGATTCAATAATATCAAACTATTATATTTCTACAATAAAAAAGAAAATTATTGTATCAACAACATTCACGTGATTAATGGCTATCTACATATATAAAACCTCCTTTTTTAGTTTTTTTAACAAAGCTTCGTCACCATAGAAAGCGATGACTTCACACTAGCAATACAACTCTCTAAGCCGACTTCGCTTGTGATTCACCTACATACATCATTCGTTATGCAACAAAATATATCTTATGCTTACATCAAATATATTTATATATTACTAGCTTTCCGCTCGCAGCTTAGCCCGCGTGGAGTTCGCTTATATCGCGTTTCCAAGAGAACCATTCAAAAGTCTGGGATGAAAACTATCCTATGTTCTTTCACAAGGTCAACTCTATCTCTGTACCAAATTTAATTAAAATCAGTTCAGTGGTTTAGGCGTCAAAGCGTAACAGACAGACAGAGTTTGTTTCCCATTTATAATATGTATTAGTAGGAATATCTTTGTAATGAATATAAGAATTAGGATAGGTAAAGTAAATCGTAATGGTAGTACATATGTGTATGATAAAAACACTGTTTCTTTGTAGAGAGTAACAAAGTTTTTTTCTAAAATAATACGATTTAAAATCTATATACATAATAATGTAAATATGTATATGTATAAGAATTTAAGTGTAATTTCTAGAAAAATATATTCACACCAACTGTCTGTATCACGAAATAGTTAAAAGAATTATATTAAAATTACAACAATCCTATTTTATACTATAATAAAAAGTAATTACTATACTTGACATCAATTAGATAATTTAATAATCGTAATAAATATATTACTAACTTGTTTTAAGTTATTTATCATACAAATGTCATTAAAATCTTTTAATTAATGACTCAGAAATGGGAATGGAATTTTTATCTCGATGACTAATAGTAGAAGTATACGAGTAGGGCGACCAGGTGAGGTAGAGAAATTACGGACATTTGTTCATTCAATACATATATTATATATGATTAAATAATTATAAATATGTTTAAATTGAATGAGTGTCACCCTACTGATAATAAATGTATAAGCTCAGTCATCAATCGTGAGTTAAAAATGAAGTTCAAACATCACTCTATGAATCACTTATTATTTGTTGATTCGTTTTATAAGAGATATTAAGATGTGTACAGAAAATAACGAGTGTGATATTTCTGTTAATAAATATTAATATTATATAATTTTGACATAAAATTCATTCTGTTTTCTTGCAGATTAAATAAATATAACACATACATAATATACTTCCAGGGCATTTCAATGACAACTCTTTGTACATTTAATCAAATGAAGACAAAAGTTTTCTCATACGTATAATACTATTTTCGTTTTTTATTTTATAATAAAACATTCGCTCACAATTATCATATTCCTTCTAAAAGTCTATACAATTAATTTGTACTATATAATTCAATCACAATTAAATCAACTCTCAAGTTTATTCATGTATATACACAGCCTTTCTATCAGCTACAGATTTATATAAATACGTATAATCTAATATAATAAAGATATAATTAAAACAAGAATTATTTTTATTTATTTAAGAACAAATACAAGTTAAACGAAATGATTTTATCTTTATGTATTGTTTAATATAATTAGTTTCTTGACCCGAACTTGAGCGACGTGAATTTCAATCAGCTTGTGTTGTGTGTGAGCTTGTGTGTACATGAAGTGTGGTTTGAATATTTGGCGAATAATAAATATGTCTTGGATTTATAGTGACGTGGTCGTGTGGTGATGAGATTATAAACAAAAATAAGTAAGAATTAATGATTTGGAAACACAGAAATAAGTATAAAATGTAACAAGTTGTAACTAAATTGATAAATCTTGATATTGTCTAAGTTAGTAGCTTATGCCAGATATCATTTAAGGTGAAAAATATCTTTTTGTGTACTCTCGTAAGTTATAATATATTATATATTCAATCACATATCTGTTAGTATAATATATGAAGCATATTTTTAATAGTCTATTTGATTACATTAATCAAGTTTGTACTCACCGTCGTTGTCAGTAGATGGCGCTTTCGAACTCGCCTCGTTGGTCCAAGTTACAAACGGAGGGTAGTCAGTGGTTGGTTTCGTTGTCACAGGGTTTTCGACTTCAGTGGCTGGTTTTACGGTGTCTTTTTCAATGACATCCTGTGACGTCACCTTTTCTGTGACAACTGTCGTGATACTTTCTGTCGCAGTTTCTTTCTCTTTCTCTTCTGTTGGTTTTGGTTCGAGTTCTGTTGTAATTCTCTCTGTATTTCTTTCTGTTGGTATCTCTGTTACTTCTTCCGTGGCTAAAGTTTCGGGTAAAGTTTCGGTTACGATATTTTCTGTTGTTATAGTGGCGCGTTCTGTTGCTGTTGGGATCGATTCTGTTGTTGTTATGATTGTTGTTGGTGTTATGATTGTTGTTGGTGGGGGAGTTGTGGTTGTAGTAGTAGTAGTAGTTGTAGTTGTAGTAGATGTAGTAGTAGATGCGACTGTTGTTGTTGGTGGTGGTGTTGTTGTAGTTGTGGTCTTTAATGTTGTAGTTTCTGTTGGAGTTATTTTTATTGTTGTTGCTGGGGGCTCTTCTACTTTAGGTGTTGTTGAGTTGATGTATGTAATTACACTAGAGGAAGGCCTTGTAAATGTGGGTCGTGAACTTGTAGATTGAGGTATGATTGTTATATTAAGTCTTGGTGGTGATGGCAGTGGTTTTTTGGTTGAATTACGTTTCGGGGGCTGTCGGTAAGGTGGTTTTCTTGTTGTATTGTATAATGAGATAGGCTTCGTCGGTTTTGGTTTAGGACTTATTGGAGGTCTAGTAAAATTAGTTGGTCTGTATGGTCTAGGTTTATAGGTAGGTTTGATCGGTTTCCTTGTTGGTTTGACTGGTTCGTCTGGTGGTTTAGTGGGTTTGGTTTCTGGAGCTGCGGTTGCTGTGTTAGCAGCAGCGGATACTGTTTGGAATGTTGACAATTTAATGGGAATCTCTGTCACTTCATTTACAGATACTTTCATGGATTGTGTTGTAGCTTCTTTGATAGCTGTTACAGCTTCTGTAGTCTTAATATCACTTGTTATATTATTAACAGATACATTTTCATCAGATTTCGACTCCATTTTGATTGAGCTAGTCGCTTCCAGAACTGTAGTTGGTTTCTTAGTAGTGATATCATCTTGTAATGGCTTGTTCGCGTTTATAATATCAGGTTTTTTACTTATATGGCTATGGATTTTATGATCTATGAGCGGATGAACGAAACTAGCGCCATCTATCGCGTTGTCCTCAATATTATTGGCCGCTATATTTGGTATAGCAGATTTATCTGTCAGCTGGCAGCAGGAACCGAAGTAAAACCTGTCTATACATGTCCCCAAATGAGTTCCGTTTGCTTTAAGACAGTCTATCGCGAACATACACAGTCCCTCTTGGCCAGTTTTTCTTGATATGCATGGTAAATGCCTTATGTTTCTAGCTATTGGCACCGAACCTGAAAAAGAGGAAATGTATTAATAAGATATTAATTAAATGCCAATGTAAAAAGTACAAATTTTATTCCTAGGTTTACTTATTTTTTAAACTGGTCATGAATTTAATGTTTTTATTCAAGAATCTAATAGATAGTAGTGCCATCTGTTTAAAAATACTTGCATTAAATGATGCATGTCTAGAATACACTAGATGGCTTAATAACATTACAAAAAACTAAAAGATTACATACAAGAAACAGGAGATCTTTTTCTTAAAATTTGTAAATTAAGTTGAATAAAATTGGAATTTACCGATAAAAGTTATTTAAAATTTGTTTCTAACAATGAGCAAAGGATTCAACAGAAATTTACATGTGCAACCTGATATGAAACAAAAAGTGACCTCTTCAAATACAATACATTATTTGGAAAAAAACTTTCACATATTAATTATATATATTTTATAATTTGTAGTCATTTGGTGTCTAAAATATATTTATTATCTGTATTAAATGTTTGAAATAAAAATAATTTATTTAAAAAAACAATAACATACGTAATTGAATGTAAAGTTTAAGTAGAAATTCGGACTTGAAATTCGGACTTTAAGACTTTATTAGGACGTCAATACGAAACAAAATAAACGAAAATGTTATTGTCTTTCTTTATTGATTAATTTTGGGTCATAGATTAAATACGTCTACGTATTATTGTAGTTTGTCTTCGAGGAATATAAAATCGTCAAAAAATGCAAGAATATTCAAACGAATGAGACTCGATGTTTGCTTCGTTCAACATACATTAAAAAACAAAAGACAATATAATCTGTATCCAGTATAAATATCAATTATTTATTTTAATCATTCCTAAGATCCAAAACTTTTTAATAATTTATTCCTAAACTGTAATGAAAAATTGATCAATTCTATTAACATGAAAAAACATATTGAAGATTAGTCTAGTTATAGAAGTACATATATTATTCATTCGTATTATTTTATTTTTATAATTTCAATTGTTTATCGTTAACCCAATGCAATATATACTATACCATTTTATTATTTGAGTCATCTTTTCTTATAAATGTATTTTGCCATCAATATTCAATTATTATTTATTATAGCCCCATTTAAAATGTCAGATGTCAAAATAACACCTTGACGTTTTTAAACGGTACTTTTTCGAAGCCAGTTTGTGGTCACAGATTAATAAGTGTGTATGAAAAAGTTATTTATTCGTTCTAATACTTTTTAATTGGAGTTTAGTTAATAAGATTATTTTTTCGTTTAAAATATTAACTCTTGCTTGTAATTTGTAAAGCGAAGATATGTATAGAATAAAAATACTTTCGAAGGTACAAAAAAATATATTTTGACAAGGAGTGACGATGATTACTATAAAATAGATGTAATTAATGCATTGTTTATTTAAAACTGAATGAAATACTAAATATTAATAATTGGATTCTCCCGCCAAAACTAACGAACGCCGTATCAAGTCTAGAACAATTTCTTGTCAGAAAAGACGAAATACATAATTGAACTACAATTCAAATCTATGTCAAAGTCCAAAACTCATCTTGCTACAAGTGACACGACATAAAACATGATTTATCAACAGATTAATAGTAATACGTGAAAGAAAATTCTTTACAAGTATTAGAAATTAATTTAAATGGTACTACGAATGGTAGTAGGGAATGTACTCGTATGTGGGATTTTTGGGAGAGAGTCGAATCAAAGACTTCGTAATTAATTGAAGTAGATTAGAGCTGCTTCTAGTTGTAAAGAGATCGTGACTCCACGAGTTATTTTATCTTTCCCTTCAAAAATACTTCTCAGACAAATAACAAGTTATTATTAAACAGAAATGTAAAAAAATATGTTTGAAAGGTAAGGTAGTACAGCAAATAAAAAAGAATTCACACTTAGTTTGGACATAAAATGTTCAAATATAATGGAGGAGGCAAAATAATAATTAATAAAAATATATACTCTCTGAATCATATTATACTAGTTATTTACCGCGGTATCGGCTGACGATAAATATCAGGCGCCATGGAAATTCAATTATTTAAAAATTTGTGCATTAAGACTTGGTAGAGAGGATAAAAAAATACTATGGTTAGTAATGAAGGAATTATATATGTAGTTCTGCAAAAGACAGTACAATGACCACGAGAGTACATAGTCTAAAAAAATACACAGTTTTTGCTTCTCATACGGTATTTAATCACATTTTTGAAAATATTAGTATTGACAGCTTGTTTATATTGTAATACTGGAAGCTGTTCGTATTTTTTAATCTGTGGATAATTATAATATGGGCATGTGGTAGTGGTTTTTGTGCGAAAAGCCCACAAATTTCTACACATCCATACATCTTAAAGTTAATAGTAATTAATTCAAAATTATGTTTTTATTATTATGGCAATGTTTATTTAAGTAATACGTACTTTTTGCTATTATTATATTTTATACTAATTGTTTTAACCCGAAAGTTCTCCTAAATGAATGAATAGATGTTTTCTTAAATAAAAAAAGAATACTATTGTACTTTTTAAAATCTCTTCAGTGATTTAGCCGTGGGAATTTAAGAAACAGTTATATACTCGACGTTCATAGTATAAATACTAGTATAACTATAGATATATATACCTAATAAATATGTAACATAATAATATGTATAAGAAATTTTAAATGAATGGTAAAATTATTAACAACAAAATATTTATTAGGACAAAAAAGACTAATAGCAAACAAAAAAAAGCAGATTTTTTTGAAAATGTCGGTTTATCTATCACTCTAATATCATTAATTTTCCTTCAAATAAGATCTAAGTATTTATACTATTAAGGTAATAAACTAAATTCTCGGAAGAAGTCGTGGGCAACAACTAGTTAATATGTGAGGAGACAATTTCTCTCGAGTCAAAAGTTTAGTGAAATGTAGGTCAACGACCTCTGACTCAACTTTTTTTGTTATGTAAAGATTTGTTTAACGTTTGACATTTCGGTAAAATGTCTTGCGAAATTCGGATGCGAAATTTGTAATATACCTATATCTTTATTTTTTTATAATAATGCAATTTTTTTTATTTGTTATGCTATGGCTTAATTCGCACTGGAATCGTGTAATAATCTATGTAAATGTTTTTATTTGTTGGACGAATTATAATCTTGAATAAGTGAGGAAACACGAAGGAATATCTTTGACTTTTTGATAGTCTTCAATTAAAAAAAATTAATCATTCAATCCTTCAACTCCTTAGTTTTTATATATACCATTTATTTTAATTTATTATTAAATTTTATGTGATAAGTTTATAGAAACATAAATTAGAATGACATTTGTAACTTAATATTTTATTATCAAACGATACGAGAAAAATAAAAACATGTCGGACGTATGTGTCAAAAGAATGACATTTCGTTACAATTTAATTATTTAGAATATATTTAAAGTATTTTTATTTATATATATGTATTAAAAATATGTAGTATTAATTTAATAATTTATTAATGGTTGTAGTATTTATGTTATATTTAAAAATATATGTAGTGGACTTTAGTCAAGTGACACATTTGACCCAGATGACAGAGGAAGTGAAAGTAGAAAACGTTGTCAGGTTGAAGTAAGTGTTGCCAGGATTTAATTTAACTATAATAACATTTAAATATCATTGACTTAGATAATGTAGAAAATAAATTTAATTCACAAATAATATATTTTCATTACTTTTAATATCAATGTCCAAAAATATATTTATAAGTTATTTAAAAACAAACAAATTAATTTGCAATTATAAATAAAGAAATATTGTAAAATTCTGTTTTTATTATATTCAAATTATTTTATAACTGTCATTGACTTTGAGATATACAAAGGCTAAATAAAGGTGACTTAACATATTTTATCCTTTTTAAAAAACTTGATTTCATACAACTTAATAATCTGTGACATTTATAATGGCTGTACAGCATGTGCTGAATACTTTGACAATAAAAGGCGCCAAACAATAAAAACAAAATGTCTAAATATTTTCACTTTTCTCTTTCACATTCTTCATAAGAATAGATGATTCGTTACACTTTTGATGTAGCAATTTTTAACTAACTTGCACTTTTCTTACATATTTAATACAGATAATAAAACATTTTGGTTCTTTATGTGTAATGATTGTTCCAATATTTGATTTTCAAATATTTTTATGACCAAGTCTCTTTGATATATCAAATATTAAATATAATATAATATTTTTTAAACTCACCTCGTAAATAGTCCAAACTGAGTACAACAGGTCCCGCGCTAACCGCACTAAGATTTATGAACACTTGTAAGAAAACGAATATAAATGTAAAGTTTATACTTAAATTACGTAAATTGTCTACAATATTAACTAGAATAGTTTTATCACTGCTGTTGAGTTCTCTATGCAGGCTGTAAGGCCAGGTATTGAGGGGGGGACCCATGTTGGCTGTTTGATGATTATCTTTGCATTTTTATCTGAAACAAAATTAAAAAAAATATATATTGTTAGTTTTTTTATTGTGTCTTAAGTAAACGTCACATTGACATCTGTTTCGTTTGTTCTGAGCAAAGCTTTATTTCGAGAATTATTTATTGCTTTTAGTCTTAATAAAACGAATATTAATTAATAATTGGCGGCAAGATTTTGCATGATGAATTTTTTTCATTAAGTTTATTAAGGATAATACTTTAATTTAAAAAAATCTGTTATAATGTTAGTATTATTCAAATACTTCATAATTTAGACATTAAAATATAAAACCTTTTTATACAAAGGGATGTCGTGTTAGTTACACTAATTATAAATCAAGAAATGCTGTTAGGATAGTGTTGAAAATTCGTGAAGAAGTAGCTTAGAACCTGGAGAAGGACTTAGGATACTTTTCATCCAATTCGAAAAAAAAATAAGTTGATCAAATCCAAAATCTTCCAATACTGTCTTTAATGAGGAAATGAGTTCATCCGGTCAGCTATACATTTCTAATTCTGAAACTAACGCAGACGAAGTCGCGGGCAAAAACTAGTATATTTTAAATTTACAAACAGTACATACGAAAAACAATCTATATTGAAATTGAATTCATATTAAAATAAATATACGACTGATGACTTGTGATTCTGTTTCAATTTAATGTTTTTTTTAAATCTATACCTGCTACAGTTTTTTGTAGACAGCCATTGAGATGAAGTAAAAAAAAATATCATTTAAATAACAAGTTTCGATTTGTATGGCATTGTTGAAAAATAAATTTTATTATGTCCTATTCACCCCGTTTAAGATTTGATAATTGTGACAGGTTATTTTTTTTATCCTAATCTGCAAAAGGCAAAGAATCAATCCATACAGCCAGAACATAATTATACCTCCTTTTATATTCCAGTAAGTAATTTAATATTTATAAATATAATTTAAATCATGCCAATTATTTATAATAACTGTACTCGTAAGTGATTATTCAATTACCACAATTGTGGTTATGTTGTTATAACGGCTCGCGTGCTTTGTAGAGCGCGGTCGTCCATTACTTATACTTTATAAACTAACAAAAGTTTATACCACAGATTAAAAAAAATTGACAACCAAAGAGGTTGTAAGTTAAAAGTAAAATAAATAATTATTTAATGTAATATATTAAAATTTAATTATATATGTATGTATTTCTATACAAAATATATTACTACCTCTTTTAGAACGCAGTATCTAGTTCCGGTTTAAGCTTTGTCATTGGTCGAAAGTCATTAAACAAAACTATAGAATTGAATTAAAATATAATCTTCTTCCTCTAGTTAATATCGTGGTGTCTCTAATAAATGTAGTGTCCGTATATTACAAGTCATATAATGTAAGGACTCTATCTACTACAGAGATCCTAAACACATAGACTCAGCGCGTGAATACTTTCACACGTTCACGAGTAACGGTAACGCTGACACACATACACCGACCAAATTATCATCTATTACATATAACATCACCCAGCTGTGAACTCACTGCTAATGTAATTCATAACATTTAAGAGAATTGGAACTATTCTATGAAAAACTACTAAAACACTAAAATTCCTATGTTACTATAATATCTACATATTTTTATTTATTATAGACACAGTGGAAGCCCTAAATTTTTATCTTAAAGAAGTTCGACCTTTTAAAAGACAAAAAGCTATGAATGTTCCATAAAAGTAAAACTTTTTTAAGAGAATTGGAACTATTCTATGAAAAAACTAATAAAACACTAGAATTCCTATGTTACTATAATATCTACATATTTTTATTTATTATAGACACAGTGGAAGCCCTAAATCTTTATCTTAAAGAAGTTCGACTTTTTAAAAGACAAAAAGCTATGAATGTTCCATAAAAGTAAAACTTTTTTAAGAGAATTGGAACTATTCTATGAAAAAAACTACCAAAAGACTTAAATTCCTATGCTATTTTAAAGGCAAATATTTTTTTTGTCTTGTTTCGGTCACAGGCAAATACCTGAATCTGTATTCCAAATATAAAGATAACTTAAAGAAAACAATTTTATAAATAAACAGTTATGAATCTCCTTTCTCCTTATATTTAACTATAACGCAAAAAGTGATTTCAACGAAACAATAATTTATAATTCAAACATCTTTTATGTTTACTTTTATTTTATAAATTTAAAAAGAACCAAAATACATTAAATTCACAAAAATAAAAAAAACTATAATTTGACAAACAATTTCGTATTTATTTCCTCTATTTATATAAAATGTTGTCTATGGTATCCAAATGTGTCTAAAGATCTTTTTTGTCTATGTTTAGATTAATTAAATAGAGTCAGGATCGCGGAACTGTTCAAGATTCCTTGGAACTGGTTATTTCTGAGCACCAATTACTTCTATTCTAACGGTATTCTAATACAAGATGTAATATACAATCTTTATAATTATTATATATCTATATTAAACCTTTGACATTAAACTTACATGAAAAATTTTTAAAAAAAAGCCCGCCAAAACTAATAGCTTTCTTGAAAATATCCACTACATACAGCCAAATATATTTTTAATAATTTTATATTTATATATAAGTAATAATTATTATTATATATGTCTTAAAAAACTCATGTCTATTGTACAGGTATTTAAATATGGCGTGGGCGATATCAACTTTAATATTCGGCTGAATAGCTTTCGATCATATACTGTAACGTAAAAAAAAGTATAAAAGTCATTTCAATAAAATTAAATTTATGTTATCGTTTTGACTTTTATTATAAAATCTATATTTGAATTAATGATTTCTAGAAAAATACTTTTAAAAACCTCCTTTATTTATTATTAACTGAATAAATAGTTAGATTTATTATCCTATAGACGATTAATTAGGAATTTGCAATGAAATAAATCCTTTTTTATTTTTCCTATAAACATAAAAGCTTTCCTTGGCATAATAATTTAAAACATGAACTAGTAAGCTTTTAAATTAATAAAATACCCCGTAGTTACGTATTGAATTACAGTTATTATTACCGATTTTATCAAAACATGTTAATATTTTAAAAAACTATAAGATTTAAGACAAAATATCTGTTCTTAAAGAAATATAAAATAATTCCTTTAAATGATTTAAACGTAAAATTATGTATTCGTTAAAAAATATTACAGCTCTATTAAATTTAATTGTTATATCGTCCGCCATTTTTCGCCAAAACAACTTCCGTATCCTCGTATGATGTGATAGGAATCTCAATCTGTAATATTTTTTTCATCATTGTATGTTAATGTTGAGTGTTTTCCTTAATGTATTAAAATTATTATTAATTATGTGAAATATATATAATAATATTATAAAAGTGACTTATTTTTACGAGATATTTTAAAATATTGATCACTAGAACCGCTTGAGGCAATATATTTTTTTATACTTTACTTTTTTCAGTAAAACTTTGTTTTATAGCAACACTATCTATATGTTTTTTATAAATAAAAAGAGAACGCATAAAAAACACATTTTCTATTTTAAAATGTATCACTACAACTTTTACTTTGTTGCAAAAGACTTTAAGAACAAAGCAACTTTTATATATACCAAGGAGGCTTTACTTGTGAGAGTTCAATATTTTTAGTCTATAAATTACTAAAATAATTTTAATCTAAAAACAAATTTATTAAAAACACTTAAATTAATTTCCATTATAATAAATTTATATAATTTAAATCTTTTTAATTTATATCTAATAGTTTAAATTCAATAAAATAAGCTGAATCACTCATTAAAATAGGATACGGTGTCAAATATAATTCCAACATTAATATATATATAACGGATGTATAAGTGTTCCTCGGCCGAAGCAAGGCTGTGCGGATGTTAACGACCTCGCACTGAACCTGCTTATCTTAAGCTTATCTTGAAAGTAAGTCAATTGATATATTAAACATTCCACGCAAGATATTTACTATTAATAATACGTAAAAAATGATAATGATTTCAAATCTGTCAAAGTTTGCTACAGTGTTCGAAATTCAAAAATAGCAAGTCAATAAGAAAGTAAAACGTCAAATACGAACTCCTTTGTCAGTGGACTCTTTGGTTTTTTATGAAACGTCAAATCTATCAAACTTTTAGCTTCAGTGTTCGAAATTCCAAAATAGCAAGTCAATAAGAAAATAAAACGTCAAATACGTACTCCTTTGTCAATGGACTCTTTGGATTTTTATGAAACGTCAAATCTATCAAACTTTTAGCTTCAGTGTACGAAATTCAAAAATAGCAAGTCAATAAGAAAATAAAACGTCAAATACGAACTCCTTTGTCAATGGACTCTAGTTTTTTTAAGAAACACCAAATCTATCAAACTTTTAGCTTCAGTGTTCGAAATTCAAAAATAGCACGAGTCAATAAGAAAGTAAAACGTCATGCTATTCGAACTCCTTTGTCAAAAGACTCTTTGGGTTTTTCTATTAAACTTCAAATCTATCAAACTTTTAGCTTTAGTGTTCGAAATTCAAAAATAGCAAGTCAATAAGAAAATAAAACGTCAAATACGAACTCCTTTGTCAATGGACTCTAGTTTTTTTAAGAAACACCAAATCTATCAAACTTTTAGCTTCAGTGTTCGAAATTCAAAAATAGCACGAGTCAATAAGAAAGTAAAACGTCATGCTATTCGAACTCCTTTGTCAAAAGACTCTTTGGGTTTTTCTATTAAACTTCAAATCTATCAAACTTTTAGCTTTAGTGTTCGAAATTCAAAAATAGCAAGTCAATAAGAAAATAAAACGTCAAATACGAACTCCTTTGTCAATGGACTCTAGTTTTTTTAAGAAACACCAAATCTATCAAACTTTTAGCTTCAGTGTTCGAAATTCAAAAATAGCACGAGTCAATAAGAAAGTAAAACGTCATGCTATTCGAACTCCTTTGTCAAAAGACTCTTTGGGTTTTTCTATTAAACTTCAAATCTATCAAACTTTTAGCTTTAGTGTTCGAAATTCAAAAATAGCAAGTCAATAAGAAAATAAAACGTCAAATACGAACTCCTTTGTCAATGGACTCTAGTTTTTTTAAGAAACACCAAATCTATCAAACTTTTAGCTTCAGTGTTCGAAATTCAAAAATAGCACGAGTCAATAAGAAAGTAAAACGTCATGCTATTCGAACTCCTTTGTCAAAAGACTCTTTGGGTTTTTCTATTAAACTTCAAATCTATCAAACTTTTAGCTTTAGTGTTCGAAATTCAAAAATAGCAAGTCAATAAGAAAATAAAACGTCAAATACGTACTCCTTTGTCAATGGACTCTTTGGATTTTTATGAAACGTCAAATCTATCAAACTTTTAGCTTTAGTGTTCGAAATTCAAAAATAGCAAGTCAATAAGAAAATAAAACGTCAAATACGAACTCCTTTGTCAATGGACTCTAGTTTTTTTAAGAAACACCAAATCTATCAAACTTTTAGCTTCAGTGTTCGAAATTCAAAAATAGCACGAGTCAATAAGAAAGTAAAACGTCATGCTATTCGAACTCCTTTGTCAAAAGACTCTTTGGGTTTTTCTATTAAACTTCAAATCTATCAAACTTTTAGCTTTAGTGTTCGAAATTCAAAAATAGCAAGTCAATAAGAAAATAAAACGTCAAATACGAACTCCTTTGTCAATGGACTCTAGTTTTTTTAAGAAACACCAAATCTATCAAACTTTTAGCTTCAGTGTTCGAAATTCAAAAATAGCACGAGTCAATAAGAAAGTAAAACGTCATGCTATTCGAACTCCTTTGTCAAAAGACTCTTTGGGTTTTTCTATTAAACTTCAAATCTATCAAACTTTTAGCTTTAGTGTTCGAAATTCAAAAATAGCAAGTCAATAAGAAAGTAAAACGTCAAGTACGTACTCCTTTGTCAATGGACTCTGTTTTTTTTAGAAATGTCAAATCTATCAAACTTATAGCTTTGGTGTTCGAAATTTAAAAATAGCACGAGTCTATAAGAAAGTAAAACGTCAAGTACGTACTCCTTTGTCAAAAGACTCTTTGGTTTTTTTTATTAAACGTCAAATCTATCAAACTTTTAGCTTCAGTATTCGAAATTTAAAAATAGCAAGTCAATAAGAAAGTAAATCGTCAAATACGAACTCCTTTGTCAATGGACTCTTTGGATTTTTCTTATTAAACACCAAATCTATCAAACTTTTATAGTGTTCGAAATTCAAAAATAGCAAGTCAATAAGAAATTAAAACGTCAAATACGGACTCCTTTGTCAATGGACTCTTCGTTTTTTTTTTTTTTATTAAACGTCAAATGTCGGTCAGTGTCGGCGTGTCTGTGCCGGCGTCGGTCGCCCGGGTCAGATTCCATACGGGACCGTGTTTCGATCATTTCACTGACCCACATTCACACAACGGAACAGAAACACGACAGCACATTTTAGAAAACTTGTTTTTAGCTCACGCTGAAATGTATTATAAAAGAAAGCATGAAAAATTATAAATGTATTTATTTTCTTATTAAAATGATATAAATAAACTTGCTATAATGTATCTAAGGAATTAGATATATATTATTATATTTTACATAGAAAACCATACAGAACTTTCTATTCTAAAGTTTTTAAACGTAAAAAACGGGGCGAAATAACTAGATTGAAAGCTGGTTAGAGCTTTTCCTCTATAAAGAAGGTTTTATATGTCGTATGGCAGTAGGAAGAGCAACAACCTATGATTGCAGGGCCGTTATACCCGATCGTCTCGACTGAGCACTGATATCTATGAATAAAAAGCGGATTCCATCAACCATTAGCTACTAGCAACGGAATAATTAATACATTTATACAACATAACATTGTTACATTCAATAATGTTATAATTTCGCTAATAATAATATAATATTAAATATAAACAAATAAATCATTAGTTAAATATTTTTTTACATAATTATTTTATTTTTATAATCACCTGTTTAACGTATCCGTTCACAATCACCAACGCATTACCCGCACATAGATATATATAAAGAAAATTATCATCAACTGAATTAAATAAAAAAAAATATATTTAAGAAAAAAACTAAATACTTTTTAATCTATAAATTGACATTGACAGTTACGCGCGCTTTTTATAATTTACTTTTTTTTTTCAATCCCGGCCTGGCAGAGCCTTGACCGCTAGGCGACTGCCGTCTCACTGAGCGCGGTGACTCGAGCGCGTCCTCTTTACTTTCCAACAGTTATTTTTCGCTTCGATGCACTGATTACGGTCAGCTTTTTAGCGAAAGAAAGGCTTATCGGATAAGACAGGCTTTTAGTGTGCTTTGTTTGGGTTTTTTTAGAAACAAATAACTTACAAATGTTTACGAGAAACAGCCATCAACGTAAATTAAGTGACAACTCTTTGTTCAAGTATTTCGTACGATAACT
This sequence comes from Danaus chrysippus, assembly GCA_916720795.1. Taxonomy (NCBI): domain Eukaryota; kingdom Metazoa; phylum Arthropoda; class Insecta; order Lepidoptera; family Nymphalidae; genus Danaus; species Danaus chrysippus. Next base: position 2,262,131 of record CAKASE010000070.1, read on the forward strand.
TTTTTTAAACCCAACTAAATATCGGTGAACTAATATAAGTTAATGTTCTGTCTTCAAAGTAAACCAGACTAAGTTTTAATACACCGCAAACGATTACCCGTTACTGGGAAAGTTCAAATAAGTAATCAGTATTTATAGAATTGAATCGTAATAAAAAACCTAGGTAAATTTTATATTTATAATAATGTTCAATTGTTTAATAAATAACAGTTATTGGTAGTTACCAACTAATTATCAAGTTATAGTTAAATCCTTCAAATATTTTAACCTTTATAAATAATACTTATTTTAAGTACAATACTTAATGAGGTAATGAAAAATACATTTAAAAATAATGTAAAACAAGCGTATTATTCTTACAAGCTTACATTTATTTTGTGTACTTATAATGAACTTCAAAGGGGGTTTTGTCAGCTTAAATAGAATTAAATTTGAAAATCGTACATCGATCATTGAAAAAAATTAAAAATGTATGATTCCATAATTGAGAAAGTATGAGGAAAATAATTTATTTAAGAACAACCGTTAATAATTTTAATACAAGTGAAGGCTTGACGAGTGTGTCATCAATTTAAACATTGTTGTTATAGAATAAATATATGTACTAAGAAATTATTCATACAGATACAAAAACGTTTTAAAATATACAAGCATATTATTTCCTTATACAAAATTTCAACGGGTTTTCCCTCATTGAAAGCAAATGATTATCATATTCATAGAAAATATTATTAAATTAACTAGAAGAAAGTTTGATTCAATATTATCATAAATAATTATTTTTATTAAATCATTACGAAAATTAGTATTTAACATTTATTTTATTAGCATAATAATATTTCTTCAATGCCATCTTTTATGAGATAAAGGTACTAAAAAGGCTACCTTGATTAGTGTTGCTATCTATTAAATACAGCTACACTTTAAATATAAAAATTATAATAATAACCTTTAATCTATGTATAATAAACTTCCCTTTAAATTATATCTGTGTTAAGAACAGTTGTACTCTATATAAACATCAAGGTTTTAATATCGTGTTATGCAGTTTTAATATTAATTCTCATACTTTGAATTGACATTTAGTAGAATTTAAAATGTTTATTAACCTTCCATTCTAATACCTAATAAAGCTTTTTTGGAATTTTTTTTATTCGCTTGTATTGTATATTTTGTTACTCATTCACACACCATATTTATTTTTACCTCTCGTTTATTAACTCGTTCATGATTATATTCTATGAAAGTTAATGTTCGGCATAAACTTTATGATAAATAACAATAACAATATTTATTATAATAACTTTCGTTATGGCATATAAAAAAATATTATTAGGTCAGGCTTATTTAATTTGTTAACATTATTAAACTGTTATCTTGCTGAAAAATAAAAAGAAAAGATCTTTCTTTTATATCCATGATTTAAATTTACGTCAATCCGTGTACATATATATTTGTTATAATTAAATTTTATTTTATGACGGTGTATGTTAAGAAACAACAAATTTCATTATTTTATGTAATTAAAAATGAGATGAAAGCAAAGTTTTTTATTAATTTAAATATATTTTTATAGAAAGTAATAAAATATTTAAGTTTAATTAATTATTTTGAAGGCATCTTTTTTTGACACATGGTGGTAGCGTCTGTTGAGTCTTGAATGTCTAATCGAGATTCGCATGTGTTTAATATCGGTGTGAGGCCGTGTTAAAATATTTTACTAAAAATTACATTACTTTTTCCTTTACAAATTGTATATTTTGTTTTCACAAGGTAAATTAAATTGTTATCGATATTTTATATTTAATTATTGCTTATTTTATTTTGTATTCGTGTAATTGCCGAAATAGTGTTTTACGCAGTAACGTGATCTCAACTTTTACGATATTTTATAGCTTATTATATTAATAATAAATGAAATATCAGTAATTTTCGCTTAATTTCACGTACGACATTACTTTGAAATAAATTTAATAATATAATATTTATTTTTAGGAACACATGACATAACCTCAAACTGCATCATGGCGAAAACAGTGTAAGTAGCTAAGATTTTTTAATTAATTATATTTTCTACTGTAATTGAATGAAAACTCTTGCCTTTTATTCACTTATCTTGTCTAAGTTTACTAGTAATGAGGTCATAATGTTGGTTAATCTCTCATTTCGTCCACATTTTATGTTGGAAAGGATACCAGTGTGTTCATAGATGAGGTCTGTCCTAACTTGATATTTTCTAAGGCCGCATGGTATTTTTAAAAACAACAAAAATAAGGTGTTATAATTTTATTGCTTTCTCATTAACATGTCTATTACAATTATGTTAACATCAACACATTGTTGCTACTTCAAAGCTAGTTGCGTGATGTCTTTTGAAGATCTTTATTTAGATTTTATAAAGTTTATTATTAGGTAAATACTTCTATTGAGATATATACTGAGTAGTATAGAACCCGTTGTTAGACAAAAAACTTCTGTTTTTTTGAAACATTGAACTAGGAGCTTAATAAATTAAATCCTTGATTTTATTCTAACCTTATAGAATAGGTTTGATTGGGCAGATAAAACAATTATAATTGATAATTAATATTCACACTTTCTAATGTCATCTTAAATGGATAAGTGGATATTATATCAATCTCAATTTTATAAAAATCTATCAATAGTTATTCAAATTCCACATATTTCAATTGGTCCGACAATTACATATTTTCAAAATTTTCATTTTGAATTGCTATTATATTTTTAAGTAATAAAGGTACTTCTTTTCTTAAAGCAATGTTTTGCCCTTAGCTGTCTTATTTCTGAGTGTAATAATAAATCTTCATTAATTCTATCAATTTCAGTTATAATGTCTCTAAGTTATCTGTTTTTACAATCAATTTGGTTATAAATATCTAATCAATTTGGTTATCCTAACAATAACTTTCATAACATTCATTTGATGCAAAGATTTTCTACATAATGCTTCTTGGTGAATAATGTAGTAGAATAATAGGTCATCAACGTCATTTCATTTTAAAAGTCGAATCAATACTCTTGCTTTGTCATACTTTTTGCTCCGTCAGTCACAATACAAGAACATTTACTAAATAATTCTAGTTTTGCATCAAAATTGCCACTGCCTTTAGTTCCATGAAACTCACTTAATCCAGAATTTCCTCCTAAATTGTGAAATCTTTCAAAATGCATTTTGTTACATACCCTGGAACATTTCAATTTGTTGTGAAGATTGCATAGACCTCAAAAAACCTAATGCTTGAAGAAAATAAATCAGCTCATCAACTTATTAGGCATTACAAAAGAATTAAATTATAATATCTATATAAAACTGTTAGGTTATTATGGTTACAAAGAAACTAAAAAGAATTAGAACCCTGTTACTATTCAGACCTTGATTTGGCAAACTCTGGTAAAGATATTAATCAAATAATTTATCTTATAGTGCTGAAGCTCCCGTTGTTAAGACAATTGCTAAGAAAAACAAACTCAAAAATAAGAAGCCAAAACCCAAAAATCTGAAAGCCGGTGCAGCTTCGGAATCAGCTTTGAAGCAAGTGAAGAAAGTTACTGAAGTGAAACCAAAAGCTGAAGTACAGGTGACTTATATAAACATACTAGCTGCGCCCCGCGGCGTTACCCGCGGATTTCCGGGATGTAGCCTATGTCCTGGACGTCAGCTTCCTGTATACAAAATTTTATCAAAATAGGTTCAGCCGTTTGAGCGTGAAGAAGTAACAAACATACACACACTCGCAAAGTTTTGCAATTATGATATTAGTAGGATTTTACCCAATCCATTATAACTGTTAACCACAATAATGAATATACAATTTTATTTCAGGTCAAAGAAAATCCTATTCCAGAAGCAATCCTCAAAAAATATCCGGTACTGAAAAATGATGAACTCGTCAAGAAATTCCTGAGTGTAGAACTCACTAACAACCAAAAGGGTAAGAAAAATTATTGTACCTCAAGTACTCGGTAATGTTTAGCACAGTCCCATCTTTAGCATTTAATACCATTGCAGTATATATAAAATATGTCAAAGAGGAAATATATCTTATATATAAAATTCTCGTGTCGCGTTATTACAGAAAACTCTGAAATAGCTGGACCGATTTAATGAAATTTTGTAAGCATACCGAGTTAAAGTGATTTATTCTGAGTCACGTCTACTTTCTAACAGTATTTAGATAAAATTTGATTGTTTTAAATTATAAGTTTGTAATCGCCAATCAGCCTTGATAAAGCGTGGTGATTAATACTCTTACTTTCTCCATCTGAGATGATGATGAAATAAAATTCCCTAAAAATTTTTAACTGAATTAAAATCTGTAGTATAAATTCAAAACCTGTCTTGTTTTGTTTAATATTATTTTTTTTTCTATATGTTTTAAATAACAATTTTAACATTACAGGAAGAATTCGGCAAGTATTGAAAGAAAGCTTTAAAGGCACAGCCGAGGACCAATTGCCAGATGTGATCAACAACAAAATACAATCAATAATGAAGAAATCAGAAAATCTGAACGAATCTGAATTAAGAAGAATAAGAATATTGTATAACATGCTGAAACTCTCCGTACATAAAGAAAAACCTGTACCCAAAGCTAAGAATGCGAGTAAAAATAAAATAAGAAAGGAAAGGAAAAGGAAAGCAAAGGAAGCTCAAGAAAAGGAAGGAAACAATGAGTCTCCTAAAGAAAAGAAAACAAATAATGTAGATGATAAGGAGAAAGTTAAAAATAAGAAAAATGACCAAGAAAAATCTAATGACAATCAAAAAGTTAAGGGACCTAAAAGATATGTAGTATTCATCGGTAATTTGGCTCAAGATATTGATAAAGAAAGGGTATGTATATAATATATATGTATATATTAAAGTCAGTGGTGGCCTATGGTTAAAAGGCCCGCCGGTCATGCATGAGGGCGCGGGTTCGATCCTGGCAAGTACCAATGTGATTTTTCCGAGTCATATGTACTTTCTGAGAGTATTTAGACATCACTGTTTAATGCATTCCCAAAGAGGGTTGATGTCAGGCAGGCGGCCGGTCGCAAAAACTATTCACAACATGTAAGGCAAACCCTGGCTAAAGCCGGGAAATTGCTGGGTAGAAGAAGAAGATATGTCATAGTAAAAGAATAAAATAATTATTACGTTCTTAATATTGTCATTCTAATATATTTCTTGTTTGTATTTCAGTTGATGAAACATTTTTCGGACATCAGTGACTTTGTTGTGGACGTCCGCATCCCAAAACTGGCCGAAGGAAAGAAGAGTGCCATCGCTTACTTGGAACTGAAGAACGAGTCTAGTTATGAGGTATTATATTTAATGGTTTCTCATATAATATATTTATATATAAAATATCTGGTTTATTATATTTAGGAATTATTAGTATTTATTTTGTGTTTTTTAAAATTTTGTTTAGGTATTTTTAAGCGAACACGTTAATAAGACAAAAGAATATAAATCAAAAATTAATTTCTTAGTCTCAAAACAACCACTCATTGACTTCCTGGTCCTTAACAACGCCATCTGCTGTTGTGTCGTTTAAGCAATTAGCAAAAAGTAGTATTATTATTTGCCTATAGATGTCAGGAAGAGTCATATTTTTAACGACTCCTTTTTGTTATTTTTTTTTTAAATAAAATAACATTTTCTTGGAATGATTAGAGCCAATTTCGATTATATATATGTAATATATATACAAGAATTGCTCATTTAAATATATAAGATATATATATTAATAGTATAGTTATAATTTTGTTATGATAGTTTTAAACTATTGTAACAGTACAATATAATCTTTGCAATTGAGAAATGTCTAAGTTCATACATAAATCATATATATAACAATACTTTTAAAATTAATATAATATTTTAAAATATCTACCATCCAATAAGTCAAGGTTTTAATGAAATATATTAATATATTATATATTTTTTCAGATTGCCCTTTCCAAACATCACACAATGTTGGACAACAGACGAATCAATGTGTTATATTCAACGCAACAGAACAGCAAGATCACTAAGACTGAGGCAAAGGTAAGATATATATATAATAAAAGATTACTTATAGAAGTAAAAAGCATAGGCTTTTACGAGTGCATGATCACACTACATGCATTTACAGTTGAACACTGTTATGTATTACTAATACTTGCTTGGTATTGTTAAAATCATAATATGTATGATGTCAAGTGCAATGTAGGAAGATTATTATACTAGTTGCTGTCATTCAATTTGCTACTAAGCACAATACATCCATGACAATTTTAATATAGTTTTATAGAATACTACAATCACCAATAGTTTGTTAATACTATGTGTTAAAATTTATGAAAACTGTTAATACTTCATATATATTGTTGAAATATAATTATACGTAATTTCTTTATTTGTGCAACATAGGCCCACTTGTTAGTATTTTTTAACTTATAAATCTATGTTAGTCTAATAATTATAATATAAAATTAGAATGTATGTTATGTTCTCACTCGAAATAATTTAATTGAATTCTTAAGGATCTATAGTTGTTTTATTAAGCAGGATAATACATAGAAACATTTTTAGTATAGATTTGTTAATGCTATATGTCAGAAATATTCATGTTCCAATATATTGTTAAGTGTTTTATATGATAATTATGGTTTTACTTTAATTTTTCACATAAATATTTTGTTTTAGGGTAAATCAGCAAAACTAATAGCACTACAGAAGTCAGGTCAACTGTCCGGGAGTGTCCCGCTGAATAAGAAGAGAAGTCAACGAAGAATGAAAGCAAAGTTAGCACAGAAGAAACCTGAACAGGCTTAAATACTTTATGTATTACTATATATTTTAATGTATTTTCTCATGTAACAGACATACATTTACTTTACATACAGACATTTGTTTGAGAATGTTACAATTTTATTGAGTATTCTAAATATGTATTTTAAATGTCTTAAATATATCTTAAGTCCAGCCACTTGTGTTATTTACTTCCTTAATTTATTCAACATTTCATATTTTTCTGCTGATGTATGAAAAATTGCAGTCAAGTTAGTCAAATAAAAGTTACATAACATTTATATTCGATAATGAACTCACTATAGCATTTAATCAAGATTATTTTTGGATATTCTTCAATACATTCATTATTGTTCCATGTTGACATCCGGGATCCATTTTGAGTCAAGCACCTTTTTGTCCAGTTTCCGCTTTCTTCCGATGCAAGTACCGCCATCTAATGTGAATTTGACGGGAGGAAACTTGCACATTTAACAAATTAATCATTCTTACTTCATTCTAGCGTCGTCTTCCAGTAGACCTAAGACCAGTTTTTAAGAATTCTTAGTAGTGATCATTATTACATAGTCCGGTCAAAATAGTCCATAAAATAAGAGTAATATTACCTAAATTCCCACCAAGTTGAAAATCGGTAAAATTGTTTAAAATATCATTAAAAACAAAATTTGAAAATTCTCATCTTTCCCCTGTAAGGAAAAGAATTTATTCAAGGTCAAAGGTAAAAAAATGAGTTTTTCGCGATTTTCAGCAAAACGGTAAGTTTTATCATACCTCCAACAAAAATTTAGATCATAAAATTATCTACAAAGAATTAAAGTTTTTGAGATATAACGATTCAAAAAGTTGTAATGTAAATTTTAAAAGTTTACGAAAATAATGTAATAACTATTTAAATACAATTACTTCACTTAAAAATACCAAAAAACACGATTTAAGAAGTCATTTAACGATGTTCTTTGGGAATATAAAGTAACGAAATTCAAATATCGCACTTGACTGTTAACGATATCTGAATTTAACCATTGATATTGAGGAACCAACTTTTACTAAACCAACGGATTTACATTGATTTTAATTATCTTAAATACAAATATTTAATGTAACGATTGGAATGAGTTCCGTTTTGATGATTATCTGAAGAAATACATAGCTGTAGAAGTAAATAAAAGAAAGGGTTCATATAAAACGTTTCCAGCTTTTCTTTACAAACTGGAGACTTCTATTTTTAACGGGCAGACGAGATGTCTGCCGTGATCACGGTTGCTGCAAAGTAATCGAAACTCTTTATTAATAACATTTGATTATAGCTAGCTGTTCATCACAGTCTATAATATAATATAAAAAGAAAACGACATCAAAGTGCTTCAAAAATTATTTATTTATTCGTATATATAATTCATATATCCATTTTATAGTTTAAAATCAACCAATTCACACATAAAACTATAACTTCTCATACACGCCTCGCGAGTGCCACCAAAATATGTTTTACAATCAAACATAGACCTCATTCACTGGCAGTAGAGTTCAGTTTCAAAAACATACCTCGGCAGAAACACACAACTAGATATAATAATTTAAGTCCCGACTATTCAGTAATCTATTTCACCACAGTATAATAAAATTAAAAGCTGCAGTCGAACAATTAATACTTTAAAATACTCATTAGAAAACACATTTGTGCTAGGAATGGAACAAATTATACTATACAATGTGCCCGTCACGAGTAGTGAGTCGAACGAGAGTTAACTGTAATACTGTAACAATACATATATATAATTTACATTAGCGAGACTAACTACACGTATTATAATAATAATTATTAACACTCGACCTCCTGCTTACTAAGACTTAGGATATTCGTGAAGACTTAACGAAATAAATATTATGGAAATACCAATATATGACCAGAATCAAAATATTAAAAATATAAAAAGAAAACTTTTTGAAATACACAAAAAAAATAATAAAATGTTATATAAGAGCATAAATATAACGATATTATTACGAGAGGAATAAATTCGAGATTTTTCATATATATATTTTTTTCACGAATTTAGGCCTAAACTATTCTATACTATGATCGGCCCAGGCCCGTACTTTTTCTAGTACACTACTCGCCTGTATACATACACGAGTGGAATCAATATTAAAATGCAGACATTATGAATACTGCTTCGTTGCTACGCAAATTATAAAACTTATAAACAAACGACATCGACACTAACTTCCCTACACTTAATTAATACATCGGATCGTAACTAATATTTACAAACAGTCCAATCTGTGCGTCATTTTGTAACATACATTTGAGATTCTGAAATCCGTCCCGTTCGATTTTGTGACCTAATGCAAAGGCCGTAAGGTTTCTTGTTGGGAATGTTAAAGTTATATTCAATATACTATTAAATCGTGTACGGAAGATAATAAAGTTATAATTCAAAAATCAATAATGGCGACCAGCACCTAAAATAAAGTCAATCGATCTGATACAATAGCATTTAGATGATAAATTACATTCAAATACATCGTTTATACAGCGAGAGCCTTTATAGAGTAATAAATAATATTATATGAGTTGCAACACACTCGTGTTTGGCAGTGACTTCAAACGGTCAACTAACACTACGTTATTATAGATAGAAAATTATATGAAAAATAATTTGTCACATCAGTTACTATCAGAGAAGAAATACATAAAAAAATTGATAAATATATCTCAAACTATCGGTATAGATATGATCACAACGACTTCCATTCCGACTATATAATATATAATTAATATTTACACGACATTCGAGTTGTTCACGGTCATTGACGGAGTTTCACGCTTGTTGATTCGTGTTTCACGGTCATCGACTAACTTTCACGGTCATTGACCCTCCTGTTCACGGTCATTGCGTCTAAGCGTGTTCCCATCTCCTCTCAAAGAACTCCCTCATACAGTGTCCCGCTCGCCCCACGGGACTCTCGTCTTCATTGAACACCTCGCAGTTACTGAAGATCAGACGGACGTCGGAAGCAAACTCCTCCTTGCATTTGTAACTGAAGACATAAATATATGAAATAAATATAAATATAACTAGAGTTTAATTCATTAAAATGATTGGCTAAGGGGACTTTAACGAAAGAGTAATCCTTATCTATACTAGCTTTCCGCCCGCAGCTTCGCCCGCGTGGAGTTCGGTTATATCGCGTTTAAAAGAGAACCTTTCAAAAGTCTGGGATAAAAACTATCCTAATTTCTCTCTTAAGACCAACTCTATTTCTGCACCAAATTTCATTAAAATCAGTTCATTGGTTTAGGCGTGAAAGCGTAACAGACAGAGTTACTTTCTCATTTATAATATTAGTAGGGATGATTATTATCATTATTTTATTGATAGTCATTTTCATTATAAACAAGTCAGTAAAAATATTTTCTTGGTAAATATAAACACAATAAGTGTATATATTGTGTAATAGTTACCCGGACTCATGTAATTTCCTCTTGATTGTGGACAAGTCCATGGGACATTTAATAACTTTTCTGTACTGAGGGAACTGTTTAGTGTTCACGGGGACCAGGAACGGCCAGGCATGCTCGTGACATTCCATCTCACACAGAAGATTCCTGGAATTTGATATAAAATCATTAATTCATACAACAAACATATTTTTGAACATTTTGTATGTTAGACTGTTTAAACTTGAGAAAAACTAAATACTAAGACTAGTGAAAATCTTCTAATAGAATCAAAATAGCTTATATTTCTTAATTTTTAATATAATATAGATTTCTTTTAATTACTCACTTGCAAAACTGCATATCTTTGAGTTGTTTTTTGGCACTGTTTTTCTCTTTCTTGGCACGGGATAGAAGCGGTAGGTTTTCTGACTCATGGTCTTCGGCTGAATCAACAAAATTTTATTATAAATATAAAACAATAATTATTTTTGTTTTTAGTACTCTTGTCTGTGGAAAATATGCCTTTAGAAGAGGATATACATATATAAAATGTTTCAAACACTACTCTTATTAATAGTTTACGTTTATGATACTTTACAATAATTTTTTTTGTTTTTTTTTCATCAAAAATTTTAGCATATTAATACTTATTCAATTAATTTTTACATATGCATTAATATGAGATTTTTATTTAAGCTAGGTTATATTTATAACATTATATGCATAGTAGTATTAATGTTAACTAAATAGTTTTTACTCACAATTGGTGTCATTAAGTAAAGCTCCGTTACCCGAAGCGTGGCTTTCATCGCAGGTGTCAACTGATACTGGTTACAGAAATTATGATTTATGAATAATTACGTTTCTTATTATATATGATATATATACTAGCTTTTGCCGGCTACTTCGGTCGCGTTAAGTTCACAATTACATGTATAGGTGCCTGGCGAGCTCAATTCCTCTTAAAAGGCATTAAATAAGAAGATTTTAATATTTTTTCGATCATATTAAAAGTTATCCTATGTCCTTTCCATTGTTCTAATCTATCTCTCCACTAATTACTATCAAATCCATATAGCTGTTTTTGAGTTATAAATAGTGTAACTATAACGACTAACCGTTATGTGTTAGTCCGTCGTTGTCCGTGTCATCTCTTTCCGGCTCGGGTGCTGGCAGCCCGCCCTCCTCGGCTGTGGTCGACGTAGAGGCGTGAGACGCCGCGGGACTGTCATAGTATATAATATTATATTATAACATTTATATATAAAAGTAAGAGAAATAGAGTTAAAACTTGAAAAAAATATTTCTGGAATTGCTCGTGGTAGTAAGTTTAACAAACAGTATTTTGTTTTATGTACTACTTAACACAGGCAATGTTATGGCAATAAAATATTTTTTTATTGATTGTTGATATATTTTAGGAGTATGAGTAAACCACATGTAAGCAGTTAACAGAAGAGCATAGGACTGTTTTCCGTTCGTAACACAAGTTGATGTGATAGATTAATCGGTGGTAGATTTACTATAATTTTAAATCGACATAGTTGAAAGTTATGAATTTAATACTATTTTTAGTTTCGTGAAAAAAATTATATTTTAATTTAATATGAATATATTTGTATTTAATATTTTATAAGTGATATTATTTTAAAAAGTCACATCTGATGTTGTTTCTAAGAAAATATACATATACAGGGTGACTGGTGAATTACTATCGATACTTGAGGACGTGATATTTGACGATCATATATGACAAAATAAAAATTAATATAACATAAATATTAATAAACTTCTAAGTAAAGTTAACCAAAAGTTATGTAATTAATTACGCATCGTGTGAACACCCTACAGATTAGGTATACACACACACACACGCGTGCGGCGGCGTGGTGTTGTATCAGCACGCCGCCGCACGCGTCCACACTTGGAACACTTGGAACGTATCCACACTTTATTTATTTATACGGAAATTTGGTCAAATATTAACTACCTATTTTTTTTACATAATTCGAATGAGAATCATGTACCGAATATTCTCCTTAAATGTGGATAGTAATTCACCAGTCACCCTGTATAAGTGAAGCTTCTTATTATGTTACGCCGATAAAATTCTATGCACTGTCCATATTAACTGAATGAATTGACTGGCTATATATGTATATATAGGCAAGGTCTTTTTTTTAATATCTAACAAAGTATATAGGTGAAGCGTCTTATATTATTTATACACTAGAAGACCCGGCGAAATTCGTATCGCCCTATAATCAAGAAATATCTGTTACCTTTTTTTATTTATATTTTTGGAGTTTACCTATTAAAGCCATAAATCTCCGTATTTAGAAGTGCGACAGAATGATTGACATATTAGTTAGCTGTCAAATCTAATGTAAAAAAAACGTTTGTATCAACAACTACTAATAAATTAAAAATTAATTAAAAAAACATTATCCAGCGGACAAAATTGTGAATCTAAACCATTCCCGGATCCCCTTGAACACACACAAAAAAAATTATCGAAATTTTCCAGTCGTTTGAGAGAAGTTCAGTGACATACACACTCACAGAAGAATTATATATATAAAGATAGTCATATCTAACCTGGGCACCATAGCGCCATCTATATCCGAGTCCTTGTTCTTATCTTTCTTCCCCTTCCTGGGTCTCTTAGCGGGCGCCCGGGAAGCGCATTGACTACAATACCACTTGCCGCGAGGCATCTGGAGATAAGAATGTGTTACTATCAAACGTTAAGTATTATAGTTATAAACTTATATGAAGTTCGTACTAAGGGTACATGTAAGGATTAATAGTTAATTTGCTTGGACATACTGCATCTTGATACACTCCCAGTATATCTATATATTTAACCTTATGGATTTATATGAAATTAAAACAAAATAAGAGTTAATGTATTTATTTTAAAGATTCATAACGAGATCTAAGATTTTCGCGGGTACTCATTTAAGTGAAACTAATATTTTCGGATTTACTACGCGTTTTTATTTTCGTCTGCCCGTGATCACGGTTGATGTAAAGTAGCCAAAACGTCGGGAATATTTAGTTTATAATTTAAAATAAAAAAAAACGCGTAGTAAATCCGAAAATATTAGTTTCATTTAAAAATCATTTGCATACGACAATGATTGTTTTAAGTAAATAAGTACTCAAGTAAATAAAGACTATATTAGAATTACAGTTAAGATTGAATTTTGTACATTATGCTAATATTATAAATGACAATTTTTGTAAAGACAGATTCAATGTATTTTGATATATATTTTATTACTGGATATTATTCTACTTAGTAGTAGTGTACTATAGTACTACTATTATCTGCCGGTACTACAAGTAGTAGTAGTGTGTGTGTTACCTTAGTGAGCGGCGGGTAGTGACAGTCGAGGTGGTAGGCCCTCACACACAGCGCGCAGGGCAGGGCTCTGCCCCGGGCTGCGCCCCCGCACACGATACACACGCGCTCACGGGACCCGCCGCGCGCCTTGTTCACGCATTCCCAGCAGTACCTAACACACACATACATACACACATTAAAATAAGTACTAAATGTGGATATTTGATTATAAATCTCAATATTTCATTTATATAAACGTTATATAATAGTTTATTGTTATTTCTATTCCTATACTGTAAGGAAGCCGTAAATATATTAGATATTTCAAATATTATGTCATATTATGGATGGAACAGAATAACACAGGTAAATAATAGTAATTATAAATGGAAAGTGATTTTTTTAATAGCAAAATTAAAAGATCAACACGACAAAATATCGTGAATATTTATTTATTTATTTTATTTATTTATTTATTTTGTTAGATCACCAACAAGAATATACACCAGGAACATTTCAGACACATGTATATAAAAAATAAAACAGGTGGCATCTTAATTAAAGGTGATAACAGCATGCGTAAGAAAATATAAATTCATAATTAGGCGACAACAAGCAGAAAAGAAATAAAAAAAAAAAACTAATTAATTAACAAACAACAATTAAAATAAAAACAATGACATAAGTAAAACTAAGTAAAACTATCTGACTAAACTAAATAATTTAGTCAGATAGTTTTACTTAGTTAGTGAATATGAAATAGTCTCTGAATATTCCATTCCAGCTTAAAAAAATATCATTTTATCCTGGATTTATTTTACAAGCAATTTCATTGACAGTTATCAATATAGGGTTATAGTTATCGATTTAAACATTACATATAGGTTCTATACAAATATTATGTACTTCTTCCTGGCAATTTCCCAGCTTTAGGCAGGGTCTGCCTTACATGTTTTAATTGTTTTGGCTAATTTTTTTTACGACCGGCCGCCTGCCTGACATCAACCCTCTTTGGGAATGCATTAATCAGTGATGTCTAAATACTCTTAGAAAGTACATATGACTCGGGAAAATCACATTGGTACTTACCAGGATCGATCTCGTGCATGAGAGGCGGGCCTTTTAACCACTAGGCCACCACTGACTCAGTTCTATACATATATTATGTATGTATGTTTTATTAATTCCTCCATAACATCAACAGTATGTTACTAACCAGTCTCCGTCGGGTATTTTATCCATCCTTGGCTTGAAGCAGTACGTGTGGTACCCTTTGTCGCAGCCGTCACACAACAACAACTGGTCCTCGTTGTCACCAGACAGACAGAACTGACAATTCTGGAATATATATATAATAAATATTATTATATAGAAACTCTGATATGTACAAACTTCTCTTCATCTCTTGTCACATCCCTACTAATATTATTAATGCGAATGTAACTCTGTCTGTCTGTTACGCTTTCACGCCTAAACCACTGAACTGATTTTAATGAAATTTGGTTACAGACATAGAGTTGACCTTGAGAAAGAATATAGGATAGTTTTCATCCCAGACTTTTGAAAGGTTCTCTTGGAAAAGCGATATAACCGAACTCCACGCAGGCGAAGTTGCGGTCGGAAAGCTAGTAATACATATATATTTGGTGTGTTTGAAATTGAATATAACTTATTTAAAGTGTTTTGTTTTAAGCTAGTTAGTTTGTTCTAATTAAGTTTTGATTTTTATTTCAGTCGCAAGTTTCTAAGATAGTTAAATATTTTTATATATTGTTACAGTCCTATATATATATAACTGACCGCCTTCATGATGCTCTTATCCCAGGCCACAGCGTGTTCCAGCGCGTGTAATAACATCGCGAGCTGCGCCGACGTGTTACAGCGAGACACCGCCTCGCGCCACACGCACAGACCGCGGGAGATGCCCTTATCAGCTAGAAAAAAAAAATGATATGACTCATACAAGATAGTCACATATACCATGATTATCCGCTAGAACATACATACATACATACATATAACAATATGACTCATACAAGATACTCACATATACAATGAACCTTATTAACAAAAATTTATATAATTATTTATTTATTTATTACAATTATGTTGGTATTTTTTACATTTATGTCAAATTTTTCACTGTCTCATAAACCGATATTGGTTCTTCCGTACACTGGAATTCATCGTCGCTAACTCACAATTACATTGACATTTCAATACATTTATATATAGTATAATATAAAGTAGCATATATAACATGATGAATATAATACTAAGTATCATATAAGACAGAGATACATATGTATATAGTCACGTGTAAGAAGAGTAATATTTATTTAATATAGATTTAAAGAAAAATGTAGAACGGTTATGAGTGAATAGTGAATCATGTTGTGTAGTTAAGTCTTTAGAAGCGATTAAGTTAAATTATATTAAAGAATTACAGGAAACAAAGATGGCAACATAGAAAAAAATAGTCATATCTGTAAGGCAATTAAACAACGTCGGTGATATATGAATATTATATTTCATAGGAGAAGGCAGACAGTAAGACACATAATATGACTTTAACAATCAGTAGTTGGAATAGATGCACAAGATTACTAAGTAAACCCTGGAGACGTTTTATAGCAGATATCAGTATAGTTAACAGTAAAATAATGTGCTAGCTAAACTATGTTCTGTAAAAGTATTACATTCTGCATATACTTTATATAATGTACATAATTCTTCGACTAGTATTATCTGTATGGTATAACTTGTATGTGAGATGTTTTCTAACTTATTTACTGTATAGCTATCGCTTTGTTAATAAACTAGTAGCGCCATCTATTATAAATATCTAGTACTATGTAGGTGTGAAATTAATTAAATCCTTCCAATAATTAATTATGAATACAGATGTTAAGATATGGATAGGTATTATATATATATGTATTATGTATATAATTATATATATACTTACACTTATGTTCCTGTGCGTCGGGATGCGCGGTTCCATCTGCCTGAAGAGCTGCTCCCAACACCTCCGATGAACTACACACAGACAGACAATGTACACACTGTTATATATATAACATATATACGTTATATATTATATTCAGGTACTTTTTACTATAGTAATTGCTTGTTAATTTTATTATTTAAGGGCTATTACTAATATCTTATATCTTTATTTCTTCTTAAAAAGTACTTATGTCTTTGGACTTTAGCCGTTTAAAAATTTTCATATGTACAATGATAGAATTTACACTGATAACTATATAAAACTCAGACATAGGTATTAACAATATAATCAAATCATAATATCAACTTCGACAGATTTATCTTATTTCATATTATTTAAAAATCGATTCATGCAAAACTACATTACTTTTGCTACATACCTTATACTATCCAAGCAACTCTATAATAACACTATTCTATCCAAAACACGGCAATTTCCGTAGTCCGTCTCCCTCACACACATGCGACTGTATATCCGTCCCTTTACAACACAGGTGACACCGTTACTATCCGTATCTAATCCATCTCTGTGACACGCATGCGACTATATATATCTGTCTCGCTCCCCCACACGTGACACCGTTTCTATCCGTATCTAATCCATCTCCGTCACACGCATGCGTTCTATATATATCCGTCCCGCTCCCCCACACGGTCAACTCGCATCATTCGCTCACCTTTCAGTCGCGGTCCGGCCGCCGTCGGGCACGTACCTCTGCACGAGCGGCGGCTTGAGGTACCGTCGCTCGATGTGAGCCTCTAGTGACGCCAGCTTGTGTCTCGCTCGTGCTACGATCTCGGCGCCGGTGGCCGCCGCTGGTAACGCTAAACGAGCTGCTCGCCAGCCCTTCACCTGCATGGATGCGGCTGCGACTCTTTCTTCTAAAGCTTCCACCTGGAATATTAAATGAGATAAATTTAATTATAGCATCAGCTCAGAAAAACATAATGACCCAAAAAGGTCTCTAATGGGAAAAAAATATTTATATTCCATGTTAAAAATAAATGGACATCGCCGGGACAACACCACTGTATGAATAAAATATCATATAACCAATAACCAATATTTAATTATTATCATAATATACATATAAGTAAGTTTTGTAGTTTTACTGAAACACAGATTGCCACCTTAATTAATTTCCATCCTAATAAAATAAATGGGGAACTAGGTATTTTTTTATTGTTAAAAATAATGGAATAAAACACAAACTACATACTTACAATTCTAAAAATTCTAAGGTTTTTTCGTAAATATTATAAACAAGTAAATCTTTATATATATAAATCTTCTGTGAGTGTGTATGTCACTGAACTTATCTCAAACGACTGGACGATTTTGATGAAATTTTTTGTGTGTGTTCAAGGGGATCTGGGAATGGTTTAGATTCACAATTTTGTCCGCTATACAATGTTTTTTTAATTAATTTTTAATTTATTAGTAGTTGTTGATACAAACGTTTTTTTGACATTAGATTTGACAACTAACTAATATGTCAATCATTCTGACACACTTCCAAACACGGGGATTTATTTAATAGGTAAACTCCAAAAATATAAATAAAAAAGTAACAGATATTTCTTGATTATAGGGCGATACGAAGTTCGCCGGGTCTTCTAGTATATATATACTTACCATAGCTAATAATTGCATATCCACCCTCCTCGCGGTGAGGGCACAGAATGAGCCCGGTGTATCTGGTGGCGGGTAACCTTCTTCAGATAGATCACTAGGGGTAGTGAGGCGGGCGCGGGGACTACCGGGGTCTATGTACAGCTGTGGAATATATGTAAGGATTATTGTGACTTAATATATATATATACTATATGTGGTAATCTTCTATATATATAAAAATGGATTGCTGTTCCTTAGTCTCGCTAAAACTCGAGAACAGCTGAACGGATTTATCTTATCATTCATTACTGGGAAAACCATAAAAACAGCCCTTTTCTATTTCCCATACAAACGTTTTTTTTGACATTAGATTTGACAACTAACTAATATGTCAATCATTCTGTCGCACTTCAAAACACGGAGATTTATGGCTTATAGGTTAACTGCAAAAATATAAATAAAAAAACGTAATAGATATTTCTTGATTATAGGGCGATACGAAGTTCGCCAGGTCTTCTAGTAAGTAATAAAACTGAAGTATATGTAGTGACATAATGTGAAGATAGTATATCTTAACTAGAAGATAGTATACTGTATTGCAATGATTATTTGACATTATAAAACACTATTGCCAAATACCGTTGTAGGTCCCCCCTGGTCCTATATGTAAGTATAACTAGTCACTGTCTCACTACTACCCCACCTAGATCGACGCACGTCCCCGATCCACTCCGCGCTAGTCATTAGACTGCCGAGCGCATGCCACCCCCTCCAGTGGGGTACGTGAGACAGTGTATTATATCTATTGTATAGATACATACACTACAACCATAAATAAAAAAAAATTAAATGTGAAAACCTAATATATAACATATACCCATCATCAAGTGAGAGGAAAACTTTGACTACATACACGTCCTATAACATACAGTACATAGTACTCGTATTAATTATACATTTTGTATACATATATGTATATATTGTTTCATATATGTAGTTATTATGATAGTTTCAGTATATTAACCTTATTATTAATAGTTGGCGGGTGTTGTGTCAGCGCCGCGTGTAGTTCCCTCTCCCTCGCTCCTCGAGGGTGAAGCGCGTCTAACAACTCTTGGAGCTGCTCCGGTCGGGAGATACGCCACCAGCCGTGTCTACCACACATATATACATACATTAAGATCATTAACATATGTTGTTGTAACAACAATAAAGAGGAGCTGTATTGACTAAGGGGTGAGGGGAGGAGATATTATCAAAAGAACATTTTTGGATATAATTATCCATTACTTTGTGAAAATTGGGAATAAACAAGTGATTTACTGAGAAGTCGTACTGTTTTAATTGATCTCTTTAAAAAGTCAGTACCGTTTCGTAATTAAAGTAATATTGTTATGCGAATGTAATGTGATTAAAGAACATTACTGTTTATAATCATGAGCAATGATTTTTAGTTTTCAGATAGATATGATAAAATGATTATATGAAAATACAGTATATATGCATATTATTTACCTCAGTTCCTTAGGTACATAACTGCCCTCAACTTTTTTGGGTAGTCCGTGTATTTTAGCATTCTCTAATTGTTCTAGTTCATCGGGGGTCATTTGTATGGGAGGCGGGCTGTCGCAAGTCACGTAGGTTGAGAGAGCGTTGAAATTTAGTAGACCTAGACTTGATAGATTTGATGCTTTCGTCTTTTGGGATATATCCTTAGTTACTGATTGAACTTCTTTATCTACATCTGTTTCCTGTAAAAGTATTATATTGTCAATAATTATATAACATAATAACAATACTTACTTATATATATGAAGTATAGCAAATTAGTAGAAGCGGTGAACCGAGTATGGAACTATTATTTTTTATATCAGAATTAAAGAAACTATTGCAAGTGATGGTTATAAATAATTTGAATTACTTCTAGTATGTGCATTTTAAAAACTAAACTAAACTCACACGAGAAAAATGACGCGGCTGATTACATATACAGGGTGACTGGTGAATTACTATCGATATTTGAGGACGTGATATTTGACGATCATATATGACAAAATAAAAATTAATATAACATTAATATTAATAAACTTCTAAGTAAAGTTAACCAAAAGTTGTGTAATTAATTACGCATCGTGTGAACACCCTACAGATTAGGTATACACACACACTCACACACACGCGGCGGGGGCGTGGTTTTGTATCAGCACGCCGCCGCACGCGTCCACACTTGGAACGTGTCAACACTTTATTTATTTATAGGGAAATTTGGTCAAAAATTAAGTACCTATTTTTTTTACATAATTCAAATGAGAATCATGTACCGAGTATGCTCCTTAAATATTGATAGTAATTCACCAGTCACCCTGTATAATGCGCTACTAACAATAACGTTATAATTTATAAAATCAGTTATCATACAAATTACCTGCCACATAACTTAATATATATTGATTTGATATTCTTATTACATCGAGGAGCTTAGACAGTGGAGGTGAGCGTTTAACGCGTTAGATAGGGGTCCCTTAAACCTTCACCTAGGTCACAAGTCACAGTCACTGTTGAAGCTCCTCTCACTACAACGATGGACCCGACACACGCATATGAATACATGGAATGATGAGAACTTTCATATATAATATTATATACAAACCAATTCCTTGCTTTCCTCCATTTCAACATCTTGCGCGTCCTTACTAAGACTCGAGTCTAACTCATCTTGATCTATACCCGACATTGTCAAACTAGAATCAGTATATACATTATTAGCTGGCACTTGCACGCTTGTCACCATAGAGTTTAATGTGAACAAACTCGGGTCATTCAACAAGTGTAGATTGTTTGAAACATCCCATTTATGACCCTGACAGTTAATAACTTCAGAACATGTGTGTTCGTTGTCGCAGAATACAGCTATTTCGTTTTTATCATTGATGTTATTCAAAAATGAGCTCTCATGTCGTAATATTGAGAACCATTTTCCTTCTAACATCTTTGTGTATAATATATTATGAGCTGAATCAACCTCAGCTTGTTTTGTTTCTTCTATTTTAGCGTCCATTTCTATTTTGTCTGCTTCCGCTTTCTTTGCCGCGTCTAATTCTGAGGATACAGCTTCCGCCATTTTTCTTAATTCTTCTAAGTTATTAACCGTGTTTTCCTTTTCTTCTTCTTGTTCTGTTTCGTTCTTAACTATATTCTCTACTTTGACTATCTCTTGTGGTTTGTCCATCTGTTCCGCTTGCTGTGCGAACATAGGTTTGTGTGTAGGTTTCTGTACCAAGAAGGCGGTGGGTATAGAGTCTTCTATATCCAACATATCTTCCTCTTCGTTGCTTTGTTTATGTTGAATGTATTTCTCTTCCATCTTTATTGAACCTGTAATTTACGATTGTATTGATTTATATAATTTATTAATTACTTTAAACACAGTTTAACCTTGTATATTTTGCATGCTTAACGATTTGTTTATTTATTATTTACTTAATAGTTTAGAATTATGACGATATTATTAGAATATTTATGTTTGCTACACAATTTATTGGGAACAAAGAAAAAATTTTTTTCTTTATTTTATTGAATATAAACTTTAGGAGTTAAATTTATCCAGTGGAAGTTAAACATACAAAAAAATAGAATAGATTAAATATTATTAAAATTTTTATGCCCTTACATCTGATAATACATACATAACTCTTCAACAACTAGCTATACCAAAAAAAATATTTAAATATCAAAAATCTAAAGCCAATAAATTATACAGTATTCCTATATCAACTGCAATCCCATTAATATTATAAAACACGTTACATTTGTTTAGTAACAAATATAAACATATATAACCTTCAACTTTACAAACTCCATGAGTGACGTTCGGTTCATATTTTATAATCTGTGTCCGATCACTTAGATTTAATTCATTCTTAATGCTCCTCAATTCCTGGGCCTCTGCTTCAGCATCAACTTTTACTGACTCAGAATCGACGTTATCAGAATTGAGAGTGTCTTCCTTTGCTGTAAATAAAGTTAATAATATTATAACTATTGTTATGTGACAGTGTCATAAGTGGTCGTTTAATTAAAATATAATTATCTTTATACGGTGTAATCAGAGGACGCCTTAGCTTCTGGTAAACTCGTCTATTCTACACGGGTCTAACTCAGCAGTTCCGTGTGAAGACAGTTTTTGGTTTTAATTTTTCTTTTATGTTTTTAGTTTATAATATTTCTTTTAAGAATTTAATTAGATTATTGTCATTATTTGTTCAACCTCTGTGCAACATAGTCGAACCCTAGTTGTAATTTACTTTATAATTAAATTAAGTCAAATAATTTTGGTTTTATTGCATCCACCAACCGTTGAAATCATAATTCTATGGACATATTAGAGTAAGAAATTTGATAATATATTAACTAAAAATATTGGTTCTTATCAAGTGAAGTTAATTTTATCAACTTGAATTGTTATGTTTCTATAGTTATATCAGTAATTGAGTTGCTATTATTACTCTATTCCATATGAATCTAGTGCAAAACTTTTATAACATTAAAGTTATGTTATTTAACAATAGTTTTTTATAAATTATTAAATGAAAATCGGAAATCTCTTAATTTTTACTATCTAACGTTGCTTATTTAAATGACTGGAAGTATCTTAGCACACCTGATAATCAAATCCTGAGTAAGTTACGTAATCCATTGCAATGTGTTTGTGGAATGAATGAATGATTGAACGATGGAATGAATGAATGCTTACCAAGCGCAGCCCGTTCCCTTCTATCATGATAATCAATAGTTTCAGGCTGTGCTGATTCTAACGCCTCTACTAACACGCCGCCCGCCTTACCCAGCGACCAGTAACGACGCCAATATCTATTACCAATAATATTAACAATTAAAATATATTTATTACTAGATTTAATATAAAATAAACCAGAATCGCTATACGGAACTTGGGGGTGAAGAAATATCTTTTTAAAGTTTGTTTTAATAATATCTTACTATGAGGATAAGAAAAATAATATTGTAAGAGTGTTGCATACATGAAGAGTCAGAAAGTTGTTTTGATTTATTTTAGTTTTTTTATTTGCACACTCACACTCATATAATATTTACATATAAATAAATGTAAGTGTTAATTACTGGTGGTCTTTGAATAAACAGTGAAAATCTCATAACAGGTCTAAGATCATATAAAATATATTATTCCATATTCTTTATTATACAGGGTGACTGGTGAATTTTATCGATACTTGAGGACGTCATATTTGACGATCATATATGACAAAATAAAAATTAATATAAAATAAATATTAATAAACTTCTCAGTAAAGTTAACCAAAAGTTATGTAATTAATTACGCATCGTGTGAACACCCTACAGATTAGGTATACACACACACACACACACACACACACACACACACACACACACACACGCGTCGGCGGCGTGGTGTTGTATCAGCACGCCGTCGCACACGTCCACACTTGGAACACTTGGAACGTGTCAACACTTTATTTATTTATACGGAAATTTTGTCAAAAATTAAGTACCTATTTTTTTACATAATTCGAATGAGAATCATGTACCGAGTATTCTCCTTAAATATTGATAGTAATTCACCAGTCACCCTGTATATGTGTCTGTCAATGTATATACATATATTTTAGTATATATATACCTGTCTTGTCCGTAGCAAGTGGCCCTCAGCTCGTGTGAGCCGGCAGCTAACGCCAGTAACTGTTGTTCTGACTGTCTCAACAACTTCTCCAATTTTCTAGATAATTCCTCGGAAGATAAATTCTTGTCTTCATCCTGTGATAGTTTAAAACAGAATTAAAATACTGATTTTTCTTATAACTAGAATTAAACTGTATTTTTGGTAGTACTGTAGATTTATAGCAGTTACCTTATTTTCATACACACATCAAATTATATATCTTTTAGGTGTTCAAAAGTAATATAAAAGGGTCATAAACATGTTAAACGCTTAAAAAGGATTTAATTTATTTAGAAAGTTATTATTTTGATGATGAGAGACAAAATATCATATTATATAAGAGAATTCTTTATTATTCACCAATTTGGAAGATACATGTTAGTTTTTTATATTAATTTTTTTTAGTATTAATTAAACTAAGGTGATTATATTAATGTTTGTATATTTCATTTGATTAGGATAAGTTAGAGATTTTTCAGTATGTGAAAAATTTATTGATTCTCAAAGTGAAGTAGACTAAAATAAGAATGTTAAACCCTGGTAAGTATTTGTGTGTATATTATGGAGACCGCTGAAAATCAGTTTAGAAGCATCATTGATGTTTTTTCTTCAACTGAGCGAATCTCCATTTGGTATTGTTGCACTGTAGCACATTTTCTTTTTTTTCCTTTTTCTTATTATATTTTTTTTTTGTAATTTTGTTTATTGTATTTTTTTACGTTTTTATTTGTGAATAAGATCGTTATTGTGTGGTAGTGCGACTTTCACCAATAAATATTTTATTATTATTATATATGTATGTATGTGTGTGTGTATACCTCCTCGGGCTGCGTTCCCTCGCTCTCCAGGTCACTCAGCAGTCCGTCACAGTCAGCCATGACGTCATCCTTATCTTTGACGTCATCATCCTTGTTGTTATTCAACATTTTCTTGCTGAGATCCTTCAGTGGAGACAGTTCTTTGTCACTCTCATCCTTGAATGGGGATGGAGTATGCTGCTTGTCTGGCGAGGATTCCTTCTTAGGAGTTTCTGGTTTGTCTTCTGTAAGAAAATATTAATGTATCAGGTTAATATATAACGTTAATGTTTTTAATGTGGTCATTAGTGTTAGACTTGTTATAGAATCGGATAAGAATTTGCTAGGGGCCTCTTGTAAAAGGGGTCCACTTAAACCCGCTTATCTTTGTTGAACATACTTCACTATTAAAGAGAATGAGACATGGTTGATGGAAAATATACAGGGTGACTGGTGAATTACTATCAATATTTAAGGAGAATACTCGGTACATGATTCTCATTCGAAATATGTAAAAAAAATAGGCACTTAATTTTTGACAAAATTTCCGTATAAATAAATAAAGTGTTGACACGTTCCAAGTGTTCAAGTGTGGACGCGTGCGGCGGCGTGCTGATACAACACTACGTCACGACACGCGTATGTGTGAGTGTCAGTGTATACCTAATCTGTAGGGTGTTCACACGATGCGTAATTAATTACATAACTTTTGGTTAACTTTACTTAGAAGTTTATTAATATTTATGTTATATTAATTTTTATTCTGTCATATATGATCGTCAAATATCACGTCCTCAAGTATTGATAGTAATTCACCAGTCACCCTGTATAATGTCAAAAGAAAGTGAAAATATACATATAGCTTCTTCAAGAAGTTGCTTCTATAAATATACTAAGAAACCACATATCAAAAGTTGCCAATAATTTTCACTACTGACCCCCGGCGTTTATCATAAGCTCGTGATATGAAAAGATCATAAATATTTACGTTCTTGTGATAGTAAATTGACTTGGAACCTATATTAAAAGTCGTATACGTAATCTTCTTCTACCTGGCAATTTCCCAGCATTAGCCAGGGTCTGCCTTACATGTTGTGAATAGTTTTGGCTAATTGTTTTTATGACCGGCCGCCTGCCTGACATCAACCCTCTTTGGGAACATTAATCAGTGGTGTCTAAATACTCTTAGAAAGTACATATGACTCGGAAAAATCACATTGGTACTTGCCCGGGCCAGGATCGAACCCGCGCCCTCGTGCATGAGAGACAGGCCTTTTCACCACTAGGCCACCGCTGACTCTGTGTGTTTATACGTCATCAGTATGTGTAATACACATGTTCGTAATGTGTGTAAGTACCTGTGTCGTGTGAATGTGTGTGTGATTCATCAACCATTCTGTGCATACGATCGAGTGCGGCCGCCTGCTGTCTCTCAGCGGCCTCCGCTCGGGCTTTGCGTTGTTGTAATACACGAACTCTGGAAATATAAGAAAAAACGAATTATTAACGTATGAATTTAAGATTGTAATTATTAAAGGAAGTTTGATATTGAAAACTGATGAAGATTTTTTTTGTAAAATTTTACAGATGATTATAATAACGAATCTATGTTATAACAACATTGTCTTACAATCAATACTGTTATATCTAATGAGTATAAAGTTAGCGTTTACCGCCTTTATATGTAAAGTTATGCTAAAAATAAGGTATATTTCAAAATTAGCGCGTACTAGTGTTAATATGCTAATTGGCGCAT
Organism: Danaus chrysippus; assembly: GCA_916720795.1. NCBI lineage: Eukaryota > Metazoa > Arthropoda > Insecta > Lepidoptera > Nymphalidae > Danaus > Danaus chrysippus. The sequence continues at coordinate 2,288,623 of CAKASE010000070.1, forward strand.
ACTAGTGCAAATAACTTGTCTAGGTAGTAATCAGTGCCGGCGTTAGAGGGACTGACACCCTGGGAAAGAATATTTTGGCGCCCACTTGAAGAAATCAAAATCGAGTGTTATTTTTTTCTGAACCAATGTGAACACTGAACGTGTATTAACAATTCTATATTCCATCTACCATCTTTCCTTTAGCGTGACCCAGAGCTAACGACGTGGACGTAGAAAGTTATGTAGCTCCTATCTTTTTTATTTTTTCATTTATAAGTATCCTACCTCCACTAATCGCCCCCCAAATTTGGCGCCCTGGGCTGTCGCCCCATCGCCCCCCCCCCTAACGCCGGCAGTGGTAGTAATAGTACAGATCATACTAGGTAGTATAGTTCATAGTTCAGGTTACGTTAGTTCCATAGTTCCATACTTGTGTATCATACTATATAGTATACGTTAGTTCTATGTTCCGTACTTGCGTATCCTTGTGTCGAGCAGGTATCTGTCCCTCCGTAGCTGCGCGAGGTGTTCCAGCGACGCGTCCAGCTGCCTCAGCACGGAGCGGCTCTGCAGCAGCTCGTCACACACGCGGGCCATCATACGACACTTACTGGACGGAGGGAGGGCTGCGAACGGCTTGTCGCGGAGCAGTTCTGGAATATAACATATGTATATATTGTTAGCCATACACAAAAAATAAGGATCAATAGTGGGGAAGAAAAGTTACTAGCGAGAGCTCTGCCCGTTTGCAGCTTATTTGCCTTTGCTTTGATAAATTATTACAATTTTGTTTAATTGTGCAATCATTTTGGTTAATAAGATTAATTTGTGAATATATTGTGATAATTAATATTGTGTAGCTATTTTTTTTTTTTTGTTAGAATAAACCATTTGTTTCTAAGAATATTTATAAATATTTATTACGGTGCGAAAGATTATTATACAATATTTTTTCTGATAATTAAGGTTCACTTTTGCTTGTAGATATTAGGTATTAAAAACGCGTCTTGATTGATTCTTTATTACGTACTAACTTAATGTTTTCAAGAAATGTATATCGTGTAAAAAATAAGTTTAAAGAATAAAATTGGAATAATGCGATAATATTGACGGATCTATAATATACACAATAATATTATATGTACTCTTTGATTAGAAAAATGTAATATGCTTGTGATATATATAAATATGCATAAACAAGTTGACTACTCACTGTTTTTTACAAGATACATATTATTCTATATGTATATCGCACCTCCGCTCAAATAGTGTCATAAGTCAAAAATCCCAACTTTCGAATAAAACGCGTTTGAAGTTAATGCTAACTTTATTTTTCACTTTTCGGCTCATCACTCAAAAACTGTGAAAGTTACTGCAATATGATTTTAAGTAAGTTATAATGATTTTTGACACTCAACAAAATGGTGTAATAGACTTTTGGAATATATTTAAAAAAAAAAAACAATTTTTGAGTTGTGACACTTTAAGGATGAAAAAAACGAATAATTTACGAAATATTGTTTATTTATTTAATAGTTGAACTATTGGCATGACATTATTTGAGATAAGATTTCGAAGTTTTCTGATTCCAATAGTGCAATAAAATTGAATTCAACTTTTTTTGAGTTGTGACACTATTTGAGCGGAGGTGCGATATATTTTACGTATTTAACTAACCTGATAGTTTATAAGTAGCGTTGCTGTGTAGATGTTCGTAGTAGGTAGTGTTCTTACTACTGGCGAAGGTCATCTGCATCTCCGCGTCGCTTTGATGATGATCAGCTACGCGCCGGTCTCGTTCACGCTCCACGGTCAAACCTAAAGTGATACCACCGGGTTAATCCTACTAATATTATAATTGCGAAAGTTTGAGAGTGTGTGTATGTTTGTTACTTCTTCACACTCAAACGGCTGAACCGATTTTGATCAAATTTTGTATACAGGAAGCTGACGTTCAGGAATGACACATAGGCTACTTTACATCCCGAAAATCTCGGAAATCCGCGGGTAACGGGCGCAGCTAGTACTTAATATATTATTACGAAGTACATCTCATTATTGTTGATATAAGATATGATATAGATGAGTATATCTCGTCATCCCTACTAAAATTATAAATGCGAAAGTAACTCTGTCTGTTACGCTTTCATGCCTAAACCACTGAACTGATTTTAACGAAATTTGGTACAGACATAGAGTTGATCTTGAGAAAGAACATAGGATAGTTTCTATCTCAGAATTTTGAAAAGTTCTCTTGGAAAAGCAATATAACCGAACTCCACGCGGGCGAAGCTACGGGCGGAAAGCTAGTTGATGATATAAGAAGTCAAATATAATGCCGCCACACATGTTACAGTACTCGTGCTAATATAGTATAATGTGTGACCGGCATTAGGTGTTAATGAATTAGGAACTATCAAAAGAACACATCACTAGCGGTAACAAATTCTAGTTTTAAACTACACTTGTAATTTATATATTGTGTACAAAATCATGTTTCTTAATAATATATATTTTTTGAGAACATTTATTATAAAACTGATGTGAATCAATGTTATATGTTTATATTATTAATAATTATGACATTAAAATATAATTTTATTGTTCATCGAAATATGTCCCTCCGTTTAAGTTAAGGGTGGATAATTTACCAAGTCAAATTAATGATTAATGCATTCCCAAACAGAATTGATTTCAGGCAGGCGGCCGGTCGTAAAAACAATTAGCCAAAACTATTCACAACATGTGAGGCAGACAGGCTAAAGCTGGGAAATTGCCAGGTAGAAGAAGAATTTATCAAGTCACACACTATACATTAAAACATTACTCTCATATCACAAACTAGGAAATTAATTAATTATAAATGTTCTTACCAGTAAGAGCTTTAACCTCAGCGGTGGCACAAGCATATAAGTATATCCGGAGCACTTCACTGAGTGTGTCCGGAGTTAGTTCAGCCAGACGGAGCGCGTGACCCAGTAGAGTGGTGTGACGACCCGGGTGGGGTATACCCGGCTCTTCTGATATATGGAAATATATCATAAATATTAAGATATCCTACTAATATTATAATTGCGACAGTTTGTGAGTGTGTGTGTATGTTTGTTACTTCTTCACGATCAAACGGCTGAAGCGATTTTGATAAAATTTTGTATACAGGAAGCTGACGTCCAGGACTAACATATAGGCTACTTTACATCTCGGAAATCCGCGGATAACACCGCGGGAAGCGCTAGTAAGTATACAGGGTGTATGAAAAACTGTGTCAACCCTTGAAGGCACGTATACATATAAGTATAAGCTTATTATAAAAAATAGTATAACTTAAAAAAAATCAAGCAGAAGTCAGTTACAGTGCATAGGCTAAGTAAGTTTTAAATCGACATTTTTCGAAAATATGTTCCAAACATCTGACTCATACAAGGTCAAGACACCGTATAGTCGCTACGACGCATGCGTGACCATTGACCGCAGGCGACGGGCCGCCGGCGTTATTATTACTATTCTGTTAGTTGTCGAATAGAGATTTGAAAGTGTAAAAATTAGTTATATCGATAAATATTCTATCGACATTTTCAATATTGGTATAAATAGTTATGCTTTTCACATTAAAATAATTTCATTTAAAATAACTTTTATTAATAATAAATATTATAATTTGAAACTTGTTCAGGTAAATTAACTACATATGTTGTATTATTAGGATAAATCGTTAATATATTTCTGTTAAAAATGATGTTTTACAATCAAACATAATATTAATGTTTGATATATCAAAATAAGTATCGAAATAATATGAATATTAAATATTTATTTATTGTTATGATTTTTTAAATATCGATATTCTCAATAATATGAAAGTAACTTCAAGGTCGTCACTAGTAGCGCAGCAGCTGTGATGACGTCATTGCGTGTCATCGTGTTATACCAGGGCATACAAACATTTTGTTACTCTACATATAATAATCATTTAATATTTAATTTTATTATTTTTATTGAAGAGTTTGTAAATGTAAGTTGTTTTATTGTGTTACATTATCGATACTGATAACGTAGTTAAGAGGGTTGACACAGTTTTTCATACACCCTGTATAGAAGTGTTATATAATATATATGTATTATATAATGTTTGTGTTCATATTGTTGATGAGGAATAGGAGTTCATTAAAGTCTAACACATCATTATGGTATGTTTTTCATTTCTTTGGCTGTATTATTAATAGAATTATAAAGCTGTTTACATAATCGTGATAGCTTGATAAGGTAGTACTTGTAGCATTGTACTTGTGTGTAATAAATCTTTATTGTTTTCATATACAGGGTGACTGGTGAATTACTATCGATATTTGAGGACGTGATATTTGACGATCATATATGACAAAATAAAAATTAATATAACATAAATATTAATAAACTTCTAAGTAAAGTTAACCAAAAGTTATGTTATTAATTACGCATCGTATGAACACCCTACAGATTAGGTATACACTCACACTCACACATACGCGTGTCGCGACGTGGTGTTGTATCAGCACGCCGCCGCACGCGTCCACACTTGAACACTTGGAACGTGTCAACACTTTACTTATTTATACGGAAATTTTGTCAAAAATTAAGTGCCTATTTTTTTTACATAATTCGAATGAGAATCATGTACCGAGTATTCTCCTTAAATATTGATAGTAATTCACCAGTCACCCTGTATATTGTCAAATATGTTAATTTTAATTATTGTAAAATATATACAGTATCGCATGGACTCTTGCTTTTTAATTCGAAGTACTCAACCCCTACACTTCATACTCTGTAATATTAATTATTTTTTAATACAATCTAATTAAGGTTCAACTAATATTTTCCAGAGTAACATCTGAACAAATGTAAACCTCGAATATACTGTATGAATTATTATGTATGATAGTGTATATTATTGTTTATATTTCACTCACCGATAGCCACCACTAGTAGTTTAGTCAACACATTCATCAGTTCGTCTTCGGCGTCCTGGCTACAGGTCGGTATCAAACCCATCTGTAATGTGTCCAGTGTAGGTAGCGACTCCACTTCTGAAAATAATAACAAAATATATTATATACTAGCTTTCCACCCGCAGCTTCGCCCGCGTGTAGTACGGCTATATCGCGTTTTCAAGAGAACCTTTCAAAAGTCTCTGATAAAAACTATCCTATGTTCTTTCTCAAGGTCAACTCTATATCTGTACCAAATTTCATCAAAATCAGTTCAGTGGTTTAGGCGTAAAAACGTATCAGACAGACAGAGTTACTTTCGCATTTATAATATTATTAGGGACTAGAAGACCTGGCGCACTTCGTATCGCCCTATAATCAAGAAATATCTACTACGTTTTTTTATTTATATTTTTGGAGTTTACCTGTAAGCCATAAATCTCCGTGTTTTGAAGTGTGACAGAATGATTAACATATTAGTTAGTTGTCAAATCTAATGTCAAAAAAAAAACGTTTGTATGGGAAATAGAAAAGGGCTGTTTTTATGGTTTTCCCAGTAATGAATCAATTTTTTTCAGCTTTTATACCTTCCCTGAACCTCCACGAACATTTCAAGACTAAGATAATATAAATCTCGAGTTTTAGCGAGACTACGGAACAGCAATCCATTTTTATATATATAGATAGAAGAAGAAGATAAGAAAGAAAACTATTATTCGATATGGAATTATTTTTTAAATATATGTGTGATAAATTAGACTAATGAGCTTTCATAAGAAGTATATTGATTCAGAAAATCTAAATACATAATGACTACATGTAAAAATTATATTCATATGAGTTTCAAGAGATAGTTGTATACTTACATATATATTTTAATTAAGGATTTTAATTTTATATTTTAATAATCAATATGAATAATATCAAAAACAATAAGACCCAGTTTCACCAAACAATATTAAATGAATGATGTCTTGTTAAGTCGTATGATGCTCTGTTAAATGTCTTAACAAGCCAGTAATATTAATTCCTGATCTAGAAGTCTATCAAATCGCTGATAGATCATTATTAAATTATAATCCCAATTTCCAACCCAGATTTTTATAGTCATAGCAACCCCATATTTATTTGTACCACATAACACTCTTTATTTTAAGTCGGTCAAACATTTCTCTATACTCACCGAATCCCAACGCCTGTCCGAAGTTATGTAGGAACTCGTAGACCTGCAGCAGATCAGCCATAGCTTGACCCGGGATACGAAGACCTGGGATGCGGTCCAACTTGGGAAGAGGTTTGTGGTCTGATAGAGATGAATCCTCTTGAGGACGTCTGGAATATATAGAAGATATATATTAGGATTGGAAAACATTGTAGTGTGACCAATGTAAGTATTTTATTTTATTGAATAGTTAATTTTAATCTATAAAACACTTAGTATATGATTATAATTGCATGGTTAATTTAATTTGGTAATTTTAATTGAATAGTTAATTTTAATTTATAATTTGAACCTAATATTTGCATGCCTTATGGTAGAATGTACCTGGTACTTACATTAAAATCTATTTGTACACCTATATTCTCTACCTACATTCAGAGCAAATAAATATTATTATTATTATTATTATTATTGTGACGTCAACAAATATTGATGACGTCATTGTAGTTGCTCTGTGTTAATTATTGTATGAAGTGATGGTAGTCTGTGACTAAAATGTTGATTACTTATTAATGCAATTGATCTTGCACTTGATCATAACATAACTAAATTTATGGTTTTGTCCTTTTAAACACAATGCAATAGATACAATTAAATATACCAAAATTTTTTTCCTTTTCGCAAGTCTTGAGTGTGGAATTATGAACTGCCTTTCTTATAAAATCGGTTAATCATGTTTACCTTAACTCAGCGAGTAATTCCATTTCCTTTCTTCTCTGCTGTAATTTCTTTTCTTTAGCCAGAAGTCTGTCCAGAAGATTCTGATGTTTTCTTCTTTCACGATCCTCCCACCGTCTCCTCGCGTCTAGCTGACGGATGAATGCTGTGTGCTGTCGCCTTCTTTCCCTTTCCTTTATTAAAAGAAAATTCAATTTGAAAATGGAATGTGTCATAATTATGGTGCATTCACATTAAAGCGAGGAAGCGATAAAATGTTAGTACATTTTTTAAGATACTATATGACTACGCCAGAGAAGTATTGTATTGGCGAATAGCTTTATACAGCCTCGCTAGATATAGAAACACTACCTAAACCAGAGATATGTACAGTAATATATACGCCATCTATGAGGAACAAAAATAGCTGAAATTGACGAAATAACGAAATAGAAGACGAAAGAAAAGTAAGGATAACCGTATAACCAAAGATACTTTAAAAGAAAAGTAAGGAAAGAAAAGTTAGCTTATTGTAAGCTCAACTAAGCAGACGTAATGTCCATATTACCTCCGTTATGTACTTTTGCTGTGGCAGAGACGATCCGGGTTGAAAAAAATAAAGAATTAATATAAGATTCATCTACATGAATACTTAGAAAGATTTAATTCGGTTTACTACTATACATGGGATGTATTCTAACAGTTATTTATATAAAAAATTTGTAAGAGATAAAAACTATAGTCCTTCCTATTATTTTCATGAGAGAAAATGTAACTAAAATCATATTTTGGAATAAAACTTTTTTATTAAAAGGTTTATTTTCTAAATTCAGTTTCATTTTTATATTTCAATACACTCTCGTCTCCCCCTTATGTAATAACGACTTTTAATAAACAGATTTTCATGAAACTTTATTATAACATAGGTACCTTATATAGAACAAAGGTTAATATTTCAGTACAGTTCAAAGCTTACCTGTTCCTTTAGAAGCATCGCCTGTTGTCGTTTGAGTTCCCTCTCCTGTAACAATAATATATATGTATATCATAATCGCCCCGATCAATCTTTTAACCGTATGTGTATGTTTAAATGAAACTAATATTTTTCAGATATATGTACTACACTATTTATTTTTGTGAAATAGCTACATACTCCCGACATTTAGGCAACTTTTCAGCGACCGTGATCATTCAGACGAGATGAGAATGTCTGTCAGTTGGTTTTGTTATTTATCACCTACCGCCCTCGATTTCTTAATTTTCTGGCGTAAAATGAACCGCGTAGTATATTCGACAAATATTAGTTTCATTTAAATGAATAAACTGGAGAATATTTCAGATCTCGTCATCGTGTGTATGTATATGTGTGTGTGTGTGTGTGTGTGTCGTATCTACCGACCTGCTGTCTTTTCGCCTGATCTTCAATTTTCTGTTTCTCCAATTCCTCCTGTTTTCTCTTCTTAGCCTTTACACAACAACAACGAAAGCACAGCAAATTATATTAACAGCAAACATGAAACAAAATAAAAAATATATAAATTAAATAAAACCTATTTGGCGACCATTGATCATGTTTTAGGAAAAAAAAACAATATTTTTTAAAATTTATAGTCATAATCAAAAATATATTTTAATATTTTTTGGTATAATTTAATAATGACATCAAATTCAACAAAAAAAGATAAACAAATCGTCATATAATGCTCGGGATATTAAAAACAAGATTAATTAAATTAAGATCACCCAAAACCATCTATAAATTTACATATGTTAAAAAAAACAAACTATAAAATTAGTTAAAATAAAACATACAAATTAATAATACAAAAGAAATAATTAAATATTAAACTGCGAAGCGTGCAATAACAGTACGGAAAGCTTATCAAACAGTATCGCTTATATCAAGAGGTCTTTTTATTTTGGTTTCGTCGTATAAAGCTTGAAGATGTTTAGTGCAAGTGTATATAAATGTTAATTGGACCGGCTCCTCCCAACCAGTGTTAGTGACACCCGAAAGTTAGTTCATAACGTACCGGACTCGCGTCCTTGCACGGCTGTACCGATATCGATAAAGCTCCGTCTTTCCCCACATGGAACGTTCCTCTGTTTATCTTTTTGGTTATAATGTCTTTAAGTATATCGTCGTCTCCACTGAGGTCAATGACCTCCTTTAGAACTGATTTCTGAATTTTCGGCATCAGCATTAGGTTCTGTGACATGAATTCGTTTTTCGCGTCTAAATATTTCTGTTCCAAACTCTTTGGGTCGTCGGATTTTTTGTCGCCTCTCAGTTTCGACCAGTCACAGCCGTTTATGAATTCGGTTATTCTGGAATATGATTCTATGAGTTTTTCTAGATTGTTCTCTTTGTCCGGTGCCTTTCTTTTGTCGGGTGTTTTGGTGAGGCTGAAGTCGAAATATTTGTCGTTGGGACGTTTCGGTAGGTCAAAGGACGCTTTTTCAGCGAAGTCTTTCATTTTATCTAGTGCGTTGTATTCCTCAACTTCTCCTTTCCAGTTCTGTTCTAAGTTCATCGTCTTTATCGGACTATCTTTCAAGCTGACGGGTATGAGCGACAAGCTTATCTGCGGCATCGTTTTGTCTCTTTTCAAAGGCCCGATCTCCGGTACTTTCCACTCATCAGTATGTCTTTGCGGCAGAGCTTCAATCGTCAGCTGCGATCTGCTCTTGTTGATTTGCTGTTTCGAATTTTCTCCGTTAGTTTTTTGTATTTATTTTATTTATTATCAATGTGATTGTTGACAACATTGCCATTGTCCGGTTCTAGCGATCCCCAATACGTTTACATACATATATAGCTACCTCGAAACACAACACTACTAGAAGCTAAGAGTTCATAATCTAACTACAGAAAAGCAAAAATCGACCGTTCCGAACGCTATCTTGTAGGCCGTAGAGTCCATTTTTGCTTTGAACAGAGATCTACGTGTGAGCACAATGTTGCCAAGCATCAAATTGATAATAAAATAAAACAAACACAAGCACATATATTAAAAAACATAAATATACAAACGTTCCCATATTATAGACACACAGATAATAAAAATATATATATTAGTAAGTAAATAAAATGGATATATTAAGTATATTACAAAAGTACTATATTATATGTGTTTCCCAAATAAATAGTCATATTCATGTTTTATATATAAGTTATAACTATTGAATATGTGTACAATAATTGTTAATATAGTAACAAAAAGGATTACTATGAAGGTATATTATCTAATTAACTATAATATAGACCCTACCGGCCATACAATAAGGTATATATTCCTATATCTATAATATGGGTACCATGTAACGATTCGTACCTCTAGTAGCTGCGCGCTCCGAGCCTCCTTCTCTCGTTTAACAACCTCCGCCTTCTCCGATCGTTCTATTTCCCTTACAAGACGAGCCTACAAACAATGTGTGATAATATTGTATATGAACAAACTACTATATATATTTTAATATATATTTGAACAATATGTTCGTGTTAATACGTACCGATGTGTCGCTAAGCAGCTACCTAGTTAGGTACCTTATGTCTATTATTTATCAGGTCATTGACCCGTTCTCATGACGTCACTCCCATCACTATCTCGACGGTCTGTATACTCTATCACTCACCTTGTCTCCCCAGCTCTAAGCCACGCCCCCTTCTCTCTCCCTCTCTGTCTATATATATATCTCTCTCTCTGTCTCTCTCTCACCTGGTCCCTCCCCCTCCCGTCTCTCCTCGCGTCCCTGGCTGCTTGTTGCCTCCTCGCCAGTTCCATACGTCGTTCTAAAGGCGGCGGGGTTGGTCGTCCACTTAGGGCTGCTAATGCTCGAGCTTCTTCTAACCTGAGTTTGAAAAAAAATATGTTATAAATTCTGAACTACCAACATAAGAATGTTTGGACTTAACAATGTAATGATCTAATTTTTAATATAATGAACCCCCTGTAACCTAATTTTTATATATAGAGATTTTAATAATTTTTACCAATAAGTTAAAACGTTTTTAATATAATGTAATAAATGATTTATAAATTTCCTAATATTTGCATGCTGTATCTGCCTTAAAAGATAATGCATTTAGAAATAAGCTACACTGTATTTCTTTTTACCCAATATTGTTTTAATGTAATTATCACTGGTGGATCTTAAATAAATAAAAAATGAAAAAAAAATGTAGTATTGTATATAAGAATCAGAGTTAGGGATAATTTAATTCTGAATTGAATAATTTATGAGTAAATAGGATGTTTATTATGTTATAAAAAGACTACTAAATCTTCTCTACTTGTAGGTAAATAAACCTTTTCTGTCTTGATAAATCTTTGGCTTCAAGTCTATCTATGAACACGAGAAGTCTGTACTAACGATATAAGGTTCGCTAAGATCAACATTAGCACTTCTAATTGATAAACATAAAAGGTACTCTAACAATATTGTGCTCACAAAGTTAAATCTCCAAACCTTTAAGATACTTTAACTATTCACAACATGTAAGGCAGACAGGCTAAAGCTGGGACATTGCTAGGTAGAAGAAGATATATATTACCGTTTAGTGATCTCCCCCTCGGTCATAACGACCGGTTCCTCGTGCGTGTGCTGCACGTACTCGCCCAGCACCACGCGTGCGCTGAATGTGAACGAGTCGCGCGACAGCGGCGGGCTGGGGTTGGACTCTAGAAACTGTACACACACATACATACATAAATATACACACATATATCTTTATATATATAAAAATTTCGTGTCACGTGTTTGTCCGCGATGGACTCCTAAACTACTAAACCGATTTTAAATTTGATTTGCATTCCGTGCGCATTTTGATCCAACTTAAAAGATAGAATAGCTTACAACTCAATTTATAGTCACATTATTATTTTATTGCAAATTATTTGTCTATTAAAGAAAATTATTTGTCATTATTACAATTATCTGTTGACTGAGTTAGGTATTCAATAGATGGCGCTATGTTAAAAATACAAACGTCATATTATATGGGCGACTATTTAATAATAGCATAACCACCACGTGTTTCTGAGGCTAAGGTATAACCTAAATTTATTTATTAAAAAACAGATATTTCTTGATTATAGGGCGATACGAAGTTAGCCGGGTCTTCTAGTATATATACATATACAGGGTGACTGGTGAATTACTATCGATATTTGAGGACGTGATATTTGACGATCATATATGATAAAATAAAAATTATTATAACATAAATATTAATAAACTTCTAAGTAAAGTTAACCAAAAGTTATGTAATTAATTACGCATCGTGTGAAAACTCTACAGATTAGGTATACAGACACACTCACACATACGCGTGCGGCGGCGTGCTGATACAACACTACGCCGCCGCACGCGTCCACACTTGGAACACTTGGAACGTGGCCACACTTTATTTATTTATACGGAAATTTGGTCAAAAATTAAGTACCTATTTTTTTTACATAATTCGAATGAGAATCATGTACCGAGTATGCTCCTTAAATATTGATAGTAATTCACCAGTCACCCTGTATAGTGAGATATAAGACTAATGAATATTATTGTTCTTAACTATATTCTCACGACGTTTTGATTACTTTACAATCATGGTCATTAAGACGAGATGTAAAAGTCTTTCTTAATCATATTAATTGTCTAACATTGGTGTTATGTACAAAATATTCGGGGAATATAATATTCATATACATACAAATATATATAATAATATAGTCATTCTAATATTTTATATGATCAGATACAATCGTATGAATTAAATATAAACCTTGACTTATAAATCAACCAATTTGATCTAGTTGACCCTAGTACGTGTTAGTAACTACACGTAATATACTAGTAACTGATAGTTTATCGTACTAACCGCGTTCAACTCGTCCGTCGTCCTTATAGTGATCCCCGTGTTTGGTTCAGGCGGCGTGTAGCTCACGTCACCCTTTATATTACAGTTGCGAGACAGACCCTTGATTACAGTTATTCGTTTCCAACCTGGAATAAGTTAAATTTACATTAATTATATTGTTCACAATACATTAAATACAATTCTTGTGTACTTGAAATCTATAGTCACTATGTATTTTGAAGAAATAGTTTTTAAATCACATATTGTTATGTATTCATAATGGATGTTTTGTTCTATATATGTACTTGTTAAATATATGCTATATATTAAATAATAAGTGAACATAGCTGGGGTAACACCGTTGTATAGATAAAATATTATAAATAGTGACGCCGCTGATTCCGCGGAACGAACACCAAGCCGTGTGAACCAGAAGATTCCTGATACCACACAAGCTATGGAATGGTATTGTTATCCTAACATCGAGTCAATCATATAGTCTTAGGTATAAGTAGTAAGTTTTAATATGTATGTAATTCTTTTTATAATATACATATAAGTCAGTTTCGTAGTTTTATTGAAATCTCCGATTGCCACCCTACTTATTTTACTAAAAGTAGCTTATAATCTATCGGTATAAGCGTTATATATGTATATGTTATCCTACTTCCCACTAATATTATAATTGAGAAAGTTTGTAAGTGTGTGTGTATGTTTGTTACTTCTTCACACTTGATAAAATTTTGTATACAAGAAGCTGACGTCCAGGAATAACATATAGGCTACTTTACATGCCGGAAATCAGCGGGGCGAAGCTAGTATACAGGGTGACTGGTGAATTACTAACGATACTTGAGGACGTGATATTTGACGATCATATATGACAAAATAAAAATTAATATAACATAAATATTAATAAACTTCTAAGTAAAGTTAACCAAAAGTTATGTAATTAAATACGCATCGTGTGAACACCCTACAGATTAGGTATACACTCACACACACATACACTTGGAACACTTGGAACGTGTCCACACTTTATTTATTTATACGGAAATTTTGTCAAAAATTAAGTACCTATTTTTTTACATAATTCGAATGAGAATCATGTACCGAGTATTCTCCTTAAATATCGATAGTAATTCACCAGTCACCCTGTATAATGTATGTATGTATGTATGTGTACCGAGCGCCAGCGGCAGTCTCAGCTGCGGGTCGCTGTGTCTCCGGCCCCCGTCAGACGTGTCCGAGTCTGAAGGGTTGGAGTCTGAAGGGCACTCGGAGTCCGTACTGGCTGTCTCACCTAGGAGGACGCGTAACTTGTCCTGGGATGAGAAAAACATAATAATTATAGTAATATATTTATTAACTATCACTTATTAATTAAGAATTAAAACTTCCTATGTATAATTGATTGAAAAAGCAACACTGTTATAAACATATAAATAATGATTTATTATTAAAGTTAGAATTTATGAAGATATAATATTCAGAATATAATATAATAGTCAGTATTTTTTTTACCGCATTAATAAATATGTTCTTATATGAAACATACATTTGGAACAGTAATCTATCTCATTTCGTGTACCTTACAATATTTATACAATTTACACACATCTTGTACTAGAAAAACATACAAATTATCAAATTTGGTTCCTTACATCCCTACAACTATCTATATATAATATATAACTCCAGTATATTACTATATCAGTTTCAGCCAGTAGTTGTTGCGCCAGCGCAGGTCGTAGTCCCAGCGCCCTGCTCTGCGCCAGGAGCGACGCGACAGTGTTCTTCTTGGGTTTGCTGACTCCTCGCCCGAGGTTGCGAGGACGACCCTCTCTTGATGGCCAGGTTGGGAGAGCTGGGAACGTTACAAACATATATATGTATAATGTATATATGACGGCGCTTCGATTATGGATTAGTTTAATAATAAACTTCTTAGGGAATACATTTGATTTGTGCCATAAAATTATGAGCGGCCAGTTCTGAATAGGGTAGTGATTGTCACTGAATGTGAGAACGGCCAGAATGCTATGGGCAACCGTAAAACAAAGTGCACAAGACTAACCTATTGGCTCATAATACATTATCATCTTATTATTTAAATGTAATTTTAAAATACAATTGTAAAGAAATCTAGTTATGAAATATTGTAAAATGCAAGTGTGTTTTCATTTATGAGTTCCAATCGGCACAACGCCCATGATCCTCCTGACGCTCCGACATATACATATATATATATAAAAGAGATTTCCACCTATATATTGACTCATCACGATATCTCTGGAACCATAAAGCGTAGCGACTTGAAATTTGGTGGGATTATTCCTTTCGCCGAGTAGAGGCCAGCTAAGAACGTATTTTACGAAATTCCACCCACAATAGGGGTTGCGGGGGCGTTAACAACGGAAAATACGCTTTCACGACTAAACCACTGAACTGATTTTAATGAAATTTGATACAGAGATAGAGTTGACCTTGAGAAAGAACATAGGATAGTTTTATCCCAAACTTTTGACGATTCTCTTGGAAACGCGATATAACCGAACTCCACACGTGCGAAGCTGCGGGCGGAAAGCTAGTACATACATACATATATACGTTACACGAACTATGCCATATGGTTTATATCAAATATCACTATAAAGATTATTAATATAAATAGGACTAAAGTTCAATAAGATCTAAGACTATCGCGAGTATAAATTTATTTCGCGTATTTTATTATTACTTTAATTTACATATTCCCGAAGTTTGAGTTACTTTGAGATCTAAAGTATGTAGAGTTTAAAAATAATAAAAACGCCTAGTAATCCGAAATGTATTAGTTTCATGTAAGGACTAAGTTTAGTGGTGTTTTGATAGATGGATCGACAGGAACTTTTGTATCGAAAACATCTTAATGTGTAGTGGATATTTCTTAAGTCGGTGTCATATTATATATGCCACTGTTCCCGCCCCTACCAGTCTCTATCCCTACCCTTGTCTATCCCTATCCCTGTCTATCCCTATCCCAATACTCACATTCACTATCCTCACTGCCACTGGACTTGGGTCGCGGTGAATCATGAGCGTCAGGCGCCACACGACGCGGCTTCGCCCCGGGCTTTCGGCGAGCTGGTTAAAATATGATTAATTAATTAATATAAATATTTAAGTGTAAAAAAGACACTGAATTGACTTCTATTAATCATCAACTTACATATCCGGTCATTGGACGCACTGAGTGAACTACTTAATGATGTGAGTCGCGATAATGCGTCGGAGGCTTGAGTGTTCGCTGAAACAAATACAAATGTATATAGAAAATTATAAAACTCCAAAATATTACATACAAAAATTGTATATATAGAAGAAGAATACAAGAATTAAAAGCATAAAAATTATTTATCTTTCGATGGTTTTTAATATGGAGTGGAAAAAAATAGTAAATATATTTATCAATGGATCTGCATCTCAGACATTAAAAATACTATAATAATTATGTAATTCATATATTTAATTAATATTATACATACGTGGTGTGGGTTTAAGCGACAGGTTCAAAGGAGTATCTTCGTCTTTGAGTCCCAAGTCCAGAGGCGCGTCTTCAGAGTTGTTAGTCGACTTGGTGCTCAAGTTGAGACCTGATTCTACAACATATATATTCATTAATATACTATGAAAATATCTAATATAGTTCACGATATCTATCCCTACTAATATTATAAATGCGAAAGTAACTCTGTCTGTCTGTTGCGCTTTCACGCCTAAACCATTGAACTGATTTTTATGAAATTTGGTATAGACAGAGTTGACCTTGAGAAGGAACATAGGATAGTTTTTATCCCAGACTTTTGAAAGGTTCTCTTGGAAACGCGATATAACCGAACTCCACGCGGGCGAAGCTGCGGGCGGAAAGCTAGTGAATATATATATGAATAATATTTCATAGTATGTATTATATATGTAAGAGTCAGTGGTGGCCTAGTGGTTAGAGAGCCCGCCTCTAGTTGTCGAAAGCGCGGGTTCGATCCTGGCAAGTACTAGTGTGATTTTTACGAGTCATATGTACTTTCTAAGAGTATTTAGATATCACTGATTAATGATGATTCCCAAAGAGGGTTGATGGCAGGCGGCCGGTCGTAAAAAACAATTAGCCAATACTATTCACAACATGTTTAGGCAGACCCTGGCTAAAGCTGGGAAATTGCCAGGTAGAAGAAGTATTATATATATATATATGTATTGATTACCGTTGTTAGATGGCTGTAACTGTCTTTCCAACGCCGCTAAGCTAACTCCGCTCTGGCTGGCGATAGTTTGTAATAACTCTCGTGATATACCTGTCAAATCATCATATATATAAATATTTACAGTGAACATATTTATAGCTGAAGAACGACTGTAGGGATATGGTTGAAAATTGGGGGGTAGATAGCTTAGAAGCAGAAAACCGACAAGGATATTTAATTCTGTTCAATCGAAAAAGAACAAAATACAAATCTGGTTATTTACGGCCTCTAGGACGGAATATAGTTCGCCCGGTCAGCTATTCATACATGTATTACTAATTCGAAAATTAATACGAACACACTATACGAAGGGCGATACGAAGTTCGCCGGGTCTTCTAGTTACATTATAATATAATAATTTCTTAGTATTAAATATATTATAAAAATATAAAATATATTCACCGGCGTAGTCCGACAAGTTGGGCGGCGGAGTGGGCACGTTGTTCCTGTCTGGCTTGTTAGGCAGACGGATCACTTCTACCGATGAACGGGAATTACCGAACTCATCCTGAAAGTAAAAACATTTTATAATAATTATTGAGGTATATGGTTTTCATCCTACTAATATTATAATTGCGAAAGTTTGAGAGTGTGTGTATGTTTGTTACTTCTTCACGCTCAAACGGCTGAACCGATTTTGATCAAATTTTGTATACAGGAAGCTGACGTCCAGGAATAACACATAGGCTACTTTATATGCCGGAAATCCGAAGGTAACACCGCGGGGCGCAGCTAGTTGCATATAAAATGAATATATATTGATATAGAAAATAAAAAAAATATCTCTTTAAAACAAATAAATATATAATTTTAATGATTTATACTATTAAATTAGCTTTGAATCCTCGTTTCGAATTTTCAATACATAGTTTCCATATGAATGTTAAGGCATTATACTTAATGTATTAGATCATAACCCACCACTTTCTGTCTCTTGTTGGGTGTGGGCGGCGCGGCGGGTGACGCGGGGTGTACCGACACTCGCGGCGGGTCCAATGAGATGGTCTTTTTTCGGCCACGGGTCGTTGACCCCGGCGCAAGCTGTTAAATATATATTTAATAATAAATTTCTTTTATAATTCGAGAGTTAATTAGTTTTTAGGAAAATAATTATTAAAAAAATTATGTATAAGACTTTTTAAACAAATAATATAAATATCTCATGCTTATCATTAAGTTTTTATGTTTGAATGATATTTAGTCCAAGAAAATTTTTCTTATAATAAATAGTGCAGTAAATATAAAGAAGACCACTTCTACAGTGATGAAAACAATATGAAATGTAATATTTTTGTAAGGAAAATCATTTTATTATTAACAATATATGTATATATGTATGTTACCTTGGGCCCCGCTAGAGATGAAGTATATTTAATAATCTCTGTGTCTGGAGGCAACCGAACCCCTCCTAGGACTGATGAAGGATCACTGGAACAATATCATATATATTAAACTCATATATAATACTAGCTTCTGAACTTTGCTTCGTCTGTTATATAACTTCAGAATTGACCAAAGACAAATTATAATCTCATAGTAAAATACTTACTAAGAAACTCCTTGTTTGAATTAATGATTTTATTATGATAGACTAGGGTTAAAAATATATATTAATTAAATATAATAAAATTTGATTATGACTTGAATTTTTTTGTTGTATGTATTTTTAATGGTAGGGCATTCAAAATATTTGCAGCGGATTTACCATACATTCTTATGTTTATAAACATATATTCATAAAAATTGGTTAAGCCATTATCTAGAAGTATAGAAAATTAAAATGTAGCAAGAAAAATGTCTTTAAGATAATAAGTGTCTTGAATCAACTATATAATATATGAAAATAAACTCACCCTCCTTCCAGAGCGGCACTAACAAGAAAAATATATTACTGTCTTTGAATTATATGAAGAAGGTACTATTAAACGATAACTGACTAGAAACTAGACATTTAATAAACTATACATAGAAATTTTTTTCATTAATGACAGCTAATATCTTAATCAAGAATAACCTTATATTGCAAAGGTTAATC
This sequence comes from Danaus chrysippus, assembly GCA_916720795.1. Taxonomy (NCBI): domain Eukaryota; kingdom Metazoa; phylum Arthropoda; class Insecta; order Lepidoptera; family Nymphalidae; genus Danaus; species Danaus chrysippus. Next base: position 2,307,621 of record CAKASE010000070.1, read on the forward strand.
AAAATCGACTTAGTGATATAACAAACTGACATATTTATAGTTATATATATACAGGGTGACTGGTGAATTACTATCGATACTTGAGGACGTGATATTTGACGATCATATATGACAAAATAAAAATGAATATAAAATAAATATTAATAAACTTCTAAGTAAAGTTAACCAAAAGTTATGTAATTAATTACGCATCGTGTGAACACCCTACAGATTAGGTATACACACACACACACACACTCGCGCGCGGCGGCGTGGTTTTGTATCAGCACGCCGCCGCACGCGTCCACACTTGGAACACTTGGAACGTGTACACACTTTATTTATTTATACGGAAATTTGGTCAAAAATTAAGTACCTATTTTTTTTACATAATTCGAATGTGAATCATGTACCGAGTATGCTCCTTAAATATTGATAGTAATTCACCAGTCACCCTGTATATGTAGTATATTATATACCTGAGTATAGTGTGTGGTAAACCAGTGAAGGAGTCTATACCACGACGATCTTTGTCAGGAGTACCGAATGGATACAACGAGGACATACCCTGGGGATAAAAATATGTATTATTATAATTAAAATTAACATATACAAAAAAAGACATTAAGAATATATTATAAATGACATTTTTAAGGCTTCATATTGGATGTGGTATAGTACTTAAAAAGAAAATATAATATTGGCTAAAAAAGACCATCTTTGTTAATATTAATATCTGAAAAGTGGAGTTTATACATAAATATCAAATTGACTGAATATACAAGAGACAGGTTTTTTTTATAAAATAACCTTTTGTAATGCTAACATTTCACTTGTATTAAATTATATTTTTAAATCCTTCACTTCAAACTGTCTTTGAAGATAACATCAAATACAACATTAAAATGTCTTTATTCATATTATTGGCTTATTTGAGTGTAGTTTGTACTATAAATATATAATCCTGCAAATACTATAATTGCGAAAGTTTGAGAGGGTGTGTGTATGTTTGTTACTTCTTCACGCTTAAACGGCTGAACCGATTTTGATAAAATTTTGTATACAGGAAGCTGACGTCCAGGAATAACATATAGGCTACTTTACATCCCGGAAATCCGGGGGTAACACCGCGGGGCGCGTCTAGTTTAACATATTTTCAAGTAAAAAATTTATAGATATGCTTTTTACCTTTCCTTTAGTGAGTGCTGCATGATAAGCTGAATGTGCCAGCATTAAATCCCGAGACTCCTTCTCTTTATTTGAACTAGAACTTTTTCCTGTAAAAAGACAAATTGTTTTAATATACATACATACATAATCCTCATGTTTCATTAGTACTGCATGTACTATATTTCAATTATATATATATTCACTTTTGTTGTGTAGATTCAGATCTTATAGCAATGCCACTGCCTCTTTGTAGTGTATCTATATATTAAATTAAAATCAGTTTCACAGTTTAAACAGAACAGACAGACAGACAAATATAGTTTGTAATACTAAGTTAATAAATATGTAGTTCTAAGAAGATCATTTAATTTACAACATACATATGTAACATAGTATATAGTGTATTTATATAATTTTATGTAAATTACATATATAATTATCAGTTAATGATCAATTACGACATATAACAATACTATGTAAAGGGTAATGTATTGAAAACAATGTAAATGTAATAAAAATAATATGTACATGTATATGTATCTATATATAACCAAATAATTATTATGATTTTATATGTTATTTTGTCAATTTAATGAATGTTTTAATGAATAAGAACTAAATGTATGTTTTATGAATTAATTATTAAGACAAACAATGACAGATTGAATGAAGAGTGAGTGCTTTGTGTGAATTTAAATAATGGGATAAGGAATATTATATTCTCACACATTTTGTAGCTACATCAATTAGTGAAGATATATATATGGCCTTATATGGACTTGTTAGTTTTTTTACTAAAAAAAATAAATAATAAAAGATCAGGATATTAAAATCTTAGCATTTAAAACAAAGCTTATATCTGTCATGTTTTAATTATAGAATATGTATTATTATTATATATCCTATACATATTATATTAGAGATTTGGATCCCAATCTATGTATTTGAAAAACAAACACATTTATCAATATACAGGGTGACTGGTGAATTACTATCGATACTTGAGGACATAATATTTGACGATCATATATGACAAAATAAAAATTAATATAACATAAATATTAATAAACTTCTAAGTAAAGTTAACCAAAAGTTGTGTAATTAATTACGCATCGTGTGAACACCCTACAGATTAGGTATACACACACACACACACACACACGCGTCGGTGGCGTGGGCTTGTATCAGCACGTCGCCGCACGCGTCCACACTTGGAACACTTGGAACGTGTCCACACTTTATTTATTTATACGAAAATTTGGTCAAAAATTAAGTACCTATTTTTTTTACATAATTCGAGTGAGAATCATGTACCGAGTATTCTCCTTAAATATTGATAGTAATTCACCAGTCACCCTGTATAGTTGAAATAATTAGTTAAAAAAAAAAGAGTCATAAATAAAGTTGCTTTTGCTTTGTTTTTGTAAATTTACTAACCAATTTATTTATTAAGTTTAATTTGTAATGTACTAACACTATATGGATCTATGTAATATGGTTTGAAATAAATGATTATTATTATTATTATATATGTAGTAATATACTAACTGTTAGTGGGCGGCTTGTGTTTTGAGTGTGGCTGTTGTGCGAGACTGTTGAGTGATGCCAACGATGACAGGGACCCAGACGGTGTTGATGATGGAGGGAATCCGTACGATGAGCCTGGAATAAATAACTCACAATTAAATATATATCTATATGAGAAAATATATTAATGTGAGAAATTTTATTTTATCAGACTGTGTATTGCTGTAAGGAACTGAAATGTGATATTATTATGTTGTTGTTAAATAATAAAAGAATAATATCCAAAAAAAACTATTTTCATTTAAATGAATATGAAAATACGAGGTGTACCTTATTTCTCTATAGATATTATTTCCAAATAAATGATTATTCTTAACTGGTAGCTTCGATTTTAGAATAAAATAGTAATAGAAGTCTTAAATTAAGAATAACATATTATAGTCTCTATTTCCCTTGGTTCCTGTGAAAGGATAGACCGATTTTGATAATTTTATACTTAAATTGTTTATTAAGGCTATCTTAAGAAAAAAAAATTGAGAATTTATCCTTAATTAATAAAAAATTTAAGAAAACTATTACAACTTTTATTATAAACATTTTAAAATTGTCCTTCCGATTAGCACAATTTAAACAACTGTCTGTTTTTTGAGATATCCCATACTTTCAATTTGGTTTTCATTGATCTCATTATTTTAGAATAATGTTATATTATATTTATATATCAAATATACAATTTAACTAGAGTTATATTTGTCAAATATCAGGACCATATGATGATTCTATTTTCTATGGTTTTTTAACAAAAACTATATGCTTTAACTAACTCTTTGGTGTCAAAGTTACTTGTGACATGATAGTACAAGCTTTGTGAAGGTAACTACATAGTATGAATCCTACTAATATAATAATTGCGAAAGTTTGTGAGTGTGTGTAAATTTTTGTTACTTCTTCATGCTCAAACGGCTGAACCGATTTTGATAAAATTTTGTATATAGGAAGCTGACGTCCAGGAATGACACATAGGGTACTTTACATCCCGGAAATCCCGGTAACACCGCGGGGCGCAGCTAGTATAGTAATATATCTCACCCCAGTCAGGAATGGTCGGCTGAGAGCTAGTGCTGGTGGCTGGAGGCTTCTCTTTGGCTGACGACCCTCGGCCAGACCTGCTACATATATATCATGAACTAACGGTATATAGAATATGTATGTATGTATTTGTCTGAATGTATTTATGTATGTATGTTAAATGTCATTGCGTGGCCACAAGGGAGACAGCTAAAAATCAGCAAAGGGTTAAAAACCCTCATAGCCTGATCTGTTTCCTTTTGACTGCACACAAGTTTTATATCAATTATATTCATTTTCTTTATTTTTGTAATGTTGTTTTTATATCCTTTTTTGTATATTTTTTTTTCTCCGTGTGCATGTCAATAAATGTCTTTTCTTTCTTTCTTTCAAATGGATGAATTGAGATAAGGTTTAAACATGTTACCGTCAGAAATTAGAGTTATTATAACTAGAATATTGTTTAGTAACGTATTCATTCATTACTTATTAACCATTTTGATATTAAGACATATTTCATTACCCGTCATTCCGCGGCGTCTTCTGCTTATGCTTGCCAGCAGCGAGCGCTGATAGAGCGGCGTAGGGATCACCAAGTGGTGGGAAACTTAAACCGGATGCCTGTAACCTAGCCAGGTAATCTTGAGCCGCGAGGTGAGAGGCCATCGACCACCAAGCCGCACCTGGAACACATATAAGAAACCACATATAAGACAGACATATAAGAAAAGAGATAATATGAAACCTCTCATCATTCCATGTATTCACGGTGCGTGTGTCGGGTCCATCGTTGTAGTGAGAGGAGCTTCAACAGTGACTGGGACCTGTGACCCAGGTGTAGGTTTAATATATATAGAGAGACAAAACCTCTCATCATTCCATGTATTCACGGTGCGTGTGTCGAGTCCATCGTTGTAGTGAGAGGAGCTTCAACAGTGACTTGGACTTGTGACCCAGGTGTAGGTTTAATATATATAGAGAGACGAAACCTCTCATCATTCCATGTATTCACGGTGCGTGTGTCGGGTCCATCGTTGTAGTGAGAGGAGCTTCAACAGTGACTTGGACTTGTGACCCAGGTGTAGGTTTAATATATATAGAGAGACGAAACCTCTCATCATTCCATGTATTCACGGTGCGTGTGTCGGGTCCATCGTTGTAGTGAGAGGAGCTTCAACAGTGACTTGGACTTGTGACCCAGGTGTAGGTTTAAGAAGCCCTTATTTAACACCCGTTAAACGCTCACCACCGTCCAAGTTCCTCTCTCTTATATAATAATAAGCGGAGTGGATTAGGCTTTATAAGATAAATATACTTTATTGTACACCGAAACAAAAAAAATACAAGAAGCAACACAACAAAATAGAAAACACGGTAGAAAAGGCGGTCTTATCGCTAAAAGAGAGATCTCTTCCAGACCACCTTTGGATAGAGGACATTGAATAATCTAAGAAAGGGGTTCGGAGGTGTAGGTACACCTTTTAGGTAAATCATAGGCTTTAATCAGTTATTTTAACCAGTGTCGTCTAAACTCGGCTTTATAATACATAAAGTCACACATGTAATAACCTCCTGTGTTTTAAGCACAAAATTTGTTACAACATATGGAATATGTTCTACAAAGCAATGTAACAAATGTGTACAGCCGGTTTTATAAGTACGTAAAGTAAACGACATATATTTTAAATTAATCTATTCGATGACAAATTAATAACTAACCAATACATAAAAGGGTGTACTGTGTTCAATAATCGTATAGTTAATTTCGAAAACTATTGATTTAATATTTTAATAATAAATTATTTGATGTTTGTCTATATCTAACTTACTTGTTACTACGCCGTCTAAGACTGTTATATTCACCTGACTCTGTTTGTATAGGAAGCCAATAATCTGATTTGCTCGCATTAACAAGATAAACCCAATTTGTAGTCACTTTGAACTGAATCAGCGGACAGCGTTATTTATTAATTGGATTTTTTATAGTAATACAGATATTAATAGCATTTTTATCAATTACGTACACAACCTACATAGATTTATTAACATATACAGGGTGACTGGTGAATTACTATCGATATTTGAGGACGTGATATTTGACGATCATATATGACAAAATAAAAATTAATATAACATAAATATTAATAAACTTCTAAGTAAAGTTAACCAAAAGTTATGTAATTAATTACGCATCGTGTGAACACCCTACAGATTAGGTATACACTGACACTCACACATACGCGTGTCGTGACGTAGTGTTGTATCAGCACGCCGCCGCACGCGTCCACACTTGAAAACTTGGAACGTGTCAACACTTTATTTATTTATACGGAAATTTTGTCAAAAATTAAGTGCCTATTTTTTTTACATAATTCGAATGAGAATCATGTACCGAGTATGCTCCTTAAATATTGATAGTAATTCACCAGTCACCCTGTATATGTACGAACGAACGAATATATGACTTCTTAGTTTTAATGTGATATTTGATACTATTATTTAAGCTTAAATATAAGATCACATAGAAAAAAGACATAGTACAAAATATATACCAAAGTATGTGTACAATTTTGACTTCTCTACATATATTTTCTCCTTCTACCTGGCAATTTCCCAGCTTTAGCCAGGGTCTGCTTTACATGTTGTGAATAGTTTTGGCTAATTGTTTTTATAACCGGCCGCCTGCCTGACATCAACCCTCTTTGGGAATGCATAAATCAGTGATGTCTAAATACTCTTAGAGAGTACATATGACTCGGAAAAATCACATTGGTACTTACCAGGATCGAACCCGCGCCCTCGTGCATAAGAGGCGGGCCTTTTAACCACTAGGCCACCACTGACTTACATATACATATTTTCTATGCAATATTATATAGAATACAAGTTAATAATAAATCATTTATTTATTTATGTATGTATACACAAACAGTTAAAGTCAAGTTAGCCCTGAATACTCAGTTCAATGATTTTGTTAACCTTCTACTGATTTTCCTTTTAGATTGATGGTACTGCCTTCGAAATGCAATTATATATTTATACTTACTACAAGTTTGCATCTACATTAAATACGGAACGTTAAAAGTTATTCAGTCGTATTTCTTCGCACATTATAGTTTTGATTTATTTTATTGAATGGCTCATTTGAACACCGTACATACATACATAATCTTATTGTTATGTTTTGAAATATCAAGGCAATTTTAAGTGAATACTTAAATAAGATAGAAGATTGAAATAAAAGAATAGTCTATCAGAACATGATTCAAATCTACTACTTCTCGTATATCACTTTTATATGTAACTAGTTGATGACAGCGACTTCGTCTGTGTCGACTTAAAAATCAAATTAAAGATGTACGTTTAAATAAAATAAATATGAAAACCCTTTGTAGGAGCCATCTATAGCCCATACAGATTGCTACTTTTATACATTGTTCCTTCTTGAAATACAAGGAACTACAAGCAAATAAAACGCTCTATATTATAAATATATCCAAGCAACATTGTTAGAAATTTTCATTAAAATCCGTTGAGTATATCTGTTGAGTTTTTTTTTATATGAAAGACCAATAGGCATCAGTATCGTTACAAAATGTCGCACTACTTAGTGATTCTTAAGTACACCTTAAAATTAAACGTGTTTCTCATACTTATTTGTACTTAACTTATTTTATTATTACACATTTCACTGACAACCAAATCTACCTCACATGATTGGAAGTTTTTTTTAAATATAAATGCTGTGATTTTGGGTTTCGACCATCGGTTCCTATAGTTTTAACTGGTCTGCCATTTGATAAGCAATGACGGCCTTAGCACTTAATGACAAACATATACAAATAAAAAGAAAGAATTGTAGATATTTTTAGGTGAATAAAAATTATATAATATGCAGGAATGTCTTGAGCGAGCATCGATTAATGCTCAAACCTTCTCCATGCGAGAAGAGGCTTTACTAAGCAGTGGTCTTTGATAGGCTGATGACATGACATGGAAAGTTCAGTCCCAAATCTATCACGCGTTGCAGTAATGTAAGGTATCTTAGAACGAGGTATAACGAAATTATAAATCGTGTGACGATTAAACGTGTAGTTTATAGTCAGAAACAATGTTGAATGTAATTAGTTTTTATTATAATAATTATTCTTCTTCTACCTGGCAATTTCCCAGCTTTAGCCAGTGTCTGCCATACATGTTGTGTATAGTTTTGGCTAATTGTTTTCGCGGCCGTCTGCCTGACATCAATCCTCTTTGGGAATGCATTAATCAGTGATGATACAGGGATGGCGTAGGCTTTACGATTGGGTGAAAAGTTGAAAAAAATAAAGGAAGTAAATCCGAAAAACATAATATATAGTTTATTAAATACTCACTAGCTGCGGGGTGTAAGCTAAGCGATGCGGCTTGGTTAGCGGCGACCCCAAGTGTTGTAGGCGGGGGATACCGCGACCCGAAGCCAAATAGAGCGGCTTGAGCTTGTGCCTGCGCCTGCGCAGCCGACGCTCCCTCGCGACCCCAGTACGCTGGAACAATATAATAATGTAATAACAAACAAAGACAAATATTCCGTTCAATCAAGCTAGAGGAGGTATTGATAAAAAATTATAGATATTTTTATTTTAAAAGGATCTATGAAATGATAAGACTTTTGATTAAACTAAAGTGGTTTGAATGTATTCACTTAGTTAATAAAATATACATATTTTTTCATTTGTATATTTGGACACCAAGGATACATATAACAAGGATTTAGTGTAGAGCTCATTTCGTAATATCAATATTATTTAAAATTATTATCCACAACGGTAATGTGATGTGGATTGGTGACTAAATTTTTATTTCTTTAGAGTTTAGTGTTTTAGATTTGCGAAATGAAATAGAATATATGAAAAATTTAACGAATTGAAAACAATCCTCTAAAATACGATGATACTTACATCCCTAAAGATATCGCAAAATTTTATCAAAAACAAATTTAACTACCATTTCTGTAACCTATATGTGATATTTTAACTAAATCTAAAAAAGATAGACACCTCTTCAGATAGTATATGCTTGTAAGGACATACATAGTCAAGCAACCTTGTAAGAAATTAACCATAGGATCAGCCAACACAATGACTACGAAAACACATACATATTTCTATCGAAATAAATATTTCTTCTTCTTCCTGGCAATTTCCTAGCTTTAGCCAGGGTCTGCCTTACAAGTTGTGAATAGTTTTGCCTAATTGTTTTACGACCGGACTCCTGCCTGACATCAACCCTCTTTTTCAATGCATTAATCAGTGATGTCTAAATAGTCTTAGAAAGTACATATGACTCGGAAAAATCACATTGGTACTTGCCAGGGTCAGGGTGGAACCCGCGCCCTCGTGCATGAGAGGCGGGTCTTTTAACCACTAGGCCACCATTGACTCCAAAATATTTATGTATAATAATATATTTATTATTACCAGTATATACCCCAATATATTAAACAATGTATATTAGTATATAATGACCTAGTTTAGTGTCCTTAAAACGTCCTTGATCCGACCTTATAACCCAGTAACACTAAACTTGACCTACATCCAACAAGCCGGGCCACAACGTTAATAGGCAACAGGCGAAATTAAATTAAAAAATAATATGAAACAATATGACGTCTAAAGTCTATCAACGAGAAATCTATCCCTACTAATATTATAAATGCGAAAGTAACTCTGTCTGTCTGTCTGTTACGCTTTCACGCCTAAACCACTGAACTGATTTTAATGACATTTAGTACAGACATAGAGTTGACCTTGAGAAAGAACATAGGATAGTTTTTATCCCAGACTTTTGAAAGGTTCTCTTGAAAACGCTATGTAACCGAACTCCACGCGGGCGAAGCTGCGGGCGGAAAGCTAGTATTTTATACATACATATATGTATATTGTTTTGAATAATAATTAAATATAATGAAGTTATGTACATCTCAATATTATGAGATAAAGACATAAAAAATATTAAGTACTTTTTGAACATATTAATGTTTGTCAAACATTAAATAATATAAGAAATATTATGATACTATAATATAATATAGTAGAAGTTTATACAGGGTGACTGGTGAATTACTATCGATATTTGAGGACGTGATATTTGACGATCATATATGACGAAATAAAAATTAATATAACATAAATATTAATAAACTTCTAAGTAAAGTTAACCAAAAGTTGTGTAATTAATCACGCATCGTATGAACACCCTACAGATTACTCTACACTACACACTCACACATACGCGCGCGGCGGCATGTTGTTGTATCAGCACGCCGCCGTACGCGTCCACACTAGGAACACTTGGAACGTGTCAACACTTTATTTATTTATACGGAAATTTGGTCAAAAATTAAGTACCTATTTTTTTTACATAATTCGAATGAGAATCATGTACCGAGTATGCTCCTTAAATATTGATAGTAATTCACCAGTCACCCTGTATATTTTTCTTCATGTGAGACTAATAAAAAATTAAAAAATTGTGTTTTTTTTTGTTAAACCATGCAAAAATATGGTATTTAATATTTATAGAGATTTTTTCTTTGTATATACATATATAGACCATAAAGCATATATTATTAAATAAACTAGAAGATAGATCTATTTTCATCTTTTGTTAGCCTAAAAATAAAATGGAATTAGCATAATTATAGTTACAATTATACATATATGTGTATGTGTGTGTGTGCGTACGTATTTGTGTGTGCGTGTGTGTGTGCGTGTATACAGAAGATGCTTCAAGCGATTTATGTTTAACAACTAACAAATAATTCTAGCCACACTAATCACGAACTGAAATACGTATGATTTCTTATAATAACAGTATATTAGACTCAAGGTTTATGAACATACATACATCAGTTGTTATTTAATATAATTATTACTTGATACAGATTATACATTAATTTTACAATTACATAAGTGCATTAATATCGTTCTAAGTACGTATTTTACTTCTAAAGCATTTAAGACGCCATCTTGTTAAATTCTCATAAAGAAATCGCACTAATTAAAACTGTCTCTATTTTAATTAGACAGATATATTTAAGGCATTAAATTAATCATACAGTTAGTGCTGGGCGACCTGAGTCACAATTTACATGTACAATTATTATAATTGTCAATTTCAATGTTATTATTTTCCATTCTAAATGTGACTCAGCCTATTTCCGTAGGAACCGTAATGTAATTCCACGTCTAACTCCTAACAGCCATATTATTAGATTCCCTAATAATTCAAGTTTGTTTAACAAACGTTTCATACACGTGTTCCACTAAAATAAACCGTATTACATTGTAATATGAACCATTGTATGCGCAAATGTACATTTGTTCGCAATGCGATAGATGTGAGGGTAATGACCTCGAAGCGAGTTTACGTTTTATGGTGTAACAGTCGTCACTAACATATTGAACCTTATACACACGTGATAAGTACCATAATCAAATAGTATGTCCTTAAATCACGACATAAGCCGCACTACGACTGTGATGTGCGCTTCGTCCTTATTACTTCTATTTATGGATCAAAATCGATTACCGCTCTTAAAACGACTGGCTTTGCGCTTGACTAAAACCGCACATAACATTATGTAATCTATTACAGTGACATAAGATTGATATTCGCATGCTCTAATATAAAGGTAGACTGAGAAGATCGCACTAAGAAATGTTGACAAGACGGAAAGGCATCCAATTGTATAATGAGTGCTTTACTTTTAACTGTAATGCATGACGTACGAAGAAATGAAAGGTCTATTACAGTATGGGATATATAGAGTTAGGTATTATACAAGTATTGGAACTGATATTAATTTTATTCTTATATAAAATTGATTGAAATTATATATAACTAGCTGCGGGCCGCGGTGTTACCCGCGGATTTCCGGGATGTAAAGTAGCCTATGTGTTATTTCTGGACGTCAACTTCCTGTATACAAAATTTTATCAAAATCGGTTCAGTCGTTTGAGCGTGAAGAAGTAACAAACATACACACACACTCACAAACTTTCGCAATTATAATATTAGTAGGGTAAGTAGGATATAAAAGAAGTCTTATGATTTTTTTTAAGTTTTCTTGAAGATTTCTTTTTAAATTGAAGAAAATTGAAATAAAAATTGTAACTTTTTTAAATAACCCGAATACTTTTTGACTGAATCAGTATTTTAAAGAAAAAAAGTAAAAAATATCTTAATATTTCATATAAATAAGAGATTTGTATTTCTTGTATACAACTAAAATAAATAGATCAAAATAAATTCATAAATAATGTACCGTCGAAATTATAATCACCTTTCTTTAAGGTCAGTTAAAGACATAAGCAGCCTTTTAGTTCCACATTTTTTTAGACATAAGTCGCTAGTCGAGGCTCTTAACCGAAATACAGAGATGAGTTATTCAAAACGGTTTATAACATCGTGTGTACAGAACCTAAGACATACAAAATTATACATGAGAATTTAAGATTATGAATTGGGAAAAAATATGTTTTATTTATTTGAAAAACATTGACTGACTATACAATGATTGATATAATACGATCAATACTGAATGGAAAAAGTAACCAACAAATATATTTATTGAATGTTAAATTATTGGAAATCATATACATTTAAAAGAAAGTTGTATTAGTTACACTATTTAGAAATCAAGAACGACTATTCAGTTTTGGATGAAAATTGGTGGGAAGGATGCTTAGAATCAAAAAAACTCATAGGATATTTAATTCTGTTCGATCGAAAATGAAAAAAAAATAATAAAGGCCAATATCTGGTTATTTATAGCCTTTTGGGTGGAATAGAGTTCGCCCGGTCAGCTATGCATATTACTAATGCCGATATCATCGCGGACAAAGTAGCGAGCAAAACTAGTTTAATAATTTATCAGTAATCACTCTTAAATCTATCAATTTATGTACTGATATTAATTAATTTCATTACTACGACGTACGAAAACGAAACGAATGGTAATAATTAATTGGCTAATGTTTTAATCTTGTGTTTGAACAGATGTGTGATGCTGTATCTCACCTCCAAATAGTCCCGATGGGTCCAGGAGTCCATCAGGAGGCGGCTTCGAAGCCGGGTCCTCACCGTTCTCCTTATCCATACCACACCTGGAAAAAAACATTTAAATCATTATCACCAAAAATATACGGGAACTAAAGTTGTATGAGAATTCAAATCGAAAATAACAGTTAGCTGTTTAAGGACTAATAATAATAAAATATAATCACGCACAAATTGTATGAGAATTATAATCTGTAAGTTTATTTCAGTAGAATCTTTATATAGCAAAGTTAGTTGTTATTATATTTTTTTAATAGTTTTTTATTCTTTTTAATGAAAAAGTTATAATGTAACTGTAAAAGTAAATTGAAGTAACTGATTAATTAAATGATTAACACATATAATATGTTGTATATAGTTATTATTTACAACTATATACCTATATATAAATAGATTACTAATAAATATGCATATATTTTTTATACCTAATAATTATATACTATTACTGTATTTAAAAAACTCAAATTATGTACATTATTTTGTATTTTAAATCTTTGACTATATTTTTTTGTTAATTTTGATGATTTTGCCTAAAAGTTATATTTCTGGATATGATAAAAGTTTACGTGAAGCACATGTTTATCATTTTAATCAGTCGATGAACTGGAAGTTGAACTCTAGGCTGTGTGACTTATCAATATTTTAGCATCGATAGTATTAAGAATAAAATTGTTCAGTTCCGATATCGTAATTATTAATGCAATTTGTCAAACGTTACAAAAATTAAAAATAAAACTATCCAAAAATTTTCATCTTAAAGAGTTGTGAGAAAAAATGATTTGATTCTTCATAAGGTAGAGAAAACATAGGGTTAAAATAATAATAAATTACTTATAGAGAAATGAATTATTTATTTCGAGCAAATAACAATGGTTAATTGGTTCTATGTACTTTTACTAGAAGACTTTTATGTATGTATATATTATGCCTAAAGTATATAAGTTTAATACTCAAAAACAAAAGTATATAAGCTAAAAAATCAATTTTCTATAACATTAACGTAGTATGAAGCGTTAGTAACGAAATTTATATAATTATTATAATATTGATAAATTTTCATTATTCGTTAAATATATAAACAGGCAATAATTTTCTTTCCATTTAAGAATACAGAAATACTTGAGTTAAAAATCTTATTAATAATAAAGAGAGGCCAGAGCAAGAATCGAACCTCAAACTTCTGAAATACCGTGTTTAGAGTGATATACAAAATTAAGCTATTGTGGATACAATACCTAAATCTTCAAGGAGTAGACGTATTATATACGTGGCAAAAATGAGTTATTCTATTTAAATAAATTCAATTCAAACTAGTTTTCTTTCAGTAAACATCACTATGTATGAAAAGATAATCTTTGTAACATAAAAGCATATCTTTATCTAAAAATAAGAACGTACGCTGTAAGATATTTTTGCAGCCCGCGGCGTGGGAGGCTGTATGTAGAGATGAGTGTAAGAGTGACCTAGGTCAGGCCGTGACGTGACTAGAAACGAATGTACTGACATAATATACATATATGTACATATATATTTCGTATCTGATAGAGGTATCTGGATTAAAAAACTGCAATGATATTAAATTAATATATGTATTACTTTATATATAAAGACCTAAGAGAAGCTTTATTATTTTATTGGTATTATAACATAATGTTTATGTATGTATGCATATATGCACGTATATAATGTTAAGTAATAATTAACCGCTCCCTACTAAATCCATAGGCTTGGTACATAGTAGGTATATTTGGCAATGTTTGTTTGCCTATCTATCTGTTTATTACAGCTAATCTCAGTAACGGCTGCACCAATTTTGACGATGCTTTTAGTGCTTGATAGCTGCTATAATACGAAGTAAGAAATATCTATTGAGCACTGACAAGGACGAACGTTATGAGCAAAGGTATTCAATCATATAATTTATATGTTTTAGTTTAATAAATCTAAAATAGGATAAGAAAGTTGAAACGAGAAAGCTAAGTGATAGGTAATCCATTACTTTATATAACTGGCTTTTGCACTCGACTTCGTTCATTAGAAGTTCTGCTTTAGATACAAAGGAAAATTAATAAGGATAAATTTTAAAAAAGTACATGATACGTGTAAGCGCCATCTACCGTCTGTGCACTCTATACAAAACAAACATTTTGCTGTGTTTTAATCTATTTTATTAACTATCTGCAAGCAATTTTAATCTCGCTTTGTCTTGAAGTCTTTTATAATTTTAGTTATAAAAAGAGGTAACTATTACATAACTTTAGTAGTATACTAGCTTTCCGGCCGCAGCTTCGCCCGCGTGGAGTTCGGTTATATCGCGTTTGCAAGAGAACCTTTCAAAAATCTGGTATAAAAACTATCCTATGTTCTTTTTCAAGGTCAACTCTATCTCTGTACCAAATTTCATTAATTTCAGTTCGGTGGTTTAGGCGTGAAAGCGTAACAAACAGACAGACAGACAGAGTTACTTTCGCATTTATAATATTATTAGTAGGGATAATTAGTGTAAGAACACACTTGAATAGTAGTGTATAATAATAGTGTACTGTAATGTATACTCTATTATTGGAATTATATCTACGAACATATTTTTCTACATCCAATTTCAACGTTTTGGTTTAATTTCTGGTCATTGGACTTATTTTGTTAGTGTCATTTTATAATTATTTTTTTCTTTCTAGTGAATTACGAGATTGGGTTCAGAGAGAAATATTTAAGTCGTGGAAGAACAATAGATACGGTAATCATAGTATAATCATCTTGCAGCAAAATCTTTAATGTATGACGGAACTTCATATACAATACAACTGTTATACAACGATCCCGCGGGAACTGTTCGGGATTTTCAGTTAAATTATAGCCTATGTCTTTTCCTCAATTTTGAGCTATATAACTGTAAAGTTTCATCAAAATCTGTTAAGTAGTTTTTACGTAAAAGAGCAACATACATACATACATCATAACAAACTTTCACATAATAATATCAGTAGGAAGCGTGTAATAGAAAAATATAGTTTTTATCACACAATTAAAATTTACAACTTATAGAATTCTATGCGTCGTTTTAATTTATGTATTTTGTTCGAATGTTCCTCTTATTACTAAATAATTGAAAATACCAAATTCTTACGGACAATTAACTGTGTTGGTCTAATCGATTTCTCTAACGCTTTTAATACTATTGATCACGATATTTTTAGCATTTTTCTCTTAAATAATATTATTTTATGTACGGAAATAAATCGTTTTTAAGGCTATCTTTCTAGTAAAACTTTAATTTATGTATTTGTTTTACATTTAAAATGTTAAACTTTTAAATAAGGTACCCATATCTGGTGTCCTTAAAGGGCTTATATTTTCCTTCTTTTCTCCTTATTAATATAACTTCATACTTTGAAATTGATTTATTGATGATATCTCTGATTGACATATGTAGTACAAAAGCGTTTATTCTCAACATAATGTATGCATATATATTTATAGCGAATTAGAGAGAAAAATATACAGTACCATTGGTACAATGGAATTTTTTAACGTCTCCCATAAATAATGGTTTTAATTGAGATCAAAATGAAAACAAGTTAAAAGATGCTGTCGTATAAGTAACCTGAGAATAATAAAGCATTTAAATTTTACCTATTTTATGATAATCGAAATTTTCATATAATTTAAACATTGAACTCGTTTAATTATCACACAATCGAGATATGTATTGCTCTAACTTTATATAAATTCAACGAAACGGCTCGTCATGTCAATTCTTACATTGCTTTTATTTACGCCTCCCGGAAATGCGTGTTTATGTTGCCGTCGTTCATACGGAATGGTTTCCCGACTACCATATATCTTGTAATGTGTGACTCGACTTCAATACTTAATGAAATTCTTTCAACTTTATTTAAAGTTCAGGTATTATCATTTTCGTAGTTTTGTAGCCCTAAATTCTATAGTACTTGAAAATTGTACAATACAAGCTATGAACAAGTGGGATTAAGGTAATTTTCAAGGAATATTTCTAAGGAAATAATTTGAATTTTAAACCTTATATAAAAAACATTATTTATAATAATGTTTTTTCATACTACCTATACTTAATTTTAATTTTGATATGTTTAGTTTCTTTGTAATAAGCTTTTAATTTGGTACATAATATTATAATAGTTAAAATTATAATACGTACATATTTGAGAAAATAAAAATAAGAAACAAAGTGAGAAGTATTTTCTTTTATACTAAACTTACCACAAGTTTTCACTTTCTGACTACAGACGCAGTGTTAATAGTTTTTCAGTCATAAAACATAGTAAATACTGTGAGAATCGATTTAACTTTTTTGTAGTTTTAAAATAATAGAGAAAAAGGAAGAATATCCTTTAAATAAATTGCCGTTATATATGAGAGGAATATTGTTAATATAATTTATTGTGTAATAACATAGAATGGATAATTTTAACCATGGATGTATGTTTGTTACAATATAACTCACAAAACTACTGAACTTTTTTTACGAAACTTTCTCTTAAAATGTTTAAAAGAAAGTTTAATGAAGTTTCGTATTGTTTACTTTGTGTTCTAATTAAGAATAAAGAATAAATGAAAAGGAATGTCTGAACAAATGATAAAAGAATGATTGATAAGAACCATTTTGAAAGGCCTTTTATTATATGTTTATATTTTATCTTAAATATTGTGTTATGGCGATTAAATTTGACTTATATAAACTCATATATTGTAGAAAATCATACAATGGTTCTTTGGAAAAACTTAGCGGAGAGTTTTTACCACGGAGAGCCTACGGATAGAGGGTATTGCGGTAATAAAAAAATGAAAATTATTACTTAGAATAGTGTCAAACAGTTAATTGACAGAAATCCCATTATACAGGGTGTAGAACACACATAAAGACAAGGTCTCCTGGCATTTAAAGGGTTAAATATAGTCTGAGAGCATGTGATTCTAGATAGTAGAGTAAAATTCTAAGTCAAGCGCTTACACTAGCCCAGATATGAGAAATATACTCCGTATTGGCAATGACTTGAACATTCTTCTTCTTCTACCTGGCAATTTCCCAGCTTTAGCCAGGGTTTGCCTTACATGTTGTGAATAGTTTTGGCTATTTGTTTTTACGACTGGCCGCCTGCCTGACATCAACCCTCAATTGGGAATCAACATTAATGAGTGATGTCTAAATATTCTTAGAAAGTACATATGATTCGGTAAAATCACATTGGTACTTGCCCGGGCCAGGATCGAACCCGCGCCCTCGGCAACGAGAGGCGGGTCCTTTAACCACTAGGCCACCACTGACATGAACATTATACAGCTAAAATATTTGTCTAACAGTGAATTACTAACTTGGGAAGTTCAGCACACCTAGTTTCTTGGTTACAGCTTGGTATATTCAACTGTGACTCCGGAGTTAAACATCACTATGATTTAGATACCAAGGATTATATAATATAATTATATAAATAAGCTTATTATAACTATTGAAGGGAAAGTATACTAGTAGTCTTATAGAAAGGGGTTTTTCTAATAATATATTGATTTAAAAACCAAGATGAAGACAGATTAATTACTTAGACGCAAAATATAAATTTTCAAATATAATATTACATATATTTATATATATATATTTTATTATATTTAATTTACGAAATATCAAAATCTTCTATATATATAAAAATGGATTGCTGTTCCTTAGTCTCGCTAAAACTCGAGAACAGCTGAACGGATTTATCTTATCTTAGTCTTGAAATGTTCGTGGAGGTTCAGGGAAGGTATAAAAACTGAAAAAAATTGATTCATTACAGGGAAAACCATAAAAACAGCCCTTTTCTATTTCCCATACAAACGTTTTTTTTTGACATTAGATTTGACAACTAACTAATATGTCAATCATTCTGTCGCACTTCAAAACACTTAGATTTATGGCTTACAGGTAAACTCCAAAAATATAAATAAAAAAACGTAATAGATATTTCTTGATTATAGGGCGATACGAAGTGCGCCAGGTCTTCTAGTAATTAATAATTTTGTTTTTAATAATGCAATCAATAATATTAAAATTAGGTAATATATCTATCCCTACTAATATTATAAATGCGAAAGTAACTCTGTCTGTCTGTTTCGCTTTCACGCCACTGAACTGATTTTAATGAAATTTGGTACAGAGATAGAGTTGACCTTAAGAAAGAACAAAGGATAGTTTTTATCCCAGACTTTTGAAAGGTTCTCTTGGAAACGCGATAAAACCGAACTCCATGCGGGCGAAGCTGCGGGCGGAAAGCTAGTACATAATATAATAGAAACTCCAGTATCTACTTCTAACATTTAGAACTTATTACTTAGTTTTAGTTATTTACAGAAAGTGATGCAGAATGATGTTGTAAGAAATTTTTGCCTTAAGAAATACATCATAATTTATTACTTTGAAATAATAAACATATTTATAGCTTTTAAATAAATTTTAATAGAAAAATACATACGTAGCAATTATAACAAAAATAGAAAGATAACTTATTTTTCTTCTTTAGTTTTTATTAAACCTTATTGAAAGTCGGTTAATAATAGCTTTGAAAACCGTATTTATTATATGTATAAGAATTTATAAAATAAATTTATATTGATAGTACATATATTGTTGGAGATTATAATATAGTATTAGTTATCAATTTAAAGTAATTAACTTTTCTATATTATAACAATACTAGAAGACCCGGCGAACTTCGTATCGCCCTATAATCAAGAAATATCTGTTACGTTTTTTTATTTATATTTTTGGAGTTTACCTATTAAAGCCATAAATCTCCGTGTTTTAAGGTGCGACAGAATGATTGACATATTAGTTAGTTGTCAAATCTAATGTCAAAAAAACGTTTATATCAACAACTACTAATAAATTAAAAAAACATTGTCCAGCGGACAAAATTGTGAATCTAAACCATTCCCAGATCATCTTGAACACAAAAAAAAATCATCAAAATCGGTCCATTCGGTTAAGAGAAGTTCAGTGGCATACACACTCACAGAAGAATTATATATATAAAGTTAATAAAGATATATAGATAAGTAGTAAAACTGTAACATTCCATAGTAGATTTTTGAGTTACACCCAGACAAATCTATTTAAATTTATTTAAATTTTTGTCTATATGATAATGTTTATATTAAAAATTCTTCTAAAAGTTCAAATTAATCACTTTTTATAGTTGTTACAATAACAACAAATTTAGTTTAAAGCGTAGCATTAAAACTCATATGCCTTTCAATGTGTAAAATTATTTGAAAGTCTAAACGAAGTAACAAAATACACATATAAATTCTAATATTTTTTATTAAAATATACGGAAATTTAATAGTTTTTCGTTCATTATATTATATTATTACCGTAGGTTATTGAATGACAAACGGGAAACGGTGCGTACTGCGTTATGTAGTGTTGCAAAAACTTGTGGTAAGCACACGACCACATAAATTAAATCTAATTATTTGTAATCAATAAATTTACTTAAAAATATTGCTAAAAATGTCTTATTTTTACTTACGACAATTAGTGTCATTTTTGTTTATAATTATCATAAAATCCAAAAGCGATTGAGGTTTATTTATTGAAATGTAAATAAAATTTAATAAATAACATAATTAATTAGTAATAAATTGAAAAATATCAAAATACCTTTTGTACTAACTCTATTTTCTTGATTTATTTCTCTACTAGCTTTCCGTCCGCAGCTTCGCCCGCGTGGAGTTCGTTTATATCGCGTTTCCAAGAGAACCTTTCAAAAGTCTGAGATAAAAACTATCATATGTTCTTTCTCAAGGTCAACTCTATCTCTGTACCAAATTTCGTTAAAATCAGTTCAGTGGTTTAGGCGTGAAAGCGTAACAGACAGACAGACAGAGTTACTTTCGCATTTATAATATTAGTAGGGATATTCACTCAAGAAAAATACTTTTTCATATACCTACGTTTAATTAGTAAATAGTCATAAAACACATAAATAGTTTAAATAGACAAAATAGTATATATAATTGCGTGTACACGCTCACCCTTAGCCGTTTCTCACGGCCAGTGTTTGAGACAAAGACGGGTCATTGACCCCGGTCACTGTGGAACAGTTTGTATCGCCTATTGAGGAATTCTCGTTTTCATGAATATGTACAATGTTAACTGGACATTTCTTTTTATCATACATACGTTTTTAATTAAATATCATAGATACACAAGTTAATAATGTGATTATTTTATAAGTCGGTGAATCTAGTGTATAAAAAATATTATTTCTTTACGACTAAGTCCATAGTGGACTTTCCAGTTCAAATGAATTTAAAAAACATACAGAAATACTTTCAAATTTACAACATATAATTTATTTTTTTTATTATAGAATAATATACAATTAATTTTAGTTACAATTATTATAAGATATCATATATATAATATATATTACCTAATAAATATCTCCGTTTTAATACTCAAATATTAAATACAATATTTATTCATAAAAAATTCACTATTTCCGTGTTTTTTATTTTCCTTTCTCACGTTAAGTATCACATCCTAAAGACTTAACAAAGTTCATTGACATCCAATTAACTTATGTGGAGACAGCTCAAAACACTAGTTTAATTATTTACAAAACTGTTCTTTACTTAATATTCAATAGTATTTATAATATACAAAATAAACTTTGAATTTTTATGTTTATAAAACCGATAACTACATAACAAAATAACGAAACTATTGAAAAATATCGTAAAGCATATAATATATTATGTATAATTTATATATGTATATGTATAACTTGGATATTATTAAGCGTGAGCGTATTAAAATTGCTATGGAAACATAACACATAATATATAAAGATAAAATTGTATCAGAGTGATGTGTATCAAAAATATTGTAATAAAATTATTTTTCATATATGTTTGTTTGTCAATTACAAAAAAACTAATGAATGAATACCTATATAGTAACGAAATATTCAATAGGAATAGATTAATTACCAATTTAACGGTTTAATTGGTGTTTAAATATGTATAATAATGTTTTTTCACTCACCTTCAATAACCGCTATCATTCATAAGTGCGGGTCCACTCCGTCACTACACTCATCACTGCACTGCACTTCACTCACGGCACTCTCACTCACATGACGATGGCTGTAACAATATAATGAACATACATATTATATACAACAAATATATAATTATTTGTTTTTTTTTTTAAATTATTGATTTAAAAAGAAAGTCCTAAATGATCTGATTTTGTTGAACTTTAAAATGAGGTTGTATAAGCCGTTCCTTATTATTGTATCTTTTTAGTAGCAAAATAAGTTAATTTATCAATTTCACTAAACATAGACTCATTCGATCTCACTTAAAGATACAAGATTGAAACTAATATGACAGGATACGAGGGGAAAAACTAGTGTTATTTAATAAGAACAGTACTTCTGTTCTCTCTATATATATAAGAGAAAGTCGTGTTAGTTATACTATTTATAACTCAAGATCGGCTGTACGGAATATGCTGAAAATTGGTAGAGAGATAGTTTAGAACAAAGGAAAGGACATAGGATACTTTTCATCCGATCGAAAAAAAGTATATAAGCCAAAATCTTATTTACTGCCTTTAAAGAGGAATAGAGTTCAGCCGTTCAGCTATACATTTTTAATTTCGAAAGCAGACGAAGTCGCGGTCCAACGCTAGTTATTTATATCAAAACAACGAAGACTATTTAAAAATTTGACAATCATGAATAACAAACGTCATAACTCTTCGCCGTCGGTTAAATATTAGGTGAAATAACATCGATTACGACCGAAACGACCCCACGGCACGACCGAGGGGTGACTTGGGGAAACGAAATTATACAGCGACCAAAATATAGGGTGAACTTCCTTCGTTAAATACATCTTTATGGTACTTCCATGTAAACAATAACTCAATACTATAACGAAATTAATTAATATATTTTTTATATGATTTTTTAATTATATAAATATAGTATATTATTATACACAGAGCTTTTCAAACTATATGTATATAATAGCCTCTGTGTTTTCATTAGTCTATACATATAATTCTAAAAGAAATCATATCTGTGTTATACGAAATGTATTTGATTCGTTACCAATTCAGAGTGTCCCGACAAATAAAACTTCAATATTGATTCATTTTCTTTTCCGTTCCCACCTACTGGAGTCAGGTTTGTGTGAGAGAGATAACAGTTTCTTGGGAATGCCTCTGTAGATTAATATAACGCCCAATGCTTTGACAGAATTAAAGGAGGATTTATTATAGTCACAATTGGTATATCTGTCTGTTATTATATTGGAGGACTTTAGGTTGTTATATAAATATTGAATTTAGTAAAGAATTTAATATTTCTTATTGTTCTATATTTCTAGATTTATGCGTATAAATATATTTAACTAAGCTTCTGCCCGGTACTTCGTTCTATTCGGAAAGAAAATGAAATTATATGTACATATATAGTATGCGTCATGTGACAGAGATCCCGTGGGAACTACACAAAATTCCGGGATAAATTATTAACTATGTCTTATTCGTATGCCTAAGCTACATTATTATAAGTTTTCTTTCATATCCTTTAAGTATTTTTTCACTAAAAGAACAACAAACACCCATGATCCACACAACTTCAAACTCGCATTTATAATATACGAGAACAGACGGACAAGTCCTTTTTAATAAATATAACTCCATTATACTCCGATAACATTAAAAACCATTTACTTTTGATATAAATTAAAAAAAGAAAAATCGAAATTATAGTAAACTACAAAGGGGAAAACCTTTTTAGTCTTCAAAGGGTTACAATATCAAACTGAGAGAGACAAAAATGAACCGTATTTCTTATACATAGAAATCAAATTACAATGGTAAATATTTATACTCCTACCCTCACTTTAAACACTTCTTGATGTATTTTTAAATATTCGATACACGATTGTTAAGTTTAACGATTTGACAATTACTTTTATAACAAAAGATACCGTTATACCATTTACAAATAGATAAAAATAATGACAGATTGTTTTAAGTGTATGTATGTTTGTTACACTTTAAACTGTTTACAATAATCTAGATTCATTTATGATTTTTAAATAATGCAAACTATGTGTGAATGAATTTTATGTTGGAAGAGAGAAAGAGAAAGAAATGGTGTGGGAATGAGAGGGAGATATATATGATATTTTGCCTTGATTGCATAGAGACTAGATTTAAACTTAAAAGGTAATAGCATTAATAAACGGTCTTTTTATATATATTTATCTTCAGGAAAATTATCCAATATTACAAAACCGTCACGCCACTTATTGTAAACTATTCCAAAACTGCACCGTTGTAGTTTATATAAAATCTCCGAAAGCTTGATTGATGTACGCATTGTGCTCCCCTAAATCGGGGACTGTTCTGTTGGGGTGTAATTTGATTATGGCAACATTTCGGCTCCTAATTTAACCATTTATTTTGCGAGTATAATATATTTTTTTCACATTCACAAAGCGACATCGTTTCGCAATGCAATTTGCGAACTCCATGGGAAACAATGGCGCTTTCTAATTCCGAAGCAATACGTCTAAGCTAACGTGCGTTTAAAATTTATAATGGTGGTAAAACAAAATAGACTTATATATATTTGTCTATTATTCTTGCATATGTGTAGGAGATAAAACAGAACAAGCAGACATACAACCTTACAATATAATCCCTACTAATATTATAAATACGAAAGTAACTCTGTCTGTCTGTATGTCTGTTACGCTTTCACGCCTAAACCACTGAACTGATTTTAATGAAATTTGGTACAGACATAGAGTTGACCTTGAGAAAGAACATAGGATAGTTTTTATCCCAGACTATTGAAAGGTTCTCTTGGAAACGCGATATAACCTAAATCCACGCGGGCGAAGCTGCGGACGGAAAGGTAGTTCATATAAAAATTGTTTTGTCATTCTAGGCGTATTAAGAAAGACAAAATTATATATATTTAAAATGTCAGTAGCATCTATACTCTATAGCCATAGTTGTCACAACAAAAAGCACCAAAAATTTTGCATGTCCATATCAGCTAAACAAAAATTGACAAATCAAAGTAGGTTCTATTACAAAAGCTACAGGTTCGAAGCGAGATTGTACGTATATAAAACGAATGCCTGACAGGGGTTCATAATCTGATGGATTAAAAAAAAACACATTGTCTCTGCGAATCAGCTGTCCTTCACACTCGTGTGGCGAGGGAGGGAGATGGATGTAAAATATTCGCCCCATAATGCAGCTTATATCGGACCCTTGCAGCCTTTGTTAGTTTTATTAGTGAGCTCACGGTTTCCATATTCATTGCCTTGATATCTTGCTATTTGTTACCCGCGACTTTACTTGCCAATGTTAACTTAAATTTTGTTATTAAATAATCAAATATTTAATGATTTCTTCGTGGCAGTATATACTTAAAGTTTGACAAAAAATTATTGATATTTTTATATAAATCAAATGTACAAACATACTTTTAAATTATTTATGTGTCCCTACTAATATTATAAATGCGAAAGTAACTATGTCTGTCTGTCTGTTACGCTTTAATGTTTAAACCACTGAACTGATTTTAATGAAATTTGGTACAGACATAGAGGTAGTTATAGACATAGACAAGCTAGTATATGTATACTTTAAAGTAGATACATCTGTTGTGCCACGACTTCCTACTCTACTTGTATCTACGTATCAAGATGAATCGAGCCGGTACTTAAATCAATATTTAAAGAAAAATATATCTCTTTTACATTAGTCATTATCTATATTAACATATAATGTTAAAACTCTTAATAAACGTATGTTTTTTGTATTTTTTTATATATATGGCTATATAAAATTTAACCAATTTTCAAAACATTAAAATTTTAATGTTATCTCAAGTAAATTACAGGTGAAATTAGGGGTATTTCCCTGTATTATTAATTCCAAATATGTAATAATAATTAAATAAACATTTCAGAGTAATTCTATCATTTATTATATACATATTTATATGTAGTAGAAGGCAGACCCTGGCTAAAGCCTGGTAGAAGAAGAAGAAGATTAATTCCATATACATATAATAATAATCATCAATTAAACATTTCTGTTTAATTCTATTATTAATAATATATGTATATCAAATAACCTTGCGAGGACGTGTGTATGCGTGGGAGGGTTGATATACATTGAGAAAGACTTCTTAGTAATATTGATTCTTAGTTCATGCTTCAACCAAAAATAGAGTTAATATCAGATTTACGTTTTTGATACTTTGGATGACGATGAAACTGTGAGTATGACGTTTTGTTTAGACGGAACTCATACTAAAGGTACTGTTATAAATTATATAGGTAGTTAATTTTTATATCTGTCATATATGAAAAATAATTTTATTTCATTGATTTTCCGATATCTTTCATTCATTATTTTCAGTCTTATTATTTGAATTATAATATAAAATAACTTCATTGAAATTGAAATATAATTCATAAAATCTTTATGATAATTTATAATGTAAACATATATATTTAAACACGAAATAATTAAGATATGTTAAATAAATTAACTATTCATTAATTCAGTTTCTTTTATTTATATGATTGCAACCGAAATTTCCGAAGAATATTGATGAATTTACGCATTTTTAATTTCTTTAAGACATTCTAACAAAATTCTTCTAGAATATTCGATGTTTTTACGAGTTTTTACAGCATTTAATAGAGATATCATAACATCTTGTATGTATAGAAGACATTGTATTTGCATCACTTGAAAGTTGGCATCTCCTTTTAAACTGGGCCAGCGCCAACAATTGATTCGACATATTAGAACAAGGGAGATACTGCAGGTTTTATCTTGATTAAAAACTGACGAAAATACCAAACTAGATGTTGTAGAATGAATTATATCAGAATCTATTAAATAAATTAATATTTACTTTATCTATATATATATACAAACTAGCTCTCGAACTACAGCTTCGCCCGCGTGGAGTTCGGTTAAATCGCGTTTTAAAAAAAACCTTTCAAAATTCTGGGATAAAAACTATCCTATGTTCTTTCTCAAGGTCAACTCTATATGTACCAAATTTCATTAAAATCAGTTCAGTGGTTTAGGCGTGTCAGCGTAACAGACAGACAGAGTTACTTTCGCATTTATAATATTAGTAGGGATAGATTTACCAACAGTTGGTAGTACGAAACATGAAGCGTCTTAGTTTTCGTTTTTAGCCAAATTGATGTTATATCATGTAGTTATTAATGTTAAAAATGCAATGACTGAATCTAGGTTAAACAGTATTGAAGACAGCACAAAGCGAGCGAGATATACATTATGACCTACATATACACGTTTCACTTAGCTAGTGTTTTAGATATATTTAATACTAGAAGACCTGCCGAACTTCGTATCGCCCTATAATCAAGAAATATCTGTTACGTTTTTTTATTTATATTTTTGGAGTTTACCTGTAAGCCATAAATCTCCGTGTTTTGAAGTGCGACAGAATGATTGATATATTAGTTAGTTGTCAAATCTAATGTCAAAAAAAACGTTTGTATGGGAAATAGAAAAGGGCTGTTTTTATGGTTTATCCAGTAATGAATCAATTTTTTTCAGCTTTTATACCTTCCCTGAACCTCCACGAACATTTCAAGACTAAGATAAGATAAATCCGTTCAGCTGTTCTCGAGTTTTAGCGAGACTAAGGAACAGCAATCCATTTTTATATATATAAAGATAGAAGATTAACACAATAGTCACTTACATGAGAAAATTAATAAATAATTAAAGTGCCTGAATGCTACGTTTGGGCAGATTTTCTGACTAATGAGTGTGAAATTACCAGGTTTAACCAGATTTTGTATGAGTAACCAATATATATGTTGCTTGTATCACGCGTAAAACTGATTCATAATGAGATCTAAGACTGATCACGGTTTCAAAGTAACCGAAACGTCGGGAGTATGCATATATAAAAAAATAAGACATGGTCATATAAAAACAGTAGTTTTTTGATAATTTTAACTAGAGTTATGATTGCTAAAAATTTTTTTTTTAATAATGTTAATAAGTCAATATTTAAATCAAAATTTACTATAAAAGTTATATTAAAAAAATATTTATATAGTTACTGTATTATATAAAGAAATGTATTAGTACGAGGTCACAATAACTAAAGATAATATATGCTTAAACTATCAGTGATTGGTGAGTGACACGCTAAATAGGTACTCAATTCTAAAAATTGTTTCTTCTGAAACATTTAAGTTATACATATACATAAATGATATATTTTAAAATAAATATATACAAAATATACCTGTTATATAACTACGGTAATTTAAGTAACATTTTATATGTATATATGTACATATATATATCTCTTAAAAAGATTACCGCCTAAACCGATGCGTCGCTAATATAAACAGTAGGTATTATAAAAAAGAAAACGAACGAACACATTCACGTGGAATATATTAATATTAAGTATTAACATAAGGTTTTTTCAACATTAATTATGTTAATACGAATATTTTAAACTTTCGTGATCAGATACATTCGATCATCGATCGTAGCCGATAAAAAAAATTTGATTGAAAGCATTGAATCACATAATAAAACTTTTATATATAGTGTATACAGTCTTTTGCATACAGCCAATGTACATACAAAAAGGTTTTATATTCGTATAAAGAGTTTTTATATTTCATTTATATGTATCATTCTAATTTTGTAATAAAACTTTTATATAAAAAAATGTATACAGTCTTTTGCATACAGCCAATGTATATACAAAAAGGTTTTATATAAATAAAAAGAGTTTTTATATTTCATTTAACTATATGTGTCATTCTAATTTTGTAATAAAACTTTTTTATAAAAAAAATGTATACAGTATTTTGCATACAGCCAATGTATATACAAAAAGGTTTTATATAAATAAAGAGTTTTTATATTTCATGTATATGTGTCATTCTAATTTTGTAATAAAACTTTTTTATAAAAAAATGTATACAGTCTTTTGCATACAGCCAATGTATATACAAAAAGGTTTTATATAAATAAAAAGAGTTTTTATATTTCATTTAACTATATGTGTCATTCTAATTTTGTAATAAAACTTTTTTATAAAAAAAATGTATACAGTATTTTGCATACAGCCAATGTATATACAAAAAGTTTTATATATAAATAAAGAGTTTTTATATTTCATGTATATGTGTCATTCTAATTTTGTAATAAAACTTTTTTATAAAAAAATGTATACAGTCTTTTGCATACAGCCAATGTATATACAAAAAGGTTTTATAT
The DNA here is from genome assembly GCA_916720795.1 of Danaus chrysippus. NCBI lineage: Eukaryota > Metazoa > Arthropoda > Insecta > Lepidoptera > Nymphalidae > Danaus > Danaus chrysippus. Next base: position 2,336,830 of record CAKASE010000070.1, read on the forward strand.
TAGTATAAAGAGTTTTTATATTTCATTTATATGTGACGTATGTGATTCTAATTTTGAAACTCGTTAATCGTTTATCAAATAACAGATGGTGGGATACGTTGGTGTCAATGTGTGGAGTATAAAAATCAAAATGGCGGATAGTTTGAATTGATGTGATGTTTAAAATAACTTCATCTTATTATAAACAATCGTTTGAAAACTATATTGAATAATAGAGAAGTAATCGTAATTTTAATTAGCAATGAATAGAAAATACGAACTACATAGGTGTTATTTAAAAGTAATAAAATAATATACTTATAGAATAAATTAAAAATTTCATATAACATCCCTTCTCCGTCCGTATATTGATAAACATAATATTATTATTATTTAACATCTACGTGTCATTTAATTGTATGAAATATACATATGTATATGTATAAACAAAATTTATTTGAACCAAATAATTGTTTTGAATAAAACGGTAACAAACACACGTACATTCACACATAAAAATTCGCAAATATAAGCAAAATTTCGTGCATTCAAATTAAATAATATTAAAAAAATACTCTGAATATTAATATCAATTATAATCAGAAAATTAGTTTACAATATAAATTAAATATAAATAAAGGTTGAAAACAATAAAAGCGTTAACAAAGCGATGCTTTAAAACAAACTTACACGAGCAGAGACTAAAAGTACATTTAGACAAAGAAGAGGGCGGGGCTTACTCCGACCTACATCTGAATGCTTTGATACTGGCACTAGGTAAAACCTTATATAACACTAGAGAGGATTTAATAAACATCCCTACTAATATTATAAATGCGAAAGTAACTCTGTCTGTCTGTTACGCTTTCACGCCTAAACCACTGAACTTTGGTACAGAGATAGAGTTGACCTTGAGAAAGAACAGGATAGTTTTTATCCCAGACTTTTGAAAGGTTCTCTTGGAAACGCGATATAACCGAACTCGACGCGGGCGAAGCTGCGGACGGAAAGCTAGTACATAATATAATAATTATCATCCAAGTCAGAATTCCGTATCTGTAATTATTTTAAAGGTTGGTAGCCCTGGACTGGACCGGAGTTAAAAGGGTCCTTTCTCCTACAGGTATGCCACCACAAAAACTAATTTAGCGAATTCGTCGAAGAAATAAAACTTTGAAACTAACTTCACACGATAAACACCGTTATATACTCGTCATACGGATCAAAATCGCATCGCATTTATATAGAAGTCATGACATTCTTCAGTAATATTATGTGAGTTCAATAAAAAGTCGAGCTCTACCTCAGTTTGGTACCAAAATTTAATTTCTTTTATTGTTAGCGATATTTCTGGAATCTTCTACAGCTATGCTATTGAATGGCTCCGATAAATTACATCGTTACAATACAACGTGTGTATTGTACCGAGAGAAATACAGTTTAGCATACAATTAGTACATTTGTACAATTCCCATTTCTTAATACATGTAGTATTTCTTAGTAGGCGGCAAAATAGATGTCTTATATGGGCATTTTAGCATATTGATACTAGATAGTTCGTGGAATTATTGATAGATGAATTAAACTATGACATCATAGATAGATAATGTTAGATTTAAATGTACATTAGCTACAATCCTTGATCCTAATTGTTGTTGCGAAAGTTTGTATGTGTTTATACAATTATCGAAATCCTAAATCCATTTAGACTTACTTACTTAAGTATCTTTTTCTAAATAAGTCTCTAGTTTGTAAAGTCCTTATATATTTTATATCAAGTTTTATAGTAATATTATACGTATATATGTAGTCCAAAAACATCCGAAGTATAGAATTACAAACGACAAAACATCTGGCGTAAGATTTGATGGGCGACCATAACTAGAATATCGAAATGGACGCTTTGAATGTCGCTTTAAAATAAAACATATACACTAACAAACTACATATAAAGATAATCATAAAATTATATACAAGATTAGCGTATTAAATATAAAGAGAGAAAAACAATTTATCTCCGCCATAACCAATGAATCAGCATTTAAAAGACAACCCGTATTATTTATGAATCGCATCAGACGCCACATGTACGGTACAAGTATATCAACATTCCACACCGGTCGGGTAATAGCGGCTCGGCGATGTCGGAAAGTTGTAAAAAATGAAGTCGTCCGAAGCAACGCGACAAATTAGAGAACATAGCTGTGTTATGGCGGACTATGGGCAGCGTTGTCACAGTTTAAAACGAACGGTTAATAACTTATAGGCAATGTTCGGCTTGTACATGAGGCGCGGTCTTGAACGAATGCAATTATTACATGCTGTAGTGTATAGTGCCCTCGGCGTCATAGACGCTCCTTAAAATTTGAATTTCGAATCTTAATGGAAAAGAAAAAAAAATCGCTAGTTCCAGACCATTGTGTATAATGTTTATTTTATACATAAATTACTATGTTATGAATGAGAGATAATTTTGTTGATATTATTCATGAAGATAGCTCGATCTCAGTTTGTTTTCTTTGTATTGTGATTACTGATTACCTAATACGTATTATAATGCCTATGAATAAATTATGTCATCTCAACGGCGTCTCGACACAGATAGCATTATAATTTAATTGCTTTAAGAGCGTTTGATGTTGTTTAGTGTAATAAATTACAAGGGCATTATTTTTATTGACATCGTGAAAACTTTAAATAGTGTATTCATGGTATAGATAACAGAAAAAATATTATGTACATAGCATTACAAGGTCGTTCACCGTTCATATCTAAACACTAAGTAAATAAAATTGTATTACATACTTACTCGTACCTGTTTAAGTAGTTTTTAACATTAATTGCAATCGACATTATGCCTAAATAGGTACAAGTGCATTATTTATGTATACCAGCACGCTTAGCACCTGGTCTGTCTATTTATAGATGCGGGGAAAGCGAAATGTTGAGACAATATTAGGTTATGAAAATATTAATATATTATTATATAGCATACCTTGTATGAGTGCGTCCGTCACGGCAATCTTTATTATATATCAATAATAGAATCTCGTACGTCGGTCGTATATTCAAAGCATCACAAAGAAGCTCGTTAAAGTAACAGTCCGGTACGCGCACCGTTAAAACACCTAAAGCGTTAAACGTCAAACTGTTCGAATTAAGAACGCGATGGCCGCTAGCCACTAAAATTATTGATTTAGCAGCGTTACAAAACAACAAAAGATATAAAACGGGCCGGCTGCACACCCCCGCGCGGACGAATCGATCAGAATGATAATTGTCGCGCACAAAGACTGCTGGCTACACAGTACACACCTACAGCTACACTATACATATACGATCCAGAACACAACAACAAACACTTCACATACACTACAACACCTCACTATATATATATTATATTAATAATAATAATTAATTAATACGAATTAGTATTTGTTGAGACGCGTACGATTCGACGGCCGCTAGCAAGATGGCTCGGGTACGTGTGCCGCGACCGCTCCCCCCCGCCGCGTACGTGCAATGAAAGATAGGTGGCTTGAATACACCGCGCTTGGCGCTGGCATACGTCCGAAGATATTTAATGCAATACATATATGAGATGCATACTCGTATTATATTGAACTGAATTATTATCTTATGTATGAAAGTGGAGGAATATTAATAAGATTTAGTAATATAACTTGCATTAATTTTAATTATATTTATTGATGTTTGTATAATAAATATTGGTTATCGAATTTGAACGATATATTAAAAATATTGTTAAATAAGTATGCAATAAAATATCCCGAGATAAGTCTTCCGATGCGATGATCATGTGCGTCACCTCTTTCCCTTCACACCGTTGCGATCCCCCCTCCGACCTCTTATATACTGCTCTCTTTACAACAAAAAAAAACACCAATTTCCCAAATTCCCGAGCGGACGCGCTCTCTCGCTCGTGGCGAACCTAAGATGGCCGACGGCTTCCATTTTGATGTCAGATTACCGCGTCCCCCGATTGTTCAAAACCTAAGCGACAAACGGTCGGTACATTACTACGCTCTTCATAAACATGTAGCACATGATTTTAGGCTAATTTTTCCCGCTCTACACGACCGTGGCGTCCATTGTAATGTTATAATAATAGTTAGCAAGATGTAGATTTATTTGTATTGATTGAAAGTCGAAAGAAAGTAGCCGATGAAATGTTTTAAAATGTGTTTTGTCTCTTTCGTTTGAGTACCTGCGACAGTAATAAAACAAGTAAGTACCTACTAGCAGAGCGAGCGATCTTGGAATGGGTAGACTTACAGCGACGTATTATATGTGTGAGTTTGGTTCTAGCGTTTATCGGGAGAATGTTAGTTATACGGCCATACTCATAACACGGAACACTTTATTTATAATATAGGACTATACGAAATAATATCATTTAATGAGGATCTCTATATATGTAACATGACAAAATAAGGACAATAGAAAACACACAACACTCTAAATTAAAAGACTTATTAAACATAGTATTATCAACCTTGTAACTATATAAATAAAGAATATATTGATTTTGACAAAAAATATGTAATTTCTATATGTAACATATATGTAGTTTTGAAGATACGAAATAGGTTGAAACATGAATTAAACTTTAAATTATTCAAATAAAAAGCGAAAGCGAAAGCTGGCTCATAATAAAAACAAGAAAATACATTCACATTTTGTCTGTTCGTCTGTCACATTTTAATAAACATTACTCATATATATAACTAATAATATATTTAAAGTTACAACATAGTGTGTAAAATATGTCGCGCCAAGTCGACCGTGTTACAGCATTTTAATATCATGTCTAAAAGTTTTGAAGTGAAGAAAATTCTCTGGTACAAACTTTGATAAAATGTCAAATGTATATAGATTTTATTTACATGACACGTGCTGAGTGTATTGTTTGAACAAATTCTTCTAAAACATTATAATTATTTTATTTATATTCGTATATTTTACTGTAAAAATATATATTCATTACGCAGACCCTGGCTAAATGTGGGAAATTGCCAGGAAGAAGATTTTACTATAAAAATGATTAATAATAAAATCGATATATATAATTTGAACTGTTAATAGACGAGCAAAGCTGTATGAATGGACTAGTTAATGATATGCTTTGAAGGTGTTCTAGGAACTGATTAAAGGATTTTACTAAAAATATTTTTGGTTCAAAGAATTAATCAAGGTTAAGCGTTAGGTAATGTTAGGCGATTGAGGTGAAGTAAGATCTTTTAAGACAGAATTTAACTTTCTGTTTGAACCATAAATATAACTTATAACAAATTGGTAATAAAGTTAACTATAAGTTTATGCTATCCAAATATTATACTATAATCTATACTAATATTATAAAGCTGAAGAGTTTGTTTGTTTGTTTGAAAGCACTAATCTCCGAAACTACTGGTTCGAATTGAATAATTCTTTTTGTATTGGATAGTCCAGTTATCGAGGAAGGCTGTGGGCTATATAACATCACGCTACGACCAATAGGAGCAAAGATATAGTGGTAAATGTGTAAAAAACGGGAGAAATTATTTCATCTTTGAAGCCTTCCGTTGCCGTGAAAACGGTTCAAGATATACAAAAAATATGTATTAAAGAATAATAGCTCTTTTAATGATCTAAAAAACAGTCCGCGACACTATATGTCTATCTTTTAGGATTAACTCACAAAAACCGTTTTTATGGTACCTAATTTGGTCGAAATAATTTGTTTAAGTTCTATCAACATAATAATATTAATCTTTATTCAAATAAACAAATAAATATGTTGTTGGTTAAGAGTACTTCATTGTGAATTAAAAAAAAACATAGGTTTTATCCTGAAAATTCTACGGGAACTCGACCATTCCGAAAACCCCGCAAGAACGAGAACTATGTGGGAAGAACCAAAAATCTGCCCGAAGTCACTATTCCACGCGGACGTAGTCGCGGCAAAAGCTAGTCACTCATATTATTTCATATCGTAAATATTTCGTGAATGTTACATAGTTAAATATACCGGGTATTGAGATGAAATAGCATTATATATATTTACTAGTTGTTTAATTGTAAACATAAATTAATATCAAATTATCTAAAATGTAATTCATCAAAAAATAAAATTATTAAATTTAATATAACGATGACTTTTACAAGATTTATGTACGAAAGCGTAAATACTTTGAGTTATTTAGTTAATTATATGGTGAAGTGTTTTTATATAAAATATACCTATGTTACGAGAATATATTATATGTATATGGTTCAATAACTCCTTGTATAGTCACGGGAGTATTGAATCAAGTGATTGTCACCAAAGATATATATAAACATATCGGTAATATGCTCTATATTAGCTAAATTTATGCAAATGATATTCTCCTTAAACAATAAGACTTTTTGAGATTTAAATACTAAGTTAAAACTACTAAAATGATTGACAAATATCACGAAAGACCAAGTAAGTATATAACAAACTATCATATAAAAAATATTTAATATAAATATATCTTCTTCCTGGCAGTTTCCCAGCTTTAGCCAGGGTCTGCCTTACATGTTGTGAATGTCATGTCATCAGCCTATCAGAGCCCACTGCTGAGCTGCCTCTTCTCACATGGAGAAGGTTTGAGCATTAATCACCACGCTCGCTCAAGACGGGTTGGTGATTTCAAACTTATAATTGTGAAACTATAAGTGTGTGTGTTGTGAATAGTTTTGGCTAATTGTTTTTAGGACCTGACATCAACTCTCTTTGGGAATATAAATATATAGTATATACATATATTAAATAATAAAATTAATGAGTATATTTAATATACGCGAAGTGTCATATATATATATAACCCGTTAGTGTGTCTAAAGCCAAAGCAATACACGAATCAATAGGAGTAAGAGACAGTATGCAGAGGTGAAATACATTCGTGTCCATAAATATTGATTTTATGTGCGGGGCGGCGGCCGGCAGGGCTGTGCTAACAACGAAAATATTTACATGATTTGAAATTAATAATATTTGTATAACAAACTTAAATTATAAATAAATAATATAAGAATATGTATATTTTTTTTAAACATAATTATTTTATATATAATATATATATTATTTACTATATTTCATCACATGTTGTTATGAATAATGTATATTTATTTCTTAAATATTAATAATAATTAATAAACAGTTTTTTTATTAATTTTTTTAAAGCGATGTACAACCCTAAACCGCGGTTAGGTTCGGATGTATCGTCTGAGGGCCAGTGAGATGTGAGAAAGAAACTAGTAATTCTATATGTGCGAGCGAGACGGAGATAGACTGTCTGTTCCACTTGAAACACTTAGGTCTCAATACATTACATTTCTTGGATTTCGGCATTCGATTACGAATGAATTGATTTCATGATTTGATTACATTCTCAATTAAAACATCAATAAAAATATTGTCATACATAGTTTTAATATATAAGAATATGCTATTTTAATAGCACATAATAATAAATCTAGTTTTTTTAATACTCGTCACCAAGATCAATTGAAAGGAAACAATAGAATCGCAATAAAACAATTAAGGTAATAAATTAACTAACATATATAAAAGTAATTAAACATGACAAATCATTCCAATAATAAGATAATAATAATGAATTTGAAACAATAACTCTCCAATAATATCTATTGATTGATTGAAAATACATCTTTACCTGCAAGACGCTTAGAGCTCCAAACACATTCATAATAAAACAGACAGAACACAAAGAACTAATTATAAAACTCTAAAGAAACAAGGATAATGCACTTACAGTATAATCTGTTGTTCTTGAAATCACTTGTAGTAATGTAAATTGTAAACAAAATGATTATATCGCTCTCACAAACACGGATAAATTGACGGCGGTGTATGTTTGACGAGTGGCGACTAGTGGCGACATCTATGAAGTTCATTTGGAACTGACGCGACTTTGATTAGTAGCGTTCATAGTTTTCATAGAAATATATAGATGGCGCTTTACAATATTTTTATTTTAATACGATAAGTTTATAAAATTTAAATAATTTAATTAAGTGCCATTTTATTAAATAAAAGATTCTGTTAAGGTTCATATTTTTATATAAATAAAATATATGAAAAAATAGTCAGTGGTGGCTCAGTGGTTAAAGGGCCCGCCTCTCGTTGCCGAGGGCGCGGGTTCGATCCTGGCCCGGGCAAGTACCAATGTGATTTTTCCGAATCATATGTACTTTCTAAGAGTATTTAGACATCACTGATTAATGTTGATTCCCAAAAGTGGGTTGATGTCAGGCAGGCGCCGGTCGTAAAAACAAATAGCCAAAAACTATTCACAACATGTAAGGCAGACCCTGGCTATAGCTGGGAAATTGCCAGGTAGAAGAAGAAGAAAATATATGAAAAAATAATTCATGGATAGTTCCTCCGCTCGCCGCTAGATGGCATAGATTAAATTCTAATTAACCAACCACGTTTTACGCTCCAATTAACAACAGATATAATAACTATTTTATGACATCGTATATATATAAATAATATATAATAAGTGGTAAATCATTTGAGCGGCGGCGGGTAACGTAATAATGGTGACGTCACAGGCCGCAAGACGCGACTGGGTCGAGTTGTACCGTTGGGTTGAATGAACTCAAACGTTTTGTTTACGAACGGAATTCAGAGATCCGCAAACTACTAATAGAAAATTATTTCATACAATTTTCGGTAATTATATTCTAGTAAAGAACCAAATTTTTATAAAGGACTTATTTCAATACTTTAGACCTCATAATTTTTTTATAAATCTAGGTAAATTGTGATTATATTAAATATTAAGATATTTCTATCCACTACAAATAGCCTTTTAGTGTCGTAATATAATTTACTAAAGCTATCGTCTAAAATCAACATTTGCGAAACAATCTCTACGTGATTTAGAAAATCATAATTTTTATAAAAATATTACGAGAAGGTAAAGGTTTTATTCCAATTCTTTGTATTTTTGTTTTTATAGTAACGATACTATGCCTACTAATATTATATACTAATATTATAAATGCGAAAGTAACTCTGTCTGTCTGTCTGTCTGCTACGCTTTCACGCCTAAACCACTGAACTGATTTTAATGAAATTCGGTACAGAGATAGAGTTGACCTTGAGAAAGAACATAGGATAGTTTTTATCCCAGACTTTTGAAAGGTTCTCTTGGAAACGCGATATAACCGAACTCCACGCGGACGAAGCTGCGGACGGAAAGCTAGTTAATTATATCTTGTAAAGAAATAAATTTAATAGACGTGAAAAGGAAAAATATTTTCAAGGACTATCTCAAAGTACGGTTAGCATTCGTATAATAAAAATTTACTTTCAATACAGTCAAAATATAAATTAGAGGAAGCTTATGTGTATAATATATAAAATATAAATATAAAAGATTCATATATTTTGTATGTTAACCGTACTTAGTTATTGTACAATTTCAATAAGCGTTTACTTTACAGTAATAAATAGAAATTTAATATTTTAACAAGTACATATTGTATTGTTCAGTTTTTAGGTTCAGGTCGTAGCTATAATAGTGAATGCATGCATGCATGTAAATCGGGCTGCATATGCATCACAAAGCCTTCTAGGACATGTACGAATCTATAGACAGTACAGTTAGCTGCAACTGACAATAGATAAACATTAAAATACTCATTTACTTCTTGTACCTGGCAATTTTTCCCAGCTTTAGCCAGGGTCTGCCTTACATGTTGTGAATAGTTTTGGCTAATTGTTTTTACGACTGGCCGCCGTAGACATCAATCCTCTTTGGGAATGCATTAATCAGTGATGTCTAAATGACTATGACTCGGAAAAATCACATTGGTACTTGCCAGGGCCAGGATCGAACCCGCGCCCTCATGCATGGGAGCGGGCCTTTTAACCACTAGGCCACCACTGACTTGAAACACTTATTTACTATTAGTTAAAAACATATTTTAAATTATTATACATACTATATATGTATAAGGTATATGTCAATACTTACTCCAGATTAATTTGTAATAGTGTTCATGGTATAGCATTTAACATATACCAATATTTTTTGGTACCTAAGATAATTTTCAAATCCTAATTTTATGAATATATGCACAAATTATTATTAAATGAAATTTTGTCAGTCTTATTTTATAATTTTGATCGTTTTATATTTAAAACCGGTTTATAACTTTTCTGTACATTAAATATTTGGATAATAATTATATAAACATGCACAATACATGTGTGTTGTTACATGTGTGTAAAATTTTATTTAGGAATATCTCTGATTCGTATTATTGAATGTGATTTCTTGTTTATTATAAAACGAGTTATAATTCATTATTTTATATTATTTAATATGAAAAGGGTAAGTATGAAAAGAAAACGTTAAATTTATATGATAAATTTTAGACGAGACCTCTCATCATTCCATGTATTCACGGTGCGTGTGTCGGGTCCATCGTTGTAGTGAGAGGAGCTTCAACAGTGACTGGGACTTGTGACCCAGGTGTAGGTTTAATATATATAGAGAGACGAAACCTCTCATCATTCCATGTATTCACGGTGCGTGTGTCGGGTCCATCGTTGTAGTGAGAGGAGCTTCAACAGACTGGGACTTGTGACCCAGGTGTAGGTTTAATATATATAGAGAGACGAAACCTCTCATCATTCCATGTATTCACGGTGCGTGTGTCGGGTCCATCGTTGTAGTGAGAGGAGCTTCAACAGTGACTGGGACTTGTGACCCAGGTGTAGGTTTAATATATATAGAGAGACGTAACCTCTCATCATTCCATGTATTCACGGTGCGTGTGTCGGGTCCATCGTTGTAGTGAGAGGAGCTTCAACAGTGACTGGGACTTGTGACCCAGGTGTAGGTTTAATATATATAGAGAGACGAAACCTCTCATCATTCCATGTATTCACGGTGCGTGTGTCGGGTCCATCGTTGTAGTGAGAGGAGCTTCAACAGTGACTGGGACTTGTGACCCAGGTGTAGGTTTAATATATATAGAGAGACGAAACCTCTCATCATTCCATGTATTCACGGTGCGTGTGTCGGGTCCATCGTTGTAGTGAGAGGAGCTTCAACAGTGACTGGGACTTGTGACCCAGGTGTAGGTTTAATATATATAGAGAGACGAAACCTCTCATCATTCCATGTATTCACGGTGCGTGTGTCGGGTCCATCGTTGTAGTGAGAGGAGCTTCAACAGTGACTGTGACTTGTGACCCAGGTGTAGGTTTAATATATATAGAGAGACGAAACCTCTCATCATTCCATGTATTCACGGTGCGTGTGTCGGGTCCATCGTTGTAGTGAGAGGAGCTTCAACAGTGACTGTGACTTGTGACCCAGGTGTAGGTTTAATATATATAGAGAGACGAAACCTCTCATCATTCCATGTATTCACGGTGCGTGTGTCGGGTCCATCGTTGTAGTGAGAGGAGCTTCAACAGTGACTGTGACTTGTGACCCAGGTGTAGGTTTAAGGGACCCTATCTAACGCACTTTAAACGCTGACCTCCACCGTACAAGCTCCTCTCAATATCAAATTTGAAAAGAACCTACTAGGGCTGCCTTCAAAGTTCTATGAATGAATTAATTTATTTCTGGACATATAAATATAAAAAAGTATGGTTACTTCGTAAATATTTATAATTTTCCACATACACACATTTTAAGTACCTAAACCCATCACATCAATGGGTCGCAACCACCTGAGGGGTTACGGTACCCACATATCAGAGTTGCAAGAGGTCTCAAAAATAAGTATATTTATCAAGTACCCAAGTATATTATATTAGAAATCATAATTTTTATTGTTGTATGAACAAATATTTGTTACGAAAAATACATGAAGCAGAGGACTCATCACGAAACCGACTGATAAACACTGCTGTACCTAAAGAAATTAGTCAGTGGTGGCCTAGTAAAAGGCCCGCTTCTCATGCACGAGGGCGCGGGTTCGATTCTGGCAAGTACCAATGTGATTTTTCCGAGTCATATGTACTTTCTGACAGTATTTAGACATCATTGATTAATGCATTCCCAGAGAGGGTTGATGTCAGGCAAGGGCCGGTCATAAAAACAATAAGCCAAAACTATTCACAAAATGCAAGGCAGTTGGGAAAGTTGGGAAATTGCCAGGAAGAAGAAGAAGATATAAGATAGTCATACCATATATATGTAATGAAGTTATATACTAGGTTTCATACAATTTTATTTCACTACCTTATTGCCCGTGGTTTCGCTCGTAGTAATATTCGCTTTTGTATATCAAATAATAATGACTTTAAGAATTAATAAATTAAGCTTAAATTTTGTTTAAAATATATTCCTATAGAAAGTCTTTCGTTTCGTATAAGATATTCAAGAATTAAAAAAAAGCACTTTAATCTAAGGGACTAGTAAGTCTTAAATATTCTATCTAATAAAAATAATTCAAAAATAATTACAAATGTTTAATTAATATAATTTTGACGAGTGATACGATCCAAAAATGCAAGATTAATAATTTTATTTTTCATTTCTTAGTACATATTACAATACGTATTTTCTATGAAAATATATAGTTTAAAACAAAAAAAAATAATATTAAACGATAAATAAATTACTACTTTTAAAAGTAATTCGAAATATATACGAAAATATTACATCGAAATATACAGGGTGACTGGTGAAGAATACTCGGTACATGATTCTCATTCGAATTATGTAAAAAAAATAGGCACTTAATTTTTGACCAAATTTCCGTATAAATAAATAAAGTATAGTGTGTTGAGAAGTAATTTTTAACTGAAATTTTAACAAGGAGGTAGCTATGAATTGTGTTGTACCTAAATTACCGTGGTTTTGCCTTATTTACAATATCTACGTATATATATAGCATATATTTTTTTATAATTTGTCCCATATTGTACATGAAGAATAATACGGCTACGACAGCTACTTATTTTTACGTCTATTCACGAGTGCTTTGAATTCTAGGTGCACATATCTTAAATACTGTTGCTGTTTTATGAATGAATAGTTTACTTTTAGGCTCACATCTTTAATATTTGTTAAAATTTGTGTAGTTTCATAAACACTACATAAAAATCAAAAATTACACTACGTTGTGTACTACTATTTATTTGTAACTATAGTGTGATATGAAATGTTTTCGTAAACTACAGGCTGTCACTTTCATAGATTATGTTAATATTATGCCGCATTTTGGAGGGTTTTTTCTGATTTTGCCTCTGTTTTTAATATCTATATAATATACTTAGCCTGCTTAAAATATGTTTAGGATCATTATCAATTACTTCTATATATCGTAAGGTAAGGTAAACTTTTCAGACAGTTTGTCTACGGAACTTTTATCAATCGAAATGCGTTAATAAATTCAATTAAAAATGCAGTTGCGGTATTTAGAGTGGTTTGGGGTCGTTGTAACTATCCGGTCATGGTGAATCCTCGTCGTGCAAAAACAGAATTAGATACGCGTTCAATGTATTGATTGAACAGCAATCGATTCAAGATTCAGAAGATCCACAGAACCGGCCTCACCGTTACAGCTGTGTTAAAAAAAAATTACAGTTACCTCGACTGCTGCCCGCCGCGCGGAACGAAAAAAGCACAAGCAATCACAACACCAAGACACATGGACGTATGTACAGAATAACAACCGACAAACGACGCGATTTGACTACTCACTACACACTTTGACAAGTGGCGCGAAACTCACTACACTGACAGTGGCTTGTGTTCTTTTTGTTTTTTAAATAAATATGGATGCATTAGATTCTTGTGATTGTGTTTGATGTTATAAGGATTTAAACAAAATGCCGAGCACTATACGAGGTGAGTTATTTATTAATTATTATGTTTTTAATTTAGTTTATTTTATATATTAATAATAACTGAATGTTTTATGAGATTGTAATACCTCATCGGATTTACAAAGCAGATTATTACTTCATCTTACTACGTACGTTACAAGCGTAAGATTTTTTACGCAAAAAATATATATTAAATCATCTATAGCACGAAATTTGCATTTTATCCGTTGCACAGCGGTATTTTTTTTTTCCGAGGTGAATGCACTTTTGTGTTGACGGAAACGAAGTGTTTACAAAGATGAAATTTGAATTTCATTCGACAGATGTCAATTACAATTACAAATGTGTCACTTTCGTTCGTATTTATGTATTTCATACAAAACGATGTTATATATTTATCCTGGCTTCGTTAAATTAATGTAAAACTATTTTAAAAATCATTTAGTACATACATATCTATTAAAGAACATCATTCTCACATTACATATTCATGAAGTTACCGTTAAGCTCAAGTCATTTAATTCATCAAAAAATACTTTTTAATCATATAAAGATGAAAGACTATTTAATATCCACAAGAATCTTTTATAAATAAAACCTTTTTTTTAATTTCATCGAAATATAAAAGTAGGTCAGCTTCGGATTCTGTAAGTTACGATTGTATTTATTATCTGTGTGTTTTACAACGTTATGGCGGGAATTTTTTTTTTTGCAATTATAATCCGTTTTAAAACGTTTCATACATTTTACACTTTTAAAACTTGACCTATATGTGATATGGAAAATAGTGAATGATATACCACGATGCTTGAATCGTAAGTTTACATACTTTTTATAATAGTAAAATTAAAGTTTGAAACACAAATACGGTCAGAAGATTTTTAGTTTGCTTCATATTAAGTTAAAAATGAATATTTTCGAATTGAAACAGATGGTGAGCGTAAAACATTAGCGAAATTTAACGGCGGGTCATTGACCTGCTGTAAAAATATACGATTAATACAAATTGCAACAGACTATGTGAAATTAAGTTTTAAGTGATTTACAAGATCGTTATTATTATTTAAGTGTTTTTTTGTGTTCGCGTTATTTCATTACAGTAGATAATTGTTTCAAACTAACTCTTGGAGATATTTTGTTTTAATTTTTAATTCTATTTGTTATTTGTTAAATACGATATATGTTTTAATTGGATTATTAACACATTATTATATCGTCAATCTATATTAAAATTTAATTGTTTATTTAATGTATGTGAAAAAAATCTTTAATATTATTTACTTAAACAAAATCTATCTTCGAAACGTGCAATTTATTAGCCACAATTATGACTCAAGAACATTGCAAATTGCAATCAAATATTTGAAAGTAAAACTTATATATATTTTTAAATCCTTTATAATTAAAAAAAATACCTATCGCGTATGACAAGTTTTGAAAAAGGCTAAAAGATCATTATAAAAGTCATTTAATATTCTAAAGCATGTAATATTTTGACTTTAAATTTCGTTTTCGTAAGTTTTTCACTCTAGTTTACAGTCTGTGCTTACTGAAGAGCGGAAAAAGCGATAGTTTGTAACACGGCCCTGTACCGTTGGCACGTCCCTTTCTTCGTGACGTAGTGTACGGTACTAAGGGATTGACAGTGTCGATATATCGATAAATATATCGATAAACTTGATTAGAATTTCAATGAGCGGGTATATTGAACTTCTGACATACTTTTTATGTATTGACCCATTCATGGGTGATTGGTTTAATAATTCATATAAGCGTTGTCTGCGTAGATAGTAATTATAAATGTGTTTTATTATATCATAAATTTCCTCTTATTGGAAATTTTAATTGATTTAACTTATAGAAATATTATAATTCTATACTGTTTGTTCCACGTGACATATAATAAGTATTAGCATATCGTCATACATTGTTCACGTTTAATTTTATCGATATTCCGTCACGTCCCTACACGTGACGTAGTTAACGGTCCAACCTCACCCACATACTGTGTAACTGTACGCGCCGTTACATGGTCGCGATCCGGCGTGGGACTTGAAAAAAAAACCTATGACAGGTGTAGGACGTGTGTGTACACGATGTTTGTGTACTATTAAAAAAAAAAAAAAGAAAACGGCGCGAAAATAGCAAGGAGGTTTAAACTATGAAGTCTTTATATTATTTTATATTTGACTTTTGAGGTACATTTATTAATAAAAGTTCATTGAACTTGTACTAAAGTGTACAGATAAAGTCTAGACGTAATTTAAAATAAATTCGGTTTTTCGTACTAATTAAAAACGAGACATTGCGTGACTACTAATACATATTATGATATTGAAATCAAACATCTACAAGTTGGGTTGTTAAGATATGACACAAAAAAATAAAGATTATAATATATATAGGGTTATATTTTAGATTAAGTCTGATAAAAATTACTGTCTTTAACAATCAAACATTTAAGTACTTATCAGCTTCGTAATTCATTCAAATAACTTTAGAATAATTGCATTAGATAGGGGACCCTTAAACCTGCACCTGGGTCACAAGTCCCAGTCACTGTTGAAGCTCCTCTCACTACAACGATGGACCCGACACACGCACCGTGAATACATGGAATGATGAGAGGTTTCGTCTCTCTATATATATTAAACCTACACCTGGGTCACAAGTCCCAGTCACTGTTGAAAGCTCCTCTCACTACAACGATGGACCCGACACACGCACCGTGAATACATGGAATGATGAGAGGTTTCGTCTCTCTATATATATTAAACCTACACCTGGGTCACAAGTCCCAGTCACTGTTGAAGCTCCTCTCACTACAACGATGGACCCGACACACGCACCGTGAATACATGGAATGATGAGAGGTTTCGTCTCTCTATATATATTAAACCTACACCTGGGTCACAAGTCCCAGTCACTGTTGAAGCTCCTCTCACTACAACGATGGACCCGACACACGCACCGTGAATACATGGAATGATGAGAGGTTTCGTCTCTCTATATATATTAAACCTACACCTGGGTCACAAGTCCCAGTCACTGTTGAAGCTCCTCTCACTACAACGATGGACCCGACACACGCACCGTGAATACATGGAATGATGAGAGGTTTCGTCTCTCTATATATATATTAAACCTACACCTGGGTCACAAGTCAAAGTCACTGTTGAAGCTCCTCTCACTACAACGATGGACCCGACACACGCACCGTGAATACATGGAATGATGAGAGGTTTCGTCTCTCTATATATATTAAACCTACACCTGGGTCACAAGTCCCAGTCACTGTTGAAGCTCCTCTCACTACAACGATGGACCCGACACACGCACCGTGAATACATGGAATGATGAGAGGTTTCGTCTCTCTATATATATTAAACCTACACCTGGGTCACAAGTCCCAGTCACTGTTGAAGCTCCTCTCACTACAACGATGGACCCGACACACGCACCGTGAATACATGGAATGATGAGAGGTTTCGTCTCTCTATATATATTAAACCTACACCTGGGTCACAAGTCCCAGTCACTGTTGAAGCTCCTCTCACTACAACGATGGACCCGACACACGCACCGTGAATACATGGAATGATGAGAGGTTTCGTCTCTCTATATATATTAAACCTACACCTGGGTCACAAGTCCCAGTCACTGTTGAAGCTCCTCTCACTACAACGATGGACCCGACACACGCACCGTGAATACATGGAATGATGAGAGGTTTCGTCTCTCTATATATATTAAACCTACACCTGGGTCACAAGTCCCAGTCACTGTTGAAGCTCCTCTCACTACAACGATGGACCCGACACACGCACCGTGAATACATGGAATGATGAGAGGTTTCGTCTCTCTATATATATTAAACCTACACCTGGGTCACAAGTCCCAGTCACTGTTGAAGCTCCTCTCACTACAACGATGGACCCGACACACGCACCGTGAATACATGGAATGATGAGAGGTTTCGTCTCTCTATATATATTAAACCTACACCTGGGTCACAAGTCCCAGTCACTGTTGAAGCTCCTCTCACTACAACGATGGACCCGACACACGCACCGTGAATACATGGAATGATGAGAGGTTTCGTCTCTCTATATATATTAAACCTACACCTGGGTCACAAGTCCCAGTCACTGTTGAAGCTCCTCTCACTACAACGATGGACCCGACACACGCACCGTGAATACATGGAATGATGAGAGGTTTCGTCTCTCTATATATATTAAACCTACACCTGGGTCACAAGTCCCAGTCACTGTTGAAGCTCCTCTCACTACAACGATGGACCCGACACACGCACCGTGAATACATGGAATGATGAGAGGTTTCGTCTCTCTATATATATTAAACCTACACCTGGGTCACAAGTCCCAGTCACTGTTGAAGCTCCTCTCACTACAACGATGGACCCGACACACGCACCGTGAATACATGGAATGATGAGAGGTTTCGTCTCTCTATATATATTAAACCTACACCTGGGTCACAAGTCCCAGTCACTGTTGAAGCTCCTCTCACTACAACGATGGACCCGACACACGCACCGTGAATACATGGAATGATGAGAGGTTTCATCTCATAAATTGATCAAAACAATGTACTGCTTATCTTTTCACGTCAAAAAAAAGCCGTGTATATTCTTTGTATATAATTTCAAATTATTATTTAACTTTATTTTGACTTACTCTGTAGTGACTGACAAAACAATGAGAATTTAAATAAATAAAGTCTTAACGGGACTAAGAATGATTAAGTTTTATAATGTAATGCATGGAAACAGGAAATTCTTATATAAACTTAAATTGCCGCTTAATCATCAATGATAATTTGCTATACAACAATAGATGGCGCTGTAATACTTACTGAATGGAATTTCATTTATATCATACATTTTCATAATTAATTATTTAATTTTAAAGCAATAAAACGTTATATTTTTATTTTAATATCTAGTTAATCAAATATTACAGACATCTCTGTTAAAATAATGGAAGTTAGGAGTTTTGTTTTCGTATTAGAATATATAAAAATTGATTTTTTTGGCTTTGCATAAACTATGACATACTTTAGTATACATTACAATAAAGAAGTAGTAATAGTAAACCTTAGCCATATTCATATTAACGTAATTAATTTTCTAGGGCCTATAATTTAAATAATTTATAATATAAAAAATACTTAACAAAATTATAAAAAAATTGTGTTTTTATTTTTTAGTTGTGGCATATTTAAAATATTATATAATACTTCAAAATATTTTAAAAGTTACTATTTCTGAACACATGATTTTTAATAATAACATATTTTTATCGTTTATGAATGTCGAAAAAGTTCATTGACCCCGACCGGTCCGACGAGACGAGTTTTTTTTTGTACACGCACATAATTCCGTTATGTTTGTAAAAATATTAAAATTTACAGCTATTTATTATTTAATATACAATTTCGAGAAAGTTAACAGAACAAAAAATTTCTAAGGACTGTATCATTCCAATATTATTAAATATGTTAATAAGTACATATTTAGAATTCTTAAATTAACACAGAATTAAAAAAAAGATTTAATAAATACGTTTAATATTAAAAGAATGTTAAAAACTCAGATGACCTTGTGTAACCTGTAGGCTGTACACATAACAGTACGAAAAATCATGACCTATATATAGAAAAAAAAAACTTAATATTCCCGCCACGGAGCTGTCAATGTCACAGTTTACCGTAAGTTGCGTAATGGCGGGTCGATGAACGCGGTTCGGCTATTTCCCGTTAGCGGGCGCACGTGACAGTTTTACTTTTAGATTCGCAATAATTTGGTACCGCTACCCACCGATAGATGGGGCTGCGAATGGCTTGATTATAATCGATTACCGCCAAATTTATTTTATTGCGAATCAGTTAGGTTTTATTAAAAAAAAAACGCTATTAATAATTAAAATATAAAATTTGTATGGATGTATTTCTGTAAGCGTATTTATAGTTCGTTTCGGTGGTTTTTGTAAAGAATTTGTTTTCACCAAGCTCTGAATGCAGCATTGCTTAAACTGAAAAGCTTTTCACTGGGACGCGACCTTGAGGCGTTTGTATAGACAAGATACATTCGTTATGTAGAACAATATACATACAGACAGTTATAACTTGTACAAATATATAAGTAGACATTACATTTTTATTAATAATAATAAATCATTATTAGAAAATCTATTATGGTACGAGAGCTAGCAACGTCAAAAAAACAAGCATTTCAGGTAGGCTAGTTTTTAGATATGCTATCTCTCACACTCCCCTGGACGTCATACGGGCTATCTGGCTGCCGGTAGTGGTTGCGTTCATCAGTGCGCATCGTACTTGTGGAGGTAAAAAATTAATATACCAAATCATTTTAAGAAGGTTTTTATTATTATTATTATTATTATTGAACTATTCACAACATAAATTTATTATTGCCAGGTATTTTTATTGTTGTTTAAACGGTGCCAAGCAGCAATTTTGAATTAAAAATTTATTTTTTTCAAACTATTTTAGTATAGCTGAAATTTTAATAGCATGATATTTAACTATCTAAAAGCTCAAAATTAATTTGCCAGGAAAAAAATCGGTTGTTAAACTTTTGCCAGATCGAAATAAAGTGTAAAGAGATGTAGTATCATTTAGCTTGGTCTAGAAAATTAATCGTCTAATAAATGATGGAAGAAGGATTAAAAACTATTGAATTTATTTATAGATGAATACGGTATAAAAATAAGACTTTATTGTTGTACAAAATTGAGATAATGATCAATGTTAAGTTTGAAAAAGCGCTCTGGCTACCGAAAGACTAACCGCTTCACGTATGATTTCTAAAACCCTATCGTATAATTTTGGAAAAAAGTTCCGTAATTTTAATCCATCAAGTCTACCACCGAGTAAAGCTGAGTTATATCAACACTTACTACGAGTTCGTTATGTCACAACGTTTTTGAGAAATGCTTATTTAAAATATCCAACATCTCTATCACCTCAAGCTTCTGGCTGGACCATTAATGATGATAAATATGATTTTATCTGGTTTGTTGGGGAGCAATTACCAACATTAGTTGCTGATATTATTATTAAAGGTAAAAATTTGAACTAAAATACAAAAAAAAAATATTTCTCGAAAGATAGATCTTTTTTAGGTGGTAGAGCCTAGCTGTTGTAAGTTACTACAGCTCGAACATGGTTTGGCTCGACCGTTGAAGTACCACCCTCTCACAGAAGATCGGCGTGAAGTAGCCTTTAATGACTGCGTTTCGTCCGATGAGTGAGAGAGCCGGTTGCCCTTTTCATATTTCCCACCCTTTCCTACCATTTCCTTATTCCCACCCCTTCCTATCCCTAAAAAAACAAGGTTGGCCACGCATTCGCAACAAATATGTGGCGGATGTACATGGGCGGCGGTACTACCTTACACCAAGTAGGCCGTCTGCTCGTTTGCCACCTTTGACATAAAAAAAAATAAAAATATTAAAATTTTTGATACTATTACAGATAACAGCTTATTACAAAATGATAATAATTTTAAGGACGATGATAACAATGGAAATGACAGCAGTGATGAAGATGATGATCTTTTTCAAACTTAACATTGATCATTATCTCAATTTTGTACAACAATAAAGTCTTATTTTTATACCGTATTCATCTATAAATAAATTCAATAGTTTTTAATCCTTCTTCCATCATTTATTAGACGATTAATTTTCTAGACCAAGCTAAATGATACTACATCTCTTTACACTTTATTTCGATCTGGCAAAAGTTTAACAACCGATTTTTTTCCTGGCAAATTAATTTTGAGCTTTTAGATAGTTAAATATCATGCTATTAAAATTTCAGCTATACTAAAATAGTTTGAAAAAAATAAATTTTTAATTCAAAATTGCCGCTTGGCACCGTTTAAACAACAATAAAAATACCTGGCAATAATAAATTTATGTTGTGAATAGTTCAATAATAATAATAATAATAATAATAATAATAAAAACCTTCTTAAAATGATTTGGTATATTAATTTTTTACCTCCACAAGTACGATGCGCACTGATGAACGCAACCACTACCGGCAGCCAGATAGCCCGTATGACGTCCAGGGGAGTGTGAGAGATAGCATATCTAAAAACTAGCCTACCTGAAATGCTTGTTCAAAAACGTTGCTAGCTCTTAGAATATTATTAATACGTCATTTATTGTATATTCAATACAAATTTTGACCCCAAATAAGTCACGTGACATCAAATATATATATTTGTCCTTAATATAAATTAAAGCTGATTAGGTGTTATATATATATATATATATATATATATATATATATATATATATATATATATATATATATATATATATAACACCTAATCAGCTTATATATATATATACATATATGTATATATAAACATATATATTATATACTTTTTCTTCCATCTTTATATTTGTAGAATTATTTTAATGGTCTGCCTCTCATTACACATATATAATTTGAACGTCTTAGTATGTAGTCTTATTTATATTTTATAAATTAATATTTATATAATATGTATTGACCTCAAAAAGGAAATATTTCAATAGGTTTTTTATGTTAAGTAACTTAACCAGCAACATTTTATATATTAAAGAAGTAATTGTAAGTTTCAACGCTAGCTCCTATGAATGTAAACCAAGCCTAATTCTGAAATCTGCAACTCGGATGTAACTCAAAGCGGATTGAGAGCGACTAAATGTTTTATTTAAACATGTTTCAAACCCAAATTAAACTTTTATGCGATAGTAGTTTCAGAGTTATAAAGTAACATAAACAAAATTATATAAATATGGTAGAATAGAGATAAAACTTCTCATCATTCCATGTATTCACGGTGCGTGTGTCGGGTCCATCGTTGTAGTGAGAGGAGCTTCAACAGTGACTGTGACTTGTGACCCAGGTGTAGGTTTAAGGGACCCTATCTAACGCGTTAAACGCTCACCTCCACTGTATAAGCTCCTCTCTCTACCTTTGAAAAGAATCTACTAGGGCTACCTTCGACGTACGTTCCAAGAATGAATTAATGTGAGTTCTGGACAGGCCCAAGTCTTTTGTAGCTGAAATATGAAAATTTACATAACATTGCCTCAGTATTAAAATTAGCCGAACCTAAATACGAACAGAATCAATACGAGATAAAAATATCACTAAAAACGGAAGCCTTACGAGAGTGGCGAATAGAATTATAATTGACTTAGTGAATTAACCGCTTAATATATAATATTACTAATATATACAACCTTATTTGATACCATACTTATTACTTATGATGGAAAAAATTACGTTTTGACATTTATGACATTGACATGATAATGTATGATATATTATATACACATATACATACATGTATTTGTCTATATATGTATGGTTGTGCAGAGTATAAAATCGTCTCTTAATATTTTCGGTCACTATTATTATAATATAACTAATTATTAACATATAAAAAATCTATATAATTAACAATGCATACTTAAGAAATTGATAATAATAAAACAATGTTTTAATTTGGAACTACTAGTATAATGAAATTCAAGGTTATTCCTTAAAAAGTATACATAACAAATGAATCATAGGGAGACACGACTAACAAAAAAAATAGGTTTTTTTTTGGGTAAAAAGCAAAATAAAATATCCAATATTAAATTTAACTTGTACTGGAAAATATGGAAATAAAATTTTATCGATATCGATGCATGTTTAGGTTCGGTACGTATCGATAATTATTTAACTTTATATTTTCTCATATAGATTTTGATTTTATTAAATATACGATATAATTTATCATAAGTTTAATAATCTATCCTCGATGCTAGTAGTGACTAGTGTAAAGACATATTAAAATGTATTACTTGTAGACACAGCGATGTTTACTTTGAGTTTCTTGTTTTGGACAGTTGGATCATTCGTTTATGTAACGTACCGTCAACAGAAAAAATAATATTCATATTTATATGACAAAAAATATATTGTATATATTAATAATATTTTATATATGCTGAGAAATATGGTGTTTTACAGTTTATGAAATTTAAATAATTTAGATTAAAAAAAATTGCCATTATTTTAATAGAATATATTAATCATATTTATTAGTATTAATATTTATTATATATACAACTTCTTTTCATTATTTGTCATAAAAAAATAATAATAAAAAATAATGTCCAACCAGTACGTCGGTAATACGTCGCCCAGGGACTGACATAAATTCTATTATATGCTTTTTCGTCATTCCCGAACGATCGAAGAAGGAGCGAGATGGATATAGTGTTAGAGAGGGACGGAGGATAACCGCTTTACGGACATGCGCAGTAGAGTGGCTGGCAGTACTGATAGGCTCACACGAGATACGAATAGAAATATCGTGGGATTTCATACAATATATTTGTTCTGAAAAATTTGTGTTCTAAATTTAAATTATTTAGGTTTTTATTTGCTTATATTTAAGACTGTGATGTTAATTATAACATATAAGTGACGTAACTTCATACCTTATTATGTCATCTCGAGATATATCGTAGGATGTATCCGGGGTTGTTATTCTCTTGGGTGCTACGCTGCGCGTCGTAGCGCTACGGCTCGTAGGCCTCACAGTGGCTACGACCGACGGCCGCGTCCGCGGTACGCGTACCGAATATATAGGACACTGTGTCAATGTGTCCCTAGGTCCCAAACAAAACACTAGGTCGCGAGCCAGACACGCCGCAGCTGGGACACACCATGTGAAGCACAGTGCCTGATAGCAACCATCACTGCCATTTACCTATCACAGACGCACAAAGATCCTATATCAATAAAAATTAGGAGGATGACGACCCCTGACCCAGTTACTGTGCATCTGCGCGGTGCAGTGCAGTAAACACAATGTACGGAACCAGACTAATATAGACTGTATGACTGTACTACTGTAACAATAGTGATAGCTGTGTTCATTAGAGATTAATACGCGCCTCTACTAGGATAGGACGGGCTTAACACGCCGACTGATTCATAAGGCTGATCTAGTGTTGGATGTAAGTGTCGGCTAGCGATATCGATAAAACAAAATGGCGGGCCGCGACAATAGTGATGGGCAGCTGACGCACGTGATACACCACGTGCAGCCGGTCACCGAGGCGCAGGTGAGCGTCCACCAGGTGCACCAGGGCAGCGGCAGCGGGAAGAGACACCAGATAATCATCGACATCAAGCAAGATATCGATATCAGTGAGATGTCCACCAGATCTTTGGCTGAGAGCGTCATGGAGTCTCTGGGAGCGCGCTCAGCCGCTGTATACATCGATAACGCACAAATACCCGTACAGAACTCAACTGACATGGAATCTCTGACAACTGTCAATGTCATTGTCGCCAACGATTTGACACAGACCGCCAGCCCTGAGGTGACAGAAGTTGTGGAGGACTCGCCAGCGGAGAGTCCGGGGATCTTGCCGGGGAATAGAATAGCTGTGGACAGAATCGTAGAGATGACCACGTCCACACCAAACGAAACATCGACCTCGACATCGATAACTACAACGGCCACCACTACTGCCTCAGGTATTACTCGATCAGCTTTTAATATAGGGATGTACTAATCGATATTTTTTAATTTACAATTTCAAATTCCTAATAATATTATAAATGCAAAAATAACTCTGTCTATCTGTCTGTTACGCTTTCACGCCTAAACCACTGAACTGATTTTAAATTTGGTACATATAGAGTTGACCTTGAGAAAGAACATAAGATAGTTTTTATCCCAGACTTTTGAAAGGTTCTCTTGGAATCGCGATATAACCGAACTCCACGCGGGCGAAGCTGCGGGCGAAAAGCTAGTATATTATAAATACAAGCTTTATTTTAAATAGAATTTATATTATGATCATTTATAGTAGGAGGATTTAATTTGATTACTATCGACATTAAGTACCTCTATATACACCCATAGACATTTCATCATTTAATATCTTGTCCAAATTTTCGTTCGAGGGTTGGGCCTTGAAACTTGGTTTTGGCGTGTAATATACATATTTAATTTATTAGACTGCTTTATATAATACGAAAATTACTACATATACTAAAATATAATTTCGATACATAATGAAGGATATACATATATGGTCTTCTTCTACCTGGCAATTTCCCAGCTTAAGCTTTGGGAATGCATTATCAGTGATGTCTAAATACTCTTACAAAGTACATATGACTCGGAAAAATCACATGATACTTGCCAGGATCGAACCCACGCCCTCATGCATGAAAGGCGAGCCTTTTAACCACTAGACCACCACTGACTTCAAAGGGTATTTATAGTATTAAGTCTCAAGTTGAATATACATATATAATCCCGAAATATATGTATACATATGTATATATGTATATTGGGTTGTATATGTAATAAATAATTCCACGATGACGTATTATCCCACCGAATAGGAAAGCCTTAAATGCCAGCCGGAACCCTTCAATGGTTGAACATTCATAATTAATTAAGGGGTATAATTTAATCAATTTTTAATATCTATTACATGAAGCAAGTATCTAATTGTTTGTCTCGAAATTACCTAAATACTGATAGTTAGATCGACTTTAAAGAATACGTTAAACGTTCAGTTTGATCGTTGTTTTTGTGGAATTAAAAGTATTTAGACATCACTGACTGTGAAGGAAAACATCGTGAGGAAACCTGGACTTATAATATCACCATTATAAGTTTGAAATCACCAACCCGTCTTGAGCAAGCGTGGTGATTAATGCTCAAACCTTCTCCATGTGAGAAGAGGCAGCTCAGCAGTGGGCTCTGATAGGCTGATGATGTACTGTATCAAATAAACTGAAAATCATAATGATTAATTAGGTATCAATCATGTTTTAATTTCATGTTCTATATAACGATAATACTATTGACTATATTTTTCCTATAGTTTTGTTTAAAATTTAATATCTGCGTGTATACCTTCTATTAAGGACTGTAGGGTAAAAGTAGACGTTTTTCATAATCTAAAAACACAAAACACTCTCATTTTAAGTGTATTTAAGTAAAAATAACTAAAATAAATTATTAATAATTGAGTTTTCTATCAAATTTCATGACTTATAGTCTTAATTAGCTATATTGGGTATAGAAAAAGAAGTTATCATTAATATTAAACTTATGATACTTCACTTACCATTTGTCCGTCTGTCCGTGATCACGATTTCAAAGTAACCAATACGTCGGGAGTATGTAGTTATAATAAACGCGTAGTACTACAAAAATATTAGTTTAATTTAAATGAATACTTTCAAAATGTTTAAATCTCATTCACTTACTACAAGTTTGTATTATCACTGCATACGCAGAGTTATCAGTATTTCATTTCTAATCTTCTCATATAGTATTAACGTAAATGAGAAACGGGAAACTATACGTATGTAGTTATGCAAACTCGTGTTAAAGATACCGAGAGATTTTTACATAAAAATGGGTCTATTATAGATATTTTAATTTAATATAAAGTCTACATATATAAAAAACTAAATATGATAAAAAAAATATGTTAAAAGCTTCGATTTTATTTAGTTCCATTTCAATGTACTATCTGCAACCATTAACACAAAATTTTAAAATATTATCTTTAAAAAATGTTATTGAAGTCTCCTTTATATGTAAAATTGGATATCATTTTTATATTAAATAATTCATTAAGTAAAATAAAATATCCAATTACTTTTTGAATTCGATGATTCTATTTATTGTGTGTATATACTCAAAAATACATTTTAGATTTTAAATATCTCAATGTCAAATCGAATCTTTAAAGATTTTTATCACTTTCTGTTATATAGATTGGGAATATATACTTAATTAACTTATGGTGAATTAAATTCCCTTATATATATACATATATATGTCCCATTTCTTTAGTACTAAATAGATGATGATGATAAAGCTTACGGTCCCTAGGGAAACCAGCATCCCCAAAGACCATACCATCAAGGTCAACAAATATTACGAACTCACTAACGAACTAACTCGAAATAGGTTCGTAGTAGATTTGTACGCGGTAGAGGTGGTAGCGAGAGGTATAACAGCTAAGTCTCTCTACAACCTACTAAAAGACTTGGGCTTGTCCAGAACTAACATTAATACATTCTTGGGACGTTAGAAGGCTGCCTCCTAGTAGGGTCTTTTCAAATTTGATAGAAAGAGGAGCTTGGACGGTGGAGGTGAGCGTTTAACGTTAGATAGGGTCCCTTAAACCTACACCTGGGTCATAAGTCCCAGTCACTGTTGAAGCTCCTCTCACTACAACGATGGACCCGACACACGCACCGTGAATACATGGAATGATGAGAGGTTTAGTCTCGTAATTACTTAAAATTTCAATAAACTAATTACTTATATATGTTCCAAATTATGTAAGGATTATAATGGATTATAGCTAGTTTTTGTTCCTGTAATCTTTCGAGTTCGCTTAAGTCTACAAGTGAACCAATATCTTTACAAAGTGTGCATTTTTATACTACATAAACCGAGTTTCTTTTCTCACATTCAATAATATTTAATACTATAATGTGACAGGATTTATGAATGAAATACTCAAAACGTTACGTGCGTAGTGTCGTATTACTTGTAGTAAGGATATTTTAGTATAAGTAATATTGGTTATTATTTTGAATTTATTATTCATTATTAAACATGATGAGATCTAAGATTTAAGATTAGTAATCATTTAAATGAAACTAATGTTTTCACTAATCAGTGATCATTTGCTGAAAAATAACCGAAAAGTCGGGAGTATGTAGTTTTTTACAAAAATAAACCGCGTATTATATCCGAATAATATTAATTTTATTTAAACGACTGTAAAATCGAGTCAATCTAAAAAATTACAACAAAACTTTACTTTTTTTTCAATATTATCGATATTTTCATTTATTTACATTAATTCTTTCCTATATTTATGAAGTATAAGAATATACTTGGTCGTATTCCGTAATAACTAATTTTGAAGGCAGTAGTTATTTTAGTTGATTACAATTTAAATTCAGATATTTATTTATATAAATATATTTATATAATAGAATTCAAAATGGATACAATTAGTAAGAAAATGGCTATTAGATTAGTTGCAATTCTTTAGTAATAAACTTTATTTTATTCTTTTATTTATATTTTAATTATAATATAATATTGAAAATCTAAAACCAATTTTTATACATACATATATACGTATATACATATATAAATAAAATTATGTTTTTATATTAAAAATACAACAATAAACAAATGAATGAACCATCTTCTTCATACATTTTTTCGTTGTATGATAAAATTCTTTCCAATTTATTATACTGATTTATGTATTCAATCTTGTATGGTTTTAAGAATCAAAATTTTGTGATGAGAGACCAATTTTCGTTAAATTACATAATCATGGCTTTCCGCGCTTCTGAATGAAGAATAAATTAAATTTTACAATTAATTTTGGTGATCAGAGAACAGTTTTGTGACAGTTTTTAATATTTTTTTTATAGAAAATACAAAAAAAATTGTTTATTTTATGTTTTGTGTCGGAATTAATTTTAATAAGTTGTCTTTAGTTAGCCTACGACTTGTTTAAACTTTCATTTCAATGTTTTATATATATAAATAATTATTTTTTCTCCTATAGTTTTATGATGACGCGACATACTAAAGTTATAATAGTTTTTATAGTTAGTTTATACATCTTTAATTAATATTATAATATATAATACATTTAAAAAATATATATTGGTCAGAGAGACGAAACCTCTCATCATTCCATGTATTCACGGTGCGTGTGTCGGGTCCATCGTTGTAGTGAGAGGAGCTTCAACAGTGACTGGGACTTGTGACCCAGGTGTAGGTTTAATATATATAGAGAGACGAAACCTCTCATCATTCCATGTATTCACGGTGCGTGTGTCGGGTCCATCGTTGTAGTGAGAGGAGCTTCAACAGTGACTGGGACTTGTGACCCAGGTGTAGGTTTAATATATATAATGAGACGAAACCTCTCATCATTCCATGTATTCACGGTGCGTGTGTCGGGTCCATCGTTGTAGTGAGAGGAGCTTCAACAGTGACTGGGACTTGTGACCCAGGTGTAGGTTTAATATATATAGAGAGACGAAACCTCTCATCATTCCATGTATTCACGGTGCGTGTGTCGGGTCCATCGTTGTAGTGAGAGGAGCTTCAACAGTGACTGGGACTTGTGACCCAGGTGTAGGTTTAATATATATAATGAGACGAAACCTCTCATCATTCCATGTATTCACGGTGCGTGTGTCGGGTCCATCGTTGTAGTGAGAGGAGCTTCAACAGTGACTGGGACTTGTGACCCAGGTGTAGGTTTAATATATATAGAGAGACGAAACCTCTCATCATTCCATGTATTCACGGTGCGTGTGTCGGGTCCATCGTTGTAGTGAGAGGAGCTTCAACAGTGACTGGGACTTGTGACCCAGGTGTAGGTTTAATATATATAGAGAGACGAAACCTCTCATCATTCCATGTATTCACGGTGCGTGTGTCGGGTCCATCGTTGTAGTGAGAGGAGCTTCAACAGTGACTGTGACTTGTGACCCAGGTGTAGGTTTAATATATATAGAGAGACGAAACCTCTCATCATTCCATGTATTCATATGCGTGTGTCGGGTCCATCGTTGTAGTGAGAGGAGCTTCAACAGTGACTGTGACTTGTGACCCAGGTGTAGGTTTAATATATATAATGAGACGAAACCTCTCATCATTCCATGTATTCACGGTGCGTGTGTCGGGTCCATCGTTGTAGTGAGAGGAGCTTCAACAGTGACTGTGACTTGTGACCCAGGTGTAGGTTTAATATATATAGAGAGACGAAACCTCTCATCATTCCATGTATTCATATGCGTGTGTCGGGTCCATCGTTGTAGTGAGAGGAGCTTCAACAGTGACTGGGACTTGTGACCCAGGTGTAGGTTTAATATATATAATGAGACGAAACCTCTCATCATTCCATGTATTCACGGTGCGTGTGTCGGGTCCATCGTTGTAGTGAGAGGAGCTTCAACAGTGACTGGGACTTGTGACCCAGGTGTAGGTTTAATATATATAGAGAGACGAAACCTCTCATCATTCCATGTATTCACGGTGCGTGTGTCGGGTCCATCGTTGTAGTGAGAGGAGCTTCAACAGTGACTGGGACTTGTGACCCAGGTGTAGGTTTAATATATATAGAGAGACGAAACCTCTCATCATTCCATGTATTCACGGTGCGTGTGTCGGGTCCATCGTTGTAGTGAGAGGAGCTTCAACAGTGACTGTGACTTGTGACCCAGGTGTAGGTTAGGTTAGGTTTTTGTTAATGAAATTACCTATTCGTAAAATATTATATAAAATTATTTTATAATATTTACTTCAAATAAAAAAATCTTTATTAAAATTTTGTGTACAAAAAACCTTCGAAATACATACGAGTCTCTATACTATACAAAAACAAACTTCATACAGTGAAACAAACTAGAAAATACTTTAAAATTTTATTAAATCAATACAACGTCCTCGGTCAAGATATTAATAAACCGTCAATTAATATCGATCAGAATCTAGTACGAGTTACGAAACGGAACGACTGACAGTTACATCGTATATCATATTATATTGAATTGAAGGAGAGACTTAGAAACTATTAGTCATAAGTTTGATGACGTCACTCGTACTAGGGATACTGACAATTTTGATATGTAATTACATATATGTATATATATGTGTGTGTGTTTGTCTAAATAATATGATTAAAATCATTTATATATGTATATAACTTATATTTGAAGAATATTTTTAACTATTTTAACCTTTAGTATTACATTTATAACTAATTTATTTGATGATAAAGATTTGAAAGTATCTACTTTTCTATCACTATTTTCTATTAATACTCAAAAATCTTAAATAAAGTAACTATAATCAATTTAATCAAATGTTTTGTGAATAATATCTAAACGTATTTATTAAATGCACTTATAAAGGTTTCCCCATATATCTTAAACACATATTTTCTTTCATAAAGGAAATATTAAAAAAAATATACAACAATACCATCTATGTCATATATTAATCACAACGAAAGGCTTTTTCAAGGCGCTGAGAATAAAAAAAAATGGAAATTTAAACCATAAAAACGATTTCTTTTCTTGAAATTCTGTAATGAATTAGTAAAAATGTTATATAAATATACAAAAGTGCCCCTTGCAAGTTATTAATTCTAATTCTATATATATTCTATTCCACAAAAGTTTTTTATTTATTATAATGGACGTTTCAGAGACTTAGTGTAAATGGTATATGTATTTTAAAAGCACAGACTCGTCTTTTAACATAAAGATCTCTTTTGATTGAAATATATAAAAAACACTCGCAATTTAATCCCATAATGTATTATGTTTATGAAATTAATACAAAAATAGAAAGCTTTTACATACAAAAACCATTAAGAACTTGCGTAATTTATTTAAAACCTCAATTATATACTAACAATTTTATATCTGTTTATAGTGTCATCTAGCGGCGAATAGCATTAAACTATTGACACAGATAAGAACCCGTTTAACGGGACGCGGTCGCCAGTCCGGGGATTAATTCATTATTTACTGCGACGACATCTAGCGAGGTGTAATTCCACGAACACAGTATACATCACTCGAAGTGCTTGAATATTTGTTTTTGTCATAAATTATAGATAAAACGTAATTTACTGATACAGCGCCGTCTCGAATGAAGAGTTGTTATCTCTGACCTATATTGTATAATTGAAAACATTCGTGTTCACGAACCTAGATATGACTTTTACCGATAGGCTTCTGAGAAAATAAAAGTTGAGAATTTTCTCATTACGGTGGAGGTGCGCCATCTGTCGGCCAGCGGCGGCGGCTGGTTTTTTCGCTGAGTACCGTTGGCGGGTACCGCTAGTGACACAGTTTCGCTCAGCTGATGTGTACGAATGAGATAACGTGGATATTTTGATGTGTGCGTCTGAATCCGGGATGCGGTCCGTTAGGGCTCCGACCAGAACCTGTTTATATATATTATGTTTATTTTGTCTTTGTTAACTCTTTGATGACTTATGGCCGACCGACGGTTTTGATGTGTTGCTTTTTAACTATTCCATATTCAAATATTTATGGTTATGGATGTGTGTGTGTTAATGTTGTTTACATGTGTGTGTGTGTGTGCGGATTCGCGCTATTACTTTGTCTTTAAATGATGGTTACTTAACTAATTTGGTTGTTTTAACATTTTTTATATTAAATCAATATGTTTAATTTTGTAATAAATACCTTATTATGAGAATGATTTTTATATTTACCACCATAGCTCACAGTATTCGACCAGAAGATTTAAATTGTATTTTCTAATATTTTTTTATTATTTTTTCAGGTAAGCTGATGTAATATTATGAACGAAAGTAGTTTCCGTGAGTATGTTAAAAGTTTCTCAATATTTTTTTGGTCTTTTTACATACATATAGCTATTATCTTTTTCTTTACCAAGAGTAATATTAAATTGTTTTTCTCGTATATATATTTATATGTATTTCCATAGTTAGCAACAGTTTTATTAAGTCTGTATAACACTGAATGCTAACTAAGGGGTGTCATGTTACAACGGCCATTAAAATATGAAAAGTCATGAGTTTGACAAAAAATTACCCAGTAATGTGTTTTGTTATAAAATATTGATATATAAAGTTAAATTATTAACTAGTTTTTCACGCGTATTTACTTATGTTTTATTATATATTTTTAAAACTAAATTTATATTATTCGTTTTATAAATGATATATCTGAGTTTCAATCTATCTCCGTTTCTAATTCCATCAAAATTGATTCAGCCGTTGAGTGTGACGTCAGACGAACACTTTCGTTTTTCATATAATGATTGTTGTTTTGTGAATCCGAGTTGTAAATAAAGGATTTATATTTATTATTACAATAAAAATATTAATTTTGGTACAAAAAGGTAAACTTTTTGAAATTTATATTTTCTAAGTAATTAAGAAAAAATGTCACAAAATTAAAAAAACAATTGAAATAATAATATGTAAATATTTAAATCAGACAAAGAATTTTTTATTAAATTATAATTTTATGAATAAATCACTCAAAATAGTGTGAATTTTATTATTATTTTATCTTTCAGGGATATTTTTATTGAATAGATACTATTTTCGATCTCGATTTAACAAGAATAATATATAATATGAGTAAGTTTTCGAATTAATAGTTTTTTTTGTTTAATTCAGCCATTTTGAATGTCATGTCATTTGAGTTGACACATGATGCTTAACAGGTTATTTTGCTCACAATTACACACACATATATATATATATATATATATATATATATATATATATATATATATATATATATATATATATATATATATGTTTTTTTCGTTGTCAGATTACCAAAATATTAACATAATTATTAGGAGCTTGCAAATCAAGTCTAGTAAATAAAATTATAATGAAAATAATTGTAATTTTAACTGTTCTTCGTCTGTTAACTTGGGTTTAATTTAAATTTAGTGTAGAATAAATTATATTGAGGGAAATTTAATAATAATACAACTTTTAGTAGTTTAAATATATAACTTTTACTTTTCACATCCATACTTGTCACAATGATAGCACTCTCTTATAAGTTGGTTAAATTATTATTCCTATTAAAAAGTATTATTTTTATTTTAATAATAAAGAAATTATTTTCTTTAATTAATATTATTAAAACTATAATTATTTTTTTAGACTTTGTAAGAACAAACAACGAATAGATTCTACTTATATGTATATGAACGAAAACATACTAAATACATATATATTTATATATTTTTAATATATATGTATATATATATGTGTATCTCAGGTGTTTATTAATATGTTGCCAAAATCTCGACTTCCAAGCTGATATCGGTCATTGACCGACATATGATAGCGTATCGTTATCAACATGAATTAGGTCACTGTGTGTCTGTGTGTGTAACGCGATCTCCTAAACCTTTATATATCTATAAGACATTTTATATTGTTTACTTTCTTATTATATTAGTAGTAATTAAAAGGTTTTCGACTTATAATTTTTACTTAAAATTATTATTTTTTTCTTCATATATAAATAATAGTGTATTCTTGGTAGTATTTCATAGTTTTTTTCGACTTATATTTTTTATATATTATAAAGAATTATACCTAAAAATTTTGTAAAAAAAATATATTTTTTTCTTCATACATTATAGTATAGGTATTTTATATCCTATCTATCACTATATGTATGTATGTCGCTACACGTTTCTTCTCACCGGGCCGCGTCCAGTGTCCATCTTATTTACATAATATATAATCTATTCTTGACCCCTCATATATATTTTTTTCTACCCTCCGACCAGTATTCCCGGTTTCGGCTCAATGGATTTTACGTGTACTGTCATTTTTACAAAGGGACACCAACAAAGGGTTAAATTTGCCAACGAAAACACTCAAGGGTTAAAATTAAATTTGGAACATTGATTTTTTGAGTATATATATTTTTAAATTTCGACCTGTCACTTAAATATGAACTTTTATGAAATCTAAATTCCAAATTTGAAAATTATAAAAATACGTCTCCAATTGAATGTATTAGTTTTAAAAGTATATATATAAGTCGTATTTTCGGCCAGTATTTCAGATTGTTCGTAATTCAAATCCCCAGTACATGTGTAAGTACATTAGCGGTGTTCGAAATTCAAATGTTGTTTAGAAGTCTTCAAATGATCAGTCCTGGCTTGCTGAGCCGAACCATTCGCCTTGCGCTCACAAAATTCAGTTTGTGTTGCAGAAGGCGCGCGCGCGGCCGTACTTCGCGCCGAAACTTTCGAATTTGGAAGCCGAATTTTTTTTTTTTTCCTAAATCTCAACTTGACAGCAGCTGTCATTAACTAACTGACTATAGAGTTTTTAGTGGATGAAGAATTTTATTTTTCTTGTGTGTGACTATTGGATTGTAACAAATGCATTGCGTTGGATGTGAGTAATATGTATAATAAATTTAAGATTGTTCGTCCGTTGTACTCTGTAGCCAGTACAGTACGGGGTTTCGTAACTCGATGTGGGAATGACTGTTGCGTTTTCGTGTCCATTTATATATCATTGTATGTATTAGTCTTCTGTAGGAGCGAGGCTCGTGTTATTAAAGGCCTGTATTATAATTACCCGTATACAAATTATTATCTATCACGAAACTTGCAAATTATCAAGGTCCGTAGAGATGTATTGCATACTGTGCGAGCAGGAGGGCTCGAACCTGCGACCTTGTGTTAGACAGAGAGAACAGATGTTAGGAAACTCTTGGGAAACATGATTTTTCTCTTTCGGGGCTGAAGGGCATGTTTTTTAATTATCTGTTTCATTAAGATTATTGTTATCACTTTGTTTGCCCGTCCTAAATCTTGCTCGATATATTATATATACATCATTCATGTAATCTGTGTACAAATAAACAAATTAATTAATATAACATATATATAACCTTCAGCTTTTGAAACTAACAACTAACTTGAACCGTAAATAAGTCGGTACAGCACTCTAGCTAATGAATCTATTACAACATAGCGATGACATTGTATTTATACGTTTAAATATAACGGTCGCATAAACGTTAAAAATAGTTCCAAATTTAAATATTCAAAAAAAAAAGAACGTCATATTGACATTTAATGGAACAACTTTTTAAAATCCTTTCCAGCCAGCTTTCATTCTGTCATAATTCGAGTGAAAGTTTTTTTTTTTTTTTTTATAACCTTTCATCTCTACATTCAGCCGATATCAACCAAGGAGGTTTAAGGTGGTTTCAATTGAATTGAAATTATCAACTGTCTGTACGTCAAACTTCGTCCTCGGCACACGCGAAGTAAGAACCTGTATTTTAGGTACTAGTGCTAAAGCGAATGTACTGAGACTAGCTAAGATTATCAATTACTTAGATTAGTTGAAACGTTCTAAAGTTTTAATACAAAAACTATGATTTAAGTTAATATACTGGTTACATAGATAATAGATAATATGTTAGGCGAAGGTCTGTGTTGCCAGTTGTAGATAAAATAATGAACAAATCAATATTAAGTGTATTGCAAGTAGAAAAAAATTAATATGAACAAAAAAAAAGTGACTGTATTTGATATTAGGATATCATACTTTCACATCTCGTGTTGCTCTTGTCAACTTTAAAGCGGCCATTATAAATATATTTATATGTATATAATTATTAATTATTATAAAGAATTCACTTTCATTATGTCCTTTACATTTAAATAATAAGATTGACCTCGATTTTGAAATAATATATGTACTTCATTTAAAATTTATTTTGCATAAAAAAATATTACATACGAAAATAGAATGCTTGTTTAAATTAACTATATTTGAGTCAGAAAACAATATAGGAATAGAAAAAAAAGGACCTTGAAAAAAAAAAGAAATCAAAAATCGTTCGAAATTCAAAAATTCAAAATGTCCACATCCGGCTCGGTATCTTGTTGTAATATATAATAATAATTACGACATCGATCACTCTCGCCCGCTTTCACAACAGATTTTGGCAGTTGCAGCTTTCACTATGAGATATGCCTTAAGTCATGAGCTACAGAACATTTTATATTCTGACTATTCATATACATTACATAATATCATAATATATTATTATTATATGTAATAAATAATAATTAAAATAACATCTATATGTACAAAAGATTATTTAAAACATTATCCATATATAAATTCAATGATAATACTCATTTCTTTTCACTATATTGGATGATAAACGTTTAAGTTTTTAACTTGGGACACAATACGTAGTGTGTCGTAATGATGACGTCACGGCCGTCAAATATACATCTCATAACAAGAAGCTAAGAATGTAATTAAAAGAACACATTTGAATTTAGAACTACCGAATCGACCAATCAGGAACGGCATAAATGGTATTCTTTTTTCAAAATCATTTGAAATAGAAATAGAAAGATGAATAATTGTTATTCATTTCTACCAATACGATGGAATAAATGGAATTCCATTTTCAAAATTATATTTGTATTTTAGCCTTTCATTCAATAATATGTTTTAAAAAATATCTTACAATTTTATTTCAGTTGCTTTTTTAATATTAAATTTAAAAACCACATATATATAGTATATTATAATTGTTTTTTTTTTTCTAATATTAATATATGAATTAAAATAACTCTCAATATGATTAGTGCCTATGATATAAATTCGTTTATTCAGACAGAAGGACGCCTTCATACATTTACGGGGAAAGATGATACTAAATTATAATCAAATAGTTTTTATTTAATTAAACGAATTTATTCAAATTATATATTGTGAAATTCTTGAAACTTTGGATTCGGTGTTATTTGTCTTATATTAAGATGTATCCTTTAAATCGCTAAAATTAGTAAAGGTCATCGACACGCCTTGAGATCTCGGAAAATTTTATACATGTGACAAAACAATTAAATATAGTAACATATATACATATATAAAATTAATGCCTGCCTGTAATTTTGATAATGCAGCCGCGGATGGGGAAATCAAAATGGCTGAAATGTCAAAAGGTCGCCCGCAATACGATCGATATACATTACAGTGATAGATACAGAAATAGGTTTTTATTAATTAATAATAACACAACATTGTTATTATATACCTACTATTGTCTATATTAATAATACACGGTACATTTGAAACGGATCTACATACACCTACATAGACATGGGGAGGCACATCAAAGTGAATGACATAATAGAACTGACGCCTCTATATGTACCATAGACTATACACCCTGTATATACATACATAGACTATACAGAGGCTCCCATGCTCCATACAAACATAGCAATGCAAGAAGTGTTTTAGTTCTCAACACCTCGCCACGCGGGATCGATTTCAGGCATGCGCGGAACGCTTCCGACCCTGCCCCCCCCCGCCCCCCGCCCCCCGCCCCCCGCCCCGCCGCCGCTGAAACCGAATCCCCCCTGCAACTGCACTTCAGTGCATCCGAGAACGCGGCTAAAAAAACTACCCGAAAAAAATAATAATAGAATAATTCAAAAAAAGAATTACTCACCCACCGAAAAAAAAAAATTACATCCAGCCAGTACGTACGTAGTAATTTAATTTTGTTTTTTACAATGCCCCGCGCTCCGACCGGCGTGTGAAGTGAAACAAATGATTAAACAAACTATGAAGAGGAAAAAACGGAATCACCAAAAAGGTTCAAAAAGACATTATATACAACACATCGGATATATATGAGACGAGTTTATAATATTTATACGGAATATAATCACAATAAAAAGAAAAAACCAACCAACCAACATAAATAATATATATTAAAATAGTTTTTACATTAATAAAATTCACAAAAATTATTATATAGCTAACCCGCAAATGTACCCGCATGAACCCAATCATACGAACGAAATTCTAGACTGATATTAAATCCGAATAAAGTAGATTATAACATAGAGTATTTACATTAGTTGAGCATTTGACAAAGTTTATATATAGATATATAAAATATATTGTTAGTTATAAAGCAATACGCGTTACAAAGAACCGGGGAACAGTGATAGAATTAAGTTTTATACGACGGACGAACAATTTTGATCGTTGACTGAAAATATAGAAAAAAAAACAAAAAAAAAAAAAATCCTCAGTGATAAAATATGGATGAGAGTCTGAAGTGTTAATCGCTGTGTCTGTGGGTCCCGGGCCAATGATGTTAAACATGTTTGATATGTGGAACTCTGTCACGACCAAACTGGAGGCGCAGAGCAATGTGCAGTCACAACAACCACACACCTCAGGTGGGAGCATTAAAGGTAATTTCGAATTAATTAAACGAACCAAAAAAAAACACAAAAATAACCAAAAAAACGAAAGCGAAACACGACTTTCATAATACGTGCGTGTTAAAAAAATATATCTAGAAAGTTCCACCGAAAATACATAACTTCTTTTCTGTATTAAAACATAATTGTTTCTTATTTCACAGTTACGCAACCGAAAGCTGCCTAAAGAAAGTTGCCAATTAAAATTCGTTTTAGTCTTTTCTCTTCATATTGCGTAACTCATTAATACATTCATACATGTTATGTTATAATATAATTTCATATAAATTAATATTAAAATTTCATTAGTACACTTATATAAAAACTTAAAGTACTCGATAGTAATTCAGATTTAAAATCCTTCATTATTTAGACCTTAAAATGTATCAAAAAACACGTGACATGCGAAAGCCGTACAAAATTATTAAATCATTTCAAAAATGTCAATATTATTGACTCAATAACATAATAATAAAAAATTAATTAAAACTTTCGTCAATACAAAAAAAGACGCGAAATATATATTTATTTATATATGTATATGTATAAATTCGTACTTTCACCCTTTACATACCGAAATTGTAATAAAATGCCGCCAATTCCTTGCGAGGAACGAAATCTGGTTACATTTTGGAGCGTGCATCGTGTGACGTCACGGCGGATTACAGCCGCGTGGAATTATTTAAAAAAAGAACACTGTCATAATAAAAAAAAATATATTACCAGCCAGTTGGTTTTGAATTACGATAATTTAAATAGGTTTTATATAATTTAAATTAAATATTAATAATGGATTTTTTTATATGAATATAATATAACTATTATATTGAATGAAAGCCGCGTACGAAGACTAGACAATAATAAAATTTCTAGTTTAACGGTTTTATAGGTCAGAACAAGAATGATTGAATTGGGAAATAAAACGACTTCTTGAAACAAGTTTTGTAACATTTGTATGTTTTTTATGCACATATTTATAAAACAACAAGTTAGGTACTAGATAGTTACGAATAACATAACTATTATGTGAAACTGAACAATAAAATTTAACTATTTTATAAAATTTTAAGCAAAATAACCTTTAATAAAAATATATTATGACAACACCATTAATATTTAATATCTTTGATAGTGAAATATTAATAGATTCTCTTTTACAAAATAAATATATGAACTTTATAATTATTATTAATTAATATGTATATTTTTTTCCTGTAAAAAGTATACAACTCTATTCTGTTACTGAATATTGTATTTCATATTTAATTAAAAATATTGCTTTTTTACTTTTTTAATATAAAAAATGTATGTTATATTTTATTTATTGTTCGTATAAAGTAAAATAAACTTATAAATATGAAATATATGTTTCTAGTTAACAAATTTATAGTGTAGTCAGCAAAAAAATATTTGCATCAAATTCTAATACTACATATGTTTTAAAAAAAATTAATATCAAGAGATCATAAGCAAGTAGGGCCCGGTTGAAACTTACTGTTTGAGGAAAATAATATAAAAATCTAAGCAAAAAGGTTTTACCAATAATCATGAAAAATATACTGAGAATTT
This sequence comes from Danaus chrysippus, assembly GCA_916720795.1. Taxonomy (NCBI): domain Eukaryota; kingdom Metazoa; phylum Arthropoda; class Insecta; order Lepidoptera; family Nymphalidae; genus Danaus; species Danaus chrysippus. The sequence continues at coordinate 2,378,190 of CAKASE010000070.1, forward strand.
TCCTTAATGACTAATAGATAATTGCACCCCATTCACCGACAGTCATTCGTCATTCGGTCATTCATTCACTCATAATTCATTCATTCAGTAAAAGGGATATTTAAAAAGTACCAGGAGCTCATAAACCACAAAGAGATAACCCAAATACAGTGAACAGCAAGCGTTAGGGCCGCATGTTTGCTAGAGAGAAAAAGTTGCCTGGCCAAGACCCATATAGCTCGCTCGAGACGCGAACCATCTTGATACTTTAATATACACTACGAAAATATTATGTACAACATATACCAATATATATATTAATAATATTTAATTAATACATCATCTTTAATATCACTGTCTATACATTTATATACACAAAAAACCTGAAAATAAATTTTCAAACCAAATTTACAGAATAACAATAATATATACTTAATATATTCAATCAAATATTTTTTATATTATATATTGATATAAGTAATTTTTATTTTCAACTCTCAAGTATATTCGTTCTTACTACACATTACTTATGCGCATGCGTGGAACATGCGCTCAGGTACAACTGATAACTGTCGCGTGTGTGCGTGAGGGAGCGTTTGAACTGTCACGTCCACTCGACCGGATACTGGAACAACAACTTACTAACACATTAATACGATATGAACATGTAAAATTACAATTATTATCATTATTTTACTTTTATTTTGTTATGAAAATTATAATTGTAATTTTATCATCAGTAAGAATAGTTGGAAAAATATTTTATATTAGAAAAATCTCAAGCGAGTTTAGTGGCAATGAAAGCGAAGCATCACACAGTGCGCGTACATGCGTGCGTTCGTGACGTCACTTATTTTGTAGTCAAATGACTTTACAATTAAGGTTATTATTGGAATATTCTAGTATTTATATAAACATATATATATACTATATAATATATTTTTGCTAGAATTCTTATATGTAAGTTTCTGTCATAAAATACATTATCAATACGTAAGTTGAAATTTGACTCAAGGCTGTCATACGTTTAATAATTAATTGAACTCCTTGTAGGAATACAATTTAAAATTATTATTAGTTGTCAGCATCAGAATATTTTTGAATTTGGAATAGGATTAAAAAGTTTAGTTCCAATTTTGAATTTTTGTTCCACATATTAGTTGTCTTATACTATTTTAAATCATTATTAGTAGTAGGTACATAAGCATTATATTATTCAGAATATTTTTGAATTTGGAATCAGATTAAAAAGTTTAGTTCCAATTTTGAATTTTTGTTCCACATATTAATTGTCTTATAATATTATATTAATATAAATGACAATAGTTTAATAGTTTTGCTATTACAAGTGTCTTGACCCGGTTCTGGTTATCAATAAAAAGCGTCGCCTTGAAGGGAAGTTGCGAAAATTGAAATTGTCTTTGGAAGGTCGGATTTCACTTTGGTAATTGTTAAAGTATTTGTATATTATATATATTTTTTGTCGTTTAGACTTATTTTTTACTTCTGTGCGACTTTCAAACAACTATTATATGAGATATGATTTGGTATTACATAATTTTCATTTCAATATTATGAATAATAAGTAATAATTTGTTATATGTTTAATTTTCTCGTACATTTTGTATCTGACGCTCATTCAGAACTAAGTTATTGTGTACGGTTAATTTAATGCTTTGCAGTTACATAATAACTCAAGTCACATGACTTAAACTTATTTTATAAAGCTTATTATAATATATGTATTTAATAATAATAATAAATTATTAACCGAACATATTCTACAATGCGTATTATGATTTGGAATAAAAAAAGATTACATAACACATGTAATTGCAGCCAGATGGCACGTTAACGCATGCCATTATAACGTTTATATATCTGTCATAAGGTCTATAATCGTATGAATTAAATCCCTATCCCTCCACCGCATACACACCCTTAAGAATAAAATATTCGCGCGAAATTCAAATTTCGAAATTCGCAGGATAAAGTTGCGTCTCAATTAAAACGTAGCGCGTCATCCGAGAATAGACTCAAAGTGAAAGTGATAGAGACGCTTTTAGATCGCAGCCGGCGACGGCTCGAAGCCAACTCAAAAGTGTGTCACAGAGTTGAATAGCACTCGCAAGGCCGGACTATCTATGAATGCGCGAAGTACGGATGTGCGTCCCTTGCTTCTATCGTTTATTTAAATAGTGTTCGAAATTCAATTTTCGCAGTTTTTGGAATTAGAATGATGACGTCATCGGCACATGGTTTATTATATTCAGATATGCTATTAGTAATAAAAACTTTTTTGTGTATTATGTATATGTTATAAAAGAATAACTGTACAAAATATATTCTTTTATAGCTTGTTATGTGATATGCATATGAAATATAATATTTAAGAATTATTATTCATATAAATAAAGTATTAATTCTAAGTTATTTTGATTGGAGTCTGTCTCAAAACTTAATACTCAATTCATAACTATTAATACAAATGCTATTCTAAGTACATTTATATAAGGCTTGTTTTATATTCCTGACACTATTATGATGATTACACCAAATATAATAAATATTTTCTTGATCAATACCTACATATAAAACTACGTCTAAATTGATACAGCAGTTTTGACTCATAATAACAGAAAATTACAATAAAAAAATTATTCTCAGTAAGTCAGGAGATTCACGGTATTTATATGAAATCTTAAAAAATAATTTTAATCTTACAGAATAACAACACGCGATGAAGAATCCTTGACAAAACATTTTTGTTGTCTTGAAAAATAAAGTAAACTTTAGACGCAGATAGATTCAGAAGTATCAAAAAAAATGATTTTCCTTTCATAAAATTAACAATATACAAACAAACAAAACTCTAATTTAAACTCTATTTGATTACGAAGTATAATAATTCAACTCTCAAATAACAGCCGCAGATCTATTAATAAAAAAATTTAGAAAGTCACAATTACCGATATAATATCTATATAGTGAAATCAGCATACACTTTTCGTATTGCGGTTGACGGGACACTTACAATAATAATAATATTAAAACTAATTTAAAAATCGAACACAAACAAACAAATAATAGATTATTTTTTTCATTCGTTTATTTTTTTCCAATCATTCATTATCTTTTGTTTCGAATCCCTTATAAGGTGTAATTAAATATATAAATTACGAGTTATAATATTAGTTGCGTGCACTCCCGGCCTTCGAGCACCAGCCTCGGAAGGTTTAGGCGCTGATGAAAAAGATTCATTTGACATTGAAACGTGCATACGAGATCATAGAGTTCATTATTCAAAAATATTCACACAAATATTATATTATAACTACTAAATGTTCGAAATTCAAATTAAGAATTCGATTAATCCTTTAGAAAGTGCTTCCGTGTTTTGATGGTACTATTTTTAAAAATAGAATTCCGTCTAAAAAGTTCCATTATGTTTGAATATTTATAAGTATCTAAAAAGAGTTTTAATATGAATATTCCGTATTCCATTTTTGAATTTTATTATAATGTACCTAATTGTTGTATTGGTATCGGATGTTCCGAGGCTGGGGAGGTTCTATTCGCGTGTTATCAAGGCTTGTGATAACACGCGAATAGAACTTGAGAACTTTTGGTACGTGACTGCACTGTTGTCGGTCGAGTTGGTATTAGTGAAATATATATATTGACTAGGTTTACTATGGGCATACACTCATGTTGTTGGTCGAATTAATGTTCATGAAATATGTATAATTACTAGTTCTACTTTTGATTTTTATATATCGTTCATTTGTATTAAAATTTTAAATTATATAGCTTATGTTTTGATTTTATTAAGTGTTGTTGGTAGGTTGAATCTTTATATACTTTACTTAAATGGAAATTGTTGTAAGTTTGTATAAAACAGTTTACTTATCTTTTACGTGATTTAATTATTTTGTTTTACATAGTTAATTTACACAAAGAAAACATGGATGTCCCGTGTATTTCACTAACTCATAAAATATACCTAATACATATTCATGATTATATGGTTTCCATAGACAGTTGAAATATTTCTATCTGTATTAAAAATCTTCCGAAAAACTTAATGCAAGTAACACCAAGTGATAGATAGTGTTAACGCTATTAAAACCAATTTGTCTTTAATTACTAAGTCTACAGACATACTCAAACCTCAAACTATATTTAAACATACAAACATTATATTTATATATATGAATGATTAATTTCATTTAAAGGTTACCAAACGCTTTAGGAAAATCCCAAAACAACGAACGTGGACGCCGACCGCTGAGCCGCGCCTTATCAACCCGTTTGTTATCTAACTAAGTGAAAGTCTAACATTTGCGACATGTCTTTGTAATATAAATAACAAAAAAATTCAATGTAACTCCGGATTTCCATCAACAGATGGCGTTGTTTTAAATTCTCGTGATCCGTGGAAATGCTTTCCATTTTGAAATTTTGACTCTTATCCCCGCCAACAGATGGCGCTGTCATTAATGTGCGTTTCGTAATAACTAACTTTCACATTATATTATGTATATATTATTTTTAGGCAGATGTTAATTAGTGATTACACCTGCCTAGATGTTTCCGGTCGAGATTACTATATTAATATTACGTGTACGGACGTACGGTGTCTGTAATGGACGGGTTATATAGAAAATATAGATAAATCATTAACAGGTGAAACATGGAATTTATAGGGAATTTATATTCAATAGTTAGTAAAATTTTTAAACCTATTAGTTATAATAAGGTGACTAATATTTTTGGCTAATTTTATATAACTTCTATGTTATATGAGATTAGACGAAATTGGCAATTGTTAATTGAATGTAGTAATTTTGCAATTGTGGCTTAAAAATTGTTAATCAATCAATTTGAGGCTATTGTGAGCGAAAATAAAATATTTGAAATTGATATATGCTAAAAATTTTGTTAACGATATTAGTATAAAATACATAAGTATATGTAGTTAATTATTCTAATTCCTTAGATCTTTATTAAAAACATCTAAAATTTCATATATATATAATATAAAGAGTATCTAATCGGTAATATCATTCGTCACTTCCGCGACTCTCAAATCTTGACTTCCGGTGTCAAATTTTTACAACACACCACTTTCACTTCGAAAGTTGAATATAAAATCTCGCATGTGAATTTTGTTTTTCTGTTGGCGGACAATATATTTATGATCTGTTCGTTGTGTTATATAAAAATAAGAAAGATCTATGAAAATTTTGATAATTATATAAATAATAAACTAATTTTTTAGTATATATGTATGTAAAACTATTAAACAAAGGATTTTTGTTTGAATTCCTAGTGAAAATAGAATTGCTTGTCATGTTTAAATTTCAAGGTCAACTTTTAAATGCTTATAATTTTAGACTCTGAAAATACTTATAATTTCAAAGGACTATTCAGGAATAAGTATTCAAAAATAAGTATTTACTAAATAATAATTATATAATATATAAAGAGTTATTTTTAGTCTTTAACAAAAACGAAAGTGACTAATGTTTTGAAAGTCGCCACCATACGTACATTCGGAAGTAAAATTAAGTGACGGTGTCATCACGAAATATAAAAAAATAACAACCAAAATGTCACGAGCCGTATCGAAGGTATAACATTATTTAATATTTAAGGACGTCGCGGCTCATTTTACGCTTGTCGTGCACAAGATGGCGATGTGCGACGGAAACACCCGAGGATACCCGAGCGCGCTCGGAACTAGGTCACACGCACACATACAAGGATGCATACACACGCACACTAACACACACACACATACACGCATCATTCGGAAAAAAGTTGTTGCTTTCACACTACGCGATTTTAATGACTCATTAGTCATTTGTTTTCGGATATCGAAAATAAAAATTGTTATATTTAATTAATTATTTTATATGAATTAAATTATAAGTTTAAAATAAATAAATGTTTATTTTATTGTATGTATAGACGCAGGTCATTATAGATACGACACTGACCAATTGTTTTAATGTCGGGCCTAAACTTTAAACCTAATTATGCAGATGTACATCCAAGGAGCCAGCCAGGCAGGTTATCGCCGTAATAACATTTTATATTCCTGTCACAAAACTATTCTACTGTGTGAATGTTGATTTTTAGAAATACCAACCATCAGCCTATACTTATATTTTGCATAAGTACAACTTTTATGTGATATAATAATATTTAGAAGTACCGTGATATTTTTTTTGATATATTACATACATCGAAATATTTGTTTATTTTAATAATAATGGTTGTCCTTTCTACACGTTATATCTCCTTGGCGTTTACGTAACCCAGTGGTTTCTTATTTCGTCAAGGTCATCGAGATCGTATAAACTTATTGATACACGAATTTATTTATATGTCAAAGGTCATTGAACTTATCCGATAACAATGTTCTAGGCATTATTTTTGAACATTTATAATATATTAGATGTATAGCAGCGCTCTACAGGGCATCTGTTAAATATGACAATTAGAGACATTGTGTCAATGTGTTTGTGAGGCAATAAGTTGTAACGAAATACTTGAGGGCCCTCGATATGGGGCGGAGTTGGTTAGGTACTATACAATAGAAATTTTTAATATACAATCACATATACAGGGTGACTGGTGAATTACTATCGTTACTTGAGGACGTGATATTTGACGATCATATATGACAAAATAAAAATTAATATATCATAAATATTAATAAACTTCTAAGTAAAGTTAACCAAAAGTTATGTAATTAATTACGCATCGTGTGGACACTGTAGCTTCATTTTTTTTACATAATTCGAATGAGAAATATGTACCGAGTATTCTCCTTAAATATTGATAGTAATTCACCAGTCACCCTGTATATATTAAAAAATAATTACGATTTACTGTATAAAATATATATATATATAATTTAATGTTCATAGTTATAATTCATTGCTCAATTTAGTCGTAATTCAAACTCAATTATGTCAAAGACATTCATATGATTATATGTTAATTATCTAACTTAATATTATCTAAGCTTCTCATCCTAACATTCCAGGATGTGGATGTCAGATGTTTTTTCCTCAACCAGACGAGGACGGACCAAGGCTTCAAGACCCAAGTGTTTCGCAATGAAAACAAAAACGCGACAATGTATAGAATATAGTATCGTAAATATAATGAACTGAGTCATATTGGTTATCGTGGTTGGTGTAGGTCAGGTTTTAGCAATACATAAAACGTTTACTTATAATATATAAATATATACCTATAACCTTAATTTTTACTTAAATAACAAAAAAATGCTTTCACACCCCTAATTCGGTATTATTGTCATATTTTATCAATTGAAATTACATATATAAATATATATTATGCTATATTTTTTGTATAATTTTTCGTATTTTATTAATAAAATCAATTTTGCTATGCTTTTCGCGAATCTAAAATGCATTTAGTATAAAAAAAACTATATATCAACCGGCTTACAGAAGCCTGTTACGAGGTCGAGAACTGTATCTGTGTCGGTGTGAGAGAGACGGTACTCGTACTAAACATTTGTTATAAATTAATTACAAATACTAGTTTTTACTCCACATTTTTCCTCTAAAAACATTAATTTTTATAATAAACATACAAGAATTTAATCATTCATAACTCCAGTTATATATTTTTCATATTAAGAGAATTTTTAATGAAAAAAAATTATAATTTCAGTTTGTACGTTGATGCAGTTATCATTTAAGAAAAAATCTTTGGCTTTTTTAAATGTTTGAAAGCGGTTCCCTAAGACCCGCATTGCAGTACTCCATTCATAAAAGGCTGTGACATTTTTTTTTTTAGTACTATATATATAGTTTTAGTTTTCGTCTCTTTAATAGAACGTTAAAACTTCATCTGCATTAATAACGTAATTTTTTGGTTATGAGATAAATGAGACAATTAATATAACTTCATAAAATTTAACAAGTCAAATGTGCTAGCGTACATTTGTTCATTATGACATGACTCACGACACGTCATATATATACATATATATATTAAATAAATATAATATATATATCTATATATACATATATATAATATGTAAGGCTCATTCATTAATATTAATAGGTCATATGACGTATGGATTTGGAATATGTTAGCAGAAGTGAAATTTAAGGCCTCAAAGAGTTTCCCTTTTCAGACTTTTTTTAAAACTACTCGTTAAGGTACGAAACCCACATTCCACAAAAGATTAGATGCTCGTGTGTGTGTGTGTGTGTGTGTGTGTGTGTGTGTGTATAACAGTATGTGCCTGTGTGCGTCACCCACACACGCACAAGCAGTGATGTAATGCAACGTTGACGCCTCGCAGACATTTTTTATGGACTCTGACGCAACTTTTTTACAATCGCTAGGGGCGATTCTTTTGACATTTAATATTTAATTAACATTATTCTCACTTTAATTATTTATATTTATTAATATATGTTATCTCGTTTTACAGGTAAGCCATGATCAAAATGAAGACGTCCATATCGAAAACAGGTTTGGCTGTTGGAAATTAAGCTTTAATATTATAATGCATTTGAATCCTTATTGATTGTACCATGTGTGAGGACAATGAAATTAATATTATATATTAATAATAATAGAAAATGTTTGACGTCGTGTGGATCGATCCTTACACACGCACACACACACACAGTATATAACTGTACCGCACACAGATACAGCAAGGACAGGTCAACGCACTCCGTTGCCTTGCCCGAGCGAGACAGACATACAGGCATCCCCCGAGTGGGAGGAGTGCAGACTCGCGTCACGCGCTTCCTTAGCTCTTACGTGGAGTCGCACGTGTGCGACCGAGACGGCTCCATACGGACAGGAAGAGACGGCTATATAAATATTATGTTTGTTATTTCACTTCCTCTGTGATGCAATAATTTACAATATAAGCATCTATTTTGAGACAAAGCCAATTAAAATTTAGACTTTCATCATAATAGAATGTATGAGACAATAGTTATTACATGTTTAATGTGTGTTTAGTACAGCGAGCCACTTGTAGAGATACATTTTGGCGGGAAACGTTCTAACTGACCCATATTTCGGTATAGTCTGTGGAATGATTTGAATGCACGATCGACGACACATTCTTGTCGGCGTCTTTAGCAATAGATAGAGTAGATACAATTTTGTCAATAAAACAATCATTATTTTCAATAACGCCATCTATTGATGAATAGCGTATACTTGTTATTTAAATTTATTATCATTCGAGCATGCCCTCATTTTCGGACGATTCACTCTACCGCTCATTACTGTACAGCTCCAGTCATTTTGACGGTTTATCCTTTGATTTCGTGGAAGATCGATAAAAAATACCGCACTACGCACGCCCTAGTTTCCGTTTTGTGGAAATATCGTCTTTTGTGGACTACAACGCTGAGGAAAAAATAAGTAGGCTCAGATTCATGCCAAACTGGTGTCATTGAACTCCTTCAAAAAGCTGCCAGCTCGGACTGCTAGACGAAAATAGCCCTAGTGACATCTAGTAACATCCGAAACTGATCCCTGTTACATAGGGAAAGAGTCCATTTTGTAATAATATCCCTCCCAACTTGGGCTGTTTCGTTCGCGGGCACACATACACAGGCGCACACACACACTAACAGTCACTACACTTAAAGAACCAAAGGCAAAGGTAGTGATTATGTACAAAGAAAGTACGTACGAGCTTTCCCTGTGTTGGGTTACACAATCTCGGACCTCTCGCTCTAACCCGCGCACATTCTATCCCCCTCTCGCTCTATACTGTTATGTAATAACGGTTGTTGTGATTTAGCTGTAACATTTTTCTCCGCTACGCTGTTTCTATGCTAAGACTTTTCATCTACGATTCCTGGGGTCGCTATTAAAATTTTTAATTATTTCCTTTGTTCGGTTTAACCCTATTTTAATCATCGCCTCGGATCTCTTGTTACGGATTTAAAAAAAATAATGTTTGGGTATTTCAAAAATGGAACGGCCTATAAATAAACGCATGTACCTGTCAAATGCACCTCAATACACACGTCGGTGTGACGCGCGTGTCTGTGTGCGTGAGTGCAGTGGTGTGCCGGCCGTACATTTCCTAGTTGTTCCCCCGATGGCCCGCTTGCAACATCTATGTGAGCGGGTCCTTATTCGGCGGCAATATTCGAAATTTAAAAATAATATTTTAAAAGTGAAGTGTCAGTGGCCAGTGTTGTGTTGTGGATAAAATAAAACAAAAAAAAAGTTTTTATTTGGAATGAAAGAAGGTTTGGTAGAATAGGTTTTACACAACTCGGTTTCGATGTAACGTATTGTATGAACGAGGCTCTTCGTTATATATAATTGGTGTGATTTCTTTAATTAGCGGTTAATTTTCATGTGAATTTCGTTTATAATGATCGTTATGTCAGTGTATTGTTAACTGTTCTTATTTTAAAGTTCAATTATTCGCGGCGGCCCGAGTGTGTCGCGATGCGCGTGCTAATTTAGTCATTTTATTAAATTCTCGGAACACTCTGTCGTGACACGTGTTTGTTTTTAACAAATTCATAAACTTTAAAAACATATATATAAAGAAATATTTAGTATATTATTTGTGATATATTTTAATAGATACAGTGAATGTTTTTCTGAAAATAGGGAACACAAAAACCGCATACACAGAAGTTGATATAGGGTCCGATATCTCGGTTTTCCTATTACAGATAAGTAAAAGTTATTCAATCGATTTTATACCAAAAATACATTACAATAAGTTTCATTATCACATAATGTGCGGTATCAATTCTATATAATAGTTACGACACAAGTCGGGACTCTTTGTAATATAAAAAAGATACTATTATGACTAAAATGTATTTATTCAAACGAAATAATAAAAAAGTAAATATACAATTATTATGAGTAAGTTAATTGACTTAAAATAAAACGATTCTTTTCAGTATTAATATATATAACTTTTATTAGTTACAATATAACTATCTTTCTTTCCACTAACTGGTTCGGTAATAATGTTAATATTGTTACTCCGTTCATTATAACTCACCCGTTAAGGAGTGTTGCGCAAACAAACTAACGCGTTACATAACAGTTAATGTAAGAAATTATATTAATATTAATGATATTAAATAACTACATATTTTAAATTAGATAAAATATACCGAACATCATATTGTAATAATTTGACTTGAGTATATCTATCCCTTTCTATCCAATAGTTTATTTCGCGAGTTAGTAAGGAACGGCTCTATTGTGAACATTATAAAGGGTGCTCCATTTCCACCACGTGGTTGAAAAGCAAGTAATTTCCTTTGGACTTCAGCTTAATGAAAGCAACTTTTGTGTTGTGACTGCGGATTTATGCGGCTGTGGTTTGGTTGTATGAAAAAAATAATATTCATAATTGTATATATGTTTCATTATGTTAATTATATTCAATCTACTTCTACCTGGTAATTAACCAGCTTTAACCAGGGTCTGCCTTACATGTTGTGAATAGTTTTGGCAAATTGTTTTTACGACCGGCCGCCTGCCTGACATCAACCCTCTTTGGGAATGCATTAATCAGTGATGTCTAAATACTCTTATAAAGTACATATGATTCGAAAAAGTAGGTACTTGCCAGGATCGAACCCGCGCCCTCATGCATGACAGGATGGCCTTTTAACCACTAGGCCACCACTGACTAATTTTTATTATATATTCTAGTTTTATATTATATATACTATAGTCTATTATTTAGTTCGCCCCTAATAATTCTATTTAATGTTCACACGTGTTCCTTTGTGCCGCCTCACCCCTCATATCAATGAAAATGATTTTCCTTTGTCCATTTGTGTTTCACGTGCTTATAAAAGTTTGTTAAATTTCATTCCATTCATTAAAACCCTTTCTGTTCTTTCATAAATATTCAGAGTATTGAATTTAAAAGATTTTTTTGTGTATATTTAAGTTGAAAACATAATTTCAGCATTTACTATACAGGTGATATACTGCGGATTTTACTTTATTTTGAACATATATAGATATTGTTTTAAATGAAACTAATAGTTTTCGGATTGAATGATAAACATCTCGTCTGCCCCTGATCACGGTTACAAAGTAACCGAAACGTCGAGAGTATTTAGTTTTTTACAAAAATAAAGCACGTAAAATATCCGAAAAGTATTAGTTTCATTTAAATGAATACTCGCGAAAGTCTTAGATCTCAAATACATATTGTATCTACTCATATATATACTTCATACTCCATTATTATATTATATTTTGGCTTTATTTTTCTTAAAGAAAATGTCCTTTTGTCCATTAAATTCAAAAACTAGTATATAAGATAGTAAATCTCATTTCATCTCGTCCTTCGTTTCCTAACTATCGTGTACTAATATTATATGTAATTGTTCGAGTTTCCTGGTTAGGTTACAATGACCTCAAACTTGAATCGTATACAGGTCAAAGGTCGCTCCACATTTTGGTCTGGAATGCCCTAATCTGACCCCAGCGGCCTTGAGCCTCAAGGTCACCCGCTTGGGGTCACAATTTCGGTCCTGACCCACTTTGTTTTTGTTGCAAAATCGTTTAATTGTATTTCAAAAAACTTGCGATGCTCCTTTGTGCGACAGTATCCCTGTTTTATGTTGTTTATTTTTTTTGTGAATAAAAAAATTGGCTGATAAAATCATTTTTTAATTTATTTATTAAATAACAGTCAATGAACTATTAGTATTATTTCATACTAATTAAAACGTTTTGTTTTAAATTTTCTTTATACTATCTTTAAGAATAAGCATATATAATTAAAAATATTTGCGAAATATGACTCATAAATTAAATTGCTTGTAAAATATTTTTAATATCATAGTCTACTTTCTGATTCTTTTGTAACGTGAAAAATATGACCAAATTCATCTAAAACTGAAAAGCCAAAAATTATACTAAATTACTATGGTCAAATTTCATTTAAAAATTTTATATATTCATTAAAAAAAAATAATACATTTCCTAACACACAAATAGACAAACTAAGCCTAGAAATAATAATATAATTAATTGAACAAAATATATTAATTCAATTAAGTTATAATTAATAATATCTCAATGAATTCCTAAGCTAGACATTTCACGATTTCACCGATTGCGCAACACTGTCTGCAACACGTGCGGGTCATATAACGTGCAGGATTATACAACGCGTTCATGTTAAACAAATATACTAAATATTAAATAATTATATTATATACAATTATATACATATATATTTAATTTGAAAATCACTTTTTTCAAATTTAATGGCTTTAATTTCTAATAATAAAGATTTTATATAAAATATAAAACGAAGATTTTCGTTTATAATACCCAATATGTTGGTGGAAAGATTTTTTTGTCGAGTAGTTTATGGTCTAAAGGGTTCTTTTGTAGAGGTTGACCTTGAAATTTGTACGGCGTCTCAGAAATTTAAGTGAAAAGCTTGAAAACATCAGATTTTTTTGTGAAAATCTGAATTATTATACTTTTTTATACAGGTTTTGACATTTTTGAAATGTAATTTATTCTAACTATTGATCGGTGATAGTTATTGTTTAAAAATGTATAGAAAACTTAAAGCGCCATCTAGTGCGTAGTAGCTACATTAGAGAAGCTTCTCAATTAAAAATCTAAATAAATACAAAACTATACGATAATTAGAATTTAATTAAATAAAGTCAACTAAATATTTTATACGCTCTGCATTTTAGTTCGCTAGTTCGTTTGGAAACCTGTCGACAGATGGCGCTGTCATTAATACCCGAGTGACGCATTATGGCATTTTTATCGCCAGTCGCTAAGCTCCTATAATCGCACGTTGACCGATTGCAATGTTTTCCTTATTATCGTTGTCCATAAATATACATCGATAATCTAATAATATATAATTATATATACATTGTATTATTATAATATGTATGTAAATATACATAAAATAACTTTTAATACAGAATTAATTACAAATAAAGACAAACTCAAATAAACGATCATATAAACAGAAGAAAATATTTATTAAACTATGAATTTCATTAAAATTTTATCAAAAACATATTAACATAGCTCAACTAATACATATAACATATTATGTGTACCTAATCTTTGTATATAATTTCAATGACATATCTTTACCTCATACATACCATTATTATTGTGCTTCTTATATACCTAACGTCCTTATTTCAGGGTCTTACATATATATAAAATGTTTATATATAGATAAATAAATATACATATATATATATGTTCGATTTAATCTAGGAGATAATTCTTGCTGTAATAACACAAACATACATACATCTTTAAATAATTTATGATAATATAAAAGTTATTAAATAAATAAAATTCTATATATAAAGATATTAAACTTAGAAAAACATTTTGGTTTGGCAAAACTAAACGGATATAACTGTGGAAATTACAAAGCAAAAAAATATAGGTATATGCTCAAAATTAAAGGATTTTTGAAATATTTTTTATGTATTACTAGTTTATGCCCATGATTTTATGCGTCTTTACTTCATAATTGGACTTACAATTAGAAAGAAATATATAATAGTTGTTAAAAAATGTATAAATATTAACTGACGCTCACTAACTTGTATAGCCTATATAAAGTGACTTCTAACACAATACAAATCTTACCTCATCCTGTAGGAACTACACGAAAATTCGGGATAAATCATACCTCATATCCTATTTCCATATCTAAGCTACATTACTGTAAAGTTTAATCAAAATCCGTTGAATAGTTTTTGCGTAATATAGCAACAAACATACATCCTCACAAACTTTCTTATCTGTAGTACATTATCACTCAACATTATATCTATACCTTTAAATAGATAAGAATTAAATTATTTCAGTTCATTTCTATTTTTATATTCAATATTAAGATTTTTTAATTTTTCATTGTCGCTGACTATCAATCATAAATGAGTTCAATAAAAAGCGGTCCAGCCTTCGTCATATAACAGTTACTTATGATCTAATTACTAATTTGAATATATTGTACATATTACTCATGTTTTAACTTATATACTACAAAATAAATTTATTATATATAATTTTCTTATATATTAAATTAAAATATATATTATTAAGGCTTTATTATTATTATTATAACGTCTTGACTAACTTATAGTTCTTGATCTCATAGGGAACTCGTATTAAATGTAATAAAAAGAAATTTAAATAGTTTTTAATATATTAATAAAGAACAGAAGTATAAGGATCCGTTTCAAAAATATTAATCAATTAAGTTGATAATTAACTGAAACATACTACTTTTATGTATATATACCCTTTTTTAGTGTTTTTCTTGTATGAAAACGAATCTATTATTCAAAATTTTAAGTCGCTGAAAATTATAAAGTATTTCTCAAACATTATAATACGAATAATTCCGAAGAAAAAATACAAGTATACTATTGAGGACTCCAAATTTAATTTTGAAGCTCCTTGTATAGAATAAAGTATATTTAATGTAGCAAAAAAATTAAAGTTTTACACAATTCAGTAAAGCATATTCCTTAAAAAGGGGTACTTCTTACAGGATTTCTTAAAAGAAGCAGTTTGATATTTTAACTTTATAATTAATAAAGACTATAATATTTAAATATTAGTAGTTTTCAGTCTTGATTATAACAAAATACAAGAATATTTTACTGCATATATATAAATACTTCAAATTGTTACTTCTTTTTTCTTTTATTTTAATATTGTATTAAAATATCTTTAAAACCTGACGTTAGTAATAAGCGAGTTGTAAAATATAAGTCATCACCGGCTTTGTTGAGATAAAGGTCGCTGAACTCAGGTTTGGCAATGTTTGAACTTTGGTACCGCTATTAGTCACCAGATGGCGGTAGCTTTGAAACGTTTTTTGTTACTTAATTTTTTTTACATTTATGTAAGATTCCTTAATATAAAGTCTTATTATTTATTCATTTTTTTATATTTTAATAAGAATATAAGTGATTTTTGATAAAAATCAATTTGTTTACTTCTATTTAGGAATTTTATACATTCATTATTCTAATATATGATTTAGTTATAAACAACTTATGTATTGTAATAGTAACAATCTTGACATATATATTATTCACAAATTTTGCCATGATATACATATGTATAATTTGAATATTGTATAACTAATATATTTATAAACAAACAACCTTAAACACACAATAAAGTTATTGCTACAATTCCCAAACGTTTCTTAATACTAATTATTACCTACATATATTATATTAAATGTATTAAGTCCTTTAAAAATAGTCTTCTGTATAATCTCGAGCGGTCATTATCCTGTGATTGACCTTTAGTTCCGCTCTTCAACCCTAGATGGCGCTGGTCCGGGGTTCGTATCCAAGTGCGGGTTCGTATCCAAGTCGCGGGTGCGTTGCTCCTATCAAAGTGTTTGACCCCCAATTGATCATGTTCAAAATATGAGGAAAGTGCTATATTAATGCCCTTCCGGTTGTGTGAATTAATTTGTTGTTTTATTAAAGTCATTCTTGCCGTTTTATATTTATATACAAATATATAATATAATTAAATATTCCTAAGAAATTTTTATATACATATACTATGTTTTGAACTCATGATGACCATCTTATTATAAGAAAATATTTTCATTCTCATTATATTTGTAACAAAAACCGCAAGTTATTAAGTATGTATGTTATATTTCACAATATTTTTGTGGGTCATTGCACTCTTTTGTTAGTAATTATGACACATTGTTCATGTTTGAGGTCAGTTACCTTGGCCTTATCAGGTTAGGGGTACTTCGATATTGGTATGAGAAAAACAGAAACTAACATCTGTCTTCTTCTGCCTGGCGATTTCCCAGCTATAGCCAGGGTCTGCCTTGCATGTTGTGAATAGTTTTGGCTAATTGTTTTTACGACCGGCCGCCTGCCTGACATCAACCCTCTTTGGGAATGCATTAATCAGTGATGTCTAAATACTCTTAATCATATATATATTTCGTTTCGTAAGCATAGTAGTAATAACACCAGCCAAGTTGGTAATTCATATGATGGTATATTTTGTTTTCATTATCTATAGTGTCAATGAACCGGGAAATATCTCGTAGATTTTATTAATTGTATGTAATTAAAAGTTAATTTGTTGATAAGGTATGTCATGCTTATAGATACATAAATATCTACATATGTATATATATAGAATTTATTTGGACAATATAACAAAATTTTCTATAAAAATAATTGATTAATTATAGAAAATTATAATGAAATTCTATCTCTTTCGTACGCTAAAGTATTGCTTGTCTTATTTCACTATAAATATGACGGGGTCAATGTCCCCCGAAAATTGTAAGTTCAACGTACGTCCGACGCTAAGTTTAATGTACTGTTTAATTTCGCTATTTCACGAACAATTTTCGCCAATCTCTATACATAGATGATTTTTTTTGATTGTCACTGAGAAAAATATAATTTTAATTAAAATTTGTTATATTTATATAATAAATATAATATATTTTTTATACAAAAAAAAATTTTTGAATGAAAAATGAAAAAAATATATATATTTAATGATTTTACAAAGAAAGCCTATATATATATATATATATTTTTCTATTGTTATCCTTGTTCTTTTAACATTCTCTGTAATAACAAGTTTACTAGATGGCGAATTTTCGGAGGTCATTCACCTCAGGGTGATCGAACGAAAGTAACTCCAATATTCTTTAAATTAATATCAAAGAAATTCTTTATATACAAATATATTTGTACCAAAATAACTATTATATAACATTATTTAAATATATATATGAGTATTATTTTAGTTTCGTTAATTTTTGTTTAAAATATTGTTTAATTTACGTAAAATCCTTACTAAGTCAAAATTAGTGCAATTTTTTACATATTTTTAGATAGTAATATAGAAAAAAATAAAAAAAATCTAGCCTATTGAATACAAAATATTGAAATAAAAATTTAACATCACCTATTATAAATGGCAATGTTGTATAAGCAGGGTCATTGACCTGGGTTGAATGTGCCGAAAATTTGAACGAAACAGTGTACGATGACCGTTGTACTTCCGCAAAGTGAGGTACGGTTGTCGTAGGTCCTTCTGGGGCTGGGTTTGATGAGATTTTGGTGCTGGGTTCAAAATTATGGGATTATATATAGGGGCTTGGTTTGAGGGTTGTCAACTTTGCTTCTGTTTCATGATTTACGAAATCTTTGGACAAATATATTTGTATTTTTTTTTAAATATTTTGCTTATGAAAATTAATTATTTATCATAGTCTATATATAAATTTTACGCAGTTGTTCAAACATGATATGTTAGTTGTATATTGAGAATTTATCATATATAAAATATGTAATTCTTTTAACATATGATTTAAAAGCCTATATATGTATTGGATTTAGTATACAAAGTAATTTATAAGAGCTTATTACATTATTGAAATTCAGGTTAAGTTTGGTTTAGTCAATTGAATATTTATATATTTTATTTAAGACAAATAAAATATTTGCAAACGCATACCAATATTAGACCCTTAACATTTTGAAGAACGTTAAAATTAAATTAATCCATTTCTTTTACCTTCAATACAAATCAGACGACATCTAATTCTTATTTTCAATAAAAATATGTAAAAACATAATTTTTATATATCGTAACTTACAGGAGTTATAAATAATTCTGTCAAAGCAAATTCCAGTTTTTGGACAAATTTAAAATATTACTCGGCATTAATTTGGAGGATCATCAAAGAATGATCATTAATTATAATTATTACTAACATACTCTACTGTCTGGAATAAAAATTAAAATTTGACAATACTATGAAATTTAAAAATATATATGTTTTAGAAGTAATGTAGTTCAAAATTTTACTGGAAATATATATAAAAAAGTAGCCTATGTTACTCATTATTATATTGGCTATCGATGAGTAAAAGTTTTATCAAAATCAGTACAGACGTTTCAAAGTTTAAGCACAACAAACAGACTAAGATTTTATAGTTAAACTGTTGTATGTAATTTAGATATCTATGTACTTTTATATGCTAAGTGAAAGGTATTTATATGAAATTCTCATAATTTTTTTTTATTTATTTCTATACATATATAGGGAGATTTAACAAAAAATATATAAAATGTAAAACATAATAGTTAAAAAAACATTTTGTTACACTCAAGACAACCAATCTGCCAAGTTCTATAACAACTGCCAAAATAACTTCATATTTATTAATACTTCTTAGACGTCATAAAAAAAAAAAACACAAAAATGTACATATAAATACTTTTCGGACGTCACCTTTTTTTAAAAAACGTCAAATTTTATAATGTCATCCGTCAGATGGCATTAGCGGGGTGACGTACGGGGAATCGAACCGGCGACAAGGTCGCGGTGACGTATATGTATGTAGTAGAATACAGTACAACGACTTCTAACTCCTATACGGTCATGAACTCCTGGTACTTTTCTAGGAAGAAATATATTTGACTCACAAAAAAATGAATATTTTTAGGCTAAAATCCCTACTAATTAATAATTATAAATGCGAAAGTAACTCTGTCTGTCTGTTACGCTTTATATCTAAACCACTGAACTGATTTTAATGAAATTTCGGTACATATAGAGTTGACCTTGAGGAAGAACATAGGATAGTTTTATCCCAGACTTTTGAAAGGTTCTCTTGTAAACGCGATATAACCGAACTTATATAAATTTGGATACTTCCACACAATATCTTCTTCAATTTCAAGGTCAAAGGTCATAATACAATTTTATTTCACCAGTGTAACGGCCCTAGTTCATTAAACGACCTCGCGGACGATACACTAAGGGTGGTACGATGACGAATGATTGGTATACAAACATATATAACAACATATATATATAGTATATAATATATTATATAGCTTCAATACGAACAGTCGCAAGTAAATAATATATTATATATACAAAACAAATCACCAAGTAAGGCAGACGTTATAAAAGGCCATTTTAAAAAACAATTAGTCACCTGCGAGCCGATGTGTCAATGTGTTCATCTGTGCGCGTGTGTGTGTGTGTGTGTGTGTGTGTGTGTGTGTGTGTGAGCGCGTTCAGCGAACTCCATTGCACAGTGGAGCAGCCGTTGACCCACCACGTGGGACGGCGTCTTATCGCGCGGTGGCTTCCCGGTGCCATTTTTGTTTCATAACTCCCGCGCTTTCGCGTTCTTTTTTTTTTTTAAATTTCTCACCAACAGCCAGGATTTATTTTACCTTAATTTATTCATCCACGAAGGTTTTATATTTTTTTTTCTTTATTTTAATAAGCACGTTTTAAATACTAAATAAAGGCAGTAGTACACTATATTATTGTAATTGTTTAAGCCGCGTTCACATTACAGGGATATTTAATTTGGGACGTGGTACAGATAGCGTTTTCACTTTTGTAATGTAACAGTAACACATTTAAATGATTTATTAAGCTTATTAACCTTTAGAGCTATGTTTGATTAATAACTTTACCAATTTGGGCATACTCTATTATTTTAGTTTAGTAACCTATAGTCAAAAACACCATAATAATTATTGGTTACTGTGGAATGATTGAAGGCTTTTATATTGATTATAAAATATTTAAGGCTTCTTTCTATTCACGTGACGGGTGATAGCTACGTATTTAAAATTTACTTTTTATCGATAGTTTTCGAGGTCAGCGACGTAATTATTTTGTTTATAAATTTTATCACAGTCAATGTGAAAGTATATCAAATTTGTATAAATATAATAAAATAAAATTTTGGTATAAAAGGTATTGTCTATTAGAAAAGAAAATAAGTGACTTATACTGATAAAGATTCATTGTGGTGGAATAATCTCTGAAACCGTATCACGAAATATTGAAGGGAATAGAGAAACTTACATCGGATTAGTTGAAATGAAACACCCTTATGTATTATATAACTATTATATATAATACAGTATATAAAATACATACATTTTTTATACTATGACTATAATAAAAAAAAAATTATAATCAATTCTAAAATGGAATAAAAAGTTAAAGCAATCAGCCAGTATTAAAATTTCAGACAATAAAAAAAATTAAATAATAAAATAAAAGTCATCCAGCCAGTGTTAAATATGACAAACAAATTTAATTTTTTTTTTTTTTTTTTAAAGTCATCCAGCCAGTATGGAACTAGGAATTTTTCAAAAAAGGAACGCGATACGTCATTTCTACCACGGCAGTCTGGTAGATAACTGTCACTTGTAAATCGACGATCAATATCGTTATCTCGGTTCGGCGGCCGGTCATTGACCCCCGAATTGGGTTCATCGTAACATCTAGCTAGGAAATTAACCCCTACATTACATACTAGGATTCATTTAATATAAGAAATCTATACGTCATTATATAAATAGTTTTTTGATGATAATTTTAAGCATTTTTTATAATAAAATTAACATTATTTTTATTAATAATGTAGGTATTTTTATATTTCTTATAATATTTCTGTGTTCAATATTTAAAGTATCATATGGGGGTTAGTGTATAATAGTTATTTAAGTCATAGGTCATTCCAAGTTCAAACGTTGGTTCATAGTTCGTTGGACGCTTCCCGCCACCGGACAGATTTGAATTTCGAATGTTCTCAATTTAAACTTCCGAATACATTGTTCTTATATCCAGCCAGTATTCGGATATATTTTTGATTTTTGGGAACATTCCATTTTTGAAAAGCCATTCTTATAACGTATCGTCATACAAGGATCTTACCCATCAGTGAAGTGACCTGTCTTACTGTAGCTTAACTTTTTTCCCTATATTTATTTTATTTGATTTTTATTATTATTCTATATAAAACACTAAAGAAAATCCTTAATTATTCATTTTTATAAGCAAAATTATTAGCCAAAACCGGGTTAAAAAGTTATATCAATCAAGTCTTATCCATAGTATTTCATACTTCCTTAATATACACCAAATATAATAAAGCTCGTAATAAACTTAAATTAATTAAAATGCACAAATTGATACTACTTGAGAGTGAAGGTACTTCATCAATCTCATCTTTCATTCCTACAATACTTTTCATTCTTTCATTCGTTCATTCCAAACCATTCTTTTATTTTATATATTTTATGGTATGAATGCTATAAATTTGATTTGGAAATTCATATGAAAATAAAGAAATATAAAAGACAAAGACATATATATATCAACATTTAATATAGTGACGTCACTATTAGCAAATTTTAAGTATTCATAACTTTACAATCAGTTGTTTTAAAATTTAACCCTGAACATGTATGCATGTTTGTTGCTTCTTAACACAGAAACAACTGAATTGATTTTGATGAAACTTCACAATAATATAGCTTACGTATCAGAATACGACATAGACTATAGGTTATCCCGGAATTTCCTGTCACTCCCGCGGGATTACGTCAAAAGTCACGTGACACTATAATTAACTCTGCCTGTTGGTTAACATATCTCTTATTTTAACTCACTAAATAAATTTACGCAGACGAAGTCGCTTCCAAAAACTAGTTAGTAATAAGGTTTCCGATAAACATTTCTTACAGTTTTCGAGTTTCATTTCACATTGATAATAAGAAATATTCAAAAAATACTATGTGTAGTTAGCCTTATATATAATATAAAGTCATATAATTATAAGTTTGAAAATATTAAGATATTAATATACAAAACCCCTTCTTTTGTATCATCTTTATATTATTTGTAACTTCTCCTTCTACCTGGCAATTTCTCAGCTTTAGCCAGGGTCTGCCTTACATGTTGCGAATAGTTTTGTCTAATTGTTTTCACGACCGGCCGCCTGCCTGACATCAACCCTCTTTGGGAATGCATTAATCAGTGATGTCTAAATACTCTTAGAAAGTACATATGACTCGTAAAAATCACATTGGTACTTGCCTGGATCGAACCAGCGTTCTAATGTATAAGAGGCGGTCCTTTTAACCACTAGGCCACCACTGACTTATATTACTTGTATATCTGTCTGTAATTCCATCTTTTACTCACATACTAAACTGGCAGAACATGTTTTAATCTAATTAATTTTTAATTAACTCTATATAATAGATATAATTTAATAATTAAGTCAGTGGTGGCCTAGTGGTAAAGGGCCCGCCTCTCATACATTAGGACGCGGGTTCGATCCTGGCAAGTACCAATGTGATTTTTCCGAGTCATATGTACTTTCTAAGAGTATTTAGACATCACTGATTAATGCATTCCCAAAGAGGATTGATGTCAGGCAGGCGGCCGGTCGTAAAAACAATTAGCCAAAACTATTCACAACATGTAAGGCAGAGCCTGGCTATAACTGGGAAATTACCAGGTAGAAGAAGAATAAATATAATAATTATTCTCAATTATTAATACTGGATCCATTTTGATACAGCTTTTTTAAACAATAGTCTGTAATTTATATGATAAAAAATCAGTTATGTTTTGTTATTAATTTGTACTGCAGTCGTCTTTACAAACTTTAATCCATACAAATCTATAAATACATCAGTAAAATCACGTTTAGTTATTATAGAAGAAGGAATATATACATATATATAACATAATATTTTAATAATAAAATTAAGCTGTTTTCTCATATAACATATATTTCTCATATAACATATAATGTATCTATCTTAGACTTAGTCTGTGTGTGAGACTCAGTCTCAAGTCTCTGGATGGTCTGAGACTGAGTCCCGAATAATGTGCGGGACGGGTCACGAGAGCGGTCGATACCGCGATGACGTCACAAGGTCACCACACACACACACACACACACACACACACACACACACATGTATATATATATATATATATATGTATATATATATAGGAAAAATATTGTTAGAGAAGTGTAGTATATAGAACGTATATATATATACATATATATAAATAATTATGTACATATAAATAGTATAAATTACCTATATTTATTCTAGTTATAAATATATATATATATATTATATTATAACACTTATACGAGCCTGGAGTATTGAATACCTAGGGGTCATTGACCCAGTGACGTAACATATTTTTTTCTCAATTGCCAAAAATGCAGGCTCAAAACATCCGATATTCAAAACTAGAGTTCAACAACATTTCACCGAAATCCACTGTTTGGGTCCCGGGGTCAATGACACGCGGCACGCACACCAACACGCCCGTCTGACCGCACACACCCACACACGTACACACACACACACACAACGACAAGCACAACTTTTATACCTTAATTATTCCCACCCTGCAAATATTTACCCCGTCTTAATTATTTTACCCACATTCGGGGTAATTGCATCCCGTATAAAACCTATCAAGTTTAAAAATTAAGTTTCGGCTGTTAGTGAACTAGCCTTGTCACTTATACGGACGGAGTGAAAAAAAAAATATACAATAATTTCGGTCGACACTGGCACGAGATTCGTCAATGCGTCAGTAACGCTTGAACCGCCGAAGCGTCGACATCTTGTAACGCAGCCGAGTTGTGAACAAACCTATAGTACAAATAATAAGTACAAACATCACAGTGTTGTGATATATATATTATATATATTAATGTGACAGTGCCTTAGTGCGTGGATAGTAATGACGAACAAATAACCGTAAAGTTTGATTTTAGATCATTGAACGTGTTTCGGTTTTCTAAAATCGATACTGTTCCAAATTTGAAAATCATATATAGGTTCATATTTCTTAATTCTCTTAAACTCTCGCTTCTGCCTTGGTTTTCTTTTTACAGATTTTTTGTTTTTGTTCGTTCTGTGTTCTATAAAACAGTATACGGGAACAAGTGAATATAAATTACAATAAATCAAACAGTGCCTTAGTAGAATGTTTATATAAGTGGAAAAGAGAATAAAAACGGAAACCACGGCTACAAAATGCCAAAGAACTTGTTGCTTTTCAAAAAGTTGATACCAGAAATAAACTTCGCGAAAAGAAATCTTACATCGCCGCTCGGCCGGAATATATACATCAGTTAAAATAATATATATCAGTGGTGCTTAAAGTCAACAAAGTTGCAAAAAAAATAAAATAATTAAATAAATAAACCTTAGACAGAGTGCCATAGTTTTTCGAAGAAAAATTCACATGGTCATACAAAAGAAGTTGCCTTAGAGAGAAAAGTTTGAAGACATTTTTTTTTTAAAAAAGGAACACAAACAGCGACTAGCCAGCCAGTTGAGACGCAATGCGAATACGATTCGTTCAACATCACTGGCCGAAAATCACTTAGAGAAGAAGAAGAAGATTTTATATAAGAAAATTTAAAAAAAGAACTATGATGAACAACAATCAGTTCCACGAGCTGTTTGGGTCTCAGTGGCCTCCCGACCAGCACGGGGGACACTCGTCGGCGACCACCATGCTGCACCAGGGGCAGCAGCCGATGACGCTCAAGAGGGAGCCGCACGACGTGCCCGGGATGCACTCCATGGGGATGGACATCACCAACAGCTCCGTGGCCGACAGCACCTCCCCGCCTCCCGGGAACAGCGACTCTATGTTCGGAACATCCATTTCAGGAATGTTTATGGATAAAAAAGCCGCTAACTCCATCAGAGGTAATGGAAAATAACACAATAATTTTTGATCAATTTAAACTATTATATATACTTCTTCAAGCCGCAATACATTAAGTTAGGTCTAGTTTAGAGCTAAGTTGTATCTCAGTTACGTAACCTTACATTGATTTTTGCTTAAAAGCTTATGGAGGCCGTCTGGAGTCGAGTTGCGGAGTTTAAAACGTCCAGTCTGAAACTTGCCTTATATAAGTAATAAATCAATTTGAACTTTACTTTAAATCGGATAAACCGAGTAAATAATAACAAAATAAACATATATCGTAACTAATAAACTAATTGTAGAGCAGACTTACGACTGTTTCGTCGCGTCGCGTCTTTAGACATAATATGTATATTTTTTTATTGTATTGTACTTATTTTCATACAAAAATCTACATATAATTTAATTTAATAAACTTCTAAGGTAACATATGTATATTAGGCACGATTTTATATCAATACCAGTATAGCTAGGCCCGTCTGTATCGCTATTACAAATACATATTATCTATTCACGATTTAGTAAACACAAAGTTCTTTATTTGTCTGTTTGTTCCCATTATCGTATGAACTATAAAAAAAATATAATTCATTACAATAATAAATCTATATGTCACAGTTCTTATAAAGATGAATTGTTCGAAACGTGTCACAATATTTGGTAAACCCAATTCCAATATGCCGTTCCAAATATATTAATTTGTTAATTATTTCAAACGCTCCAAATGTCTAATGAGTGACCTGGATCTGTTTGCCGCCATTAGTTATTCTTTGTTCTTTCTGTATTGGTGTTAATTGTGACAAAATTTGGGTTAAGACGACGCACCTAAATTGCATATGATACATACATATAAATTTTATCTATACAATGTATGTGACAGTGCATTCGTGAAGCCTGTACTTGAATGGAACGCGCCTACAGACAGCTGTAAAAGGATTGAGTAATAAGTCAAAGTGCAAATTGTGTCAAGTGCATTCACCCCACGAAACTGGCACGTGCATTATACATTTGAATTCAGAACATTATAAGTGCGTCGAGTGCATTGGAATTTGTATTTTATATCGCTTAAGTTAGAGTGCACTTTACTATGGACCCTTCATTATGGATAATATAGTTTGGTGGAAACTCCTTTTCGTTCATACATCCCTGGTACTTTGTTTTCTTGAATGCGTTTATTCCTTTATATAAAAAGCCAGTTTTTAAAGTAAAGTACGTGATTTTTTGAATTTCATCTGAAATGGTCTCGCTTATTTTGCCTAAAATGCTGAATTTAATGATTTTTTTTAAGACTGGGTTTAAACTAGGTAATTTTTGGAATATTTTAAAAGTTTCATTACAATATACTCGATAATTGTCGAACAATGTAAAAATGACTCAACGAAAAACACTCGCGGGTCATTGACCTGTCACATGACGTCACTATCACTTTTATTTTAGGGAGCGCACCAAATTAACGCACACGTAACACGGACATTTTGGCGAGAGGTTCCTTAGTGAGCGATGGGGAAAGGTAAAAAAATTAAAAAAAAAGTGAAATCAATCTATATAGTATTAAAATAAATTCCATATTTAAATTTTCGTAACTGGTTCATTGACCTAGTGACGTCACTATACGTCACAGCAAATATTACGTTCAGTTTCTATCTGATAATGTTCTGAACGATATTGGGTCATTGCCGTTGTGCCATCGTGATAAATACCAATAAACCGCATACATTATACATATACAATACATATATATTATATATGAGAGAATCTTTCATATATGTGTTTGTATGTCGGTACATTCGCCTACATACGTCCTTGTAATCATTAATTGTTACGTCGTGTAAAAGCACCCAATACGAACGACCTACGTAAATACTCTGCACAAAAAGGACTTCAGTTCGACGTTCTAAATTCAAATTTCAAATTAAAGATTTTTATTAACTGCCAGTAATGACATATATTAAGTAAAAAGGTTTTACTATAGTATTAATTATTATATGATAGTTCTGGAAATAAAATTTATTATATGTAATGTACACATGTTAAGTAATTCAGTGTATTTCGGTTTCACGTATCGATCAGCCGGGGTCAATGTACTCGCAGCGTCAGCTGATCTAAAGCCAAAACTAAAAATAATGTTATATTCAGCGAGACTCTGTAAACAGGGCTATAAAAAATATATTTATTAATTATAAATCATTGCTACGAACTATAAACTAAACTTGTACTAGTATGACGAATCTGAGCGTACAAATGAAACACAGCATTGATTTCGTATAGTGGCTTTTTGTTCGCTCCCAAATAAATGTTCTCAAATCATATAAATCACAATTCTCTATAGAACAGTGTATTGTGTAACCTCATTCGTCTGGACCTCTTTTAAAAAAGTTTTGTATTCAGCCAGTCCTTGGAGGCTGTAAAAAAAAAATTTGGTAATATAAAACCTATTCTGAGAGCTATTCGAATTTCGAAGACGAAGGACTATACAAAGATGAATCATATTCGTGAATTATATGCCATACGATATTAAACTTTAGCCCATTGGAATAGATGCTATGTAAAAATATATGATAGATAACTTAAAGTTGTGCTGTTCGTTCGGACATCTGCGGGCGTTCACCTTACGGAGGGCCGGGTGGCTCTTATGTCTATAGTAATAAAGGCGACATTACAATGGACTTCCGAGTACCGTACAGGCCGTTAGATTAAAATTCAAATTCGAGTCTTGGATTTGGTTTGAGTTTGTTGAACTGTGACGCGGTGTGGGTGTGATAGTGATATCATTTTGTTGTTGTATTTTGCTATAATATGTTATGAGAACTCCTATATACGGTCATAATAATATTCCATTCAAAAAAATCTTATTCATAGTAGTAAAAACTGTTTTATTTTTAATCTACCTACAATTTACAATCGATAAAAGTATTTACAAATCAAATCTAAATAAAAAAATTGATACATCAATATTTTTATAATTAACACATTACATCAATTCAACAAAATTAATAAATTAAACATTTTATTCACAATAAGTATAACGTGAAGCTTTGCATGGAATGAATTAAAAAAAACATATCCATCACATGACGGAATGTCATAATGACATGTGTCAATTTGTGACGATTGGAATATTTAAAATTGGAATACCGTAAGCCCCGCCCGAATTCCCAACCCTCGTGACGTCACAAACGTGATACAATCCGAGCGGGGGGGGTCAATGAACTCTGACGTCACGAACAGCTGACCGAGTGCACGCGTCACCCGTCCCTCTCTAACAAGGATATGTTACTAACGAGCTACGGAGAATCCCAATATGTTATAAATTACATCTCCTACAACCAATAGAGTACTCAAAATCACCACAGACTATAAAAGCATTATAATGAGCACAGATAAAAAAAATATCCTGTCTATTTTTAATTTGACGTGTACATTATTTTTATCAAAATCCGCTATTTGTGTTTGTTTTCAATCGCCATTGTTTAAAACTTCCTCTTGTATACTGTTATATTGTAACAAAAACTTTAAAACAATGCTCATAGATTTGTACATTTAATTAATGTTTGTGTACAGCTAATGTTTAAATTAACTTCATTATATTCATAATAAATTATCGTCGATTCCCCTAAAATATTTTTTTTATTTATTATTATAAATCAAACATTTGAAATCTTCATACAATATTTGATTCTAAATAACATATCAATTTATTGCGTCACACACGTGGCCTAAGCTTAATAACAATTAAAATTACATTAGTAAAAACAGATTAATAATGTAACAATTAATAAATACTGAGATGTATACTGTGGACGGATGCTTAATAGGATAAAAAAAAAAAACTGTCAACCGACACCTGCATTACGATACTGGCTTCCAATTAAAAGCAAATCGGTCTAGGATCCCGTACACTCCCAAACATGGACGCACACATTGACGGCTATAATACGTCAATAGAATATAGACCTTGTTATATATATAAATAAGGGCGGCTATTGATTGTATTCCAACACAACACACATACAATACGGAGTCATCGCCCGCGCTCCGACCTTGCGGCGGGGTCGACGAACTCGACCGAAAACGTTCGCATGGAATTTTGAATTTGGAACTGTCAAATGTTTTTCTTTTTTTTCTGCCGTCTAATGTCATATTGTTTGTTATAAACCTTTTTGGTTGTTTTATTTCGTTTTTTTGAATTTGGAATTATATTAATCATTATTTAATTCCCAATTTGGAACTGTTATATTAAATAAGAATATAAAGTTAAATTCCTAATAATAGTACATATTAAGTCGTTTCCGAATTATAATAAATTTCAGTTGATTTGCAATATCCTTATTTCCTATTGGTTACTATAAATTTGTATATTAATAATTTTCATTCATAAATCATGTCATATGTTTGTATAGATTTATTTATGAAAAACGTAAAACTGATGGTTTAACTGTACGATGCTACTACGTTGTAATAGTATTAAGATACAATATATACATATATACCCAAAAAAAATTATTAATTACTTTATGTATTTTGACTGTGTTTTATATATAGTAATATATATTTCTTTTGAGATCTCATAGTAAAAATACAAGTTTACCAAATAACATTTGAATTAATCTTTTCACATAAGTTTCAATGTAGTTAAATGAATTAACAGAATACTATCTGTATTTCTTTTAAAAACTATTACTAAGACTAAACTATGACTAATCGAAAAATAAGAAAAAATATATAAAATTTCATATTATTAATAATATTGATCTTCTCCTGACAATTTCCCAGCTTTAGCCAGGGTCTGCTTTACATGTTGTGAATAATTTTTGGCTATTTGTTTTTACGACCGACTGCCTGACATCAACCCTGTTTGGGAATATTATTAATAATATTTATATAAAACTAAAATTATTTAGATAATTAAGCGTATTTTATTAATTTTATAACATTCTCTCGTATTAATGATCACGGTTGTAAATTATCCGAAACGTTGAGATCAATAGTTTAAAATAAAAAACACGTTTTAATCCGAAAAATATTAGTTTCATATATATAATTTATTATACGAAATTTTGCTATATTTTTCACATTTCACGTTTAATCAGAATACTTTAGTCTTATTAATAGTTTTGAAAATACCTAAAATTTTTTATAGCTTTTTTATACTTTAAATGAATATTAATATTTCATATACATAATTAATATATTTTCATTATTTCCAGCCCAAATCGAGATCATACCTTGCAAGGTGTGCGGAGACAAGTCATCTGGAGTACATTATGGTGTCATCACTTGTGAGGGATGCAAGGGCTTCTTTAGGAGGTCACAGAGCACAGGTCGGCAGACGTCATTATATTATATATTACACAGATATATCTGTGCAATGGAATATGCATTGCATTCTGTGCACAGGAATTATTAGTTTACATCATATATATACAGGGTGACTGGTGAATTACTATCGATACTTGAGGACGTGATATTTGACGATCATATATGACGAAATAGAAATTAATATAACATAAATATTAATAAACTTCTAAGTAAAGTTAACCAAAAGTTATGTAATTAATTACGCATCGTATGAACACCCTACAGATTAGGTATACACACACACACACACAGACGCGTTTGGCGGCGTGCTGTTGTATCAGCGTGGTGTTGTAATTCACCAGTCACCCTGTATATATAATGCAATTAATTATTCCTATGCAATTTAGAATAATTTTATTTTTACGTTTTAATTTTACACAGTATTCGATGATTTTTGTTTTGTATTAATATATTATAATTGCAATTTTTATTTACTTAAAAAATTATATGCTGTAATAATGTCTATATAATATAATCATTCGTGAACCAGGTTCGATTCCTGGCTACGTAAACACAAAATAAATTTTATTTATACCTTTATCGAGCATACTTTAGTGATGACGTCACTAATCAACATTGTAGGATATTTGGTCCTATATGTAAGTATAACTAGTCACTGTCACTACTACCCCATTTTGCTGCACGCTAGTCGTTACACTGCCGAGCGCATGCCACCCTCTCTATGGGGTATGAGACAGTGTATTATATCTATCTATATACACAAACACCATCATAAATGGTATCACTAACACAGCTCATCATTCCAGTGGTCAACTACCAGTGCCCGAGGAACAAGGCTTGTGTTGTGGACCGAGTTAACAGGAACAGATGCCAGTACTGCAGGCTACAGAAGTGTCTTAAGCTGGGGATGAGCCGCGATGGTGAGTTATAGATGAGATAGATGAGATCTATGAGATTTATGAGATATACCTATGAGATGAGATGAGATAAGATGAGATATATGAGATGAGATGAAAGTTCCATTAGAGATAATAGTCGCTTGTATATGTCTTGTTATTTTGGACATGTATTCTAATTTCTATACTATAAATAGTTTATTTCTCTATGTGAGGTTATTGGAACTAATCTAAATAAGTCCTCGATAAATTATTATTTGAATACGATTTGATTGTATAGATTGGTTGAGTATTTTATATAATAAAATTAATATAGTTTTTATTAAAATTTTATAAGAAATACATTAGAAATGTATCGTTCATTAGATATTTAGAACGTGACGAACACACCTACATTTACAAAGATTCAAATTAATTCTGTGACATACATACATACAAATAAAATACTAATATATAAATTCACAATTCTTAATATATAACAAGCCGAGCGATCAATCCTTCCAAGTATTCAACTCCACGTGCTAACAAGGAAGCGGGGTCAATGAACTGTTATCAGTGCTGATAACGCTGTTGTTACGGGGAAACAGGGGAAATGAAAACAAACATATATATATATATATAGATGATTCCATATAAATAACTTCATATGAAAGTATATACATTACTTTATATATATATACATATATGTATGTGTGTGTATGTGTGCGTGTGTGTGTGTGTGTGTGTGTGTCGGGATTCGAACCCGTTCCTCGTTTATATAAGTCGTCCTAGTGTTTGACTCGCGTGCACCGACGAGTTGCACAACTACACGTAATGTATAGTGATGGGACATACATCGATGTATATTATAAATTATATTACTATATTATCTTTTTCTTTATCCTGGCAAACTCCCAGCTTTAGCCAGGGTCTGCCAGGTATAATATTATATTATATACATATGCAAATATGTCACTAATAAGTATAATGGTTCTAACTTAACTTTATGTATATGTAAAATAATAGACTGATTAATTTGGTTAGTTTTATTATAAATTAATTTTTAGTAGTTAGTTTAGTATTTACATAGTTAGTTTTCATAATTTATTTTATTTTGTCAATTTGAGAACAAACATATTATGCCTATTGATGATACTTATTTAATTATTTTCTATCATATTTAAATCAATTAAAGATAAAAAGTGAACTTAATTTAGTTCTAAATTTTTAAATATATCGATAAATTTTTATAAGAGCCATGATATTATATTATCGATAGCGTACACCCATGTCCCATCCCTAACATTGTGCAACTGCGGGCGCGAAGCGTAACGTATGTGTGTTTTTGTGCTACGTAATACCTACTAACACTTACTGATTAGAATTACATAATACTCATTAAAACAGATATAATATGAAGGTAAATACAGGAAGATATACAAGAATATAACAAAGATATTTAAAATATATTCTTTGAAAAGACAGACATACAAAAGTAGTACAAAACTATACTTAATAGGACGGTAGACAGAGGTCATTGTTCCAAAAAATTTAGCAAAAATACCAAGACCTATTATTCTGTACAAAACACAATATATCGGTTATTTGCGACCAGACAAGATGACCTCTTTACGCGAACATATTATAAGGACGCGCGGCTCAAAATACACTAGCTAACTTTGAGACCGAAAATTATAATACGACCAATTTGAATATATATAAGATTATATATAAGACGTGTCTCTCACAACACGGCCGGCTTATAGAACGGGATCGACTTAAACTGTCAGACGTCATGCTTAGAGTTCATTGTTCCACTAGGCACTGTGCCAATGTACTAACACACACACACACACACACACACATACAAGACTTAATTATATACATATATAATTACGTAACACATCAATATAATCTTTCTAGCGGTGAAATTCGGTCGTATGTCCAAGAAACAGCGTGAAAAAGTCGAAGATGAGGTGAGATTCCATCAAGCACAGATGAGAGCACAGACGGATGCTGCGCCCGACTCTGTGTATGACGCGCAGCAACAGACGCCGAGCTCCAGCGACCAGTTCCACGGACACTATAACAGGTGACATCTAGCGGACAGTAGTGGAACTAACACTAATAATACACGACACATTCATACAATTAATTTAAGGTCTACACTAATATGAATTTGATGGAATAAATTTTATATACATATATGCTATATTATATACAGCAATAATTCATCAATTCCTACAATCCATATATATTATTCTATGTATGTAGTATGTATTTTTGTCGACCGTTACATTGCTTTCTCCTGTTACCGTTAGCGAGTCTTTTACTAACGACTAACCGACGTTTGGTCTAACGGATCGTTACTCGAATGACAGCTAACGGTACTTAGCGCCATCTAGCAGCGGGTAGCGGTACTTTATGGTTCTTGCGGTCGCTGATAGATGGCGGTCTTGTAAATTACGTATTGATTCTCCCTACAGCTATATTTAATTGTAATCTCGTAACGTTATAGGAATATGTACACGATGTCAATAAAACAGCGGACATTTGTACTTTTGTTATTATATTATCATTGTATCAATAACAATAAAATTATTTTTATACAAGAATCATTTAAATAGAAAGAATATATAAAACTGAACAAAAATATATATAGATAATATAAATATGGACTCTCAGACTCAGAAATTAATGCTCAGTTATGCTCAACAGCTACCAGAACTACGGCTCCCCGCTGTCCTCATACGGGTACAACGCGCCTCTAAACTCCAACCTGAACATTCAAGCCCAACCTCCCCAATACGACGTGTCAGCCAACTACGTGGACTCCACCACGTACGAACCCAAGCAGCCCGGCTTCCTCGACACTGACTTCATAGATCATGGTGAGTATTGTATCGGTTGAACAGAATATATTATACAGAAACTATTAGATACATTAAATCCCATTAGACGAACAACAAAAAACCATACGAGCGTCGACATCAACAACAACAGCGACGACATCAACAACAACAATGAGACAACAGAGCGATGTGAGCCGACCGAGGATACAGGAGTTCGACAGATACGATGAGAGGATTCAGACGCCGCCTAGCGTTATAGCTATCAAACAGGAAATCAAACCTGAGACTTCCATGGGTGTTGACAATCTAGTGGCGAGCTATGTCGACTCAACGACATTCCTACATAGTCCATCGAACATAAATAGTCCAATGGACATACAGAATTCTGTGCTAGTGAGCGGACAGAGTTCAGTCTCGTTGACAAGTGAAGAACTCAGTCCGGATGACCTAACGAACAGTAACGCGCGACTAATGGATCCTCTCAACATGAACATGTCAGGAATGGGTATGGTGAATCCAAACGCTGTCTCCACACGCAGACAACAAGGAAACACGGATGATCTGCCGTGTAAGTCGGCTTGTAGGCTTACGCTATGTTATGTAGACATATATATATGTATTGTTTTTTTCATTAAATAATTTCTTATATCCCAAATCATCACATTAGTTACGTTGATACGGTACATTCCTGAATATGAAGCCACTCCTTGTGAAACACACGTAATCGTTCTTGTTCATCTGGTGAATAATAAGAAATTAATGTAAATGAATTTATTATATATTCTATAGTAGAATATATATTACTTACGTTATTATTGTTATTATTATATCGTTTGCCGTCGATAATGATCACAGGATACGGCAGGAACGGGAAGCAGCACGGTAGAATACATGCTGACAAATAAAATGAATGCTCAGTAAACAAAATAGAGACTCAGTTGTGTTGCCTCATACAAGACTTGAATAGTTTGAGACAATTTTATATGTATCACAGGGATAATATAAAAAGTATATTTTAAAGTAAAATATTTTGATAAATATGTTAATTGGTATATTTTGTTACTTACGCCAGCACGCTATGATCCACGTACTCAATAATATAACGGAAAGTGGATCAAGAGCCATTGTATGAAAAACAAATCATTATTTATTTACACCAAATCCATTGTGACGTTTATGATTTGACATCTTTGTTTTTATATATATTTTTTCTATTATTTCGCTGACAATTTATGTTGCATAGAGTTTTTATTTTGTATAAAATATATCACATTAAATGAATGCTATTCACATTATTTTTTTAAATGTTAGCTATTTCATATAGATTCTGAATATGAATGTTCAATGGAATGCTGATATATGTAGTTGAATGAATTCAAATTTATTAGATTCTATTTTTAAATGAATTTAAATGAACATGATTATAATATTACAGCGGAAGGTGAAATAAGTAAGGTACTGGTTAAAAGTCTTGCTGAGGCTCACGCTAACACGAACCCCAAGTTGGAGTACATACACGAGATGTTCAGGAAGCCGCCCGATGTATCTAAGTGAGTACATCCTGATACCACACCTATACTTTATAATGAACTTCATCATATCCTGTTCAGTCGTTTTATATATAATGTTTTGTATCAGGTTACTATTCTATAACTCGATGACGTACGAGGAGATGTGGCTCGACTGTGCCAACAAGCTCACATCAATGATTCAGAACATCATAGAGTTCGCTAAACTCATACCGGGCTTCATGAAGCTGAGCCAGGACGACCAGATACTGCTGCTGAAGTCAGGTTTGTGAGGAAATACTATAATAATATATAACACTAGAAGACCCGGCGAACTTCATATCGCCCTATAATCAAGAAACATCTGTTACGTTTTGTTATTTATATTTTTGGAGTTTACCCATTAAAGCCATAAATCTCCGTGTTTTGAAGTGCGACAGAATGATTAGTTATTTGTCAAATCTAATGTAAAAAAAACCGTTTGTATCAACGACTGCTAATAAATTAAAAATTAATTAAAAAAACAACACCCTCGTAATATAATGTCTATCTCTGTCTATCTCTATCTATATCTAACCGTCTCTCTCCCACGTCAGGTTCGTTCGAGCTGGCCATCGTCCGTCTGTCTCGTCTGATAGACATCAACAGAGACCACGTGTTGTACGGCGACGTGGTGCTACCTATAAGGGAGTGTGTACACGCACGGTGAGTGATATTATCATATCATTCTTATAGCTATTATGGTTATATCCATAATCTATGAATATTCGTAAATGATTTTATTGTAGTAGCGTTTTGTTTTTGTTCAAAAGAAATAGAAAAATCACTTATAAACCAAAATATGTATTTAATTCGTCCAATTTGATAACCAGATTAAATCTTATATATAAATATTTCAAAAAAAATGCCTTTTATATTCCATAATGATCTTTTTTACTTCAAAAGAAAACTAATATATACAATTTTGAGTTCGAATGTAATATAATAAACATTTATAATAATATTTTTCGTATTATTTGTCCAGTGATCCCCGCGACATGTCACTAGTGGCGGGTATATTCGACGCCGCTAAGACCATCGCCAGACTGAAGCTGACGGAGACTGAACTGGCGCTGTACCAGAGCCTGGTGCTGCTGTGGCCTGGTGAGACGAACACACATACATACATATATACATACATACATACACACATACATACATACAGATACAACAACATACTTTTATTATTTTTGCTGCACATACTTTAATATATAACATTAAAAAGATATTTGGAATACATCAAATATATGTATCATCTGGTTTCAATATACAAATATGAAACAGAATATTTTTTTACTATTACTATAATACAATTATTATTTAAGTTTACTGATATGTAAATTAATTAGTACTTGGAAATAAAATCCATATTTTTCAATCATTATTATACATTTAAATGCACAATACATTCATTATGACATACTAATCGTTATATTTCCGTGTCAGAGCGTCACGGTGTCCGCGGCAACCCTGAGATCCAGATGTTGTTTAACATGTCCATGGCCACCATGAGACACGAGATAGAGACCAACCACGCGCCGCTCAAGGGGGACGTCACTGTACTGGACACGCTGCTGGCTAAGATACCCACCTTCAGGTACATTTGAAATGATATATATGTTTCATTTAAAATGACATACATGTTTTATTTAAAATGGTATATACGTTACATTTAAAATTATAATTAAATTTATGTTTTAATTTATAAAATTATGTATAATTCAGTAGAAACTCGATTATCCGGCCGTCAGTTATACGGGTTCGCGATTATCCGGACTACTGTCCAATTATATGAAACACCTAAAACTTACAAGTCGAATTAGCTAAAAAGATCACTCCCCGCGAATTTCGTTATTGCTATTAGTTATAATTAGTTAGCGATTATTACTCGCTTTGACTAATAAATACATATTAAAAAAAGAGTGGTGTTGTTGAGAGTAGCGTACTTTAAATGACAATTGCCAAATATTCTAAACCAAATTAAACTTATTATTTTAATTCATGATCACCAATTGCAAATCACCAAATTCATATTGTAATATATTTCATGATTAAATCAGGTTTAGTAGTAGTTGTAGTTTTGTAGTACATAAGGACAAAACCGGCTTTCTTCATACCGGGTATCCGGATTTTCAATTATCCGAATGCCTATCGACAACATTTAAACCGGTTAATAGAATTTCTACTGTATTTATGAATGATCTGTATAATAATGTATTTATGTATATATTATTACAGAGAGCTGTCACTAATGCACCTCGAGGCTCTCTGTCGCTTCAAGGCCGCTCATCCACACCACGTTTTCCCAGCGCTCTATAAGGAGCTGTTCTCACTGGACAGCGTGCTGGACTACACTCAGTAACTGAGCATACACTCAGTAACTGTGGACACAACACAAACAATAATAACACACAACAACAACTGTTTGATTAGCGATCTCACTTGAGACTTGACCGTGTGTGGCCGATCCGTACTTGTTATATTATGATTGTATGTATGTACTTTGAGACTGTTAACATATTTATGTACGTACCTACAATATTATATATATGTATATATATATATATATTTTTTTTTCATTAAAGCATCGGATCGCCGTCGACGGCTCACATTCGTATGTACATTCGAATGTATAATCGTATGGATTATTATAGTTGATAATTTTTAATAATGACGAAGAAATAATAATTATTATATAAATATATAATAATAGATATAGAGGTTTTTTTTTATTAAGATTATAAATAAAGTTGTAGACCACATTTTGTTTTAAGAGGTAGGTCATTTTTTTTTTTAATAATTTTAACAGTTTTTTTTTTATAAAGAATGTAACTTGTTATTTATTTCAAATGATTATTAATATTGATGTTTTTTGTAGGACGAAGTTTATTTTGTAATATAGGATACTTGATACTGCCCTTTTTAACTTTGGTTAGCTTTCTTCGAACAGAATTATCGTGAATGGGACTCGCGTTACATTCACGTTCGAACAATATATGAAGTTAAATGAACGTATATGAATGTAAATGAATGATCGAATCTTATTATTTAACGTGTATTTATTATGATTTCGACCCTTTTCTATGATAATGAGATTTGATCGTGATTTTTTTTTGTACGTTTCGAGCTGTATGGACGGCGGGCAAATTTTTTTTTACTTTAAATTTTTTTGATCTCATTTTTTTTTACACTCGTCTGTCATTCGGTTTTTCTCGCATAATATGAAGTACATACGTAATAATTAATATGTTTTTCTTAGCTTTATATTTTTTTCGTCCCGTTCGTATCGCCCGCCGTCGTGTAGGTGTATGTACGTCTAACACTACGTTAAGTTCGTTGGTTAGCCTTTATAATAGACTGGATATATTAACTTGTAATTAATCGACTCATATTTTGTAAATATCTTATAATCGTATGTATTTTGTAATAAATAAGGTTCGATGGGTTAATTATAATTTTACATTCTATTAAAACATATATTTGGATCATGTTCTAAGACGTCGTCTGTGAGTCATGTCGATATATTGTTTTTTTTTTTTAACTTTCTATATATTATATATTTTTTGTTAAATAAAGCAATCTGTTATTGTCTAGTTTTGTTTTGTTTTATTTTTTTATGATTTCCGATATTTTTTTTCTATTTTTTTTAATTTATATATACATATACATGATTATTTATATATTTTTTAATTAATAATTAAAATAGATATAATTCATGCATAAATAGTGAGAATATAGCGTAATAAAATATACGGGTGGTTCAATTTTATTTCAATATAATATATATATTATTTAATTACATAACATTGTTGACTTGAAAAAAAAGAGAAATAAATAAATTTTATTTAATTTTACATGAAAAAAATATCAGATATTAAATATTGTTTTGCTGAACGATTTAAAATGAAGGCTTTGTCGTTTATGCATATCTAATGGAGAGAAAAAACCTCGAACGTACAAACGGCAGATATAGTTAAGACTGAAAAATTCGGTAAAAAAATAATAATAAACCGCTTTTGCCTAAAAAATTAAAATAACCGTCTTATTCTAAAGCCTGCTACGAACGTGGTATTTTTATTTTAATTAATTTCTCATAAAAATGTAAAGTCAAGTTATACAGACTGACGAATAAAAAAAATAACAATTATATTATAATTTTTACGTTTTGTTAGCGGGCGGAACCTCGAATTTATTTTGAAATGTTTCCAAAAAAATATCGGATTCGGATTCGGATGCTTTGGTATATATATATGAAGAATGAATAAAATGTTGTCCATTCATTAATTCTTAAAGTAGACTTGTGACTGGTGCGGATTAAAGGTGAGAGGTCGTTCTTATATCTTAGGACGGGAGACTTTTTCGTGATAGTTTTAGTATTAGAACTGATACGTCGTATGAGTGGATGGCTTTTAACTTAAATATTTTTCAAGTTAAAAAACACCACCTACCTTTTTAGGGTAACGTTTTAATTGCTGGGTAGTCTTGTAGGTATTTCTAAAATATAATAATATAAAAAAAAAACTTTTGTACTATGTTTTGCAAAAATTTTCACTAAAACAGTTTATAGATTTGGACACATGATGTATTGTAATGTATTTTGGAGAAAAGGCAAGACGAGGCGCGAATAAAAACACGATTATACCGAGCTTTTGATGACGGTCTTTTTGAATTGTTTGAATTAATATCATTTCACCAATAATTATTTAGAAGAGCTTCTAATATATACGGGGAGGTCAGGAAGACCTTCTTTATAAATAAATAGTAAAAAAAAAAAAATTTGTACCTCTTGTTTTCTATGAGATAATTATTTTATATTATAAAAAAAAAGTATTCGTTTGTTAAATATTGAGTATTTTTACACATTACTGAACATATTAAAAAAGAGAAACAAAATATTGAAAAAAAAAATAAAAATAAAAATAATAAAAACATATATATATCTATGTAATATAAACAGATTATATAAATACTATAAAGTGCGCGTGTTGATCGGGGAATTACTTGAATAAAGAGTTATCATCTTGAGAGGTTTTATTGTAAAAAAGCTGTAAATAGTTCCTTCGGTTAACGCACGCACGCATAGCTTTGTTGGTTTATAAATTCAATACAAACATTGTACCTAATTAGACGGAAGTGGAGCTAAGAACCAATAAAATAAAATATTGTTTTATTATTATTCTCGAATCACTTGCAAGGGATTGTGTTTTATTTGTTTATACCCAGTGACCTTTGACCTTTGAACTATTTGTTAGCATCATCTTTAATATCTATACATAACAATAAACAAGAAATTCTCGACGAATACATTTATTTCACAAACAGTTTCATTACAGTTTTCTTGCTTTACATAAATGAAGCTAAAAAACTGTAGGTTTACAATACAATCAGTTTTCATATACTCTTAAGTTTAGGACATTTATCGTTTAAAAATGCTGTCATTCGAAACTGTACAGTATATAGATAAAAGTATAAAGCTAATACTATCATAAAAAATATTGGGAAATATATTGTTCCGTAAATTATGTTCATGAGTGGATACGGCCAGGTTCCAGTCAGACTGTAGTTGTAAAGCAAACTGTAATCAAGAAAATGATCATATAATATCATTAAAATACTTATTTAATATTATTAACAGTTTAATAAAACATTTATATAAAAAACTACTCATTATATGGACATTATAAGATTGTATGAGGTTTTTTTGTAATAAAAAAGTCAAGTTAAAATATACATTTATACAATTAAAGCTAAGAAAATTTAACTGCAATAAAAAATAACTATATTATTTAACCTCATTAACCTTGATTAATATTTCGTTAATTAGCTTTGATGTAGTTAATTTCTATAAATTAATTATTTTAAATTACATATTTTATACTTACAAGCTTATATAACAGATGAACAAAGTCACAAGATGAAATTTGTGCCAAAATTGATGTCGTGGTTTGCTTTCTGTTTGAAAAATTAAACACCAAATTGCGATAGGCAGTATAGAGGTGTGCATCACGTGGTTTGAAACTTGACTTAAAGCCTTGTCGATGTACGTCGGGAATAGTAACTCCCTGTCATAGATGTACATCGGCCAGAATATTATGAATATCAACTGGAAAAATTAATTAAAATATATGAGATTTATATCTTCTTCTTCTACCTGGCAATTTCCCAGCTATAGCCAGATTCTTATATGAGATTTATAAATTAAAATAAAATTATTATTACAGTTTTTTCACTACTTTTTTAATGAAAGTCTTTTATGTAAGTACTATGATGAAAGTTAGATATAATTTTAATTAATCTTCAGTAAAATTTAAATTTGTTCGGTCTCTAACGAAGGAAATTACAAACTATTTTAAAAGTAATTAATCTCAAGTATATTATAAATTTAATAATTTAGTGTTAACAAAAAAAGATCTGGAAAAACCATTAACAAAGATAATGTTTTTGTAAAAATAAAATGGTCATTCATGTCGAAAAAACATTTAAGTGGAAATTTCTAACGACTCATTATCTATACTAATATTATAAAGCTGAAGAGTTTGTTTGTTTGTTTGAAAGCGCTAATCTCCTAAACTACTGGTTCGAATTGAATAATTATTTTTGTGTTGGATAGTCCAGTTATCGAGGAAGGCTATGGGCTATATAACATCACCAAGAAGCTATATAACATCACCAAGAAGAACCAAAAATCTTCCGGAAGTCACCATTCCACGCGGATGAAGCCGCGGCAAAAGCTAGTTTATATATATGTAATAATATTTTTTTAATATATTGTAAATATATTAACCGTTGAACAAGGCCACACAACTCCCCCGAAGAATATTTTGCTGTAACTTCTCAAAAGACCTATCGCCTTGTGTTCATTGGGCCCCTTCAACATTAACGACACATCACATAAGATACTCATTAATAGATACAGCATCTGAAATATCTGAAACAATATAATAAATAATAATTACTTATTAGTTCTTCTTCTACCTGGCAATTTCCCAGCTTCAGCCAGAGTCTGCCTTACATGTTGTGAATAGTTTTGGCT
This sequence comes from Danaus chrysippus, assembly GCA_916720795.1. NCBI lineage: Eukaryota > Metazoa > Arthropoda > Insecta > Lepidoptera > Nymphalidae > Danaus > Danaus chrysippus. The sequence continues at coordinate 2,421,434 of CAKASE010000070.1, forward strand.
AATTGTTTTCACGACCGGCCGCCTGCCTGACATCAACCCTCTTTGGGAATGATAGTTAGTTATTAGTTGTTGAGTGTCAAATTATATTCGGCAAGAAGGTAATCAGAAAAAAACTTTATTTTTATCATACAATATCTTGTTTAGTATCTAATAAAAATTAGGTATGTAAGTAAATGAAATTAACAAAATTTATTTTAAACAGATTATATTCAATTATATATTAAGAATATATAGAGATTTTATTGATTACAATCACTAAAGGAATTTCTAATAAAAAGCTAGTGTTTTGTTAAAATCTTTTTTTTTCTTAACTTCATCTAAGTTTTAAATATTAATAAAATAATAATTTAGGTATATTGTACTAAATGGGACCTGTTTGTGTTTCTGTTTTCATAAAACGATTGGATTAAAATATACATAAACTAGAAGAGCCGGCGAACTTTGTATCGCCCTATAATCAAGAAATATCTGTTACGTTTTTTTATTTATATTTTTGGAGTTTACCTATTAAAGACATAAATCACCATGTTTTGGAGTGCGACAGAATAATTGACATATTAGTTAGTTGTCAAATCTAATGTCAAAATAAAAACGTTTGTATCAACAACTACTAATAAATTAAAAATTAATTAAAATAAAATTGTCCAGCGGACAAAATTGTGAATCTAAACCATTCCCAGGTCCCTTTGAACACACACAAAAAATTTCATCAAAATCGCTCCAGTCATTTGAGAGAAGGTCAGTGACATACACACTCACAGAAGAATTATATATATAAAGATGCTTTGTTTCAGTAAGCTAGTGGATTTTAAAGGTAAAGTCTGGGTGCATACTAGTGTTACATCAATTAAATTTCAACTTACCGTATTCCATATAGTAATATATTTAAACTGGTTGCTTTTCAAGAATATAATGTCTGGATCTTTCATTATATCGCCCTGCATAGCCAGAAACATAGCCAGGGAATTACATAAATGTGCTGCTAAGCCAATTCCATAACCTATAGTTCGGTAATGAAGATTTTGGATTAAAACACTGTAAGAAAAAGAAATAAATATAATACTTGTAATAATCTTCTTCTAACTGGAAATTTCCCAGCTATAGCCAGGGTCTGCCTTACATGTTGTGAATAGTTTTGGCTATTTGTTTTTATGACCGGCCGCCTGCCTGACATCAACCCTCTTTGGGTATGCATTAATCAGTGATGTCTAAATAGTCTTAGAAAATACATATGATTCGCAAAAATCACATTGGTAGGTACTTGCCAGGGCCAGGATCGAACCCGCGCCCTTATGCATTGAAATATCTAAATTATAATACACATGTTTTTGCTAGATGGTCGTATGTGGGTGTAATCAAATGAAGTCAATGGAATGGAAATTTTAGCTATAAACGTATTTAAATAAAGTCGATATTTTGTTAATAGATTAATAAATATTTATAAAAAAATATATATGTATAAAAAAAGTGTCACGAAAATATTGATTATTCATTAAAAATATATATATCGGATTTATTACAAATTCGTTGTTTTAAAAGAGAGGGACGCCAGCCTCGCTGACGTAACAAATGTCACTTCTTCTAGAGCGTTGCATGATATTTTAAAATGAAACTGCAATTGTTCTTAATGCTCCTGTATTTCTAGAAGGTTCCTCACAATCACATACTTCAATGATACGCACTCACTGAACTCTGAATTCTCAATTCTCAATTCTCAAATCTGGAGTCCGCCGTCGTGAGTTCAGACGTCATATTTTTGATTCAAACATAATTCTATTCTCTTTTGATTTCGTTTTACTTTTAACAATAATCATAAATACTAATGAGGTTCAATAAGAATTGATGACAGCCTCAAATTATTTTCAAGTCGCATCCGTTATTAAAGCTGGTAGCGCCGATATATACATAAATATATATTGTTAATAATTTCTTAAAATAGTTTTTAATAAATAAATATTTAATATTTACCCCATTTTGTGTCACGTCTGATGAGTTTTGAATTTACGAGTACACTGAAACAAAATATTATTTACATTAGAAAAACTATTAAATTTTAGATATTTGTTGCATTTTAATGTGTTTTTCGTTAAAATATATAATTTAAAATATTATCTTTAACAATAGGTATTTTTTTGTGTGTTTCTTACAAGGTTACCAAATTTTTTTTACATCAGTCATTGTTATGAACTCAACAAAGTTCTGTTTTAAAATATATCACTTAAAATTTTTGATAATTTTATCAAAAATATATTTATTTTGTGACCACACGAGGTCAAGCTATATATATACATAACATAGCTATATTAGATTTGACCTCCATAATTATTGAACTGGTTTGAAAATGAAATAGATTTGGGTTTTTAAACATCTTTTTGTAATTTTTTCATTGAAGCTAACTTAGTACCTAATTTCATCATTATTTACGTATATTTTAAATATTCAACTAACATAGATAATCATATATTAATTCATTAATTTCTCATAAAAATTGTTAGTTATTTTCATCTATTACTTGTTGATAAATAACAAAACTTAATGAATATTTATTACTTATTAGTACAGAAATTTATTTCCTTCATTCTACAGCATACATTCTTTAAATTCTTAATAAGTGATCTTCTGTTTAATCTAAAACTATTCTAAGAGTTTAAATAAACTTAATAAAATAAATATTTTGGGTAATTCTTACTGATATTTATCACAAAGCTTTAATGCCATTCTTCTATATTAATAGTAATCGGAGGTAATTAGTAATCTTTTCGTCATAGACCTATCAGAGTCATCTGCTGAGCACAGGCCTCTTCTCACATGGAGGAGGTTTGAAGGTTTAGAGTAATCTTTAATCAGGTGTAATTTTTTTCTATGGTAATAATAATAAAATGTAATCTTTGATCCTACGACTCTGACATTATATACATTTAAATAATAATATAATATTATTAAATTCCATTTATATTACTTTTTTTAATTTAACGATTTGCAAAGAAAAAGATATAAGAGATGTTGATATAAATGAACAAATTTTAGTACGTATGAAATTTAATATTTAATATATTTTAGGAACAATATTTTTAGTTTTCATATAGGTTATATGCTGAAAATTATTTTATGATTAAATTAAACTTATAGTTTCTTTTCAAATTTAGTAGAGAGAGGAGCTTGTACAGTGGAGGTGAGCGTTTAACGCGTTAGATAGGGTCCCTTAAACCTACACCTGGGTCACAAGTCCCAGTCACTGTTGAAGCTCCTCTCACTACAACGATGGACCCGACACACGCACCGTGAATACATGGAATGATGAGAGGTTTCGTCTCTCTATATATATTAAACCTACACCTGGGTCACAAGTCCCAGTCACTGTTGAAGCTCCTCTCACTACAACGATGGACCCGACACACGCACCGTGAATACATGGAATGATGAGAGGTTTCGTCTCTCTATATATATTAAACCTACACCTGGGTCACAAGTCCCAGTCACTGTTGAAGCTCCTCTCACTACAACGATGGACCCGACACACGCACCGTGAATACATGGAATGATGAGAGGTTTCGTCTCTCTATATATATTAAACCTACACCTGGGTCACAAGTCCCAGTCACTGTTGAAGCTCCTCTCACTACAACGATGGACCCGACACACGCACCGTGAATACATGGAATGATGAGAGGTTTCGTCTCTCTATATATATTAAACCTACACCTGGGTCACAAGTCCCAGTCACTGTTGAAGCTCCTCTCACTACAACGATGGACCCGACACACGCACCGTGAATACATGGAATGATGAGAGGTTTCGTCTCTCTATATATATTAAACCTACACCTGGGTCACAAGTCCCAGTCACTGTTGAAGCTCCTCTCACTACAACGATGGACCCGACACACGCACCGTGAATACATGGAATGATGAGAGGTTTCGTCTCTCTATATATATTAAACCTACACCTGGGTCACAAGTCCCAGTCACTGTTGAAGCTCCTCTCACTACAACGATGGACCCGACACACGCACCGTGAATACATGGAATGATGAGAGGTTTCGTCTTTGTTTACCATTCTTTATCTTTTACTAATAAATAGATTTTAAAATATGTATGTGTATTTGTTGAAAAATATGATAATTATTTTTATAATTTGCACATTATTTAAATTATAATCAATCTTTATATAAACACAGAACGTCTTTTTTGTTGCTCAAACCGGTTTATTTCAAATGTGTTAATGAAAATACAAATTAATATCTTAAAACATTTTCACACAAACTAGTTTGTAAGCAAATTAATAATATTGTATCATAATACTTTTCTATTTTTAAGCCTATCGCTTCCTTCGTATATTAAATTCAGTATAATTTCATTGAAAAAATCAATTTTTCTATAAATAAAACTAACAAACAAACACACATATAATGAGATGTACCTAAGACTTTCGCGAGTAATCATTTAAATGAAACCAATATTTTTCGGATTATACCACGCTTATTTGAATAAAAATATTTGCTAAAATACGCGTAGTACATATAATTCGAAAAATATTAGTTTCCCACGTATATACATATATATTATACAGATATTTTACGATTGGAATCAATAAAATACTTTACCTATTCTAATTGTGTGAGTTATGAACACTTATTGTGATTTCAATTAATTTCCTTCACATATAAAGATATATATTATTATAAACAAACTGAATTACTCACTATATATAAATATTATATATATGTAACTATTAAGCACACACGTCCACTTAGTTTTACGGTTTCTTTATACTGGATTTTCTAGTTGTATGTTACAGATCAGTTACAAAATCGGGCCGAAGGTAAACGGGCCAGGCTGACACATTGTTATAATGTTGAGGTTAATCTAGTTGATATGGTTTTTATCTATTTGACTATTATTTTCATAGATTATATTATATAGTGATTAGATTTGAATAATAGAAAATTAAGGAAATGAGCAATTGTTTAGTCAAAGTGTAATAAAATAACTATATTTATAATTAAAATATATCGAATTTATAATGGCTTAAATTATAAATGTACAAATTAAAGACATTCTTTTTCGAGTCGTTATAGCGACCTGATCTCTTCGAAATGAAGGAATTGTTGAACATCAACCGAGTTTCTTTTAAAATCCTGAGAGGCTGATTATAATGAAAAACAAGGCACTTGTGACTTCAGCATCAGTAACATCACAAAAACCTGTATATATGGAACACGTATTTGGAATCTGTTACCCAAGAAAAAACTTCGTTTAAAGCTAACAAGCAAATCTTTCTTCGCGCGTTATACAATACTCAAGGGCAAGAGCAAGAAGGAAAGAAAAAGGATAAGGATATTATTCGTTAAAGAATTGCTGAGAGCAAAAGTTAATAAGGGTGGATATATTTCAGAGTAATTTAATTAAACGGTAAAGGAATTGTAAACCTTCAAAAATCATAAGTCTTTCCACTCATTAGTGATATCCACCTGGTAAAATATTGTTTTCATGATATTTGTCTTATGAATCCTCCTGACTTCTTGTTCTGACTGTCATTTCCTGGTGTCCATTGATGCCTATTGTTCAGGTTACCTTCGTCATGGGACGCTTCCATAAACATTTAGTGAGTTAAACGCTATTTCGCATAATATATGGGCTCTTTGTTAATTACTAGCTGTTAAATATATGGGAAATTTTCATAGGAAATTCATTTTGTTTACATGAATGCAGCTACAGAAATTATTCTGAAGAAATCGCAGTCTCAATCAGTAAAAAAATCTTTTAATGTGTTTACAAGGTTTCTACCTTGGTACAACTCTCAAAAAAGGCAAAATTTTAGAATTTTTTGGAGAGATTAAGAGAACAGCCTTAAATTTTAATTGCTTAAGGATGGATTTTGGTGGAGAAGTTCTGAAGGCTCGGTAAGGACATATTCAAGACATCATACCGACTCATTCCCTCAACTCAACGTCAGGTAACTTTTTGATCGTATTAATGATATCAGAAATGGTTTAATATTATCTTTGTTACGTATATCTGCATACTGTTCGCGATAGTTAGGTAGTATGATAGATTTTTCTTATATTTGTTCTCCAAAAGCTACCTATCTTATATTCTATGGAGATTTTTATAATGCAAATGCAGTAAATAGGCGGTTTTTTCACTAAGCTTTCCATTGTATACCACCATGAGCGATGGTCAATGATCACCATTTATTTCTATATTAAGCAATTATTCCCAATTGGATATTAACTGTAAAATTATTTTATCTATTTAATTTATTTTCATTTTCTGTAAATTAACGATTTACTCAGACATTTATCAAATATCCAATTTAACAATCTCACTGCGACATATACAAGTTACATCATTATAAACTGGAGGCGTAACCTTAGCATTTTTTTCGCCCATTTAAATTCCACCAAAAAAATTATAAGGCATTTTAAGTAATTTATATATCTTGAAAAGATTGCTTCTTATTAATAAGGCTTCAATTCGTGAGAATTCATTTTATGGATATAAAAAGCATATAAATATATATATTTTTATATTAAAGTTAGAGAATATTAAACAAAGAGTCAGTATTTACTGAACTAAAGCTCTACGTACTACCCACTGTCAAATTTTCAATTATCTTAAGATGGAATTTTTGACAGCAAAACCAGTTACGACTAAACATAATTGAGTAAAAATACTGAATGTAATTTAAATTCAAAATACACTATAACATACTTATATGCTAAAAATAACTACAACTTACTCAAAGCGATTTTCTGTTTTATAAAAAAAAAATATGATGAGTAGCTCCTTATACAATTAGGTAGGTATCATGATTAATTTATAATTAAATCGAAAACAAATAGTTCTAGCCACTGCATACAACAAAGTACTGTACAATGTATGGATTAAATATTGAATTATTTACAGATGAAGTTAATGTAGATTTTAAAGACATATATATAAATCAATTTATTATATCAGTGGTGGCCTAGTGGTTAAAAGGCCCGCCTCTCATGCATGAGGGCGCAGGTTCGATCCTGGCCCTGGCAAGTACCAATGTGATTTTACCGAGTCATATGTACTTTGTAAGAGTATTTAGACATCACTGATTAATGCATTCCCAAAGAGGGTTGATGTCAGGCTGGCGCCGATCGTAAAACTATTCACAACATGTAAGGCAGACCCTAGATAAAGCTGAGAAATTGCCAGGAAGAAGAAGATATATAAATTAACTTCTTGTAGAATAAGGCAGGAATAATGAAAAAAATCTTTTCATAATCTATAGTCTGAAATTATTTATTACTGAAATTAGTGCTATAGAAGTATATAAAATAATATGGTTTTAGGTAAAGAGATACCACGAATAACTTTCTCGTAGTAAAATCAACTACTCAATAAATTTTCTCATATTTTTGACTCTCGTTTTCTTTGGAATAATAGCATAATTATGAAATAACTTTTGAATTTACAGAAGCCACTAATACTTTTTCAATTGTAAACTTATTAATAAATATGTAGAAAGACAATTAGATCTAAGATTTTCGAGAGTATTCATTTAAATGAAACTAATATTTTTGGATGTACTAAGTGATTTTTGATTATAAACTACATACTACCCATATTTCGGCAATTTTACAGCAACCGTGACCACGGAGTCTGGAGTATGTAGTTTATAATTAAAAATAAAAATCGCATAGTATCCGAAAATATTAGTTTCATTTATATATATAAATACTTTTAAAAGACCATTTTTGTTTTATAGAACCGTATTTTCGTTACAAGAGCCATATCGTATATTTTTGATACATATAAAGGTATATAATATGTTGTGTATACTTTATTTATCGTCAGTCATTAAATATATAATCTATTAAGAAGTAAGGCCTTGGAGCCAGTCATTACATAACAATTATGATCTCTCACTCGTTTCTTTGTGTTCATAATTGCTTAATTAATTCTAGTAATTTATATAAAAAAATTGGTTAAATGTTATTACATTTATGTTATTGGCACGGTATCAATCTATGTGGGTATTAATGTTTGATTTTCAATTTATCTTTATTGCAATTGCTTATGGATTCGTTAGTTGTTTAATTTTCAAACTTCTTGACAGATTTTATTTATAGATATTCAAGGTAATGATAAGGATTAATCCCTACTAATATTATAAATGGGAAAGTAACTCTGTATGTCTGTCTGTTACGCTTTCACGCCTAAACCACTGAACTGATTTTAATGAAATTTGGTACAGAGATAGAGTTGACCTTGAAAAAGAACATGTGATAGTTTTTATCCCACAATTTTGAAAGGTTCTCTTGGAAACGCGATATAACCGAACTCTGCGGTCGGAAAGCTAGTTTTCAAATAAAATTGTAAAACGCCTGTCATATTTTATAAGCAATTTCACCTATCTACATATTAAGTATTATATATTGATAGGTTAAAAATATAGAAAATGTTTTGTTTTGTTGTTATACCTATTTTAGGAATCAGTTTCTTAGAGGAAGGAATTCAAATTCTTATATCTTAGCTCTTATTAGTGCTGAAAATAAATCTTAAGATTTTTCATCTCCCTCTAAACACGATACATTCAAATGTCGCTTTGAAAATGAAAATTACATTCACATCTCGTCTTAATGATCACGGTTTCAAAGTAACCGAAACGTCGAGAGTGTGTAGTTAAAATAATAAACGCGTAAACCCAAATAAAACACGGGTGCTGGTTATTGGTAGCTCCAAGTTAATTCCTCGCATATCTTTTTCGGATCTCCCGGTTGTACACTTTAACGGTGTTAACATATCGTTCAGTGTCACAGCTAGGAATTTGGGAATTACCTTTGACCAGCACCTGTCTTGGGAACCACAGGTAAGTGAGGTAAGTAAAAAAATTTTTGCAGCCTTTGGCTCCCTCCGAAGATTACGCAACTTTCTACCCATCCCTACCAAAGTTATGTTAGCACAGTCACTCCTACTACCAATTCTCGATTATGCTGACGCATGTTATCTTGATTTAAGAGAGGAGCAACTTAATAAACTTGAGCGTCTCCAAAATCTTTGCATCCGATTCATATTTGGTCTTCGTAAATATGATCACGTTTCTGAGTTTCGTAAAAAGCTCAAGTGGCTCCCAATCCGGCTTCGCAGGAATACTTACATCCTTCAACTTCTGTACTGTATTCTGTTCAATCCGTCTTCTCCTTCATATCTAAAAGAACGTTTTCAATTTCTTAGTTCTTCCCATAGTCATAATCTTCGTTCTGAAGAGAATTCGATGTTAAAAATACCACCTCATACAACTTCTTTTTACACTCACTCTTTTACTGTCCATTCTATTCGTCTTTGGAACTCTCTTCCACTCGAAGCAAGACGTGCACCAACCTTGACTTCCTTTAAAAAAATGATAAAAGAGCACTATCTTGCTTCGTGACATATTATGTAACTATCTATAGTATGTAAATGTATATATTTATAATGTGTATGTATATTATATTATTATATAAGCATATATTTATGGTATATTTATTTATGTATCGTATATATACATATATATGGATGTATATATATATATATTGTATCTATATTTATAATTTGTACACCCCTACCATCCTATCTCTCTCCTCTACCAAAGGTTGCCTGGAAGAGATCGCTGTTTTAGCGATAAGGCCGCCTGTTGTACATTTTCTTTTCTTTATGTTACTCCTATTATTTGTCTATATTGGTGTACAATAAAGAATATATAAATAAATAAACGCGTAGTAATTCGAAAACATTAGTTTCATTAAAATGAATACACGCGAAAGTCTTAGATCTCATAACATGAGGCATGTTGCGGATGTGTCGCCACAATTGATTTAGGAAGAGGGGGAGGAAAAGTGGGAAAGGGAGTCAAAAAGAGAAGGGATAGGCAAGGATGGAAAAAGGGAAAGAGCAACCGTCTCTCTCACTCATTGGACAAAACGCAGTCATAAAAGACTACTTAACGCCGATCTTCTGTGAGAGGGTGGTACTTCCTCGGTCGAGCCAGCACATGTTCGAGCTGTAGTAACTTGACCACAGCTAGGCTCTACCTTCTATAAAACCTATTTACTAGATTTACATCCTTTTCGCTTGAACTTCAACGGATGCTATATTTTCATGTGTAAAGTTAAAACTGTGTCGGGAAAATTAAGACATTCAAGTTTCTAGTGGTGTAAAACCTTTTTTTTTTTGTAACACAGGAGAAGACTTTTGTTTTTGTAACTTACAAATTAACAGCATATCACATATATACTGTGGTACATTTAAATATCTTTAATCGCATTATATATATAACATTATTTATTGTTTTCTCGTAAATAATCACATAAGTGAATAATTTCGTTTTTAAAAAAGAGAAGTTGATAAAATTTTATTACGTATAGTAATATGGGTTTTTAAGACAAAATAAATATAGTTAAAAAAATACCAAAAGTCACAATATGTGACATTGAAATCGTGTATTTTTTTAGAAAATGTTATACGAATACTTCACTTGAGCTCCTATTTTGAAATATGTACATACTTTTTGCAGAATTTCCTCATTTGTGCAATATATGTCATTTGTTTTTTAATAATCTTAAAAGTTCAAAATTCAGAATAACATGCAATTTAGTCAGTGGTGGCCTAGTGGTTAAGGGGCTCGCCTCTCGTTGCCGAGGGCGCGGGTTCAAACCTGGCAAGTACCAATGTGATATTTCGGAGTCATATGTACTTTCTGAGAGTATTTAGACATCAATGACATACGGTGAAGGAAAACATCGTGAGGAAACCTGGACTTATAGTTTAACAATTATAAATTTGTAAACACCAACCCGTCTTGAGCAAGCGTGGTGATTAATGCTCAAACCTTCTCCATGGGAGAAAGAGGCCTTTGCTCAGCAGTGGACTCTGATAGGCTGATGATGATGATGATGATACAATTTTCGATTTGAACAAAACTAAAATATTACCTCTGTCACATCAAAATGCGTAAATAATAAACATCTGTAGACTTACATATACTTTCGTTTTGTATGTATTCTACTAAGTTTAAATATAATGAAATAATTATATAACTAATGCATACTATATAAAATAAACTAGTTTATATCTATAACAACTTATTTATTTATGTATACATATATATATATGCATTTCTTACATAATTCAAGACATCTTTACAAGCAACCGGCTATAAACCAGTTAATAACCTACTTTGATGAAGAGCACTCGTCGTTTTAAATTTATCTGCATACCTTTTATATATGTATATATCTTTTTTTGTAAATAGGACTTAAAAAATGCCATTATTATATACAATAAAACCTCCTTTGTTAAATAATACGATGTTGGCAGAATGTAATGCATGTTAATTAATAAAACTATTACAGAAGAAACAAATTGAATATACAATTATTATCTGTGGGTTATGATAATACGTCATTATAAAATTTAACGTTGTTATCAGTGTACATTGTACATTAATTTGGGACGGTCTTGAAGTTTTGTTAGCTGTTATAATAATAATTTTTATTTAAACAACTTGATTATGTTGAGGAATTCGAATTACGTGTATGGCGACCACTCGCTAAGTGTGCCGGCTGACTTAAATTTAGGGAATTATATTATTAATACTATTTGGAAATATGGCGATAAAATAGCTATGGTGAGATATTTATAGTTTATTCTTTGATTTCTTAAATCTTTTGAATATATACATTATAAAACAAAACTTTGACTATTAACATTATTGTATTTAATTACGAATTTAATGTACAGAAAGTAGTAAAACATTTTCCAGTTATAATAAACTAATCGAGGATATCTTTAAATAAAAATAGACATATAATTTATAATCTAAATATTATGGTTTTAAATTAATTTCCAGTTAAACTGCGCAACCAAACAGAGGTTAAGTTACCGTGAAATGGCTATACAAGCGATGAATTTGTCTATCTCATTAACAGAGATGGGTATTAAGAGGGGTGATGTGATTTCCATTTGCTCTGAGAACAGACAGGAGTATTTTTCAACGGTCCTGGGTATATGCTGTACCGGAGCCACAGTCACTACTACTAATATCGCATATACTAAAGGTTATTCACTTTTAATAATATATATTACATTAATATTATTATCTTCGTTTATACATGGTCGATAAATAATTCAGATGCGATCATAATTTTTTGTGAAACTTTTAAGTCAATACTGTCTTGTAGATATTGTTTTAAATATATATTATATGCTTATGCACTATATATATGTTTTATATACTGCAATTGAACATATGCTTCAATACACGTGTGTAATGGGTAATTAATGAAATAAAGTTTGAATAACCTCAATTAAAAAAGTATATTTAAAAAAAAAAGAGAAAATATATATATACGTTGTAAATAACCAAAAAATAATACTATATTTATTTATTAATAGAAAAATGTTACCGAAAAAATAGTTTGAAAGTTAATATTTTACGAAAATATAAAACAAAAAATACGAAATATTTATATTTTTTGTCCAAAAAATTTTACAAAATAAGATGAAACTATTGAAAAAATATATTTTTTTTTAATTTTTACGACAAAAAGTATAACTTTTCAATAAATATTTAATAATACTTATAACTTATAAGTTATGATACAAATTTAAAAATATTTTATCATCAAACTAATTGCTGTTATTCGGATACAGAGTTAAATTAAATATATATGTATATATAAGATTTTTTTTTACAGATGAACATAAACACGTTTTGGACATATCAAAACCTAAAATCGTGTTTTGTTCACCAAACGCGTATAAAACCAACAGCAAACTATTCCATTCTCTACCGTACATCAAATCTATAGTAATTTACGGCGAGAAGATTTCAAATACATTATCTTTTGAGGATCTTCTGAGGCATAATGGTGTTATCAGTCCAGAAAACTTTAAGTGCAAGGACGTTGAAGGTCAAAATGATACGGCTATCATATTATATTCTTCAGGAACCACGGGTTTACCTAAAGGGGTCATGTTGACACATCTGAACGTCATCGTGTCGTGTCTACTGTGAGTTTTTAACGTCGTTTAGACCCAGTTTCACCAATCAATGTTTGTTTAAGCTAATCACAGCAAATTATAAATGTCTGTTAAAATATTTACGTCCCACGATGACAAATTAACAACGCATTATTAAACGTCATGTCAAATGACCGACTACCAAATTATTCGTTCTTGTTATAAGACGACCAAATGGAAACTATAGCGTTTAACACGGCACGTTTGCCACGATGCACCACTTTATACTTTGGTCGTATATTATATCCCTCGATACGTCACTTGTAAGCTAATGCGACCAAATTTTATTTATCGTTGGTTGCATACATGTGGCACACAAAAAGCTTACTTTTCAATTTACTAGGTGTAACCTGTCAAAATCGTGTTGTCAATAAATTGTGTTATATATTATTGTGTTATAAATATAGGCATAAATTGTGTTCAAATTATAAAATATAAAAAGGAAACTTAATTTGTAATGTTATAAAAAAACTGGAGGCAAAATCATTATAGGAAATGAAATTTTAATTCACTTTATTAATAAGTAGAAGGAAATAGTCGAAACTGACAAAACAGATGACGTTACTATGGTTACAAGAAATCAGGGCTGTGATTGGACAATTGAGTTTCGACAATGCATTAACAGTCTGTTAGCCATTAGACGGAGCTCCAGAGCAGGAATTAATATTAGGGGGACCGGAAAGTAATGTCGTTTCTGCGCATGCCAATACTTGATTGTCATTTGTCAGCTCATCGTTTGGTTCAGAGGCGTACCAAAGACATTGTGAGGTTATAGTGATTTCTTTACTTATAGACAATAGAATTACAATTTTTTTTTTGTAATTTTGGGTAAAATGGCCAGCCAAATACCAGAAGAGGTACACATCCGGCATTGCATGCTCTTTGAGTTTCGCAAGGGAAATAACGCAACAGTTGCTACCAAAAACATTTGCGATGTTTATCCAAATGCACTGGACATTCGTAAATGCCAAAGGTGGTTTTCCAAGTTCAAATCGGGTAATTTTGATCTTTCCGACTCGTATCGATCAGGAAGACCATCAGCGTTAGACAATGACGTGTTAAGGGCGGAAGTGGAAGCAAATCCGTGTCAGACGATCGAGAAATTGTCGAACAGTCTCAACAAACCTGTGTCGACCATCCAAGAACATTTGAAGCAGATTGGGAAAGTAAGCAGAGCAGGTGTTTGGGTCCGCATAATCTGTCCGAACAGAATAAGGCTAACCGATCAATCACATGCAACTTATTGCTTCAACGACACAACACAGAAGCGTTTTTTGATCGCTTGATCACAGGAAATGGCAAAAGGGGTCCTGTATGATAACCCAAAACGCAAAAGGCAGTGGCTCTCTCCAAATGAAATCCCTCGGAGTACTGCTAAGCCAGGTTTACACCCCAAAAAAGCGCTTTTATGTGTTTGGTGGAGTATTCGCGGCATTGTTCATTTTGAATTACTGAAACCCGGACAAACTATTACTGCAGACCTCTACAGCGAACAATTGCAGCGAGTCAATCAATCTTTAATTGAAAAGTGGCCAGCGATTGTCAACCGAAAAGACGTCATTCTCCAACATGACAATGCAAGACCGCACTGCGCAAGGCGAACTCTAGAAAAACTTAATGAATTGGGGTGGGAGGTGCTCCCTCATCCACCATATTCGCCCGATGTTGCACCATCGGATTTCCACTTATTCCGAGCGCTGCAACACTTTTTAAGTGGCAAAACATTTGCAAATTTGGATGATATCCAAAATGCCATCTCTAGATATTTTGCCGAAAAACCAATTAATTTTTATCGATCAGGTATTGAAAATTTACTCACTAGATGGCAAAAGGTTATTGACAATGATGGGGAATACATCATTGATTAAAAATAAAGACTCGTTAAAAATGTATGTGTTGGTATTTAGCGTAAGAAAACGACATTACTTTCCGGTCCCCCCTAATATTAGTGGCTTGTTAAGACATTTAAACGGACATTTGTGCGTGGTGGGACGCTCGATACATCTAACAGAGCATCAAACGCCTTAACACGATGTTACTTATTTAACAATGATTGGTGAAACTGGGTCTTAGTCATTTAGACACTACACTAAGCGAATACATTTCTTATTAATATGCATTTTTATTTTCGTAATGTTTTACGATTTTTCAATTTTTAATATTAAAAATTCCTTATGTAGTGTGAATTTTCAAGTTTAAAGTAAGCGTATATCAATTAAATGTTTGATAAGATCTCTAATTATATTGATTATCAAAGATAAGAAAAGACAATTCATCAGGATTCAATGTTTGCATATAACTTTAAATTTTTGATTCCAATAATTGAGTCAATATAAGAGTGATGTACATACATTATTGAACTAAAGTTAATAATTTAGACCAATAATGCATAGATAATATTTAATATCTGTACACATTAAGAGTTATGAAATTATAATTTGTTATTTTATTTAGAGTATTGAATTATTATATTTTATCTATCTATCTAATCTATCTCTATTATATCTATATATTATGTGTCACCAGACCTCAATCGTTGAATCCGAACCTGGTGACCCTATTCGTAGCTCCCTGGTACCACGCCATGGGTCTCATAGGGTCATTGAGGGTCTTTGCTACAGGAACTTTGCTACTGTACTTGCCGAAATTCCAATGTGATCAGTATTTAGAAACAATAGAAAAATACAAGGTATGAACAAAGATGAGACTTTCATAGTTATGAGATTGCAGATTTTCGTGAGTATTCATTTAAATGAAACTAATATTTTTCGGATTATACTACGCGACTTTATTTCTGATAAAAACTACATACTCCCGAAAGTAGTCGAAACGTCGAGTTTTACGTTCATAGTTTATTTTTAATCACGTTTTATCTCATTATATCTACGACAATTATAATTGGGACTGACATTCTGTCTGTCATAAAGATAATTGTTGATATGTGGCATTATTAATCTTATCTTTAAAAAAAATTTGATAAAAGCATACGTAATTAATAAATTGTGTAGTAACTATATAATATTTCATACCAAAATATATGAATTTTTATACGGAGGTAAAAGAATTTATATTATGTTACATTAAAATATATTTTTATGTGATGTAGGAGTATGTAATTAAATTCAATAATCATTTTTTTTTTTCTCAAAATTTGAATACGTGATACCAATATTAAAAATAAAATCGTTTATGTGATGCTACTTAATTTAATTTTATAAGAGCAAACAGCATAAAATAGCAGGATTTGAAACTAAAGTTCTTTTAAACAAATGATAAGAAAACAATATAAGACGCTTATATGACATAAAATAAACAATATCATGATGAAATAATAGAGCGTGATATTGTTGTAAATTTTGTTTTGGTAGCGAGAGGAGCTTGGACAGTGGAGGTGAGCGTTTAACGCGTTAGGTAGGGACCCTTAAACCTACACCTGGGTCACAAGTCCCAGTCACTGTTGAAGCTCCTCTCACTACAACGATGGACCCGACACACGCACCGTGAATACATGGAATGATGGAAGGTTTCGTCTCATATTAATTCATTTATTTCCACCAGGTAGGCCAGCTAGTGGTAGCGCCGCCTGTGTTCGTAATTCTCTCCAAATATCCTTCTAAATATGACGTCAGTTCAGTTGTAGCAGCTTATTCCGGTGCTGCTCCTCTGAAGAAGGAAACTATCGAAGCTGCTAAGAAAAGGTGATCAAATGATCTTCTATGTCTTACAGTTTGGGAGACTTTGAAACTGTTCGTTCATACACCCAACCTTTCAAACTTTGTTGCTGTACCTATGGACTATGATTAAGTAATTTTCAAACGTCCTAAGCGGTTATGAAAACGTTTTTTATACTGACAAAACGAAACATAAATTCATATGTATGTTTGCTACATTTATCGGCTTAGTTATGTAATAAATGAAATAAATTATAAGTATTATGTTACATTGGAAGAGAACAAATTTTTGAATTCGATTTATGGCAAACTAAAAAAAATTTCTCCACTTTTTGGTAGGACAACCTGCAGTGGTTGCCATGAATAAATTGCTTGAATAACAGAGAAGATTCTTTAAAATTGCAGGTTTCCGAACTTGAAGTACGTGTGCCAAGGTTACGGAATGACAGAGACTACATTTTCTATAGCCAGAGACACTTACGAGGCCGCACATCTTAGTAAAATTGGTGGTGTTGGAAGAATCGGTACCTGCGTCGATATAAAGGTATGAGATGAAAAGTTAAATAAAGTCTTATAAAAGTACTAGAAGACCCGGCGAACTTCGTATCGCCCTATAATCAAGAAATATCTGTTAAGTTTTTTTATTTATATTTTTAAAGTTTACCTATTAAAGCCATAAATTGACATATTAGTTAGTTGTCAAATCTAATGTAAAAAAAAACGTTTGTATCAACAACTACTAATAAATTAAAAATTAATTAAAAGAACATTGTCCAGCGGACAAAATTGTGAATCTAAACCATTCCCACATCCCCTTGAACACACACAAAAAAATCATCTAAATCGGTCCAGTCGTTTGAGAGAAGTTCAGTGACATACACACTCACAGAAAAATATATATATATATATATATATATATATATATATATATATATATATATATATATAAAGATTATAGGGAAACCAGAGAAAACTACATGCGCGAAAAACGGTTCGATAAAAACGAGGCTCGTAACTGATCAAATGTAATTCATATAGGCCATTATACATAAACTAAACAAACATCTTAAGCAAATGCATATATCTACAATCATTATTTTTAGGCAAAAATCATATTGCTTCTTCAATTAGCGTTGAAATAAAATATTAGCAAGAATGAATGCTGGTATTGTAATAATTTGGTATTAATATTCTACCTTATTTAAAATGATACTCTGTTCCCAAATTAATATGACGAATTATACCACAAAGTCAGCTCAAAAATACGCTTGTAGTCCCTACTAATATTAGAAATGCGAAAGTAACTCTATCTGTCTGTCTGTTACGCTTTCATGCCTAAACCACTGAACTGATTTTAATGAAATTTCGTACAGACATAGAGTTGACCTTGAGAAAGAACATAGGATAGTTTTTATCCCAGACTTTTGAAAGGTTCTCTTGGAAACTCGATACGGAAAGCTAGTTAATCATAAGTTATTACATCATCAGGTTGTGGACATAGAAACAAGACAGCCATTAGGACCAAACTGTAAGGGAGAAATATGTGTAAAAGGTGCTCTGGTGATGAAAGGTTATGTGGGAAAAGATCGAGGGAATGATTTTGATGATGAAGGCTTCTACAAGACAGGCGACATCGGTTACTATGATGAAGACAAATACTTCTTTATCGTGGAAAGATTGAAGGAACTCATCAAATATAAAGGTTATCAGGTCTGTTTGCAAAGATCGTAATTATTATTAACACTATTTTGATATGCCAATTATTAATACTTAATTTTTTTGCTCATTGAAATGATATAGGATATATAGAGTTTGCAACATATAAATGGTCTTTTTTGAGGAATTAATTATATTATATTAAAACATCGTTTTATATCAATAGCAAATAAATATCATCGTCTTATTAATTATTCTCAATAATGGTTCATTTTAAATAATATAAAAGGTGCCACCGGCTGAAATCGAAGCAGTATTAATACAACACCCTGATATACTAGAAGCTGGGGTGGTGGGTGTTCAACATGAGGCAGGAGAAGTCCCACTAGCATTTGTAGCGCGACGACCGGGAAGCAATCTCACTGTAGAAGAAGTCAAAAGCTTTGTAGCTGAAAAGGTACTTTTTGGTCCATCAAATAAGGATTTTTTGTATTCTTTTAACCAATTTTATCTGTTACAGTTATCTAACCCGAAACATCTTCGTGGAGGAGTAAGATTTGTTGAGGAAATACCAAAAAATCCAAGCGGAAAGATATTGAGAAAGAAACTCAGAGAAATGCTGAAGAATAAAAGCAAACTGTGATTGGTTTTGGAAGAAGATTATTTTCTAAGGAATTAATAACGGGTTTATAAAAAGATTAACGATGTCTATTGTTTAATTGATGTATCACTGTACAAGAAAACAAAAAAGAACTGCAATTGAATGTCAATTTATTATATTTTTATATGTACATTGTACATAAGCTTGACATTACAATGACGAATAAAATAATTATGATTTCTTACAAATTTACTTGTATTTTTGTCCTTTCTATACTTCTATATAGTTCTAGATAATAATTGGTACTTTGTTAGCGGTCCACAAATATCATCTTTTTGGTTCTTTAATTTTACATCCATATCTTGAGTGAGGATAGATCTCAATTGTTTTTACACTTGCACCAGACATACTGACGATTCCGAAATATCAAAAGATTAAATATAGCAGAAGTGTATAAAGCATTGAGGGAATATAAATATAATACGAATTAATAACATAACAAAATTTTATTCAACATTAAAGACAAAACGCTTTACAAAATAGTCAAATTATCAAAAAAAATGCCTTAAATCATTTTACAACTGACCTGATATTTCTTCACAACATGATCAATGAACCAATACAATTAAGAGCCACACCAAAATAGACTTTTCAAGTAAACAGAGTCGAAATCAGTTAATCCGTTTAGCAAGGTACAAAGTCACTTTTACTAAATCTATTTTGAGTCGGATATTAAAATAAATCCAACGAAACAAGATAAATTTTGTAAATAAATTGTTTTCCTATAATCTTAACTACTCGAACATTAATTAATGAATTCAAATATTCTTTATACTCCAAGGGAATTAAACAATAAGAAATAGAATTAACTTAGATATTATAAAATATAATAAAACATTGCCAAGATATCGTAAACCATTATAGTCAATTATCACAATATATACATATAAAATCACCTTGTATTAACGACCTTATTATGTTAATCTTAAAGTTTACTTTTCCTTGCTTTCACCATCTTCCTCAGTTCCTTCCTAAGTATCTTGCTCGTTTGGTTTCTCGGTATTTCATCTATGAAGATGACTCCGCCGCGGAGATGTTTTGGGTTTGATAGCTGGAAAATATAAAACAATACATGATTTAAATGAAAAAATATCGATTATTTTGCCCGCGACTTCGTCCGCGTTCATTTCGTAATTAGTAATATATGTATAGCTGACCGGGCGAACTCTATTCCGCTATAGAGGCCGTAAATAAAGAAAAGAATTTATTAAGTTTTATCAATTGAACAGTATTAAATATCCTATGTCCGTTTCTTGGTTCTAAGCTATCTCTCCACCAATCTTCAACCACATCCCTACAACCGTTGTTGAGTTATAAATAGTGTAACTAACATATATATAGATATATATTGATTTTAAATCTTGTACATAGTATTTTCGTTATGCTTAATTATTCACTTAGTCTCAGATAATTGTCTGCATTGTCTCAGTAAATTATTACATTTCTCTTATCTATTGATGTTAAACTTAACAAATAGTTCGTATGGACATTGTTCGTAATGTCAAAAATATTCAAATAGGAGTTTACTGTATATATCAAATTTGTTACAAATTCGTTGTTTTTAAAGAAAATGACGTCATCAATGCTGACGTCACTAGCGTCACTAATTTCAGAGCATTCCATGATATTTTAAAATGAAACTTCAATTCTTCTTAATGTTCCTGTATTTCTCGAAGGTTCTTCATAATCACATTCTTCAATGGTCCACACTCACTGAACTCGGCCGTCGTGCGTCCAGACGTCATATTTATACCAAGATTCAAACATAGTTCTGTTCTCCTTTTAAACAGTCTTTGATTTCATTTTACTTGTAACAATAATCATGAATATCATGACAGCCTCAAGTTATTGTTATATTGTATCGCTTATAGCGAAGAAATACATATATAATATCTATATATATAAGGAATTTAGACAAAAGATAGGTAAAAAAACATTAGCAATATATACGAATTTCTCTCTTTGGCAGCAAATATTCACGAATCACTAGTGGTTTTAACGGTTAATACATTTTTGTACTATATAGGCACTATTGCTCACCCTTTCTGCCACAAATTTCACAAGTTCTGCCTCAGTGACAGGGCCACTTCGCACCACGAATGCCACTGGCACTTCACCAGCGGCCGGGTGTGGCACGCCAACAACACCAGCGTCTAACACTGATGGATGTTTGAGAAGAGTTGTTTCAATCTCTGCTGGTGGGACCTGGTTGAAAATGGATTGAAAAAAAATATATTTCGTACAAAAACAATGAGATTTACAGAGAAATATCCTACTAATATTATAATTGCGAAAGTTTGTGAGTGCGTGTGTATGTTTGTCACTTCTTCACGCTCAAACGCCTGAAAAGATTTTGACTAAAATTTTGTATACAGCAAGCTGACGTCCAGGGATAACACATAGGCTACTTTACATCCCGGAAATCCGCGGGTAAAACCGCGGGACGCAACTAGTTGCATTATACATTTGATTTGATTGTTGAGGCGCCGGATTTTAAACTTAGAAAAATAAAGGAACTAAAAATAGTGAGGTTTTATAAGGTGAGAAGGACTTTGTGTGACTAAGATTCATGATCTTC
Organism: Danaus chrysippus; assembly: GCA_916720795.1. Classification (NCBI taxonomy): domain Eukaryota; kingdom Metazoa; phylum Arthropoda; class Insecta; order Lepidoptera; family Nymphalidae; genus Danaus; species Danaus chrysippus. Next base: position 2,443,037 of record CAKASE010000070.1, read on the forward strand.
ATTGAGAATATGGTTTAGACAGTAACAGTTTCTAAAAATGGGTTAAGTTATTATCATGTAAATTTTAAACAATTATTGAAGTGACTGATAATCTACAATTGTATATACATAATGTTGGACTGTGCTTTAACTATGGAAATATGAAAATATGGATTGGACTGAAATGAAATAAGATTATCTTCTGCAAAACTTCGCCTATCCTGGTGAATCCAGAACAAATACAATCTAGATATAAATAGAATAATCTTTCCATCCATCCTAGTTAGCAAATTCTTCTTAAACTGATCAATTTGTCAATATTTGTCTGGCTATAAATCTTCTATTTAAAAAAATCAATAATTACCTGATAACTCTTATATTTGATGAGTTCCTTCAGCCTATCAACTATATAGAAGTATCCGTCATCATCATAATACCCAATATCACCAGTTCTAAAGAACCCTTCATCATCAAACCCTTCATTCCTCGGTCTACCGATGTAACCCTTCATCATCGTCGCACTCTTCAGACATATTTCACCAGGTTTATTCGGCCCAAGAACCTCCTTTGTGTCTGGGTCAACTACCTGCAATTGTTTCAATAATTATTTTAATTCTATCAGAAAAATGTAATTTCTAGTTTATCATGATGCTAATTAAGTTTTTAATATTCTTTTCTATGAAAGATAAATGTAATGTCGTATTACTTAATGGAAAAATTATAATGACGTGTACAATTTCGAAGTAAAAAAAATAATTTGCATTTCATTCCATTGTATGCTTGTAATTCTACCATAGTTTTTTTTATACAATTATTATTATTTTTATTGAAAGAAAAGAAGATTCTTAGTATTTCAAAAAGTACACATATTCTTGCATATGTAGGTAGTGATAGTATTGCTATTTTTTTGAGATAATTTGCGTATAGTCCGTGAAGTAATTAAACTGAAGCGATTTTGCTGAAACTTTCTACAAAAGTAACCCCAGAATAATGCATGGCCCTTTTTTCCTATTAATCTTAAATAAACTAAGTCTCATGTTAAAACAAGTACAGTTCTCGTATTTTGTTGTAGCTTTAAAGCAATATTGAGATTAAAATACATAAAACGAGTTCAAAATTAATTGGAATACACAAGAATCGAACTTGCTACTTCCAAAAACAACTTGCTATATCATTAATTGGAAAATTTATTTTTGTTTTATCGTATATTATTTCATACCTTTATAACTGTATGTGAGGTTACAGTGCCCACGCTGCCGAATTTCTCAGGATTGTAATTCATGGTGATAGTCAGAGTAGATTCAGTCATCCCATAACCTTGGAGTAATGCGGTTACGTTCGGAAACCTGAATTTTTAATAAAAATAACCTATATCCTACTAATATTATAATTGCGAAAGTTTATGTGTGTGGTATGTTTGTTACTTCTTCACGCTCAAACCGCTGAACCGATTTTGATAAAATTTTGTATACAGGAAGTTGACGTCCAGGAATAACACATAGGCTACGGAAATCCGCGGGTAACATCGCGGTTCGCAGCTAGTAATATATAAAACGGGGTTTATAGAGTTAATATTTTGTTTGCCTTGGATTAAGGCTCATTACTTTCACTTAGTTAATTCATGTGTTGATAGTATTACAAATTTTCTGGGTTAATAATTATTTTATCGAACTATATGATATAAATAGTTCTATGACTAAACTCTTCAACTTTAACTTGTACATTTATTAAGCAAGTCGTATAGGTTCTGGGATTAAATAGGTAAAAATTCTCGTGATAGGTTTAATCTTGGTGAAATCTCTAGATATTATAAAATTCCATGCTTTCATTATTTTAGAGCATATCTTGGTGCTGCTAGTTTAAATTTAAAATCCGCATATAATATCAAAATATTTAACTAAAACTAAATGTATACGATGAGATTCCTCTTGTACATATAAATTGTACATGCTACCCTTTTATGAACAAAAACGATAAACGATAATTATGATGGTGCAAACAAAACATCAAATATTTTAAATCGTTTGAACTTAGACTTAAATGGGGCCATTTCTGAAAAGTCAAATAGTCATCTTTTTTAGCTAAAAAGAATTCTTCATAATAGCTATTTTCGTAATATCGAATTTTTGTTTGTTTTTTACCTCTTAGTGATAGCTTTTGCGGTGTCTTCGTAAAGTGGTGCGGAGCCACAGTAGATTAAAACCACTGAGGAAGTGTCTACATTCAGGGAAGACTTAACCAGCGCAACTAGAGCCGCGGGGACCAAAACCAACTGTTGTATCTGTTATAAGAAAAATGGATCATGTTATATTTGTCGTCTATTCCATATACATGTATACATGTATATGTCAGCGATTTTCAGCACTAATATTTGGTAAACAAATGCTCATATATTCCTCTTCTACCTGGCAATTTCCCAGCTATAGCCAGGGTCTGCTTTACATTTTGTGAATAGTTTTGGGCTATTTGTTTTTACGACCGGCCGCCTGCCTGACATTAATCCTCTTTGGGAATGCATTAATCAGTGATGTCTAAATACCTACTCTTAGAAAGTACATATGATTCGGAAAAATCACACTGGTACTTGCCGGGGCCAGGATCGAACCTACGCCCTCGGCAACGAGAGATGGCCCTTTAACAACTAGGCCACCACTGATTCAAATCATATATTCTCATGGAAAAACCAAAATTATTATGTAGTATATTGTAATGTCGTGGCATTATATACATAATATAATATAATATAATTATTATATATACAAACCTTATATTTTTCAACGGTCCTCAAATATAGTTCCACGTCGAATTTCGGCAGAAAGACTGTGGTTGTACCACGAGAAAAACTACCCAAAGTGCCAATAAGACCCATAGTGTGGTACCACGGAGTTATTGTAAGACCCAAGAGAGTTGGCAGAGTTACATTAGAGCTGTAACATATCATATCATTGTCATATCATGAATTTTACCTTAACCTCTAATAGACTATACGTACCATGATAACGTCAAAATGTTATGATGTGTTATCATGACTCCTTTCGGCAAGCCAGTAGTTCCAGAGGAGTATAAAATAAATAAAGTGTCATGACCTTCAACATCTATTGGCTGGAAATCATCAAAATTCACATTTGCTTCCAGGTGGTAGCGACTAGTTCGTGTTTTACTAGGTACAGCTAAATTCTTGAACGGAATCGTCTCTGGCAATTCTTCGTCGCCATATAATATAATATGTTTCAGGAAACTCAACGATCTATAGTTCTTTGAATGTTTTTTGTAAGCGAGTGGCGAACAAAATAAGTATTTCGGCTTCGATATACCCATAACGTGTTTGAGTTCGTCTGTGTAACAAAAGATTATTTAAATTATAAAATTATGAGTGAATTATGTTGCGTTTTTTGCATTTAATCATTATCATATACATATATGATATGATTAAAATATGAATGACCATTGCTCTTAGCGAGATTTAATTAAGTACCTATATTGTTTGCGTAGCCTGATAATGATAACTATTAATAAAATGTATGTAAATATATCCAAGGACATGAAACATTATGAAAGATTTGATAGTTTTTCTTAACTAAAAAAAGATTACGAAAAACGCCCTAAAATCCAATTGTGATATAATTATCAATTAAACGTAATCATTTTCAAATTGTAAATTTATATACAAAGGATTTATATTATCTTAGATAAAATAAATAAATAAACAATATCTTATCAGGTACATATTTTAAAACAATAGTTTATTGTGCTTGTTTTCTAAAACATTCCACTAGAGATAATAATAATGAAGTTAGCAACAGATTGCTAATAATTCCTATTCACACGCGTCAACTTCATTCTTATTACCCATATTAAATTACCATTCGTATATCCAATATTTATTGTTGTAACAACAGCCCCAGAACATATTATTCCAACAACAGTACTCCAATATTCTCTTCTATTCTCTGAACTGATGGCGATAACATCTCCCTTTCTAACACCCATACGTGTGAGAGAGAATGATACATTGATGGCCTCTTGAGCTATATCATCGTATGTTAATTTTTCGTCTGTTAAACCATTTATCTAAAAAAACAATATTTACTTTTTTACATTAGAATTAAATTTATTACTTCTTTTTGGTGATGAAAAATCATAAAATATAGTACGAGATTATAATAAATACACCTGAATCTATTTTGAGTTTTTAAATGTTTATATATTTTTAAATTCAAGACAAAAACGACTTCGCATAATTGGCATGCATAATACAAGTTACGGAGACGCAGAAACTTACCAAGGCCACTTTACCGGTGTGCTCTTTGAGTTTTGTTAAGAAATATTGTCCATAATTCAAAGCGGCCGGGACAAATCTGTCGTTAGGACCGTATATATACTTCGGATTTTTTAACATTATCACACGTCTACTTTATATCGAGTTTACAACGCAACTGATTCTAAGCTACCTATTGTATTGTCGGTTTTCACTGACGGCGGATTTACGCTTGTAGTTTAAATTTACATTTGTATTTGTATCACATCATGGTCTGAACGAAAAAGAAAATTTCTTAGCCATTTTTACTCAAGGTCAGTCTCAGATATTAATAGTCGATTAATATTTTTTATCACATAGTTATATTGAAAATGTTATTGATTCGAATAGGCAATATTCTATGTAAATAATTTCATCAATCTGTTTTCACGCTATATAGCTGCATGACGTAATTGTAATATATTTTATCGGAAGCTATAATTATAATTTATCATACATAAATATAAGTTATATAAACCCGCTATCAAAGGAACCACGCCTTTATTTGCACTGGAGATCAAAATGTCATTTTTTTTGCAATTTTGTTTTTATACATAATAAGTGATAAGGAAAAGTTTATTCGTCTTAACTCATTAAAATCTGTGTAAGACTAGTAATTTCATGTATTATTTAGTTGTTTATACATATATTTATTTTTAAAATTTATAGATATTAATTACGTATTAGGGCTAAGTAAAGTAATTTATTATTGGTCATACGTATATCTCGTAGCTAAATATTGTATACTTGGAGTATTAAACTTAAAAAACGATAATATTAATAGTATTCATAAATTCCCAAATCCCAATTTTTATATGACGTTAGGTATATAGAATTTCATTCAACAGTTTTACTACGAGTCATTGCATATTTTAGTTTGAATAATAATACACAGATGTCAGCTCAAGCTTAGTTTCGCTACTTATCAACTAGATGGCGTTGTAAATAAAAATGCGAATTATGTACATTTTTATTTATTAACATTAACCAATTATTAGTTTTCTAATATAACGATTAAAATATCAGTCGTAAGTAACTTTAACTCAATTTGTGAATTTTTAAAGTAATGATATCTTTTACTTAAACATTACTTTTATAGTTGAATAAAAACTCCGTAGTGTTGTTCAAACCAGAAATCCAAAATACTAGTTGTAGATCGTTACATCGTCTGCTCATGCCGTCGATTTCTTCGTATAAATAATATTATAGAAATATTAAATAGAAGAGTTGAATTTCTTTTAAGTTGTTTAAGCTTATATACATTACATACATATTTTTACATATGTTAGAATGATTTAAACTTACAGCATAATTTATATATAAATTATAAGAAAGAAATCATTTTTACTAATTAAATTTTATTGTTATTTAAATTTGAAAATCAAAATATATTTGGGAGCCAATGCTTTTCATTTAAAAGTGATCTCTGGAGTTCAAATTATTTAAAATAAAGTATATTCAGCTTTTCTTTAATATAGATATTATTTTATAGCCATTTTACAGCATAACTGAAGTATTTAAGCATTTCAAATAAGTTTATGTCTTACAATTCTTTTATAATTAATTTATATTTATAAATAAAAGATTGTATTAAAATTAATATCTTTACAAGTTTTCATTAAATCATATACAGATTATTCTAAATTTTTCATCAATTTACTAATATGTGACTAAAAACGTAGATATATAGGTCAAAAACTCAATTAATTTGTTTTATGATGCAAATATTGATTATATAGTATCTACAAGTAGTGTAGACATACATGGCTTTATGAAATAAGACGCCATCTACACTATATGTAGTGTAAATAATTATAATATAGTTTAAAGGTAATATATATTAAATAAAACATCATATTAAATACACTGATATAATGCAATCAAGCTAGATAGCTGTATGTGTCTTTCTCTCCTTCTGTACGTTCCAAATACTCCTTCTCGATCAATATGTCGATGCATTTCTGTAAAAAATTAATAATAATATAACATTTATACAAATATAGTTGCATAAAATAGTTTTATTTGTGTTAATTATATATTGTTTCGGGGCATGAAACATAGAATATATTTATTCATTTCTTATAATATAGATTAAAGTGAAAACAGAGTTATAATGAATAATGTTTGTCATATCTTCTTCTACCTGGCAATTTCCCAGCTATAGCCAGGGTCTGCCTTACATGTTGTGAATAGTTTTGGCTAATTGTTTTTACGACCGGCCGCCTGCCTGACATCAACCCTCTTTAGGAATGCATTAATCAGTGATGTCTAAATACTCTTACAAAGTACATATGACTCGGAAAAATCACATTGCTACCTGCCAGGATCGAACCCGCGCCCTCGTGTATGAGAGAGGTGGGCCTTTTAACCACTAGGCCACCACTGACTTTTTGTCATATATATAGGTTATATTACTTAAATCTTTTTTCGCGGTTTTGTTAAAGGATTGTACTATTTTCTTTGTTTTTGAAATCTTATTATTTATATGTATGTATATATATGTTGTATACCTTAATAACAGGCACGCGAGGCTTGAACCGTGATGATAGTTGATTCAACACTTCAACAACCAAATGTTGATGTTTGAGAGTCTTGCGAGTCTTCATGATGCGAACTATAGCAGCCTGAAAATAAATTATTATTATAAGAAAACTTTATATATATGTATTTCATTATAATTTGGATATTTTTAATGTTGGTAAGTTGTTAATGGGAAAGAGTATAAATGATAATTATTAATAAGATTGTTGGTAACATAATGACATAGTTTTCTGTAATAATCTTAAATATTTTATTATATTTGGTGAAGTATTTATTTCATTTGATTTTCAAATTTAAAAGGATTATATGTTCATTGATTTAAACTATTTATACGTATATAAATATTTTTATAGTTAATTCTTCTTAGTACTTACGGGTCTTAATCATATAAAAAGTAGTTTATTTTTTATATATGTATATATCTGTACCTGTATAAGCATCTTTCTGTCTTCCTCAATGTGTTTGTGTGTCGCCTCTTGTTCAACTTTCAATTCCGTCTTGAGCGGTATATTTATATTAACACGCAGTTTTTTACTGAAAACATAATTAATATATACATTTAAATCATTCTTATAAATTGATTATCTTAAATATGATCTATTTATATGTGACTAGCTTTCCGCCCGCAGCTTCGCCCGCGTGGAGTTCGGTTATATCGCGTTTCCAAGAGAAACTTTCAAAAGTCTAGGATAAAAACTATCCTATGTTCTTTCTCAAGGTCAACTCTATACCAAATTTCATTAAAATCAGTTCAGTGGTTTAGGAGTGAAAGCGTAACAGACAGACAGACAGAGTTACTTTGGCATTTAAAATATTAGTAACTCACTTTTTATATCCTAAGTAAAGTTCAACGATAGATGTCTCTGTGAGTTCACTTTCGTCATCGGCGCACACCAGCAGCTTAGCTTTAAGAAGGATTTGTAGAACCTGAGGCGAAAAATTACATTTATATATAATTTCTATTACAATTAAATATATGTTTATTAGTAAAAAGATTGAAATTATTAATTAATTTATTAAATGTTACAACATATATGAAAACTATTATATATACTAGATATATATTAATATGGTTTCTTGATTGGTGATCTATATGATACAATATTATGGCATTCCTTAATGCAACATGGTCAAAGCTAATCAATGATATGAGAAATAAAGTTCTTTAACCACAATGATAGTTGAGCGTTGTCCAAAGTCTTCCAACTTTGAACAATATAAACCAATATTTTCCAAAATTTCCTAACATTATCCAACTTTGTCCAACATAGTATTATACCTGTACTAAGAAGTCTCCTTTGATGCCTGTATGATGTTCCAACTGACGTACACTCCAAGCTGTGTTATCATTATATTGTAACAGAACAGCCATTTGGAAAGTACTGGCCTGTAGAGTGTATCTGAGAAACAGAAGAATAAATAGAGATATTTATATGAATATAATAGGGATTAATTATTTGATTTCACATCATAGAATTATAGTCGATTTAGGCATATTTTTCATCAATAATGTTTATTATAGTAAAGAAATTATATGTGAAATGCTTTGATTTTGAAATTAATAAGAAAATTGATGGACAGACAAAAAACTAGCATTTTATCTACAGATAAGTAAAATAAAATTTACAACCCAGTCATTCTATTTATTTAATAAGTATTTTACTATATCAAAAATTATTTAATAATCAATTGATATATACTTACCGGTTTTTAAAACAATTCGTAACCAGTTCGCCCTTGCTCATGTTATAAAGCCAGTTCAGCTTTCTGCCCGAGTGTTGAGATGAATAGAATGTTGTGAATCTATGTACTGAACGCTCCAACTGTTAAACAATATATTATTATTTATATATATAATATAGGCTTAGTTATTATTATTTTTGAAGTGAAATATCTTATGCAACTTCAAATGAGGTTGCGTTAAACGTTTAACGCAACCTTGTTATAAAAAGAGACAGATAGGGAATGTGAGCAATAAATTGTGACTTGTAAGTAATGTTAATAGAATTTGTATTAAAGAAACATTAAAAATTTCTTATAAATCATTTTCCACCCCTTTCATTACTTTCCAATATTACGAAGTTGCACTTAAATTCCACGCAATATTATTTTTCCGTTATCTCACACTGATTATATTCAAATTATATTTTAATACTACCATCTTCTTCTTAATTTACCTGTCAATTTACCAACTTTAGCCAGGGTCTGCCTTACATGTTGTGAATAGTTTTGTCTAATTGTTTTTACGGCCGGCCGCCTGCCTGACATCAATCCTCTTTGGGAATGCATTAATCAGTGATGTCTAAATACTCTTAGAAAGTACATATGACTCGGAAAAATCACATTGGTATTTGCCAGGATCGAACCCGCGCCCTCAGGCATGAGAGGAGGGCCTTTTAACCATTAGGCCACCACTGACATATTTTAATACTATTTTACTTTATATCTATTCTACTTAAAGTTATTATATTAAATTAATATTTTTCTTACTTCTGTGGGCAGTTGGAAGCTAGATGATTGCTGGAAGGGCCAAGAACCAGATGACAACACTTGTATACTGAAATCTATATGCAGAGGTTGTTCTGAACTATTAGACATGTGCTTGCGGAAGTTTTCATTCAAATCCTTTGAAACGCCAATGTCCTGGAAGAAATTTTCATATAAAAATTAAACTAATATGTATGGAATACCTCCAAAAGTGATTAAATAATGAAAAATGTTTGTATGTCTGGTATTTGTTGAGATAATAATACGAAAGTAATAAAATATAAATAAGTTATATTCTTGGATTTCCTAAGCATTTTGTATTTATTTTTTAACTACAATGAAAATTTTATGATTCATCATCTCGTCTGTCCGTGATCACGGTTTTAAAGTAACCGAACGTCGGGATATGAAATTAAAAATAATAAAGGCGTAGTAATACAAAAATATTAATTTAATTTTAATACTCATGAGTCTTAGAACTCATTATTTCGAAGAAAAAATAAATAATAGAAATACTTATATTATGAAAATAACAGACTATTGTTGACACTATAGTTCAATTGGAAAATGAATTGAAAGTTAATAATGTTAGCAATCCCAGATTCAAATAGCTTCAATAATTTTTAAACTCTACATTTTTACGACAATTTCTATTGAAGATGTTTTTATCTATTTATATATTAATAATGAACATATATTAAATGTATATATGTTATTCATTATGAGATAATATAAATTTTATAATATATTTTATTTTGTATGCTTATATTTTACCTGGAACATTCTCTGTAATTTGCTGGTGTATTCAAAGCCGCAAGCCTGTTTCAGTTTTGAAATCATTGATGCCTGGGAACAAATTAAATAATAATATATTATATATTACTATTTTAATTGCAATTCTATATGGTTACATAGCCAAATACTTGTAGTATAGGATATATTATGCGAGTTTCATTAAGAAAAGTAAAACATGATCATAAACTCTCATAATTTTATCACTTATCATGATTCTCGTCACTCATCCATCACGCATCATATACTCATCACCCCTCATATTTCTCATCACCCCTCATAATTCTCATCACCCATAATATTCTCATCACTCATAATTATTCTCATTACCCATCATAATTCTTATCACCCATCATAATTCTCATCACTCATCATAATTCTCATCACTCATCACCACCTCACCTCAGCGTCATCACTGGCCGACATGTGCTGCACCAGCCGTTTCGCCAGCATCTTGCTGTAGAACTTCTGGAAAACATCTTTATCCTCTATGTACTTGAAGACAACCATCTGGAAACAAAATTAATGTTTGAAATAAATTATATTATGAAATAATGATTTATATAATAATGTTCATAATTGTATAATATATGTGAATGTAATACATGTGAATGTCATACAGAATAAAACAATGTAATGGCTAAATACCTATATATATAATTCTATTTTAACTATGATGACGCTATACTTATTCAGTATTGTAAAATAATGTCATGTCAATTATAATGTATAGACCACTTCATTATTATGTTCTATCTTCTTCTAGTCTTCTATCTGGCATTTTCCCAGCTACAGCCATGGTCTGCCTTACATGTTGTGAATAGTTTTGGCTAATTGTTTTTATGACCGGCCGCCTGCCTGACATCAACTGTCTTTGGGAATGCATTAATCAGTGATGTCTAAATACTCTTAGAAAGTACATATGACTCGGAAAAATCACATTGGTACTTGCCAGGATCGAACCCGGGCCCTCGGCAACGAGAGGCGGGCCTTTTAACCACTAGGCCACCACTGACTTCATTATTATGTTCCATTATATGTATAAATATATATAAATATATGTGCTATATATTATTATTAGTATATCAACTCACAACTTGGTTCAATGTATCTTCTAGCTCAGCTTCTTCAGGGTTCTTGCTAGATTTCTTCAACAGAAGGTCACAATACTTAGCCAGCAGCTCGGGACTCTTGGATGAAGAATTAGCTGCTTTTGTTACTGAATTACCTGAAATACATATATCTTATGCTATAATAATATTTAGATAGAAAAAAAATCCTACTAATACTATAATTGCGAAAGTTTGTGAGTGTGCGTGTATGTTTCTTACTTCTTCACGCTCAAACGGCTGAACCGATTTTGTTAAAATCTTGTATACAGGAAGCTGACGTTCAAGAATAACACATAGGCTACTTTACATCCCGGAAATCAGCGGGTAACACCGCGGGACGCAGCTATTATACTTATATATGCGAGTGTATGTACTTACTGTTTATGAATCTCCCACAGGCTTTGTCAAGTGCGGCTACAAAGCCAGAGTCATTGTTGAAAGCCATTAGCACTAGAGCATTGTACTTCTTGTGTACTTCAAGTATTGTAGATACATACACTTTTGGATCCTGAAAATATATTTATACCTACATTACATTTAGCGTTCAAAAATCATCAAATTTTAAGAACAAACAACTAATAACCACTGCCGTGTACAAATGCTTCGATAAACAACTATTGTGTACAATTTTCACTCTCATATATAAAAAAGCGAAGAGAACATAATCTCATACACATATAATCACCCCAATATAATAAGTATATTCTCATATGCAATGACAACTGTTGTGTACAAAATCTTATACACACAACTGTCGTGTACAATCACTTACCGTGTGTACACAGTCCCCGCACTTGTCGATCGCGTGCAGTCCCTGTGTGTGTATGTGTTGTTCCAGTAGTTTGCGCAGTTCGCACAGACCGCTGGGTATTCTGGCTACTAAACTGTACATACGACCCAGGTCTGTGTTCTTATTGCCATCCAGAAGTTTCTAGAAGGAAATAAAACAATTACATATAGATACAATAGACTAGAATTATACTACATGTCTATTAAATTTATGTCTAATTATGCATAATTATACTACATGTCTAAGTATTAGGATTTTTCATGTGAAATTTTTCATCAAAATCAGTGAAGCCGTTTTAAATACCAATTATAAAAGATAGCCAGATACACAAGGATCGTTTATACTACATGTCTTAAGTATTAGGATTTTACATGTGAAATTTTCATCAAAATCATGAAATCGTTTTAAATATCAGCTTTAAATATAAAAAATAGGCATATACATAAGGATTGTTGAAAAAAAGAGGTTTTGGTAATCAATATGATCTTATATATAAAATTACTCGTGTTACAATGTTCATCCCTGTATTCCTGTGAAAGGCTTGACCGATTTTCATGAAATTTTGTGAGCATATTGAGTAGATCTGAGAATCGGTCAACATCTATTTTTTATATCCCTAAGTCATAAGGATTATTCATCTCAATTTGTTTTTAATATTTGAACTAAATCTTTTTTTTAATAATGTGACATTAAAACTACATACATCCCTCAATTTTTACTTATTTATCACCAGCCCCTATTTTTATATCGTAAAACAATGTTTGCCGGGTCAGCTAGTCATCATATCATTATCATATCATAGTTCACCTGGAACTCAGATTATTCATAAAGTGACATTAAAACTACATACATCCATACATTTTTACTTATTTATCACCAAGCCCTTTTGTATATCGCAAAACAATGTTTGTTAGGTCAGCTAGTCATCATATCATTATCATATCATAATTCACCTGGAACTCAGCGTGGAATATCTCCAGGTGTTTCTCTATGAGGACCCTGTCGCAGGTCTTGGCAAGTCTCTCCATGGTCGTCTCGTGTAAATACACCTGAACGCGCTTCTGTTCTTCGTGCAGACGTTGTTCCGCCTGGAAAACATAGGAATAATAATATGTAGTACAGTTTTCAACATATATATACTAGTTTATACTATATACAGTGGACCCCCGGTAATCCGGCCCCTGTAATCTTACATGATCTATTATTTATTATTGAATACATATTTTGTCTTTGCTAATACATGATTGAACAAGTTACAACTTGTACGCACCATCACTATTGTGTTCGACGCGTAGGATATTGTTTTGATTCTGATTGCTTAGTTGGAATTTGAATTTGTACATCAGAATACATATGTATATATAATATGTAAATAATCTTATCATTGAATCTGTAATTTGTCAGATTACAAGGTACTCTTTTGTAAAAAAATCCGGACTATAGGGGGTGTTAGGCAGTACTCTATAATCCGACGAATTCGATAGTTCGACACTGCCCTGCAAAATGTTTGTCGGACTACCGGGGGTCCACTGTATATACTAGTTTTTCCCCACGAATCCGTTCTCATGTATTGCGCTCAGAAATCTGTATGAAGTGTGGTAAAATAATACATTTAGCAGCTTTAGGCTACTGTTACACATACTTATTTCAAGCATGAAAGCATGTGTAACTGTAGCCTTATATCAGATTTATTATTTTAAATAACCTAGACATTGACTACAGCGCCATCTATTGAATGATTTGTGAATCTAAGCCATTTTAGGCGACACAGTAATGGATACAAAAAATTAAGTATATGAACTTTTTATATTATTATAATAAAGATTTTATAACTATATATAATTACATAAAATTCATAAACATTAGAATTTTAATATTTCCCTTTAATCTTATCTACAGCCAATTACAGCTGATTTTGTTCAAGATGTCGATAAAATTATAACCAAATTTAATTACAAAAAAAATACATTAAATAAGACATTCTTATATATAATATACAATATTATATAAATAAAATTTGTATGAATCTATAGCATAAATAAAATAAAAATTAACCTTAATCATATATTCTGTGACCGGATTGTTCTTTAGGAAGTCGGAGCTCTCTCTTATATAGAACCTTTCTGTGTCTTCAAGGAAAACTGCTTCGAAGGTATCCTTGTAAACCACTAAATTTTGACCTCTTGATGATACATCATCTTCGTTCAGACCCAAAGCTACATAGCAGTTGATAACCTGGTCATAATATTTATATTAATATAATATATTACATGAGTATATCAGGAAAATTGGTATATAAGGACATTTGGTATATAAGGATAATGAGTATATGTATATCATATACTCACTCCTGTAACTAGTCTCGTGTTAATCGTCTCTCCGTTTCTCTCTCGTTCAATCAATTTGAGTACAGCATTTGTAACTTGCTTGTTCAGACATTTGAACAAATTGTCGCGCCATGTAACTAAAGCCAGTTGATATATCTCGTATATATTCTGAAAGCATTATATTATATGTTAACCGACTTAGAAAAAAGGGGTGAGGATTTGATTTGTTTGTATTTTTACAAATATATTATACATTTAATGACACTAACGTCTAGCACACAAGTATATTTATATATAAATTTAATGTAATGATATTACCAAATCAAATCAAATAACCCTTATATACCTTTCTACCCTCCTCGCATTCCCTCTTGACCCAATGTCGGTTTAGGTATGAACAGACTCCGTTGAGCACACGGGATGAGAATTGGTATAATTCCCACTGCTTGGTATAATACGCCAGTACATCCTCACCCATCAAGTCTGAACCATTCTGTGGATAAAGAGACATATGGGTATATAGAAATATGGATATATTGACATATATATGTATAACCTGACAAGTGCCAATGTGATTTTTCCGAGTCATATGTACTTTCTAAGAGTATTTAGACATCACTGATTGATGAAGAAAAACATCGTGAGGAAAACTGGACTTATTATCAAATTTTAAGTCTGAAATCGCCAACCCGTCTTGAGCGAGCGTAGTGATTAATGCTCAAACCTTCTCCACGTGAGAAGAGGCCTTTGCTCAGCAGTGGACTCTGATAGGCTGATAATGATGCAATAATAACAATATGCTTTTAACTGACTGTGAAAATAAGTATTTCGGGCCATACTTTACCTTTTAATTGAATTAAACATATCTTATAAATAATATGTATACTAACCTTGAGTAAGTTTAGGAGGTACGTCCTCAAAAATTCTCTCAGTCGTTTGTATAACTCGAGACCAACCAGTTGAGCTCCGCTGCCGACTTGACCAGTCTGATGAGTACAGACAAACATACATGTTACTATTAATACATATATGATATAATCAACTAAGCTTTTTAACAAAAACTGGAAACGAATCTTATGTAGTGTGACGTCAAACTTGTGTTAGGTGTAAATATCGTATTTTAAAGATGCTATCGTAAAAGTTATTTAAACATTTGCTGTGTTGTGTTGCCGACCTCGATTGGGGAAAAGGGAAGGAAAAGGAGGGAAATGAAAGGGTGGGTGGGTTACTACACTACTAATGTACTACACTACATTAAAGGCTACTTCACGCCGATCTTCTGTGAGAGGGTGGTACTTGCACGGTTGAGCCAGCCCATGTTCGAGCTGTAGTAACTGACCACAGCTAGGCTCTACCACTTCACATAATGTCTCGTGAAAGAAGATATTAACCGATGTAATAGAAGCGGTATATGTGTTTGTCAGGTATGTGTATGTTTGTGTATATGTGTGTGTGTCTGTGTGTCTGTATCTGTGTGTGTGTCTGCGTCTGTGTGTCTGCGTCTGTGTGTCAGCGTGTGCGTGTGTGTGTATGTTTGTGTGTGTGCTTGTGTGTGTATGTGTGTTTACCTTATTCCTGTTCCGGCTGCTGTAACTGCCGAAACTGTTGCTGGTAGTGAGGCTTTTGCTGGAACCGCTAGAGCTTTGCTGATGTACCGACGTACAGTAATTATATACATGACTGTGTTCATTAAGGACATTATTACGTTTTTCTAAACAATATAGATTATCGAAAAATAATAATTCCATACAAAATCGATAGGTAATTCAAATTGAAAATAAATATATGTATATGTGTGTTTGCGTGTACGTGCGCATGCGCATATGTGCCTGTGTGTATAAAATCCATATCAATCATATTGCTAGCGAATTGATTACTTAAAATTAATCTCATTTATATGATAATTATCAAGTTTAAGATATTTATTTATCAATCTTTAAATATATTAGTCAACTTCGAGATGATTCATTAATAATCACAATGATAGCATTCAAAGACAACTTAGTCTTAAAATACGTTACATAATATATATAATATATGTATTATATATATGTATATATAAAAGGATACGTATATAGATCCATGTATCTCTGTCTGTGCATGTACTCCCTCTTGTAAACCTGCTCGATTCCTTCTCTCAGGTCCCCCCATATCTGAAACACAATCAAAATTGTCACAGCATTTATTTATATAGGAAATAATATTACACAGATACTGATATATAACGTAGTTCCACTACGACTATATGAGGTTACATAAAACTTCAAATATATATACATATATGTAAGGATTTATATAATTTTACTCTTACTTCCAATACATTTGTATCATTTAATTATGAAATTCTAAATTTTAAAAACAGCTATATATAACTAAATTTACTTAAAACTTAAAGTAATGTGTTTTAAACTTAATAGTATTTAACCCTCGAGACGGTACATAGGGTTAATCTTATATTTTTAGATCAGTACTAATAATACTACATTGGATGCTGGCTTCGTTGTAAGAATACTTCTAAATGTGTACTTCAAAGATACGTATTAACATGTTTACTTAAAAATTGAAATTAAATTTATATATTTTTTTACGTGTTTTTAAAGTGGATTTTGGTTACTCCAACAAGACAAATCTATTGTCAACTCAGTAAGTGATATTTAAGATTTTCGTGTGTTCATTTAAATGAAACTAAAGTATAACACTTTCATCTCATCTGCCCGTGATCACGGTTGCTGTAAACCAGTGGTTGCCAACCTTTTTTGATCAGGAACCACTTTGTATTCTTTCTTGTTCGATGGAACCACGAGGTATAAGAAAAATAAAGTGAATAAATAAGAAAATAAACTTTAATAAAAAACTCAATGTAACAAAAATATGTTATTAAAACGTTAATAAAATTTAAGAGTCTTGAATGCATTCATTCAATTTTACTAGTAAAATTTTATTAATTCCATATATCCCTACTAATATTATAAATGCGAAAGTAAATCTGTCTGTCTGTCTGTTATGCTTTCACGCTTAAACCACTGAACTGATTTTAGTGAAATTTGGTACAGAGATAGAGTTGACCTTGAGAAAGAACATAGGATAGTTTTTATCCCAGACTTTTGAAAGGTTCTCTTGGAAACGCGATATAACCGAACCTCACGCGGGCGAAGCTGCGGGCTGAAAGCTAGTATAATATAGTTGAATTAAATAATATATCTAGGTGTAGGTTAGGTTAGGTTAGGTTAGGTTAGTTGTACTTCTTCCGGCGTCGGGACGTGACGACCCCATCGCCCACTGGTGTATTCCGGTGCAATCAGTCACGGGGGGGAGGGCTGGGGGTACAGCCCTGGGAGTAAGACGGTCACGGATCTGGCAGGAGGCCGTCCGTGGCTGTCTTGGGGGGAGGGGATACTCGGGTCTCTCCGGAGGCCTGAGTTCGCTTGTGGTCGGTCGGTTTCCTCTCTGTTTGCCGTCGGGCGCTTGCGCTCGTCGGTGGGTGGTTGGAGACTGGCCGCGTGGGCTTGGGTGGGAGGGGTAAGGGGTTAACCCTCTCGCGATTAAGCAAGCCCGCCAGGCGGGGGGACACTCCTGGTCACTTGGAGTGAGCCCTCGGGGGGGGAGGTGGCCGTTCGCGGCCCGCCGCCGGATCGTCGCGGATGCATGCTTCGGCGTTTCCCGTGGCGATCCACTTGGCGGCAACGGAGAGTGACCGCTGGTGTTTTAGTGGGTAACATGGGCCCTTCTGGCCGTGAATCCCACATAACCGCCTCTGTCTCCCCTAGACGGAGGGGTAGGTATAAAACCTTTCACCGCGATAACAAAAAAAAAAAAAAAAAAGGTTAGTTGTACTTCTGGAAATTCTAGAAGTTTCCAAATCCAGGTCAATCGCGTCTGATTGAAGATATCGTTACAAAATGAATGCGAAATTGCCGCGTTTATTTTCGTTTCGTCCTGGATGTTTGCCAGATTATGGCGTTTGTTATTTAAAAAAAAAAACTTAATTTAAGGATTTCAGATTAATATATTTGTATGGAAATTAAAGAAAATTGTACGATAGAAAGTATATGTGGTTAAACTTAACTAAAAGTTCAAAGTTAACTACGATTTAAACATGTATTTTTTAAATCACCTCACTTAAAACTTAAAAAAAATTTTTTAGACTTTTGTACAATTACTCGTAATGTAGGTAAGTTGCTTAATATTATTTTCATGACCATAAATTCAATAAAATAAAAATGAATCAGCATTTTGTACTTATTTTATACATATTTAATTCTGTAGATTTTCTCCCAAAGCAGAATTTTACAACATAACATTGATCAAAGCCAAATTTATGTATCATTATTTTTTAATTCAGAAATAAAGCAGCCGTCTCTATTTATATCAAAATATCATAAAATATATATATTATAAAAAAATATCATTACTATTGATCCAAGATTCAAATAATATATTAATTAGTTCAAACTAAATCAAAGTCATTTGTAAATCACGACAGGAAGTGAGTATTTCTATTGAACAACAACTTCCGTCTTACAAACAAGTTACTTATGGTTCCGACCTTACAAACGTTTAAAATTAAATAACAAGTACATCAAAATAAATTAGAGGGATATTAATGTTGATATAGTGAAAAACATAAGATAAACCGCACAAAAACAATTACATAGATATCTTTTCATATTTTTTTAATAGTAATAAAACTTTGTTTCTTATAATCTTTTTTTTATTTTCACTCTTAAAATAAGTAAGTCAGAATTAATACTTTGAATAAAATAAATTACTCGCTATCCAAAATTTATTATTTATATACCTTTTACCTTATAAATAAAAATTGAATATACTTCGTACACATATATTAATTAGGATAACTAAAAAAATATCTATTACATTTTAGTTTTATTATTTAAAAAAGAATGCTTTCTTATATCAAACTACTAATTTTACATGAAAAATAATAAAATATACGGTATAAAAACTAACATTAATCTAACAGCCTAAAGGTATATAGAGACAAGTTTTAAAAATGTTTATTCCTATTATAAGGTGAATGACCTTAACCCAGCTATTATTTGACCTTTGACACTTTCACGAAAATTCCCAAAAATTATCTCTTCATCTTCCGTCAATGAGAACTCTCAATGTTTAGTCATTGTCACTAAATTATTATTTTGAATTCGAACATGTTTAGTAGTTTTTAGTAACAAAAATACACATCGACACTTCATAAATCATAATACAACAAGCATTTAGTATGAATGTTTAAAACTACCTCCTTACGAAAAAAAAATAGATTTTTTTTTGTATTCATTTGACTAATATATTATTAAATCTATTGAGATTTTATTACTTCGTGATTTTCAATACTTATATATCGATTGCTTATTAATAAAATCCAGAAATAAACAAAGCATATACTTATTATGAAGACGGTTAAAAATATCCCTACTAATATTATAAATGCGAAAGTAACTCTGTCTGTCTGTCTGTTACGCTTTCACGCCTAAACCACTGAACTGATTTTAATGAAATTTGGTACAGACATAGAGTAGACCTTGAGAAAGAACATAGGATAGTTTTTATCCCAGACTTTAGAAAGGTTCTCTTGAAAACGCGATACAACCGAACTCCACGCGGGCGAAGCTGCGGGCGGAAAGCTAATAGTTCTATATTTTGACCTTAAACATACGTACATGAAAGTGTACTATGTCTCTTAGATATTATATACGCACACATATGTATATATGTATGTGTGTGTGTGTGTGTGTGTGACGCAACACCTTCGTTCGTGACGTCACCACATCAAAGATGGCGGAATAAATCATTCAGCAGTTCAAACGTTTTGTCGCGATCGATCGACAAAGGTCTATTTTAATATGACCTCGAACTTTATACGGACGCGAGCAAAGAAATTTATGTATGTACGTATGTGTGTTACAACATATATACATGTATATGTTGAAATCAAATCATAGTATATAGGTAAATGCAATAACAAACTTTTATATGATTTTCATTCTTTAGTTGCTCAGTTTATGTATATGTATATATAATAATTTAAAAGAAAAAGAGAAAGATATATTTATAAGTATCGAAAATTAGCTGGTTTTAACATAATCATTCTTAATGTAATACAAATAATAAAATGTTAAAGTTATCATGATATACGCATCTTGACCGTGAAGACCTGGATATATTTTTCCAGGTGTTTAAACGAATATAATTTTCCAGCATATGAGTGTTAGCAAAACATTGGCAAAGACCTATTTATATCGAAGCCGTATAACCTAATTAAAATCACAGGCTGATACGTTTTCATTAAATTTAGTATGTGACAGAAGTTTATTTTTAAGACCCAAGTAAAACATAATATATTATAATAATTTTATTTTTTTGAGATATGCATGTGTAATACTAGTTTTTGATATCTACTTCGTTCGTTTGAACATTTAAATTGAACTCAAAGAGAAATGTATACAGGGTGTGAAAAAATAGACACGTTAACCTACAGGTAGAAACATCTATAGTAAGGGCAACGTAAATTTATACACAAAAAAACTTACGTCATCCTGTATAACTACACGTAATTCCGGGATAAATCATACCTCATACCCTATTCTTATATCTAAGCTACATTATTGAAAATTTTAATTAAAATCCGTTCAGTAGTTTCCGCGTTAAAGAACAACAAACACCGACATAAATTCAAAAACTCCCATATTTTTAATAAGAATATAACATTAATCCATTAAGTTAATAACCTCTATTATTAATACAAATATTAGTAACTGTGTCAGTGTGACAAATTATTGAAGTCTAGATATAACGAAGGTGTACTCCCGAACCAAAAAAAAACATTATCACGGTCAGTAGATATAATATCGTATGCGATACTAAACACGCGACCTAGTGATCTCATTCATATAATAATTATTCTTGTTTAATTTATATTTAATATATATTTAAAATTTAAACGTCCCTTTTTACTAAATACTATATACTAAAAGATTCTTATATATAATAATAATAAATTTTAAGTACATGATTATTCCGGGATTACTATGCTACACTAGGCATCATTAAATCTCCTCTATCTACAAAGCGTTGGACCCGGCCACCTCACCGTGAATCCATTTAATATTGAAAGTTTCTTTATATAAAAAATGTAATATATATAGTAAATAATATTTAAAAGGTCGCTAATACCAGCTTTATTATGGTATTGTTATCCATGAGTGCTTCTAAAGGGATTACGGATAGTTAAGCCTAAACCTTACTTATATACATATATATAATATATCTATTATATACATCATATATATATGAATATTGTACTGATTACATTGTCTTCTCATATATTAAACAGAAAAAACATCACAATAAAATGTAATTTCTTTATTTATATGGCTTTTTAAACAAAAGTATTTTGTACATACTAATAAAGAATTTTTAGTTCCAATGAAACCAGAATCTGGCGAATCCTGTCCAAAAAAATAATGATGAATATAACTTCATCATATATTACCAACTCCTAAGATGTGAAGAGATGACGATCTATTATTATAGTTCAACTGTTTATTTATTGAGACTGGTTTACGATAGTCTATATCTAGACTATAGTATAGTCTAGACTCCAGATATAGACTATCAGTATAGTCTCGTCTATCTCCAGTCTGAGAGACATGATTCATGACATATCATTATAAAATTAGTTCAGTATGAGACTGAAATATCGTTTTTTTATATTCTTAGCTTAATTGTTTTATATATAAATAATACTGATCATTGGTTCCTATCTGATTTAACTACGTTTAGACTAGTCATGGATTTTTTTAATTTACAACAGTAACTTTCAAAATATATATAAATAAAATGATTCATTTGAAGAAATTACTTCAAATGGAACTCAAAGATATAAAATATAACGACAATGTAATGAACGAGAAATAGAATATTAGTTTCATTTAATAAACTTCACTCAATAACTTTATAGTATAAATAATACGAAATATTACAGTCAAATATAAAAATCCATTTTTATAAAACTACTAAAATCCCATCATTTTTGGTATAGACAGAAAACAAAATTTAAATATGTGATTTATTATAAATTTTACCAATTATTTCAGTAAAACAATATTATTATTTCTTTTTGTTATATTTTTGTTATAATGCAACACTTAAGGTAAACTATCAAAACAAAAAATTAAACAGTTAAAATACAGTTACGTCATTTAACGGTTCACTAAAAACAAAATAAACTAAGTGGGTCGTTTTAAGACAAAAAAAACTTCATTACACAGACTAACAAATATTCACTTTATACATACAAGTATAAATCTGTTAAAAATTACAGTACGATTTCTCTGTATCATTCATTGCTCTGTATATATATTAATAAAAGATATATACAGCAAAAAAAAATTGATATTATTTATGTATTTGACTTTCTTTTATGTATGTTTACCATAAGTAAATTACACTGCTTACGGAGCGATAAAAGTATTCCGTTAATCTCCGCACATTATAAAAGAGACGAAACCTCTCATCATTCCATGTATTCACGGTGCGTGTGTCAGGTCCATCGTTGTAGTGAGAGGAGCTTCAACAGTGACTGGGACTTGTGACCCAGGTGTAGGTTTAATATATATAGAGAGACGAAACTTCTCATCATTCCATGTATTCACGGTGCGTGTGTCAGGTCCATCGTTGTAGTGAGAGGAGCTTCAACAGTGACTGGGACTTGTGACCCAGGTGTAGGTTTAAGGGTCCCTATCTAACGCGTTAAACGCTCGCCTCCACTGTCCAAGCTCCTCTCTCTACATAAACAAATTTGAAAAGAACCTACTAGGGCTGCTTTCGAATTACGTTCTGAGAATGAAATTTAACGTAGATTATTGAATTTAAAACGAAAAACGAATCGTTTGTAGTGTGGTGAAGGTAACTATGTATAAACTTGATTATATAAAACACAATTTGACCAACGCTGATTCAATTTTATCTTGTATACCTTTATATTTAAAGATTATTATTGCTTTACCATTATTCTTATATTGTAAATCTCTCTAGATTTTTCTTGACTATACTATATAATTATTACTTTTGTTTGCTTACAACACTAGGATTCTAAAATTTAGATTTTCCTCTAAAATCAAAAATAACTTCAAAAATTATATTTTAAACGAGCAGAATCGAACCCGTAACCTAGCAATGGCAACCATTACAACATCAACGCCATATGATCATACTACATTATACATAAAATTCAATTTTATTAACACTATCGTTAAATTACTCTGCGTATATAAACGTAAAGAAAGTGGTATGTTTTTATTTATTATTATTATTAGTCTCCTTTCTTATGTTTTGTATTGACGCATTTGAATGAATATAAATATAATAAATCATCGATATTATTTTTTTCTTTTATCGAAAACAATGCGTTTTATTATAGAAAATATAAAATATTTATAAATTTATTTTGTCGTGGTGGCCTAGAGGTTAAAGGCACTCCTCTCGTGCGTAAAGGCACGGGTTCGAAACCTGGCAAGTACCAATGTGATTTTTCGAAGTCATATGTACTTTCTAAGGTTATTTAGACACCACTGACAGACGGTGAAGGAAAACATCGTGAGGAAACCTGAACTTATAATTTCAAAAAATAAGTTTGAAATCACCAACCCGTCTTGAGCAAGCGTGGTGATTAATGCTCAAACCTTCTCTATGTGAGAAGAGGCTATGCTCAGCAGTGGGCTCTGATAGGCTAATGATGATGATGATGATGAAATATATTGTTATTATCAGTATTAAGAATACGAAATAAACCAAAATATGCTTGAAGAATTAATGTACATATCATTTATTCTTGTTTATTTTCTCCTGTTTCTAAATTACTTAAAAGACTTTTATTCATCATTTACCTATAGCCTTATCACAGATTTGACTTGCTTCTAAACTCAGAGTATCTCAATGATAACGTGTAGTTTCAACGTATTGATGAGAAACGTGAAACGCCTCGTATATAGTAATGATAACTTAGACTAAGGATACAAATCTAATATTATTATGAATGAGAATGTTTGTGTGTTACCCGAAATCTACTGAACTTATTTATTTGAACTTTTCCGAACAATAAAAAAAAATGAGACGCTTAATTTTTACAATAGAAAATGTACTATTAAATGTAGTTTATTTGTATTATATTTTATGTTGGTAGTGCATTATAATTTACCAACATAATAAAGAAAAATCTCATCTTCATTTATCTGATCTTATGTATAGTATTGTTTTATAATATGAATAATAACATTTATATATAAATACTGAACCGATTTTGGTGAGGTCTAACAAAATCGTAATTTTCACTTCCGAGACCACATCTTACAGAGGATTCAGTGTTGCTCTTCAGACACTTTCACTAAATTTAAGTCTAGACTGAGCGTTAATTCAAGCATGAAATCGTGTGTGGGATTAATTTAAAACTATTATTACTAAATATATACTTAATAAACATACTACTTCTTTTTCTTCAACCTGTCAATTTCCCAGCTTTAGACAGGGTCTGCCTTACATGTTGTGAATAGTTTTGGCTACTTGTTTCTACGACCGGCCGCTTGACATCAGCCCTCTTTGGGAATGCATTAATCAGTGATGTCTAAATACTCTTACAAAATACATATGATACGGACATCATATTGGTACTTGCTCGGGTCAGGATCAAACCCACGCCCTCGTGCATGAGAGGCGAGCCTTTTAACCACTAGGCCAAACTTACTAGGTACTTATATTTAGTTGGATGTATATGTACGAAAATATTACTTTTACTTCATGATCAGTTATCACTTATCGGTCAACTAATTATTATAATTATAATTTTCTAATCGGCCATTTCAAGTTTTTTTTTAATGTACGTAATTAACTAATTACGCGTCTTTATACATTTCCTTTCATGATGCAATTAGTTGGTGACGTCACAAGACACCCAATATGGCCGACCACCCAAGATGGCGGATTATTTTATAGGACCTCCCGCATAAGTATCAAATTACTGTATTTTATGGTAATTTTAAAAATTAAAAGATCGATACGTAAAATGTATATTAACATAGTAAACATTACTATGGAGAAAGTAATAGAAAATTGCATAAATATTTGTAATAATGTTTTATAATATATATTTTGTATACTTATTAATATAAAAATCTGTTATATATAAGAGAATAAAAAGTGAAATCAATCTCAAGTATCATATTTATCCGCCATCTCTGTGGTTAATGTCGCGTCGCCAGGAAATGTAAATACCGCAGTTATTTCTTCAAATACTGTTATTTGTTTATTTTACGTTCAATAATAGCAATCACTATCCGAGCGATTATTAAAAAAAAGTAGATTTTAGTTATTCAACCAATCTCAAGTACATATAGTAAAATCTTTTATATATAAAATTAATTGAAAAGTGTAAATAGGTACATATTATATAGCTAAAGTATGGAACTAGAGATAGTTTTCTGATAATAATAATAAGTTATACAAAAGATACTATAGAATATATTATCATAGACATAATTATGATTTTCTATTTGTCTTAGCTGTCAGATGTTTTGATTTTGACAGTTCACCATAGATATATAAAGCTTGTTTATGCCATAGCTTATAAAGAAGATAAAAGCTTATACATTATAATGTAGATTATATATTACAACCAACTTCAAGATATAATTATTTGGTTGTTGATATAATCTCTTTATTTATATTTTTAGATAATTCAATTTAGATTTTTAATATTATAAATACTTATGTATGGTAATTGCAAATGTGACTTAGTGGATATTAAAAAAAATTATGTTGCCTGGAGTTATCTTAACAAAGGTGTTTCTACTTTCTCATTCACTGAACTACATATTTACTATAATATTTTACTTAGTAATTCATGCAACAACTGTTATATATATGGGTATGCATTATTTAGTATTGATTTTAACTTGAGCTTATAAAATTCTATTACAAGATTAAGTTTTGGTAATAAGATAGGTTTAAATGTGTGTTTTAGTGTTTTTAGTCTAAATTTAGTTGAAGATAATAAGTATTAGAAGGAAAGTACTAACTTAAAAAAACTCACCACGGAGAATATATATAAAAACAAGAAAAACAAACATTTCTTTCTACCTTAAACTAAACAGATATACATAAACATAATTTGTTTTTAAAATTTTTGCTGTTATAAAAGAAATAGGCATTAAATCATATACAAAGTGACTTAATATAATTTTAACTAAACTATTACAATTCAATATCGAAGAAAATAGTACATTAATTTAATAAATCTTAGTAAGTTTGATTTACATAATTATAGAATATTTAATATTACCGGCCCTCCCATATATGTATATGTATATACTACTAATATTAAAATTGCGAAAGTTTGTGTGTGTGTATGTTTGTTACTTGTTCACGCTCAAACTGCTAAACCGATTCTGATAAATTTTTGTATGGAGGAAGCTGACGTCCAGGAATAACACATAGGCTACTTTACACCCCCGAAATCTCGGGAATCCCGGAAATCCGCTGGTAAAACCGCGGGTCGCAGCTACTATATATATAAAATTAAAATTCCTTGTTATACTTACATTGTCCAAATCAATCTGTCTCAGTAGAGGCTTCATCATGATAGAGCTCATGCCAACATCAACAAATTGCACTAATTTTATATTCTATGTCACACAATGTTACATGTAATGTCACAAAAACATAATTTGTTAATTATATATGACAGCACTTTGTTTTTCTGAAACAAAAACAAAACTATTAACATATGTCGGGTATAAACAAAGGAGTGTAATTTTATATATACTTGAATAGGGTACATACATATATAAAATATTACTATATATATAATATGAAATAATTATACTTATATGTTAATTAATAGTTGTAAAATCATTAAAGTCAATTTAATCCAATAATTTTTAATTAGTTCTAGTAAATTAACATAATTATAATATTTAACTAAATATGTAATTTATGTACTTTAAGGTGAATTCAGTAATTACTTAGATTAACTTTAAAATCGTCACAAAATGTATCTTAGATTTTGGCAGTAATACCAATATATTATATAACTTGTATAATAAAATATGCACACTTTCACCAAATTTAATTATAAATAAACTTAGAAAATGTAGAATGGCCAATATTGATGTGGGCATATTTATATATAACACCCAGATTTCAGCCTAGTGTGTATATGCTTTACGATAGTGTGGAGTTTGCGGGTTTGATTCCTGACAATATTAAATGTAATATTAGCTTAAGTTAAAATACAAAATTTTATTAATATATTCTTAATTTACTCTTGATGCTTAGTGAAATATATATATTTACTATATTATCAAAGGTTACAAAATATATTGAGATTTATATATTTTTATTAAGGACACATATAATAATTGTTTATACATAGCCTCTTTATGAACTTTATCAACAAAATTTGCTTCATTTATGTTTGAAAATATATAAAAAATGCAAGCATTATATTATGGGATATTTTGAAAGCAGTTTTTTATATGCTACTGCCATTTTGTTATAAATTTCTATGTCTTAAACTTGTTATCTCATTAACATTAGAATTATGGAATTTATCAGTGAATTTAAGACAATAGCAACTATATTTATGCAACTGTTACACAAGATTCATAAAAGGCATGTCAATAACAATCTGGACTAACTGGAATAACAAAAACTGGCTGAAAAACAGTTAATATGCAGTCAGCCGTAAAGTATGCCTTATTAACATGTCTATATATTTTGATTCAAGCATTTTAGATTTGTTCGTACTTTCTACCCACATAATAAATGTGTGAAATTTAAGAAAAATTTTACGTGTTCGATATTCGAACAATGTAAAGGAAAAGTAAAAGTAACGAACATCTGACAAAGGAATCGAGATTTTGCAATAGCAAGGGCAAACTCAATCGTGGTTTTTATTATTTCAATAACACCTATTCCACCTACCTCTGATATATAGCGTGGTTCAAATTATGGCACAGTTATAAAAAACTAAATAAAACACTAAAATAAACGAATCTATAAAAACAAAATGTAGAAATACAACAACTTCAGTTCTTGACGATATATCTACTGTAGCTGTACATCAATGATTTAGCTGACAATTGACAGCTTTGTTATACTACCAAATAAAAATATATACGTCGCAATATATATTTATATGTATATTGTGATTTTTGATTTGGCTGCGTTATACTTACGTAGTGAACACCCGTTTTACATTGTCATCGAACACATGAAATCTCCAAAAACCAACACTGCACAAAATAACAACTTATAAAAACAGATGGTTATACGATTGTACAACGTTTAAATACTTAATTATTTAGCATTGATATAAAATAACTTCGAATAGGCCCTGTTCCTCTAAATTATTTCACGTAGTCAAATCATCAAATGAAAAGAAATACAAGGAACTTGAAAGAAAGAGATATAACATATTTATACGAGACCGATATTGATCACAGTGTTGCCAAGAGCAATAATAATTGTTTTACTCATATTATCAGCATTTAATAATATAATTTAAAATATTAGTCGAACAGGTTGCTATCTTAAAATTGTTTCTCATATCGATTTCTTATCTGGATTTTTTGAAAAAAAAATTGCTTTTGTCACAAAATATGATTCTAAAAAATATACTGAACAATCTCGTTTTACCATTATTTAAAAAAAATGATATTCATAAAACTTAATAATTTTTTATTCATTATTTGCTAATACTTTTCTCGATGACAGGTTTCAATGGCAGTAAACTGTTTGTAAGTATATTATATATAAAATGTCCATTTTAAGATTTTGACTCACTGTTTATAAAATCGTGGATAAAGGCCATACATTAAAGAATTTTATCAATTTGATATCAATATTATAAGAATATTTCCAAATCGTAACTACTTATGTTATAATTTACATGTTAAATTCACATTTTTTTTGTTCAGATCATAAGAAACTTATTAATATGGTGCGTATTATTTTATGAAAAGAAAAATTTAGATAAGCACTTTTATTTTATTGTATACCATATCAAAAAATATATAGTTTGTTTTTGCCTTAAAATTGTTTTTACACCCACAGACATTTAAATATTATAAGAAAATTATCAATAGCTGCTTAATATAAATTTATTATTTACTAGTTTTTGCCCGCGACTTCGTCCGCGTTAGTTTCGTCATTAGTAATATATGTATAGCTGACCAGGCGAACTCTATTCCGTCTTAGAGGCCATAAATAATCAGGTTTTTCCTGTTTCAATCAAATAGAATTATTGACATATTAGTTAGTTGTCAAATCTAATGTTAAAAAAAGCGTTTGTATGGGAAATAGAAAAGGGCCGTTTTTAGGGTTTTCCCGGCAAATATTCCAATTTTTCTCACCTTTTATACCTTCCCTGAACCTCCACGAACATTTCAAGACTAAGATAAGACAAATCCGTTCAGCTGTTCCCGAGTTTTAGCGAGACTAAGGAACAGCAATCCATTTTTATATATATAGAAGATATGAAAGTTTTATTTTCTGTAATATTTATGTATTTGTGTTTATGCAAAGATATTCATATAATGTCTGTACTTGGTACCTACTACACTATTGATAAGCATTGACAGTGACATTGACGGATCTATGAATCAACTTACCTACTAATCTGAACTGTTTTGCAATACAAATAACTGAATAACTTAATTACTAATTACCATAACAGGCTTAATTAAACAAAACAGATGTTTTAGTGTTACAATAATAATCAGTTGCCATACAAAATGTGTTACGTTATTATAACCGGGCGGAGTTTGGCCTGGCTTTTATTGAGCTTGGTTGCTTTTATGCTAATTTTAACCGGTATTATGACGCCCAAGTGGCTTTTGGGCCAGCCAGTTATAACGAATGAGAATAACATGACCAAATTTTATGTCCCCAGTGTCGGAATATATAACAGGTAATTTTATATCAATTATTTTCAAAAAATTAAGTTTATATTCATTTTTTAAAAATATACGTTATAGTTTATCATAATAAAATTTATTTCTCTCAAATTACGATTGTAATTTTAATATTATAATTGATTAAATTATTGTGCATGTAAAATTGTTTACTATTCTGTTTTTTTTTTAAACATTAATTTTAAAGTGTAATAGTAAATGAGATTTCACTTAAATGTATGTAAAAATAAAATAATCTGAAGTCTGTGATAATAGAAATTTAAATTTAAACTTGTTACCTTAAATTATTTCTCATACCTTCAAATATCATCTATTAATTTTAGGTTTTACTAATAAAACATCTCTCTGTCTCAATTAACCTTTATTTTATAGGTTTTGGTTATTAAAACAAACAATCATACAATCCCATATCATTTATAATGTACACTTATTAATACTGATAAGTACGACAAACAAATATGTCTATATGTGTGTTTATAACCAATACAAACTCAATAACTTACTATTTACTTATATATAGTTACAAAGAGTGAAGATTTTAAAGTTGTCTTAATGATATTTCCAGATGTATCCGAATGCGTCACGATCATTATAATTGCGCTCCGTTCTCGTTATATGGCTTAGCAACGGACTCCGCAGTTTACCCTGGCCCGTGGAAAGCAGCATTATTCTTTTTATCATTGTGTAAGTTGACATATATATATATTTCTTGTCATCAGCCTATCATAGCCCATTGCTAAGCTGCCT
Source organism: Danaus chrysippus (assembly GCA_916720795.1). Classification (NCBI taxonomy): domain Eukaryota; kingdom Metazoa; phylum Arthropoda; class Insecta; order Lepidoptera; family Nymphalidae; genus Danaus; species Danaus chrysippus. The sequence continues at coordinate 2,474,095 of CAKASE010000070.1, forward strand.
CTTCTCACATGGAAAAGGTTTGAGCATTAATCACCACACTTGCTCAAGACGGGTTGGTGATTTCAAACTTATAATTGTGAAATTCTAAGTCCAGGTTTCCTCACGATGTTTCATTGAGTTATTGAAATATTTTTGGTTATTATAATTAATATAATAGGATTGTACATCACTAGAAGTGTGTATATAATCATTTATGTTTATTTTTTTCTTTACAACATTTATTTTTTTTGGGAATTCCCGACATATGTTAAAATAGCATGCTTTTATAGCAATTAGGTAAATAAGAATGCAATAAAAAGTGATAAATATTTTATTAAAATTAAAAAACAACATATTAAAGTACAGTGTAGTTATTTTATTTTTTTTACTAATAATGAAAATAGGTCTGAATAAAATGGACATACCTATATTAAATAAATTAATTGTGTGTGAAGAAGTGACATTTTGTAATTTTGGAATGAAAACAGGAAGGGATAAAAATTTACTATTAAGGAATTATTAATGTTTTTTTTAAAGACAAACTTTATTTACATTACTCACAAGTCACAATTGTTTACCTGCATTCCCTCACAATCTCTTTTTATCCCAAGGTTGCGTTAAACATTTAACACAACCTATTGGAAATTGCATAAGAAGTTTCACTTCAGAAACATTGTTGATAATGATCTAAGATTTCGCGAGTTTTATTCATTTAAATTAAACTATTATTTTTCGGATATATTACGCGACTTTATTTTTGTCAAAAATATCTCTTTTGCCAGTGATCACGGTTGCTGAAAAGTAGCCGAAACGTCGGGAGTATGTAGTTTTTGACAAAATTAGAAAAATAATAGTTTAATTTTAACATTATTGATTTATAATACTTATTTGTAGCCATACTTTAATTAATATATATATTTTACAGGTGCGACGGTACAATTTTCAACAGTATTAGCTGGTGTAATGTCGTGTTGTGTTCAATCAGTGTTCAAGAAGAGTGTTATATCTTTGGCTGGGGCTGCTCAATCTTTGGGAGGTTGGTTGATATTGTTGTATTAATTATTATATAGTATAATACTTAGAATTATTCTTATGATTAATTACACTGCCCAACACATATTTTGTTTCCTTTATTTTTTTCACTGTTATTAGTTATTTCTATGTCCCTGAATATGAAAAAAATACTAAAAAAATTCTAACAGCTTTAGTTTTTGAAATATAATATTTTTTTATTTTGACCAAAAATTCAGAAAATACAAAATGTTTTATAAAATACAATGAAATGATCTTTTATAGGAATTTTTTGACTGAACGACTTCAGATAGATTTCGTTGCAAACTCCAGCAGTATTTTTCCATCATATGTGAGTCCCACCGCCCCTGATAACGCTCTTCCAATGTCCTGGATCCTGGAGGAATCTTTCACCCTGCTCTTGACTATAATCATCCAGATTTTTTGGAAATCGGTCTTAATGCGAGCGCAGCAAGTGGATTTTTATGCTAATGTTGGACCCTAGTTGTTCCAAATTCGATAGCATGGCCTCAACAAGCTCCACGTAGTCGTCAGATTTATTTTTGCCTAAGAAATTACTAATAACCAAAAAAATGAATTCTAAGGTTTCGATTCCACTTTAGTCATTGATTTGACAAAATCAGAATCTTTCACGAGTTGCCTGATCTGTTCTTGAGGTTCTTGGCTAGATTTGTAGACTGAATAAGAATCTTCACTTGATGAATTTCGTTCGGGTTCACAGGGATTCGGATAATCAGAAGATTTAGATTTGCCAGGTTGTACCTCTCATGATTTTAATTGGGGTCGTTGGGCAGAAGATAATTTAGGATGTGGCCACCTATTTCGATTGCCAGGATTAATTTTTTTGACTTTCACAACGCAAAAGTAGCAGTCGTCATGATCGTTTTCAGGTTCTCGCACCTGACCACCTGTGTTTCGAATATTACTGCATCTCTGTTTCCATTGGACCACAATTGTAGCCATACAACACATTTTTGACATACAATATGAGGAATCCACGGCTTGTTCTGATTAAACAATTTTATTTTAAAGTATTGTTGATACACATTTTTCACAAGTTCGACATAGGTTTTCGATACTTTGCAAATACATATTCACTACAAATATAGCAAAAAGAGTCGGGATTAAGCACACAACATCTTCTTGACGAAGCCATATCGAAAACAGCAACAAAATATGTTGCAGTGTCGAATAAAAAATGCATATGTAGATGAAAGTAGTAAATGAGGGTAGTTAGCTGTAACTCAAAAACAAAAGCTGTTACAGGAAAACTGTTTCGAAATTTAAAAAATATACGTAAATTTAAGATAGAAACAAGAAAAACATTAAAGGAAACAAACAACTTTTATTTTTTTGTTGACCAGTGTTATAATTAACTATTTTGTAATGGCAACATTTAAGTATTTGAAAATTATAAATACTGGCTTCAGAATTTTCTAAAATATTACTAGTAACATTGAGCATTAAAAATTAAGTTAGAAACTGTATCTTGAACAATATCTCAATGAATGCTTATTAATATTTCTTACCTTAACTTATTTTAAATATTAAATACTGTATTAATGATTTTGGTTTGCTTTTTCCTAATTTGGAGTTAATGTCCATAATACAAAGTTGATTTTATGTTTTTTAAAAGTCATATATTTTTTATTACTTAAAAAGCTATAATAATGTTACTTAATACTTTTCTTGTAAAAAACCTCGTTTTAAAACACTATCAGATGAAGATAATAGCTAAAAAAATCAATTTTACCTTAAAATTTGACTACTTTACTCAAAATCACTACAAAGAGATTAAATACTCCTAATTCCTATTGATTGTGGTCATAATGTATATTATTTACATAATTTTCCAGGTCTTTTTGGTGTTTTGGGTCTACTTTTATACCCATGGGGCTGGGGTGCACCGAGAGTTAAAAGACTTTGTGGTGAATATTCAGAACCATACATTCCCGGTGACTGTTCCATTGGTGAGTTATTAATCTTATTATATACGTAAGATTATCAGAAGAAAGTTTAACCTGAAATATTATCTAAATAAACGACTTAAAGTAATTTTTTAAAATAAGTAATAAATTAAGCACTAAATAATTACTGATTGTGAAAAAAATATCTTTAAAGTCGTTAATATAGAAAATATTTCAGCTTTCTTCTGATCTGCTTCCAATGTAGATACATGGAATTATTCAATGCTAGTTACGTGGATTTGCACTATTTCTGACGATATTAGACTTATTCAACTAGCTTTTCGCCCTCAGCTTCGCCCGCGTGGAGTTCGGTTATATCGCGTTTCCAAGAGAACCTTTCAAAAGTATGGGATAAAAACTATCCTATGTTCTTTCTCAAGGTCAACTCTATGTCTGTACCAAATTTCATTAAAATCAGTTCAGAGGTTTAGGCGTGAAAGCGTAACAGACAGACATAGAGTTACTTTCGCATTTATAATATTAGTAGGGATTATAATGCCTTAAAAGTTAATTTCCTTATTGACTCCAAGCAGCTTAAAATTACCCCGCTTGGTGTTTATTGTACAATAATATTTTATTACTCTTTTCTTAAATAAATTTGAAATCTATGTTGAGGCTTAGATGATACATTAATCTAATGTATGCAGAGCAATAAATACAAGTTCTATTAAAATATATTTAATACTGGTTTTCCGCCCGCAGCTTCGCCCGCGTGGAGTTCGGTTATATCGCGTTTCCAAGAGAACCTTTCAAAAGTCTGTAATAAAAACTATCATTATTTCTTTCTCAAGGTCAACTCTATCTCTGTACCAAATTTCATTAAAATCAGTTCAGTGGTTCAGGCGTGAAAGGGTAACAGACACAGACAGACAGACAGAGTTACTTTCGCATTTATAATATTACTAGGGATTAACACACTTCGTTATATCAATATATACATTTTTCTGTGCTTAAACATACTTTTTACTAAATTTATTCATAATTACATCTTTCAAATATATAAGGAAACTTAAGTCATTTCTAAAACATATAATTTAGGTACTATATGGTTATAGTAATATTAGATATTTATTACAATAATATAAATATACAGAATTAATAATTATTGTATAATTAGAGTATATCTACTATTTAATTGTTATTACACAACCCTTTATACATATGAGTCAGTGGTGGCCTAGTGGTTAAAAGGACCGCCTCTCATGCATGAGGGCGCGGGTTCGATCCTGGCAAGTACCAATGTGATTTTTCATATGTACTTTCCTAGAGAATTTAGACATCACTGATTAATTCATTCCCAAAGAGGGTTGATGTCAGGCAGGCGACCGATCATAAAAACAATTAGCCAAAACTATTCACAACATGTAAGGCAGACCCTGGCTTTTAATGTAATATACAGGGTTTTTTGAGCCTTTCTCAATAATAACAAACAATTTTATCAATGAATTTAACTATAGTAGGCACTATCATATATATGAGTATATTAAAACATATATATGTATATTTTAATCACAGGTTGGGCATTATGTGTGACAGCAACTGGTGTTGCACAGATATTCCTTGCGAGTGCATTATCAAAGACAGCTGATAAAGCGGCTAACTCAGATAAAGTGCAGTTCCAAATGGATGAAGGTAAACAACTTATATGTTTAGTCTGATATATACATATATATGTATGTAAATTGTGCTATTTACATTAATTTTATCAATAATCATATTGAGAAAGAAATGTGTAAGTTTTTTCTATATGTACTGAATTATTTTAAATTCAATGTATGTGTAATTATATTTGACTGATTCAATACTTATTTGGTATTGGAATTACAAAATATTTTTTATAACTAAAAGAAATTTTAAAAGAAATGTTTTTGTAACTTATTTGTAATTGAAATCTATAGAGATCTATTTGAATCTCATTTTCACTTTGACTGAAATCTTTCTTACTCATAGTGATATAAATAATAATTTATTTTGAGAACAATATTAAATAAAATCCTTGTTAACATTGCATGACTTCAGATAACATTATTAAAATATGAAACTCTTTTGTGTAAAATAAAAATATATGTAAGTTTCATTCTAAAGCGAGGCTAACATACAAATCTGCACAAAAATCTATGTACAAAGTAATTTTCATATTACATACTTTGATATCATTGTTTACAAAATTTATCTTGTTACGTTGGCCCTAATTTAGTAGATAAACATTTAAAGACTGAAGTGCCTTCCATTTTTTCTACATATAGTCAGATAACAAAGATAAGTTAATACTCATATATTAAGACAAAATAAATAACTGCCAGTTTTTTTTAGTCGGTTTTTGTATGAAAATCAGTATTGTGACTACAAATGATCTTATGTTTAGAACTTAATTTGAATTAACAATTATTATGTATAAAAGATTTCTCATACAAAATAAAGTTTCTATAATTGAATAAAAGATGAAATATTAATGTTTTTCTTGATTAAAATATGTCTTTATGCCTTAATACTATAAATTACTTATATGTGCATTTACTAAAACTTTTATTACTAATGTATATTTAAACATTAAATATAATATTTATCTGATAATGTTACCTATACTGTATAATTAATTCTAAGTTTAATTTGACTTTTTAATTTTTATATTGATACTTTTTTTGACGTCAATATATTTTTAAGATATTTTTTTATACTTATACATAACCATATTTTGTAATACGAATATATACAAATTATACAATGATTACTGCGTTTTATTTAACCCAACTCATTATACACTTATTAATTAACCTCGTTTAAGTTATAAAAGGTTATTTTTTAAAGTTTACTTTAAATAATTAATTTTCATACAAATTACAAATTAATGAAATTCTGTTACCTAAGTATTTAAAATGTGATTTATACAATTGCATATTAATTCCTTCTTACGTGATAAATAATTTCAAACAAAGAAGTATACAAATATTTCTCACATTTTTCATAGCTATAACTCACTTAGGCAAGATAAGTTCCTTGTAAATGTTTTATTTATTGTCTATTGTGACCTTCGACCTTCGTGTCACGAATAACGTGAGCTCGGGGTAATTGGTTTCAGTGAGATGCAAACGATCGTGAGATTTAAATGTCAGTGTGGATTTTTTATATTTTTTAAATATTTGTATGAATAAAATAAACTATTAAAATTGACCTTTGGATATTTGAAATAGATGAATATTGTTAAATTTACAGAAAACATACATCAATAATTTTTATTAATTAATTATCTTCTGGAAAACATTGTTATATTTTATGTTAACATTGGGGGTAAAAGGTATTAAATTGTCTTAGAAAATGTAGGCCAGTGCAGAAGCCTTTATTAATGTAAAGTGAAAATAAATGATAGTAGAATGAAACTCATTAGAAAAGGAGGGGAATATTATAAAAATTAAAGGAAAAATAATTTACGGGCGATCTGAGGTCGGGAAGGATATTGGGGTGGGTACTTAAGGGTAAAAAATGGGGTTTCTCGATTTCCGGCAAAACTAAAAGTCCTACAGAAAAAAGTTATATGGCAAAGCTGTAGGTAATAAAAAGATCTAAAACTTTTGTACTAACATTTTTTTCACATAACCTCAAATTTTATGTATAAAATCAAAAAACAAGTGTTTGGTCTACTATAATTTAATTATGTTTTAAAAGCTATTGACACTGGTCTAAGGGTAAAAGACTAGCTTCACGAAAAGTAAGGAATAAATCCTATCCTATACTTAATAATTCCAACGAAATGGGGTAATTGTGGGAAATATGAATAATTAATTACCTAAGATATTTATCAGGTTATTATGGAATTTTATGAGGGGACGGCGCGTACGCAGTCCCCACTACCAAAAATTACGCGTCCGAGTTATCCACATTAGGGATAATCACAGAGGTCAACCCCACCGCAGTGCAATGGAGGGGCCTCGCTCTGGGGGAACCGCCTTCATGATCACGGTGTCCCCTACGCCAGGTAAGTATGATTAATCTAGTTTAGTTAGGGATAGTCATTCAGTTGACAGAAATTTCACTAGCGCGATGTAGAAATTATCACGCTTTTTAGCAGCGCCATCTATTAGTGGATTTTGAAATTTAGTAGCGTCTTTTCGGTGTGGTTATGAATATATATTATGTTAATATTTTTTAGTAGTACTTACTTAAAATATGATAATCATATTTTTTTTTCGCAATAGTTAACATAACAAACTTATTTAGTTTTTCTTCTTTGATATTCAAAATTCGGTCACGCTTCTTATAAAGATTCTATTCATTAATAACCTTATAGTCTTTTACGACTCTTAATTTCCATATTTGTTATTTGTTAGTAGTATGTCTGTGGTTTTCTTATCATATCTATTGCATGTTTTATTTTAAATACACATACATATCTTCTCGTTTTGATAAACAACAAAAATTTTAAAAATATATTATTTTTACAATTCTTCCCTATATAATTGAAATTTAAAAAGACTGTATAAAATGTTCTTTTTGAATTTATAATATCAGGGTTAGAGCATAACTGATTTGGATTGAAATAAATATGCCTACATACGTTTAATTGTGGCCATACTTAATTATTTAATATTATTGGCTACTCAGTGTTGCCATGATGTTTGAAAAAGAAATTATATGACCATATTTTCTGTATTTTAATTAAATTATCTTTCTAAATGAAAAAAAAAACATGACTAGTGACTTATTATTGAAATTTACGATATAAATTAACAGGTTAGTAGCAATCAATAAATTTATCGATTATATAGTCTATAATTTTTCTTCTAAACAACACATAATATACTAATACTACACAAAAAAATCAAAGCTGCTTTCTTTTAAAAGGAATCATTTTATTCTATAATTAATAGACAAACATTAGTACAATTACATAATATAATTGTCGATACGATTCCCTACCATACAACTATGTATTACAATTCATTATTATTGGTTATAATAACCAATTAAGTGGCCACCGATTGGTAAAGCACGTAGGTATTTTGATAGTACAATAACTAAATTGTATCTGTCATAATATCGTAACAAGAAAGGTTCTTATAAATTACTAGTTGTATCCTATAATTGTTGAAAGAACTACTTTGTAGCTAATACAAGTAAATTGTAATGGGGATTGCATAATTAATTTGCTTACCGCGGCCATATTGTCGTTCTCAGTTGGCAGACATTTTGTTTTAAATTACTTTAGGGTTGAGGGCACAGATTAAAATGATTGTGGGGGTTAATTATTTTAAATTTATTAATTGTATCTGTGTTATATACTTAAATTGTTTATTATTTAAATTCAAATGACAAATAATTTTTTGTTTTATTACAATTGAATTTCTTTAAAGACGAATTTTATAGGTATTTGTGATTTCGAATCTAGTTTATTTTAATTTTCATGTATAAATATTGTAAGTGATTTTTAAATCGATAACTATATTTTTTTCTCTTTAAATTGTAAAAAGAAATTTTCTATAATGTTGTTTGCATTACCATTAATTTAAAATAAATGCTTGTCAAATGTCAGTTTAATTTTTGCAAAAGAAAATCTTTTAGCATAAAACGTTTTGTCTATAATAAATGTAAAAATTAGCTTTTATTGATATGGCATTACTATTATAATATAATAATAAATAATGTATCTAAAATTTATTTTTACTTAAGTTTTTTGGTTCCGTGCAAAGACGTGCACTGTATATTCTGCCCAATTTATATTTACAATGACAATTTGACAGATATGTCATATTATATATATTTTATTATATTCGGTATCTGTTTAATGCGAGTACATATAAGTTGCTATGTATTTTATGTTATTTTTTTTGAATCTCAACTGATTTAGAAAACTACAATCTTTTATAATTTCTTTGTTAAATTTAATACTATTTTTAATTAGAGTTATAAATATCTCTATCAAACAATAATTTCATAATAATAGAAATATATAAGTTTTGTCAACTTTTTTTTATATCTATACTCAATTCATACATTATATGTAAAATCAGATGTTTTTAAAATAAATAATTTATGAGGATTGATCGCGTTAAACATTTACACTTAAATTGTTAAAGGAACTTACGATTTCTAAAAAATTTATACCCTAAGGCCGGAGATTACGAGAAGTGAATGAAAATAAAAGATTTTGATTGATGAACCGGCCGTATCGAAGCCCTTGGGACGAGCTCGGAGTAATCACAGAGCTACAACATTGATTGATTTACAGACGGCGGTATAAAATAAAACATAAGTATATGTGTTAAAATACACACACACACATGCACACACACATACATATATATGTATGATTGGGGTTCGAATATAACCCTTGACAAATATGACCCCTAAATAATTATTTCGATAGTATTAAATGTGTTTATAGATGCCATCGGGTCGTGACTGGCCGCTGGCTCACTGGCACGCCATTGGCCGATACTAAGCTGCGCAGGCGCATCCGTATTATATTAAAACTATATTTCAGGAATACTTTATTTATATGCTCAACTATTTTGACATTTAAATGCCATTTATATTACCAAGTATATAAGAATATATTAAATATAAGTAAAATGGAATTATTTATGTATGTGTTACAAAATATTATAGTTTTTTTTATGAAGAGAAAGAATATAATAAGCAAATGTTACTTTAATATTGAAACAATTGTGACCCGTTCCGTCAACCACATGTTGTGGTGTTGACTAATTGTGATAATTAAAATTTTTCATCCGCATTTCGACCGCATTGTTATAAAAAAAATTCTTTAAAAAAATGTTAAAGAAGAAAAATTTAAATTTACTGTAATTTTTAATTTTCAAATTAAATATGATTACTCATAAACTTGTTTCTTGGTATACAAAGTTTAATGATTTATATATACATATATGGTATTGATATATGTAGTATTAAGGAAGTAGCAATACTATTAAAACAAGTGCTCTCACCTAAATTTAATGGATTTAAGGAATCAATGAAAAGAATGTGAAACTATTTTTTATATAAAGCTATTATTTAAAAACATTTATATAAATGTAAAAGATATTTTTTTAATTATTCTCATTTATATTTTTAACAACTCAATATTAAACAATACACATACGATAATAATCCATCACATATAGGTATATATGTACATACTTTTAAATTTTTATACATATCTTTATTTCATATTAAATACATAATTATCATTTTTATATCTCGGTTAAGCAAAATTTCATAGACAATCCAACACATTTCTTTTATTCGGAATGATTTATTAGAATTTTTCACGGATTCTAAATAACATACAATTTAAATTGCTTGAACAACGCTTCGATTGGTAGGGTGTACACACTACAGACTGGTCTAGGACAAATATTAATTAATTAAATTACTTGAAAATTAATATTATATATGAGAACACTTATTATATATATAATAATTATACTGGTAATGATGAAAATAAGTTGATTTTTAAGTATTTCATGATATGAAAACGAAAAGAAAGTGGGTAGTTTCGTAAAATATAATTTCAAGTTAAAGAAAATTGTTATTTAGAGATATAACTCAATAAAAATATATTGTAATTAATATGATAAACATGTATATAATTTTAGACGTTTTTGATTACACTAGTTTACAAAATTTAACTTTATGTTTGTTGCCGCAAATTGAATGGTTGATATTGTTCACTGATGATTTGTTTATGTCAAAAATACCTTCAAAATTTCTTGAGCAGCTCTAGTTATTTTGTTTCTGGTTTTTGTCATTTAAGCTTATAAATTAATTGATAACAGTCGTATTTTTGTGCTTTAAGATAAATATCAAAAGTTTTTTGTCATGAGCAGTTCAAGGAGATGTTGTTTGAACAATCCAGATCATTTTTGATACATTTGCTGACAATATGTCTTTAAATACTGTAGAAATGTTATATCACCGTTGGTGAAAAATACCTATTTTGATTATTTTTGATGCTCCTGGATGAAAATGACAAGTCTTAGGCGTCAAATTGTGTTTGTAAAAGGTGTGTGGTATATTTAAGATTATTGAAAAATGGTAAAAGAACTATCTTTAAATTTGGAACACCGACTATTCGGCGAGAACCACAAAATCATCTCGAAGACTCTTATTTTTGTAGAGTGGACTTAAATGGTTTAAACACTAAAAATCGGGCTAAATGCCTGTACCCCAGTACTAGTTGTGTTCAACGTCCAGTGCAGAAGAGTTTATCTATCTGTTCAGTGCCTACAAAAGTATCAGAACCCATAGAACAAGACATGAAAAGACCAAGAACATCACAAAATGATGCGAATTTGAAGGTATATCCAAAGAGTCAAAATGCTTTACTAAAAATGAGTTAGATGATCTTGTTAGAGATTTATATCTTTCAAAACAAGCTTCATAATTGCTAGCATCAAGACTCAAAAAAAAATGCTTTCCTCGGACACTAAAATAAGTTTTTATCGTACAAGAGAGAAAGAATTACGATGTTATTTTTCCGAAGAAAACGGATTTTACCTTTTGTTCAGACATTAAAAACTTATTGATAAAAATCTGCTTGAAACAATACTAACCAAACGACTGGCGTTTATTCATTGACAGCTATGAGTGAGGAGCAGGGGGAGCGTATGCATCAAGACTTAAGCATCACGGAAGAGCGCTATCAGAATTTATGGGATACGAATATGATGTCTGACTATTGCTGGTCTCTGATACGTCATTTTCCAAAGTCTACACATCAGAGAAGAGCTTTAAAACGTAGTTTTCTAGAACTTAACGATTAAATATGTTTCTTTTAGTAGTTTTTCTCAGTAATTACGTATTTTTTCTGTTTTATTCCTGTAAAGCTGAAACTCAAAAACTAGAGCTGATAAAAATATTCTAATTACATTTTTGGAAATGGCATAACATATCTAATCAACAACAATTAAAATTTCTTTGGCAACAGATATACTGTAAACTAGTGTTATTAGTATGTGGTGTAACAAACAGAAAAACAAATAGATTTATCAGAATAATTCTCGTAAATATATGAATAAATATAAGACAATGAATAAAAGTGATTTTATAATTAGATATTTGCTTACATTTTAAATATTTTAACATATTTTGTATTGCTTATAAATGTATTTGAATACATATTTTTTGGAAATATTAGTTTTTTAACAAAATTTTATAGTAAAATGTGCACGAACTAGCAAAAATGATCTTTTAGCGAAGCAAGCAACATGCTAGCCTGTGTAAGGTAGTGGGTTGAATTAATAAAGGGCATATTACATATTTGTATGACACATGAATAACATCTTGAGATAAATCTCAAGATATGTAGCCCACTTACATCACACATAACCAATTAATTTAACCACCAAATTTAAATTAACCACCAAAGCTTTATACTATATTATATATTAGTATATTATATTACTATATACATGCAAAATCATACGTCTTTACTCAATTTTGGTTCCTATAAATATTCTAAACCAATATATTCCTATTTTTTTCGTAATATCACGTACGTACTACACCATTCGCTCTAATACATCAGTGTACGTGAGAACTACGTTCCATCGATGCCTCTATAATCAAGGAATCGAACCGCAATTAGCGAACGCATATATTAATTAAATGTATTACAAAGGGATAGATTTAAACCCATGCGGAATAGTAACTGGGATTTACTATTTAATCTAGCTTTATCTAGATAAAAACTTAATAATCATATATATAACTAGCTTTCTGCCCGCAGCTTTAACCGCTTGGAGTTCAGTTATATCCCCTTTCCAAGAGAACCTTTCATAAGTCTGGGATGAAAACTATCCTATGTTCTTTTTCAAGGTCAACTCTATCTCTGTACCAAATTTCATTAAAACCAGTTCAGTAGTTTAGGCATGAAAGCGTAACAGACAGACAGACAGTTACTTTAGCATTTATAATATTAGTAGGGATATAATGGATTATTATTAGTATATTTTAATTATTAAATATTAAAAATATTTTAGTATGTGAGTACATTTTATTGTCAAAATTTTCTGTTTCAAAAATATATGTATTGAAAACTTATCTTTACTTTTTACCTTACTTTAGCTGTAGTTTGTAATAAAATTAACACATTTATACAATTAATAATATTTATTTATTAAGAATAAATTAATCATCAATTTCTAAATTAGACATACTTAGAAATGTTTCTGAATTTTTATTTTTACGTCAAAAATTCTTAGACAATAGTTTTCAAAGTAACCGAAACATCGGGAGTATGTAGTTTAAAAATAAAAAACGCGTAATAATCCAAAAAACATTAGTTTCATTTCAATCACTATTTCTTTGTTATACTTGCATCTATCAGCGAGATGTTTTTGGGTCAAAATAAGAGGGTAGTTCGATAAAAGCTCGTATTATAATCTATACATCAAAAGTCAAAGCAATTTTGATATGTAGGATTTTTTGAAACTGTTGTTAATTGCGGCTAATTCTTACCCTCGGGCCAGCAACAGAAGGCTCATACATCACGTGGATACAGTGATTTATTGTATTGAAAATTTAGTTAGATCGGTATTAAAATTATCTGTAGTCAGTGGAATTTTCAAATAACTCTATTGAAGAAATTATTGTATATTTTACGTGAGAACAGAACACAAAATATTTACAATAGACATATAAATATTTACAAATTTTTCTATAATCAGACTTATGTAGGTATACCTATTAACTGATTTTCTGAGTTTTGGGAGCAATTTTTTGAAAACGTTATATATGCATTGATAATACAAAATAAAATATGATTATCCGAAGTTAGCAACCTTTTTTTTGGTATCCAATCATTATCTGGGGGGTTATTAATATATATAATGAGTATTAATAAATTTATTTATTGGAAAATTATATTAAAATGAATAAATAAACACAATGTAAACCAATTGTTTGTTACACCTGCAATGTTAAAATTATCAGATTTTTATCATCAATTAGCGTGAAAAGGAAATAGTTACAATGATAAGTGAAATTGTCTTAGCATTTAATCTTGATTTAGATTTTTATTTATTCTCCGTAAATTACTACAGTTATTTTATATATCGCTAAATAATATTCATTTATAATTTTACTAAAAAATTATATATATATATATATATATATATATATATATATATATATATATATATATATATATATATATGTATCACCAGCATAGTGAAAAGGGAGATATATATCTTTCTCATTTGACTATAAATTTTATATAGGTACGTATGTATTTAAGGTAACCGAAAAAAAGAGAAAACAAACTTTTCTTAAGTAATACAAAATATTAGATCTCTATGAATTCTATTATTAATATTGCAAAATGTATGTATGAGCAAGATTAACTAAATATACTAGTATTTTTACCTTGTAAGAAGGCGTTTTCACAGATATATAAGTAGATAGATATATATGTATGTCTATATATTGTTAGTCGTGTAAAAATAATGTAAAAAAACCTAAAATTCCAGGTCGTGATAGTGAACGCATTCAGTCAAAGAATTCTTCGTTAATTGTCTCAAGTCACGCGAGCCGGGTTACGATTTGTAACATTTTGTTTTATAAGAACATTTAAATTATTTCCACGAATATCTCATATATATATATATTCATGTTTTATATTGTTTTTATTCTGGTTTTTCTCAACAAAGCTTCATTTTTTTCTTAGTATATCTAAGTTCTTAGATAACAAAAGTAGTTAATTCAAAATTAATTCTGTGTTTTGGATGTCATCGTGATTCGTGAGTACAAGTTTATGGGAGCAAAAACTTGTTAAGATATATTTATTATAATAAATAATATTTATGTTCATTTCATAACACAATATATATTTGATAGAGGCTGGTTTATCCATTTTTGCTGAAAAGCTAAACAACAGCGTAGTTTAATTAAAAGAAAATATTCTACACTGAATAACACACACACACATGCACACACACACTTAAACACACACACGTATGTATTATTGTAGTATATACACAGAAAAATATTGTTAATTTGTCACGTATAAAGAAATATGAATTGCATATTATATTATTATTATCTATATCTAAATAAATGTTAAGTTGGTTTATGTATGCATCAAAAACTCAAAATGTTCTACACCTTTACAACTGCAATTTTGACACGATATACAAAACGCTTGAAGAATTTTTTAAATCTTTTTTTCATGATGCTTACAAATCCGTAAGTGGGGCATTAACCAGCAAAACCTACAACTCCACACGACTAGTGGTTAAAAATTAATGAACATCATAGTAGAAGCAACGATTTTAACAGAGCCTTTCAGTGGTGAAGATGTTTCATTCCTCGAATTAGCATGATCCTGACTGATGCACCATTTCAATATAAAGATTGCAATCCCCAATTCTATTGGCGTTCGAAATCACGATTAACAAACCCCAAGCCATTCTTAAGAAACGTGATGTCTAAATTTTGATGTGGATTCATTTTTCTAGACATTTGGATGTTGCGTGTTACCGTGTAGGAAAATCAAATAGCCTCTACATCTATATCATCATCATCATCAGCCTATCAGAGTCCACTGCTGAGCTGCCTCTTCTCACATGGAGAAGGTTTGAGCATTATTCACCACGCTTGCTCAAGACGGGTTGAATTCAAACTTATAATTAGAAATTCTAAGTCCAGGTTTCCTCACGATGTTTTCCTTCATCTGTCAGTGATGTCTAAATACTCTTAGAAAGTACATATGACTCGGAGAAATCACATTGGTACCTGCTAGGTTTCGAACCCACGCACTCATGCATGATAGACATTTAACCCCTAGGCCACCATAAAGATATATATTTATACAAACATTATCAAAACCAAAAAAAAAATTATATACCCACAAGTATTGAGAAATTTACCTTCTATAAAACATATGCTGTCTTTTGTTAGAAACCGGTTAAATCTAGCAGGGCACATAGTATGTTATTTATTTTAAACTGTAATATATATTATAATATTTTCGACCTTGATTCAGATAATTGATAGTAATATAATATGTTGTCTGATGATTTTCGAATGTATTGTAGCTCCATGGAAGTTTTCAATTCAGCATCTTCTTAGTATCTGTAATATTAAAAATATATGTATCATTATATTGATAATTTTTAAAGGATAGTATGTCTTAGACTTATAAATATATATATAAGTATGTAGGTATGTGTATATAGGTATAGAGATTTTGTTTTCATCAAACTGATAAACCTATTGTTTTTGTGTTCATTGAAATTATATTATTTATTAACTTAATTCTTTCTTCTATATATGTATTTGTTTAATAATACCTTACATATACATTTAAAAGATGTTAGTTTATCAATAAATTTTAATTTTAAATTACTTTTATTAATAACGAAAGCTTTATTTAAGTCTATCAACATACATATACTTGAAATCTACCGTGTGAATCATTTTACCTTTAAAATACAATCCATCAAATGAATTCCAGTAAATAAATCCTCTCCTCTATATATTTTTATTTTCTACTAGCTTTCTGCCCGCAGCTTCGCCCACGTAGAGTTCGGTTATATCGCGTTTCCAAGAGAACCTTTCAAAAGTCTAGGATAAAAACTATCCTATACTCTTTCTCAAGGTCAACTCTATCTCTGTACCAAATTTCATTAAAATTAGTTCAGTGGTTTAGGCGTGAAAGCGTAACAAACATACAAACAGACAGAGTTACTTTCGCATGTATAATATCAGTAGGGATTTTCTATATGATTCAAGATGGTAGATCACTAGATCAATAGATAGATAAGATGCTATATATACAGCGTGTAATTATACGGCGAGAAAACAAAATTTATTGCTATCATTGATTGATCTGTGATGAATACAACGTGAAGGGATGATGCGGAGATGCGTGGAGTATATTAGTACAACAAAAATTTATTTTAATAAATATTACTTATATGTGAACTAATTAAAGTTATTGAAGTATTGTTTCATAGCTAGCAATTTATTAAGAGATTTTCGTATTTTTATATAATTTTTATTTTCATCATCAGCCTTTAAAGCCTACTGCTGAACTGCCTCTTCTCAAATGGAGAAGGTTAAAGCATTAATCACCACGCTTGTTTAACGGGTTGGTTATTTCAAACTTTATTTGGAGTTATAAGTCCAGGTTTCCTCACAATGTTTTAATTCATCTGTCAGTGATGTCTAAATACTCTTAGAAAATACATATGACTAGGAAAAATCACATTGGTACTTGCCAGGATCGAATCTGCGCCCTCATTCATGAGAGGCGGGCCTTTAACCACTAAGTCACCACGACTTTTTATATTATAATATTGTTTAACATTAAAACAACTCCACGGAACTCTGTCCAGATTTTAATTGATCGAAGTTTCCTTCGTTTTTCGACATATTAATGCATGTTTTGATTTACAGCCGCGAGCGAATGACGTACCTACCTTCCAAGTAAAAATAATATCAGACTTTAATAATTAAATATATTTACATATTAATAAATATTGTACATATATTATGTATATATGTTTAATTTATAGTTTGGTGAGAAATTTTAAATAAAACATAATTTAATATATAAAATATAAATCTATCTAATTTATTTAACTTTAATTGGCTTTTTAACAAAAACTTTGACTTTTAAACAATATCTCGGATATGTATCTTTATATGTACTTCAATTCATTGTTTTAATAAAAATACTATTTATTTTTAAAAATATTATTTGACTCATGTTTGTCATGATAATTTATAATTATTATATATACAATTTAATAATCAAATAGAGATAATATATTAAAACAGTATATATATAAAATGACAACTAGTACATAATGGTGATCATTTTCATTGTATATGTTATGTATGTACTTGTACATTTGTAAATTATAAAGGAAATACATATATTAAAAATTACTATATATTATATAATGAATATATTAAGTGATAAAATTTTAAAAAGTTTACAAGAATATTAATATTAATATTAAGTCAAATGTGCATTTTTTTATCGTTTAATATATATTGTTACCCATAAATAAATGTGTGATATTTTTAAAATATTATAATAATTCTTTTGTCTATTAATAAATAGAAAGATTACATGTAGAAATAATATTATATTGATAGGTATTGAAAGATATAAAGTCCTAATTTAAGACAAAGAAGAATAGTTTTTTAAAAAGATATTTACTTCTACCTGGCAATTTCCCAGCTTTAGCCAGGATTTGCCTTACATGTTGTGAATAGTTTTGGCTAATTGTTTCTACGACCGGCCGCCTGCCTGACATCAACCCTCTTTGGGAATTCATTAATCAGTGATGTCTAAATACTCCTAGAAAGTACATATGACTCGAAAAAATCACATTGGTACTTGCCAGGACCCGGATCGACCCGCGCCCTCGTGCATGAGAGGCGGGCCTTTTAACCACTAGGCCACCACTGACTCATATTTCTATATATATGTAATTTTGATAAATCTGTGTTAAAACCTACATAAATTATTAAATAAATTGCTGTGTTGAATAAAAATATATTCATATAGATTTTTGATGAATTAAAAGACATTTATCAAGGTACAGATTCATAAAAAGGCTTGGGGCGTACATTTTGAATGTAAGGTACACAAAAAATATATACAGTATATAATTTTATGTTATAAAATATATATATGTAGCATAAAAGATTATGGTATTAGGATTCATATCTGTTTTACTCTTGCTTTTGTATGTGTTCTTAAATATATATTTATATTTATCCGAACTTCAATAATAAAAATTAATTTTATAAACGAAAAATCATTTCGAAATGACATTTTTTACTACGTACTATAGAAATGAAAAAAAAATCAATTTTTATGTTTTTGCTGTCGGTACATAAAATATTTTAAAGGAAATTTTTTTATTCGACTCGTGATTATAATCATTATAAATTTCGTTATAAAAGCAACAGGCTACTGTTTTTAGGTAAATTATGCAAATACTTTACTATAGTGTTCAAATGACGAATTTACGTAAGTTTTTCTAAAAAAAAGATTACAAATAGTATTATTATAAAAAATGTATATTAGGATAATAAAATTGATATTTTAAATTTGACTATAATATACATTTATAAGAAAGTCGTGTTAGTTACACTATTTCTAACTCTAACGACTGTACGGCTATGGTTGAAAATTGTTGGAGATATAGCTTAGAACCAGGAGACGGACATAGGATATTTAATTCGGTTCGATTGATAAAAAAAACTAAATAAATCCCAATATCTGCTTATTTACGGCCTCTAAGACATAATAGAGTTCGCCCGGTCAGCTACACATATGACTAATTCCGAAATCAACGCGGACGAAGTCGCTGGCAAAAACTAGTATATATCTATGTTATTATATCGACTATCGATAAATTCATAGTTATATATTACAAACAATATTTATCGAATTAATCGATCTAACGCATCAAAGGCAGCTTCCGATGTTTTTTGTGGGGCTGTCGATGTTTTGAAGATTCTTGCAGGATGTACCCTGGGGCGATTTAGATGAAACACAGCTTCTTTTAGGATTAACGATCCTTTATCTTTTATAGATAAATAGATACATGCTAGTTTAGTTTATGAGATGTACCAAATATTTTATTTTTTGTTTTACTAGTTATACAGGGTGACTGGTGAATAACTATCGATACTTGAGGACGTGATATTTGACGATCATATATGACAAAATAAAAATTAATATAACATAAATATTAATAAACTTCTAAGTAAAGTTAACCAAAAGTTATGTAATAAATTACGCATCGTGTGAACACCCTACAGATTAGGTATACACACACACACACACACGCGTGCGGCGGCGTGGTGTTGTTGTTGTGTAGCACACTTGGAACACTTGGAACGTGTCCACGCTTTATTTATTTATACGGAAATTTGGTCAAAAATTAAGTACCAATTTTTTTTACATAATTCGAATGAGAATCATGTACCGAGTATTCTCCTTAAATATTGATAGTAATTCACCAGTCACCCTGTATATTTATTTTATTTAAAGTTATTTATGATAAAAAATTCTTATCTAGGTATGTCGTTGAAGTAGATTATTTATTTTATACTAAAAATGTTTTTCTGTATGTATAACTCAAAAAAATTATAAGATATTAATTTATTATTCAGTTGTGAAAAACTAATTTTCTTTATACTAAAGTGTATGTTCGTTTTTGTTACATAATTACTCATTAACTAGAGAGGTATACGAGTTGTAATATAGATATAAGTAAGTACGTAGATAATATGTAGTGAACTCAAAAATTAAATACTATTTAGTCTTATTAAAAAATAACTATGTAAATTTAAATCAGTGTTTTTGAAATCCCTACTAATATTATAAATGCGAAAGTAACTCTGTCTGTCTGTCTGTTACGCTTTCACGCCTAAACCACTGAACTGATTTTAATTAAATTTGGTACAGAGATAGAGTTGACCTTGAGAAAGAACATAGGATAGTTTTTATCCCAGACTTTTGAAAGGTTCTCTTGGAAACTCGATGTAACCGAACTCCACGCGGGCGAAGCTGCGGGCGGAAAGCTAGTTACATATATGTCGCGACACAATTTCTCAGCATCAAATGATATCTAAGATTTTCGCTTGTATTCATTTAAAACTAATATTTTCTGATTGTTACGCATTTATTATTTTAACTATACATATATTCCTACGTTTCGGTTACTTTACAACCGTGATCATTAAGACGAGATGTGAATGTCTGTCTGTCTTGTTACCTATCATCTACTTTGTTAGTTCAACTCAGTTTGTGAAACTTTACTTATGATAATACATATAATAAATTATTTTCTTTAAATACATCATCACTACTATTTATATTTCTAACTTCTATAGTAGTTGTTACTTTGTCATGTACTAATTACAATATATTAGAAAAATTAATTTTGTTAATGAGTGTGCAGATAATTTTAAATGTATGTATGTCATATTTATTTTAATTACAACTTTGTTTTTTGTTTTATGGTTTGGTTATATATATAATATTATATCAGAGGAAATTGATACTTAATATCATAGCAATAAAATATAGATTTATCAATTAGCTATAACAATACACAAGAAAAAAGACTAAACGATTGAGTGACAATTTTTATTGCAATTAATTACGAAAATGAGAATTAGTTAATACTCCAAATATAACTAATGAAATAATGTATTTTTAATATAATTTCTATATTAATATATATCTTTATATTCCCAAAGAGGGTTGATGTCAGGCAGGCGGGCGGTCGTAAAAACAAATAGCAAAAACTATTCACAACATGTAAGGCAGACCCTGGTTATAGCTGGGAATTTGCCAGGTAGAAGAAGAAGATATATATATGTATATTACATTAATAAAGTATATCTATTTAAAATTATACCGGGTTCGTTTCCCGCCGCGGGCATTAACGCTTCATTTAGTATGGCGCGTTCAGTAATATTTTTTTAGCTTCAATATTTTTTAGATTCCGTCTTGTAAAGAAACCGTTTGTAGCCATCGATTGGGAAAATTGTTGCTTTGTATTAATTTCTTGTTTATAAGAATATTTTATATAACTTGTTTATTTTTTATTATTATTTAAAATTTCTTTGTAAATGCTATGAGGAAGTCGGAAAATTTTTTTTCATTAAAACCTTCTTAGTGTTTTGTTATGTTATAATTATTATAAGTATATTTTTCTACGGAATTTTTCAATAAAATTGATTAGTTTTGAACATTTTTTATGTATTAATAATATTTTTATATGAATGAAACTAAATTCTGAAGTGATATATTATATGTGAGTATGCTATGTTTCTTTTTGAACGGTTATTAAATATTCAAAAGAACATCGTGAGATATCATTATGATACGTTTTTAGTTCCAAAAAATAAAGGCGTGTAACATCGTACACTCCTGGAATTTTCACATACAGTGTGTTCATGGTAAAATTTTAAAGATTTTTTAGTTCCGTTTCGTAATAACAGATGGCGCTTTCATTAATATTTAAATGACTAAAATAATTAATTTTATAATAAATTAATTGAAACGCAAGTTACAAGTTAAAGTTTCTGAAAATAATAATAAAAAATTATAAGAGTTGATTATAAGACAAAAAATACATTATTACAAGACATATTTTGTATAATTCTATTTATATTCTATTAATTATACTCTACTATAGTAATGAGTGGTATAGCATCATCCTGTATATAATATTTTCGCCGTAGGCCGCCGTCTGAAGGTTGTAATTACAATACCAGGTTCTGGGAACACGGCTACTGTGATTAGATGCTGCGAGACACGAGAGAACGACCTTTACATATATATGGGTTATACACGAACATACATACACACACATACACACACACACACACACATACACACACACACACATATATGTACATAAACAAAGGTTACATACTTCTATTGTATATTCTAATAATAGTTTAAGTATTTAATTCTTAGAACAATGACAAAATGGTATAATATTTTGTTACTAGTTTTCATTTTCTAAATGTGAGTATAAATAGTTTTTTTGTGTATCGATTTATTAATATTAAGTTTGATTTAATTTATGAAATAAATTAAGAAAGATTAAAAGTAGCTTCACTTGATTAGTGAATAAAAAATCAATAGTACCGAAAAAATTACCTCACGTCTGTTAAAACTAACATTGAAAGTTTTTTTAAAGTATTTTCTCATTTATAAGAACTTAGAAAAATAAGCAAAAAGAAACTATGAACTTGGAATAAATATAAAAATATATATATATTAATTTTCACATATTTTAAATACTTATTTCATAATCCAATTGAAAATTGTTTTGCCTATAAAATATATAATATAAATACAATATTTCAATACTTTAACAAATCTTTATATATATGAATTAGAATTATTATATTGATTCAGGTTACAAAGATTATACTTATCAAACGCCTTACTACATACGTATCGTTTCCTGTTTCTCATTCAATAAACTACATTATGAGCTATAATGAAAAACTGTTAACTCTGCGTATGTAGTGACGATGGAAACATTTGGTAAGCATGTTATAATAAATTAATTATAATATACATAAGTGTAATTCGATGTCTTCTATGAAGTTACTCTTAAGAATGAAGCGTTAAGACAAAAAGAATATCCTTGTCTTCTTTATATAAATATACATTCTAGAAATATAGTTGTATTAAAAATGGTTCTAATCATAAGAATGGCTTACTACAAGGCAAATTTATATAAGCATGTGGAATATTAAGTCAAAATATCATCTGGGATTGAAGTTTTAATAGAAAACTACTAACTCTGCGTCTGTAGTGATGAGAACAATTAAATTAAATTAATTAAATCAAAAATATGCAGAAAACTAAGTTATGAGAAATAAATTATTATTTAACAAGTACGAAATGAGTTATGTAAACTTATATGTATATTATATTTATAATATTTCATTTTATTATGTTAATTAACAAAAAAAAAAACTCATGCCTATATGAAACAATACAATTAGAGAAATGGCTTTTGACTCAAATTATATACAGAGGCATATATAAAACTGTTTCTATATATACATATATTAAAATTATAATTCATATAATTGGATCTATTAAATTTTCAAGCATATCATTAACTAATAGACATTATTTTTATTTATTTCATTATAAATGTTGAATATCAACGAATGTGACAGCTAATAATAATAAACATATATGTTTATATATATAATTCTTCTGTGAGTGTGTATGTCACTGAACTTCTCTCAAACGACTGGATCGAATTTGGGAAATTTTTTTGTGTGTGTGTTCAAGGGAATCTGGGAATGGATTATATTCACAATTTCGTCCGCTGGACAATGTTTTTTTAAATTAATTTTTAATTTATTAGTAAGTAGTTGTTGATACAAACGTTTTATTGACATTAGATTTGACAACTAACTAATATGTCAATCATTCTGTCGCACTTCAAAATACGGAGATTTATGGCTTACATAAACTCCAAAAGTATAAATAAAAAAACGTAACAGATATTTCTTGATTATAGGGTGATATGAAGTTCGCCCGGTCTTCTAGTATATATACATATATATGTATAAAGTTAGCAATATTTTCTGTCATTAATATGTCTTCGTACCAACTCTTTCATAATCAAGTTTTTGATTTGAAAGCACTCTTTGAAAATAATGAAGTACTCTTCAAGAAATACTCGTTGTTCCGATGTTATTGTCATTTGGACTCATTGAAAAGTATAGTGTAATGATACATTTAGCTTTTGAATGTTTGCTTAAAAGAAATTAAAGAAAATGATTTTATTTTATGGAGAATTAATAAGGAATATATCTATATATTAAGATATTTTTTGACAGCTTATTGGTTTTATCAATTGGACAATGGAAATTAAGATATAATCAAATAAATTATAATTCACTATTAAGGCTTATATGAAGTAATTAAAAAAAAAATTTAGTTTTATCTGTAACAATTTGACGAAACAAATTGAAACGATATTTTTATGTTAAAATAATTATGTTATTATATTATTTTAAATACTAATAGTTAAACACGGTTAAATGTCGAGTCAAAGTATATGTGATTCTTATAAGAAATTATTAATTCTCACGCGACTAATATAACCTGCGAGTTCCTCTACTCGCTAACAGATGGCGCCACTCAAACCGGATTATATTAATTATGTCTCCGCAAATGCCCTTTAATTACGACCAACTGCTTTTAAATTGACTAAGTTGAATATTTTCGCGGTCAAAATACTTTTTTTCATATGATAAAACGTAAGGAATGCGATGATCCTGAGTTATAGAGTTATTATAAGTGAATTTCTTGCACTAGAGATATAAAGAGGGCGTCATTAAAATTGTTATAGTAATGGGACATAGTAAATTATGACGTTCCGCCTTTTATTGTATTATTTTGATGAATTTAATTAATATATATTTAATTAGATATAATAATATTTAAAGTATACTTATATATAAAAGTTTGAATGTTATCGTAGGTACTGCATACATTTTAATACGTAATAATTAAAAAGAAAAATACATTGAAAAAAATTATAAAAGAAAATTCGCCTAAAATTAAAATCATTATTTTATTACTACATTTTTATAAATATATTATTTTCAGTATTCACTTACTAGGAATCAATAAAATAATTTATTATAATAATTCAGTTTGGCCTAAACAATGTTATAAATATTGAAGTATTTGTGTGAATTAAATAAAGATATCTGTTTTTCTGTTTTATTTCTTAAAACCAAAGGGTTATGGAAGCCGTTCTATATTTAGATTTGTATACTCGTATTAATTCATATATATCAATATTTTCAAGTAAAAAATAACTTGTATGTATTTGTCATTATAATATAGGTACAATATAAAATTCATTTAATGAAATGAGATGAAAGGTATGAGCGACGGAAATTTAACTTTGTTTTTGCATAATTATATAAGGATATGATATATATTTTATATATAATAACTGAAATATTATATAAATATTTAAATAGTTAAATAAAATTATATTCAGCTTTTAGTATATTATTAGAGTATTGAAGCGATTTGTGACAATTAAAATAAAAGATAAAAGTATTTTCGTATACCTACTTAAGTGAATAAAAACATATGTATATCTAATGTTTTTATATGTGAAACATATAAGTATATATTCTTAAACGTAAATCTACGAGTTTCGTTTCAATATTGACACACACACACACACACCTATAAAATAATATTATTATAAACTCCATTAATTCTTTAACAAATTATTATTAATTAATATATTATATATGTAAGTCAGTAGTGTACAACATTATTGTATATCTATACATAATATTATGTTTCTCGATGTATAGGTTTCTCACTTTTTGTAACACAATGAAAGGTAACAGCGGCTGTCTTTGTACACAAAGATTATTAAGACAGACGGGACATATATACATTTATACATACATAGTCTGTCCATAAATACTGTTACAATTAAAAATAAACTTAAATATTACATATGAATTTAGAATCTGTCATTTTTATATAATTATCCATTGTGTTTTGTTATTTTGGGGCAAAAATATTGGTCAATATTTTGCCATAAATGACGTGGGGATTGCATTACACAAAGTGGATATGGAGTCAAATGCAATTATTAAATCTCTCCACAGACTTGGCATTTTTCAAATGTTTGTGTACCGGACTATTAATAGGTACAATGAGAACTCTGTTTGTGACAGAAAAATATCTGGAATTCCACGTAGTGTTTTTACGAAAAAGGTGGGCAAAGCAGTAAGGGAAAGAATTTGAAGAAATCCTATCCGAAAGTAAAAGATTTTATCTCGGGAGATGAAGTTAGCACCTAGAACCATGTTGAGTATTTTAAAAGATGACTTAGGAGTTGCAGTTGCAGGATAATTTAAAAAATAAGAGTGATGAAATCTAAATAATTACTGAAGCAGTACGCAATTTTTTTTACAATTGAGCAATATTTTAACAAAAAAATGACCGTATTTATGCTCAAAGCTATAAGGAAGCTTCCCAATTAGTCGAAATAGTTCAACGTGGGCATAATTCGACTTCAGTGATGGTTTAGTTGGGTGTTAGGTATGAAGGAGTGATTGAGCCATACTTTTGTTAAAAAGGTATAGGTATAGGTATATAAGTGTATCAAAATACCATTCTAGAGAAGATAGTTAAGTCCTTTAACAACACCATGTTCAATAATCAATAATGTTCATTCCAGCAAGACTTAGTCCAGGGTCATAATGCTTGGGCCACGAAATCTTGGTTGAAAACAAATGTTTCCGACGTCATCAGAGCTAAAGACTAGCTATGGTCTTAATCCGCTTGATTTAGTTAGTTAGTTAGTTAGTAGTTAGTTAGTTTATAATCAGTATTAGAGAGTAGTTCTTAGTCTAAACGCCATCATAATTTGCACTCCCTAAAACAATCCATACGATTGGCAGTGAAGAATTTTTTCCATGGAAAGAGTGCTTTTTATTGATAACTGGCCTCAAAGTTTAATGGACTATGCTGCCAATGGAGACTACATAGAATACTCTTTTTATGTTATAAATTGTTTTATATTTATGTAATAAACTTACATACTGTAAAAGTAATAAATGTTATTTGCAATAGATTTTTTTTTTATTAATGTAACAAGTCAGTGGTGGCTTAGTGATTAAAATACCCGCCTCTCATGCACGAGGGCGCGGGTTCGATCCTGGCAAGCACCAATGTGATTTTTCCGAGTCATATGTACTTTCTAAGAGTATTTAGACATCACTGATTAATGCATTCCCAAAGAGGGTTGATGTCAGGCAGGCGGCCGGTCGTAAAAAACAATTAGCCAAAACTATTCACAACATGTAAGGCAGACCCTGGCTAAAGCTGGGTAATTGCCAGGTAGAAGAAGATATGTGTGTGTATATATATCACATAATCTATGTCCAAGTATTCCCGTTTCGTCTCTCCGGCTCTGCACAAACGAGCGGGGTCTTTTTGTTAAGTTCATTGTCATTTGTCACCTTACAACATCGCTGTGTAAAATTATGGTTAAAATAATGATATTGAGGTAAAATTGATATAAAAAACATGATTATTTTGAGAATTTTATATGTGTTATGCGTTTTCTTTGTATCCCTACTAATATTATAAATGCGAAAGTAACTGTGTGTCTGTTAAACTTTCACGCCTAAACCACTGAACTGATTTTAATGAAATTTGGTACAGACATAGAGTTGACCTTGAGAAAGAACATAGGATAGTTTTTATCCCAGACTTTTGAAGGGTTCTCTTGAAAACGCGATATAACCGAACTCCACGCGGGCGAAGCTGCGGGAGGAAAGCTAGTATATAATAAATCGTTTGTAAAAAATTTGTAAGTAAATTTGTTAAAGAGTTAATTTAAAATATCACATAAAATTAAAATTAATTGCAATAAGTGTATTAAATTATTGTGTTTTACATTCAAACTGGTAATTTATTTTATGTTTATTTTTATTAAAAGAAAATATATGTTTCTAATAATATATTTTTGAAAAGTCTTAATAAAGACTTTCCTGAGTAAAATATTTATAATTTCGAATTGACCAATAATTCTGTAGTTTTTGATAATAGGTATACTAATATTCTTACATACATAAGTTATAGATAATTACAGAACTGTTTATTTTTAAAATATATGTACAT
Source organism: Danaus chrysippus (assembly GCA_916720795.1). NCBI lineage: Eukaryota > Metazoa > Arthropoda > Insecta > Lepidoptera > Nymphalidae > Danaus > Danaus chrysippus. Next base: position 2,502,259 of record CAKASE010000070.1, read on the forward strand.
ATATAAAATTTTATTAATACAATAACATATATAATTTACAGATATTAGTATATAGCAAAATATTTTATTTTTATTTAATATGTTATTTAATATAAGATTAAAAAAATACTACATATATTTTATATAAATAATATATAAATAATATTGAATATTAAAGAAATACTTCATCTATTTGAACCCCTCGTTGTTAACAATGGCCTAATCAAGTTGCCGTAGAGTCACGTGTTCATATTACACTATGTTACAAAAAATATATATATATATATATATATATATATATATATATATAATGTTCGTTAAATAATTATTAGTAAATTAATGTTTAGAAATTAATATTAATTATTAAATATTTTTAAATCTTCCATGACACTATAGTTCAGTTGCCAAAGATAATTGATATAATTTTTAAAAGATCGCTGGTTTGAATCCAAATAGTAATATTTTCTATAGTAATTTTAATATATTCAGTATGAATTAGTTTAATCTTATTGAGTTAATTTGTTCAATGAATTAGTAATGTGAGGATTTCACACAATACCCTTGTTATTGCATACTTAGCTGTATTCCCATCTATCCGTGTGGAATAATTCCTATACACGTGCCAGATTATATAGGGTGTTCAAATAAACATATGTAAGTTAAAATTAATATGAGATCAAACCTCTCATCATTCAATGTATTCACGGTGCGTGTGTCGGGTCCATCGTTGTAGTGAGAGGAGCTTCAATAGTGTCTGGGACTTGTGACCCAGGTGTAGGTTTAAGGGACCCTATCTAACGTTAAACGCTCACCTCCACCGTCCAAACTCCTCTCTCTACCAAATTTGAATGGAACCTACTAAGACTGCCTTTTAAGTACGTTCCAAGAATGTACATATTAATAAGAGTTCTGTTATATAATATAATATAATTTATCCTTTTTTCGATGTTTTTTCTTAATATATATTTTAAATAATACTTCATTAATTGACACGCGATAGATTTAAATACAATATAACGGTGATTATGTCGTTGTCACAATAAACTAATTAGGATTGGAGATTTGACCCCCCGGGCGCCGGGCTTGAGCATTGGGGTTACTCACAAATCTGATGTACATTGATCACGATAAAATGGATGCGGCATTTTATATATATAAATTATATTAAACATCGTTTTCTCCTAACGATATTTTCTTTAGTTAGTTAGTGATCCCTTAAACCTACACCTGGGTCACAAGTCCCAGTCACTGTTGAAGCTCCTCTCACTACAACGATGGACCCGACACACGCACCGTGAATACATGGAATGATGAGAGGTTTGATCTTTGTAATTAAAATATTATTTTCAAAAAATATTTATCAGCTTTTAAAGACATATAATATAATATAGTTTTATATACAAGTCTTATTAATATCAAATACTATATAAGTATTTTTTTTAATATACCTATATTTTATATGTTTCTATTGCCGCATCCATTTCATCCACGCTCCCAGCATCACTTGCATCTCGTGGGACTGATATGAATCAATGGTGTATTACGTAATTGGTCTATTATATATATATATATTATCTTATTGACATTATTTTCTTTTGTATGTATGTCATGTTTAGTAAAGAAATAAAGATTTTTTATATGTCGTACCTAATACTTGTTCTTGGGTTTGTTTATTTCTTTGTAAATGTTTTATGTTTTGTTACGAGATATTATATATAGGTAGGTATACATATATACCTAATATATTATAAAATTTGTCTTTATTCTTATTTGTTTGTTTGTTCGTATGTGACACTGTAAATAATAATTAAGGCTGAAGGGTTATCGGCAAAAAATTGAGTTAATTTTCTGTATTTTTCTATTTATATGCATTTTATTGTATTTATGGAGTTAATTTTAAGTGAATATACATTTATTTTATATCTAAAATCATTGTTAATATATATAATTATTGAATATTAATGCATCACAATAACTAAACTGTTTAAATTATATATTTTTTTATATCATAATACCTACTTATTCTTGGATTTGTTGGTTTTTGTTATGTTACATGTCATAATAATATTAAATTAATTTGTTTGAAGAAGCGTCAGCAAAAAAAAATTAGTTTATTATCACTATTTTTTGTATTTTGTTGTATTTGTGATGTTAATTTTAAGTGTATATATATATTTATTTTATATCTAAAATCATTGTTAATATATATAAATAGACATACAAGACATTTTTCATTTGTTTTTAATCAAAAAATAATGAAATACAATCTACCAATTTAGACAGTTATCAAGTACCATAAATACTATCTCCAATCTTACTAGGTACGCGTTACATTCTTAAACAACACGCAAAACTTCCAGTTAACACACATAGAACTAAGTTTAAAAAGACTTTAAACTATCGGTATGTAGTTCAAAACTCATAATAAAGCTACAGACATCAATACATTTATTTTTTATACTATGGCTTCATTTGCACTGGAATTGTGGAATATTTTGACCATTGTTAAAATTTTTAATTGTAAGATAATCTTGATTACATAGGTACAATAGATTTCTGTAGTTTATAAATGTATCTGTACCTACATATTATATAAAAGAAAGTCGTGTTAGTTACACTATTTATAACTCTAACGGCTAAGGATATGGTTGAAAATTGGTGGAGAGATAGATTAGAACCAGAAGACGGACATAGGATATTTAATTCTGTTCGATCGAAACAAAAAATCTTAATAAATTTCAATATCTTGTTATTTATGACCTCTAGAACAGAATATAGTTCGCCCGGTCAGCTATACATATATTACTAATTGTAAAATTAACGCATACAAAGTCACGGGCGATAACTAGTAAATTATATTAATCAAATTCGATTTAATCAAATTCAAATATCATAGATATAAAATATTTGGATAGGTCAAGGTCAAAAATGAAGTACCTCTAGTTTATCACGTGATTCTTCTTTACCAAACAAGTAGACCTGGTCTTCAAGCCTAGTAGACCGTATCATTAAGCCGTATAAAGCCGGCCGCCTTAATTGTCAAAAATGTCTGTTCCCTAAATGACACGATGGTTCAAAACCTTTAAATTACATCCTCGCTACCCACCGCCTATAATTTGGGACCATAATTTTGGACACTTTTTGTTTGTTTTCTTGGAGGACGTAGGATCTTTCCGGTTTTTTTAGTATATTTTTTTCTGGTTATAATTTTGGTGACCGTCAAAAATAATATTGTTATTTAATTTTATTATAAATATAGATTCTATGAGAATTATTAATTATTTGAATTTTATATTATAGATAATAATGTAATAAAATTAATACTAAAATATTTTTTATATATTTCTTTGTATATTAAATACAAGATTTATTTAAGAGCTATGTTTCTTAAATGGACAGATATTATATATACTAACTATATATTAGCGTTCTTCTTCTACCTGGCAATTTTCCAGCTTTAGCCAGGATCTGCCTTACATGTTGTGATTAGTTTTGGCTAATTGTTTTTACGACCGGCCGCCTGTCTGACATCAACCCTCTTTGGGAATGCATTAATCAGTGATGTCTAAATACTCTTAGTAAGTACATATGACTCGGAAAAATCACATTGGTACTTGCCAGGATCGAACCCACGCTCTCGTGTATGAGAGGCGGGCCTTTTAACCACTAGGCCACCACTGACTTTATAAATATATATATGTATATATTGGCGTTATCAACAGTAATGAGTGATGCAACATAACAATAACTTGTGTCTGTCATCAATTATTATAAAACTTATCAGTATTCATGATTATTGTTAAAAGTAAAACGAAATCAAGTTGTTTAAAAGGAGAATAGAACTATGTTTGAATGTTGGTATAAATATGACGTCTGGACGCACGACGGCAGAGTTCAGTGAGTGTGGACCATTGAATAATGTGATTATGAAGAACCTTCGAGAAATACAGGAACATTAAGAATAATTGAAGTTTCATTTTAAAATATCATGGAATGTACTAGAAGTGATATAAGTAACGTCAGCAATGATGACGTCACTCTTTAATAACAACGAATTTACAAAATATGTATATATGTATATACATATTATATTGCCTAGTGATTGATTATGAAGAACCTTCGAGAAATACAGGAATATTGAACAATTGAAGTTTCATTTTAAAATATCATGGAACGTTCTAGAAGTGATATTGGTGACGTTAGCAATGATGACGTCACTCTTTAAAAACAAAGAATTTGTATGAAATCCGATATATGAAATTGGATGTCTTAAAAACAATATACTAAATCGTCTATCTCTCTCATTTGACTTTAAATGAAAGGAAAAGAAAATTTATTATTTAGGATAGTAATAGGTACATATTATAAATAAATATTTTAGGATTTTTCTATCCTGTGGCGTCGATTGTGTAAATTTCATAATATTTTTAGATTACGAAGACATATGAGTAATTTTTTCTACACTTTTTTTAATATACTGTTTTTTTTTTAAATTAACATGTCGATTTATTAGGAAAAAAATATTTATATACACGAAATACATTAAATATAAAAAAAAAATTGTATCAATATATTCTTTCTTATTGTGGTAGAATATTAATTTTATACTTACCTATGGTTTCTGAGCTTTGTCAACCAGATAAACAAAAACTCTAGCTTCACTATATAAGTATAGATTTCAAATGTCAAATTATACTGGCTTTAAAAAATAATTGGTTGGTAATGCTTTCTTTAATCTATCTCATTTATATGAATTATACAAAAATATATATAAAGATACATATATGTCTTTTGTATATTCTGTATGATTGTAATCTTTAGGTATATAAAATTGCAATTATTTTTATCTTTTATAAAATTTGAAATATATACATAATAAGTAAATGTGATAATTTGCGAGTGTATGTATTGATTGATGTTTTTTCCGGATAAACTACGAAAACTACTAAACGGATTTTAATGAAACTTTACAGTTATATAGTTTGGATATAAGAATATGATCTAGAGACGAAACCTCTCATCATTCCATGTATTCACGGTGCGTGTGTCGGGTCCATCGTTGTAGTGAGAGGAGCTTCAACAGTGACTGGGACCTGCGAGCCAGGTGTAGGTTTAAGGGACCCTATCTAACGCATTAAACGTTCACCTCCACCGTCCAAGCTCCTCTCACTATATATTGTCCAGCATTTTCCTGCATTTTCATAACAAATATAGGTATAATATTATATTGCTCAAATTTATTTTATACATTTCTTTCAAAGTCTCATCACGAAATTAGTACAGACAGAGTAGCAGGAAAATATTGTTAATTTTTGAAGTTTTCTTTCATTGTCGTACAGCTGTTTTGAGCTAAAACATTTACATACATTATTTTGAAGGTTTAACATTTATCGATTTTAAATAATTCAATGCTATACTTCGATGGACTGTTCAAATTTGTTAGAAATACAGTGGATTATTTAATAAATTATCGATATGTTAACTATTACATCAAGTCTAGTATTATATATTTCATAATTCGTGTATGTTTAACAGAAAAACAAAATGTTTTGAATGGATTGTAGGACGGATAGTTTTATATCCATAAAATATATTAGAACACACATAAAAAGTCTTTTATGTTAATATTATACGTATGAAAAATGATTTTATAGTTTAATATTTCAAAAAATAAAAATTTGTTCTAAAAAAATAGAGAAATAAATGGATTGTATATACCTACATTTTAATTCAAAAAGTTTAATTTACTTTTTATTACGAAAAAATTGTGAATTAATTACTTGAAGTACTTATAAACAAAATAGTATTTATACACATATACATACCTATATATTGTTTAAATAAGTTTTTTATATACCTTATAATGCAGTTAATAAATATTTACTTAGTAATGATACTTAATTTAACTAATTCGTGTCAAATATCAAATTAGTGTGGAACAAATGCTGTAACGATACTTGTCTGTGACAGTGTATACTATCAACAAAGTAAAGTACTACGTTTAAACAGTGTCACCACAAAGTTTTTACATATTAATATATATATAGAATTTGAAATATAATAAAATATATATACCTATCTAGAGAGAAAATTAATTCAGACTTAGGAATTGAACCCACTATCCGAAAGACAAAAGATTCGTATAACAAATTAATCATAAAATTTGCTAGTATTTAGGTATATATCTGTGCCGTTTACGAATATTTGGGCACAAAGATGATAAATATAAATGCTTGGCTATATATTATATAGTGTATTTTTATAATAATCATAATATATGTATACTAATACATTATATAATGAAAAGTTTGTTTGTTTGTTTCAACGCGCTAATCTCACGAACTACTGGTTCGTATTGAAAAATTCTTTTATGTGTTGAATAGACTATTTATCGAGGAAGGTTTTAAGATACATAATATCAGGTGGCAAATAATAGGAACGAAGAAATAAATGAAAATGTGGAAAAAATTGGGAAAATTATTCATCTTTGAGGGCTTCCTTGCGTGGGTTGAGGAAACGGTTTAAGATACCAAAAAGATATGTATGAAAGAATTATTCCTCTTGAAATGATCTAAAATAATATCCACGACAGTAGGTATATGTATTTTATTTAAGATTAACTCACTAGAACAGTTTTTATGGTAATCAAATTTGGTTGAAATTAAAGCATTATTACCAATTATTTGTTAGACCTGTACCACTATAATAATATTAATTTATCCAAATAAAAGTGTTTTTAATTAAAAGTATTTAATTGCGAACAAAATTGTATTTGACATAATTTAATTTCAATAAACATCTTAGAAGATGTTACAATTTTAAAATAACTATGAGATAAATGTACCAATGTGATTTTTCCGAGTCATATGTACTTTCTAAGAGTATTTAGACATCACTGACAGATGAAGGAAAACATAATAAGGAAACCTGGACTTATAATTTCAATTATAAGTTTGAAATCACCAACCCGTCTTGAGCGAGCGTGGTGATTAATGTTCAAACCTTCTCCATGTGAGAAAGAGGCAGCTCAGCAGTGGGCTCTGATAGGCTGATGATGTACTGTATGAAATTCACACAGTTCAATGTTTGATTCCCGATTAAGCCATAGTTAAAGAATTTTGACATGCTGTATAAATTTGAGAACGTTGTTTGCAAAAAATAAATATGATGACCAAAATAACTATTTCACGCGGACGAAGTCGCGGGCACAGCTAGTTAAATAATAAAGTTATTTTTATTACCTTTTAATTTTCTTCTTCTTTCGAGTTTATTTCTCAAACAGTAAAAAAATTCCTCATTGTTATATACCTAAATCAGTATTTAAATATACCTATTAGGTAGGTTTTACTATTTTCTGTATATATATATTTTTTAATAGATTTTTTTAGTATAAATTAAGTGTCTCCTCAATGAAACAACATACGTATTTAACTACAAAAAGCAATATTTTCAGGCTTAGTATTCTTTCTAGCTTTTTTACATTTATGACAATTTGTTTATGAAAACCATATTGAAAACAAACATACATGTTTGGGCTTAATGATTATTATAAAATGACTATATATAAAGAAATAATATAATAAATGACTATATATAAAGAAATATATAAAGAAAAGATTATTATTGATTACTAAAGCATAATAATATAAAATTGTTTCCGATATTAGTAGGTATAATGAAACTAAATATAATACATAATATTATTAAAACAACTAATAAAAAGTTACTGAGATACAATCACACAAACACACATATAAGTCTTGATTTAATAACTAATAGGTTTTTTTCATCCACTAACAAACATAGGTACATACATCTTTAACAACCAATTATTTAGTTCGCAATGACTTCAAATAACAGGTTCGATTCCCGACCGATATAACAACTAAAGAAATATAATTATGATGAAGACTTCAATATGTTGTTAGAGCTATCTCTGGTTAGTTTGCAAAATATCAATAAGAATACTTTTTATGTTTTAAAATAATATATAATGAACACAGCTTAAGTATGATTTTCTTTTTATTTTGAACCATATATATACATATGTTAATAATTTTCATACATATATTATTACACTGTAGTTGAAAAAATAGTTTCTATTACATTACAATAGAACACTGGCATTAATACTGGCGGATGATGAAAAAATAGAAAAGAAAAAAAAAAGAAATAAATAAAACCGCAGCGAGAACGCTGGCAGAAAATAAAAAACATTCGAAATTCAAAAACATTTTAAATTCGAAACATCGATGGTAACAAATTGCTCGAGTGCGCTCGAGTAGGCTCGAGCCTGCTCGAGTGTGCTTTTGAATTTCGAGCACAAGTGTCTTTTGTTGCGGCCATTGTTTTACGCCATCTTTGTTTCCTGTCACTATACGTAAAGTTAATTATGCCATCTGCCATGTTTTTGATTATAGGGGAATTGTTTAATTGTATTACATGCATTATCTGTCTGCGATATTATATATAAAATATACATATATAGAATATATATGAGATATAGAGATCGATTTTATATTGAAATATATTATTATAAGTATTTATATTAAAGGACAAATGAACTAAAGATTTATGTGTTGAACATATAAAACGCTTTTTAGTAACGTATTAGTGTAAGTTTGTTCATCAGAATCACGTTAACTCATAAATCAAACGACAGTACAACATTAAAACAACATTTACTCTGTCATCTCTATGTAAATATAATTTATTATACACTATCCGTCATATTTGTTGGCTTGAAAAAAAAATACAGCGACCAATATAAAATGATCTGTTCTCCCCTAAACGGTGCATGGAATATGTTCGGAGAACTGGATGAAGCGAGGTCTAGATATACTGGTTAGTTTATGTATGAAATGTACGAATAGCTATTTTCCATCTCTTTCACACTCACGGTAAATATTGAAACAGATAGTGAGGGGCGGCTGAGAGGGTCCCATTGCATATCATTATAACCTTCGCGCGGGATGCGATGGAATATATCCGTCTCTTTTCGTCATAGATCACGTCACACACGTGAGAAAGAGATAGCTAATTAGAAACGAGAACCCTATTACCATGGAGTCTGATTTCATTGAAAGAAAAATAAGTATTGATATATGTTTATGGTTATATTATATTTTTTTATTCCATTTACGAATGTTACTTTATGGCGGGATTTATGCTTTCCGTATGCGAATTAGTCAATACAATTCCTGTGACTATTGACGTACAAAAATAGATATTTAAAATTAAATATAGCATTTATTTTATAGAGTACTTTATAGTAATTAATGTGACAATAATTTTGATATCTGAAGCGGTGCGTTTACGGAGCTTGCTTTGATATGACAAAAGCTCTATAAATGCCATGGACCTATTTAGTTATGTATTAAGTATAAAATATAGCTTAAAAGCTTTGAGAGTCAACGAAAATATTCATTTTATTGAATTCGTATGATATTGAGTAGGTTCCGTATGTTGTATTTATAATAAACAGATTTTGAGATGGTTTATTAAAAACGAGATTTATAGAGAAAAATTTATTTTCTTATATTTTTGTTGGTATTTAGTTTATAATTAAGTACCGACTTGAAAATAAGTTTATTATGTAGTTAAATATATTTTTCATAGGTTTTGTTACCCAAAAGAAAAAAAAGGTTATTTTTTGTTAGTTAAGAATTTAATTTTTATAATACGATCAGACAAATATTAATTATCATGTTTAAATTGATTTATAGTTCAATTTCAAATCTATGATATCACAACATAAGTTCTTAAAATAAGATAATTATATTATAAAGTTGTATATACATTTTTATTGAATTAAATTGTTTAAGGATTTCTCATAGATAATATTGAATCAAGGCATATTATAAGTAGCTATAGATTAAACCATTTTATATACTAATATTCAAAATTTTATATACATCATAAAAAATATTATCATCAATATAAAAACAATGCTCAAAAACATCAAAATATACGCGGATCTCCAAACGACCAAGAAACGTAAATCCCTCTCTGTACATCACAGTAATGGCGCTTGAAAGACGAATAGTAAAAAGTGTAATTTTAAAATAAACAAAGCAACAAGGACATTATTAATATGGCGAATATAAATGATTCGTGTATTAAATACTTTTTATACTTTACAATATCATTGTATACTCACATTTAGTGCACTCAAATTATTTCGATATTAAAACTCTTTGGTCTTGATTGTGTATCTCAATTCTTATTTTATCTGTGGCTTTTTTTTTGGCGGGAAATTATTTAATTTATTTTAGTTATTAAGTTAATATATTATTTAGATTAAAATAAGTGTCTTTTTAATGTTTAATAATAAAATTAATTCAAACTTAGTAGGTACTCTATACATTAAAGTCAGTAGTTTTGTCAAAAAAATATCAAAATTTTGTTTATTTAACTTTTCTAAGATAATTTCAAGTAGGTACATTTCTAGAATAAATATATTAAAAATAATAACCAACTATATTTTAGTCCATACTATAAAAAAATTCACACACGATTTCATACAAATACTTAGCTAAATATATATAGAATTTAATATAATTTTAAACTATCCCTTATATTCTTTATTTCATATTATTAATATATAATAACGAGCGTACCCGGGTGTTTTATTTAGTATATTCTCCACGTCAGCTACAATACGCCCCACGTCTGTCGCCATGGCTACTACTTGGGGCGTATATCTATACTATAAAATGACATAGTATTATATAATATATATAAATATAACTTAAAATTAACATATATATGTTTAAGATGAAAATTCTGGTTAAAATACATATATTAATAATGATTACATATGTTAGTTATATATCGATTTATTAAATGGTAATACAATGACGCGTCGGCCATATTTATTTATCTGTCAAATGTTGTATGTACAATATTTAATAGATTTAAACAATTATATATGTATATATGTTTAAATACTATGTTAATAGCTTTATGTATGACATAAAATATATTAACTAATAGTAGAGTACTGATGGAAAGTTTCAATGTGTTCAGGTTGTTATCAACAATACTATTTTATTATGTGTAAAAATACGGTTTATTAACTTTTTTTTTTTACATTTAAATGCTTTTTTTGGACGTATGTATATAAATAACTTGATGTCACTTATAGAATACCTAACTTATAAATTTGTTAGCGATTTGTAGGAATATTATAGGCTGATGCAAAATTCGTAAAAATCAACTATTTCTTAAATATAAAGTATCCCATATTTATTTTTATATATATACTTATATTTGAAAAGCCTATCTGCAAAATAATTTAAATATCTAAATAATATATAACATTATTTCTTTTACATTTAGCTAACTCTATGTACCTACTACATATGTTCTTTTGTTTTGTAACTATCATAAAATTTACTTTTAATAACATAAAAATACAGTTAATTACATGATCATTGTGAAAAACATAAAAAACTACATTGTTATATAAAACAAGTAAATAAAAAAAATATCTAATATATAAAATTTCCATGTCAAAATATTAGTTACCGTACTCCTTCGAAACGGCTTAACCGATTTTTAACAAATTTTATATATTTAGTAGATCTGAGAATCGACTACTATCTATTTTTTATAATATTAAGTGATAAGGCTTGTGCACTTAATTTTATTGACAAAATTTCCGAATTTCTATCATTTCCTATCAAAATGTTTGACTGAAATCATAAAATAACATATATATGTTGAAAATATATTATAATTATATAGATTTGAATGATTCTAATTAGTTTTTAATACATGGGTAATGTTGTTGTATATATAGATGTCTCCTATGTATAAGGTCCAATGTGCAAAATAACAATTTTTCAGTGGAGACGTTTTTAATTTGATTTCAATGTATCTTGTACATACAACTGATACTTTGTACAACAAGTATGACATACATGTACATTTAAGATTGATAAACGTTTTTGTAAACCTACTAGTTTTTTAAATAATGTATATAATCCCTTATTTACATTAAAAAGTAAGTTACTTATGACTTTTACTGCAAAGAAACTAAGTTTTTCCACCAACAAATACGCATTTTTAATGTATGTTGTAGAATACAGTATTATGGTAGTGTTTAAAACAAAAAATAATTGAAATGGCTAAATTCCTACATTGGCACTAAAACATAGTACCCATCGATTTATATGTACCTATAATATTAGTAAACCATTAGTCAGTGGTGACCTAGTGGTTAAAAAGGTCACTTATCATGCATGAGGGCGCGGATTCGATCCTGGCCCGAGCAAGAACCAATGTGATTTTTACGAGTCATATGTACTTTCTGAGAGTATGTATTTACATATCACTGATTAATGCATTCCCAAAGAGGGTTGATGTCAGGCAGGCGGCCGGTCGTAAAAACAATTAGCCAAAACTATTCACAACATGTAAGGCAGATCCTGGCTAAAGCTGGGAAATTGCCAGGTAAAACGAGAATGTTAGTATACAATAGAATATATACTTTTTGGTTTCTCAATTGAATAATTAGAATATTGGGATTGAATTCATCAAATTTTCTTCATCACAATTTTCATTGTAATTATTATTTTTATAGGTACCTAGATATGGTAGTATGTATGTATGTTTTAATTATTTCTCCTAATCAAGTTAATCTTAAGTTAAAATATATTTTAATACAACCGTTTAAATAATTTAGTATTAAAATGATAAACTTATTTCAATCAAGTGACAGAAAGCATTTTCCTTTTAGTGAAAAGCTCCGTCGGCTGAAGTATTTGAGAAAATTAGTTATTTTAAGGAAAAGGTAAATAAATACTATTTTTATATAATAATAAATTAATAACAAAGATTTATGTATACAATTAATTAAATTATAATTCAAAATCGGGAAGATATTTAGGTGAAAATTCAATTTTAAACCATATATATACATTTATAAGCGTATTTAATACTTATCATTTAGTATGATTCTGACGTCATATATAGGCATTAATATATATTATAATATAATTCATTATGTAATGTACTTATAATATGTATTGTTACAATAATTTCTTCGAAACCAATATATTGTTGGATATTAAATAATAAAAATTATCATACTTATGATTTAAGGCATCTATTTTTAAAAAATATTAATATTTTCTTATTACTATGCGTTTATTATTTTAACTATATATCCCAACGTTTCAGTAACTTTACAACCGTGATCATTAAGACGAGATGTGAGTGTCTGTCTGTCTTGTTATTACTCATCTATTTATATTGATAATTAATTTATTTCAATTAATATATATTTAAGATTGTCAGTTTAATAAATTGTCATCTAGATGCCATTTTGTTTTTATCTGTGCGATGTTTAAAGTACATTTTTTACTCTCGCTATAAGTGTCAGTTGAGAAATTTATCATAATATGTATTTCCCAGCTTTAGCCAGGGTCTGCCTTACATGTTGTGAATAATTTTGGCTAATTATTTTTACGACCGGCCTGACATCAACCCTCTTTGGGAGCTTCATGACATGTACATATAAACATATTTTTTTGATATAATATATGTAATAATATACATATATATATCCCCCGGCACGTCCTCTCCCCGTGACAATTCACGGTCGACTGATCCATCACAATGGCCTTTGATTCGTCTCCAACCCGCGAATTTAACAATTTCAATGTTAAAACGCTTGGAAACTCTTGTTAGGTCCCTTTGTTATTTTTATTACCCTCCCTATCCAACAACATATATTACTTTCATATATATTTCAGGGTATTTTTTTATATGTAGCGTGGTCAATGGAATTGGGTCTATGAAAAAATATTGTCGATTTACATACAATATAAAATGCCGGGATGGATTCTTTAGTTAGAACCTTTTTTTATATATAAAAATGACAAAAATTCAGCCATATTTTTTCATATATTTAGGTAAAATTAATTATAGTTATCACTTATGATTAAAATATTAAAATTCATTCAGTAGTTTTTGCGTAATAGAACATACATACATCTATAGATACAAACTTTAATACACTTAGTATTAGTAAGTAGTAGGATACTCTATACCATCGGTTTGTTCGTATGAACAGCTAAACTGCCGTAACACAAGTTTCTGAAATACATACTTTATGCATATGTCATTTTTCTATACTAAGAGTCTTGTAAATTTGTATGTAATAGAAGTGGGAGTGAAGTATAACAGCTAAATCTGTCTATAACCTACTAAAAGACTTGGGCCTGTCCAGAACTAACATTAATACATTCTTGGAACGTACTTCGAAGGAAGCCCTAGTAAGTTCTTTTCAAAGTTAGAGAGAGGAGCTTGTACGGTGGAGGTGATCGTTTAACGTTAGATAGGGACCCTTAAACCTACACCTGGGTCACAAGTCCCAGTCACTGTTGAAGCTCCTCTCACTACAACGATGGACCCGACACACGCACCGTGAATACATTGAATGATGAGAGGTTTCGTCTCTCTATATATATTAAACCTACACCTGGGTCACAAGTCCCAGTCACTGTTGAAGCTCCTCTCACTACAACGATGGACCCGACACACGCACCGTGAATACATTGAATGATGAGAGGTTTCGTCTCTCTATATATATTAAACCTACACCTGGGTCACATGTCCCAGTCACTGTTGAAGCTCCTCTCACTACAACGATGGACCCGACACACGCACCGTGAATACATGGAATGATGAGAGGTTTCGTCTCTCTATATATATTAAACCTACACCTGGGTCACAAGTCCCAGGCACTGTTGGAGCTCCTCTCACTACAACGATGGACCCGACACACGCACCGTGAATACATGGAATGATGAGAGGTTTCGTCTCTCTATATATATTAAACCTACACCTGGGTCACAAGTCCCAGTCACTGTTGAAGCTCCTCTCACTACAACGATGGACCCGACACACGCACCGTGAATACATGGAATGATGAGAGGTTTCGTCTCTCTATATATATTAAACCTACACCTGGGTCACTAGTCACAGTCACTGTTGAAGCTCCTCTCACTACAACGATGGACCCGACACACGCACCGTGAATACATGGAATGATGAGAGGTTTCGTCTCTCTATATATATTAAACCTACACCTGGGTCACTAGTCACAGTCACTGTTGAAGCTCCTCTCACTACAACGATGGACCCGACACACGCACCGTGAATACATGGAATGATGAGAGGTTTCGTATCTATATAACTATCATTTCGTCTGTCTCATCTTGTTGTTGAAAAGCAATCGATACGTCGGGAAAGTTAAAACATTATATTACACAGTTTAAAATTAAATATGTACTTATTTGCTTATTTTAATGAATTAAACTACAATATTTGTATTTGAAATTTTCCGTTAAGGGCCTGTAGTAAACTTACGGAACGAAAGAATTACGGTGGTATCGTAAAAAGTGTGTTCATTTTCCATAATCAATAATAAAAATTACGTAGATACATGAGGTGTATTGTATAATAACATTGAAATACAACAAGAAATATTATTTTTTCTATTCTATTCTATGAATTATTTCCGTTGCCTTATATACATTTCGAAATTAATCTAATATACCTATAATATTTCCAAGTCACAATGTTAGTTACCGTACTCCTCCGAAACTGTTTTACCGATTTTCACCAAATTTTTTATACGTATTTAGTAGATCTGCAAAATCGACTACTATCTATTTTTCATATCTGTAAGTGATAAGGGTCGTTCACCCTTAATTATTTTTTTAATTTTTAGACGAAATTGCTTTTTAAAATATTTTAAAAATACATACAATCTTAAATTTTTACTATTTTATCACCAACCCCTATTTTTATATGGCAAAACAACGTTTGACGGGTCAGCTAGTATATATATATAAAACTGAGCTATATAAAGACAAATCTACAATTGCCAGTAATAAATGAAACTAATATTTTTCCCTTTATACTACGCGTGCTTTATTTAAATGAATATTCGAGAAAGTCTTAGATCTCATTCATTGACAGTTGTGACAATGACGTATGACATTTTTTTTTATTTTAATATTTAAGGCAAAGGTTAAATACATAGAGCCAAATTATTTTTAAGATTTATATGGATATATTCATAGAGGTATTATTTCGCGTGTTTGATATATTTGACTTTTTTATTTAAGTTACACCGGATTTTTTTTAATTTTAGTGATATTTTCTATCATTAATATTGAATAGATCATAAAGTTAAAATATTTACTACTATGTCGTTGTTTGTTATAACTATAAAACAGTTTTAAGGAACATTTTATATCTTTTAATATTACCACAATATGTATGATAAGTCATTTTTATAGTATGAACAAAAATATTGAAGAATTTAATTTTGACTTTTAAGTATTTATTTCTAGATAAAATAATAAAATTTGCGAATCTGTAAGAATTAACTTCAAATTTGTTTTGCAATTATTACTACATTAATTAATTTAACCTTACTAAGATTTAAGAAGGCTGTACATTATATAAAACTCAATATGTCACAAACAGGAAGTTACATAAAAAATATCTAATTTAAATTACCGTCTACCTTACCTTTGCTAAGAAAATAATCGATTTCATTGACAATAATAATTTTTCGACCACAGACTGAATATTATAATTTAATGTACCCCATATTTACTTTACCTATACACATGACTAAATTTTTTTTAACCGCAACCCGGCGCCTTGTACAAATTTCGTATAAAATTGGCCCATTATAAACAGATCATAGGCTAGGTTTAATTTTTTTGTATAATTTTAAATCGTTTAATACTTATCTTTTATTTTTTTATGATTGCAACACTGATCTTGATCATTAATATATTCTATTATCTGACAACACTGAGTTTTTTTAAGTCACTACAACAAGTCCACAAATATGTATTGTGACAGATGTTTAAAATATTACAATTTATAACTATACTAGCTGACCTGGCAGACTTCACACTGCCTCAATCGATAAATAAATTATTTTTATTACTTTTTTTGGAGTTTACCTGTAAGCCATAAATCTCCGTGTTTTGAAGTGCGACAGAATGATTGACATATTAGTTAGTTGTCAAATCTAATGTCAAAAAAAACACGTTCGTATGGAAAATAGAAAAGGGCTGTTTTTAGAGTTTTCCCGGAAATGAATAAATTTTTTTCAGCTTTTAAACCTTCCCTGAACCTCCACAAACATTTCAAGACTAAGATAAGATAAATCCGTTCAGCCGTTCTCGAGTTTTAGCGAGACTAAGCAACAGCAATCCATTTTTTTTATATATACATATACCTACTATCATCATTCTACAAAAATATTTTATTAAAATACATGAAATTCTTATGTGTACATAAATTTTATAGTTGTAAATTTAAGAAACATATACCCCAATATATCTATATATACATATATATTTCGATGGTTTCCGGTTTTTGTGAATTTAATACCGACTTTAATGGTTGGAATATTTTAATAAGGCTTTAACCAGACGAACCTTTGGCGCCATATTATGATAATGGTCTGAATTACCATAAAACGGACTGAATATTAAGAGCGATGATGCCATAGACAATATTAAAACTATTAATTTAGACTATTATTATACAAATAATATACAATGTTAGAAAAATATAGTTATCGGTTTTTAAGAACTTACGATTTTTCCTATACACAGCTAAAGCTAAATCTTGTCAAACTATCACAATATTATTAAAATATATTTAAATATCACAAAATAATAATTAAATTTACTTATCTTCATTATAGACATTTCTTTTATACACAAAACTTCACATAAAAATTTTATTAACTGTCACTTCAAGTGACGCCATTTGACGTTTAGAATTCAATCACAAACATCTATCTCACTTCACTCCATACAAAAGAAAGGGATAGATATACACAGTATTTCGCTTGGGAAATGTACTTCAAAAAATTCACAAAACCACATTTCATTGAAATGCACCCGCCTCGTACGGTGTGTCGTTATATTATGAGTGAAGCCAGCTCAATTACATATAATTTAAGCAAATAAATTATTTAGCGTTTACCATTATATAGTAATAAAGCATAATAGATATAGATATTGGACGCCACCGCCATCTTGTTTTGAGAACGAATTTGCATTTAATGAGCCAATGATTTTGTTGTTTTGAATGAACATCAATGATTATTATTAGTTATCAATACTTTTAAGTATAATATATTAATTAGTGTTTAAATTGATATAAACGATTATATGTATGTAAGTAATAATATTATTTATAATATAGTAATTATTAGAATAAATACTACTTAGTTTCTAGTATGATAAACTGTCCTACAGAAATAACAAACAATTAGTTTCAAATAAACATTTTTTCCTTGTTTAATGAGAAACGTAATTCTTGTGTAAATAGTATATAGAATTATTATTACTTGGAGAATACTTATATAATGTCAAAATTATTGTTTTTTAATACCAAATTATATATTAGCTATGATTCAGAAATATACTTCCAATATCTTTTATTTCTTTTATAATGATTATAAATAATTATAATTTAATATTGTTATTTTTCCCGTTTCTTATTAATTATGTACCTACATTAATTATAATATATTATTTTCATGAAAAACTGTTAATATTACTATTTACGACTTGTAGTAAGAATTCCATTGTTTCTTAAACAACTACACATCATGAAGAAATTTTTGAAAAACATATAAATTTTTAATATAAAAATATTTCTATATACTAGTTTTTTGCTCCGTCTTTACCTCAATACTTAGTATAATAGTTAATTTAGTTTTTTTATGTTTGAACATTATTTTCAAACTCCTCATGGCCGGTCGTTATTTTAAACGTTTTCGGTACATATATCATTAATAAATATTATATCAGAGCTAGCTTCGTTTGGTTGAATTAACATAATCGACCACAGAGTAGATGTACACAGAGGCAGCTATATATTTTATTATTTTTATATTCTACATGTGAGAAGAGGCCTTTGATTCGGTGGGCTCTGATAATGATTTTATTTGATTAATTTTATACATATATGAAACTAATATTTTATTATTTTAATAAACTGTGATCATGGACAGACGAGATGATAAAAATCTTAGATCTCATTATACATATACAATTAAATGGAAATGTTTATTTTTTATATATATCTAAATTAAATATAGAGTATCAATTAATATATTTCTATCAATACATATCATTCATTACTCTGTGCTCGTGTTAGTTATATATGGACATGCATATAATAATATATGTTGTATTATAATGGGAATTAAACAAAAACTGATATTATAATACTTGGAAACCATGGAGTATACGGAAAGATGAGAATTATACATTTAAATTTATTATATACATATACATATATATGTATATATGTATATAGAAATATATTTATTTGTATGCATAATTAAGATAATTGAATTTGATACGTAACACGTATTAAATGTAATGAAATCTTTATGTATAATCAGTTGTACACAGAATTAAATGTGTACATTATGATTTTGTACAAATGCAATTTAGTATTATAACAGAAATTGTACATATGATAAAAAATAGGATATACCTATGACTCGCAAAGATATGAGAAATAAAACATTTATATTGAAATACATTTATTTTAATACTGAAATAGGTTTGTCTGTTTGTCTAATATACATATTTTATTAAAAAACCTCTACTTATAATAAAATTATAAATTAATATCTCAACGTATCCTCAAAGAAATTACCTATTTTAATATCTTATATGAGAAATTATCATATTTCACCAAAATATTTTTTAGTTTTTTTGAGAAAAAATGTAACAAAATTACCAATTTTATAGAGGTTAGGTATTAAGATCTGTTTTGTATTACACAAAATTATACGCCTTTAAGAACAACATGGGTTTCGGGAATTGATTTTGATATATTGCTTATACCCCGGTTTTACTTGATACAAGAAATAATAATGTATTAAATATGACATTATCTATATATATGGTAGTTAAGTTTATAAGTTTGATAATTTTTTTTCATCAAACATGAAAAAAGATGAATTTGTAAAATAAATGTGTCATTATTTTGACATAATTTTGACATAATTATGTTTGAGTTTGAATTTTATTAAAAATATTGAATTAAAAGAAGCCATAATTAAAGTTTGTCAATTATTATATTATTAAATCGACTTTTAAGGTTCAGATATGTTTTTTATTTATCGATGTGTGTAAAGAATGTATTTTAAATCAAATTTAACAATAATATTATTAAATAATAATCATATGAAATTTCACGACTTAATTATTTTTACTTAATTTTTAAATAAAATAGTAATGCAAGGCAATAGATATGTTTAATAAATTCTCTGTTTCATAATATCGATCGTTATCGATTGTACAGCGCCACCTAGCGGCGAGTAGGACGACGCTCTCAACAAAAAACGTATTAAAAAAAAACAACTTAATTAAAATTAAATAACTCTTAATACAAAATGTATAGCAATTAAATGAATTTAATAGAGCTAATAATGGTATTAAGAACAAGCTATAATTATATTTAATTGAGCTGTCACGGTTTATGTAATTTTTATGTAAATAGTATTTAATTTATCAAAGTTGTTATAAATCATTGTATGTATACAGCCGACGTCGTGAATGGAGGTTGGAATGATTAAATACTTTTTATTTGTATTTTGCGATTAATTTTATTGTAATATTTTTTTTGTACATTATATACTTAGTTGGTGAAGTCTGCTAGAATATAAGTGCTTTTTAGATTTCATGTTAGTAAATAGATCTATTTATATATATTACATGATAAAACCAATTTTTAATCAGATATTGTATTTAATAGAAATATAATATAAAATTTAAGTACATAAGAATTATATGTATATTTATTAAGCATTACTCTATCAATTATCAGTAATTGTCATATACGTATATTGTCACGATGCTATTCAAAATTTCATTTAAATGAGATAGCATTATAATTAATTAATATTAAATGAATGTTTAAAATTCATCTTATATACAATTTTTAAATATATATTTTGTAATATTATTAAAAAAACTATAATTTTCGATTCAGCCAAGTTGCAAGTCTAAATTATGAAGCAATTTAAAAAAGTCATTCACTTTTATTATCGTTTTTTTGTAATTATCGTTGAAATATATATTAATTAAATATTAGTATGAGTTTTTATTAAAATATATAAATTTAGGTATATTTATAATTCTACTTTTTTAATAAATACCTACTAAAATTTTTAATTTAATATGAGTATTAGTAAATTAAACTTTACTGTGACTAGTAAGTAAGTTTATTCTACATGAATACCAACAGTTTGTCGTTTCGCCGACGGTTACTTTATAACAGACGTTCTAACTGACTGTATTTAGTTTAAACTATTATTTAGATCACAAACTATATTTTAGTTTATGACTAAAGATTAAAAGTTCAAAACACATTAACCATTGGCTACTGTTAAAAGAAATATATAATTTTCTAAGCGGAACCATAATATGACAAAGAAACGTATAAATTTATAAAGTCTATGGAAATTAAAATGAAAAATATATTATCATAACATAAAAAAGTCGCTGCAAGTTCTAATTAAGTAAATAATTCATACAAACGCAGGTACCGCCGCGGGCGGAGCTAGTGCAAATGTCGTGTTGTGTCTCACAGATATGGATTCAAGAAAAATATTATAAAATATACCTATTTTAAGTAAAATTCTAATATACATATATAGGTATAATGGATCTTTTTAGATTATTACGTAAAAAGTTTTGATAAGCATAGTTTATAAAAATATCTAAAGAATTTGATATATGTAATTAAAACATATAAAAAATCATTCAAAATACTTAATTAAAATCTATTCTCTTACATATAATATATATTATATTGTGTTAAATCATTATAATATAATATTTATTGTGTAACTAAGTCCCTGTCACCATGTCGTGGGAGTTTTCATTTGTCACGCCATTTCGATTTGAACGAGACACAAGATGGCGTCCCTTTTGTATTGCGTTCAGGAATTTGTAATTTGTCACTCTACAATAAAGAAGTTTTTAATACGGAATTGGTTAAAGGAAAGGGTTGTAACATAATTATATACATACATACAGAGTGATGTTAAATCATAGAATGTGGAGAATTGGTAGATATAAGTAAGAAAAGATATTAGCAAGTATTTTGTATATATAAATAGTTTGAGATATTATATTGGAAACGAAAAATATTCTCTAAACTAAATGTATAAATAACATTGTTGTATAATTATTATCAAAAAATATTATTTAATCTGCAGGTTAAATATTGTTTATTGAACAGTTGATAAAATTATTAAATTATTAGGCCTTTGTGTATTTGCTTAAATAGTTATATTTATTTGTTATATATAAAAAGTATATAAAACCATACAATAATGTGTGTGGGTATGTATTAAGTAATTGTTATCAAATTAGTTTTGAAAACTAAAGGCAGTAACATCGTGGTAGCTACGTTTTTTAATCAATATTAGTTTAAGTAACTGAAATGAATTGTGATTAGATGAAATAATTATAACTTTTTTATTAATATATAATGGGTTATAATATTATCACTATAATATAATACCTAGTGTTATAAAAGTTTAGGAAGTGTACAAATTTCTACGCGTGTTTTAAATCCGTACAGATTTTGAATACTTACAGCTAACGTTTAACTATTAGTATGACGTAAAAGCTAAAATTAATAAGTTTTAATTCAAAAATTCCTGTAAATTAAAGGTTTTAAATAATACTAAAGGTAGGTATGAAGAGTTTTATTTAAAATTCAACACAAAACGTTTTAGAATCGTATAAACAGAAAAATATATATGTATGTATAATATTTCAAAAATATAAAACTGTACAAGCATATACAGAACAATAAATAACTGTTCACCTGTTAACAAAATGTTAAAATATTTATTTATAGTACGAAAATAAATAAAAAATCATGAGTATCGATTTTATACAATTAGTTCTGCTACTGACACATAGATGGCGGTACAAGAACTTCAATTTCATAAAATATTTTACAGACGTCTTTGTTACAAATATTATTTCGTATTCATTTATCAATTACTCTCAAACTGTTTACTATAAAATATTTTTTGTATAATACTAAAATAAATCAATAAAAATAAGTTCTACATCGAAAATCAATTTTTAATACAATTGCGTAAACGCCGTATTTCAAGTACAAGTATGTATATCCAATACATAGGTATATGAGTTACAAGAAATGTTTATAATATTAAAATCTAGATATTAATATGGTTTTTATTTAATTTAATATACTTTTAATAAACAAAGTAATAAATAAAGTTACAACGTCCGTCGTTAATTTTACCTAAATATTCATTAAAACAAATATATTTTGATTCCTGAACATTCTTACATTAAAAAT
This sequence comes from Danaus chrysippus, assembly GCA_916720795.1. Taxonomy (NCBI): domain Eukaryota; kingdom Metazoa; phylum Arthropoda; class Insecta; order Lepidoptera; family Nymphalidae; genus Danaus; species Danaus chrysippus. Next base: position 2,525,659 of record CAKASE010000070.1, read on the forward strand.
TTTTTATATAATAAAATATGTAAAATTCTGATTATATGAGAATGGTAGATATTTTTCTTATTGGATTTGAATATATTAAACAGTAAAACATTATAAAGAGTTTATGAACGATAGCACACCTTGGGAATGAATCGAACGCGTCCTGGCTATTTCATCTCATATTAAATTGTTTATATAATATACTAGAAGACCCGGCGAACTTCGTATCACCCTATAATCAAGGAATATCTCTTACGTTTTTTTATTTATATTTTTGGAGTTTACCTATTAAAGCCATAAATCTCCGTGTTTTGAAGTGCGACAGAATGATTGACATATTAGTTAGTTATCAAATCTAGTGTCAAAAAATACGTTTGTATGGGAAATAGAAAAGGGCTGTTTTTATGGTTTTCCCAGTAATGAATCAATTTTTTTCAGCTTTTATACCTTCCCTTAACCTCCACGAACATTTCAAGACTAAGATAAGATAAATCCGTTCAGCTGTTCTCGAGTTTTAGCGAGACTAAGGAACAGCAATCCATTTTTATATATATAGAAGATGAGACAAATATATATATTTAAAAAAACCCGCTGAGTTTCTTTCGCCGGTTCTTCTCAGGTCAGGGTATTTTCTTTTCCGAACCGGTGGTAGTCTCAAGTGACCATCAATAAGAAAGTGTAATACTTCTGTATTGAATAAAGTTATTTCAGTTTTGAGTTTATATATGTATTGTAATTTTTATATATACATATAATCTATAAGTTTTTCAAAGTATATATATGTCTTTACTATTCGTTATATTAAAATATGTATTTTTAAAACATCACTAATTGCTTCTAGATTGTAGTTCAATATATTTCTCTTATCCGAAATCAAACGGCTTATCCGATTTTAATGAAACATTCTTTCGTTATAGACAAGTTCGATGAACTATATACCTATATGTATAAAAAAAATGACGAAACAGCAAAGGTTTTGTTGTAAAATAATTTGTAATAATAAAATCTAAATTCAAAGTCCGTAATTGAGATCCAAATGTTAAGAAATACAAGTTTTATATAAAATAATTAGAGAAAAATTTAAACTATGATTTTACTATAAGAGACGACACCAATCATCATTCCATGTATTCACGGTGCGTGTGTCGGGTCCATCGTTGTAGTGAGAGGAGCTTCAACAGTGACTGGTACTTGTGACCCAGGTGTAGGCTTAATATATATAGAGAGACGAAACCTCTCATCATTCCATGTATTCACGGTGCGTGTGTCGGGCCCATCGTTGTAGTGAGAGGAGCTTCAACAGTGACTGTGACTTGTGACCCAGGTGTAGGTTTAATATATATAGAGAGACGAAACCTCTCATCATTCCATGTATTCACGGTGCGTGTGTCGGGTCCATCGTTGTAGTGAGAGGAGCTTCAACAGTGACTGGGACTTGTGACCCAGGTGTAGGTTTAATATATATAGAGAGACGAAACCTCTCATCATTCCATGTATTCACGGTGCGTGTGTCGGGCCCATCGTTGTAGTGAGAGGAGCTTCAACAGTGACTGGGACTTGTGACCCAGGTGTAGGTTTAATATATATAGAGAGACGAAACCTCTCATCATTCCATGTATTCACGGTGCGTGTGTCGGGTCCATCGTTGTAGTGAGAGGAGCTTCAACAGTGACTGGGACTTGTGACCCAGGTGTAGGTTTAATATATAGAGAGAGACGAAACCTCTCATCATTCCATGTATTCACGGTGCGTGTGTCGGGTCCATCGTTGTAGTGAGAGGAGCTTCAACAGTGACTGGGACTTGTGACCCAGGTGTAGGTTTAATATATATAGAGAGACGAAACCTCTCATCATTCCATGTATTCACGGTGCGTGTGTCGGGCCCATCGTTGTAGTGAGAGGAGCTTCAACAGTGACTGGGACTTGTGACCCAGGTGTAGGTTTAATATATAGAGAGAGACGAAACCTCTCATCATTCCATGTATTCACGGTGCGTGTGTCGGGTCCATCGTTGTAGTGAGAGGAGCTTCAACAGTGACTGGGACTTGTGACCCAGGTGTAGGTTTAATATATATAGAGAGACGAAACCTCTCATTATTCCATGTATTCGCGGTGCGTGTGTCGGGTCCATCGTTGTAGTGAGAGGAGCTTCAACAGTGACTGGGACTTGTGACCCAGGTGTAGGTTTAATATATAGAGAGAGACGAAACCTCTCATCATTCCATGTATTCACGGTGCGTGTGTCGGGTCCATCGTTGTAGTGAGAGGAGCTTCAACAGTGACTGGGACTTGTGACCCAGGTGTAGGTTTAATATATATAGAGAGACGAAACCTCTCATCATTCCATGTATTCACGGTGCGTGTGTCGGGTCCATCGTTGTAGTGAGAGGAGCTTCAACAGTGACTGGGACTTGTGACCCAGGTGTAGGTTTAATATATAGAGAGAGACGAAACCTCTCATCATTCCATGTATTCACGGTGCGTGTGTCGGGTCCATCGTTGTAGTGAGAGGAGCTTCAACAGTGACTGGGACTTGTGACCCAGGTGTAGGTTTAATATATATAGAGAGACGAAACCTCTCATTATTCCATGTATTCGCGGTGCGTGTGTCGGGTCCATCGTTGTAGTGAGAGGAGCTTCAACAGTGACTGGGACTTGTGACCCAGGTGTAGGTTTAATATATAGAGAGAGACGAAACCTCTCATCATTCCATGTATTCACGGTGCGTGTGTCGGGTCCATCGTTGTAGTGAGAGGAGCTTCAACAGTGACTGGGACTTGTGACCCAGGTGTAGGTTTAATATATATAGAGAGACGAAACCTCTCATCATTCCATGTATTCACGGTGCGTGTGTCGGGTCCATCGTTGTAGTGAGAGGAGCTTCAACAGTGACTGGGACTTGTGACCCAGGTGTAGGTTTAATATATAGAGAGAGACGAAACCTCTCATCATTCCATGTATTCACGGTGCGTGTGTCGGGTCCATCGTTGTAGTGAGAGGAGCTTCAACAGTGACTGGGACTTGTGACCCAGGTGTAGGTTTAATATATATAGAGAGACGAAACCTCTCATCATTCCATGTATTCACGGTGCGTGTGTCGGGCCCATCGTTGTAGTGAGAGGAGCTTCAACAGTGACTGGGACTTGTGACCCAGGTGTAGGTTTAATATATAGAGAGAGACGAAACCTCTCATCATTCCATGTATTCACGGTGCGTGTGTCGGGTCCATCGTTGTAGTGAGAGGAGCTTCAACAGTGACTGGGACTTGTGACCCAGGTGTAGGTTTATATATATATAGAGAGACGAAACCTCTCATTATTCCATGTATTCGCGGTGCGTGTGTCGGGTCCATCGTTGTAGTGAGAGGAGCTTCAACAGTGACTGGGACTTGTGACCCAGGTGTAGGTTTAATATATAGAGAGAGACGAAACCTCTCATCATTCCATGTATTCACGGTGCGTGTGTCGGGTCCATCGTTGTAGTGAGAGGAGCTTCAACAGTGACTGGGACTTGTGACCCAGGTGTAGGTTTAATATATATAGAGAGACGAAACCTCTCATTATTCCATGTATTCGCGGTGCGTGTGTCGGGTCCATCGTTGTAGTGAGAGGAGCTTCAACAGTGACTGGGACTTGTGACCCAGGTGTAGGTTTAATATATATAGAGAGACGAAACCTCTCATCATTCCATGTATTCACGGTGCGTGTGTCGGGTCCATCGTTGTAGTGAGAGGAGCTTCAACAGTGACTGTGACTTGTGACCCAGGTGTAGGTTTAATATATATAGAGAGACGAAACCTCTCATCATTCCATGTATTCACGGTGCGTGTGTCGGGTCCATCGTTGTAGTGAGAGGAGCTTCAACAGTGACTGGGACTTGTGACCCAGGTGTAGGTTTAATATATAGAGAGACGAAACCTCTCATCATTCCATGTATTCACGGTGCGTGTGTCGGGTCCATCGTTGTAGTGAGAGGAGCTTCAACAGTGACTGGGACTTGTGACCCAGGTGTAGGTTTAATATATATAGAGAGACGAAACCTCTCATCATTCCATGTATTCACGGTGCGTGTGTCGGGTCCATCGTTGTAGTGAGAGGAGCTTCAACAGTGACTGTGACTTGTGACCCAGGTGTAGGTTTAATATATATAGAGAGACGAAACCTCTCATCATTCCATGTATTCACGGTGCGTGTGTCGGGTCCATCGTTGTAGTGAGAGGAGCTTCAACAGTGACTGGGACTTGTGACCCAGGTGTAGGTTTAATATATAGAGAGACGAAACCTCTCATCATTCCATGTATTCACGGTGCGTGTGTCGGGTCCATCGTTGTAGTGAGAGGAGCTTCAACAGTGACTGGGACTTGTGACCCAGGTGTAGGTTTAATATATATAGAGAGACGAAACCTCTCATCATTCCATGTATTCACGGTGCGTGTGTCGGGTCCATCGTTGTAGTGAGAGGAGCTTCAACAGTGACTGGGACTTGTGACCCAGGTGTAGGTTTAATATATATAGAGAGACGAAACCTCTCATCATTCCATGTATTCACGGTGCGTGTGTCGGGTCCATAGTTGTAGTGAGAGGAGCTTCAACAGTGACTGGGACTTGTGACCCAGGTGTAGGTTTAATATATATAGAGAGACGAAACCTCTCATCATTCCATGTATTCACGGTGCGTGTGTCGGGTCCATCGTTGTAGTGAGAGGAGCTTCAACAGTGACTGGGACTTGCGACCCAGGTGTAGGCTTATAAGTGGAAAAGTAATCCGAAAAACATATATATGTATACTGTTTTAAATGTCCTCTCACTAATGGATTAATTATACATATTGATAATAAATTTCAATAATAACTTTCAACAAGAAAATACGGAAGGAATATTTAGTCTGGATTATAACCAAAAACTTAATTATCTTTTTAATGTAGGTATGAACATAGTAAGTTAGAGATATTATTACAATTATATATGTATATATATAGTCTTTCAAATGAAAAGCAAAAGCATTTGCTAATCTCCTTTTACTTAAATACAAAGATGTATAGAAGCCATATATATTGATTTTTAACTATATTATGTAATAACAAACACACAAACAAAAAGTCTTATTATAAATGTTTAAAGAAGTTTTTAAAGATTTTATTCTCGACAAAACACAAATTCGTAAATATTTAAAATAATATTTAAAATCCTATTTTTCCTCTCTAAAATCAAAATCCAACTACAATATACAACATATTTATTTTTAGTCTGTGCCAATAAATATTACATTGGCTGTATAACGTTCAACCATTGCCATTTAATATAAAGAAAACGTTCTGTCATTTCAAATCCTAAATGTCACCTGTAGTTGTCTTAGAGTCGATCTTAAATTCATGTAATTGATTTGATTTGTCTCCGTACTGCACCCCTTTTCCTGCACTTGAGGTCAAATGGGACGATTATTATCATAGAAAAATGAACCTTAATTTCTTATACATTTAAGTAGAAATTCATTTGTATGAAGATATGTAGTTATATTACTTAAACGTCATATCTGCTTTAATAACATTCAAACAAATTTAAGCTTTATTCTATGTAAGTTAAGTTCAATTTCCAATGTAGTTATTACATGCAATCGTATTGAAAGGAAGCCCCAATTACTATCAATTCTGTTAAATTAGACAAACAGTTCGGATTTTCGGGTGCCCCACTTGTACGGCAGAAGATTGTTATCAAAATAATAAAATAAAAACATAAAACCTCTTTGCGTCGTATTAATGACGCGTCCGCGGAATGTCATTTTGACAAGTGACGTGCAATTTACCGCCATCTTGCTTTGTGGAATTAATGAGTGATTTTCCAATGCTCGTACTATTTCTAGCAACTGGGACATTATAAAAGGGCAACATATTTTATTTTTCAATATTAAATAATAAAAATTTGTTTTGTCAATAAAAAAAAACTAAATCTCAATGCATACATTTAATGTAACATTCGAAATTTAAATTCTATTCGATTTACAAATATTGTAACAGATGCATGAGTATTTGGTTACAAGTTGGAGCTTGTTTCAAGTAGTGTTCCATTTTAAAATTGCGAAGAACTCTATTATAATGCAATAAGGTTTATTTTCGCTTGACGTTAAATTATTGAGGACTTTACAAGTTAAATATTGCTATGGTAAATATGATCTTTATTTATTTAAAAATAAGGTTTAAATTTAAATGTATGTATGTTCGGTTACAAAGTGTTCCAAGTAGCTATTGTCAATAACCACTTAATATGGCGATAGTGGTTTAAAATCGAGTAGAGTGGGTATTTAAAAATTACAGGTTGATTTTAACAGTTGTTTAATGGAGGCATTGTAATATATAGATGTGTCCCTACTAATATTATAAATGCGAAAGTAACTCTGTCTGTCTGTCTGTCTGTCTGTCTGTCACGCTTTAACGCCTAAACCACTGAACTGATTTTAATGAAATGTAGTACAGAGATAGAATTGACCTTGAGAAAGAACATAGGATAGTTTTTATCCCAGACTTTTGAAAGGTTCTCTTGGAAACACGATAACCGAACTCCACGCGGGTGAAGCTGCGGGCGGAAAGCTAGTAATATATATGTATTGAATATTTATTATATAGTACATATATTACATAGAATATATAAAAGATAGATAAAGAAAGATATATCCTTTAGCATTACGATAGCAGTACTTAATATTTGTACTACAAATGAGAATAGTATTTTATTAATTTATGTAATTTCTTTTGCTTTAAAAATTATAATCGCCATTTTTAATTTAAACATGTGGGTAGTTGATAAAGAAGGTTTGTTATAATATACGTTATACCTACTAATAACATTTACAGATATATGAGGCAAAATCTTGTAAATATAATATTTAAAACTATTGAAATATCTGTATGTATAATTAATTTCAAAACGTAGACAAAGCTAGGATTTTAAACTAGTATATATTTAAAAGGGTAATATTTTTATGACAATTAGTTAGATTCGTCGGTAATCCTTTTGTAAAACCATCAATAGATTTGAGTTCATATTTACAAAATATGTATTCAATGTTTAGGAGTTTACTCACGGGGTGATTATACATACATACATATAACGAAAATTTTAATATTTATACATTCTATTAGTATATCTTCTTCTTCTACCTGGCAATTTCCCAGCTTTAGCCAGGGTCTGCCTTACATGTTGTGAATAGTTTTGGCTAATTGTTTTACGACCGGCCGCCGTAGACATCAACCGTCTTTGGGAATGTATTAATCAGTGATGTCTAAATACTCTTACAAAGTACCTAAGACTCGGAAAAATCATATTGTTACTTGCCAGAATCGAACCCGCGCCCTCGTGAATGCGAGGCGGGCCTTTTAACTGTTAGGCCACCACTGACTTTTTATTAAACATTATATAAGTATATATTTAATTTAAATAAACATATAGTTGATAAGAATTTTTTCTATCTTTACATGTAATGATATCTTAAAAGATATGTTTATCTTTTTAATATTAATGTATCTTTTATTTGTATATCTTTTATCCCCTCCTGTGGTTCGTAAGTACAGTCAATGTGATCACTGGAGCGACAGTTCATTGTAGTATTGTTGTATTGTAGCGAAAAATCACTGGTTGGTTGAAATAGGTACAGTCACGAACAAAAGTGTTATACGTAAAAATATACATATATTAATATAACTTTAGTATTTTTGTTTTTTTTTTTTAGCCTATCAGAGCCCACTGCTGAGCTGCCTCTTCTCACATGGAGAAGGTTTGAGCATTAATCACCACGCTTGCTCAAGACGGGTTGGTGAATACAAACTTATAATTGTCAAATTATAACTCCAGGTTTCCTCGCGATGTTTTCCTTCATCTGTCAGTGATGTCTAAATACTCTTAGAAAGTACATATGACTCGGAAATATCACATTGGTACTTGCCAGTATTTATTAATTTATTTTAGTATGTATTACTGATATGTTAATATAGATATATATATATATATATATATCACTTGTCTCTTCGTCTGTACCTCTATCAGCCTATGTTATGAGATTATGAAGGTTGTTTGAACACCATAGAAGTATGGGGAATATACTAGCAATGGATAGATATACAGAAAATAATAATATATTATATATTAATATATCTTACATATATACCTAAATATGTATAAAAGAATTAAATTTTTCATTATTACTTTTACATATGAATCGTTTCTTTTTTCTATTTCAATAAACTATATTATATATATAAATAGCAAAATATTGACGCGTAATTTTTTATGTGACATGCAAAGTCGCGGTAGAAGGTATAAGGCAGACCCTGGCGAAGGCTGGGAAATTGCCAGGAAGAAGAAGATGCAAAGTGGCAGTAGGAACATATTCGTTCATTTCTATATTAAACTGTGTCTTATTATTACGTGTATAATAAGTTTATTTTTCTTAAATATATGTAAATAAAGTTATATAATAAAAATTATCAATTATTTTTTAAGAGCCAAAGATATTTAAGATTATCAAAGCTCTTACAGATTTTAGTAAACCACAGATTAATTGAAATTATCTTTTCATACTGATATGTTAATTATAATAATTTAATATTTTATATAAAAGAAAGTCTTGTTAGTTACACTATTTATAACTCTAACGGCTGTAGGGATATGGTTGAAAATTGGTGGAGAGATAGCTTAGAACAATCAGACGGACATAGGATATTTAATTCTGTACGATCGAAACAAAAAACTTAATAAACTCCAATATCTGGTTATTTATGGCCTCTAATACGGAATAGAGTTCGCCCGGTCAGATATACATCTTTTTCTACCTGGCAATTTCCCAGCTATAGCCAGGGTCTGCCTTACATGTTGTGAATAGTTTTGGCTAATTGTTTTTACGACCGGCCGCCTGCCTGACATCAACCCTCTTTGGGAATGCATTAATCAGTGATGTCTAAACAGTCTTAGAAAGTACTTGTGACTCGGAAAAATCACATTGGTACTTGCTAGGACCAGGATCGAACCCGCGCCCTAATACATATATTATTAATTCTGAAATTAACGCGGACGAAGTCGCTGACAAAAACTAGTATATATATAATTCTTATAATATTTATATATATATGAGTTTGTCATTTATATCAATGGTAACATTGAATCTGTGTAGCCAACATAATTTTATAACCGGATGTAGGTATATATAAATAAATAATTGCCACCGGATTTACGGTTTTATGACAAAAAAATATAAATGCATCAGATTTGTGATGCGTATACTTCTTTTGGTTATTATAATGAATATTGAAATTAAGTAAAAAACGACCTTGACAACTTCCACTTGACACCCGAATCACTACTAATATTATAAATGCGAAAGTTACTCTGTCTGTCTGTCTGTGAAGCTTTCACGCCTAAACCACTGAAATGATTTTACTGAAATTTTGTACGGAGATAGAGTTGACCTTGAGAAAGAACATAGGATAGTTTTTATCCCAGACTTTTGAAAGGTTCTCTTGGAAACGCGATATAACCGAACTCCACGCGGGCGAAGTTGCCGGCGGAAAGCTAGTAACAAAATAAAACAAAAAAATTCATCCGAAAAAAAATAATTGTGAACAACCTGTATGACTTAGGGGTATGAAAAATGGATGTTAGATAAATAGGCCGATTCTCAGACCTACTCAATGCTTACAAAATTTCATCAAAATTGGTCCAGCCGTTTCAGCGTTCTCTGTCTAACACCGCGACACGAGAATTTTATATATAAGAATTAAAGCAATATTGAATATTTACTAAAAATAACCTGTTTTAATAAATATTTAATTATGTATCAATTAATTAATTTCATTCAATTAGTGTTACATGACATAAAATTTATTGATTTTTTAAATTCTCTTTTTTTCATTTAAATGATTTTATTAATACATTTTAATATGTCATTTTTATCGAGATATTTATAGTAATTAATTAAGTAATACATGTTTATATTATTTCTTACTTTTGTTTATATTTAGTACAAAGTGAAATAAACTTTTAGTTTCCCGGTCATAAAGATTCGCAACTAACAAAAAAGACATTTCTATATAACAGAATATACATCAAAACTAAATTAATGCGACGGTCTCGTACAGAAGCCGTTTCTTTTCATCTCCTTTAAAATTAGGGTTCCTTATACAAATACAATATTAATAACATACATTATAATATTTAAAACGATAAATTCTTTGATATTATATGTATATATGTATATATTTTGAAATTTATGTTAAGTAAAAATACAGGGTGACTGGTGAATTACTATCGATATTTGAGGACGTGATATTTGACGATCATATATGACAAAATAAAAATTAATATAACATAAATATTAATAAACTTCTAAGTAAAGTTAACCAAAAGTTATGTAATTAATTACGCATCGTGTGAACACCCTACAGATTAGGTATACACTCACACTCACACATACGCGTGTCGTGACGTAGTGTTGTATCAGCACGCCGCCGCACACGTCCACACTTGAACACTTGGAACGTGTCCACACTTTATTTATTTATACGGAAATTTGGTCAAAAATTAAGTACCTATTTTTTTTACATAATTCGAATGAGAATCATGTACCGAGTACGCTCCTTAAATATTGATAGTAATTCACCAGTCACCCTGTATATTTATCAATATTATTCTAGATGTAATTATTATGTTTTAAATTGTACGGAACCTTGTATATGTTGAAGTTTTTTCAAGTCAAAAGACGAATCTCGATTAGGCAGACGACACAATAGGAGACAGCGGGGCGCCGAGCGGCTGGAACAGCGCGACGTGTGAACACGGACTTATAAAATATAAGGTGCAATATATTAATAATACTTATTAATATATAATATATGTGTGTTTGTGTGTGTGTGTGTGTGTGTGTGTGTGTGTGTGTGTGTGTGTGTGTGTGTGTGTGTGTGTGTGTGTGTGTGTGTGTGTGTGTGGTTTTGTCAAGCTATCTATCTCCAAGTACGGTTTTATTTCTTGATTTAATTTTTTAAGTTTATGGCAAAATCAAAGGAAATACTTTTTTATATAAAACATCTTATAACTGTATATATTGAAAAATATTTTTTTATTTATTTTATGTCTCTAACATCATAAGAGCTAGCGTATCGCTGCCTCTTATGTCTTTGACCTGACCGTTGTGCTTTTTGTTTAGCACAAAATCGCGGTGTCCCACTGTGAAAAGGTGTTTATGTCTGTATTATAGAAATAATCTGCTTTTATATATATTATAATGGATACACACAATAGATAAGCCATTATTATTAGTATAACACGTATAATTATTAAGTGTTAGCTACTGTGTGAATTAAACTACTTTTTGGCCTATTAAATACTATAGAAGTAGGTAGGTAATATTATATTCTAACACTAACTTTAGTCTGCTACTTCGCTCGCGTAAATAAATCATTTTTAACTTTTTCAAATTCTTTGTACCTACATTATAGCCTAAATAATCTCTTAATAAATATGCTATTTAATTCATAACTAGTAGTTTCTGAGATACGTCATACTTCAAGCCGAACATACACCAATGCCAGTTATATTTAAGCTTCAATAATGTTAATTTTCTTTGTCAAAGAGTTTAGTAGTTATTGCTCAAACAAATGAGTAGTGATAAGAAGCCTTTCTATATTAAATTTAGTTACTTGAACTAGGTCCAAACGTTTTTAAGACAGCCTTGGTTATTTTCAAATCCCCGGGAAATTCAGATAAAATTATAATTTAGAAGCATCATAGTCAAATAAACATTTTATTTATAAGTTTATGAGTTTTTGCATACATACACACATTTGTTCTTCCTCATACAATAAAAAGAAATCGCTTTAATTCGCCATACTTATTTCCACTTCTATATATATTCAAGATACTACTAGATATTCTTTTACTTCTATACTATTGTAGTTTCAATTCGTGAATTCGCAATACTTATAGTACAAGAGTTATTTGTTATTTATTTTTTAACTATAGCACAGTTCAACAAAGTCCTTCTCAGGAAGAGGCGTGGTTGAAAAAAACTCAACAAAAACACCTTCCTGGCTATCATGTTACTTGATAACGTATGTATGTTTGTGTGTTTAAAACTCAGAAACTTGTATATATATAAAACTTATATTATAAGTAAAAATTATTAAATATTAAAAGTAATTTAATTGTTTACCAAAATACATATTATCATTTAGTCAGTGGTGTCCTAGTGGTTAAAAGGTCAACCTCTCATGCACGAGGGCGTGGGTTCGATCCTGGCAAGTACCAATGTGATTTTTCCGAGTCATATGTACTTTCTAAGAGTATTTATACATCACTGATTAATGCATTCCCAAAGAGGGTTGATGTCAGGCAGGCGGCCGGTCGTAGACACAATTAGCCAAAACTATTCACAACATGTAAGGCAAACCCTGGCTAAAGCTGGGAAATTGCCAGGGAGAAGAAGATAGGTATTATCATTTGTACGTAATTGAGATCTATAATTTTTTACCTCGGTTTAACCGACTTAAAAATAATGGTATATCAATAATATTAAACATAAATAATAATATCGGTATATGAATTTCAAGTATTTCTGTTATAAATATTTGTTGTATAGAGTACTCTAATCCGTACAATAGTTTCATATTTTTAACCGACACGCCCCAAGGAAGTGGGGTTTTGTGTGTCAGCTTTGTGTATGTCATTGTGTTCCGAATAATACACTAACGTGTTTGCTAGTTATTTCTTTTAATACACGTTTATGATACAAGTACAAATATACATTTAGCTGTGTTTAAATATATTAAAAATGTATGTATGTTTGATCAGTAAAAACATTTAAACTATAGTCGGTATCCCTACTAATATTATAAATGCGAAAGTAACTCTGTCTGTCTGTCACGCTTTCACACCTAAACCACTGAATTGATTTTAACGAAATTTGGTACATATAGAGTTGACCTTGAGAAAGAACATAGGATAGTTTTTATCCCAGACTTTTGAAAGGTTCTCTTGGAAACGCGATATGACCGAACTCCACGCGGGCGAAGCTGCGGGCGGAAAGTTAGTATTATAATAAGTGTAAAAGATTTCGTCTAAAACTCTTTATTATGAGCCATAATATCAGAAACATATAGTATTAACTACGCTCATTATTTTATATATATAAAGATATATCAATGAAAATCTTTTTTATTAATCGAACATATTTTTTTTCCAAACTGATCATTATATGTAATTTTATACTATAGTATTATAGAGCAACGCCACGCGACACACACTATACTGTGATTATTCTATTGTTAAGTTTTATTTCATTACTATATAAAACATATTTTTAATACTTTAATAAAACATATGATTTTAAATCGAGATATGAACTGTTAGAAATTATTTAAACGTTTCTTTATGTAAGACAATAAAAGAATTTTAATATATTCATACATAAATGCTCTTATAGTGGTACCTATAGTATATTTTTTCGAAGTAGCTTAATATTATTACATCAATATATGAAAAGAAATACAATTTAATACTCATTAATCACTATATATACTCGTAATATACAATTATACATATTTTTAAGCAATATAAATATTAATATATTAATCAGTATATTTCTATATTATGGTATATTTCTCACGTTACAAACCTCACTTCTTCTACCTGGCAATTTCCTAGCTTTAGCCAGGGTCTGCCTTACATGTTGTGAATAGTTTTGGCTAACTAATTATTTTTACGACCGGCCGCCTGCCTGACATCAACCCTCTTTGGGAATGCATTAATCAGTGGTGTCTAAATACTCTTAGAAAGTACATATGACTCGGGAAAATCACATTGGTACTTGCCAGGACCAGGATCGAACCCGCGCCCTCGTGCATGAGCTGCGGACCTTTTAACCACTAGGCCACCACTGACTCTAAAAAGAAACAAACAAAAAACCTCAAAAACCTCGTTATCTGTCCAAAACCATATATATAATTAAAATATATTAAAAAGCAACCAATTTTATATATAACTTCAATATAATTTAATTATTTTAACAATACAATACCACAATAATACATTATTATATGAGTGTATGTTCGCCTGTCACCCGCTGTGTTAAATATAACTCGTAAATTGAATGTCAAATACTCATTTTGGTTATATCTTTTATGTGTGCAGTTTTACACAAGCACATGAACATATTATGTGCGCGTGCGCACGCTGAGATGTTATTGATAAATTACTATAATTTCTAGCCATAAATTAATACGATTATTTCATTACTTTAGTTTATTGTTAATAATGTTATCAGAATCAGCTAATATATATTGACATTTGAGTGGAAATAAATACGAAGTTTTTTATTTTAAATGAAAGCTGAATGATTTAAGATCTTCGGCTTTTTTTAGAACGTCAATTAAAAAATTATAATGTCATTATAAATGTTTAAAGAGCAATATATTATTTCAATTCGTACTAGTTTATTTTGGATTTTAAATAAAAAAATGAATGAATTTATTTAAAAAACTATGTATATATCTTAAAAAAGAAAACTATAGTTGTAATATCTATAATAATGTGTTTCTATCGAATATAGTGTCGACAAAGTATGATCGTTTTAAGTTATATGTAGTTAATACTTTGGGTTCAATATACTATAATAAATCAATGTAAAAATGACAGTAACTGTGTTATGGGCCTAGCTCTAATTTTAGGGCTTAAGACAGGGCATAAAGTTAACAGTGCGGAGAGAAACTAAAGTACTTGTTACATGATCTACGAAAAATGGATGTGGTATTATAAAATTAAATAAATTATAAAAAAACATATATAATTTTTATTAGAAAAAAATACTGAATTATGATTATAATTTTATATAATAAATATTATATATGTATATGATAATATTTTATGTATATATAGGTGCGTGGATACAAAATGCCGCGTCTATTCCAAAGATCTTTTCACATCTCCGTTGATCTTAAAGCACGCTTTGATTTTGCCGCACAAGTCTAAGTATTTCTTATTTTTTATACAAAAAATAATTCCTTCTTGCGTCGCCGTGCCAGGGAGAGGTATGTTATTTCAGAGATCTGCTGTCGCTATAGAAAAACCAAAAATTAACTAGAAATAAGATATTTTTATAGTCAAAATGTTGACGGTTTTGGACTGTTTCGTTTTAGAAAGTAACATTGTTAGTTTAAATTTAAATTAAATAAGTTTTTTGTGTTTGTAATCTAATAATATCTTTATATAGAAATAATATGAATGTAATATGCTTGAATAATATATAAAATATATATAATATTAGATTTAAATTAGTATATAAAAATATATTATAAATAACTACGGAACTTAATAAGCATATAATAATCGTGATGAATTTATAAGTTTGTATCAAATTAAATTTTAGGTGATCAAAGTAATCAAAATTATAATGAAATGTATGACTGTTCACCGCGCTTACATTTAGAGGTGATCATTTAAATGAACATAAACATATATTATATGTATATAATGAAATAAAATTTCTTATGATATTTTTGTTTTGAGAAAAAACAATGTTAGTTTAACACCAAAAAAACAATATTAAGAATATAAATGATAATGTCCATATTTTTTTTTATTTTTGATATTTAACAAAAAAATCAAGTTTTTTAATGGCAAAATTTTATATAGGTATTACTTGTATATCTTTTTCATAGTTAATGAGATAATTAAATTTAACTGTTTGATTTTAAAACTATATTTTTTAATTAATTTCTTTATACTATGATTAAATTTATTACCTCATTTATCACATTGCTTAAGAGAATCTTCTGTTTTATTCTTCTTGAATCTTGATTACTCACATCAGAAAAGAAACACAGCTTCTAGAAGAATCTTGTATCTCAAAATTGAGGAGTTCTTTAAGAAGAATTATGAGTAAGATCTTGAAATGTGATGAAGTGATGATTGTGACAGAATATAGATTGAAAATTTTTATGATAAAAGGTTTTAGAATTTTTAACTATTAGTATATTTTTATTAAAGGAGTTAAGGAAAGTAATATTTTTGAATTACTAAGCGTTTATTATTTTAACTATATATCCCGACGTTTCGGTTACTTTGAAACCGTGATCATTAAGACGAGATAGTAGTATAATCCGAAAAATATTGGTTTCATTTAAATCGACAATTGCGAAAAACTAAATCTCAGTATTGTCAAAGTTTTTATATTTAATAATTCCAGCTTGTGGTTTAAAATATGTTTAGTATTACATTAAAAAGTAATATGTAAATGTTAGTATAGATATTTTATTTATTTTTTGTACAACTAACTTTTGCTTGAGTTATCACAGATTTAACGGATCTCTTAGTTTTTTAAAGTGAAGTTAGTTTTAACTCTGTTTAATTAGTTTAGTTAAAAATGATTTAGTTTTAATATTTATTTATAAAATATCATAACAATAATAATTTTGTATGTTTTATATCTTAATAGTTTTAAACATAGATATGTTTCTTTCAATTGATATGACATAATTGTCAAAAATATTTATACAAGCTGTACACCCTGCTGCGCTGTCAAAATATCAACACGTCTTGACGTTTGAGATACTTCTGAACTTTGACTTCAATATATATAAATAAAATATATAATACTAGTATTTGCCCGCGACTTCGTCCGCGTAATCATGTCAGTATTAAATGTACCTATAGTGCGTTAAAATAGTAGATATGGTTACCACAACTACTTTTATAGTCTGTCCTCTAACATACACAAAAGACGAATAATTTGCAATAAAATAATATTGCTTGCGGATATACATTAATATAGTACTTTTAAAAATATTTAGACACCACAGACTGATGAAGGAAAACATCGTGAGGAAACCTGGACTTATATCAAATTATAAGTTTGAAATCACCAACCCGTCTTGAACAAGCGTGGTGATTAATGCTCCAACCTTCTCCATGTGAGAAGAGGCAGCTCAGCAGTGGGCTCTGATAGGCTGATGATGATGATGAAATTAATTAAGGTATAGGTTTAAGGGTCCCTATCTAACGCACGTTAAACACTCACCTCCACCGTCCAAGCTCCTCTCTCTACCAAATTTGAAAAGAACCTACTAGGACTGCCTTCGAAGTACGTTCCAAAAATGTATTAATGTGAATTCTGGACAGGCCCAAGTCTTTTAGTAGGTTGTAGAGAGATTTAGCTGTTATACCTCTCGCTCCCACCTCTACCGCGTACAAATCTACGACGAACCTATTTCGAGTTAGTTCGTTAGTGAGCTCGTAATACCTATTGACCTTGATATTTGATAGAAATTATCAAGGAAACACAAAATATGCAAGAAATGGAAAACAGTAACATATTATATCCCTACTAATATTATAAATGCGAAAGTAACTCTGCCTGTCCGTTTGTTACGCTTTCACGCCTAAACCACTGAACTGATTTTAATGAAATTTGGTACAGAGATAGAGTTGACCTTGAGAAAGAACATATGATAGTTATTATCCCAGATTTTTGAAAGGCTCTCTTGGAAACGCGATATAACCGAACTCTACGCGGGAGAAGCTGCGGGCGGAAAAGTAGTTTACATACCTATATATGTAAAACTATTAATTATATGTTATTATACATATATAATTGATTTTACAGCCATATAATGTTTATTGCGTGGCGAAATTATATTGAATTCGTTAAAATACCTCACAAGTAACGTTTGTAAGGTGACGAGTTATACGCCGACGGACAGACATACACGTCTTCATATAAAGATTCCTTTAACTATATTAGTCTTGGGGTTTAAAAACTTGATGGACACTATTGAAGACATACTAGCTATGTACTACGGATTTACTTGTTTTATTTAATTAATTATATGTAGGTATATATTATTTATTATAGAATGCTAATGTTTTTATATATGTATATTTTTATTTAAATATCTTAACAAATAAACAATACGCTCGCCATCAACAGATGTTTCATAAAAAAAACCCCGTACTTTTTGTTTTCTTTTGTATCAAAAAAACGAGAAATTTCATAATAGAATTATATATTTTTTTTTATATTTTTTAAAAAGGGGTTCCTTGGGCGTCGACTTCCGCTACTATTTTTAGGGTTCCCCTTTTTACATTTGACACTTCTGTGTAGGCGTATTTCGCATATGCCATTCATTGACGCTTTTTAATGCATTTTTTCCTATACATATATATAAAACCAGTTTTTATACAATACATTAATTAATATAACATAAAACATCCTTTTGTTCATATCAGACTGTATTCGGGCGGATAATCGGGCGGTATCTTTTCATCGGTTGCTGATCAAATATATACTACAGCTTAAAATTCCATAAATGGCTTCGGAATGGAAACACGACGCAGACAGAGCCGGGGGATATAGCTAGAGGTTTTCCACGTACGATAACAAAAACACATATCCTTTAGTGAAGCCGCTGTGTAAAAAACGGGAATGGTGACTCAATGAAGACTCATAATTGAACGCTTTAATTGCAAGTGTTTGGAACAGATCCTGTTTTGTTATATTAAAAGAAGGTTCAGATTCTTATCATGGGATATTTGCATGTGATGATATGCTGTTGGGATGGGTGTACACTATATATATATATATATATATATATATATATATATACTTATAAAATTTAATCAATTATTAAAGTTATTTTATGATTTGACTTCTATGAACTTATATGAAGAACAGATAATTCTATTCAGCACTTTTCATATATATACAGACAGACTTTAAATTTTTGTTATCGAAATTTTGCAAGTTTTTTGGGTTTTGAATCATAGGGAAAGTAAATTTTGAAACTGTTACAAGAAGTAGGTACTCGCATTTATATGTTATATGTAATAATAAGTATATTTTTATTTTAAACATCACTAAATATATGAAAGATATAAATAAGGAAATAAACTTATTCTATTTAAATTAATATTCGTCTTAAATAGTGTCATAATAAAATGGATAATAGTTGACATTATTGTCAAAGAGACAAAGCACCGTCGCTGTCGGTAAAGACGTAAATGTTTTGGTCAATAGATAAATACATGATATGTATTTAAAGATAGATACATTTAAAATTGACATAATATTTATACTACATTTTATATGAAAGAAGTATTAGACGTATTCCATCCATAAGAATCTTTTCATAATATCTTGTTACAACATACAATATTATAAACATTTGATGTTAAAAGAACAATAAGAATTTCGAAAATGATTTTCAATTGACCGGACGAAACAAGACTTAAAAATTTAAATTATCATTTACATTTAAATAAATACGCTTATATTTCAACCAAAATTTGCTTTCAATTCGTGATTCTAAACAAAAATACTAACATATCAATCTAGAATCAATTCCACCAACTACACTAGTTTATGTTCTATTACCAACAGACAAACATACATAATGCACATACCCACTATCCTATACCCAGCCTTATAGTTAATGCCATCCAAATGACAAATTACTTGACGAACGGTATGCAAAGCAGGGATAGCATAATATTTCCAAGATCCCACCAACCAAGCTTTTTTTTTGCAATGAATAATTAATTTGAATTAAACGTAATGCAAATTATATGAGAAAAAAATAACACTTGTATGGTAAAGAAGAGAATACCTCAATAAAATAATCATTTGAGATATTTATTATAAAATATTTGCTTCTGATGCATGCCTTTTTATTTGATTTTTATCGTTTCTTAGAATATATGGAACGTACAAACATATATACATATATGATTTTATCTTCTTCTTCTTCTACCTGACAATTTCCCAGCTTTAGCCAGGGTCTGCCTTACATGTTGTGAATAGTTTTGGCTATTTGTTTTTACGACCGGCAGCCTGCCTGACATCAACCCTCTTTGGGAATGCATTAATCAGTGATGTCTAAATACTCTTAGAAAGTACATATGACTCGGAAAAATCACATTGGTACTTGCCAGGATGGAACCCGATCCCTCATGCATGAGAGGCGGGCCATTTAACCACTAGGCCACCACTGACTTAAATATATGTTTGTAAACATATATCCTTACAAATTCATTAACTAAAATTTATATATGTACGTATTTTATACAAAAAATATAATATATGTTAAGAAATTCATAGAAAAAATGTTAAATAAAACAACATTTCATTAAAATCGTAAGTCATTTCTTGGAAGTTCGCATATCTTAGTGACTTATAAAGTATTTGGTATTTTGCGCGAATTACATTAATATTAAAATTCGTATATCTCAATCATGTATATATAAAATAATAATATAATTTACTTATGACTTTAAACTATTAGTACTATGGATTAATGGATCATTTATATTCATTTTTTTAAATATTTTTCCGAGTTGATAAATATTTACATGTAATAGTTGCATCTCTGATAGTCTTTAAAACTATATATATAAATAAATAATTATAGATGAATCCTCTCATCATTCAATGTATTCACGGTGCGTGTGTCGGGTCCATCGTTGTAGTGAGAGGAGCTTCAACAGTGACTGTGACTTGTGACCTAGGTGTAGGTTTAATATATATATAGAGAGACGAAACCTCTCATCATTCCATGTATTCACGGTACGTGTGTCGGGTCCATCGTTGTAGTGAGAGGAGCTTCAACAGTGACTGGGACTTGTGACCCAGGTGTAGGTTTAATATATATAGAGAGACGAAACCTCTCATCATTCCATGTATTCACGGTGCGTGTGTCGGGTCCATCGTTGTAGTGAGAGGAGCTTCAACAGTGACTGGGACTTGTGACCCAGGTGTAGGTTTAATATATATAGAGAGACGAAACCTCTCATCATTCCATGTATTCACGGTGCGTGTGTCGGGTCCATCGTTGTAGTGAGAGGAGCTTCAACAGTGACTGGGACTTGTGACCCAGGTGTAGGTTTAATATATATAGAGAGACGAAACCTCTCATCATTCCATGTATTCACGGTGCGTGTGTCGGGTCCATCGTTGTAGTGAGAGGAGCTTCAACAGTGACTGGGACTTGTGACCCAGGTGTAGGTTTAATATATATAGAGAGACGAAACCTCTCATCATTCCATGTATTCACGGTGCGTGTGTCGGGTCCATCGTTGTAGTGAGAGGAGCTTCAACAGTGACTGGGACTTGTGACCCAGGTGTAGGTTTAATATATATAGAGAGACGAAACCTCTCATCATTCCATGTATTCACGGTGCGTGTGTCGGGTCCATCGTTGTAGTGAGAGGAGCTTCAACAGTGATTGGGACTTGTGACCCAGGTGTAGGTTTAAGGGGTCCCTATCTAACGCGTTAAACGCTCACCTCTAGAATAATCTTATACGTCACGGAAATATATTAAATCAAATCTTTTTACGTTCTTTTAATATTGGTTTTACAATCTGAGTGACACGAAGAAAAAACCAAAGATGAAAGACATATAGATTAGGGTTTTCTAAACCAAATACAAGAGTAACTAGCTGTATAAATATGATACTTGAATTCCTAACCAAAGGAAAATATTTTTGATCAAAATGGACAGTACAAGAAAACACCAATTTTATATGTAAAGACGTAATATATGTACCTATATATATATATATATATATATATATATATAGTTTATCCTATTACTTTATTAGTTTTTTTGTACCCTAAAACTTCTGTATACAGCGCGAGTTTAATCAATGATGATTTTTGAAGGAATATAAATAAATTATTCTTCTATACAGTTATTATAAGTTAGAAGAAGATATTGCTCTAACGAAAGTCATAAGTAATAGCTTTAATATCATCTCATTGTAGAAATGGAAGTTTGTTGAAGTACAGGGCTTATTTATTTGTCAAAAAATATAAATAATTTAAATTATAAGTTACATGATGCTACAAAAAAAGTTGTATTATTCTTAGAGTCATTTGTGTATATGTTTGTGTGTATGCTACACCCAAATCAATTGTAACTCGTAAATAGGAATACATATTATTTTTCTATGTACTAAATATTTTTAATATATTATTATATATATTATGAAAACTACCATATGTACATATTTAAAAAAAAATATCTGAATTATAATATGTTTGGTGCCTATACCCAACATATGTTACACTGTACATGTTCTTTCCAAACCTCACAGCATTTCAAAACATGAGTCTTGTATACATCAACTCCTGGTCTGCCTCCGTCTTTATATCCTCGTATATCAAGGCCTTATGGAAAACTATGGATTTTCAGACATAATTTGTTTTTAACCAAAATTTTGTTCATAATTTACAGCGATTGTTACGCATATTGTTGGGGTATGATTAAATTAAAATTAATTTTTTGGCAAGTTATATTTTTAATGACGATTCTATCCTATAATAATGTATGATACACCACGTTCCTATTATCGAATAACCATAATCAAGACCTTCATTTGACTTAGAGCTAGTGTGGTAAAGTCGTGAGTTCATTCCCAGTTGAATGATAGGACTTCGGTTGCTTTTAACCATAAAACCATGAATTGCAACCAGTTTTCACCCTCTATAGCAATTGCGTTGCAGACAGCGTCCAAAAAAACCATCAGTAATGCAATTTTTTTGCTAGTTTTAGCAGTTTTCTGCACAAATTTTAAAGCAATCGTTGTCATAGTTAAGAAAAAACCTTATTTTCTTCAAACGTATTCGTTTCTGTTGAAGAGCCCATAGACCAGGCTATCTTGTGGTTTATATCTTTAAGTCCCATAAGATTATTTTACTGATGATAAATGTTACTCACACATTTGGAGAGCGTTTTTAAACAAAATTTAGTATTTTTTAAGTTTTATCTCAATTCTTTGTTGAAATACTGATAATAAGCCAAAATAAATACAAACAAAGTTACTGTTAGCGTAACTGATCTTTTAGTATAGCTAGACTTTGCAAAAAACAGTAAAAGAAATAATTGAAATTCTATATACATATTTTATTTAATTGGAAAAATGTCACGATAACTTTTTGAACTGAGTATATTATCTATGTAAAGGTAGGTACCTAGTCAAAAAAAAATATTTTTTTTTAAATTTGAGATTAGAAAGTTTTTTTTTTGGATTTGTTTTTACAAATTTAAAATATTGAAGTAGGGTGTTTTAAATTAAAACGCATAAATGAAATGTTTTCATATTTTTTTTTATTTGACAAAAGAAATTAATTCACTGTTTTTTTTTTTATTATTCCGTTTTCCTTACAATATAGTTATGAAGTAATTATTCTATCTAATCTATATGTATATGTTTAATTTTCTCTATATAATACAGATTATATTTACAAAACATCCCGTAAAACCCATGCTAGGCTGTAGTAAAAAAAAAAACGAAAAAAATATTCATACAGGAACTACAGCTTTTCTATTCTGATTTCTAATACCTTGACATAGAACACAATTTTGCACGACATGTAATAAATACATTTTTTTCTTGTCCTCATCGAAAAAAAAAATTAACTTAAAATTATCTATCACAAGACTGGTTTGTGTTCCCGTTTCTGATTTAACTAAATAAATAAAAGAAATATATATTTTTAAAGCTAATTAATTTAATGGTACACCCATCGGAATTATGTTTTTTTTCACAATCAACACCACGATTTCATAAATAGTGGTAATTTTGGAACTTTAACATTATACATTAAATAATAATTATTATATAAAAAAAAATATCTTTACATGCTTTGTTAGTGACACAAAGAAAAAAGGAAAAAAAATCGAACATTTTTTTCCGGTGACCACGCTAACTATATCTATCTCTTTCACACATAATTTGAACGAGAGAGACAGGAATACATTTCAAACTATCAATATTGCACAATTCATACAGTATAAACAATTTACATTTATTTATTTAATTATTATTTTTTTCTCAATATATAATACAAAATCATAGGATACAATAACCTTGACGTATGTACAATCAGTCAAAATTGTATACGCGATTTTGTTACTTAATATATAAACAACAGAGATTATAATGGCATACACAACTTTGAAAGATCTGGTGGCCACCGAAATAGAAAAATAAAAATCTTACAATAGAATTATCATTATGAAAAAAAAAATTTACATTTATCTATCATTAATTAAATTATATAATAAAGTTGTGCCGGTTTTTAGATATACGTCATTTTGTTTTATTTTTGTCGTATGTGTTAATACTTGCTAAATTTATTATACATATATATATGTATATATATTTTCATTTTTATCCCACGGCTGTTACACGGCCGGCCAGACCCTGTTAACAAAGAATTTTGAATTAATAACTTTGAACCAATTCATTTACGAAAATATTAAAAAAAATCACTGATTTTTTTCATATATGTATATATTTAATTGCGTATGCCATTATTATCTGAATTTGGTACATTTATTATGACCATAAAAGGTCATTTTATTGTATATTATAACAAAATCTTCAGCTGTCGTAATTATTTTGTTCGTTCCCCAAAAATTGACTCCTTAAACCCATACGATGGAAAAGAGCTAGGCCGTTCTCACTGGAATATAAATAATTATATGAAAAACATGATTTTGACGTAAAATCTGAGATAAATTGTTAAAAATGAAAACTTTCAGTTGCAATGGATATAAGAAGTTAAAATACAGTAGCAAAAACCAATAGAAGATTACTCAAAAACATTATAATTAATGTAAAATTTTATGGAAAAGATTATAATTATTAAATTGGTTCTTGCAAAAAAATGTATCTAAATAAAATAATTTTTAGATGACTGTTAGATTAAATATATATGAATCTATTAGCGGAATACTTCTTTGTTCCAGGTATAATACGAGCCTCTTTACTTCTAAATAATGCTCATAGGAATTTGTCAACGAATTTGTAGTTGAGCTCAATATAGAAAATAAGGATTATTCCTTACAAAAGAACTACAAAATTGTTAAAAACTGCTTTTTTATTTCGTAGTTTTTCCTTGAAAAACAACTTCCCGTTTTGAATTATGTTTCAACACTTGTAAGATCCAAAAATTTAGGGTAATTTGATTGGAATTATCACCAAATTTAAGGCCCTTGATATATATCCAAATTTAACATAGAAATTAAAATGAAATTCAAACTATATGTCTACACTCGAGACTATTCAGTTTAAAATTTATTCTAAAACCATAAATTATTACTGTATTTCATACTAACAGTCCTTAAATTTAGTCTAGACTCAAAGCTATTTGGGTCAGTTTAAAATTTCGTCGAAAACCATACATTATTTGGGCATTTCAAAGTACATCTCTTAAATTTTGCCTAGACTCGATTTTTTTTGGGTCAGTCTAGAATTTAATTCGAAACCATAGTCTAGATACGATTCTTTTTGGGTCAGTCTAGAGTAGTCTCAATTTAGAAGCCAAAATAATAGATTATTTCTATATATCTATATATACAACTCACGTGAGTAATCCAGGGTTATCTGGTTGGTACCAACTGTACTGCGGCACGTACGGGGGATGCTGTGGCGGCTGGAGGGCGTGTGTGTGTCCACCCTTCATATCCCAGCCAGGAGGCGCGCCCTATACCAAGATTATCATCAGAAATTAAACATACATACATACGGTGAAGGAAAACATCGTGAGGAAACCTGGACTTATAGTTTCACAATTATAAGTTTGAAATCACCAACCCGTCTTGAGCAAGCGTGGTGGTTAATGCTCAAACCTTCTCCATGTGAGAATAGGCAGCTCAGTTGTGGGCTCTGATAGGCTGATGATGACGACATACATACATACATCTATATAGTAGAAGCTTCCAAACGGCTCGATCGATTGTGATGAAACTTTTTTGCAAGTTAGATGGGACTTTAGAAAAGGATGTAGTATAGTTTTGGATTCGATGATCGAAATTCCAAAAAAATATTATGAGTATCAATGATCTTTTTTATTCATTATTTTACGTTTATTTTTGTGTTACCGTAAAGTATGCAAAATGTTATAAAAAAAAACTATTATATTATGATTAATTTAACAATAAACTTTATTAATATAATATCTTCTCTTTTTTTGTAATTTTTCTAGTAATTATAATTTCAGTAAACAATAACATAAGTGGTACATATTATGTTTTAATTCCATTAACAAAAAATTTAATACGAAATCCATTATTTAATTGAGAGTGAGAATGCCGTGACTTTATATTATTTCGCTGTTCGTTATTTATGTACAGAAAAAAGGCGGAACCTTGTGACGCGGTGAAATTACTAAACTGTAATGTTTATGAACAGACAAATTATTTATATGATAGAATTCTATTAAAAAAATCATTTTTATGTATATACTAGTTTTAACTCGCGACTTCGTCTTCGTTAGTTTCAGAATAGGAAATGTATAGCTGTCTAAGTGAACTATATTCCTCCTTAAAGACAGTAGATAAGAATTTGGATTTGATCAACATTTTTTTTTACTTTATCGACCGAATGTAAAGTATCCTATGTCCTTTCTATGTTCTAAGCTATCTCTCCACCAATTTTCAGCCAAACCCAGTCGTTCTTGAGTTATAAATAGTGTAACTAACACAAATTTCCTTTATATATGAAGAGATACATATATGTAAGTAATTTAAATAAGGATCAAAATTATGAAAAATTTATCAAAAAACAATTACATTGAATTCCCGTTTATACATCCATTTATAATGGGTTGGTTTGAAAAAAAATAATAAGATATTTATCAATATATCCAAAAAATCCTTACGTATAAAACCAATCATTCAAATATTACGTGATTATTATGATAGAAATATACTCACATATCCGACCCTAGGGTCCCACGACTGCTGATGAGGAGGCTTCACATCACAGGAGCCGTCGGGAGAACGGCCGGCGTTAGGCTACACAGACAAACAAACATACATATAAATATATACTTATATTATAGAAACAAAGGCGAAACTTCTCATCATTCCATGTATTCACGGTGCGTGTGTCGGGTCCATCGTTGTAGTGAGAGGAGCTTCAACAGTGACTGGGACTTGTGACCCAGGTGTAGGTTTAATATATATAGAGAGACGAAACCTCTCATCATTCCATGTATTCACGGTGCGTGTGTCGGGTCCATCGTTGTAGTGAGAGGAGCTTCAACAGTGACTGGGACTTGTGACCCAGGTGTAGGTTTAATATATATAGAGAGACGAAACCTCTCATCATTCCATGTATTCACGGTGCGTGTGTCGGGTCCATCGTTGTAGTGAGAGGAGCTTCAACAGTGACTGGGACTTGTGACCCAGGTGTAGGTTTAAGGGACCCCTATCTAACGCGTTAAACGCGTACCTCCACTGTCCAAGCTCCTCTCTCTACCAAATTTGAAAAGAACCTACTAGAACTGACTTTAAAGTACGTTCGAATAATTTCATTTCATCACTTAATTCGTAAACATATAGTTTTATAACATATTTTTACAAGAAAGAATATATTTTATTGTTTTTCATTTACTTACTTTTGTAACTTAAACGACTTGCGTATATTGCTATCAAATGTATAAATAGTTCTTTGATCATATTATGAATTACTAAGTCTTGATTTTTCCCTATTAAATTGAAATGTTTTATCAAAATCAAGTTCAGTCCTACGAAGAGGTTAGTGAATGAAACGTTTTGAAGCAACAAGTCGAATTACAAAATCATATGAAAAAAATATATTCTTATATAGTACCTACCATAGTTATTAATACTATCTTACGAAAATCCATTAATATATCTATATTATAAGCGTATATTCAATATTTGAAAGTCATTGCAATATAACCAAAACGAAATGTAATTTATAACAATCAGAATAATTATACAATTAAGATGATCTAAGTAATGTAATTGCATTAATAAGAGCCCACTACTGAGCAAAGGCCTCTTTCTCACATGGAGAAGATTTGAGCATTAATCACCACGCTTGTTCAAGACGGGTTGGCGATTTCAAACTTATAATTGTGAAATTATAAGTCCAGGTTTCCTCATTATATTTTCCTTCATCTGTCAGTGATGTCTAAATACTCTTAGAAAGTACATACTCGGAAAAATCACATGGTACTTGCCAGGGTCGAACCCGCGCCCTCATGCATGAGAGGCATCCTTTTAACCATTAGGCTACTACTGATTTATTATCTATATATGTATATATTGTAATAATAATCGCTCTCATAAGTCGTACTACCAGCAAGCAATTTTTAAATTTCAATAAAATGTCCATAATATAATGATTATTCTTACATATCCAACCTTTACGTCCCATGTAGGTTGTGGTGGTTGCTTCACATCCCAGGGAGTTCCCGTGGGAGATAGTCCCGGGGATAATTCAGATACTGGGGTAGAACTGGGAGTGGGAGAATGTGCTTGC
Source organism: Danaus chrysippus (assembly GCA_916720795.1). Classification (NCBI taxonomy): domain Eukaryota; kingdom Metazoa; phylum Arthropoda; class Insecta; order Lepidoptera; family Nymphalidae; genus Danaus; species Danaus chrysippus. The sequence goes on from CAKASE010000070.1 coordinate 2,553,968, forward strand.
GTGGGTCCGCTTTGATAAGCTGATGGAGAATGTTGGGACCCGCTGGAACTTCCACCACCTAGGAAAATAATAACATTCATTATATAGAGAATAACATTTTTTGTCGTTCATAGGACTAAAGTTAGAAATTAGCCTAAATAATTTATATTCTTCATCGTTTTATTGAGATTTTCCTTTATTAAATACGTGTAATAGTATATTAGACTTTATTGCTAATCGCAAAGATGCACATATTGTGTTCAAGAAATGGCAATAAGATTTACTGAATTTCACTGTCTTTAGATTAGAGATGAAAAAGAGGAAAAAATATGCTTTCGTTCTTAAAATAAAACTTAATTTACAATTTAAATGTTTTCAGTGTAATATTTCAATAAATTTCTTTGAAAATGAGAAATTTTACACTAACAATTAAATGAATCTAATATTTTCGGATTACTAGATAGATAAGTATTCATTATTTTATATCGTCTGCTCTTAATCACGATTTTAATGTAACCGAAACGTAGGGAGTATGTACAATGTACATAATAGAATAATGCTACATCATCATCAGCCTATCAGAGCCCACTGCTGAGCTGCCTCTTCTCACATGGAGAAGATTCGAGCATTAATCACCACGCTTGTTTAACGGGTTGGCGATTTCAAACTTATAATTTGATATAAGTCCAGGTTTCCTAATGCTTAGTAATCCAAAAATATTAGTTTCATATAAACGAATACTCGCGAAAGACTTACATCTCATTATGCTCAGCAATAAGTGCAATTAGTTTTAAAGGGTCAAATGTCATATGTCAAAGGTTACATACCATGTAATATCTGGTTGTTATTCGGGGGGCTCCCGGGCATCCCAAGTCCCGGGGGCGGAGCCCCAACCTGGGCAGCCTTCATCATCTTCTTGTATTTGCTACGACGGTTTTGGAACCAGATCTTCACCTGCACAAAGAATATATTAAACCAGCTGTTAGACTTCACCTGGATTTGCAGATGCAGGTGTATACCTTATTTTAATACGAGCACATATTAATATGATGTCAATCTTAATTTGATGGAAACGAAATAAGTTATGATGGAAAAATAAAGTTTAAGTAAGCTAATATTAAATAAAAGGCAACTTTATTATGTATATTTTATAACAATTATATATGTATATACATTTTATCGTGCAACTTAATAAAGTGTAAAGGAAATACGCGTTAATTATCAATTAAATTACATACAAAATATATAAAAACATTATCAAATATATATTTGACATACATATACAAATGAAATGCACTTATAATATTTGATATTAAATTAGAATTAAAAGAAACACTTCGACTTTTGGGGTCAAAAGCAATGAAAATACCACACGCACTAGCGTGATGAAAGGCGGGGTCTGGGGTGAGCACTTACCCCGTAAACAGTGAATAAAATATATATCGATATTATTACCTAAAAAAAATCGATAAAATAAATCAATTACATCAAAAGGCGAGAAAAATCAATCATATATAAATATACTTGTATTTTTTTACGTCATTTGTAATTATAAATCGCGTCAAGTTTATATCAAACAGGCTGTCTTGACAGCGACAATATTATTAATATATCAGGACAAATTAGTTACGATAACGGGTTCCAATACAAGTTTCATTATGAATTATGCAATACGCAAAGCATAAAAAATATATTAACACTTTAATTAAAATATAATTGTATATATATAAATAAATAGTGAATGAGTCTGTGTATGTTGTTATCGATATAATTACATCACTAACGCTAAGCCGCACCCTTTCACCCCACCCCCATTAGCCGGTCACGAAAACTTAACCTAACGTATTCTATTGGTAACTTACAAGGTTAAAACGAAATTACTTTATATATCATTTGGATGATTACATTACACACACACACTCATACACACACACACACACACACACACAGAGTAAATAAAACTATACGCACAAATAATTATATAAATATAGAAAATTATTTAAATTTATTTACGCTTACATTACTTATAATACTCTCAATATTTTACACTTGCATATTATTAAATGTTGCATATTTTTTCATAAAAAAAATATCTTCATTAAAATCATGAATAAGTTAACGTTTTTTTTTTCTATATGAATTCAGAACGTTGCATGACAATAACCCTAAAAAAAAAAACAACAAGATGGCCGCCACCGCAACACATGGAACCACAATAATTTTGTATTAATTTTTATTACATTGTTGTCGTCATAGAATGGAATCGTACAAAAAAAGTATTCCTGTTATGAAAATAAATGGAGAGGTACATATTTGTTATTATAATTTCGTATTTAATATAAATATATTAGGTATTTTACATTAAAATAATAGCACAACATATGTAACAAAATCAAATTGTCATTTGTGTGTTAAAATTTGAAAATGGAACACTAATTTTCAAAAATATAGAATGAATTATTTCATTTACATTCCTATATTTGAAAATGGAACTATTATTTACATGTATACAATGAATTATTTCGTTTGTATTCCTATATTTGAAAATGGAACACTTATTTTCAATAACATAAAAAGAATTATTTCGTTTGTATTCCTATATTTGAAAATGGAACTATTATTTACATGTATACAATGAATTATTTCGTTTGTATTCCTATGTTTGAAAATGGAACTATTATTTACATATATATATTTGTTAAACTCTCATCATATGTCATACAATTAACGAATTTCACTTTTATTTCGAGAACTGTGCCGTTTACCCGGTTTTTAGTTTCAAGTATGCTGCCACAAGGACGGCTCGGCGGCGAGCGTAAAGAAATATCATACATAGATGGAATAACACTGGGAACTTGCCAATACAGCTAGTCCGCCACTCTTATGGACCGCGTTCAACAAGATGGACGCTAATGGAAATAAATAGTCATTACTTACACGCTAATTAATAGAAGCTAATATATATATATACAGGGTGACTGGTGAATTACTATCAATATTTAAGGAGCATACTCGGTACATGATTCTCATTCGAATTATGTAAAAATAATAGGCACTTAATTTTTGACAAAATTTCCGTAATAATAAGTAAAGTGTTGACACGTTCCAAGTGTTCAAGTGTGGACGCGTGCGGCGGCGTGCTGATACAACACTACGTCACGACACGCGTATGTGTGAGTGTGTGTGTATACCTAATCTGTAGGGTGTTCATACGATGCGTAATTAATTACATAACTTTTGGTTAACTTTACTTAGAAGTTTATTAATATTTATGTTATATTCATTTTTATTTTGTCATATATGATCGTCAAATATCACGTCCTCAAATATTGATAGTAATTCACCAGTCACCCTGTATATATATATATATATATGATTTCATATTAATTATTCATATATTATTGACGAAATAATGATAAGAATGTGTCAATATATATGTCTATTTGTATATATATAAATATTAATGTACACCCGATCGTGCATGACGCGGTTCTTGCGATTTTTTTTTTTGTTGTTGTTTTCGTTTAAAAAACGGTAGCTGGTACAAAACTGCATGCCGAGGCCGGACACTGAATGACGTGGAGACGCGTTCCTTTTTTGAAATTGTTGTTTTTTTTTTTTTTACATCATCCTCCGCGGAATATATGCTGCTAGTACTTTTTACGGTATGCAATACTTCCAATATGCTTTTTGTTTGTGACAAAAGAGGTTTTTATATCAATCACATATTTGTTTGAGTTAAATAAAATAATTTAAATATACAGGGTTAATTTATCGGTGTGTGTTGTTAATAAAAAGGTGTAAATTGCATTAGTAAGGTAAGGCATGTTATACACCTCTTCATAACATAGATTGCTCGCTTACTTGATGTATTGACAGATGAAAAATTATTTCAATGTCTTTAGTAATTGACATGTATATTTTAAGCTGACAATATCTTTATGTCTTCAACTATAATTTTCTGTTTTTTATGTGGTTTGTAACATATCAAAGAACTAGTTATTTTTATAAGTTAATTTTAAGTATATTAATTTTCACAAATATAAACATTTTGACACTGTTTCGTAGTTTTTGAGTTACAATGTGTCAGACAAACGAATTTAACTTTAACGATTAATTCCTCAAGTGGACGGAAATATTAATATTTCTGATAAAAAAAAGTACCGCTCCATTCTGGTGACACATTTATAAATGTGATAGTGTTGTAGATGCAATCGATATAACGATAATATCGATATTCACAACACTACAGCTCATACATGTAATGAAGATCAAGTTTACTCGACAAAAGTAAGTTACACTCAATCATAAATCATTTCAAATCTGTTAAAAGAATTCTTCGATATGATTATCTCAATTAAAAAAATGACAGATATGAATTATCGATTTACGGAAAGCAAATATCGATATCGATTATATCAATCGTCAATCACTATCGTTTAAACATGACTCATTTGTATTGAATTAAAATTATTATACATAAAATACAATTTAAACAATCTTCTATATATATAAAAATGGATTGCTGTTCCTTAGTCTCGCTAAAACTCGAGAACGGCTGAACCGATTTGGCTAATTTTAGTCTTGAAATACTTCTGGAGGTCCAGGAAAGGTTTAAAAGGTGAGAAAAATGGAATAATTGCCGGGAAAACCCTAAAAACAGCCCTTTTCTATTTCCCATACAAACGTTTTTTTGACATTAGATTTGACAACTAACTAATATGTCAATCATTATGTTTGATTGAAACAGGAAAATCCTGATTATTTATGGCCTAACATATATTACTCTTGACCAAACTAACGCGGACGAAGTCGCGGGCAAAAACTAGTTATTAATATAACAGAACATAGATTAATAATAATCCTAAATTGGATGTGGTATTTCATACAAGTCACGTACACAAACGGACATTGTTCTCGAATGCCACATCCATACATTCGGAGCTCAAATCTTTTAGCCATTAAAGGCGTATTTTTTTTCCCTCGCAGGTGAAAGCCCGCGGATTTCTCACAATGTCTTTATCTCAGCCGACAGTGATTACGTCGCGGGCACGACGTTTGTCGGTCTGTTTATCGATAAACTAAAAACTGGACATGCCACCACACTAATACATACCGCTCCATATTGACAGATGTGCTCCGATACTTTAAAATTAATTGTTTTATTGATTTGTTTTGATAAACACATTTATATATAGAATGATTTTTTGGTATGGTATGTTTTTTAGTGTGTCGCATGTCGCATTACAAACGATATGGAGTGGGGGTTAGCTATGGCGCAAATGATTATCAAATATTTGAATTCTTTACGATTCCTGAATATCAATTCTATTTCCGGATTATTAGTTTATGTTAATGTTACCTTTTTATATCCTAAGTTAAGAGAAAACCAGAAAATTCTTAGTATAAAGCTTACAATCCAAAGCGAGGTTTCATTTGCATTTCCTTCCAAACTTCAAGTTTTTTTTAAATAAACCTGAAATATTATGAAATTATATGTAAATTTAATAATAACTGTCTTTGATGTAAAAACTACTGTTACTGTATTTAAACTTATAAAACTTTACAAAGACGTAGATCACGTTTAAGAAGAAGTATTGCACTTTTATTAATTTCATTATTTTGATTAATAGTTAAGATTTGTAAACTCTGATTTTTTTTAAATAAAAACTACTAAATACATCTTAACATTTAAAATCGTAATTGAATCAATATATCAAAAAAGTTTAAACATTACAAAACAATATAAAATGATATTTGTATTAATTAAAGGTCCGAAATCTCAATTGTAGGACAAAAATCTTTATTCAATTCAACGTATAAACGTAAAAACCGATAAAAACCGGTAAAATAACAAAATATTAAATCGAATTTAACGGTCAACATTGTTGATGCTTTTTCACAAATAACTTTTACGCCGCCTCCAATGATATGAATTATTCAACGTATGTTCACGGAAAATTCGAGAATCGATCATTTATATTGAAAGCAATAAAAAAAATCATATACATATATATATTATTACATAAAACTATTAAAATCAAAGGAAATTTTACTTATTGTTAATGACAGAATACTGTTGGTGGGTAGTTTTGTGTTAAAATTTGAAGGTAGTTCAACAAGAGGTCTAATTATAATTGTCGGGTCGTGTGCCCTGAGGGCGTTGCCATGGCAACAGCGAGATAACACAAGCATGAGATTCAGATGACTCGGATAGTCTAATTGTATGGAAAACTTTTGAGCCGGATTAAAAAAATATATTTAATTTTTTCCTGTATAGTAAATTTTTGTTTTGTTCTGGTATATTAGCTCAATTGTAATTATATATTTTCGTATACATATATAATTTAAAAACTGTTTTATATTGTGTTATAACATTTTCTCCAAAATTTTAATCATCTCGGACATTTGATATTTAAAGTTTTATGAAAATATGTTAAACAATTGTTTTGCGTTATGATATAAAATTATTTTGAGTACATACACATAGCTAATAAAAAACGAATGACATAAAACTCTATACAATAAGATATATATGTATATGTAGTTTTGTACATATATATATGTAACCGTACACATTTTTTCTTCAAGCGCACATCATTACAGATAATACGTTATCAAAGCGATGTTACGGAGACGAACACAAACAAGACAATTTATTAAATTACCGTTTTCTAGTAATTTGATTGTGCAACCAAACTACGACATGCGAAATACCATTCAAGATAAAATTTTATTTTTTTATTCGAAATAATAGCAACGGTTTAAATCATACAGCCAATATAAATAAATCTATAATATTAAACGTACTATTATTATGTATAATTTATATGAACAGCATCCCCCTAATTTTCATTACTAAATTAACCCTTAAATTTAATTCGGATGCTCCTGTTACAAAATAACGACGCGTGTAAACCGAACCTTATAGAGCTTTGATCGAATAGAACGAAATATGTCTTATTTATTGGGAATTATAACAATTTATGTGCTACTGTACCCTCTATTATTATATAGATCTATAAAGGCTGATTTAAATGACATATATAGTTACGTCTTACAATAATTGACAATTTATTATATTATTAATGCGAAAGTAACTCTGTCTGTCTGTCTGTTACGCTTTCACGCCTAAACCACTGAACTGATTTTAATGAAATTTGGTACAGACATAGAGTTGACCTTGAGAAAGAACATAGGATAGTTTTTATCGCAGACTTTTGAAAGGTTCTCTTGGAAACGCGATATAACCGAACTCCACGCCGGCGAAGCTGCGGGCGGAAAGCTAGTATATCTATAAAGTTTGAAGATATTTGAAAGTTTTGATTCTTGAATAAGTCGAATACACAACCTCCTTTTTCAGAGTCGGTCAAAACAGTGGCCACTTATACTGTCGTGATGTGCAACAATTACTAAGAAAATGAGATAACAAAAATTCTTTATCTCAAAGCAATAATTTTGAAATTCTAACATGGAAAAAAAAAAGATCACAAAATAGGCGATGTGGGAAATCTTTCTGGATGAAATACATACGAATTAGAATCTTATTTTTAAGGTATTAAGGTTCATTTTATTTATATCGACCTCAAGGAGTGCTTGCACGCAACGGAGCAATTGTGGTTTTTTCTGAAGACGGAAGTCAGTTACATAATTATATATAAATTAGGCGGTTCTAAGATTTTTGGGGTCCGTCTGTACGTGAGAAAAAAAACAAACTACAAGCGGAAAATGACATTTTTTATATATACGATTAACTCTTGTTTTGTTTTCGAAAGGTTATTTTATTTTGAATATTTTGATATGAAAATTATATATATACATATATGTATACATATGTGTTTGTTTTGAAACAATATTTTTCAGTCGAAAATAGTTATAGTTAATGTAGATTTGTCTTTTCGTTACACATATAGAGAAGTTTATATTCAACTAGCCATAGAAATGTTTTTAATAATAGTAAATTTTAAACAATAGAAATATTATTAAATTACTTTTTAATCAAAAACAAGATTTAAAATGTTATGAAATTGATTCATCTGGAAATTAATTCTATAGTGTATATATATATATATATATATATATATATATATATATATATATATATATATATATATGTATGTATACAAGGTGACTGGTGAATTACTATCAATATTTAAGGAGCATACTCGGTACATGATTCTCATTCGAATTATGTAAAAAAAATAGGTACTTAATTTTTGACCAAATTTCCGTATAAATAAATAAAGTGTGGACACGTTCCAAGTGTTCCAAGTGTGGACGCGTGCGGCGGCGTGCTGATACAACACTACGCCGCCGCCGCGTCTGTGTGTGTGTGTGTATACCTAATCTGTAGGGTGTTCACACGATGCGTAATTAATTACACAACTTTTGGTTAACTTTACTTAGAAGTTTATTAATATTTATGTTATATTAATTTTTATTTTGTCATATATGATCGTCAAATATCACGTCCTCAAATATCGATAGTATTCACCAGTCACCCTGTATATTTCAAATTTTTTAACAACATATACAAACATATTTTTAGTATATTATGTACCAGGGCAGCATAACACATCAAGAAGTCACATCAATTTTATTCCATATAAAACCTCGACTATTTATTTTAATATCAATGTTAGATATCGCAAATCCTTGATAAGTATAACACCATTTATTAAACGTAATTTCCTACAAAATATCAATATAAATCATAACAAAAAAACAAAGAACTCTAAACTCGAATGTCGCCCAACTTAGGACGGGTCAAGATAATTTGGTTATTAATATAACATATATTTTCTATATCAAAGTAGGAAAAACGCTATTCAATGTAAAAAGCAAGCCGACATTATACTAGTTTATAATTTATGCATAGAAATGTGAATTGATGAATCACTTGAAGGCCGCCACAGACCTCCTTCGAAATTATGTACGCCTAGTACAAGATGAACATCAGATAAATACGTTTCTTAGAAATCGTTTTATTACATACATACAGATTATAAAATAATAAAAACTATGTAATTTCGGTAAAAAAACCGTACTACTTCAGATAGTGTTGTACCGTTACCGGCATTATAATTTTTTAATTTTTCCTTTTAATTCGTGTATTTTGAACGTACCTATATAACATAATTTGTCAATCACGGAATTCCAATATTAAAATTACTAATACACACATATTTTTAAATGGCATTCCATTTTTGAATTTATTTTATTTCGTGATTATAAAGGAATTCCAATTTTGAAGAATGCGTTTTTTTTTTTAAAATAATTCTCTGATTTGTAATTCCGTTCGGTTTTTTATTCAGCTTTGTGAATATAATTTTTTTTATACTCCGTACCTACTAATCTTTATTGTTTGCGTGCCAAGGTTGAGAATGGCATAAATTATTGTCACTATCGTGGCATTATTGCGGTATCTCGGCTCACGTAGTGCCGAGATCTGTCATTATTTTGATAACACGGTCCGTTTGTACGTGATGATAGGGATGGGTTTGTATCGATATATGAAACATACTATATACATATGTATAAAGTATAATAATTATATAACATTTAATCAAAAGCAAAATATTGATACATTAAAACGGGAGCAAAAAAAATTCCAAAGAAATAATGCTTGCAAAATTATCGTTTATCTTAAAAGTCGATGACATCTGAATTATAATAATCATCGATACGATAAACACGTGTACATCACTAGAGATATATTAGCTGTGTTTGTAAACATATAATTACTTGGTAAGTCGATGCATATCAGTTGTGTTTGTGTGAGTTTTGCACAATTACATGCATAAAGTAACGTTACTTGTGTCCGTGTGTGTGTGTGTGTGTGAAACTAGTTCTCCAAGAATATGTTCGTAACGCGCTTTTGCGACCACACAAGCGTTTATTTAATTAATATTTTAATAATTATTTGTTTACAAACACAAATAAAACAATAATTAATTAAATGATGATGGATGAATACGTATGACTCGTGCCGATATCGTGATTGTTATTTAAAAAAAACTTAAATGTCATAATATTTTATATGTTATGTAATACTTAAATGCGCAGTTTGTAACAAGTTATTAATATATAAACATATGAATATATCTAAAAATAGTTGAGATATATCTTAAACGAATTAATTTTAGGTTTAAATGTAGTTTTTGTTGTTTAATTGTCAGTATTTTACATATCAAACCGGCCGTGTAAAGGTGACATTATGTTTTATTGTTCGTGTTTTTTTTGTGTTAACTAATTAACATATTAATGAGATACCTGTACTTGTACAGATGCTTCATAATATTTTGTTGATAAATATTCATTGAAAAATAACATTGAGTTATGACGTTTAGTTGAGGGGGGAATCGGGATGTCATTTTTTTTTTAAATTTTGACAGGACATTGCATTGTTCATTCTGCCAATATAGATTATAATAAAATTTGTAAAAATTTGTATGTTCGTAGTGAGTTATAAGAAAATTTATATTATAATGGTTATTTTTTTAGTTTTGCATATTTCAACAGATCGCCTCGTTAGCAAGACATGAACTCCAAAACCTCCCTTCACCGTTCCGCGGTGTGATCATATAATTGATGTTCAGACAAACATACAACTTGATTATAATATAGACAATATATATACATATATATGAAATAACTATCAAATAAGAATTTATCATATAATATATGTAAATGCAATTTTTTTATTTTTTATATTTAATTTAAATTTCTCATATAAATAATTTTAATACTAATAATAATTATAATATACTTTATTTATTTGTATCAATCACTCCCCCGCATCAACAGAGTCACCGGCCCGTGTTAATATTTTGTATGAACAAAACTGTTATTTATATAAATAATAATTCCACACTATTGTCTGTCTGTCCGTCGTTCTTTTGTGTCTATATATATATAATGTATGATTTCCTGACAATTCGTGACTGTGGGAAACATAAAGAAATATACGTACGTCAATGTAAGAACGTCATATAATAGATTTTTTTTGATAGATGATAAATTATTATATATTCTTCTTCTATCTGGCAATTTCCCAGATATAGCCAGGGTCTGCCTTACATGTTGTGAATAGTTTTGGCGAATTGTTTATACTACCGGCCGCCTGCCTGACATCAACCCTCTTTGGGAATGCATTAATCAGTGATGTCTAAATACTCTTATAAAGTACATATAACTCGGAAAAATCACATTGATACTTGCCAGTATCGAACCCGCGCCCTCGTGCATGAGAAGCGGACCTTTTAACCAGTAGGCCACCACTGACTTATTATAATATTTAATATTTAAGTTTAATAATTGTGTTATCTAAATCCCATGTTAGTTAGTTAAAATTACTACATATATATTGTTAAACTATATATTGAGAGTAACAGTTTTTTAACCATAGTTCTTTTAAACGTAGGTTATTAAGTTAGAAACGGCAAACGTTACGTATTTAGTAAGGCGAACTTGTATTAAGAATGTCTATAGCCAGATCAAGGGTTAAAAATTGTTTATAATTAAAACATATGTATGTAAATTAATGACTTTATTGCTTTGGATTTTGGTTTATTTCTGTCTAAATTCAAAAAAGTACATATCATCTAATATTTTTATTCTCTTTAAATTATATTACTATGAAAATATATATTTTTTGGATAAATAGTGTTATGCAAATATTTTTTTTTGTTTTTTATATATTAATATAATAACTATTGAGTTTCTAAAGTTTTTTATTTTCATTATAACACAGATATTACGATCGAATTAATTAATATACAAAAATATTATTTCATATAGAAAAAATAATATTTATTATATCAAAATAAAACCTGCCCTCATTGTAGGATAAATACAATTAATTTATAACCCCTATACAGGAAGAATTGGGGTTCATCGTTAGTATTGACATATGTTGGGTAGACTTTGGAATATTTAGAGAGGACATACAATAAAAATAATAAATATTATATATATATTATTATATAATATATAGGTATGTTATATATTTTAAATTTATACTACATATAGTTTGAAAACGAAATAGTAGATATTTTTGTTAAAAAAGCATTATCCTATCATAAGTTCTTTCTTATATATATTAATTTATAACATGAAAACTTGTATTGATAATGTACAAATATATTGCATTAAAAACAAGAAAATCTGAATTAAAATAATACAAAAAAATTCAACTTACAACACGCAGCGACCCAGTTACTTAACATTAAAACGTTAACTTTGACCTTTGGTTGTTTTAACAAAAAAGTAACTTTTACTTATTGACTCATTATATAAGTAAAAAATCATATCTTAAATGTATATATATTTTTTGTGTACGTTTGTGAGTTCAAAGTTAGTAGAACTTAATTAACATTTAACATGATGGAGGTTAATAAATAAAAATCTATGTAACAAATTGTAAGTTGAAAACTAAACGCTTCGCTGGGTATGACTTGAGATGTATGATATACAAACACCAGAACAACTTGATCTCTCATAGCGAAGAAAATCTTCGAAATCGCGGATCACATAAATTGGTCAATGTTTAAATTCATGAGGCGCTTTTTATTTTTTTTTTATATTATAAAGAATAACTCTAAAAAGGTCGAATAGCTTTTCTATTATATAAAAAAATTATATATATTTTTAATGTAAGGGCAAGTTCGTTGCGGATGCATCTAAGGCCGATGCCACACTTAAGATAATCGTCATTAACGTGTGTGTCGCCCGTAACGACGCCATCTTGTCTATTAACTACGCCAGTGGGAAAAATGTGGCGAAATAATATCAGCTTTTGTCAATTTCGACAGGATGACGGTCGTTAGGTATAATTTGTGGATAAAACCTAGCTTGATACACGAAACTATATAAACCATCCAAAATGAATAATGTACTGCTGTCATGTCCACAAACCTTTTCTAACACTAATTCACAACTCCCCCACGTACCTGTAACAAATTAGAATTGATGAGCATTATGCAATCAATGTAAAACAAATATAAAAAAAATAATATAAGTAAGAATGTAATTAAGTTACCGTACTGACATTTGGCGGCAAAACAGACGCGGGCCGCCATAAATTGTAGTCCAATAAAAAAGCAATTTAAAAAACATTCAAATTTGAAAATAGAACTACTCTAAAACGAAACCGCCAGTCGGGCTCCGGCCGTTGCGGCGGGCGGATGTGTCTTACGCCGTCGCAATAAGGGCTGGTATTAAATGTATTCTGTATCAGTATATAATGGTTTTAACAACCACGCGACCGTGACGTCAGTGTTCGGTAACCACGCTCGATGCACAAACGTTACAACTTCACTATCGTGAGATTATCGATAAACTGTACATTTATATCATAAAATAAAAATATACATACATTTAATATATAAAAAATACAACAATAACCTGCGAATATAACATTTTATATGAAAAACATTAAAATTTTATATTAAATCATAACACGAGATTGTGAGAGTCATAAATAATACATTACAAAGTCAAAAGCCGCTGAGCATGACGTTTACAAAAATTAAAGTTTTGACATTTCCGGCTCCGATGTAGACGTACGTCCAGAAACTAATAAAATATAAACACGAGAATAATTTTAATAAAAATTATTCCGTTTAGTAATATTATAGTATGATCATGATTCTTAATATATTATACTTTTATATAGATATTATTTTATAGTTAGCATTGTTTCTCATGTTAAAAATGTATAGTAAGTTATACATATAAACTATTGTTCTATCATTGTTTAAAACATATACTACTATGTTTTCTATTTATATAATCTTTATGTATATTGCTTTATATATTTGTATTCGAACATTATCTATAGTAATTTAAAATTAAAATAAAAAAAATAACTTTTTCGTACAGCATTAAAAATACTTAATTATTCATGATTATATCTTGAATCCAATTTTTTCTAAATAATTTTAATTTTATAACTTTTTGAATCGTTTAGAAGCTAACACTAGATATAGTTATTTCTTATAAGGGTCATCAATAAAATAAATATTAAAATAAAAATGAAATTTGTTGAGATTTTAATATAAAAGAAAGATTTCTTTCTACAATTTTTTAACTTTATATTGACGTATATCATGAATTCAAGAAATAACTATATATACACTAGAAGACCTGGCGAACTTCGTATCGCTAGTTAGTTGTCAAATCTAATGTCAAAAAAACATATGTACCAACAACTACTAATAAATTAAAAATTAATTAAAAAAGCATTGTCCAGCGGACAAAATTGTGAATCTAAACCATTCCCAGATCCCCTTGAACACACACAAAAAATTTCAACAAAATCGGTCCAGTCGTTTGAGAGAAGTTCAGTGACATACACACTCACAAAAGAATTATATATATAAAGATATAACTGACTAATTAAATATATATGTTGTAATATATATCTTCATATATTTCAACATATATAATGCTATTAAATATAAATCATTATAATATAAAAAATAACTAGATCCCGTCGAAATATCTTTTTTATTATATCCTGTAAGTTGATGAAAATCGATTTCCAAATCATGAATACTTCAAGTGTATTATTTAAATAAAAACTGAAATTTGTGGTTTTTTCATATTTTAAAATAAATTATTGAATTTATTTTGATAAAAACAAAACTTCACATTAGAAAGAATGATTTGAATAATAAATTTATCAATATTATAACAATTTAATTCAATAATTCTATTAAGTTACACAGATTATATAATTCAGAATCATCGTTCGGAAACGTATATATTTTTTTTATATATTAAAAATATTATTTTTTTTCACATATATATGATTGATCGATGGATTGATGTATTTTTTGTTTGTGACGTCATTAGTGGTTAATTAGTTGTGAACTTGATCATTTATAACGTTCGTACACTGATATTTTATTCATTGTAATTTATACTCTATTATAATGAGATAAGGTTTAAATTTGCATATAGTGTGTATGACAGGGAAGTAGGAAAAAGTACGGTTGAGGGAGTTTTTTTTTTTGTAATGGCAATCCTAGTAATCGGTTATGTTCATGTGTTATGTTTGATGTATGTCTGTTTGTAAATTCGGTATACATTGAGAATATCACTTATTCTTATGAATAGTATAAGTGATGATTAATTATCTATATAGTTTGTTTATTTTTTGCCCAACTATAAGATTACCTTTATTGCATTAGCGTATCAGAAAACGAAGGCTAATATTTCGTTTCACAACCGACAAAAAGTCTAACATACAAGTACCAACGTCTTAAGCAAGCATCCGGTATATCAATCGAGCCAATATAGCGGCTAGATTAGCTTGACCTCTGTTAGAATACTAACTATTAAGAACAGAAGCTCAATATAAAATGGACATCAACATACCAATATAGCGGCCAAATTAACTTGACCTCTAGTAACGTAAGGTGGAAACGAGGATGGAGCTCAAAATACACTGGTCATACCAACGAGGACGTCACTTGAGCACATTACGGGTTTAATCGGGACTTCCTACTTATTCCCCGACGAGAGCCGAGATTTGTTCCAATTTCAAATTTAAACGTTTGATTTTCGAACGCTCTTAATGTCGTGTCATTCATACTAAAAAAAAAAATATATGAGACAAAGAACTCGAACTCATTCAGCCACACATAAAATAAATAATATATTTGATAAAATAATTAAATAATATTATATAAATACTTGGAGTAAATGTCAATGTTACGAAATAATTGACCCTCGAATTGTTACAGTAATAAAATTTTGATATAAAACTTTAAATAAGAAATAAGACATTTTTAAAAATTATTATAAATAATCTATGAATATTTCGTCTCTATGAGAAAAAATGGCTATTGTAATTTGTTTATCAATGAAGACATTACGTGAGAAAAATTAATAATGAATTTAAAAATGACATATTTATTTAATAGAAATTATTTTTTTATTATATTATATTCTTAAAATAACTTATTGATTGACATTTACCTAACATTTAAAACTAATTAAAATTATCACATCAAATATATCGGTCATTGATAATATCAGCGCATCTGCTTATAATGAAAATATTTCATGGGATTATAGTCTCTATATATACGTAATAGATCATATATTCCTATGATGGTAATGTTTTAATGTGTCGCGTGTATTTAATATATTTTTTGCTAGATCCTGGATAATGACATTATTGCTTTTTAATCAAGCTGTGTGGGGCCACAGATGTAGTTATATATATACAGGAATATGTGTTAGTGTGTGTGTAATAAAACAATTAAAACCTCCTTTTTTAATAATAAATTAAATACTCTTTAATTCACCAATTATTACGTAATAGCTATAAACCTATAAGTTTAATTTGTATATCTATTTATGTGGAGTTATTCAAAATATCTTTATAGCATACAAAAAATGCGGGTTCGTGTAAAAAAATAATTATGTAAATATATTTTTTTTTATAAAAATCTTCGCCCGCAGCTTCTCAATGAGACAATAAAATCTAACATTGAGATACAATACATTATTCAATATTTTTAATCTATGGTCAGGTTTATTTTTAATCTATGTAAAATTAAAATTTCTTGTTACAATATAATATTTATATGTATGGCGAGGCGGTCTCTTTGGCCTCTTTAAGACGTGTACTGGCGAGCTAATAATACTTATACAATAAATATTAATTTAGTTTTATTTAATACTTAATTTGACATTAAGAAAATATTATTCTAACTTGAAGTTTCTATTAAACATATGAATACACTAACACACATACATACATATATAGTATATACATACATGTTATACTAAAGAAAAAATATCTTCTAAGTAGGTACACAATTTTCATTTAAATATTCCTACCAATAATTAATTACGTCCAATAATATTTATATTAATATTTAATATACAATAATAATAAACAAGTACATAATATATAATCTCATAATCCTTGATATACATCTAGAAAGTAACAAACCGTCGGAACGGCGCCATTTTGTTGATATACATAGAAAGTACAGTCTGTGATGTTGGCGGGAAAATAGTTTTGACGTTTCAGTAATAATGTTTGATTAAAACATAAATATAATTAAGTTTATCTGTGTATTATTATACAGGGTGACTGGTGAATTACTATCGATATTTGAGGACGTGATATTTGACGATCATATATGACAAAATAAAAATTAATATAACATAAATATTAATAAACTTCTGAGTATAGTTAACCAAAAGTTATGTAATTAATTACGCATCGTGTGAACACCCTACAGATTAGGTATACACACACATACACGCGTGCGCACGCGTCCACACTTGGAACACTTGGAACGTGTCCACACTTTATTTATTTATACGGAAATTTGGTCAAAAATTAAGTGCCTATTTTTTTTACATAATTCGAATGAGAATCATGTACCGAGTATGCTCCTTAAATATCGATAGTAATTCACCAGTCACCCTGTATATATTAATTATTATATGAATATAAATTTCCCGCTCGCCATTACCTCATAATGATTGCTAAACTTTACCTTTGGCTCGTTTTTATCAATGTCAATTAAAAGTCAAAGTCGCGTTACTTTCCCTTCGAAAGGTATTCATTTTTACCTCGTAACAAGAATTTAATATATCTTTTATAATGAATATTTTATTTTAATCTTTAAAGATAAATAAAGATTTATTTATATCTTTTAATGTATTCTTGTATACTGTACAGATTTCTTTTAATGATTTTGATATTTTTTTAAATGAAATTAAGCCTATATCGATATTAGCTGATTTAAGTCTTATATTCATATATATAAAGTCTAAATTAATAATAACATATTAGCCGGAATGGCGTAACGTTTAATTTATTATGTAAATTACTTAATTTTTCAATAATTCAAAGTAATTTTCATTATTAAGCAATTATATCGATTAGTGTGAATTTTAGTTAGATACAATACTAGCGAATTTCTGTATAAGAATTAAATATATTTTTATCATATAAAAAAAATATCCCAGGACATAATAAATTTTCCTCTAAAGGATTTGCAACAGCCGAAGTACCAGGCTGGCATGAAAGAAAAGAATTAAATTCTTGGAAAACAACGCGCACACATCTAGAGACACAGCTGACACTGTGTCAGACACACGTTCGGACCTCTAATACTTTACTAGGAGATTAGCTGCACGGTGTTTCTAATGGAAAACGCGTACTAAGTAAACGTTGATTGCCTTGAGGCTCTAGTCACTCATCTATCTCGCTCTAACGTATGGAATCAATCTTCCGTCTCACTCTGACGCTCGTTACGAAATGTATTCGAAAGAATGCTAGAACGCAGATTGACGGCTGACGTTTTCTAATGCGATTTTTTTTTAGTTTCGCATTAAAAAATAACGCTGGAATTACATCTGTACAGTTCGTAATTCGAAATTTAAAATAAATTCGAAATTTAAACTCAGAATATAGAAGTATAGAATATTGTGTATAGGGCATTCCTTGGATATATCTTTTTGTTAGACATTGGCAGAATGTTCATATTTGGTATGATGCTGAATACAGATTAAATAAACGAAACGAAAAAGTTTTTAATGTTGTGAAATGCGATTTTATTAGTATTTTTATTTAAGAATAATATCATGTTCCCTTTATATAAATATATATTTATAAGATATATAAAATGGGAAAACCGACGGAAGTGCATATAACAATGTATATTATATATATATATTTATTTATATATTGCTTTAATATACCTCGGAGTTGTTTTTAATTGCAGGAAACGCACACATAGATACGATTCACACACACAAAGTCAATATAAGGACAGACAGCAAAATATAAATATATATACATATGTAACATAATTGAGTAATTTACTTATATCTTAGTTTCATTTTAATTGAGTTATTAACATTAAACTGTTTATAAATAAAACTTAATTTATCCATTGATAAAAAAATCATTTATTTTAATTATATTATATAAAAAATATATACCTGTATTTTAATATTATTATTGTTAATTTTATAAGATATATATGTTTTTGTAAACCGTACAAGATATAATGAAATGCATTTGGATTCAAGTTAAAATGCATCGACTATGATAAATCATTGAAATATTATAATAACATAGCATAGATATTGCACACGCATCAGGTGTTTAGATTTATATGTATAACAATAATAAAACAATGGGATATCACATATTTTATATAAAAAACGCGGCAAAAGAAAAAAAGACATTTAAATCAAATGTCATAAATCAAACAGGCAAAGGAATCACATAATTATGCCAATTTAGAATTCTGTTTGAATTTAAAAAAAATTGAATAGTATGAACTATTGAAGTTTGTGATCATGATATTAATTTAATAAATAAATAAATAAATATAAAAAATTAATTCTCGTAATATTTAAATACATTTAGATAGTGGAATAACAGAACCCAATAACAAAGACATTTCACAGTGACGCAAAATGTGTAACGATTTCCGAACAAAGGATAACGAATTTGAAAAAAAACTACCATATCACTACAACAGGAAATGTCAAGAAAAAAAATGTTTCCGCTTGGAGGAGCGCGCGAAAATACAGTTAGAATACTTAGATATTTAAAGAGTTTTTAACAAGATGCAGTCCAAGGTCGAGATGTTAGAAATCGAGTGTAACTAACATTAAAGTTTTCATACATGATGCATGCAATTATAATTGTTAATTATTATTCGACCTCCTTGGACGGTTTTGTTTTAATGTCAGATTTTGAATTTCGAACTTTCTCGCTCAAGGTCGGCGGGAACGCGCTCGGGCGTAAGTACGTATCAATGCAATCAAACTATACTACATCGTTGTGTTATAATAATGAAATTTATTAAATAATTTCGAATATATGAATAAGTTTTACAAGATAATTGTAATATATATAATGTATTTTCAATTTAAGGATAAAAAAGATCTTTTTAAAGTAAACTAGAGATTATTTTTACATGTCAGTTATCCATATAAAAGAATTCATCGTATTTTCGCTGGTAAGTTGGCAATACTATTAATATTTGTGTGTTGGCAGTGATGTTTATATTAAATATTGAAGTATTACAATTGTAGTCGTGTTTTCCCTTGGCCCGCCGGCTTTTTGTACCGGCTCACTACCTACTAAATCATTCAGCGAAACGAAACTGTGACCATCATGTGACATTTATGTCGGACATATTATTGTTTGATTAATTTTATTTCGCATATATATACTTACATATAGGAATGTCCTCTCCTTGTTCATATATTTTGATATACAACCTTTAGTGATATATTGTATTATTTTGATGAAATATATTTTAGTTATGTAGTTAGCAAAGTAGCATATATACATATATATAATGACTAGAATCGATATTTATAGCTACTAATAAATAATAGACATAATAATGTCTACATTATTATATTGTTTGTTAAATAATGGTCACACTACAATATCTATCCCAAGATTAGCATACAATAGAATTCGTCCTTAGAGTTATCTACTCATCTTGCACTGGCAACACTTCTTATCTTCACGCTCAATGTTGCCAGTAGTGAAAAACTTATTATAATTGATTTCTATTTAAGATTTAATTTAATATAAAGTTGACATATAAATATATTTTATACGAATTTTAATTCTAGAGAAATATTAACCAGTTAATAAAGTTATACTGTTATTAATAGATTAATTATGAAATTAAATTAAATAGCTTAATATACAAAGTAATAATTAAATGGTCATTAAAAATGTATTTGGAGACATATAGTCAAGAATATTTTTTATGTTCAAAAAACAGTATATAGTAGGTATATATATATGTATAATTTGTGTCTGGCCGTGTGGCATCGGCAGAGGAGAATAGTGCCACCCTCAAGTACCAGGTGTCGTAAGAGGCGACTGCGGTACTGGATGTTGGCCGTATTTTGCAGTTTTAAACTTGTAAGGCCATCATCAGAGAAGGAAAACTCGAAATAAACCCGGATTGGAATCTCCGTTAGGCACGAGCCAGTTCCTGCAACCAAACCAGTTCCACACGTAGTGACTCCTCACTCCTGTGGGCCCAGCTGGCGAGGTCGAGAGGGAAATGTAGGAAGGTGGGAAAACCTACATTTCCTAAATAGTATCCCAGGCTTCAGAGTGAACATCTGTGGAGAGGACACTCCGCCATCGCAGTCCATCAGCGGTGAAACTAACACGAAGAATGGCAGTTACCAGTTATAAGTCTGCGTTAATAGGCGTAAGCGTGGGCGCTAGGGGTCATTCTTGACAGTGGGAGGGCCCATCGTAGGTCCATTGACCAATTACCGCCCGCTTTAGCTGGGCAGCCCCCGGCCAATAAGGTATTGGTCCGTCTCAGCATTGACCTATTTCCAATGGGTGTAGGAAATACTAGGTTAAATCTAGACAGTCTATGCTGTAAATTATTCACCTGCACAAAAACAGAAGAAAGATAAAACCAATAAAAAACAAACATACTTCTCCATGCGCTTAGCAACATGGAATGTCCGAACAATGAGGACAGGCCTTCCGGATACCTGCGGAGGTACAGGCTGTGCACAAGATCTGCGCAAAACTTCTGTAATTGATGCTGAATTGGCGAGACTCAACATCTCAATTTCGGCCCTGCAAGAAACGAGGCTTCCAGACAACGGATTTATAAAAGAAAGACATTATACTTTTTTCTGGGTAGGCAAGGATCAGCAAGAACACCGCGAGCATGGCGTGGGTTTTGCTGTGCGCAACGACTTACTCTCATCGATACAAACATCACAAGGAATATCAGAGCGCATAATGGTTCTTCGCCTCTTGAGTAACTGTGGCTTCGTTACCTTGATCTGTGCATATGCACCAACTTTGGGCACAACATCGGAAGTCAAAGATCGGTTTTATGATCAACTCACACAAACCATTGGTGCGGTGCCTACTAGTGATCACCTTTACATCCTGGGTGACTTTAATGCCAGAGTCGGTCAAGATAACGTCGCTTGGCCAGATTGCCTTGGTAACCATGGTGTCGGTAAAATGAACGAGAATGGACAGCGTTTGCTGGAGTTTTGTTCAAATCACAAAATATGTGTTACCAACACATACTTTAAAGGCAAATTTATGCATAAAGTTTCATGGAAGCATCCACGTTCGGGTCACTGGCATCAACTGGATCTGATCCTAACGCGAAGGAATAACATTCGCTCTGTCCTTCATACACGTACATATCAGAGCGCTGACTGTGACACGGACCACTCTCTTGTAGTGACAAAAACAGCAATGGTTCGCAAAAGAATCTATTCGTCTAAACCTCCTGGAAACAAGAAAATTGATTTAAGTCAAATCAGGATTGGCAAAAAAGTTGAATCCTTTAAGGAGTTGGTATGCTCAAAGACCTTGTCTTGGGACCAGAACGCACCACTGCAGGAGGAATGGGATCGTGTCAAAGAAATTCTTACGGAGTCTGCAGGCAAAGCTTTCGGGTATCGAACAGCGAATACTGAGGACTGGTTTTCACAAAATATAGAGCACCTACAACCATTGCTCGACTCAAAACGACTTGCTGCCCTTAACCACCGCTTAGACCCATCTTCATCCACTCTTAAAGTACTTACAGAGGCCAAGTCAGTACTACAGCGCAGCTCACGCTTCTATGCGAACAGATACTGGCGTGATCTCTCTTCAGTTATTCAGCGGTGTGCAGACTCAGGTGATTTCAGCGGTGTTTACGGTGGAATTAAAAAAGCACTCGGCCCTATTCCTAAAAAGATTGCTCCACTAAAAGAACTTGATGGTACTGTCATCAGTGACAGTAATCGACAAATGCAAAGATGGGTCGAACACTACACTGGACTCTACTCGCAGCCAATCAGTATTGAGCCACAAATTAAAAATTTAATTCCAAAATTACCCACCTGGTATGAGTTAGACGATGACCCTACAGCAGAGCAGTTTCAAACCGCCATGAAACAACTAAAATGTGGCAAAAGTCCTGGACGAGATTACATCTACCCTGAGCTGCTTAAATTAGATTTTATTGCTCCGCTTATGCATACTCTCTTAATAAAGTGCTGGGCCGAGGGGACGGTACCTCAGGATATGCGTGACGCCAATATCATCACCCTTTACAAAGGGAAAGGTGACCGCGGTGATTGCAACTCATATCGCGGCATATCCCTTCTGAGCGTCGTTGGTAAACTAATAGGTCGAGTGATTCTTAGTAAACTACAATGTCTTGCCAATCGCGTTTATCCTGAGGCTCAATGTGGGTTCCGGGCCGGGCGATCAACCACCGATATGATTTTTACATTACGTCAGATCCAGGAGAAGTGCAGGGAGCAGCAGACGCCGCTCATCATAGCCTTTGTAGATTTGAATAAGGCCTTCGATACCGTGAGCAGAGAGGGACTGTTTGAGTTGCTCGAGATAGTTGGGTGTCCTCCAAAGCTGCTCAAACTCATTAGATCATTCCACGAAGAAACGAAAGGATCTGCCGTTTTTGACGGAAAAATGTCGGAACCATTTGATATGCGCAGAGGCGTGCGACAGGGTTGCGTACTGGCACCTACTCTGTTCGGCATTTTCTTTTCGTTGCTTTTAAAAGTAGCCTTTGGTGACAAACAGCAGGGTGTGCATCTGCACACACGGATTGACGGGAAACTCTTCAATATTGCTCTCTTAAAGTCAAAGCGCAATCGGGTAGATCTGTTCGCGGATAGTCTTCTTTATGCTGATGATGCCGCCTTTATTGCCACGTCTTCTTATGAACTTCAAACCATGATGGATAAATTCTCTCATGCGTGCAATCTATTTTCAATGTCCATCAATGCTAAGAAGACTCTAATATTCGCCCAAGGATTTGCTGAAAAACCAGTCATACTGCTGCATGGTGTTCCCTTGGACGTAGTAAGTAAGTTTTGCTACCTCGGTTCGACCGTAACGAGCAATCTGTCGCTTAGTGCGGAGATCGATATACGCATCGGTAAAGCGGCGACCATGTTCGGGAAGCTTAGAACAAGAGTATGGGACAACAACCACCTTACTGTCCGAACTAAAATACTTGTTTACCAAGCGTGTATCTTGAGCATACTCTTGTACGGAGCAGAGACCTGGACATCGTATGCAAAACAAGAGTACAGGCTTAACGCTTTTCACATGCGTTGTGTGCGCAATATCTTGGGAGTTACGTGGAAGGACAGGATCACAAATGAAGCAATCCTAGCGAAAGCACAACTGCCTAGTCTCAGCGCCCTCCTTAAACAACGTCGTTTGCGCTGGGTGGGACATGTGCACCGTATGGATGCTTCTAGACTACCTAGAAAGGTCTTTCTGGGTGCTGTAGCGAATGCCAAGAGACATGTAGGACGTCCGTTGCTACGCTTTAAAGATTGTGTCAAGCGAGATCTCACGTCCTTTGGTATCAAGAATAGGGAATGGGAGAAACTCGCGGAAGACAGGGATCGATGGAAGCTTCGGATTGCACACGGGGTCAAGCTACACGACACAGCGTGGTTCGAAAAACTCGCCACCAAAAGAGCCAAACAGCAGGACAGCAGTAACATGCCAGCAGGCGCATCCGTCGCGTCATGCGCCTGTTCCAGATGCGGCCGGTCTTGCCGATCCAGAATCGGTCTGCATAGCCACCAACGAAAGTGTCTATTATAATCACACACTCTCATAAATCAAATCATCTGTAATAGATGAAAAGGCCACCTACCTATAATTTGTGTCATGATTATACAAAAGCTATACTTGAGTTTAAGTCTGTAATATTTATGAATTTAATAAAAAGTATTAGTTTTATCAAAACAAGATATAATCTTGTATGTATGTTCTCATGTTCTTGTTTTTTTTTCAAACTACTAACACGATTTTGATGTTATTTTCATTACTTAACATACTTTATTAAGAGGATAATGAGATATAAGATTTTCGGAAGTACTCATTTAAATGAAACTAATATTTTCGGATGTACCTACTACGCGATTTTTTTTAAATTAACTACATACTCCCGACGTTTACGACGATTGTTATTTTTATTTATAAAAATAAAAATAAAAATCGCGTAATACATCCGAAAAATATTATTTTTAGCCTATCAGAGCCCACTGCTGAGCTGCCTCTTCCCACATGGAGAAGGTTAATCACCACGCTTGCTCAAGACGGGTTGGTGATTTCAAACTTATAATTGTGAAACTATAAGTCCAGGTTTCCTCACGATGTTTTCCTTCATCTGTCAGTGATGTCTAAATACTCTTAGAAAGTACATATGACTCGGGAACATCACATTGGTACTTGCCAGGATCGAACCCACGCACTTATGCATGAGACGCGGGCCTTTTAACCACTAATCCACCACTGACTGTTAAAATTAATTTATATACTAACGAATAATGTAAATTATTATCTATATTTGAAGTTATTTCAGTGTTGCTACTATACAGGGTGACTGGTGAATTACTATCGATATTTGAGGACGTGATATTTGACGATCATATATGACAAAATAAAACTTAATATAACATAAATATTAATAAACTTCTAAGTAAAGTTAACCAAAAGTTATGTAATTAATTACGCATCGTATGCACACCCTACAGATTAGGTATACACACACACACACACACTCGCGCGCGGCGGCGTGTTGTTGTATCAGCACGCCGCCGCACGCATCCACACTTGGAACACTTGGAACGTGTCAACACTTTATTTATTTATACGGAAATTTGGTCAAAAATTAAGTACCTATTTTTTTTTACATAATTCGAATGAGAATCATGTACCGAGTATGCTCCTTAAATATTGATAGTAATTCACCAGTCACCCTGTATAATATGAAGTGTAGGTTTTTTAATATTATTCATATATTTATAATATCTTGAACACTCCATCTGCTAGTATCTAGAACCAGATATTCCTGAATTTATTGGAACGATGGCTATCACATCTTGTTTAGTAATTTCCTTCTTGAGAATTAACCGACTTTATATAAGGATGATTAATATGAAAACTTATATTAGATGAAACTTTTATATTTTTAATAGATGTTTTTATTATGTATTATATATTATTTACTTAATTTACCTTTAATAACATATATATATTCGTATAGGTATTTAAAAAAAAATCTCTCTCTCTTCTACCTGGCAATTTCCCAGCTTTAGCCAGGATCTGCCTTACATGTTGTAAATAGTTTTGGCTGATTGTTTTACGACCGGCCGCCTGCCTGACATCAACCCTCTTTGGGAATGCATTAATCAGTGATGTTTAAATACTCTTATAAAGTACATATGACTCGGAAAAATCACATTGGTACTTGCCAGAATCGAACCTGTGTCCTCATGCATGAGAGGCGGGCCTTTTAACCATTAGGCCACCACTGACATATATATAAATATACATATTTAGTTATTAAAGGTAAAGTAACATAATTTCAGTTCAGAAGTTACTTGCAGTTAAAATTTTAATTACACTGCTCAAATAACTTTAACTTTAGTTTTAATTGTCTTGAATAGTAATGTAGAGTTGTTGTAGAAGTTAATATAAAGTTTATATATATACTGTATAAGTAAAAAGTAATAATTAGTTAGACTAATAAAATGTCATACCTATAATTAATTAATGTTTTAATTAATATAGTCTTGTTTATATATTTATTTTAGATCATTATATTAAGTGGAATATAATGTTTATAAATTATATATATACATATATAAATATTAATAAATTGTGTTATAATATTTATGACATCGAATGTTACATCTTTGGATGTTAAAATGTTCGTTTTCTCACATTTTAGTTGAAAATGTTCAAGTATTTAACAATCACATAATTTATTGTTCAATTGCAGTTAATTGTTAACAATTGGTAACAATTTTCCAATTTGTCGTCCTTTCCATGATAGTAAACAACTGAATGGTTTTTTTATTTGAATTTATTTTAAGAGATTCTTTTTATTATATATATGTATATACTAGAAGTTGGTGATAAAATAGTAAAAATTTTTGGGTTTAAAAACAGTAAAAACAAAAGGTTTCGTCCGAAAATAAAAATGATAAAATTAAATGTGAACAACCCTTATGACTTAGGGGTATGTAAAATAGATGTTGTCCGATTCTCAGATCTACTCAATGCTCACAAAATTTAATCAAAATCGATCCAGCCGTTTCGAAGTTCTCTGTCTAACACTACACGAGAATTTTATATATAACATATATGAGAGTAATATTTTTATATATTAATACTCTATAAAGTTTTTTCATTGTGTATTTCTGAACGTATAATGTCAAAATCAAAAGTCATCATGTAGAATGTTATCTGTGATGACTTTCGAAATTCAAATTCCATCCTCTGATTGGCTGTCAAAGATCTAAGACCGACCAATCGAATCAAATCTAATGACTTGCTTTAAAATACAATTGTATTGAAAAAATACATGGCTCCTGTTAAAGTAGCGGTTTTTTTTAGAGATAATAACTGAGACACAAAAGATATTAGTTCGTATTTGCACTTCATTGTTATATATACTTTTAAATTTTATTTCTTTTTATTAATTTCTATTCAATATATGAAAGTGTTCTGCTAAATGTAGCCAAAAGTATGATGAAATACAATTTTGATTATATGGTGGATGATTCAATGGGAAAAAAGTGTAGAATAATGAAAATATATCATACAAATATATTATGTATATTTTGTTTTCATATATAATCGTTATATATTAATAAATTGTATTAAAATAATTTGATAAGAAATTTAATTCTAAAACTAAGACTCCATTATTTATCTATTAAAAAAACTTTAAAATTAAATTCCCTCTAACAATGGTCATAGACAATTTATTTCCTCAAAACTATACCATAGAGTATAGAAGGCGTTATAAATAACATTACTAGAAACACGTATTCCGTTTCGTCACACGCGTCATACATATAATTCGAATTAAATCGGTCATCCATCATCATTTCATTCTGACGCCTTCCGATCACAAATGAGTTTTTTTGGACTCAACTCCACAGCGGTAGCCTTTATGCTTTGTTTTCTTTTATTTTTTATCTATTGTTCTGTGACAGATCGGCTCCTGAGTTATCTGTGCATAACTTTTTATTGGTTTCACATTTGGCGCCAAAAGTGATATATTTTTATAATGACAATCATAACAGATCATTTTTTATATAGAGAACTGTTTATTTAATAATAATATAATTAATAAATCACATATTTATTACTGATTATCATGTTGTAAGTTTTAATTATTTTGACATTTATTTCGGCGGGAACATTCTTAACGGCCGCACCAATTGACAAAGTCATTTGTAATACACGCTTTTATATTAAAAATTAAAGAGATCAATCAATCATTCCATTATTACGAAATATAAAATATATTTTTTATAACATTTCCATAACTAAGAAGCCATTGAGAATGCCAGCGACTGATTAAACTCACGAACAATGGATAATAAACGGCACCTAGACAAATGGGAAGATTTATTGAAGCAAAAAACGTATCTATCAACATTGTAATAAAGGTTAGTGTTCTGTGATGTATTTATTACGATTGTGACGCCCGAATGATTTGATTATGTTTTTGTTGGATAGAGATAGCTTGTATTTTTTGTTAATTTTAATGAAGAATCGAATATAATATAGGAAACTCGGGTCAAATAGTGTTGTGCTTTCTATAAAGATAACTTAAAATTATATTAAAACTATTAAAATCATATACAGTAATTATTTTCGTCATATACATAGGTATAATACAATCGAAATATCTAGATTCTAGGGCTTGAATATATTTTAAAGATTATCGATAATAATTTCCATCGATATTATATCGCATCACTAAAAGACGCGGGATCATCAAAGTGCGTACAAACAATCACGAGAAATATTAAATTATAATAAAATTAACTAAAGATTACTTTGGAACCGTTAACAGAGCTATGTATGTACAGAGGGGACGAACTAATTTTATCTTTTTTGTCATATAGGTAATTGTTATTAAAGATCATAGTTAAAACATTTATTAAGGTCACTCGTTCGATTTCCCTCACAAACAAGAATTATAACTAGGGAATATTAAATGGCTATTGTTATATAATTTTTTCTATCTAAAACCGGATATTTACAAAGTTTAATTTCTCAATCATCGCAATTAATTTAACATATTGTGTCTGTTAAAAAATGTCACTAATTATTAATGGTATTTAGAATTCTGTTTTAATGGTTTACTAATTGATATGTTTGACTTGAATATAGGTATATATATTTATATATTAAAAATAAATAGAAAGTAAGAGAAACTCTATATGTTACAAAGCCGCGGTACGATTATTCATTCTACACGGTGACACATGACGAATCAATCTTTTACGAGACCAATCGAATAGTTGTGGGATTGGCGCGAAAAATTTGAAGCTTTTTTTTTTTTAATTTTTCGATACACAGGTCGAATGTAATCAGCCATTGTGTGATTTGAATATATATTATGTCTATGTAATAAAAAAAAAATTATATATATACTATAAAAAATTATAACCACAATAAAATTCCACTGAAAGAAAAATTATATAAAAAAAAATAATAATAATAAAACATGGAAAAACGTAAATATATTTCTAAACGCCATCCGTCACAGATTAGATATGAAAAAGTTCTGTCTCTTAATTATAGGCTTCGTCTTTAATACTAGTGAATGAACAGCGAGCCGTTTTGTGATCTACTCCATTGTAATAAAGTCTCATTTGTCATAGCATTTATTTAGGTGTATAAAAAATTATAACTGTGCATAGACGCTCGTTTAATTATTAGCTTCGCGACATAATTACTACTTTGATGTCGGTTGTGTTTTTCTTTTTTTTTTAAAGTCGAATATATATTTAGTATTATGCCAGTGAAAGTATCGGGATATTTGAATTTGGAATATGACGGATTTTTTTTTTAAATTTCACGTAATTTACGGCAAAGGATATTGTCATACATAAATCTGTGTAAGTCCAAAATATCGAGATATTTGAATTTGGAACATTACAGATTTTTTTTTTTAATTTCACGTAATATAAGGCAAAGGAGTATGGCATACCTGAGTCTGTATAATTCGAAAGTAATAGGTAGGTATATATTTGAATTTGGAATATGACAAATATTTTTTTTAATTGCACGTAATGTCAGGCAAAGGAGAATGTCATACATAAGTCCAAAATATCCTGAATTTAAATTTGGAATGTGACATTTTTTTTTTAAATTTCCCGTATGTAATATAAGGCAAAGGTTTTCATACCTGAGTCTGTGTGAGTCCTAAACTAGCTGCTAGTTCAGCTCTTTCCGGCAGCGCGAGGTACTGAGTCCTCTGGAACCTTCTATTGAGCTGTTGTAGCTGCAAGCTGGAGTATATCGTGCGAGGCTTCCTCATCTTCTTTCCTTTTCCGTTCACACGTAACCCGGGATCGTCGGAGAGGCCGCATTTCTCTGCAAAGAGGTTCTATATCAAAAAACAATTTCACATAATCTTCAATGAATAAATAAAAAATTCATATTCCGATAACGTAAAAGCAGGTGTTATATTTTAAAACGAAACACCTTTTATAATCTATGACACGGACATGACGTTTCGCGCCAAAATCCAAGAACCGTATACCAACAAACGTAGTAATAAATCCTCTTTATAAATATTCCGTGCATGGCATCTCTTGTAATATATGAAGGGCCGCTACTTGATAATAGTTAGTGGTGACTCGTAATTACAGTGTAAAGTATCGTATCGTATTAAACGATCGCCCAACACCCAGTTTTTGGTTAACGTACGTCCGACATTTTGAATGTACTTCTTTTTTTTTGTGACTTCAACAAAGAGGTTTGTTATTTTTTTTTTATATTCTACAATACAGTGGGTATTTTTTTATTAGTTTTAAAGTGTTTTCTGAACATATTTGAGTCTGTATTTCATATTAACTGTAATATTACTCAATTTATCACTGTAATGTCTGGTTGATATATATCTTGTATTTGCGGTAGTTGAACAGTTTCGACTAATACAGATAGCTACATAAATTCAGTTGAATTTTAATTTGATATATTTATTACTTAGTATTGAGTACTATGAGTTCTATGAGTTTTATGAGATCTATGAGTTCTATGAGTTCTATGAGTTCTATGAGTTCAATGAGTTCTATGAGTATTGAGTTGGTATTTTCACAAAATTTATGTCATATATATTTTTTTATATACTTTCGTGGTTATTCCATGGTTTCTTATAATCCATTGAATGATGTTTCCCATGGCTGTATAAACCATTCAAGACATACAGACGGACAAAACAATGAAAGCCCGAGGTACGGACACACCCACGCAGTGATGTTACTTGTCGATAGTTCTAGTGATGTAACTATATCGATAGTTTTTTTATATCGATTAACATAAACCGATGTAAACATAAATGATGTAATTAATAATGAATATTTTTATGTAATATAATATTAAAATGATTAGTATATATATGTTTGAATGTACAGTATGTATGACAAATATATACATATATATAAAAATTAATATAATTTTTATTAATATTAATATATATAAATCCTATCAGAATCAGCTTAATGTAAGCTCAATGTTTCATCTGGCTTGTAGCAACGTAACCCCGCCTATGAACCGCCTACCGAAAAACGGAGATGAAACGAAACACTCAAAAAAAAAGCAATAAAACGACTCAAATAAAAAAACATTTAGCCGTCCACCAAAAAAACGGTACAGACACGCGACAAAAATGTCGCTGATTTATATATACAACTATACGACAAGTCGCACGTCTACTACATCGATGTGTTAATAAGACATACATTATAATTTATAACCATATTAAGATATTTATACACTAATTGGAATTAAATTAAAATGTCCATTTAAATGTCACTACTTAATATAATGTATTACTGTCGCTAGTGTGTGCACGACCTTATCCTACGAGTATGAAACAGAAAAAAGATTAAAGAAATCTTGAGAATCTTATTATAATTTTTAATTACTTTCACCGAAACCTGTTAAAAAATTTATTTCTTTTATAAAAAGGATTGAATATATTGTATTTAGATTTCATGTAGACAAAAATTTTTATAAGATTTTGGCGTAGTCCTGGGTTAAATTTTATTCAATACTAGCTTTCCGACCGCAGCTTCGCCCGCGTGGAGTCGGTTATATCGCGTTTACAAGAGAACCTTTCAAAAGTCTAGGATAAAAACTATCCTATGTTCTTTCTCAAGGTTAACTCTATCTCTGTACCAAATTTCATTAAAATCAGTTCAGTGGCTTAGGCGTGAAAGCGTAACAGACAGACAGACAGACAGAGTTACTTTCGCATTTATAATATTAGTAAGGATTTTTGATTGTTATTTCTTTGAAATAATGTTGGTATTTCTTTTCATTCCACGCCAGTATCATCCAACACGTTACATATATTTCTTATCGATTGTGTAGGTATCCGATGTAAAAAAAATATTGATTTGCTTTAATCTACTTATTACATCGTTTGAAATGTGTATCATATATACATATATATATATATATACTTTTTTATTTATGTGTATTTATAGTTATATATTTCTTTTTGATAAGATATGTTTATATGTATGTATGAAAAAATATTTCTATTCAATTGAATTGTAAGTAGGTATTTGCTTAGTACTGTCACAATAAAAATGCTATTAAATTTTTTTTACAACACTGGTAGTCATTTTTTTAATACATACAGTTTGAAGTCTAACATAGATAATATATTAAACTTTAGAAGGAAAATTATTGAAAAATATCTCAACTAAAAAATATATTTTTTAACGATATTTGATGTGCTTTAGATATAACGTTTTTTAAAGATAAAAGATAAAGATTCGTAGAGGCCCGGCACCGCCTTACGAGCGTTTATGGATGACTGACGGACACACAAGTGGTTTAATATATGAATAATAATATAACATATATTAGACTTATAAAATATATATTAAAGTACTATATATGTATTATATTGAAAAAAAGAGATAAATATATGTATGTATGTATTTTCTATTATATTTTGAGTATTAATATGTATATAAGATAAAACTTAAATATTCTTAGTTTCTACACGATATAATAAATTCGTAAGAAAAATTACACAAAAATATATATAACATATTTATAAAACTTTTGTCGTTAATAGTACCCACGTGCTCAGCCCCGAGCGTTGATTTTTCTTCGAAAAATGCTTGAAAACAACAGTAATAATTAAAACTATCTATAATGACGGGTATGTTATAACGCTAGCGGCGATAAAGATACAAAAAATATATATTATACATAAAATAATACTTAGAGTGACAAAAAACAGCACACTTTACTAGATATTAGGTAATTGACAAACAAACCTACAAATACACTAAAACAATTATATAATTAACAAAAACAATTCTATGGCTAAGATTTATGACCTAAGCTTGCTATACGAATTTAGACTCTACTTTTAAAACATAGAGATTAAAATAATAAAAAAAATTAAAAGTAATTACAATATGAACTTTAACACGTTGTAATAAAGGCAATTATGTATTTGAAGTGGAAAATGTGACCGTTTTAAAATGAACTCTATTATAATTATGTTAAGATACATCGCGAGGGTCAGGTTGAGTTGGTGTATTTTTTATAATTTTGTTGACGAAATTTGATTGTGTTGATTCAAATTTATTGCCTCTAAGACAATGTTATTGAGATACATTTGAATAATTTTGCTTAATTGTTTATGTCGGATCATAAAAGGCGGATATTTTGTGAATAAAAACGTTATTTTTATAGCACGGAATATATAAAAAGAACCCAAAATGATACTGAAATAGTATAACAAGCAAAAACGTGCATACAAATCCTTTCTCTATAATATAACCTTCGTTAGCCGAAGTAGAAACTTCATAAAATTTCAAAAAAACCGACAAAGGAAAATCGACCTTCGGACGTGTGTAGATGCCTGGAAACAGTATATCGGAAGACATTAATTTACTGTTCAATTTCCTTTGGCAGTTAATGTTTTTTTATTCGACGTTGCGTGTTGAAATAGGTTATATATATGGCATTAATAATTATTAGATAATACTGGCTGCTTGTAATAAAAAAATGGAACGTTTTAAGTGACTGTCAAAATGACGGGGCGTTAAAAGAATTAAACGTCAAAATAATTTACAGATAATATTATTAATTGAATTCTAAATAAAAATATATTAGTTATAATAGAATTTCTATATTCGTTTCATAACAGGCTGTCAGTAGAGAGTTGCAACAACGTAATACAGGGTGTTTCCGTGTTATGTTTAAAAATTCACACACCACTAAATTGTAGGGTAGAATCATTACGTATTCAGTGAAAGACATGACAGAACCACATTGTTTTGACGGCTCTATATTTATCTATTACTGGTGGACATACAAACTTTTTATATATATATATATCTCTTTTGTTAAAATATATATATATAATTTTTTTTTGACAACTTACTGATGAAATTTTGCAACAATTTTTATTTATTAAGATAGAAAAAACAGAAAATATAATCAAATATAAGTAAAATCTTTAACTAGTATTTTATATTATAATGATTTTCATAAAAATATCTTCCTATATTTTTTGTAATATCCATTTTGTGTATACGTACTGTTCGCTCGAAAATATAAAATTAAAAAAGTAACACTTCAAAAAAGTTTGTAAATTACAGGTAGTATATGACATCACCTAATACAAATAATGACACGTTTCTACCTTATAATAGATATTTATTTGTGATTACTGTAAAAAAATACTGTCCTTGTATATTTTTTCCTATAACGCGGGACACATACCAAATCCCTACTAATATTATAAATGCGAAAGTACCTCTGTCTGTCTGTCTGTTACGCTTTCACGTCTAAACCACTGAACTGATTTTAATGAAATTTGGTACAGACATAGAATTGACCTTGAGAAAGAACATAGGGTAGTTTTTATCCCAGAATTTTGAAAGGTTCTCTTGGAAACGCGATATAACCGAACTCCACGCGGGCGAAGCTGCGGGCGGAAAGCTAGTTATAATAAAATATAGCATATATTATAAGTTTCTTTATCAATTATAGTTTTTACTTACCATCTTTCGGAGGGCTTGCACATTGGGGGGCGTAGGATCCTAAATGATAGCCATAGGTGTTCTGATGCATGGGAGGGAATGGATAACCTAAGGATCTAGGGCTTGGGAAACCTGACGCTTCATGGGGATTCTGTTGACCACCCGGGCTGCCGAAATGGTGGGGGTGTTGATAACCCCCTTTGAAGCCATAGCCGTGTTGCTGAAGTTCTATGAAGGCAGATTTCGATGATACGTTAGTTGGGGTTGAGTTAGTTGAATTGGATATATCGTGGGGTGTTTGAGATCCACCGAGGTGGTGGTGGTGATCTAGCTCCTGGGTGGTCATGGCTGGTTGGGGGGTAGATGGGCCCCCCCCGTCCGAGGACTGAGGAGGCCCGAAGGGATCTGAGAAACTCAGGGTGTCGGGTTTGGTGCTTGGGGATTGAATTC
Source organism: Danaus chrysippus (assembly GCA_916720795.1). NCBI lineage: Eukaryota > Metazoa > Arthropoda > Insecta > Lepidoptera > Nymphalidae > Danaus > Danaus chrysippus. The sequence continues at coordinate 2,589,497 of CAKASE010000070.1, forward strand.
GTGTAATTTTGAGGGATTTATTCCGCTGGTATGGTATTATGCCGCTTACTGAGCCTGGAACAACGAAAAATATATATTATATATAGAAAACACAGAGAATTAACTTCTTCTACCTGGCAATTTCACAGCTATAGCCAGGGTCTGCCTTACATGTTATGAATAGTTTTACGACCGGCCGCCTGCCTGACATCAACCCTCTTTGGGAATAACACAAAGAATCAACTTATATATGAATATTCTAAGTTTCTATAATGAAAAAACGAGATACAAAACAAGTAAAAGTCTAATAGTTGGTGCTATAAAACTAACGGCGCCCAGGGTCATTTGAGGTCGAAGGGTTTTAGGGAAAACAATTTGATCGTCACACTCAATTGATTCACATCGATACAGTAATGGAATTTAATTTCAATGTAATAAATATTGTATTGATGTTATATTTAATTAAACCTACCCATAAAATGATTTTGGAGGTAGTTAGAGTTTTTTTTTGTTAAGTTATTTAGACGGAGTTTTTTTTATGGTAATTTTTTTTTATTTTAATTCGTATATGTTCACGGTTTTAATATTAAGATGATATTTATTATAGAGATTTAAATTATTGTTAGTAATTATAAATCGTTATCAAATACATATATGATAATGTTCACAAAATTTGTGATATTTAGTAAATTCTCTGTTTTGGCTTAGCAGAAATAATTTCTATCATTATATTAAGAAAAAACCCAGTGATAGTTTTTTTTTATACGCAGATGTATTGCACCATTAATATTAATTTGCGATTCTTATAAGTCATAGGGGTTACAAATGCCATCAGCGTTTAATATGCAAGCTAAGTATCACAAGCCAAGTTTTTATTGTTAATTATATATGTACATATTAAACTAACCAATTAACCTAATCCTAAGTTTTACGGGTTATTTAATGGGTCACAGGAGTTAATGTTGAATTTATATATACTCTAATTGCTATTATATATTTCGATATTTATTAGTGTTGCTACAGCTGTAGATTTTTTTTATATTATTTTATAATGGCAACATTATTATGTCAATGTTTATAGTCTGTGTTAGAATTACACGAAATAAAGTTGTTAAATAATCAAACAGATTTTTTGTCAACCTTTTTTGTCTCAATAGCTTGTATCTACTTGGAACTTATTAATTGATACCTCAAACGGTTGGGGTTTGTTAATAATTTTCAATAAAACTTAACACCAATTAGCTTAAAACATTATTATTACGAGGAACAATCAACAGAAACAAACATAAAAAAAATAACAACAGATATGTAACAAAACGATTTGACCCGACATGGACCTTTTACAAGCGCCGTCGTGGCATAAAAAGAAATCCAATCTGAAAGGGATAGATGTATTTATATTTATATAAGTCAGAAAGGGATGGTATATTCGTAATTAACTCAAAGAGCTTGCCGAAAAAGGGTTATTTATCCGGGGTCATTTGTTCGGTTGGGCAAGTCTCCTCGCGTTAGTTCTGTGAGAAATTATTCCTTGAATATGTTTGAGATAGCCAATTAAGTTTTTTGTTTAAAAAACACTAATAAAATAAATTAGGCGAGTTCGGACCACCGACATTAGTCGTGTATATTTTCAACACTTGTTAGTATATTGTGATGTTTATACCCAAAAATAAAAGGAAGTATTCAAGAAATAATAGTGAAACTCATATTAGTTAAAACTAATTTATAATTATATTTAATTTTGTCATATTTTCTTTCAATATTATTCGTAGGTATACTATTTTTATGTCATTTTCTTTCTACCTTATTTTTCGTTTCCTCTGGTGACTAATTAAGGAGATATTAATCATAAAATCAGCAAACAAATTTTTAATTTATTTTTGAACTCTTTCTACTTTGAAATTGAATTAATTTTAACATGAGATAAGTATATTGATGATATCTTTAATTTATACCCAACAATTGGACAGTTTCGATGTTTTTTCAAACTTTCAACTAAATTATGATGACTATACTAAGTCTTTAATGGCTAAAAAAATAAGGTCTCAAGAATATAGTAAGTTTAACAAAGCTATATACATAACAAGTTTATTTTAACGCTAGTGAAGTGAAGCAAATCGTGGGGGCTCATGGGAAAAACGGCGCCCCATAAATAATGGGATCCCCATAAAACCATCAAACATTCATTACAAGTCAACGCATCAGTGGCTCTGATTTTTGAACAATAGCATTTTAAATGCTACAAAGAAACTTAATGAAATTTAAGCTATCTCTAAATTATTTTAAAGAATAAATTTTTAACACGTCCAAAATTAAAATAAATACTATTGTCTGACATCTGTCAAATCGTGTCACAGATAAAAAATACTGCTATAGATAATAAATAAGTTTATTTCAATATCACCCAGATTCTTTAGATATCCTTGATTTAAAATATTATAATCTGATGCTGCGTGCTGTCGCAGATAGAAGATTATGATCAAATAATTAGGTTTTAAAATAATATATAAATATTCATGGTAACTTATTAACCTTAATACTATTCAATAATACTTTTATTTCAATCAATTGCATTTAAAAGAAAGACATTTAAAAAGATATATTTGACATAAATATTAATAAAGAAAGTCTCGAATAATAATATAAGGATTTTATACGTTCATCGCGTTTCCAAGAGAACCTTTCAATAGTCTGTGATAAAAACTATCCTATGTTCTCTCTCAAGGTCAACTCTATGTCTGTACCAAATTTCATTGAAATCAGTTCAGTGGTTTAGGCGTGAAAGCTTAACAAACAGACAGGCAGAGTTACTTTCGCATTTATAATATTATTAGGGATTTTAATACAATTTTATAAAACGTAAAACTGTAATAATAAAATAAAATATATAGAATGTAAATTAGTAAAGACAATAAAATCTCGGAACAGTTCGCGTGCCCGATCGAAAATGAATTTGTCACGGTGTATCATTACTGTTACCGCTAGATGGCGGCCTTTTTGATGCTCATATTAGAATTTTTTCCAAACCTCGCCATACGAGTTTTATAAAATGATGCTTTATTATCTTATTCATAATCGAGATATAGTAAAAATATTCAAATTTTTCAAGAATCGAAATAAATTTATCAAATGTTACGTATATACCTAAAATTTCGTTTGGTAGATGCATCTTAAAAGATTCTACAATTAAGTATTTAGACATATTATTTGTATACTAGACTCGATTTCAATAAAATTTATATCTGTATATTATGAAAACTATACTCCATGTTGAATTAATGAATTTCTTACGTGTGAATTCCGATACATTAAAAAAAACAAAGCCACATGTATGACCACAACCATAGATTTCCATTCATTCAAGATTGAATCGTTTGTATTTCCGACCGAGCACATATAAAAACTCCATTTTTTTTCCCGTCAGATAAGTAACTTATTATAAATTCTATTTGCGAAGCTTGTTCTTTTAAAAATTTCCCATAAAAGGTAAAAAAAATCTCGCATAGGAAGTCCATCATTCCAGGAACATTCCCCCTTCAAACGCCGCTAGTAATTATTTTCATTATTATGATAAAACAGACCTAGTCATTGCTAGTATATAATTTTATTATTGTGGACCTATAATTCCCGTATTGGTAAACAGACGCTTTGCGTGTCAGGGGAGGCCATTTTGTATTAGCTGTCATTATTATTGACAGTTGACATTCGTACTGTAATGGCGGGCTACTTGTTGCGTCGCTAATGTCATAACATTAGACACCTTATTTAGAAATTGTGAGAAATATTCCCAACGCATTCCCTTTAATATAGATATATGTTATAAAATAACTATATTTATATATTTTTAAATTATTGACTATAGTACATCGTTTTAAGACCAATTTTATTTATTCAGTGCAGATTTTTGATTTATATTCCGTTATTTTTTCCACATTGTGCCACTGCTTCAATTGCCACATTCCAAGTGCCACATATAAAGCATCATACTCATGATATCATACTATATATATATACTTAAAAATCTATCTACTATACATTTTTTCGTTTCCAATGTATGTTTGCCAAAGAACCTTTAATATTATTACTCAATTAATATATATACATATATAAATAGTTTTATGTAAAAACATAATTCGTTCATAAATTGTTTTATATAAAGTTAGATATACTTTTCAACAATTCCATTTTTATTGTTTATTCATTATGTATTATTTAAAACAACTACTAAGTAGTGGTATGAATGTACTTTTAAATAAAATTAAAATATTTAACTTATTAACACATTAAACTAACAATCAAATTCACGTTCTTTCAAAGATATTGATATCGAATCGAAAGAAACATTGAATACTTACAATAAGAATAATTTTATCTCAACCATTCTCTAATAACATTCTTTATATGTTGAATAAAGTCTTATTTAAATTGATATCCTTATTGACAGATTGATAGAAACAAGAAAAATAGACATACAAGATGTTTAACATATATGTATTTTACAAAAATCTTTTTCCAGATATCGCAATAGATTCAACAATTTTAAGAGTCATTTTGTAAAGTCTATCTTGTATGTATGAATATATAAAATATAAGAAAAATTCTATTAACTCTACGACAATTAATATATATCAAACTAGAAGTTCTAGTATTAATATAGTAAAAACCAGATCACATACCTCAAAGACGATACGAAGAATTTTTGGCTATCAATAAAGTAAATTAAACATTATTTTTTACTATGTAAATATATATAATCCCTACTAATATTATAAATGTCTGTTTGCCTGTCTGTTACGCTTTCACGCCTAAACTACTGAACTGATTTTAATGAAATTTGGTACAGACATAGAGTTGACTTTGAGAAAGAACATAGGATAGTTTTTATCCCAGACTTTTGAAAGGTTCCCTAAAATTATACTTAATAGATAAAATTATAAATCCAATCTAAAGTTTAGTTAAAACTAACTAAAAACTAAGTCAGTTTAAATTAGTTTCAGTTATAGTTAACCTAAATATATCTTAATTTCGATCAGTTATTTTAACTATTAGAGATTAAACTATAACTTTACTTTATTTTAAAACGATACGTTACAGGAACTGCGAATGCATTTTTTAATGGCTCATGATCACTAATTAAATATTAATTTTAATTAACCGATGATAGATTAATGAAACGCATGACGACGTATAAAAAAATAGCTTCAGGCTAATACAGTGTATAAATAAAACTAGCTTTCCGCCCGCAGCTTCGCCCGCGTGGAGTTCGGTTATATCGCGTTTCCAAGAGAACCTTTCAAAAGTCTGGGATAAAAACTATCCTATATTCTTTCTCAAGGTCGACTCCGTGTCTGTACCAAATTTCATTAAAATCAGTTCAGTGGTTTAGGCGTGAAAGCGTAACAGACAGACAGACAGAGTTACTTTCGCATTTATAATATTAGTAGGGATAGTAGGGATATACGTACTATCAGTTTTAACTTAAATTTAACCGTTTAAACTTCGGTATACGAGTGAAATTTATAAAGTAACTGGTAAATTGATCTACATACATCGCGTACATAAAACAACTATTATGTAGTCATCTTGAAGTAAAAGCTATGAATTTCAGAATAAATTACATCCTATATCTCATTCTGCTATCTGAACAATATATGTACATATTTATATTATCACAATTATTTCTGTCTTCTCTTCTTCTACCTGGCAATTTCCCAGCTTTAGCCAGGGTTTGCTTTACATGTTGTGAATAGTTTTGGCTAATTGTTTTTACGACCGGCCGCTTGCCTGACATCAACCCTCTTTGGGAATGTATTAATCAGTGATGTCTAAATACTCTTAGAAAGTACATATGACTGAAAATCACATTGGTACTTGCCAGGGCCAGGATTGAACCCGCGCCCTCGTGCATGAGAGGCAAGCCCTTTAACCACTAGGCCACCACTGGCTCTATAGATTATATACATTATTTCTATATCTTGTTTTTATCAAATACATAATCACTTAATGCTTACGATAACTAAATAAATATTTAAAATATATGGGTATTTGTAAAAGAGTTGTATTTTTATTTCGTTTGGAAAAATTGTTTTGGGATAGTTTTGTATATCAAAGAATTACTGTCGAAAGATCGTGAAATAAAATGCATTTGAAGTATTCTCACAAGGATTTTAAGATAATATATTATGTTGTATAAATTTCTTCTATGAGAACAATCAGTTCAAAATAATAAGCACAATATTAATGATAAAATGGAGTATCAACTACAGGTTTTTATTAATATATAAAATATCAAGAGTCTATAAATATAAAACTTTATGTTAAAAGCATTCAACAAATTTTCCTGCTACATCTTAATGTAAATGTAAGTTGATGAAAATTTGCGTAAGTTATAATAATAATATGGAAAGATTAAAAATAGATTCTTCTCAATAGGTTATGTTAAATTCAATGCAATCTTTTCTAGATTAAATGACAATATATCAATTTAATTGCCAAAGAATAATCGTACGAATGTAATATGCACTTGACTTTATGTTGATATATACTAAAAAAGATATACATACGTCAAGTTTGTCAAAATTGCCGCCAAGTTTGACAACGATCTGTCACTAAGACAGATCTCAACTTTTTTATAGTAACTTAGCATTGGTCGAAACTATAATGCCACAAATAAAGTTTAGATTGAATATGAAGAAATTTAGATGAAAATTTTACACTATGTGCTGTAGTATAGATAGAGCTTGTATTATTAGTAAATTGATTAGTATTGAACTAAATTGATACATTAAACAGACCACATTAAATAATGGACACTTAAAAGGTATTGAAGAATACAAACCATTGATTTAATATTTAGATAGATAATAAAATAAAATTTAAAACTAAACAAAAGATTCCATTTTGATTTGAATATCGAATACTTTCTTATATTCTCCAAAGAGGTTACAATTTTTATTAATTTTTTTTTAATATATTTAAAAAAGGTTTTATTATATACCACTTTAAGTCGTAAAAGATAATTACCTCAGTTGCGTACAGGTAGCTCATGTCTAAGTATTTTAATGAATTTCCTAATTTCTAAACACAATAATTCTTTTGCGAAGACGAATTCTATTTTTTAATGAACGCACCACTATCATCGCGTGAGATAGCGATCTGAAATAACAAAATGTAAAGAAAAAAATAAAACATTTCTAAATGATTACATGAAATGAAAATGGCGACGGAGTTGCGAAATATGTTGGACAGATAAAAAAATACTTTAATTTTATTATTAAAGGATGTTATGTTTGAGAAATTAAATTATTTATTAGGTCCAATTGACAAATACTTTGTGTCAACGCAATTCTAAAGTCCACGGTAATAAATACGTAATCTAAAACAGTTTAAACAAAATGTCGTTTATTTTATAAACACAAAATGGCGACGGTACATTCGAATTATGAAATACATAAATGTGTTGCCATAATTAAAACTAATTTTGTACTTATAATAGATTAAAAGAGAAAGCATTCTAAAATAAATAGTAATTTGTAAGCTTGTAAATTTTACGGTGTAATGCCGTTACGACGTTAACAAGCAATTAATAAACGCATTGAAATTAATTCTTAGATTCATTATGAACGAAAAATTTAAAAATACTAAATTTATATGGTACGTTATGAGAATTGGAATTTTAATGCATATCTATGTATATAATATTCGTATATTTTATTAAATAAAATCGTGCAATAATATTTTTGGTATTTAAATATTGTCGAAGTAATATTTAGATTAATATTTGTGTATGTATATTATGAAAAATTGAGAAATAGAACCTTTGGAAAGCAAGTTTAACGAAATATCTCATACTAGTTTGGTTATATTTTCTTATTTAAATTCCAATTAAATTAAAAATAATATTAAATATAGTATCGCTACTATATCAATCTGTAAACTAAAACCTAAAAGTTCTAATAATATATACATTTTTATTTTTAAAAGAATGTCGTGACAGTTACACTATTTATAACTCAAGAACGACTGTACGGGTTTGGATGAAAATTGGCGGAGAGATAGATTAGAACATAGAAAGGACGTAGGATACTTTTCATTTACTTGAAAAAGAGAAAAAAATAAGTTGATCAAATGCAAAATCTTCTTATCTACTGTCTTTAAGGAGGAACAGAGTTCGTTTAGATATACATTTGTTATTCTGAAACTAACGTAGACGAAATCGCGAGCAAAATCTAGTTTATAAACATATATAATCTATAGAGTCAGTGGTGGCTTAGTGGTTAAAAGGACCTCTCATGCACGAAGGCGCGGATTCGATCCTGACCCTGGCAAGTACCAATGTGATTTTTCCGAGTCATATGTACTTTTTAAGAGTATTTAGACATCACTGATTAATGCATTCCCAAAGAGGGTTGATGTTTACGGCGGCCGGTCGTAAAAACAATTAGCCAAAACTATTCACAACATGTAAGGCAGACCCTGGCTAAAGCTGGGAAATTGCCAGGTAGAAGAAGATCAAATATGGCGTATAGACGTATCTGTCAAATGTAATTAGTAAGCTGTACCATTGTACATACGCAGGTGATTATGACCTAATAGTAATATAGTAATGGCGACCAATCATTTAATAGTTTTATGAATTATTAAATAACATTACTATTACACGGTTATTTGTGTGATGGAACATTTTTTTCGGTTAGATTAAACTAATGTTACATGATTATTAGTGTTGTATATTTTTTGATGACAATTCATTTAAGTAATTATTTCAATGCTTATACATATATTTAGAATTTTGTTATATAGTAGTTTAATTGTATATAAGGATATTTTGCTCTGAAAACTATGTATAAAAAGAAAGTAATGGTTTTATCGCAATCAGGAAATATTGTTTTAGTTATTGATTACAATATTTTAACCTTAATTATAAGGACATTTAATAGAGATATTACCAAAGATTTGTTACTTTATTGACGTATTTTTAACTTTAAAATTATTTATATATATTTTTTAATAATCTCTTCTATGCTTACTATAAGTTTAATTAGTTTTTAATTGTTGTAAACTTTGCAAACATTAACATGGTTTAAAGCTTATTAATATAGATATCCTACTACCTGGCAATTTCCCAGCTATAGCCAGGGTCTGCCTTACATGTTTTGAGTGAATAGTTTTGGCTATTTGTTTTTACGACCGGCCGCCTGCCTGACATCAACCCTCTTGGGAATGTATTAATCAGTGATGTCTAAATACTCTTAGAAAGTACATATGACTCAGAAAAGTCACATTGGTACTTGCTCGGGCCAGGATCGAACCCGTGCTCACGGCAACGAGAGGCGGGTCCTTTAACCACTAGGCCACCACTGACTATTAATATAGACATTATATATAAAAAATAATAATACCAAAGATATTATAGAGTGATGTTCATCCATAGACTAAAGAATTTTTGCACATAGACTAATATAGAAATCGCTATAGTTATATTATGTTTTACGAAATTAAACTAAGTAAAATAGTTTTATTTCTACATAATAATTATCATGTTATTTTTTTACCTTTAATGAAAGTATAAAAAAACAAGATGTCCGCGTTTTGTTACGTCAATCAGACAACTGCTACTGACAGATGGTGGATTGAATGAGAATAAAGAATGAAATATTTGTTTAAAAACAAAAATACTTTTCATTAAATATCTTATATTATTATAATCAATTGAACTATATATAAATACTAGAGTAAGTGGTGGCCTAGTGTTAAAAATCCCGCCTCTCATACACGAGGGCGCGGGTTCGATCCTGGCAAGTATCGTGTGATTTTTCCGAGTCATATGTACTTTCTAAGAGTATTTAGACATCACTGATTAATGCATTCCCAAGGAGGGTTGATGTCATTCAGCCGGCTGGACGTAAAAATAATTAGCCAAAACTATTCACAACATGTAAGGCAGACCCTGGTTAAAGCTGGGAAATTGCCAGATAGAAGAAGATACATAGAGGTTTAAAAATACTGTCTATAACAAATAATATTGTAAATAAAACTTGTTTTCGTACAAATTAAAAAGGTGTTTTTGGTCAAAATATATTTATCGTTTATCCATATAATCAATTGAATATTTGTATCTTCATATTGAATTAACAACTTGGTTTTTTGTTAAAATTTGGCAGAATATCATTAAGATAAGTAAAAATATCTTCTTAGTCACTATCCTCATATTTTTCATAGTCATAATGCTTACTATAAGTGTCTATTATTAAATAAATTAATAGTTTTGTCATTCGAAAATCTTTTTAGTATTAATGTATTATTGAATAAGAAACGTTAAACTCGTCGTATGTAGTGACGTAAATTTGTACTAAGGGGTAGTCCAATAAAAAAAATCTAATAGTTTTTAATATGAACATTTTTAAATAAAATTCTAAATATTTTGTTGTCATAGATTGTTACTGGATTTGGTTTATTCTTATAACAACGAGATATTACTAAAAACATCATTTAATTCTATATATTTTATATCATCGAAGAATAATTGTTGTAATTTAATTGAAAAATTAAATATATGAATGAACCTGTATCAATAATATTAATAAACATCTATATAAATGTAAGATTGCTTAAAATAAAACAGTCTTCCTATAAATATTATTTCATTAAAATGAAAAATCACTGCAGAAAATCAATATATAGCTAAATTAAACTAATATATTTATCTCGTCTTAATGATCACGGTTAAAGTTAAAGTAACCGAAACGTATGAATATATAGTTAAAATAATAAACTCGTAGTAATCCGGAAATATTAGTTTCATTTAAATGAATACTCATAAAAGTCGGGATACTAAACATATAGTTATAAAATGTAGTTTAAACTACTATATATACTACAGTAAAGTCAGTAGTACTTACATAGTAGTACAAGTATCTACATCATTGATCTACAAGGGTTAGCTCGAGGCTAAAGCTTCTGTACAGACATTGACTATTCAAATAGGGCTTACTATACAATGACTTATTATAATATATTTCTTTAAATATACAAGTATTTATGTATATATATACATATAATTATGTTAGTTTTTTGAAATACTATCTAATAAAGTAATATTAAATTGGTTAAATTAATTATACAGCTAAATTGATTAAAATAACTGTATCAGTTAAATCATTAACTAAATTCTGTTAACTTAATCTTAGTTTTCGTTGTCACATACGTAGCGGTAACTATTCATTAGTAAATCTTGTATTATATGTATAAATACTCGAAACGGCGCGTACGTAGTAACGATGCTAACACAAACTAAGGATACTCTTTAAATATGGCTTTTAGATAATAGGTATAGGCAATTATTTGGATAGAACAATCTATTTACATTCCAAATTATATGACGTAGTACAAAAATTCACATATTTAATATTTATAGAAAACATACTTATAATATTAATTGTATGAAAAATATATAGTATTCATATTCTTCTTCTACCTGGCAATTTCCCAGCTTTAGCCAGGGTCTGCCTTACATGTTGTGAGTAGTTTTGGCTAATTGTTTTACGACCGGCCGCCTGCCTGACATCAACCCTCTTTGGGAATGCATTAATCAGTGATGTCTAAATACTCTTAGAAAGTACATATGACTCGGAAAAATCACATTGGTACTTGCCAGAATCGAACCCGCGCCCTCATGCATGAGAGGCGGGCCTTTGAACCACTGACTTATAAAATATATATTATATAAAAAGTAATATAGGTATAAAAAAGTGTTACAAAAACTATCGGTATGTCCGTCTGAGTCAATAACTCGGGAACTATTGAATCGATCCTATTTTTTTTCTTTTTTCGTCGAAGCCCAAATTATAAGGCGTTCTCAAATTAATTAGATTTAAATATCATTTAGGAATATATGGAATAACCAGTGAATTTATTTTTGAAAGAAATTTGTGTTTATTATACCAATACATATATGACTTATTTTGTGTTATAATTCATATTTTATTAGCAGTTTTGAATATACGTTTAAGTGACAGACATACATACATATAGGTATATATAGACATACATTTCGTTTGTCTTCATCACGGTTGCTGAAAAGTAACCGAAACGTCGGGAGTATGTAGTTTTTATCAAAAATAAAATCGCGTAGTAAATCCGAAAAATATTAGTTTCATTTAAATGAATACTCGCGAAAATCTTAGATCTCATTACTATTCTATCTTAAAGGTTAAGATAAAAAAATAATTGTAAAATTATTTAAAATTTATAAAATATATGTACTTGTTACTTCATCCCTCAAAAACAATCTAAAAAATATATAAACCTAAGTTTAATTTGACATCGATTTACGCAATACGACTGAAAAATAGTATTTTTAAGCAATTACCAAAAAAACTTGAACATAGGTCAACGAACTTACAAAAATTTTATATGTATATTATTTAGTAACACTTTTATAACGTTTACAATACAGTGAGTTACTTCGAACACAGATCAATAGTAATTAATAATTTATATAATGTCCATTTAACATGACCTCTGTAATGTATTGATGGCAGTATAATTTAGAGATCATTCACGTATTTAAACTGGTGTATTGTAGAGCATTAAACTTTGATATAACTATGGATTTCAATATAATTTTTGACTTCTATACAATTCTACTTACTTCTATAGTACTAGTCTACTTACTTCTAGAGTTACTTCTATAGCAGTGTATCAAACAGAATTTTTTTATGGAGTTTCGGTTAATCTATAATATGTTTGTAACTACGGATAGACGGATTTGGATGAAATTTTTATATTTAGATAGATAAATATAATGATTGAAGGTATCTTCAGTATTTAGAACATGAGAACAAACTGTTAGTTAAGTTTCTTAAAAGAGAACCTTTAAAGAACATATAGGTATTATTATATGTTATTTGATGCAAATATAATTTTCAATATTTATAATAATATTTTCATATACACATACATTGATACATTTGTGGATTATCTTGGAAATTTTATAAAGTAGGTCTCTTAAGTATGTCTTCTATTAAATCTACCTAATTTAATTTCTTTTTCACAAATAGTTAGGACTTGTATTCTTTATATATACATGTATTAAAACATATTTCTGGCGATTTATATGATATATTATATATATTGAAATAACATATATTTATCATTATTATATAATTCGTCTAGAAACTATAAATATGTACTTTTAGCGGTATATATAAATATATCTTTATTATCTTGCATATATATTTTTTATAATATACATTAGTATTTATATATAAAAAATATAAAAGAAAAGGCTATATGTTACATATATTAAATTTATTATATATATTGTGAAATATAATTATAGAGATTGTTTATGAAAATGATAATTAAATATACCATTATTAGTTTTTTAATTAATAAATAAAAATTTTCTAATAAGTATCTTACTAGGCCTATTCAAATGTATAACATTAAAATAAAATCATTATTGGAATCCATATGAAATATAATAATATATATAAATGTACTCACGGTATGATTTTTTTAAATAAAATGAATCACTTCATCACTGACAATGTATCACAAAGTTTCACCTGCACAGTCGTTGAACTTCAAATAGAGTTTTTTTTAGAGTTATTAGAGTTATTTCAGGATAGAGTCGGATATTATAGGGCTGGGGCGCGTAGAGTCATTTTAGTATAACGTCACGTAACCGATGTCATTGCAAACACAACCGAAAACTAAATGACAAACGTTAAAAAAACTTTTACACACGCGTACGGTCATCGGCTGATAAAAAACTCGAGCGCTGACTATTGTGAACGAAAAAAAAAATAAATAATCAAAAACTCACACAAGCACAGATATCTGTCCAATTAAATATAATGTTTTGTGGATATATTTTAATAGCGCTACCCCACGTAATACGACACAACCAACTCGACTTGGTCTTAAACACTTAATGATCGGTTGAAGGAAATTGTCCGAGAATCGTTCGGCCCAATATATTTGCGTCTCACTCTGAATAGTTCCATTATCCGCCGCTTGTATGGGTTGACTGGCGCTAGTGTCGCGCCATGGGCGGAAACCAAGCGAAAGCTGTACATCATGAGGGCGTTAAAATCCCGCCATTGGCTGGCGGTTCAACTGTTATTTTTTCGTCTCAGAAATCTAAACGCTCGGGTTGGCGGCACCACATTGATCGTATGCTGGGTTGCCATTATATTTTTTTATAGATATTTTTTGGTTGTACCCCGTTTTAGTGTACGTACGAACCACGCCCAGTCGCTGTGAATATTCTGACGCGACTGTGGCCCTAACTTTATGTTTTTTTGTTTCTTTGTTTTTTCTCGTGTTTGTGTGATGTGCTAGTGAGTATCTATATTAGATCAATTCGATGTCTACAAGTGTACGATTGTTAAAACCATATTGTGTTATTATATATACATTTCGATGTAAATTATTATGTATGTATTAATTTTAAGCTATATGTGAAAAATTATAAGAGGAATGGCTTGAAATGTATTCAATACTAGGTACTTTCTTGTAAAAAAAATATTTGTATGAGAAAATATTAATATTATTCCATTATAAGAAGTAATTTTCAACTCTCTATTTATATTACAATCAAAATGTATTTAATGAAACAAAACCTACAATAATATTTAATAAAACTTATCCCAATTCTTTATATCCCGTTGATTTTTAATAAAAAATAACATTCACTTATCTACTTTATAGATTAGAACTAAATTATTTGACTAATATATTTTCAGCATAACCAACTACGTAAATCAAACATCTTATTTAACAGAAAAACATTTAAAAACTAAAATTAATATATACTTAAATTAAGCCCTTTAATATAAAAGCCTTTTTAATTAAACATTTACTCGCAACATACATATTTTATATCCTGCGGTATCCTTACAAACGAATGGCGTCAGTTTTAAAACAATTAGCGATATAAGAACTTCTTTTGTTATAAACTTTTTGCTGTCACTTTTGTAATCACTCCGATGTCAATGTCACTCTTGACATCTGACATTTAATAAAGAAAACTCAATTATTGTTGAATTATAAAGCCATTTGTTATATATATAAAATAATTTACTTAAAAAAAAATCTGTTATTTTCTATTCTAGAATTGTATGTACTGAATATAGGTAGTATTTCTATCTAAGTAGGCTAAAGTTATGCAAGTTTTACATTTTCCTGTAACAACCGGTTTAGTTATACCCGTCACGGAATCGAACCCGGAATCTATTAATACGAAGTCATTTTTTTAATAATATAACAATTATGTATAATTAAAATGAACTCAAATATAAATATATATAGGTATATATAAAAAATAATTCGTTCAAAAATGCATTAGTTCATTACGATGGTATTTATAAAGAATATTTTTATATTTTATTATTTTATATAAATTAATTACTAGGTATTATATGTAATAAATAAGATTGAAAAGAATTTAAAATATTACTTATGTATCTATATGTATATAGATCTATATATAGAAATATATCTCCGTCACTTACCTAACAGATACCTATCAATTGAAGTAATTATAATTTCTGAAGAAATAAATATGTATATTAAAAAAATCTATATTTACTTTTACAATAATAAAAATTTTGGAATATGTTTTATGAGTTTAGTAATATAAATTTGGAGAAAGTCTGAATCGTCGTATTATAAAAAAAGCTTCTTAAGACTTAGTACAAAAACATACATACCTAATAAAATAATGTTTTTTATTACATATAATAAATAAATTAGAGTAATTTCCAATCTAAATACTTATAACTACTGTGTATTATAAAATCTCCTGACGCATTTCATTCATCGAAAGGGTTTATCTAAAATGTTAATATTAATTATTATTCGAAGAATACTTAACAATGAATAGCCTAACTAGTTTTATCCTGCGACTTCTGTCGTCTATACTTTGATTCTGGCTACGAGAAATGTGTAGTATTATAACAAAAGATATGGAAATCAACTATCACAAATCTATAGTACGTATCACTTAACTTCATACACAATGCGATCCAGCGTGAACTATACGGAATTTTGAGATAAATTATAGCTTATATCCTATTCTGATTATTAAACTATATTATTATAAAGTTGCATTAAAATCTGTTTTGTAGTTTTTACGTATAAGCGTAACAAACATACATATATCCTTACAACTCTCATATTATGTTCGAATTAAGCTTAATAATTATCTTCAAATGGTCAATTAAGTTAATAATCAAATATACAATAATAAAGAACTTTTCTTATATAATATTAATATTTAATTGTCAATCAAATTAAATGTTTATTGCTATACAAATAACATAAAATTTGACATATATATAAAAGAAAACATAAATTCTTTAACAATACTCTCAAAATACTAATATATCGTTTATAATGATAAATTTCACAGCTACCTGTGAATACCCTTCATTTGTTACGCTGAACGAAATATTTTACTATCTCAATGACATTTATTATTTGACACTAAAACAACCAAAAAAAAACTATTTTTTATCATTCCACATAATTAAAAATAAATACTACGTTCTGCCAAAAAAATAAACAATAATGAGGATTATATATTTTATAACGCACATAATTAGAATATTTAATTGATATATCGAGATTTCTTAGTAAAATAAATAAATTGTAAATCTATAAAACCAAATTTCTAGGAAACGACGGCGTTTCGTTTTACGGCGCTATAAAGGTTCGATGTGTTTGTTAAATGCCGCATCCCGGCTACCGTGAGCAAGAATAGGTTATAACAAAGAGGTTTTATAACAATAAATATTATATTAATTAACAGTTTTATAATAAAAATATATTTTACATATAAAATCTTAAAAGAATCTAAATTTTATAACAAAAAAATTAATTTAGGATGAACTCAATACAAAATTCCACAGCAACAAAAAAAACTATAAAAATCAATACCGTTAATTTATTTAGAAATATATATAAAAAAATTTACTTCAATACCTGTTCGCAATCTTTGATTATTTTAATTGTACGTTAAAATAAATCGATTTGTCCCGCCAATTATGATTTCGTCACATCGAAGACTTAAAAATATTTAATCAAATAAAATCTACAATCATTTTAACTTTCACTTACTTATTAATAGTCACTTAAAACAAATGTACTCTAAGTAACACGTAAATCAATTAACAAATAGTTATATTTGAAAATCTATTTAAGTAAAGTATGTATGTCAAAAAGGGGCCTTTTAGTAACGCCATTATGTCAACCATCGGTCTCTTTGTACTTATTTCGCTATTATTCCGCCGTCAAAACGACAATCATTAGCTCTGCCAATTTTTTTCTATATAATCTATTGTTACGGGGGGTCTCAGGGCCCCTTTGCCATTTTTTTTCGGGGCCTTTTACAGGTGTAGTGCGTTGAAGGGTTCCATTGTAGATATTTATCGTAGAATAAACTAATAATGTATTGTGTTGTTATCATCTTTTCTTTATTTTGTTATATTTTGGTTCTGTACCATTTAGGGGCTAACCCTTGTACCGTGTCAATATTTAATTAAGCTATGATCCACGTGGTTATATGAATAAGTTTAATTTGTGTAATTAATTAATAATAATGTGTTTTAACAAATTGTTTCTTGATTTTTGTGTATTCAATTAAATAGTTTTATTTCATCTCTTATTGTTAATCAAATTTGTTATACATTATCTTTATATACATCTTTAGAAGTTTATATCCAAATCTAAAATACATCGATCTTTTCTTACGAATAAGTTGTATAAAGTATTGTATAGAATAAAATTTTCAATTGTATTTTTTTATTTCATTTTTCATCCTATCATCATTACTTTATATTTTCTATCTGAAAAGGCCTTTTTTAATGTTGTATTTTATAGTAATGTACTAGTAAAAACTGTAAAACTGACGGTATGTCGGTAAAGGATCAATTCTTATTAACAGGACTAATAAATGTACCTAAGCAAATAATTTAAATTACCTATCACTGATATCAATCTATCTAGTTTATTAATAAACTTCAATCATATTTAAAATATCACAAAAATACAAGTAAAATTTCAATATAATATTATTACTAAAACAAATATCATATATTTAATACATGTATTTCTGGTTTATAAAATCACTTTAATGACATTTGAAATGTTATAGGCGTTTCTGAATATTTTATTTCTTAGCATCCGCGATCATAAAAAAAATATGACAGATAAAAAATATTTAAATTTAAAAATATGTGTTCCTTTTTTTAAAAATGGCGGGAATATTCATCAAGGTAATATATATCGTGTTTGCAAATAGATATAAATGATTCACCATTACGCGGTAAGTGGTACAAATTGACAATGTTGTATAAATAATGAGAAAAATAGGTAAACGAGTTAAAATGTACATAGTTATCATTGTATGTTTTGTTTAAAAATCTTATATATACCTATTGGAACTTAAAACAATATTATATCTTTCAAAACTCAATAAGTATTTTCTTGTTCTACAGTTTATACAATTTTCATTGACACAAAATAGAGTTCGAAATTCAAATCGAATTTATAAACCGATACTTAAAAATACGCTACAATCCTTAATTGTATAACAGTATAAATATCTATTTAATTATTGTTTAAAAGAAACAAAAATTAATTAATCAATTAATTGTCAAGACTTTGACAACTGTCATTTGTGACAGACGTCAAAGTTTGTGTTTTTTTTAAACTGTCATTAAATATAGCAAGCCATGAGCACAAAGGTAATCTGTAACGGTAGCTTTAGTGTAGTTAAATAATCTCATTACTTATGATCGGATGCTTGTATTATGTTTTATATGTACACGGTTGAATGAATCATTGTGTGTATAAAAACATCAACATTATTCTGTTATTCATCGGTGCGAAATAATACTTTGAAAACACTATTCACCGACTGTCTGGTTTTGGGTTCTTGTGTTGATATCATTATATAATTATGGTGATATTTGCATATTTATCTTATATACGCTTGATTAGTTATCATCTTTTCTTCTGCCTGGCAATTTCCCAGCGTAATCCAGGTTCTGCCTACATGTTGTGAATAGTTTTGGCTTATTGTTTTTATCGGCCGCCTGCCTGACATCAAACCTCTTTGGGAAAAATTATTCTTTTATATATATACTTTTCGGATACCGTGATCATGTCTTTAAAGTAACCGAAACGTCGACAGTATGTAGTTTTTTACAAAAATAAACCTCTTTGGATATCCAAATAATATTAGTTTCATTTAAATGAATAAAACTTACAATGAAAGTTTTTTAAAGTTTACGTAAACTCACTTGCATTATCTGTGATGCATTTCAATGTTTTTTGTGTATTTTTATTATTAATTGTAAAGTATTTAGCGCCAGTTTTGAACATCCATCATAGTTCATTGTCGAGACACAGCGGGAAACCATTTCTAAAGAAAGCGACAAATAAATATGAATTATACGTCACGCTTCAACTTTCTTTGATGGGTTGCCATTTTAAAATTGAAGTGGTTTTTTTATTCAAAATTTTGTTTTATTAAACCGTATTTATGGTCGAAATAAAATATTTTCAAACTTTCCCGAGTATTCAATAAAATGAAATTAATATATTCGGATTATTATTATTTGGATTTTATTATTTTTGAACGCTTGCTAAAAAATAACCGAAACGTCGGGAGTATGTTTAAAATAATACAAAACATTAAATATGTAAGTAATTCGAAAATATTACTTTCATTTCATTGAAATATTTCTTTCTTTAAATTCAGTAAGACGTAAAGGTTTTAATTATCTATTCAAAGATTAATATTATTTCCAACAACTGTCCACAATAAACCTCTAATATTTAAAAATATATTTATACCACTACATAAAGCTACAATTTCTCTACCACCAAGTTAAATTAACTAAGGTAAGTTCTATACTTTATTAAAATCCAAAAATATCTAAAACTCAAAAGCAGACGTGGCATATTTTTGTTTATTTAATATATTTCTTTGCCAAAAACTATTCAAAACGCTGAATCACCTCTTAATGCACTCGTCAACATTCTGTATTGTCATGGTAGCACAACTCATTCTAACCGTCAAAATATTGACGAAATTTACTTTAAAGAATATTATCCTTTATAATTAATGATATTTAAACTTTACTTTATATTAACTATGATAAATGATGGTCATATATAGAACTATCTTTCCGCCCGCAGCCTCGCCCGCGTGGAGTTCGGTTATATCGCGTTTCCAAGAGAACCTTTCAAAAGTCTGCGATAAAAACTATCCTATGTTCTTTCTCAAGGTCAACTCTATCTCTGTGCCAAATTTCATTAAAATCAGTTCAGTGGTTTAAGCGTGAAAGCGTAACATACAGACAGACAGAGTTACTTTCGCATTTATAATATTAGTAGGGATTAATATAATTTTCTATTAAGCCAATATATAAGATAACTTTTGTAAGTAAAAAGTAAAAAAACAGTAGCATTTCATGATATATGTTCATTGTTCGTGGATGCTATCAAATAAACTAAAACCTGGAATGAATTTCGCCTATACACAATACTATTTTTCTGATATTTTAAACTCTATTGTTTAAACAATAAGAGTCATGTATCTTTTGTAACTTGTCAATCTATAAACAGGCTAACGAGGTGGGTTTTAATTATTTTTAAACGTGTGTTAATTTAGTTTTTTGTTGCGGAACCTTTGAGCGGCGCCTTTCAATATTTTTTTGTCCGTTTGTATAATCTGTGAAATGGCATGTTAGCGCCATTTTACTGATCTTTTTTTAATTATAATCGATATTCGGACATTTCCGGTGATTTCTTTACGGCCACCCAGATTTAGTGCTATTAGTAAAGTCGTTAACTTAATATATTCGTTTCGGTTTGTTAAAATTCTAACAAATTATTCTAGCTGACTTTTAACTTCGTCACAAGATTTCATTCACTTACTTCTTTATCAAAATACTTCTATAATATATTATGTAAAAGATACTTATTACTTTACATAGGATTTCAAAATATAAATAAAAAATATCGCTTGGCTGAATCGAGCGAAATCGTTTCCGATACATTCTCGAACTCAGCAAGAACCTTTGTCTGTCAAAGCATCTGTCAAAAAAGGCGGGAGATTGGAATAATGGAAAAAAAAATAAAAATAAAATTAAACCACAAACAAAGAATAATATAAAAAGCTTGCGTGTCTTCTACATAGCATACAGCCGGTGTATAATTGTACATAATACCTATGTAATGTAATTTGCGTCTGCGCGGGTATAATGACAGGGCGTAGCACGCATGCGCTGTGCACGGGGAGTTTTGAACACAGCGATGGTTGAAACCCGTTTCAGATATAATGTTTAGTTAAATATATTTTCAGATTTATAGATAACTTGGAATTATATTTCAATAATTTTTTAGATTTTTTTTTTGACATTGGCAGTATGAGTTAAACCATGCACTTTTTACGTTGATTTGTACGAAAAAAATAAGTATATGACATTTCTAAGCATGACATAATTTACGTAAAAGCAGATATATTAAAACAATATTTCATCAAATAATTCGATGAAACTCAATAATAAGTATCTGTCATACGATTTTTTTGCAAACAAGATATTGACAACTATATTATAGTATTGGCTATAAACGATCTTACTTTGTATAAGACGAAGACCAAAAAACATTGCAGATACGAACGTTGTGATTGAAATAAGGTAATTTCGTATAAACCGGTACTTTCTCTAATCACATATGTAAATATAAAAACTATTTCGTCTTACACTTAATAAACATGTTTTACATTCA
Source organism: Danaus chrysippus (assembly GCA_916720795.1). Taxonomy (NCBI): domain Eukaryota; kingdom Metazoa; phylum Arthropoda; class Insecta; order Lepidoptera; family Nymphalidae; genus Danaus; species Danaus chrysippus. The sequence goes on from CAKASE010000070.1 coordinate 2,611,286, forward strand.
ATATTGTAATCGCCATGTTTCTAATGTCAAATTGTTTGTATTCTGTCCCGCTCGCACAGGTCCTCTCGCTCACACACTTTTACTTAATACTTAGATGTAATAAGGTAATCAAAATTAAAGTATTTTTATAGAGTATTAAATAATGTTTAAATATTATCATTTTATTATGTGGTTTTCAAATATGGTGGCTATATTTGAAAAAACTACAGATTATACATATATATAGATAAAGGTGAGATATTTTACCTTTTTTGTATATTACATTAAAGTGATGTCTATATGAATTGTGTTAAGATGTGTACACTGCCGGTACAAATAATTATAAACTGTATTTATTAAAAGACTATTATTATATATGTATATTAAAATGAAATCTTTATATTTATAATGGCTCTTTGAGTACTAATATACATTTAAGAATGACATTTAATATATATGTAATGTAATATTTTAAATATTTATATTTTTTATGTCTTCACTTGTACTAACTACATTCGCTGACACAGCACTTACCTACCATAAAACACGTAATACTAAAATATGCTTTAATACTATATAATAAAGTCCAAAATTGATTGTCATATATATAATAAAGTTTCATTCAAAGGGTAATAATTAGTTCAGTCATCTATATCTCAGCTACCTGACGTCTGTGTGTCTTTTTGTTACACCATATATAAGAAAAAGGTGAATTAATATTAATAAATTATAACTACCGACGGCTTCGAAGGCAGTACTAGTATTTTCTTTTCAATGGAGGGAGAGCTTGTACAGTGGAGGTGAGCGTTTAACGTGTTAGATAGGGTCCCTTAAACCTACACCTGGGTCACAAATCCCAGTCACTGTGGAAGCTCCTCTCACTACAACGATGGACCCGACACACGCACCGTGAATACATGGAATGATGAGAGCTTTCGTCTCTCTATATATATTAAACCTACACCTGGGTCACAAGTCCCAGTCACTGTTGAAGCTCCTCTCACTACAACGATGGACCCGACACACGCACCGTGAATACATGGAATGATGAGAGGTTTCGTCTCTCTATATATATTAAACCTACACCTGGGTCACAAGTCCCAGTCACTGTTGAAGCTCCTCTCACTACAACGATGGACCCGACACACGCACCGTGAATACATGGAATGATGAGAGGTTTCGTCTCTCTATATATATTAAACCTACACCTGGGTCACAAGTCCCAGTCACTGTTGAAGCTCCTCTCACTACAACGATGGACCCGACACACGCACCGTGAATACATGGAATGATGAGAGGTTTCGTCTCTCTATATATATTAAACCTACACCTGGGTCACAAGTCCCAGTCACTGTTGAAGCTCCTCTCACTACAACGATGGACCCGACACACGCACCGTGAATACATGGAATGATGAGAGGTTTCGTCTCTCTATATATATTAAACCTACACCTGGGTCACAAGTCCCAGTCACTGTTGAAGCTCCTCTCACTACAACGATGGACCCGACACACGCACCGTGAATACATGGAATGATGAGAGGTTTCGTCTCTCTATATATATTAAACCTACACCTGGGTCACAAGTCCCAGTCACTGTTGAAGCTCCTCTCACTACAACGATGGACCCGACACACGCACCGTGAATACATGGAATGATGAGAGGTTTCGTCTCTCTATATATATTAAACCTACACCTGGGTCACAAGTCCCAGTCACTGTTGAAGCTCCTCTCACTACAACGATGGACCCGACACACGCACCGTGAATACATGGAATGATGAGAGGTTTCGTCTCTCTATATATATTAAACCTACACCTGGGTCACAAGTCCCAGTCACTGTTGAAGCTCCTCTCACTACAACGATGGACCCGACACACGCACCGTGAATACATGGAATGATGAGAGGTTTCGTCTCTCTATATATATTAAACCTACACCTGGGTCACAAGTCCCAGTCACTGTTGAAGCTCCTCTCACTACAACGATGGACCCGACACACGCACCGTGAATACATGGAATGATGAGAGGTTTCGTCTCTCTATATATATTAAACCTACACCTGGGTCACAAGTCCCAGTCACTGTTGAAGCTCCTCTCACTACAACGATGGACCCGACACACGCACCGTGAATACATGGAATGATGAGAGGTTTCGTCTCTCTATATATATTAAACCTACACCTGGGTCACAAGTCCCAGTCACTGTTGAAGCTCCTCTCACTACAACGATGGACCCGACACACGCACCGTGAATACATGGAATGATGAGAGGTTTCGTCTCTCTATATATATTAAACCTACACCTGGGTCACAAGTCCCAGTCACTGTTGAAGCTCCTCTCACTACAACGATGGACCCGACACACGCACCGTGAATACATGGAATGATGAGAGGTTTCGTCTCTCTATATATATTAAACCTACACCTGGGTCACAAGTCCCAGTCACTGTTGAAGCTCCTCTCACTACAACGATGGACCCGACACACGCACCGTGAATACATTGAATGATGAGAGGTTTCGTCTCTCTATATATATTAAACCTACACCTGGGTCACAAGTCCCAGTCACTGTTGAAGCTCCTCTCACTACAACGATGGACCCGACACACGCACCGTGAATACATGGAATGATGAGAGGTTTCGTCTCTCTATATATATTAAACCTACACCTGGGTCACAAGTCCCAGTCACTGTTGAAGCTCCTCTCACTACAACGATGGACCCGACACACGCACCGTGAATACATGGAATGATGAGAGGTTTCTTCTCTGTCTTAACATGATTCCTTTCAAAATCACGTCAAAATCAGACCAGTCGTTTTCAATATCAGTCGGAACATACAGATAGATAAACAATTGAATAACGGTAATATAGTCTCATATTGATGATTGTTTTAAAAACAAAATAGCAAAAAGTATAGAGATTTTTTGATTTAAACTCTATAAAGTATAAAAGATATCAAATTTATATCACTGTCATAAATAAATTGACACACATATATATAATTTTATTAATATAATTGATCAAAAAACAAGATTTTAATGTGTATACATTTAAATGAAACTAAATGTTACGGATACTACGCGTTTTTTTTATTATTTCATAAGTATCCCATCTTGCCACTTTCATATCGCCTGCACGTGATGACTGCTGTATAGGAACCGAAACTTCGGGGTAACATAGAAATAAAATAATAAAAAGCACATAATATTGGAAAAACTTACTATTACATAAAAATTCACAAGAATACGTATTAGGTAGATATAAAAACTAAATAAAGTTCCAAAATAAACTCAAAACCATTAAAATTTCTCTATACATATTCAAATAGGATTTGAAATAGTTAAATGCTTATTTAAAATAAAACAACAGTTAAAATGTAGATTCGTATCTGAATCATTAGTAGAGTAAGAACAAGGCGTTACGCGAGTTACTCGTACATCGAAATCCGTTAAAATTAACTAGTATATATAACGCGACTCCTCTCGTTTCAGTTAAATAATACATTAAACTTTTGGATTAAATTTTATTCTATCTATCATCAAAATTTTAATTGTTTCATATTTATAATCTATGTTATATTTTAGTATGAGTATTTGATTTATTTTATTACTAATATATATGTTAAAAATTATATATATATATACAAAGCAAACAATGGTTCAAAACACTTTCGTGTAACAAAAAAACCGACGTTGAATTGACTATGATTAATTACATTTTAATCTGCCATTTTGTTTTTCTGTCGAATGTTGGCGGGAAACGGTACTTAGTAATATTTCATATCTATTTAACGTTACAAATATTTGTTTTATCATACAAAATTCATGAAATAAGGATAAATATATTGTCGTAATCCGCTGTTACGCACAAAAACTTAATTACAATGTAATTATCAGGAATCTTTTGATGAAACAGTGGACAATGGCGTCGTGAAAAAAAAATAACAGATAATCCAAAGGTACAGAGTGGCTGTCATATTAAAATTATACTATGGCGTCTTTTATCAAGTCATTTAAGCAGACTGTACACTTGATATTTTTACTTTTTTTTTAATAAATCCTTATTTTTTTCAACGTATTAAGTAAATATATTTAAAATTCAGTTTGTATTAAGATGTTTTTCTTACTTTTACATATTAAGTCATAAATTACTTAGTTATCTAGTTCAGTAATATATTTTAATCCTGTTTATTACAATGTAACAAATGACTGTTGGGTCAATTAGGTTTTTTTAAATGCATCAAGCAAAAAATATTCATTTTCTAGTACATTTCATTGCCTTCTTCGTATACTTGTTTATTTTAGTCATTATAATAGTTTTTTAGATATGAATACAATTAAAAATTACATTTACGTGAAGTTATCGATTTTTTAAGAGTATCCAAATAATATGTTTTATTTTAAAAGCAATTTGTTATCTATTCTTAATTATAAATAATGTAATATTGCCGTATATACGTATATTTATTAAATTTAATGTTGTTATACCAAAAATATAATACAATATCAGGAAAAATACAATATTTAAAAAAGCGTGACAAATAATTTTATTCTAAAATTTCTATCATTGGACTTTAACCTTTATATTTAAAGGAGCAGAACTTAATGTTCACGTACTTAAAGACTGAAATAAACTCAAATATATATACATATATATAATTCTTTTATCATCCTATTTCTTCTTAATAAGACTTACACTATAACTCAATTTTTACTTAAACGATCTTAACAAATGTTTATTAACCCTTAATACGTGTTTCAATACTTTATAACTAGCGTGAAACATACTCGCTTCATATGTGAGAGCGAAGGGATTCCTCGTGAAACAGAATAAGATACTAGTACCTTAAAATGCTTTCAAGTCTTGGCATTTCGAAGCAAAAGATAGTCAACTAATATAATTGTTAATTGATAACAAATTCTAACAATGAAAAAAAAGAATCGTATAGCAAAGTCTACCACAACGACTAATGTAATCTTTATATCTGTAATCTTACCATTAGTTTCAATTTTCACACTACATGACGTACGTTAATATTATTTCATTCATTAACTGATATAGTTTATTGAATGAGAAACGGGAAATTATACCTACGTATGCAGTGAGGCGAACTTGTGTTAAGTGATTTATAAATTTAAGTAAGATATTAGAGAAAATAATATTACTTTTTGCTAAGTATTTAACGGAACAATAATAAAATATACATTTGTTTAACTATTTAGTATGTAAGAAGAATAAAGAAAACATTTATTTATTGCCATATTTATCAACTTTTTGACAAAATTCGTACGTCATAATTGAAATAATGAATTTATAAATGTGATAGTAATAACTTCTTGATAAAATAATATCAAATAAAATAGATTTTTTTCAATTATTTTATGGTGTAGGTCTTAGTGAAATGTAAGTTCAATTCTTCGACATAGGATAATAAACTTACTTAAAAAATGTAAGCAGAGTTGACTGAGAAATGTAGTACATATTATAAATGAAGCAATAATTACATAATTTAAAACATATTAATCTTTTACATATATTTTAAAAACGATATTTTCATAATAATATATATTTTTTCATTTAATAAACATTAAGGAACATATTAAATATATTTCATATACATATATACAATATATTATAATGTCATTAGTTTTCCCTCCAAATCCCAGTGGCGCCATCTTTAGCTCGAGGGCGCGGCGCGTGTGTGAGTTTTTATTTTTTATAATAAAATCGTTTATAATTACAGTCATTTGATGTTTTACGTATTCCAGAGGGCTAGCTTAATTGTCGGCGGCAGCGATCATATTTTTATTGTTTAAAAAAAATATTAGCTTTTCGCCTTACAATATTATATTACGATTTTTAATAATTACAACGATCATATACATATTCAGCCATACAATAATAATGATATAAAATAATATATTATATTAATATTAAATAATCTAAAAATCATCCATAGTGAGACCATTAACTAATTAAATTACAGTACATTTGCCGCGTAATAAAAAAAAACTAAAGCCAAAAGCCCCGGCGCCGCTGACATTTGCTTTTGTTCCGACACGCCCCGGCGCCATGATTCGATGGATTTCATCTGTAATATTGGTATTCCGTTGTTGGATTTACGTTCAGAAACGTCTATGATTTGACGAGGCTTAGTTAGAGCTTTGATAAATACATTTTATGATATAAATGTAACAATAAGAGACTTCTTATTTAGTCCTCATTAGTTTTTAATGTACGTCGCTTTAAGTATATTTGACAGATATATTTTTGGAAACAAGATATGATATATTATGTTATAAACTTTTAATGGAAAGTTTCTTAAATTTTTGATTTTTTTTAAATTATAAATAAGATCAATAAAAGTTAATCATTCGTTAGTCCACACACTTTTTATGGCGTCCTAAAGAAATGAACCAAAGCTAAACACCGTCGTATAATTTGCAAAAGGATTCGCGACCAATAAAAGCAATTATATACACAAATCCTTAAAATCGTCCATTTCTCTATTATTACATTTGTTTCGACCGACACAGGTAAAAGTAGCATTTTTTTCGAAAGCCCTTCCCGCCGAAGCACGAGTCGGGCGCCATCTTTGTTTTTTTTTTTTAATTCTGCGGTTGCGTTTAGGATAGAAGATTGCCGTAGGCCAAAACAGTCAGTCAAAAGTCACGCGTTCGGAAACTCGAAAAAAATAAATAAAAAATATAAAAGGGTCGTGAATGATATAGTTTTTTCGGTAAATTAGAGATTTGGGGCACAGGTTTTTAAAGAGAAATTGCGTGCTGGACGCCTTTAATGATACGTCTGGTGATTTTAAAAGTTTTCAGAGCTTAGGGATAGAAATCCTTTTTTTGTATTCTAGGTATCGAAAAACGATTATATATAAAGAATAATTCAATTTGTATAATCTGAGTAATGCTACCTAGATTTATTTTATATATTTCTTTCTTATCTTTGAACTTCCTCCATACATTGTTTAACAGCTGTGTTCAATTAAAAGACAGAGAAAGCATGTTTGTTTAAATATTTTTCTATCTCTTTCTTCTTCAATATCCCTTTTAGCGTTACATATAAATGTATCAACTACAAATCCGTAAATACATAATATTATAGTCGATTACAAAAACAACACATGACAAATTTAATGAAAGATATACTATTCTAATTTTACATAATATTTCTGTTTAAATATCAATAAATAAGTCGCCATATTGACAACTAAGTACATCCGCACAGAATTTATTTTTGAAAGCACTAATGAAATTTCAAAAGTAGTTTTAAACTAGCGAAAAGATATAAGAAAATTTTAAATATATTTTAATAACTTATCTAAAGAGTAATCAAAAATTAAACACATACCAACTTACACTAAATTTATGATATGGAAGAAAAAATTAGTAAATAATAAAGTATCAAAACTTAAATTACGCTCTTACAAGTTTATGTCAAACAAGTATTTTATTTGTTTTTGTAGCGATACGAAAAAACAAGGCAACTATTATCGAATCTCTTTAACTTTAAAATAATTATACTTAAATATGTAACAATATCATTCGTTTGTTTTAAAATATTGAATATTGCACATTCAATGCATTAAATGACGTCACTAATTATGACAGTAATAAATAGGTATCACAAAATTAAACTCTTGGCGACCGCAGTGTAATGGCACTTACGGGGATATTAAAATAAATTGTGCATATAAATCTTAACTACAAAAGCAAACAGTCAGAAAGATTATAATTATATTTTATAATAGTTAAAGTTGTGAACAGTTCATTAAAAAGTTATTAAAATCATGTACATATAACGAATATAAGTAAATTAGTTTCAACAAAGGTAATAACATGCACTTTTGCTAGCAAAATATTTTTAAAAAAGTTAAAACTTTTTAAAATTATGAAGAGATAGTTATAATGACAATAAATAAAAAAGATTTATAATTTTTCTTTTCACTTTTTATAAATATACAGCACCTGTTCGATAATATTAGCAAAATGAAAAATATTGAATACAATCATGATATTTATCCAGGCGCTGTGGCGTGCAATATAATTTCATTTCAAAATTTTATTAAATATATATATGTAAATTTTTTATTAAATTATGCCTACATTTCTAATATTTTCTCATATAATAATTATTAAAATTGGAGTTATTATTTTTTATCTATTTAACAGATGCATTAAATCGTTAAGTACTTATTGATTTCTGTCTGCAAGACACACCTCTAGATTGTCATTGTTTTGTCAAAGTTGTAATATCAATATATCAGCCGCTAGAATTACTTGTTGATTTAGTGCATTTACATAAATCTATTTATTTGTTAAAATGGCGCGTAATGTGCTTAAATTAGGTGCGTTAGAGGCGCAGAGGACGGCGTTTTTCCTATGTGACATCCAGGAAACATTTAGACCACACATAAAACATTTCGCCGAAATTGTTAAAGTCGCGAATAAAATGGTATGTATCTATATTACATAACAAGATAACAGTAATCATTAGCATTTATTTTTATTACACTCACGAGATATTATTTTGTTTAATGCGGTATAAATCTAAGTGAAAAATAAATTAGTAAAATAATCAATATAATAACATAATTATCATATGAATCAACCCATATATACATATATTCAAGGTGGAAGCAGCCAAGCACTTCAACATTCCAGTGTATGTCTCCGAGCAATATCCAAGAGGCCTTGGACACACAACTAAGGAAATAAACACTGATAAGGTCGCTCTAGTGTATGGAAAAACTAAGTTTTCCATGTACACTCCAGAACTACAAGCTAAATTGAAATCTGATATACCCAATTTGGGTTCCGTAGTACTATTTGGAATTGAGGTGAGGTCAAACTTTCAACTTGTTGATGTTCAATAATCAATATATTTAATATCAATTTTTATGTGACTTTTTATGAAAGAACAAATAGTTTGTCTATTTTTTAATCTCAAAGAAATTTCTCAATATGTTATTATAGTGGTAATATTGTACTTAACTATGTTTTTTAGGCACATGTATGTATTGAGCAGACAGTGATCGATCTTCTTAATGAAGATTTAACTGTTCATGTTGTTGCCGACGGTGTGTCTTCAAGATCGCTACTCGATAGAAGCCTCGCTCTGCAGGTGAGATTTTATTTAATCATTTAATACAATTATTTCATATATTTTCAAGTCTATTTAACTTTAATTGTGTGTTATTGAATAATGCACACATCATATAATTTGATTCTTGCTTTTTGAATGTTTTTTACTTTATTTTATCTTTTCAAAAATTTAATGCTTCATTTTTTTGCTATGCTCCCTATGTCACACTTACAATAATTTATATGTTAAAAATTATTTAGAAAGTAATAAACTTTTATAGAAATTGTCATTAAATTATGTCTCATAATAAGTCTCTTTCAAAGAAAACTTCATAATTTGTACATTTAAATACTCATATTACAAAATAGGTCTAAAATATTATATAAAGTAACTACACATTCACAAAAAATAGTTCTATAGTCACAGATATCACATATATGAGGTTATATACAATACCTCCCGTTTTTTAACCTGGTTAAAACACAATTTTTCTTCCTTCATCTTGCATGTTTTGTTACAGCGTATGCAATCTATCGGCTGCTTCGTTACAACAGCCGAAAATGTTTTGTTCAAATTACTAAAGGACAAAGAGAACCCCGTATTTAAATCGATATCTAAAATGAACAAAGAACCTACATTGGACACATTTTTTAATATAACTGCTAAAATATGAATTTCCATCATGTTTTAAGACTTCAAATGCTTTTATTTTGTGCAATTTTAGTTTTATTTTATCATAATGTTGGTATCGATATAATTTTATATTTTATGTTTATTTTTGTTATTAAATAATTTGTAAATAAAATTGATTTGAATAAATTTGTTTTACATGTACAAATTTTTATTTCTTGCATTTTATTTTTCATTATACATGCATTTTCAACATTTTTATGAACAAGTAATTCTCTACAAATTTGGTTATGTAGAGATAGGAGCTTGTACGGTGGAGGTGAGCGTTTAACATGTTAGATAGGGTCCCTTAAACCTACACCTGGGTCACAAGTCACAGTCACTGTTGAAGCTCCTCTCACTACAACGATGGACCCGACATATGCAGAATGAATACATGGAATGATGAGAGGTTTCTTCTTATTATTGATTTATTTTTCAGCGTCTGCAGTCAATCGGTTGTTTTATTGGTACATCGGAGAACATATTGTTCAAGCTTCTCGGTGATAAAAACAATCCCGCCTTCAAACCTATATCCAAACTGAATATAGTGCCAACAGCCGATGAGTTTGGTGGAAAAGCCTAGGATGCATCTATTTAATCTTTAAATCTATACCAAAATCGGTCTAATATATACATGTATATCTGTCTTATTGATGTTAATATATGCTCTATGTGATATTTATTTGGTAGGTAGTTATATGAATGAAAAATTTATATATTTGGTGCATTCAAAGTTTATTTGTGTTTGTTATAATTAAATATATAAAATCACTTCAGCAGCGACCATTTGAGTTGCTCCCTCGCTGATTGTAATACCTGAAACAGAGTTACCATTAATATATAAAATATATTTATATAATAATTATATTTCTATTATATTATTGTAATTGAACGAATTTATGTAATGTTACTTATGCTATCAAGACTTTCGCTTTGGAACTGATGTTTTTAAAATTTATTAATAATTATACCTATTAGAATAAGTTTACCCTTCGTATATAATTGTGTTCATGACTGAATCTATTTTGAATTTTAGTATAAATGTATAGTTAAAATGTAGTCTTCAAAGACAAAAAACTTATTACATTACTCGCATAATATAATGTCTTTTATTACTCCTAATAAATGGTATTTAGTTGAAGAAATCGTGAACATTTAATACAAATATATTCGTCTATCATTAAATATACCAAATATATATGTAAATTAACTAAATAATAAACACATTAATATATAATAAATTTCAAATATTATAAACTAATTTCTTTTACATATCGCAGTTATTTTAAGGCACAATGTCAATATATTATCATATTTTGACATTGACATCAAGATTTTTGATTTATTATGTATATATTTTTTATCTATGCCCTATTTTCAGCAATTTTTTGGATAAAAACGAGTTATAATAAATTATTAGTTGTGACAAGACTTGAGTTGTAAAAATTTCGAAGATAACGCTAAGTCTGATATAATTAACATCGGTTGATAATTTACTTTTATTCTTTGGAATTAACAGGATCTCACCTGTATTGTGATAAAAAAAATATTTTTGAACTCTATTACTTTGTTAAAATACATTAAGAACACCACAAAAAATCTATTATATAATGTAAAATATTACTTAATGAAAGACAATGATTTTATTTACATGAAGATTTAGTAATTCACAAGGAATTGAAAAAAATTAGCCATATGATATTAAAAAAGAAACAGAAAGGGTAAAATAAAAACCAAAATATAAATTAATGTACTATATATTACAGTAACTAATGACAAATAAACGGACAAAAAGATAAACTAAAAATCGCTAATAATTGGAAAACCATCTAGAATATTCTTTTTGGTCCCACAAAAACATTTTTCTGTCAAATTAAATATATTCTCGATGGTTTTCGAACAATTAAATCAATTTTATTAAACGCCTTTCCCTGCACTACTAATAGTTATTCATTAAGTTGTATAGCACCTGAAATATGGAAATTTATAAAAAAAATATTATGTGCTGAGATACTAAACAATGAATTTGACAGACAGAAGCGTGAACAAAAAATATGAAACATTCAAATATATATATACATATACCTTTATATGTATTTGTGTATACATAGCATTATATACCCATGGCACTATATAGCTATTTCTATGTATATAATATAGATTAAAAAAGTTTTTTATACTATAGTAGTTCAAATTAAATTCGAACTACATTAATAATATTAAAAACTATTCTTTATATTACAATAAAGAAGACAACAAGCGTAAAATATAAAAAGCTTTTTGTGATGAAAAATATAGCAAGACATACAAAACAAAAATAACAAATTACTTCACATAAAACCTAATTTACGTTCATTAAACAAATAAGTCTTATATATTGTCATATAAAACCTTAAATTATGTAGATATTAATGTCTGGTTAGCTATTCATTGAAATAAAAAAAGTGATTATTTTCAACTAGCAATACATGATGAAAATAATTTGATCGCTGTCACACCACAAGTGAAGAATGATTTCAGTAAAATACAGGATGTTCTAAAACTGTGTCAACCCTCTTAACTGCGTTATCAGTATAAACTTATTTAGCCTACGCACTGTAACTGATCTCTGCTTGATATTTTTTAAGTTATACTATTTTTTATAATAAGCTTATACTTATATGTATACATGCCTTCAAGGGTTGACACAGTTTTTAGAACACCCTGTATATATACATATATATGAATTTGTAATCCAATTACTTTTTAAACCACATTGTCGCGGATAGTGCAAATCCGCGTAACTAGCATTGTATAATTCTATTCTATTCTATCTACATTGGAAGCAAGCAAGTTTCTAGATTAAGGTAATTTTTTTACAATCAGTAATTATTTAGTGTTTAATTCATTACTAATTTTTAAAAATTTCCCTTAAAATTCGTTAATTAAGAAAATATTTCACCTCAAAGTTTCTGTTTATAATCTGCTTCCAATGTAGATACTCTTATTTGCACTATCCCCGACGATATTTTATACTTGTACATATGTGTACAATACTGGGTTACCAAAACAGGTCATTGACCCGTTGCATTACCTGAACAACTGTCTGTTCTCCGAGCGGCACATCTTCACCTCTCAAGGCAGCTCTGCCAACTATGGAGCTCGGGTCTGAGTCAAGAATCACCCTGTATAAACAAACATATTGAATTTTTATAGTTGTATAGGCACATGAAAGATTCAATTAACAATATTTAATATATTAAATTTTAATCACTTTAAAAATCAATATTTTCTATTACAATTTTCATACAAGTATGTGTTAAATTAGAAATCTTTTCTATAATTTATATGACCCCAACAATATGTTTTTGAATTAACATAATAATTTATGACTATGTACATACATGTGAGTGATACAATTTCTATGTATTGCTATTATTATAAAGACATATTATTATATTATAGTGTTACTTATACTACAGATATATATGTTAAAAGAGAAATACTCTTACTATAATCAATTAAGTTATACTGTGGTTAATAGACCTATAGAATTATGTTTTATATGTAGAACCTTATAAATTCATACCAACAAATAAAAGAAAATAAAAGGAAAAATATCGTTATACTATATTAATACATAGTTTTGTTAATACAGTGCAAACTTGATACAACACATCGGAGAGGAACAAGAAAATATTCTTTATATCAAGTAATTCGTTGAACTGAGGTTTGTTATGTTGAAGTAAGGTTGGTCTAAAATTCGTTATAAAAAGGTAAAATTAACGTAGTTTTATTTACCTCAGCATTACGTAAATATCTTGTTATAGCGAACAACTTCTACTAATAAATGATAACACATTTTTATCAAATTACTACTGTTTACATTCAAACTAATTTATTCTGAAAACTTATCTTTAAATTTTAAAATTGTAGTCAATGTACTTGCGGGAGTTCCGAACTCATTAGCTATGTCTAATTTCTTCGTCATAGGATTTTGGTAAACATAATTAATGATGTTTCGTTTTTCTGCGACCGATAAGGAACACCTTTCACGCTTCTGAGCCATTTTAACTTAAAACTTTAACAATAGTGACGAGCAGAACGTGTTTACATTACTTTTCATCAAACAACAACGATTACTTTACGAACAAAAGCGTGTCGAGACTTGAATTGCAATATAAGATTAAGAGTTATATTATTGGTGGCAACTTTATATAAAGGTTTTGGGTTGACAAAATTCGTTAATTAGAGGTATGAATACTTGTTCTTGATAGTTGAAAATTCGTTATAAAGAGGTTGTTCGAAATGAATGTAAAGGTATATTTTATATTGAATCGTATGGACAATTCAAGGGGATTACGAAAAATTGGTTCAATCGAGGAATTCGTTATATTGAGGTACGTTATATTAAGGTTGCACTGTATATTACTACTGTTATTTTAATAATTATAATGAGTTTGTTTACACTTTCTATCTGTTCTCATTGGATCATAAAATTAGAGACTCACCCGCCATCACAGATCTCATCGAATGCGAGCATCACTGCATCCAAATTGTCCATGAGAACTCTTTTCTCAACATTCCGACGAAGAAGTATACTGACTGACTCATATAGTGAGTTTAGAACTGATTGGAGTAATAACTGAAAAAAAATCATATTATACTATACAATTGTACAATTAAATCAAAATGGGTACAGTAATTTGTATGGTTATTAAAAAAATTCAAAGAAAAATGTTCTCTATCCCTACTAATATTATAAATGCGAAAGTAACTCTGTCTGTCTGTCTGTTACGCTTTCACGCTTAAACTGATTTTAATGAAATTTGGTACAGAGATAGAGTTGACCTTGAGAAAGAACATAGAATAATTTTTATCCCAGACTTTTGAAAAGTTCTCTTGGAAACGCGATATAAAAGAACTTGACACGGGCGAAGCTGCGGGCGGAAAGCTAATAGAATATATCTTGGGTATGAAATATTCAATATCTTAATGGGATTTCTTGGTAATATTTAGTAATGTAATTCAGTAATCTTCTTCTTCCTGGCAATTTCCCAGCTGTAGCCAGGGTCTACCTTAGATGTTGTGAATAGTTTTGGCTAATTGTTTTTACGACCGGCCGCCTGCCCTACATCAACCCTCTTTGGGAATGCATTAATCAGTGATTTCTAAAATACTCTTAGAAAGTACATATGACTCGGAAAAATCGCATAGGTACTTGCTCGGGCCAGGAACGAACCCGCGCCCTCGTGCATGAGAGGCGGGCCTTTTATCCACTAGGCCACCACTGACTTAATAATATAATTCAGTAATATCTAGTAATATTTGACTTATACATACCTCATTCTCATGTGAACTTCCCATAACATAGAAGAATAAGTCCACATTGCTCTTGTATACACATGTAAGGCCGTCTAACATAATGATTTCAGCATTGGCCCTGGAATTATTATCATATAATTAAAATATTTATATATATTAGTCATTGAGATCTTACATTTTCTCGAGTATATATTCATTTAAATGAAACTAATATTTTCATGGTTGCTGTAAAGTAACCGAAATGTCAGGAGTATATAGTTTTTGATAAAAATCGTGTTGTACATCCGAAAAAATATTAGTTTCATTTATATAAGGTCAAATTAAAAGAACATTTTATTCAGAGGCTTTGAAGTTTCTGTCTAATACATTAGTATACATACAAACAATCAAGTACACATACATTTAATAAATTTACATAGGGTAGAAAGAGTAGAGTAAATATTATAAAATATATATGTATATATACATAGACTTAATTAAGGATAAGGTAACATTTTTTAAATGTTCTAACTTATAAATCATTACCTATACTAAACTTTATGTATAAAATCTATTGTAAAATAATTAATATACAGAACAACATTTATATGAAGTAATTAAACAACTCATTCGGAAAATATAATCACTTTACTTTACTATACTTAAACTTTAAATGTTTCATAAAATTGGTTATTTTTTGCAATCTTTGGCCGAACCCAAAATATTGTTGTGTTTCTTCTAATTTTTATAAATATATATCTGGTAAAGAGAAGATTATAAGTATAAGGAATACTTTTTATTACTTATTACTTGCAAATATTGAAAGTTCATACAATGTTGCATCATAACAAGGAAAGTAAATTAACCCAATCCATATTATTAACAATATATTGGGTATATTTTGTTACATTGAGTGATCATACATACATACACAACCACAAACACACACACAGATATGTATATGTATTATATATGGGCTCAAAAAAAATTTTAGAGAAAAGTATGTATTTAATTACAAATAATAAGACAGTTTTTACATAAATTAAAAAGTCCATATCTAATGAATTAAGTATGATTAGTACAGAAAGAGTGAAATGCTGTTAAAATAGGATAATGAAGCTTGCATATTGTGTTGTATATCGTCAGGGATAGTGCAAATCCGAGTGACTACCATAGGTTAATTCCATGTATCTACATTGGAAGCAGATCAGAAGAAAGTTTGTGCTGAAATATTTTCTGTATTAACAAACTTTAAAGTTTTCACTATTAGTAATTATAGTGTATAATTTATTACTCATTGTGAAAACCTTAAAAGTCATTACTATAGATAATATTTCAGCTCAAACTTTCTTTTGATCTGCATCCAATGCAGATACACGGAATTATCCAATGCTAGTTATGCAGATTTGCACTATTCCCGATTATTTATCTGTCATTATGTCGAGTGAAGTTATTATTGAATACATACATGTTCATTACCTGTGGGTTTTGTTGAACAAGTTCTTTTCGAATGCCTTCTGTTCTTTGGGTGTCGGTAGAATATCTTTATCGTAGTACTTGGCGAGGATTCTGTTGCCTTCATTGTCAAGTATACACATGCCTTTGACGATGTATAGCGTTGGTTCCTGGAATTGGTTGTTTTATAAATTAGTATACATTTTTGGTAGGTTGTTTTAAATATAACCTTCATCTGTGTTAAGACGTGCACATTATATTCTGCCAGCGTCATGTAGAATGGATGAGACGCAATCTAGGATTAACTTAGGAATATTATATTTTTTTGTTTTTTACCTTTTATTTCATAAATTCTTGTAAAATCAAGTAATCTCACATTAAATATTTATTTCTTTAGTTGTTTGATTGTTATACCAATTTGATCAAGTGGTCAAGAACTCAATGTTATGCATCTATCGTTTTTTTTATTGTGGAAGTATCTTATGACAATATACAATATCGATATATAAAAACTGTTATAACTATATTACTATATATCACCTATACAAGTGTTCTGTTATATAAATATAATACATAAAATTATAATTATAATAAAAGTTTTAAAATAAGATTTCGTCGGCGCACATGAATGCAACACAAATAAGAATATATTCTGCAGAAATATTGTTATCTAAGTGTTATACTTACAAACAAAGATCCTTCTAAATTAGTGTGAACCATTTTATTTATGTCGTTCACAATATAGATATTTTAAAATCAATATATTTAATTTACAACGCTCAGTTGAAATATGTTTGACGAAGTTTAAAATCGACAATTGTGACGTGACAACCTGCAATACATCGATGACACAAAAAGTCGCAGACTAAATAATGAGAGCGAATAGTTATACCTAAAATAAAATAAATGTTAAAACAATGTTCTTAGTTAAAATATTTGATTTGAACATAAAATAATTCATTATATTACATATACCTACAAAATTTTAGTATTGATATTTTTCGTAGCATCTACTATCTGTGTTCATCAATCAATTTTAGTTTCTTGTATGCAGTTTTTATGACTTTTTGAGAGTAGCCGCGTATTTATAATTTCAGTGTTGTTTTGTTATCAGTTAAGTTTGTTTCGACACCATATCTCCGTAAAAGTGGAGTTGTGTGTATAATCCATAGTGTTTTATTTACGTTGAACATTTAAACATATTATAAAAAATCAGAAAATAGATTAGATACACACTGTGTGAACTATATACATGTTGACTACTTTATAGTGCAAGTGCGTAATTTAGATAAACCGTGAATGACTAAAACTGTTTATAGTGACTTTGTGTGTAGTTAGTTTGTCACAGTGATCAAATTAAGAAAGGAGTTCTTGAAAAATTTAAAACCCGATGACGTTGAGAAAACCTTGCTTTTTTCATTCATACATTCATTCATTGCTACATACAAGCAAAGGGCTAAGTTTAGTGACTGTGGTGTTCCTATGGGGCCTCCAGAAAGCATCCGAATTAACTCCAAATGCCAGACTTTTATCCACTATAAACAACGGTATATAATCGCCATAGTGGGATATAATAGGATCGCTTCATCAGACCTAAAAGGCAGGAGTAATCTCTTCTCCTTCTTTCCACTCTCGCTGTTTCTTCCCCTGGGCTCCTCTACAGCAATCAGTTCCTCACAGAAGGAAGCCATTACCATCCAGCAATCCTCGCTGCAAAATCTTCTTAACTAAGATGAAAATAGATGAGATGAAGAAGATTTCGTCTTCAGGTATGTATAAAGCTTTTATTATTTGAGTAAAATTTTCAAGATTTTATTTATAACAAAATGTACACAATATATAACAAAATAAGGAACTTCGTTCCAAAACTTTATGACAGATAAAAAATTGCTAAATAATACTGGCAACATTATAAATCTATTATTATAATTTTTTAGCTATAATTAACTAAATTAATTGAATACATTATGTATAATATAATTAATTTTTAATGTCATTCAGTATCATATTTCGTTAAACACAACATAAAAATATCTTTTTGACAACCAATTCTTATTCCTATCCAATTGTTACAAAATATAATCTGTATTCATTAAGATAAAAAAAAAAACAATTTGCATATTTATATACACATTTCTTAATCATTACAAAATGCGAGACATTCTCAAAAAAATGTTATACATCAAGCCTGTCATCATACATTATTCTGACATAATCGATTTTGTCCTTATCTTAACAACATGATATTGCAAGCGATTTTTTGATAAGCATTAAGTTACTTTAAACGAGCCAAATTTACTTCGTGTTTGCGTGAGAAAAGAATTTATAGACTATATAAGAAAAAAACAAAACTATGTAAAGATATATGACTACATATACCTACGTATAAATGAACGAGCCAAATTTACTTCGTGTTTGCGTGAGAAAAGAATTTATAGAATTATAAGAAATAATTAACAAAATTATGTAAAGATATATGACTACATATACTTTTGTATATATGAATTTGTCTTTTTGAACGAAACTTATGTCTAAACAGTTCAGTATAAACATCATAGATGGCTCTGTTAACAAAACTGTTGATTACGGCCTTATTATGAATAAGACATTGAAAATTTTATGAATTTTATAATATTAGAACCTTTTTAATTTTAATGTCTACATTTTTAAAAAAAGTAAGTAGCAAAACTGCTTGGAGTGTTAAGTTTTGAGTATAATCGTTATTGTGAGTAAAGGAGAAAACTAATGTAGCAAATAAATCGTGTCTATAGATGTTTGGTTTCTTACGCGATAGATGGCGTCAGTAGTACGAAATATTTATGAAACTAAAACAGAAATGAATGTAGGAAATAGTTTTTATACTAAAACATATTATTTAACACTTTTCATTGTGTTTAAATAAATAAACATTATGCTATCTCTAATAACATACTTGAGTAATATGGAACTTTCATTATAATAATTATTTTTTTATATAAAATTATTAACTGTTTTGGTAATGCTGAGAATTTTTAATGTATTTAGATCGAAATATATTGAGTTATTTTAGAAGCTACGTCATTAGAACTTTAAACTTATAAAGAATCAACCATTATTTTAATGAATAGATAAAGATAATATTTCACAATAGATTAAGTGCAATCTTTTTCTATATTTCAGGATAAAATATATAAGCCAAGCTTTTCTCAATGTGATACGATTCACAAAGAATTAATATAAAGTTGACATATTAAACATATATATATATATATATATATATATATATATATATATATATATATATATATATATATATATATATATATATATATATATATATTGAGATTAAGATTGATTTTTTATTATACAGGGTGACTGGTGAATTACTATCGATATTTGAGGACGTGATATTTGACGATCATATATGACAAAATAAAAATTAATATAACATAAATATTAATAAACTTCTAAGTAAAGTTAACCAAAAGTTATGTAATTAATTACGCATCGTGTGAACACCCTACAGATTAGGTATACACTGACACTCACACATACGCGTGTCGTGACGTAGTGTTGTATCAGCACGCCGCCGCACGCGTCCACACTTAAACACTTGGAACGTGTCAACACTTTACTTATTTATACGGAAATTTTGTCAAAAATTAAGTGCCTATTTTTTTTACATAATTCGAATGAGAATCATGTACCGAGTATTCTCCTTAAATATTGATAGTAAT
The DNA here is from genome assembly GCA_916720795.1 of Danaus chrysippus. Taxonomy (NCBI): domain Eukaryota; kingdom Metazoa; phylum Arthropoda; class Insecta; order Lepidoptera; family Nymphalidae; genus Danaus; species Danaus chrysippus. The sequence goes on from CAKASE010000070.1 coordinate 2,631,493, forward strand.
TCACCAGTCACCCTGTATATATATATATATATATATATATATACATATAACAAAATGTATATATTAAAAATATTGACATATTAAAAACCATGGCCGATGTTTTAATTATTTCGCGCCATATTATGACATATTATATGGCGTCCGGGAATAGACAACATAAACCCTTTGATGTCACCGAATCGAATTACAAAAGTTAAATCTAAACAAACCTTAGATCTATTGATGTTTATTTTTAATGATACTATTTGAATATATATTTTTAAAACATATAAAATATGTATTTTTCATTGTGCCTCTCTTATGTCAAGCTAATATTTTTAAAGTGATTTTTAATTCATCTTATGAATATATGTAGATAATTGCAGAATAATTAAAACGTCGTGTAAAAAATAAAATTAAGACGTGTGAACTCGAGTTATTCACGAAAATTTAATTTAATAATAGTAAACTAATCTAAATTGAGTGAAGAAAATTGATATGAGTGAAAATCAATGAGTGATAAGGATAAAACGTCATTATTTGAATGGTTTTATCATTAAAACCTTTCAAAATAACCTTTTGAAGAATAATGTATTCATTTGAGTTTGAAAAACTTTTACAAAATGTAATTTAAATTATTTTCATTACATATTTATATATAATACTAGCTGCGCCCCGCGGTGTTACCCGCGGATTTCCGGGATATAAAGTAGCCTATATTTTATTCCTGGACGTCAGCTTCCTGTATACAAAATTTTATCAAAATCGGTTCAGCCGTTTGAGCGTGAAGAAGTAACAAACATACACACACGCTCACAAACTTTCGCAATTATAATATTAGTAGGATGTCGTGGTTTAGAATCTCACCTTTGAAAACTTACCTTATCTTAGAAGGAAACAATTATCAAACATTAAAACCTTTAGAAAACATAATAATGATAACAGTCTCGAAATATTATATATCCTAAAAGGAAAATCCTCTTAATTTTAAAAATATGAACTATCCTAGCGATCTTTTTTAAAAATAAACGAAATTCAACCCTTCCTTATTACATAATTGATCCACACTGGATTAAAGATAGTATTTCACCGTCTAATTACAGTGAAAATGGCTTAAAATGTAACTTAGAATAGAATCTTGAACCATAACGACCTTCGTAAACGATTTACGGGCGAAAAAAAAAAACATTTAGCCCCAACCAGAACTGAAGATCTCTTGATAAGTGAGTTCTTAATGACTGGAGAGTTTATATTATAGTGGCCGGTTATTTTAGGGGGAAACATTCATAAATTTCAAAGACAAGACTCAATGTAAATCATTTTAACGCCAAAACTGAGTTTAAATCGGTACATTTAGTTATTTTAAAGAATACGTGACGGTATTACATCATTATTTGTTTAGTATTTTTAAATTACCTACATATAATATATAACAATTAAACAATATTTATTAAAACTATAATTTGAATATATTTTAAAGAAGTAATAATAAAATAAATAATGTATTTTCTATGAAGTTACTATATTTATACAGTATTTAAATATAAAAAAATGTGTAATTGTTTATAAATATATATTTAAAATATATATCTTTTTCTTTCCGTACGATTTAAACGGACTCCCAGCTGTCAAACTGATTGTGACATCTGTCATGTCATCATAATGACAGTTACACAAATAGTGTTTCGTAAACTTTATTTTTATGTTTATATTTATTAAATATGTCTGTCTGTTCCCATTTCATATTCTTATATAAAAACTTTGAAACCGCAGCTTAAATATTTGCATTCTTTGAAATAAATATGCGATTGAATTAGTTTAATGTTTTCTATTCATTAACTGATAACAAATAATATTCAATTAGGTTTTCGTTTAGTAATTGTTATTTTAATCGTAGTTTAAATTAATATACAGCATTATGATTTATTTAGAAAATTAATTTTAATTCAATCAATAGACCATTTGGAGAGTTTTTCATATAATGATATTATCTAAAAATTTCGCGAGTATACTAATTTAAATAAAACTAATATTTTCGGATTACTACGCTTTATTTTATTATTTTAACTACATACTCCCGACGTTTCGATTACTTTACAACCATGATCATTAAGACGAGATGTGAGTGTGTTTTTTTGATAGTATTAGTTTTATTTAAACTTTTACATTTACTGAATTTGCATTTAGTAAAACTGACAAATATCTAAAAAATAAATAACCAATAATTTTATTCAAACTACTCAAATCAATGCATAAAATACATATTAATAAAAAAGATACAATAGTTGCCATCATTAATATTTAACTACAAACGTTCTTTTGAGCCAAATATTGCGTTAAACGAATTGACAGATAATTCACACGATTTACAAAGCGGCGCCATATTGTAAAACTGGCTAGCTCAATAGCTATTTTAACAGGTTGGTAACAAGAATAGAAACAGGTTTTGTTGATGTTTTTTACAAAATTATATATTAATTTTATATGAGAATATCTTTTTTATTTATTAAGAAACGTAATGTTTTAATTTTAAGTACTGATATTTGCAAAACAACGAAAGTAATGTTTGTAATATTGTTGAATTTATGTACGCTTTGAAGATATTTTGACATGTACATTATATGTATATATATTGATCAAATTAATATTACTATTATTCTTAATAAATTAATTACGCATATATGCACTAATTATTAAGCAATGTATGAATTTACAGACTTAATAGAGACTGGCTATTTGATTTAAACCTTTGTCTAGCAAGTTGATAGTTGATTTAAAATAATATACATATCTATGGTATACTTACTATAGATTATAAATAACTTCAAATAAAATGAACCGAATCGAGGATTGAAACGGCTCTTTTATATTTAATAATTTAAAGCATTGTGTTCTTCACATTGTGGCGTGTCGAGTTAGTGAACAGTTTTAGATATGGTTAATACAGAGTTTAAATAGTTATATTGGTTCCGTATGTTATTTATTTATATATAAAGAAAATTATTAAAAAAATCTACTATTATAATTGTATTATATATATGTATATATAGCTAATGTATTATTTTCGATTATATATATATTTTTCGTCTTTGGAAATAAAGTCATAATGAAGATAGCTATTGTTTCATTTTTTTTAATATTATAATAATACTTATTTTTATATTATCAGTCGTACCCTAAACTCTATACCATAGACAACCGTCACAAATCGATTCCCGCCTCAATGACTTCTTAATTGTCAGTCAGGTTTTAATTTGCCGCGCCATTATTGTCTATGACTCGATGGTACGGTCGCGAAGACAAGTGTTTAATTAGTATATAAAAATGTTTTCATTGTGAATGTACAATGTATTGTGAGATATAACTTTATTAATTTTGTTTAGAATTTACTTTTAAGAAAATTTAATGGAGTTTCTATTTGATATGAATATATGTTACTTTTGGAGGTAGAAAAAGTGGTTATTGAAATTGTACTAGGTAAGCATTGGAATATGAACCCATACTACTTTGGGTTCGTGACCGGTAAGCCATACCGGGAGGCCGCGGGCTGGGCGAAAGCGTTACCGCGGCCTCTTTCCACCTTATGTGGCGAGGAGTAATTCCGCTGGTTTTTTTTAGGTAAGCATTGGAATATGAGTCTTTTAAATTGTAATGTATATGTTATTGTAATCTTATAGACAGACTTTATTTTTATATGTATATGTGTAAGTTTTGTTTAGGTTATTTATTTCATGTATTTAATTTAGTGATGTTTTATAGAAATATTAAATGTAATACATCTTATAAAATGATTATGACTAAAAAGTCTGGACGTTTAATAGAGTGGCTATTTTTATCAATTTCCCGCGACATACATACATAAATATTTGATATAAAGCAAAGAATTTTATAAATTAACAACAAATCAAGTGGAAGTTATTATATTTTTTTATATAATTAATAAAATAATCTTAGTAATTTTGTAGACGAATGTACATTTCGTATTTGGTTATAGATAAAAAAGTTAGTCATTTTAACATTTGCTTAATAGTTTTAGTGTGGTATTTTTGTGTTGGAAATAAAATAATATACATATATATGTATATTTGTACAATACCATGACTATATGTAAAGGCCTTTAAGCTTTAAAGGTAAAAATTTTTAGCAGTGTGAATTCAAAATAAAAATATGGTGTGGTAAAAGATAATAAGTGTAAACAAGACACAAAGATTACTTGATGATTTAAAGTATCATATATAATATGTGTGTAATACAAGTTTTTATTAATATTAAAGAAATATTAAATAAAATTAACAAAGAAAGTACTTACAAAACGAATTAAGATCACACGAAAACTCTCTCAAAAATTCATTTAATTTATCTTTATATATATTTTATTATAAACTAAATAGTAATGCTTTTTTATACTGATAATATTCTCTAAATAGAATAAAACAAACAATAAGTATTTCTTAAGAAAACTATTTATACTTCGAGTGTAATAATAAATAATTTACATATATAGGAATGATGGAGCTTAATTCGGCTTTGTATCTGAATTTGGGAGACCAGAAAACCTTATACGAAATCCACGGGTATTTTCACATCAATGGTAATAATCAAAAATTACCAAGTACTGAAAGTAAAAGTTCACATAATTATTCACAAACCGTCTATGTGATAAAACCCTCAAATAATTCAACTCAATTTCTTTCTATAATTCCCATAAATACTCTATGGTTTAAATAAAGCATTAAGATTTACGGGCACCATCACATTGTTGCCAGCATACCACAAGAGGTCAAAACACATACCAAATACCAACCTAACGATATTTCAATAACATCAAGAAACAAGTTATACAGCATGTTAAATGTATTGTTAATTTAATTTTTATTATATATGTAATATTAATTAATTAATTTACTTCTATAAAGTTTTTAATTTCTTTTAATCAAGAGTTAATTATTATATATATAGTACTAGCTGAACCGCCAAACGTATTTTTGCCATATAAAAAAATATTTTGGGTTGATGTATTTTTTAATGCTACATTATAAAAATATTTAAGGGTGAACAACCCTTATGATTTAGGGGTATGAAAAATAGATGTTGGCCGATTCTCAGACCTACTCAATGCTAATAAAATTTCATTAAAATCGGTCCACCCGTTTCGGAGTAGTTCTCATTAAGAATATATATATTACGTCAATTTCTAATGACATCTGTCATAAGCTGTCAATAAAAAATAGTTCATTAATTAATAATTAATAATTGCCATATAAATATTATAATAATCGGTTTAATATTGTTTAAGAATATGTAATATTAAATTAGAATTATTGAACATCCCGTATAACGATGTATATTAATAATAATTTAGAATCATTTGTCTTGTGTGTTGTGATTAGTTATATGTATGTCTTGTTTTATGTAATTTATAAAACACTTGTTATTGTCATAATATATAAAAAATTTCATATTGTAATACAGAGAGGCTTTGACGTGAAGGTTGGTTTACAATAAGACGGCTAGGCCTCTAACGTCGACACCAGGGAGCTATCCCAACACGGTGGAAGTAGCCAACGGAAGTCGAACTTAGAAGAGTGATTTTCCTCGGTAGCTTTCAAAATACAGTCCCAACCAGGTGGAAGCAGTATCTATGCCACTATCGAGGTCCCTGTGACTCGATACAATACTATTATATTCTGGGTTATTTATTCACTATACAAAGCTATAACGTAGCGTGATTTAGAATACAAGTAACGTCATCTATTATCATAAAGATGAACTAATGTAATGTTAGGAGTAGAGACATTGCTGTTACAATATATAATATAATTATATTTTGTTTAAATTATTTTGTTAAATTATTATTAATAAGATCTTTTGGTTTCGAATGTGTTTAAATTTTACCTGAAAAATAAAATGACAGTAGTTTTAATCGTTTTTTAGAATAATTAATAATGATTATATGTTTATAATATTTTATCTAGGTTTGTAATTTAAAATATTGAAGCTTAATTTAAGGTTCTAGAAGTTTCAATATCAAACTTACAATATAAAAAAAGAGAATAAAATTTGAGAAATATATATTATTTAAAGGTTTTTCTTCCATTTGTTTATTATAAAAGCCTACGTTATAAAAAGACTTGAATACTTAGTATTAATCAATTTTATTGTTCATAATACACACAAGAACTTGAAGTTATATTTGAACTGAAAATATTATTTCTCTCATTATTATAATCTATATTTATTTCAAAGTTTCATCAATATTGATTCAGTTGACGGACGATTTTAGGTTACACAAACATAAATAAAAATAACTCATTATTTGAAATTTAAAGCAGATTTCAAAGAGGAATTTTAAAATCATTTATTTATTGACATGAAAATATGTAGTTATAGATTTATCTTCTATATATATAAAAATGGATTGCTGTTCCTTAGTCTCGCTAAAACTCGAGAACAGCTAAACCGGTTTGGCTAATTTTAGTCTCGAAATACTCCTGGAAGTCCAGGGAAGGTTTAAAAGGTGAGAAAAATTGGAATAATTGCCGGGAAAACCCTAAAAACAGCCCTTTTCTATTTCCCATACAAACGTTTTTTTTTACATTAGATTTGACAACTAACTAATATGTCAATTATTCTGTTTGATTGAAACAGGAGAAACTTGATTATTTATGGCCTCTTAGACGGAATAGAGTTCGCCTGGTCAGCTATACCTACATATATACCTACATATATTACTCTTGACCAAACTAACGCGGACGAAGTCGCGGGGAAAAACTAGTTTGTAATATATTTTCTCTAAATTACCGAGCGTAGGTAATCATTTAGTTATTATAATATTTCGCACATATATAATTATTGTAGTAGTTTTTATTATATATAAAAATAGAAGTCAGTGGTGGCTTAGTGGTTGAAGGCCCGACTCTCATGCACGAGGGCGCGGGTTCGATCCTGGCAAGTACCAATGTGATTTTTCCAAGTCATATGTACTTTCTAAGAGTATTTAGACATCACTGACTAGTGCATTCCCAAAGAGGGTTGATGTCAGGCAGGCGGACGGTTGTAAAACAATTAGCCAGGACTATTCACAACATGTAAGGCAGACCCTGGCTAAAGCTGGGAAATTGCCAGGTAAAAGAAGATAAAAATAGAATTTATAGCCTTTAATTTTTTAAACATATCTCTAAATATATTTTATTGTACAGTGATTTAAATGGAAAGATTTACAATAGACAAAGGTTAAATATGGCAACCATTACACAATTGAATGAGAACTGATTGTGTTATTACTTACAAGAATTGCAAGATGGCGGCGTACCATAGACAAAACGTTTAATATTCCTTATTAAATACAGATAATATTAAAATATAATTGTATGTTTTTATTAATTATTAATTACTATATTTAGTGAGAAGCAAATATTGATTTATTGAGATTTCAAAGAATTATAATGAGGTCATCAAAATTAGTCATCGTAGAGTTATTAAGAGATGAAATCATGAATCAAATTTTAAATACAATACCAACTATAGATATAAAAATAAAGATAAAACAATGGTTTTATTACTTATATAATACATACTAGCTTTCCGCCCGCAGCTTCGCCCGCATGGAGTTCGGTTATATCTCGTTTCCAAGAGAACCTTTCAAAAGTCTGGGATAAAAACTATCCTATGTTCTTTCTCAAGGTCAACTCTATATCTGTACCAAATTTCATTACAATCAGTTCAGTGGTTTATGCGTGAAAGCGTAACAGACAGACAGACAGACAGAGTTAAGATAAGCATTTACAAATGAGAGAGGCTTAAATAGCAAGTCTTCATATATATATGAATATATAGAATGAATATGACGCTATTATCTTTGTTGTTTTGTTCATCCATTTTATTTTGTTTGATCCAAAACTGATTGATATTGAATGACAGCGAGGAAATGTACACAAAATATATTTCATAAGTTACATCAAACGTAGTTTTTCGTGAAACTTTGATGTTTACCGGAAACACCGGCCGGCCATCTTGCCTTGGGACCGGAAGGAGCCATTTTGAGGTGTCAGCGATTGATAGCAGACTAGAAAACTTTTAGACATGAACTAAACTAGTGCAATCATTCAGTTTTACTTCGACGTTATTTTTCATTCAAATCATGAAATGTTTTTAGTATGGTATATTTTTGTATGAAAAATTGAGTAGAGATATGTATAGTAATTCTTATTATTAAAAATAATGAAGTGTTAAAAAGATTTAGAAAGATTTTATGCTTATTTAATATATATTTAATCTAATTATAAGTATGTTGTCATATCTAAATGTATGTAACTCTGTGCTATCAGTTAGACGTTTCTGTCCATCGGAAACGGGCGTGGTGCTTTTACAAAATTGCCAGATGTCTGTCCGTTTTCGTATTCCGATAAAACTCGGGAAATCCAATTATATTTTAACGATTCAGAGTTCCGTATACTTAACTATAGACAACAAAAAACACTCTTAGTTTCATGATTTTAAACATTATTTTATTAGATAAGTATTACTTTTATATTTTTTTTATTACTTTGAATCATCATTACTTAATTTTCATTAAACCAAAGTTGCTATATCATTTGAAAACTTGTTTTTTCTAAGGAATTTCGTGTCTAAATATATGTTTTGATCTCATATATTTAACAAATATATGTATATATAATATATATATATATTATATATATATTATATCGCGGAACCCTAATCCTTAAAGGATGCTATGTTGACGGATGAATCAAAGATGTTTAAAATCAATACAATGATTATATTTATCAAAAACATCCTGTTCTATCTATATCAGATATATTAGATCTATGATTGAGTATACTTACCATCAGTTTCACTTGAAATAATACGTGTAGTTTCCCGTTTTTCAATCAGGTATATATAATACTATAGCTTTTGAAGATTGAGTGAATGGAATTAAACTGAATGAATGAATGAATGTGACTTTTAACTGCACGTATGTAGTGACGTATACTTGTAGTAAATACATGTACAAAAAATGAATTAAAATAGTATTTACGTTATCAGAAGTAGAAATAAATGTGTTTCCAAAGAAATTTTAATGAATTAAGGATACTAAAGTAATGATTTCTAATAAAAAGTGAAAATAACGTTGATTTTATACGTTCGTTCATCATCAGAAGGTTTGAGCATTAATCACCACGCTTGCTCAAGACGGGTTGGTGATTTCAAACTTATGATTGTGAAATTATAAGTCTAGATTTCCTCACGATGTTTTCCTTCACCGACTGTCTGTATTAGCTTTTTAAAATTATCATGTCATATTAAAATAGCATCACCTAATAATATTATAGTCTCGTATTTATAATTCTATTTATCTATCATTAAAACGAAAATTTATATTTCTATATCTAGTTGAAACACAAAGTCATCAAGATTTAACCCTAAACAAGCGTGGGAAAAACTCAAATATTCATATTGCATTTTATTCCAAGTCACAAACATATATAGCTATTGAAACAGAGACGAAGTCGTATGCTAAAGCTAGTTAAGACATAATCAATTAATGTAGACAAAGTTTTGATTGAGTCGGTAAACCATAAGGTGGAAAATAATTTACATTAATGCCGGGAATATATCTCGCTGATAGTAATATTATCGGTCACGAGCCGGTTTTAAACCGTGTCCATTGTTATAACGGTTTTTTTTATATTTTATATATAACCGATTTAGCCGATTCGACCGATTCGACCGATCCGGTTCATTACTGACGTGTATTATAAATGTATTTATTATTATTAAAAATGTTGGATTGATTTTTGTGTTAAATTTACGAGCATTATACTTGACGAATATATTATGTAATATAAATATTATTACATTTTTATACATATATAAATTTTAGTTAAAACGAATTAACTTTGTTAGATTTTAATATTTACGTTGTTTTAATCTGATAGACAACTTTTCCTATTTAACAGAAAATAATGAAAAGATATGTATGTTTTTAATTAATATTTTTTGTTAAATATATATTCATCAAAAGGTAGGTACATATATAAAAATATATAAAAGAAAAATGAATAGATAATTTGAAAGACAAACGTACATATGTATTATTTTCAATATACATATATCGTGTCGTGTGACAATGATTATAAATCCAACGAGACAAATTTTTCGTAGTGTCACCATCATTTTATAGCATCATATACCATGTAGATTGGAGATTGTAGATAAGATTTCTAACTAAAAACTGAAAATACATAGATTATTCTATCTAATAACTATAAATTAATTATATTATACCATTCATGATGTTTATTATAGACAAATATGTAAACATCTAATATTTTGTTATGTACCACGCGTTTTTTATAATTTCATACATTCACATCTTGTGTTAATGATCACGGTTGTAAAGTTACTGAAACGTCGGAATATATAGTTAAAATAATAAACGCGTAGTAATCAGAAAATATTAGTTTTATTTTAAATAATACTCACCAAAGTTTTAGATATCATTATATATTTATATTGAATGCAAATACGCTTTTATTTCCTTTAACACATACCAGATATATTAATAGATATGGTACAAAAAATAATTGAAAATGTTTAGCTTTGATTTCATCCAGAAATCTATCCTTTACTTAGATTGAATTTACTTCTCTTACTAGTCATTTTTAAATTATGTATTATTTGTATATTAATTTGGATTTTTCATAACAAAATTCATTTATATATACGCGGATTTTCTATGAGAGGGTGGTACTTCCCCGGTCGAGCCAACCCATGTTCGAGCTGTAGTAACTTAGCTACAGCTAGGCTCTACCTTGAAAACTCTCCAGCAAAAGCTTACTATTCTTTTCTGATTACTAGGAATTCCAATATCAAGATTAATAGATTATTAATTTTATTTTTAAATATATTTACTTAATAACTAGCTTTCCGGCCGCAGCTTCGCCCTCGTGGAGTTCTGTTATACCTATGTCGTTTCCAAGATAAATTTTCTAAAGTCTTGGATAAAACTATCCTATGTTCTTTCTCAATTTCAACTCTATCTCTGTACCAAATTTCATTGAAATCAGTTCAGTGGTTTAGGCGTGAAAGCGTTACAGACAGACAGACAGAGTTACTTTCGCATTTATAATATTAGTAGGGATAGTAAATAAGACCCAAAGAGGGCAGGTGGCCGGTAGTAAAAACAATTAGCCAAATATTCACAACATGTAACGCAGACCCTGGCTATAGCTGGGAAATTGCCAGGTAGAATAAGAAATATAATATATATAAATGAACAAATCAACAATATAAGGTGATCGTTGTAACAATAGTGCTGTCGGTGTGTAGATATCGATTGTTGATAAGTCAGATAGCTTTTATACAATAATTGCTATTGTACGGATCTGAGCGCCTCTCAACGGTTTATATGTTGTGTGTATGTCTGTTAGAAATGACCGTACAATATATATATATATATACATAAACACATACTTACTTTTATGTAAAAATCATTTTTAAATACAAAAACAAAAAATAAATGTCAATTAGGTCTATAATGTTAATCTATTAATTTATTTTTTAATACATATATATTATACATAAAATAACGACGTATCTTTTAATATTTATATATTTATTTTTTTATTATTTCGGTCAAAAATATATAATTAAAAATTCGTGTCATGTCTAATAATTTTTACATCTTCGTACATCATGAGTAAGCGTTTGATTTCAACCTGGCTCAGTAACTGTAATTAAGTTAAAAAAATATATATTAAAATATCTATATATATGTATAATATAATAAATAAAAAAACCTTTAATATAAAAATAAAAGAAAATATATATTAAATTAAGATTATATTTTATTGTTAATATTAAATATTAAATTATATTATAAAAAAATATACATATATGTATAAAAAATATTACATTTACTTAATATATTTAAATAAAAAATCAATACATAAATATTTGTTTTAATTATATCATATATTCTTGGGTTATTTTCTGTGTCGCATCTAGCCGTTAGTAGGTCATGTTAAGGTATTTTTTCGTGACAGACGTACAAACAAAGAGCAAAGAGATTTCTTTAATGATACCAGATATGTATCTGACTGACCAATCCTGGGAATTTGATCGCCAATAACCCGGAGCTTAATCTAAATTAAAAACTATTGTTGATGATAGTAATTAAAAATGGAGAATATGTATGTTTGTTGCTCTATAAAACGAAAAGTAATGAACGGATTTTGATGATACTTTGCAATAATATAGATTAGATATTGTATGAAGATATAAATACTGTTTTCCGGAATTTTAAGGAGTTTTGCTTGACCATAGCGTTAGAAATGTTTGTATAGAAATATACTATAGATGCGCTGCCTGTTGGATTAAATATCTGTTGTTTTACATTTTACATAATATTCTTTGGGCTTTATTCTATTTTGATGCTGACGAAATTTGAGCCACAACTTAAAAACTATATTTTTCCTTAATATGATTTAAAAAAGTAATGTAACTATTAAATTCTTAATAATCGACGTACTTTACTGTTCAGAATGTTAAAAAAACAAGGTATATGTAAATAAAGATTCACTTTATCGTTCATTTACATAAACAGAGCTAATATTGAAATTCTTTTAACTTAAATAACGGAAATCAAAACAACGTCCATTATGTTATTTGGGACTGTATCACACTAACAAATCTCCCCATATCGTATCCCGTCCGCCGAATTCCGTATACCGTGAATGCGACAAGGTGCTAAATATACAAAGCGTCTGTGAAAGTACTGATAATCCGAGTATGAAATGATTCAGAGTGCACGTCACACTGCCAAATAAAGGTGTGGGCACACATGGATATAAAAAAGGACGTTATTATATATGTATATATGTGTGTGTGTATGTTTGTGTATTTATATAAGATATCATATATTAATAATGAAGATATTTTTGAGAATATTTAAAAGCATATATATAAATTATACGTTATTTTTCCGTTTATTTCAACGCCTCCAAAACAATAAAAAGTTTCACTTGGATTGTCTATTGACTAGAAATAAAAGTTTTTAATAACATGACGTAGAAGTAATAGTGATTAATTCTCTCAAAGAGTTGCAAAGCAAATATCTTGATTGATAAATATTATGAAAGGTTAACGATATTAGCTACGTATAAAACGTCTTACATGTACGTTAATTGTGTTTCATTAATAGGTTTTCAAATAATTTTACGCTGTTTAAAAATCTAGAGTTTTCCTATTGGCATTCTTACCCCAATTACACTTAATAAATATCATCGTTTAAATAACGTGATCACAGTTGCTGAAAAGTAACCGAAACGTCGGGAGTATGTAGTTGTAATCAAAAATAAAATCGCGTAGTACATCCGAAAAATAGTTTCATTTAAATGAATACTCACAAAAATCTTAAATCTCAATAAAATCTTTATTAATTTTTCATACAGAAAATTCCAAAGGTGGATTCAGTGGGAGTTCATATATGAAATATTAGAGTTTAATTATCTGGTGTGTCGATGAAAACTTGTGTTTACGAGTTAAGGTCATCAAAAAGTCAAGTTTTCATCTTATATAAGTAATATATACACAATTATTGTTGCTTTGAGGGTGTGTTTTAAATTTCTTGTTTAAAGCAAAATTTATTGTAAGAATATGTTAAACTACCTAGTGATACATTTATTATGATTGTCGAAGTTTTAATTTAATATATGTTTATAGTCATAATTTTCTTTTTGAGAAAATAAAGTATCTTTAACCACATGTAATATCAATTATAAAAGCTTCTTTTCAATACTATGTATGTAGTAATTATTTAATATATGTATGTATATATATTTCTCTGAGTGCGTCACCATCTTATAAACACGGTAACGTCCGTAGCCGTAGTAACAGACGGGACGGCTTTGATTATCGATCTTGATTCTAGTGATGTCCATATGTCGATAAATTTCATTATTATATTATTATTATTATTATATAAATTTAATTTAATCTCCTTGTATAATGTATTTAGTAGTCCTTAAGATTGAATATTGAATATTATATATATTCTACCAGCATCATGAGAAATTGAAAAAAAAATGCACTGAATTTTAAATTTTATCGACTCGAAGTAGTCTTTTGTAAGATAAAATACAGGTTTTTATATAATAAATTAATGATTAATGAAGTACGAAGATATAACAACAGACAGTATTACATGAGTTAAAATTATATTTACTTATTTTCTCAACAATAATATTGTTTTTTTTGTAATGATCGTTCTAAATTATCGATATTTAAAACAATCGATACATATGCTAGTGTCCCAACACTACCACGTACCTGGATTCGTTTTTGGTAATTAGTGGCTGAAGTTGAATCCTAAAACGTTCAAATATAGAAATGCATACTTCATAGACATTATATATAAGTTTGAATAATAGAGAAATTATTTATAAAATTATAACAACAGTTGCTATTTTAATTCTCATATATATCTATATGTAATATATGTATATATATTTAATAATATATCTATTACAAATAGATATATTAGATTCGACAACAATGTACTTTAATTAGCAAAAATCCTCTATTAAATATTTTGTTTGAAGAAAAAATTTCAACCTTTATAAACAGATGCTCTTTTTGAGATAGTCGCGTTTAAGGTACGTGCTCATTAACTAGACTTTGATATTTTTAATGCATTTAAAATAACTATACAAAGGAAATGAACTGTATTTACTTTCCTGATTTTTCACGAAGAAATTGCCAGAGTTTACATGCCTACCCCTTCATGGCGACGAAAGGCATATTTTTTTTAAGTCACTAAATTATTGTTACAAGAGGCGCCTTCTATGTCGTAATAATTATAATATACTAAAATCCTTAAAATTATTTTTATGACTGATTATTATAATTACTTATGATACCATTGTAATTTTGTAATGGTATCATTTAAGTATCAATCTGTAATTGAAAACTATAAATACTGGCTTCAGTCTTTTAATAATACATTACTAGAAGTAACGCGAAACCTTGAAAACCAAATCTGGAACGGTATCTCGAACAATATATTTAAATAAATGAAATCAATTCAAAAGATTTATTTTTTCACATATGTATATTTAATGGGCGTTGTCATGATAGAGCTTACGGTTCCTTGGGAAACCAACATCCCCAAAGACCATGCCATCAAGGTCAATAAATATTACGAACTCACTAACGAACTCACTTAAAATAGATTCGTCGTGGATTTGTACGCGGTAGAGGTGGGAGTGAAGTATAACAGCTAAATCTCTCTACAACCTACTAAAAGACTTGGGCTTGCCAAGAACTAACATTAATCCATTCTTGGAACGTACTTCGAAGGCAGTCCTAGTAGGTTCGTTTAAAATTTGGATAGGTAGAGAGAGGAGCTTGTACGGTGGAGGTGAGCGTATAACGCGTTAGATAGGGTCTCTTAAACCTACACCTGGGTCACAAGTCACAGTCACTGTTGAAGCTCCTCTCACTACAACGATGGACCCAACACACGCACCGTGAATACATGGAATGATGGGAGGTTTCGTCTCTCTATATATATTAAACCTACACCTGGGTCACAAGTCACAGTCACTGTTGAAGCTCCTCTCACTACAACGATGGACCCGACACACGCACCGTGAATACATGGAATGATGGGAGGTTTCGTCTCTCTATATATATTAAACCTACACCTGGGTCACAAGTCACAGTCACTGTTGAAGCTCCTCTCACTACAACGATGGACCCGACACACGCACCGTGAATACATGGAATGATGGGAGGTTTCGTCTCTCTATATATATTAAACCTACACCTGGGTCACAAGTCACAGTCACTGTTGAAGCTCCTCTCACTACAACGATGGACCCGACACACGCACCGTGAATACATGGAATGATGGGAGGTTTCGTCTCTCTATATATATTAAACCTACACCTGGGTCACAAGTCACAGTCACTGTTGAAGCTCCTCTCACTACAACGATGGACTCGACACACGCACCGTGAATACATGGAATGATGAGAGGTTTCGACTCATTATTTCGTCTTTCCTTTTTTTAAAAGTTTTATTAATGTAAATAAGAAATAAATTATAATTTGTAATGGTAATGGAACCGTAGCTTATATCTTTTCATGTCTGATAGAGTTATAATCCTTCTTACAAAACTTATTGCTTAAAAACGTCTCTTTGACGAAATTCTCATGAAATCTCTAATTACGATGGAAGCTAGTTTTGAGTTAAAGAAATTTCAAGTTACTTTGAAACCCGAGGTTCAAAATTTAAATAGTCGTTTATAAAGTAGAATAATATTGAGCTATTTTTATTATTAAATTTAACTGCTTTGTCAATATAAATAATATAAAATTAATCTCAATTATGAATGCTTTAATTAAATATAATTTCATTTGGTTATTGATAGAAATGTACATAGTTAATTATCATTTTCTATTTCTATTTTATATATTTTATCGTTCAACAAATAGATTATAACAAGAAGCAGTTTAAGCTGACGGTTAATTTTTATTAATATATCTGAATTAATAGTAAACTATTGCTTTCATTTTAATTTTAGTTAAAATACGTCCAAGCTCAGTTATATGTAACTTTATAAACTGTAGGATATAAGGATAATATTATAACTAACATTTTTTAAACCTACGTTTAAATTTAAACGTAGATTATCACATTAAACTTCATATCAAACCGAAAACACAACTTTAAATTACCTATATTAAAAAAATACTTTAAATGTATGATATTTTAAAAGTAAATTTAATATCCAATATTAAGATTATAGATAAGAGGAGATAGTGTTGCTAAAGATTTATCTTAAGTTATATAAGCATCAATAATTGCGGATTGTTTTCATTAATTCAAATATCCGCATCCGCATTCACATCCGCATTAATCAATGCGGATTTGGATCACAGTTAAAACAAGTGACAAGTAAAGAATCCCTACTAATAATATTATAAATGCGAAAGTAACTCTGTCTGTCTGTCTGTCTGTCTGTCTGTCTGTCTGTCTGCTACGCTTTCACGCCTAAACCACTGAACTGATTTTAATGAAATTCGGTACAGAGATAGAGTTGACCTTGAGAAAGAACATAGGATAGTTTTTATCCCAGACTTTTGAAAGGTTCTCTTGGAAACGCGATATAACCGAACTCCACGCGGCGAAGCTGCGGGCGGAAAGCTAGTAAATTATAAAATCAAAGTAAAGAATAATGTTTATACTTAATTATTATACTTTAAAGTGTTTAAATTAGGGGAGAGTTGGTTATATCGTACTAGCATTTAAATCGTACCACTTCTAAATTTCCCATTTAATGAATATTTTTTCTACATTGACAACGCCAAATCGTGGCCCTGTACCATCCCTCTTCACCCACTAGTTTAAATCGACGTGAGTTAACAACTGTACAAGTAATAAAAGAATAACATTTTTTGTAGGAATTAATATAAATATTGTCGTACATTCGTAAGGAGATAACTCGTAATCAAGGTAAGCTATAGTTATTAATTTTTTTTTATTATTCCACAATCGTATACTAGATTATTGGGGGTTTTTGTTGCGTGTCTAAGTTTTGAGTTTATGCCGGATATTTGCTTTTGTTTTAGAAATGCCTTAGTTGGTTTAATCGTACCACTTGCAGTTGGTTAAATTGTACTGGTACGATTTACCCGACTACCCACCGCAAGTACCTATAATACTACCGCAAGTACGTATAGTAAGTACTACCCAAGGCCAAAAACAAAAGTTATAAGAGGAAACGATCTCATTCCATCACCAGTAGCGATGATTCAGGAGAGACACTTGTTGTAGAACTAGATGATGATGATGATGACAGCGATGATTATCTTGAAAATATATGTCGAAAGTGCAATTGTTCTTACTACGATAAGAAGGGTCCAAAAGTTGATTCAATGCGTTCGCTGTAAACGGTGGCCACATGAGACGTGTACTTCGAATCCAGACATTTGTCATGATTGTTTTCATTAAGAAATATGCACAATAATTATATTACAAATAGCATTCTTGTTAACTGTTACTTTATTGTTATAGTTTACTGTTTTTTTATCTCATTTTTATTAGTTATGTTGATTGATCTCATTGTCATAGTATAATCATGTTACATATTTTACTGAGAAAGCTTATAGTTCCTTTATATAACCTAAGAGTTAAAAATTATGTTTCTATTATCTAAAAGATTTAAATAATGTTGTTTTATTACTTACCTAACAGTTAAAAATAAATAATTTGATTGAGAATTTATGTCTTTCCTTCAGTGGTACGACTCAAAACACCCATGGTACGATTTAAAGACTTAGTGGTACGATTAAAACGACGAGTCGGCTAAATCGTACCGATGGCAAGCCTCTATAAAAAAGCATTTTTAACATTGTTAGAATAATCGCAAGGATCTGTTCTCTTCTTCTTAGGAAGCTAAAATATGAAACTTTATTTTACATATGTATTAATTATTATAAGACCTGTTATAGTCGAAATATTTGAGTTAAAGTGAAAAGTGGTACGATATATCCGACTCTCCTCTATAAGGTTTACAAAACATTTTTTTACATTATATGTATTTCACTCGAATTTTGCAGTTTATCGACAGTTTTGGACTGTAATTCAAATTTGTGTTATATAAAACATAATTATTAAATCTTATATTACATCCAAAAATGTAAGTGCGTTTTGATGACTTTTAAATTGATTGAAATCTGCATCCGCAATTGTATCCGCATCCGCATAACATCTTGGATTTATCTCAATTAAAGCTATTATATGTTTTTAAACCTATGTTAGTTTATTGACAGCCGACAATTTTAAATTGACCTCGGCCACTATACCGACATTCGCAACCGAAAGGTCAAAGTTTATGGTCTTTAAATTACCTATATTTACATAATTATATACTTCATGGGATATTAGAATATACATATATTGTTTGATTTTCAATAAAAAACTAATTTATTACGACGTTATGTTTAAAATTCTTTTGTAGACGGAATAATTTATATTTATAAGATACTTTCTTATATTGGATTTAAATTTATCAGATCATAAAGCAATAATACCTATATATACATAAAACAAAGTCGGGTTAATTGCACTAATTATAACTCAAGAACGGCTGTAATGATTTGGCTGGAAATTTGTGGAGAGATAGGTTAGAATCAGGAGACGGACATAGAATTTGAAATCGTTCGACCAAAATAAAATTGCTAATAAAATCCAAAATCTTTTATTTACTGCCTCTAAATAAAGATCGACCGGTCAGTTATACATTTCTAATCATGAAAGTAGCACGGTCAAAATCTAGTTATATCCCTACTAATATTATAAATGCGAAAGTAACTCTGTGTGTCTGTCTGTTACGCTTTCACGCCTAAACCACTGAACTGATTTCAATGAAATTTAGTGCCGAGATTGAGTTGACCTTGAGAAAGAACATAGGATAGTTTTTATCCCAGAGTTTTGAAAGGTTCTCTTGGAAATGCGATATAATCTAACTCCACGCGGGCGAGGCTGCGGGCGGAAAGCTAGTATATAATAA
The DNA here is from genome assembly GCA_916720795.1 of Danaus chrysippus. Lineage (NCBI taxonomy): Eukaryota > Metazoa > Arthropoda > Insecta > Lepidoptera > Nymphalidae > Danaus > Danaus chrysippus. The sequence continues at coordinate 2,651,054 of CAKASE010000070.1, forward strand.
ACCAAGGAGACAAGCATAGACTGTGGCAAAACCTAGTCTCGTAGATTTAACCAAACTACATTACTACATTAAAGCTGACATACAATGTTACTTAAGATTCAAAGACTTGTATGTATGTATGTATGTTGAATAAAATCTACAAAACTGATTTTCATATGCATGGGAATATGGTTAATGTATTATAATGACGGACAGACAAATATTTATAATAATCCCTTTTGATTTTGATGCAAGTTCCGCTCAGATGTGAATTTAGAAGATGTTGGAGTATTTATTTGTATAATCAAATGGATATTCAAAATTTATTTGTAGTTTATTTGTTGAATTATAACTATTTATTATTAAAGCATAGTCAAAATTACTACATTACTTCTTACTCTCATTAAAAATTCTTTTTTTAAGACAGGTCCATAAGAATATTCATAATGAAATTGTGCTTACTATTTTAACAAATAAAAATAAAACATATAAAGATTATTAATATATGTAGATTATAGATATTACTGAACTATAAGATTAATTTATCTATAGATAGAAACCTTTGACAGATTGGCCAAAACATTTTACAAAATTCTAAGCATTCAAGAAAACAAATGCACATTTCATTCAATCACATCAAAAATAGCAATAATTCATATTTTTTCAATAATTTTATATCTAATAAACGAAAACAAGTCGTAAAACAATCTAATTGAAGCCCTCGTCTGCTTTCATAAACCATAGGTACAATGTAAAGGATAGTTTTATAAATTATTATAATAGATTCCACGTTTCTGTTCGAGTCTCTGAATTTCAAACTAGTGATGTATCTATAAGCGACAGGCTGCTATTGTTTCAAACGATAAATGTGATTCCCGTCAGATATTTATAAAGTACCAACTACGGTATGATATGTATGTGAAAATCTTTTATTTATGTATAATATACTAAAATATTTTAAATATATATATTTAATGAGATATATCTATATATATATTGTTATTTTTTAACGATAGTGCAATGACCTTTAGATATCACGTTGTTAGCAAAATGTACTTTTTATACAGTCAAGATGAATGTACAAATTTTTACATAAAAGACGTGTATGTTAATGACGTGCGGTCGCGACAAGCGACGAGGGGAGACTGATTTGAATTTGGAATTCCTCGACTCGGCTGCGCTTGCGCATTCAATGGTGAATTGTTAGGGTGACAATTTATTTTGTTATATGGAGTTAACATGTTGATATACAACCATAGAAGTGGATGAATCCAGACGTTGAAATATAGCGACATCTTACAAAAGTCTCGAGTTTGTATCTAAATTTTATTGTATACATATGTGAGAAATATTTATTCCCAAAGAGGGTTTATGTCAGGCAGGCGGACGGTCGTAAAAACAATTAGCCAAAACTATTCGCAACATGTAAGACAGACCCTGGCTATAGCTGGGAAATTGTCAGGTAGAAGAAGATATAGCATGTGAGAAAATATATTAAAAATAATATAAATTAATTATATGACATATATGTATTATTTACTATTTTATATTAAAGTTATATTCATATACTTAGTGGCATTTTTGTATAGTTTTGTTAATTTTTTTATGGTCACTCTACATAACATGTATATTTACATTGCCACAGTGCATTAGTTCTTGTTCTTATGTATACACGTATCGCGGGTTCGAATCTTGTCAGAGACATTATTAGGTCTATTTGAAATGTTACTATATAATAATTATAATATTTTATTTATGAACCTCATGTCTATTATTGGATGTAGCTAATGTTATTTAAATTTATTTATATATATGTATATAAATAGATTATATGTTTGTGATATTAAAATAATTGTTTTTTTTAGTATATGTGGACACTGCAATCTTTACCTGTTTGAATATATGTTTCTTTGTCTTAATTTCTGAAATGGCTTAACCTATTTAGATTGATCTTTCACTTGTAAATGGGTGATTTAAATAGAATATATTTATCAAGTGTCTGATAAAAATATAGGTATGGAGAAGTGAGTTTCTTATAACAAAATCTATTTTTAACAAGTAACGAAAAAATCTTGTAAAGTAAGTTTTCTCATCTATGTGTTCTAACAATATCAGCTCACATCTCGTGGAATAGATCTTGGCGCTTCAGACTGACTGCGTTTTAAAACATATATATATATATATATGTGTGTGTGTGTGTCTTTATATAACCACAAAGTTCTATCAGAATATGTCTCGGAATTGGGTATTAATTTTGTTAAACAAAATTATTTTTTACATAACTAGAGAATCATCAATTTTAAAATATTCATTGAGACCTATATATCTCTGTAGAATGTTTAGTATTTTTTGTTAAACAAACATACATACATTCCCATATTCATATATATTGACACGAACAAATTACAACATACGTTATCAGAGGTTTTCACGACGATTCCACCTTCCAAATTGATTAAAATCAAGTTTATAAGATAACTTTATAAGAACATACATACATATAAATAAACCGTCCGTCCCCGCCGTCAGTGTGAAACGCTCTTATAATAATGAGTGTACGCTAAATGGTATCACACACGACGCGTCCATACCAGTCTTTAGCACTTCGTTAACAAAATGTATCAATTTACGCCTAAACAGAAACGAAGCAGAGAAGTGTTGTAAAAAAAAAGATATTTATAATACTTACCTTTAACTTATCTTATATATATACAATATATACTAGTTTGTACCTTCGTTTTTGTCTGCGTAAACTTCAGTGTGTGTTCGTGAAGAAGTGTATGAAGTTTTTTAAAACAATATAGTAATCTTGCTGATTTTTTATGTAATAGAACCTAGATACAGCTACAGATAACTACAGCGCCATCCGCCAATAGAAAAATACATATATTTAATGTTTTTAGCTATAAATAATGGAATAGATATATGTAACAAATATGTCTTCTTCTACCTGGCAATTTCCCAGCTTTAGCCAGGGTCTGCCTTTGGCTAATTGTTTTTACGACCGGCCGCCTACCTGACATCAACCCTCTTTGGGAATGCATTAATCAGTGATGTCTAAATATTCTTAGAAAGTACATATGACTCGGAAAAATCACATTGGTACTTGCCAGGATCGAACCCGCGCCCTCGTGCATGAGAGGTAGACCTTTAAAACACTAGGCCAACACTGACTTAAATGAAACAAATATGTATATTATATAATAAAATATAATCATGTTACCTCTGTGAGTCATTACTCTGTGTTTAATAGGGTATAGTGCGTGGCGTGTCAAAGTGTATTTGGTGTTAAAACGTACAAATGGTGGAACAAACATACAAACATATTGACTTTTTTTGCTATTAATATGTAAAATCAGTTAAAGTTCACTATTCAAACGCCTTCGTGTTCTTGAGAAATTTATCTAAGACTTTTTAATTTTATTAATGTTTAATTTTATTAAGTTATTGGTCTGTGAGTTATATTTAAGGCAGAATATCCTTTACTGCTTTTTTTTATTTCAACTTCTTATCTAGCCAGATTATGACCGGGGAAGAGACTCAAGTAAATTGCTTATAATAAATAACTTAATAATTAGATTTAAAAGAACACGTTAGATGTAAATACTCTTTTTTTACTGTTTTTTTGTATCTTTGTTCCGCTAAATAATTCTTGCATGATGTGTTCTCCTGTATATAATTGTGAAAATTCGTTTTAAGATTTATTCATTGAAAATTGTATTTATTTACTGTACACATTGTTCGAGAACCAAATAAATAAATAATATGACGAAACTTCTCAGCATTCCATGGATTCACCGTGCGGGTGCCGGGTCCATCGCGTTGCAGGGGGAGGAGCTTCAACAGTGCCTGGGACTTGCGACCCAAGTGTAGGTTTAAGGGGCCCCTTAACTAACGCGCGTTATACGCTCACCTCCACTGTCCAAGCTCCTCTCTCTACCAAATTTGTAAAGAACCTACTAGGGCTGCCTTCGATGTACGTTCCAAAAATGCATTAATGTGAGTTCTGGACAAGCCCAAGTCTTTTAGTAGGTTGTAGAGAGATTTCGCTGTTATACCTCTCGCTCCCACCTCTACCGCGTACAAATTCACGACGAACCTATTTCGAGTTAGTTCGTTAGTGAGCTCGTAATATTTGTTGACCTTGATGTCATGGTCTTTGGGGATGTTGGTTTCCCAAGGGACCGAAAGCTCTATCATCACTACGCGCTTTAAAATAATATAGTTTATGTATGTATAGATATGTATATGAGGACTTTTAAAGGCTCGTACTTCGAATCCTATTTATTATTGTTGCTACGTGTAAAGTTTTTATATCTATCAAATTACAAATATCTGAACACATAAAAAGTCTTGAAACAAACACACACAAAACTACAAACACAAGTTTACAATGATAATGTATGTATTGTCATCGTTTCGACTTAGTTAAATAAAAATTTATAAAATTAAAACAATTTTACCAAACTCAGCACTTTTTACTTTTTCTTAAGGACAGAAACTCTTTATTTAAAAAGAACAAAAATTTTACCAAAAAAGCCCTTTTTATAAAGCAATCTCATTATGAGTTGTGTCAATTTTACACTTAAACCAATTCCCATTGAATCTTATAAGATAATTATTATTAAAAACCAGTACATATCCATAGTATTTTAATCTTTACCTCAAGCTGAGATTTTAAACAAACGGATACACAGGGTGGTATTAGTGAACGAAAAAGTAAAATGAATATGAACATCTGTATACCGTATAATGTAATTCTATTTGAGAAAATGGCGACATCAAATTAGGTTGAGAGTCGAGTCGTTTCTTTGATCACGAGTGAGTAATTATGAGAGGAATTTAATTTTTAAGTCGCAATTAAATGTGATTTTCCAACATTCGGCTAATTGTTTGATATATGTAAGCTTTTGTACTGAATAAGCTCACATTCTCGTGAGGAACGTTTTAAGAGTTCTGAGTTCCAAGTAATTATTTTTTAACAAGCATTAAGTAAAAATACTTCAATCTTAACAATTCCCAGTTAGCTAGATTTCAAATAATTCAAAATAAAATGTACATTATTATTTAAATTCATGTGATCTCTTTAAATACAATTAAAGTTGTTAAACAGGTTAAAAGGCCCGTCTCTCATGCATGCGCGGGTTCGATCCTGGCAAGTACCAATGTGATTTTTCCCTGTCATTTGTACTATCTAAGAGTATTTAGACATCACTGATTAATGCATTCCCAAAGAGGGTTGACCGGTCGTAAAAAACAATTAGCCAAAACTATTCACAACATGTAAGGCAGACCCTGGCTATAACTTGGAAATTGCCAGGTAGAAGAAGATAGTTGTTATACTATGACAACACAATCTATAAAGTCATAATTTAAGACATTTTTTTATTATTTTATGATCTGAATAGTACCCATTTTGTTTTGCTTTTATCTTAATATCAATTGACGGTAATGATGAACAAGATCTTCCAGGAGTAGGGAAACCATCTCTTACCTTCATCACAGAACCAAATACATCTTATTGTAGGTTTTAAATACATTCTGTGACATTTTTGCAGCTTATTTACCTAAAATCTTACCTTTGGTAAACCTCATGAACAAGAGAATTCTTTAATTTACAAGAACAATCACCTTTTACGAAGTCTCTAGTAGGCAAGATGATAAAAAAGCTTATAATAATCTGTTACGTATTTTTTCGTAACAAAAACACAAACATTCATAGTTATATATCTTTGATATATATATGTATATATAATATTATAGGGGCTCTCCTACAATACAATATTTTTCGTTTAACATTTGAGTACTATCAAGTCCCCTATACAAATAATACTAACGCATCCATCTAATAAAAATATATATTAAAACTATATTCGACCTTATTCCATTGTAATAAAGGTTATGTTATTGATTAGGGTTGTAAGAAGCCACTTGAGAAATTGTATCTATATTTATTAATTTGATGTAGTCGTAATAATATTATTATATTGGAATTTACAAAATACTATTTAACTTGAGTTTGCAAGTATAAGTGAAATAGTACTTAGGTTACATAGATAACGAATATGAATTTGAATGTCAAAAAAGTAAAGGTTTTTTATTATGATTTTATAATCTGTCTAAATATTTTTTAAATAATACGTCTGAGACAGAAAAAATATTTAAATAAGATTTGTTTATCTTGCTACTAAAAAAATGAAATTAGATCTTTATTTAGTAATGTTTTATATTATCAATATATATCTCCATTATGTCTACTATGTATTTATATATAATAGAATATTTTCAATATGAAATAAAATAAAAATACACAACAAACACAAAACAATTACTTTATATATACATACATATATGAGAGCACTCCAATAAAATACTCAATCATACCTTAGAACGAGGTCCATCGATTTTTGATCGAATACGTTTAAACAGTCTGTACTGAGTTTTCTATGTATAAAGTCAGTATATATATAGTATAGTATCACTATTAATACAAAAATACACCAAACTGTATATATATTGTTTATATTTTCTCATTTCCATACCTAAATTGATCAAGTGCAAAAATTTAGCAACGAAACTGCAAAACGTATCGTATTTAGTGCGATGGTGCAAAACTTGTAGTAGGCATAGTGATTTTAAGTAAAGAGACAAGATGTTTTAAGGTATGCCTATTTCTATATATGTATAAATATGTATGTATATATACATATGTGTCAAACTATAGCCAGCCAAATTTCGATGATCCCCGATGTCATAGCAACAGCTTCGAACGCGAGATCATTATCATTATAACAAACAGAATCAAATAATCCAATCAAATTTTATCTTTATCACGAGTTTCTAATCTGTCAGAGTGAACACGATCAGTTTAGTGGTTAAGAGGTATCATACAGACAGATCTATTAGTATCATTAGTGGTTTCATCATATATTAGATATCATAACATTTTGACGTGATACTAGTGTTAGGCGACGGCTTTATTTGTTTTTAAACATCGTATATTACAGTTACATTTCTCTGTATATTAAAAAATAAATATTAATTCATTGTAATTAAAAAAAATATTAGCTTATTTATGCTATTGTTTCGGATATGGCTTCAATTTGATATAATTATTACAACACTGCTTTTGGGCTATCCACCATTTTGGATTTTGAATAGCGTCACTTAGCATAAAATTCAGTTTGTATTATTTTATCCTAAGTCCATACTTACAAAACTTTATATGGAAGGTTTGAAACAAGTTATGAAATCAAATTGAATATAAGATATGTGTGATATTTATTTTATTTATTTTAATGACGTTACGTTTGCTTAGAGTCAATCATATCCAGTTGTTTTTGCAACCATTGTAATAGAAACTTGAGGATTTGTCCACTGATCTGGTAGAAGGTTCAGTCCATGAATATAAAAAAAAATTGAATAAAAGCAGACTTATGCCAGGAAGAATAAAATGGTTAGAATGCTAATTTTTATACGGTGGAGGAAAACATCGTGAGGAAACCTGGACTTATAGTTTCACAATTATAAGTTTGAAATCGCCAACCCGTCTTGAGCAAGCGTGGTGATTAATGCTCAAATCTTCTCCATGTGAGAAAGAGGCCTTGCTCAGCAATGGGTTCTGATAGGCTGATGACATGACAAATTTTTATATAACAAGTTTTACTGTAGGATTTTTTAAGTTCCTACACAAGGCAAGTCTTCTATATAGGTAATGAGATGTCATATATACAGGGTGACTGGTGAATTACTATCAATATTTGAGGACGTGATATTTGACGATCATATATGACAAAATAAAAATTAATATAACATAAATATTAATAAACTTCTAAGTAAAGTTAACCAAAAGTTATGTAATTAATTACGCATCGTGTGAACACCCTACAGATTAGGTATACACTGACACTCACACATACGCATGTCGTGACGTGGTGTTGTATCAACACGTCGCCGCACGCGTCCACACTTGAACACTTGAACGTGTCAACACTTTACTTATTTATACGGAAATTTTGTCAAAAATTAAGTGCCTATTTTTTTTACATAATTCGAATGAGAATCATGTACCGAGTATGCTCCTTAAATATTGATAGTAATTCACCAGTCACCCTGTATAGGTAATGAGATTTAAGGCTTTCGCGAGTACTATGAGTATTTTACTATTGTAAAAATGTCTGCCCGTGATCACGGTTGCAACGGGAGGGTGTAATTCTTACATTAAGTAGTTGTTTCATATATATATATCAAATCCCTGTTTCACACGACAATCTCTAAGATAAGAAGCCTCTTTTTCCTAGTGATGTCTCCTGGGAACTCTTTCATTGGCCCACTTCTTAAAACTCTGCGGGATTTCCTTGTATTTTACCTGAAAATATTCTTATATCTAGATTTCTATCGAACACAAAATCTTCATCCTCATTTTGTTTATGTATTATTATGTATAAAATATTTTTATAACATTAATAATTTATAAAACCAAGTCAAGTAATCTCTGCGGAGATTTTTTTTTGACAAAGTACGAAATGCGGGTTGAAGTGTCCTCAGGAGCGAAGTAATTGTATTTTTATAAAATAACCCCTAGATTATAATATTTAAGGGTGATTTTCGCTTGAGACACTCTTAATATTACAGGGTCGCCCTAATTACCAAAACGTCAAATAGGCAACATGGGTGTGACAGTTAAGAAAATAACTACTACTTTTTCTCGATCGGTTAATACAAACTTTTCTCGATCAAATATTTTAAATTTATCTGTATGTATGTATGTTTGTTATCATACAAAAACTCTGAAACAATTTCTTTGACATTACGTATTCTAAGTAGAAAACTACTAAATATATGTTTTCTCTATTCTCATGAATTTCTGTGTGAGTCATACTTACCAAGTCACGATTATCTTCAAATCTTTTATATATAATATATGTATTAAGCATTTTAGATCCTGTTTTGAAGTTGAAGATATTTCAATACTTGTATATTATTTGTAATGATTTTGTTTTTATAAATTTGCCATTCTTCATATTTTCTTTTGTTTAGGTTAATATGCAACTTGATAAAAAATCACACTTATAATATATATCTGTGAATACTTTACATGTATACGAATAGGATAGAATATTTAGGAGACGAAACCTCTCATCATTCCATGTATTCACGGTGCGTGTGTCGAGTCCATCGTTGTAGTGAGAGGAGCTTCAACAGTGACTGGGACTTGTGACCCAGGTGTAGGTTTAATATATATAGAGAGACGAAACCTCTCATCATTCAATGTATTCACGGTGCGTGTGTCGGGTCCGTCGTTGTAGTGAGAGGAGCTTCAACAGTGACTGGGACTTGTGACCCAGGTGTAGGTTTAATATATATAGAGAGACGAAACCTCTCATCATTCAATGTATTCACGGTGCGTGTGTCGGGTCCGTCGTTGTAGTGAGAGGAGCTTCAACAGTGACTGGGACTTGTGACCCAGGTGTAGGTTTAATATATATAGAGAGACGAAACCTCTCATCATTCAATGTATTCACGGTGCGTGTGTCGGGTCCATCGTTGTAGTGAGAGGAGCTTCAACAGTGACTGGGACTTGTGACCCAGGTGTAGGTTTAAGGGACCCTAACTAACACGTTATACGCTCACCTCCACCGTACAAGCTATTCTCTCTACCAAATTTGAAAAGAACTAACTAGGTCTGCCTTCGAAGTACGTTCCAAGATTGAAAGGATATTAGTATCTTATAGAAAAGGTAGCAAAAGTTCAATCAAAATTAATTACTATAGCACCGTTTAATACTTAAATTATTTAATTAGATCGTGAATAAGTAGTAGCGTCAGGTGGAATCCTGCCATATTCAAAGATCACTCAGGGAGAAACCAAGATACGGTCGCCATGGCAACGGCTCGACAAGTTTTTAGATATTGACGCACCAAATTGAATCTAATGAATGAACGAATGTAAACATGAGTGAATGAGTGAATGAAGGAATGAATGAATGATAATAATTAATTGTTTTTAATACATTAAATTGTTCCAATCAATATTCTTAATAGTGAGATTTGGAGATCGCCCCTTGAATTAATTACGAGGATTAAATTTGATATTCAACCTTTCAAATAACAATTCAAATTGTTTTTTTTATATAGAAATATTTAATATGAAATATTATTCTAGTAAAAAATACTCGTGCCGGTGAAGTATTTAGATATTTTCATCCTAAAATGATCGGGGATGCATTTTCATTTATTAAAAATACCGTACATATACATAGTTTTTTTTATATTGTTGAAACAATAATATTTTTTCTATGAATAATAATAAAACTGTTCCTATATTAAATGCTTGAAGCACTAAGTTTCGTAATAAAGTAATGGTCTGTCTAGACATTATAAATTCTGCTGAATCTATTTTAAACCGACCGACCATGGCGTTCAAATGTTAGATTAGGATAATTTAATAGAAAATCATACTAATTTGATTATAATATCAATTAGATTTATCGATTCATTCAAGGTATATATATATATATATATATATATACATGTATATATATCCCTACTAACATTATTAATGCAAAAGTAACTTTGTCTGTCTGTCTGTCTGTCTGTTACGCTTTCACTCCTAAACCACTGAACTGATTTTAATGAAATTTGGTACAGAGATAGAGTTGACCTTGAGGAAGAACATAGAATAGTTTTTATCCCAAACTTTTGAAAGGTTCTCTTGGAAACGCGATATAACCGAACTCCACGCGGGCGAAGCTGCGGTCGGAAAGCTAGTACTATATTAATTGAGAATTTTTAAATATGAAATGATTAATTTGTTAACACGCTTATGTTATTCAAATTATAAAACGAATATATACATATTTATTTGACCCAAAGTAGTATGGTATTCTTCAATACGGTATTTTAACATGGTGTTAATAAAAGAAAAAATGTTTTTATTTTCGTCTTCATGTTATATAAAAGGGTCAAAAATGCTTTTAAATGATTTTTCATGCATCAAAGTTGTTTTTGTTATTTGTCTGAAACAATTATTGTTGATAATAATAGTTGCCGAGTGTAAAATCTAGTTTAATAGATATAGTTTTAATAGTTATGTATGTTCGAAAACAAAATTATAATCTTAATAACAACGAAATTATATCTAGTATTCAGTCATTCACTTATTCATTCATTCATTCGTTCATTCATTCATTCATTCATTCATTCGTTCATTGATTTTGTGATGAAATTATGAACAGTATAGACGCCGTAATTCCCGTGCCTTGTTATATCTGAACCAATTTACAGCATCCAAGCTTACCCTAGATACAAAGAAAACATTTCAAACGGATATAAACAAAACACTGGTTAAATTTAGCTTGCGTATACGAAATAATACTTCAAGTGGTTATTATATTGAAAATGTTATAACTGGCCAGTTAGAAATAATTTTAATATATATTTTTTTTAATTTTTAATTAAGAACTCCTTGGTAATCAAATGCTGTATGTTGCATTCATTTGACATTTGTTTTTTTGTGAATTGGCGCCAAATTTAAAACTGTTTTTACACGTGAAAATTTTCGATCAATGATTTATTATGGCTTACTAAATAACAAAGCTATGATATGCTAAGATTAGCGTTCTTAGTGAAGCTTTATGTCATGAAACTATTTGCAAATGTTTTAATAAGTTTAAGTGAATATTCAGCAATTTTAATTATGATCAGCTTGAGTGATATCATTTAACAGTGACTACTGAAGATAATATGTGCTGTGTGACGATATAGGAAGGTAAGAGAGTGACCTAGTGTTGCCCAAATGCAAGAACAAGACGAGACTTGGCTAGTCTTGGTATTGGTCTTGCAAAAATGCAAGAATAAGACCAAGACTGCAAATACAAGACTAATTTTGGGCAACACTAGACTGTCCTATACGCAAATACGGACAAGTCTAGGCATTAGTATGAGTTAAGATCAAAATGTATAACACGAATATTTAGGAGTCAGGATACTTTGTACCAAATAGATTCTCCATACTTTTAACGATGACCAGAAACACATTTGTATGTATGGTTTATCTGGTCAAATAATATTATCCATAAGAAATAAGAATCGAAAATCTAAATGATAATATTTTCGGATTTACTACGCGATTTTATTTTTGATTATAAACTACATACTCCCGACGTTTCGGCTACATTACAGAAACCGTGATTACGGACAGACGAGAATCGAAAATACTAATAATTATTATAATTAAGATATACTAGTAAGTAATGTATTTTCTCGGCAATTTTATTCATATACCTCTAAAGTTATATATAAAAGATATATTTTCTAGATATATATGTTTATTCTATATAGGTAGTTATACATCTAAAATATATAATACTACCTTTCCGCCCGCAGCTTCGCCCGCGTGGAGTTCGGTTATATCGCGTTTCCAAATGAACCCTTCAAAAGTCTGTGATAAAAACTATCCTATGTTCTTTCTCAAGGTCAACTCTATGTCTGTACCAAATTTCATTAAAATCAGTTCAGTGGTTTAGGCGTAAAAGTGTAACAGACAGACAGACAGAGTTACTTTCGCATTTATAATATTAGTAGGGATTATATATATAAAATGACATACGTAAGGTGAAAATCTTCTCTAATGCATGAATAATAGAAGACTTTAAGAACCAATGAAGAGAAATTTGATTCTGAAACCGAAATGAAAGTGTTATATTGTAGGAATTTAGATAAGTTCACCTTAATGTAGATAGAATTACAGTTAGAAGAAATACATATATATACATTTAGTTGTATATAGTTATTATGTATGAGAATTTTAATATTAATTATTAATATAATTATATAAACAGCTATTGTTATAATTTAATTTTAAGCTCCCAGCTCAGTATCTTCTCTGAGGTCAGGAATAATCAGTAAATATATTATTAAAGAACCTTTGTTCATAGTTTTAAGAATAACTTGCAAGCCAATTAAAATTTATTGGAAATTAAATAATGTACATAAAATATAGGAACTATATACCTAACTGGTAAATAATTACGTCTTTCCAACACATTTTTTTAGTTTTCGGAATTTTTATTTTTTAGCAATCATTTATGATGGAAAAATAGGATGAAAGCACCTTTTTTTTCAAAAGAAACAAGTTGTTCGTTTTTGTCTAACTCATATTTCTAAACAGTCCTCTAAAGATATTATTTTAGCCATTACTATATTTATATTTAATTTTAATTTTAAGCGTCATCTAGTGAAGTTAAACGGAAGTTTAATTGAAATAAAATTAATATACTTTTACGACTTTCTTAAATTTATACTAAAATTCCAAATAAAATTAATCTTATTATAAAACTAATAACACGTAAGTATAATTTTTATTATATTTTATTAATTTTATATTATACAAAACCTAGTTATTTACACCTGTTTGGCACAAAAAAAATCTATAATAATAGGTGGAATAAAGTATTTTTTTTAAGTTTAAGTCAGTATGTATAGTATTACAATGTCTTTATAACTTGATTGATGTTCGCCCTGCCTCAGGTAAAGACCGTTATATTGTCAGCGTGGATTTTGATTGTGTTTTTGTGTATGAATAGACGACATCTGGGAGAAATAAAAAAAACTTAAAGACATTATTATGTGTGAAACTTGGATTCTAATATATTTTAAGGACAATTTTATTTCATTACTAGCTGTGCCCGCGACTTCGTTCGCGTGGAATAGTGACTATGAGCAGCGTTTTTTTCTAAATATGATTCTTTAATTTGACATAACTTTTTTATTTATGAACCGATTGCCATGAAACAAACACTAAAGCATAACTGAAGCATACCACAATATATTCGTGTTAACCGCATCCAACTAGGATCAGCCGTTTCTGAGATTAGCGTGAACAGACAAACAGACAAAAAAAAAGTTAATTACATTTTTGGGTTCGACATCTACATAACAATAACCCCTGCTATTTTTTTTATTTTTATTTTCAATGTACAGACATCACTTTTCTACAATTTTATTATATGTATTGATATTGAGTAGAATATTGTCATTACTATATTATTTATATATAATATATGTATTTTTAAATAAATATCTTCAGTATTATTGAGAAATAATGGAACATAAAATACATAAAATCAATATATATGTACCTGTAATATTTATTTTCAATGTTTATAAATCCGGTATAATTTTTAAGACATTCATTCATCTATGTACTATACTCAAAAATTTAAATAAAAATAAACTAATTTCTTGAGACACACTGAGACTAAAAATCAAATATATAACAAAATTACAATACAATATAATAAAGAATTATATATGTATTAAAAAATATTTTAACAATAACATTTTTGTATATATATAATATTTAAAAGTATGTATTTTATTTGAAACACAATAATTTGTTTCGTAATAAATTTTATTGTTATATATATTATAAGGGCGACCACACAAGAAAGTTATAAATAACTTGGAGTAGTGACAATAATTATTTCTTTGATAAGCAACACATTTGAATACATTACCCTTATCATGAGAAATGGATTAGAATTAACACACTGGGCGTTTAAAACGATCGTTTTTAAAACGCTCTATTTAATAATATAATGTTTTAAATATAGCAATTATATGATTTTTTTAAATAATCATATATAATATGTAGAATAATTAATTAATTACGTATGATTCGTGATAATACTTGACAGATTCTAATGAAACTTTAGAATAATGTAAATATAATTTAAGAATTATATTATTCATTAAACAATAATTTTATTACCTTTATTGGTTATATAGTATTTATTTTCTGTTAAAAATTAATTAAAAAACCATCATATCTGTCGAGAGCCTTAAAATCATGACACGAAGGTGTTAATAGTTTCTCATGTCATTAGTTTTATACCTTTATTGAGACGTAGGCGGTTAAATGAACGTGATTGTTACGAAAACAAACAGCTCGTAATAAAAGCATAGGTATATATGTATATATATGTATATTTTATTACATATGTGTACTAGAAGACCCAGCGAACTTCGTATCGCCCTAAAATCAAGAAATATCTGTTACGTTTTTTTATTTATATTTTTGGAGTTTACCTGTTAAAGACATAAATCTCCGTGTTTTGAAGTGCGACAGAATGATTGACATATTAGTTAGTTGTCAAATCTAATGTTAAAAAGAAACGTTTGTATCAACAACTACTAATAAATTAAAAATTAATTAAAAAACATTGTCCAGCGGACAAAATTGTGAATCTAAAACATTCCCCCTTGAACACACACAAAACATTTCATCAAAATCGGTCAAGTCGTTTGAGAGAAGTTCAGTGACATACACACTCACAGAAGAATTATATATATAAAGATATAATCATTTAAACTGATAGTATGTACTTTTGTAAAGAAATGTAAAGAAAAACGTAATTAGTATAGTAATTTTGAAGGTAACATAAGTATTGTACATGCCAATGTTTACTAAGTATTTACAACCTGTTTACAGCCGATTTATTAAAGTTACTATCATATTAAGATACAAATGTTTGCTCAATAAATAATATATTACAAAATGATCGTTTCCTAAAATAATATTGACTAAACGAAATAATACGAGGAAGGTTTATGAAGCGTAAATAAATATTTTTTTATACCGGATATTCCGGATAAGAGATGTTCGATACGATATTATATTTCAAGACAATTAAAATCTCCAAAAAATTTGGAAAACCGCAATTACGGATACGGAATACCATTTAAAAAATTCTCTCCATAATTGACATATCCAGTTACAGCCAACTACAAAGTACGGTTGGTACAATAAAAACTTTTTGCTAACCAAATTCAAATTTCGAACGTTTCAGGCTGAATGTAACCAAACAATAAACGGGATCGCCATTGTTGTGTTGAGATCAAAATTTAACGCCCCAAAGAATATTAACAGAAATTCTTTTGTTGGTTGGTACGTAAGAAAAAAATATGGCAGATGTTTCCCAAACAATGAGTGAAGAGCAAAGTCGAGTGCCATCGCTGTATAATTGACATTTAATGAAGTGTCTTTGTAATGGCTGGCTTTCGGCGAGTTGTATATTTTTTTATTGGCCACGTTTTTTAAAATATTGACACATTTTTCACATGATTCTTGTGTGTGAATGTTTCGTTATAAAATTAATGCTCGTTTTAATACATTACATTTTTTTGGATAAGCTTCTGTGTTGCAATAAAACATTTTTTACGTAAAAAGTGAGGTATACAAGAAAACAATATGGCGGAATGTGCTTAATATAATCTATTCACAATAACGATTGCAATTATTCAGCCAATATCTTAATATATATAAATAAAATAATATAAATTATTATTAAAATCTTGAGATCTCACATTTTATTGTTGTACGTATTGAAATCGATACAGGTGGTGTTAAAATTCACTTGTAACATTTTTGGGAGTTGTAGGACATTGACCTTTCGTTTGATGATATTATAAGTGTTTGTATGTCTGTCTGTGTGATTTGAAATCAGAAATTATCTGTTTGAAATATATATTAAAGACAACCTATTATGATTAAGCCTTCAAAGATGTATACTAAATTTTTTATTAATATTATTAGGTTTAATATTTTCTTCTAGAGCCTTTCTTTATGTTAATCTCTTAAAAATTAATAGTTTTTTAATGCCCCCCCATCTTGTCTTAAGCACTATTTACTTATTACATAAAATAATAAGTTTAACACATGTTTGTACACAAACTACAGACAGAAAGTTACACGTTTCTATTTCATATCAACGTTAATACTATCATGTGTATATAAGTATATTCCTAAATAAGGTTGATGTCAGGCAGGCGGCCGGTCGTAAAAAAAATTAGCCGAAACTATTCACAACATGTAAGGCAGACACTGGTTATAACTGGGAAATTGCCAGGTAGAAGAAGTAGAAGTGTGTATAGTATATATAGTATATAGTGTGATAAACCTAGAATAAAATATTGATGTATGTATGTTATGTATGTTTTTATATAAATTATTATCTATGTTTATTAAACGATAATTTTCAATATTAATAGTATGCAAAAGGTGTTATTGAGTGATTTTATTTTGCTAATAGCAAAATTATATTGTCCAAAACAAATTAACGAAAATTATTATTAAAGATAATATCAAATGTAGGTATAGGTATGTATTAAAAAAATATTATCGTTGTTCTTATTAAAAAAATATAGTTTATTTTAAAGGTAAGTTAATTAAAATATATGTATATCTCGTATTTAAAAACATTTACATTAATATGATTTTGTGAAAGTTTTGTATATATTTTTCTTTAAACAGTATAAAATTTCATTACGATGCATCCCATTCATAATAAAATCTGATAATTTTTTATAGCGAGGGAAAAAAATATACGTAAAATACTTAATTTTAACATAATATATACTGTTGCGAAATTTAAATGCAATAAATTACTGATATTTCTCTCAGGGTAAATCATATCATCTTTATTATAAGGCTGGGTACACACTGATTTTAATATCAATTTTTTGGCAAAATTTTGTATATATAACATTTTTTTTTTAAATTAAATTTTATGATATTTATATATTTTGATAGTTGCTGGGTTTGATTCTGGATCATAGTATTATTTTTTGATTGCATGTATGTAGGTACGTTGTCTTAGTATATACTATTAAATATGAATGTCATCATCATCATCAGTCTATCAGAGCCCACTGCTGAGCCTCTTCTCACATGGAGAAGGTTTGAGCATCAATCACCACGCTTGCTCAAGACGGGTTGGTGATTTCAAACTTATAATTGTGAAACTATAAGTCCAGGTTTCCTCACGATGTTTTCCTTCACCGTATGTCAGTGGTGTCTAAATGATCAAAAAAGTACATACCTATTACTCGGAAAAATCACATTGGTACTTGCCAGGATCGAACCCGCGCCCTCGTGCATGAGAGGCGGGCCTTTAACCACTAGGTGATCATAAATATGAATGTATTGATCATTTATTTATATGACTAAATATAAGAAGTAGTAAGTAATTTACTAATAGTATCCGTATATTAATTTTTCATCCAGAGGTTCTCCCTTAAGCTATGAATATTTTATCGGGGAATCGAACTTGCTACCAATTAGATATTTCCATATTTGTATTGAAATTGTTCTCTTTAATATTTTCGACTATTTGCGTAACATATAAACAAAGTTATATATAAAAGTTGTTTCAACAGTATATACTTATTATATGCCGAGAAAAAAATAATATATTTTTTAATAAGGTTTTTATTAAAAAATTAAGCTGTTTAATCAATATTTTTTTTAATGTATAACAATTTAATTAAATCACTTAATTACGGTTATTAAAATTATATCAGAATTATATGACATTTTTATATAATAATTTTTGTTATATATATTATGTACATATATGTATATATAATAGTGTACACTAAGCTTTACATTATTAATAAACAATCAGTAAATAAACAAGTATTAGATAACATCTTATTTAATAACAAGTTTGGAAGGCTTTCGACGTTTTGTATGAAATATGTGAATTTTTGCGGGGAAGCCTATCTGATCTGAGTGTAGGGTGGCAATGATACACGCGCTTCATGGATAATGATTTAGACATATAAATATATGAGCTCTGGAAATAATACTGTATATATTGTAGAAGAAGACAAAACCTTTATTTTGTCACCTGGAAATTTCTATGCTTACCACGCCTTTTCGTTTCGTATTGTATACAAGTATTTCTCGTTTTTAATTCAATAACTTGTCATAATGGTATAACTGTCACCATTTATGTAGTTATATATTCACGAAAAACTTATGGTAAGGCTATTTAACCTAATTATTAGTAGCTCTGGTTATATAAATTAATAATAGAAAATATTAGACCTAATTTGAAATAGGATTTAAATTTAAATATTTAACTTGTTTAAAAAGGAAAATTATTTAATAAACTAAAGTAATATGTTAAAACTATCACAGCAATGTCCTTTAAGACACCAACCCATGGTCACCCCATATAATCCGATACAAGCTCCAATCTTTATTAGTGATATAAAATTTGTGTTTTTAAATTCACATCTCGCTGTCAATAAGCCACATACGATATGTTCGCTAAGTGTTTAATATACTAAAAAGTGTTGGGTTACACACACACACACACACATATATATGTATATAATATTAATCTATCAGGCTTTTAATACATTATATAAATTTTTCCAAGCAATTTAATGTACTTATCAAAAAACTTTAATTTTCAAATTACTTACTTAAGTCAGCTTATTAAACCATATTAATGTTTGACCTAATTCAAAAATAGTGGTAGGTATATTCGTGATATAAATGGAATGAAGAGGGTCCGATTTTGATTGAGTTTTAGTCCATCAATAGCATGTTAAAGAATTTAGTATACAATAGATTACCTTCTAATAAATATCTGCATAATACTTACCACAAAGTAATATCGTTACTACATACGCGTTAACAGTTTCTTCATTCGTAATTCTTATATAGTAAATTTTAACGTAGATTATTGAGTGTGAAACGTTAAGTATGTAGTAAGACAAACTTGTGCTAGGGATCCAGATAGACATTGAAATAAATAAACTCACCAAAAACATGCCTGTTGAAAAGGGGGCCAAGTTCCAATCGGCTAATTGTTTTCCTAAAAAAGGGGTGAAATCCAATCTAATGCCAAGTTTAGATGCACTTTGAAATCGATCATAATCATCTTCATCAACAGTATGATCCACTGGTAAACATTTGCCATTCCCAAGACTCGCCACCACACCCAGTCCTCTGCCTTCCACATCCAGCCACTACCCGCCACCTTATTCACGTCAACGGTCCATCTGGCCGAAATTCACTTTACCATACACCCAACTTAAAATATGGTATAGTTGTGAAAATACGTAGGTGCTTGGTTAAAAATATCTAAAATTATAATACTTCTCAATTTGAACTTGGCAGGTTTTTGTGCTGTACGTAACACTTAATTAATTGTATCATTAATTTATTATTTAGTTATATAATTATTTATATTTATATAATTTCAATATTATATAATTTCAATAATTAAATTAACCTGCCAAGTTCAAATTTAGAAGTATTATAATTTTAGATATTTTTAACCAAGCACCTACGTATTTTCACAACTATACCATATTTTAAGTTGGGTGTATGGTAAAGTGAATTTCGGCCAGATGGACCGTTGACGTGAATAAGGTGGCGGGTAGTGGCTGGATGTGGAAGGCAGAGGACTGGGTGTGGTGGCGAGTCTTGGGAATGGCAAATGTTTACCAGTGGATCATACTGTTGATGAAGATGATTATGATCGATTTCAAAGTGCATCTAAACTTGGCATTAGATTGGATTTCACCCCTTTTTTAGGAAAACAATTAGCCGATTGGAACTTGGCCCCCTTTTCAACAGGCATGTTTTTGGTGAGATTTCAATACTTTTTTTCAAGAAATCGTACATACAATCGTACTATACAGCCGTACAATGCATAACTTACAGCATGAAACATACAGCTACCATCTGATGGCATAGGAATTACCCTATGTGGTATATCTCCGCCAACCACCGAAAGATGTACAATTTCCATCGTTGGTAAATGAATAGTAGAAAAGAAATAGAGTGAATTTGTGCTTTTAACACACACAAGTAATCAATCAATAAGCAATATCAAAATTAATCCTTTAGCAAGTCAAATCAGTGATCCATTTAATCGTAATCGTAACCATATATAAGATATAAAGACATAAGTGTAGAAAGAAATAGAAAGAAATGACCATCGATTCCTTATCGACTTTCATTCATATATACTGCAGACAAAACAATATCGCGATTCAATTATACCGCTAGCGCCATCTATCGAAAGTAATTTATAACAATAGAAACCTGATTTTGTAGGTAAGCAATATTTAATTAAGTTATAGAGTGTGCATTATGTATACATGAAAACATTTTATATCCCTTATATATATATATATCAGTTCTTAAGAAGCGCCCCACACTTTTTTCACAATAATATTAATTTAAAAATGAATTAACAAACAATAAATGGTATTTTTGTGAAAAAAAGCGTGATGAGCTTCATATATCACTTCTTGAGAAGCGCCCCACGCTTTTTTTTTCAATAATACTATTTATTGTTTATTTTAAACAATTTAAATTAAATTGATTTCCAAGGTTGTAAAGGTTAAATTAGTTTCCACGCGGTTTCTTTCATCATTGGAGCGTGTTTTTTAGTTTTTTTTAAACTATATTTATTTTTTATTTTTTAGTTTCATTTATCACCGATTGATAGATGTACTCATATTATTAATTATTAATATTTCATTATTATGTATTTTATTGTGCTGAGCTGAGCGCCTATATAAAGGTTTTGATTACGTGTCAGTGAGTCAGTGCCAAAATTAGTTATTTTCACAGGGTCATATTTCAGGATCTACTGAAGCTTTATCTATGAAATTTGGCATACTGCTTTAGGACTAGTATATGATTACGTAGGTACAATTTTATCTCTGTACTTGCAATAGACACTGAGCTACAGGGGGTCAAAAGTGGGTCGAATTTATTAAAAATTCGATATTTAGAATTGAGGCAACTCACGCTTGACCGATTTCTTAAATTTCTTAATTTTTTGTTAATCTACATATAACACACAACTTGTGTACCAAATTTCATAATGCTAAAACAATGGGAAGTGGCCTAGAGGTTTTGATTACCTGTCAGTGAGTCAGTGCCAAAATTAGCTATTTTCACAGGGTCATATTTCAGGATCTACTGAAGCTTTATCTATGAAATTTGGCATACTGCTTTAGTACTATTATATGATTACGTAGGTAAAATTTTATCTCTGTACTTGCAATAGGCACTGAGCTACAGGGGGGTCAAAAGTGGGTCGAAACGGTTCGTGTAAATATAGTGCACGGCATGCGCCGGCCTGTGGAACTTGGCCGGCGCACTACCGTGCGCTTAGATTATTTGATAATTGTGACGTAATTGAATCCGTTGAAAGTTTTGTATTCATAGTCATTATATATATATAGCTCACAAACTACTAGTTATCGCCTACGGTTTTGTGCTCATTTTAATAGTCTTTTAGATGACTATCATCATTCTTATGAGGTTTCATTCCATTTTTTAGGAAATCTTTTCATCAGATTCTAACTTGGTGAAAATAAAACCATCTTTTCATCATTTCCCTTAAAGATAATAATTATAAAATCCAATCTTAGTTAAGTAGTCATTGTGTAACAAACATACAGTCAAATTAACAATTCCATTCTTTTTGGATTCCTTTTAAAAGTAGCCTCAATTACTTAAATGAATTAAGAAACGGATTTACTAAGCGGTTTTTTATTTTTGACTATAAACTACAATATAGTCCCGACGTTTCGGTTACTTTACAACAACCGTGATTATGAGGACAAGATGTCCTTAATAACTCCTTATCATATCATATATTCAATTTATGACCTCATCAAAATCAGTTCAGGCGTTCTAGATATTAGTCGGAACAAACAGACATATAGGCAAAAACTTACATTTTCAATTCCTTAGTTAAGTTTAAAACTACAAACTTTATACTTAAACTAGCTTTTGCCCGCGATTTTGTCCTCGTCAGTTTTTTAATTTGAAAAGTATAGCTGACCAGGCGAACTGTTTCTATTTAGAGGCAGTAAATAAACAGATTTTGGATTTTATTAGCAATTTTTTTTTGGTTGAACGAATTTAAATGATTCCAACCTATCTCCCAACAAATTCCCATCCAAATCCGTACAGCCGTTAGAGTTATAAATAGTGTAACTAACACGACTTTCTTTAATACATATGACATATCAAACTACTGAACTATAATGAGCCAAAATTTTGACTAAAAATAGATATTTTTCTAATAAAAATGTTTATGTTTTGCACTAATTTTTAAGTATTCGATGTATTTTAATAAATATTTCAGCATCATTAACTCATAGGCCACCTTATCAGAGTAATCTCAAGTTTCGGAGATAACTGCTTACGGTCCACCGGCTGTGACATGTGAATCTACATAACATAGACGTACAGACAGCATAACAAAATATATTATATATAATTATATTATATATTTTATTTTTATGTATGAATCGTATTGATTTTAATAAAATATTGTTGTGGATGAAGGAAGTTTATTATTTATATTTTAATAAAAAATAAGGTAATGTAAAATAATCTAAATTACGATATAAATGAATATGTTTTTATGTTTGATATATATATAGCTTTCCGCCTGCAGCTTCGCCCGCGTGGAGTTCAGTTATATCGCGTTTCCAAGAGAACCTTTCAAAAGTCTGAGATAAAAACTATCCTATGTTCCTTCTCAAGGTCAACTATATCTCTGTACAAATTTCATTAAAATCAGTTCAGTGGTTTAGCCATGAAAGCGTAACAGACAGACAGGCAGAGTTACTTTCGCATTTATAATATTAGTAGTAATTCTATTTTCTATTCACGTTACTGACCGTACCTCAACGAGAAGTCAATCTGTTACGCTATAAACACGACTTAACATGACAAGAGCATGTTTTTTTTTTATATATATATTTTTTTAATACACTCAATACCTTTTTTCCTTTGTGGGAATATCACCGCGCTTCTGTTCATACACGTGTTTGTTTGCTTAGACATACCTCTTTTTTTTGTAGTCGGTTAACAAATTTCTGTTGACACAGAATGTATGACGGATGTGTTTCGTATAAAAGAACAAAGAGCCTCTTGATATTAAGTCGCTTTTCATATTTTAAAGACCTGCAACTTTTGGAGCTAGATAAAGTTTTCGTTAAGTATCAAAGCCTCTTAAGGAGAAACTTTATAATTTTCGTGTAAAGACATATTTCGAAGGCAGTCCTAGTATGTTCTTTCCAAATTTGGTAGAGAGAGGAGCTTGGACGGTGGAGGTGAGGGTTTAACACGTTAGATAAGAGTCCCTTAAACCTACACCTGGGTCACAAGTCCCAGTCACTGTTGAAGCTCCTCTCACTACAACGATGGACCCGACACACGCACCGTGAATACATGGAATGATGAGAGGTCCCACACACTGAGACGTCAATTTAATACGACATATGTCTTTCATAACATAATAATTTCATGTAATAAGAAAATAATGATATTTAACACTGTCAAAGTTTATAAAAAAGAAATGTACGGAGATATTATTTTATATAAAAGTTATAAGAAATATATTTAATAATATAAAATATAAATTACACACATACTACCATGATACACACACACACACACACACACACACACACACACACACACACACACACACAGATAAATAATACATCAAATAGTGAAGTTCCTTCATTGTGTGTGTGTTACTGAATGTTAAACATTTCTATTCATATTTGCAAGTTGAAATAATCAATTAATTATTATTATCGAAAATGTAATAGTGACGAAACCTCTCATCATTCCATGTATTCACGGTGCGTGTGTCGGGTCCATCGTTGTAGTGAGAGGAGCTTCAACAGTGACTGGGACTTGTGACCCAGGTGTAGGTTTAATATATATAGAGAGACGAAACCTCTCATCATTCCATGTATTCACGGTGCGTGTGTCGGGTCCATCGTTGTAGTGAGAGGAGCTTCAACAGTGACTGGGACTTGTGACCCAGGTGTAGGTTTAATATATATATAGAGACGTAACCTCTCATCATTCCATATATTCACGGTGCGTGTGTCGGGTCCATCGTTGTAGTGAGAGGAGCTTCAACAGTGACTGGGACTTGTGACCCAGGTGTAGGTTTAATATATATAGAGAGACGAAACCTCTCATCATTCCATGTATTCACGGTGCGTGTGTCGGGTCCATCGTTGTAGTGAGAGGAGCTTCAACAGTGACTGTGACTTGTGACCCAGGTGTAGGTTAGGTTAGTAAAGTAAGCTCATACATACAGGGTGACTGGTGAATTACTATCAATATTTAAGGAGAATACTCGGTACATGATTCTCATTCGAATTATGTAAAAAAAATAGGCACTTAATTTTTGACAAAATTTCCGTATAAATAAGTAAAGTGTTGACACGTTCCAAGTGTTCAAGTGTGGACGCGTGCGGCGGCGTGCTGATACAACACCACGTCACGACACGCGTATGTGTGAGTGTCAGTGTATACCTAATCTGTAGGGTGTTCACACGATGCGTAATTAATTACATAACTTTTGGTTAACTTTACTTAGAAGTTTATTAATATTTATGTTATATTAATTTTTATTTCGTCATATATGTATGATCGTCAAATATCACGTCCTCAAATATCGATAGTAATTCACCAGTCACCCTGTATATGTAATAAAACTTAATTTTGTATGTTAATCGTTTAACCGGTTTCATTTGTACATTTTAATCAGCGATTATAGTGCATTAAGTTAGTTTATTAATTATTAAACCCTGCCTTATCTCATTGATAGCACAAAGAATATTCGCTTGGGTACTACATTGGATTTAATAAGTTTTGACACGTATTCATATATATGTATATACATATTGTTCTTCTTCTACCTGGCAATTTCCCAGCTTTAGCCAGGGTCAGCCTTACATGTTGTGAATAGTTTTGGCTAATTGTTTTTACGACCGGCCGCCTGCCTGACATCAACCCTCTTTGGGAATGCATTAATCAGTGATGTCTAAATACTCTTAAAAAGTACATATGACTCGGAAACATCACATTTGTACTTAACAGGGCCAGGATCGAACCCGCGCCCTCATGCATGAGAGGCGGACCTTATAACCACTAGGCCACCACTGACTTTATATATGTACATATATAATATGTATATATATACATATTTTGCAAATTCGTTATTATTAAAGAGTGACGTCATCATTGCTGACGTCATTAATATCACTTCTTCCATTACCTTTCATGGTATTTCAAAATCAAATTTCAATTCTTCTTAATGTTTCCGTATTTCTCGAAGGTTCTTCATAATCACATATGTACTTCAATGGTCCGCACTCACTGAACTCTGCCGTCGTGCGTCCAGACGTCATATTTATACCAAGATTCAAACATAGTTCTATTCTCCTTTTAAATAATATTTGATTTCGTTTTACTTTTTACAATAATCATGAATACTAATAAGTTTTATTATAATTGATTACAGAATCAAGTTATTGTTATGTTGAATTCGTCATTAAAGATGATAGCGGCGATATCTTATATATAAAATTCTCGTGTCGCGGTGTTAGACAGAGAACTCCTCCGAAACGGCTGGACCGAATTTGAGGAAATTTCGTGAGCATATTGAGTAGGTCTGAGAATCGGCTAACATCTATTTTTCATACCCGTAAGTCCTAAGAGTTGTTCACTCTTAATTTTTTTAAATTTTATTTTAGGACAAAATTTTTTGTTTTTATTTCTTTATATTGTAGCATTAAAAAATACGTACAACCCAAAATTTTTACTTTTTTATCATCAACACCTATTTTTTATATGGCAAAACAACGTTTGTTGGGTCAGCTAGTATGTATATACTTTTCATATACATAAAATACATTTTAATTCATTCATTCCATATTAAATATAAAAGCATTACTTTGTATAAGCGTTAGTAAAGACAAAAAGTCGATAATAATATCCATATATGATATATTTATCTTAATTGGATGTATATAATCTGAATTATCAATTAAAGTGCCTTTACAAGTCCTTGTGGATAACTTATCGGGAACAGATAAATGAAACTTACCAGCTAGGCTTGGTGAATATTAATTTATATAGAAATATATACTAGTTAAATCACCTGACGTTGCGTATACTGAAGTCTAAGATATGAAATTTTTAATGGTTTATCATCTACCCTTGTTAATTTGGATAGTTTAGAAGTTTTTGCGTGATAAACAAACAAACATGATATAAAATTTTAAATATTAATAAACCTTTAAGGTGGATATGTTATTAATATAAAAAATGTTTTGATAATTTTCGTATTAGTCACATTGTAATAATTTTGTTTTTGTGTTTCGTTTTGCTAATCTAACGTAATTTTTCTGACGTAATAAAAAATCAAAATTCACATACTTAATAAATAAAACAACTCTCGATCCCCATTCTACATTTAGTCAAAAAAATTTGGTAAAAATGCTCGTATTGTTAATTAATAAAAACAAAAATGTATCACTCTTGTTTTTTTAACATGTATTTTAAAAGGGTTTAAACGATGGTTAAAATTAACGGTTAGCCATAGATAATTACATGGGGGCGGATGAGTGACGTCTTTTAGACTATTTGACAGATAAATTATATGATCCGAGATACTTTTATAGGATATATTATAGTCTAGGAGACACCGATGTTATATTATAAAATGATTTATTAATAATTATATATATTTATATACATACAAATTTGTGTTTTAAAATTTAGTCAGTCAGTGGTGGCCTAGTGGTTAAAAGGCTTGCCTCTCATGCATGACGGCGCGGGCTCAATCCTGGCAAGTACCAATGTGATTTTTCCGAGTCAAATTTTCTTCGAAGTTTTGATATGTATATTTATACTAAAACTTGACTTTTAAATCAAAAATAAATAAAATTACTATCAATATTAAAGCGTCGTTTTAACATATATTTAAATAATAATCAAATTATGTAATAGTACTAGTAATATTTATTTTAGAAAACTATTTAACTCTGAACTAATCAACTCTTAGACTATATTTATAATTGATATACGTTAATCGTTATAAAATATTTCATTGAAATAAAATTTTATACAAAACTCGCAGATGTTAAAACAATGGTTAATATAAAAAAGATATAATTTAATCCTTAAAAGATAAAAAAAGATAAAAAAGGAACCGGTTAAATTAAATTAATGTTAGTCAATCTTTATCTAATTAATAAATAAAGGCACGTACTTCCGCAGGCATTTGTAATGTCGGGTAGATTTATAAGAGAGATAGCATATATATACCAGTCTCAAAACATTCCGAAATGCTATATTTAAAAAGATAATAAAAAAAGATTTGGCGAATTGAAATAACTTGTGGCGTATGTTCTCAAAGTTTCTGATTATTTTTATATTAAATTTCGTGACTTTATTAAAGCTATATTTCTTTTTGTTTATCTATCGCATGTCGCGTTACAACCGCGTTTATTGATTGTTCAATTACGTCACAAAGAACAAAAAATGTGTGGAGTACCACAATATTTTTGTTTTAATTTTTTTCATATTATTATCATGTGCTTCAAAGATCTTTGGGAAGTACTGGAGTATAATTAACGAATCTGAAAAATTCAAATTATTCCGCGTTTTAGGGGTAACGGTGTCTGGTTCAAGACAATTGTGATCATAATAGCTATTTAATGACTCTGACTATGGCTTTCTTTCTGAAATATTAAAAAAATAACATAGAAATTTTCTATGGTAATCATATATTATAATGATTGTGATATAAATGTAATTTTTTGTTCAAAAAAGCTAGACTATGTTTTGTCTTAAATCCTTAAAGAAGAAATAATAAAGCAAGCGATGCCGCGGTATAAAATAAAGTAACAAATTTTAATTACATTTAAAGATACATTACATTTAATATATACATTTTGTTCTACTTATCAGTTAATCATAGATGCTATGAAACAGAAATGTGCTATAAAAAACCCATCTGATAATCCATCGTGGGCAGTTGGCGGTGGGCAGTGGGCAGTCGGGTAATATATATTTAATTGCAACGCCCCGCCCACGCCCACTAGATATTTGGTGCATGGTCATGTGAATGGAGTCGAATTATTTTTTTGTTTATAAATTTTTTTTTACTTATTTTATCGTATATTGTTCTCAGGGATGCACTTATTTTTATTTAGGAAGCGATAATTTATGTTTTTTGAAAAGGTCGTAGTGGCCTAAATATTAAAAGCCCACCTCTCGTATTTGAGAAATCTGGCAAGTACCAATGTGTTTTTTCGAGTCATATGTACTTTCTAAGAGTATTTAGACACATCGTGAGGAAACCTGGACTTATAAATTCAAATTATAAGTTTGAAATCACCAACCCGTCTTGAGCAAGCGTGGTGATTAATGCTCAAATATTCTCCATGTGAGAAGAGGCAGCTCAGCAGTGGGCTCTGATAGGCTGATGATGATGTTTTAAACAAATCTATGGACTCGTCAAATTGTTCTGTTAACCATTTTTTTTACAATCAACATAAAAGCGACGTCTCCATTAATTTTTAACCCTCTCATTCCCACGACTAATTATGGAGTTATTTTTTTTTATAGTTAAATTTACATAACTTCATAACGCGGTTAAAATTTACGAGAGATATTTGAACCGTCCAAAGTATTTACGATACAAGTGAGTAACAAAGCAGTTATTTCGCATACGAAAGATTTTTAAACTCCACCAGTATTTTGTGTTTAAACTCACAAAATTCTTTTATATACATACCTATATAAGAATAAATACATATATGTATAGTATATACCTATACCGATTATAAACTAATAAATAATGGCATTTGTTTCGATATTGATAAAACCTAACGATAATATAGTCTATATATAAGAAAATTAACGTCATTAATTCTAGGTATGAGATTTTAAATTAAAAATTCTTTCTTAACACAGGTGACATCACGAAAATCAACTAGTATAAAGAAATTTAATATTTAATAATAATAATAAAAAGTAAAATTATCAAAATTGTTTAGAACATTATAAACTTAAGCACGGTCGTGTCAAAATGCGCAAGCGGTTTATTATTTGATGCTATTATAAGCATTATTTTGTTATAAATAAGGATTATTATCCTTTGTATGTTTTAATATATCTGTGGTATTTCAAGCACGTTGGATACCAACACGCAGTATATCTGTTAGTTTCTTGATGCTATCTAATTGTAATGCACTTTTTCGGCGCTCGGAAACATACGGGAAGATTTTCGTGAAGTTTTATTAAAAAAATTATTTTGTTTGTTAAAATATATAAATATAAGCAATTTATATAATACCTTAGAATGAAATGAAGCCAGTTTTGGAGTTCTTTATATATATACATAGGTATGCCTATTCTTTCAATATTATTCAATTTCATACATATCCTTCTACCATTCAAATCATCAAGAAAAATTTTATCAAATCTTATATTTCAATAATTTATAATATTTACCAATATTGAATACTTCTTTAGTTTTAATACAAAATATATAATTAATATTTATATTAATAATTAAATATACAATAGTTTTGATTCCAAATAATCCGCCATTATTACAACGCGGTTGCTGACATATTATTTAATTTATTTTAAATCGACACAAGTCCGAATCATTCAGCCATATCATCTAAAGAGTTTATATATTCATAATAAAATCATATCAAATGTATTTAATATAAATATATTTTCATTCCCAACGTTCAAGGAAACGAGGCCATTCCATAACTCCATAAAGAAAGTCCCGGAGAAACAAAGCTATACTTGAAATGGGAAAAATACTTAAGAGCGATCTCGAAATCGATCCCCGAGGATAAAACACGATGTTTGAAACTGGAGTTTGAAAAAAGATATATATATACTATGTTGAGAATATAACTTCATTTTATACTCTCTTTATAATAATTAATATATATTATAGTTCTTAGATGTAGCTATGTTTTTATTTTTATAAACAAGTGACGTAATATTTTAAAACCATACGAAATACATATATACACATAAAACATGTATATACAGATATAAATTAGATCAGTCAGTGGTGGCCTAGTGGTTAAAAAGCCCGCCTCTCATGCACGAGGGCGCGGGTTTGATGTTGGCAAGTACCAATGTGATTTTTTCGAGTCATATGTACTTTCTAAGAGTATTTAGACATCACTGATTACTGCATTCCCAAAGAGGGTTGATGTCAGGCAGGCGGTCGTAAAAACAATTAGCCAAGACTATTCAAATCATGTAAGGCAGACCCTGGCTTAAGCTGGGAAATTGCCAGGTAGAAGAAGATATATTAGATTATTAGTGAAATGTCATAAAATTGTGTCCTTTTTTTAGATTGGAACAGTTTGACGTCACTTGTATAGATTATAAAAATAACATGTTTACTAATAATTTAAAACTGTGTAATTTAGGAGATAATATAATTTTACTAAACTAGGAAATAAAACCGTACCAAGTTATTGGCTTTATATAATATTTATCGTTCGTTTATCGTTGTATTTTCATATCGTTTATGGTAGAAGACTAATATGAAGAAATATCTTTTTAAAATAAAATAAAAAGACTATACATATACAAAATATCCTCTTTTGTAAAAACTCTTAAATTATTCTTTTATGTTAAAAAAAATAAAACAGTTAAACATTATTTACTACTTATAAATAACACTGGCCCAGTAATGTGACTATTTCTTTAGATAAGCGTAGTTAAATGTATTTAAAGAAATTATGTAATATTGTAGTAATTAATAATGATATTATTTTAACAAATTTAATTAAGAAAAACGATTAAATAGTTGCTAAAAATAAATGAAATAAATCGCAGCGTGATCGTTTGAATACGCGATTCGTATTTTTCAAGGAATTTGTATTTAGGAATTGTTTAAAACAATTAGTGGTTTTGAAATTCAGTAAAAAAATTCAAAAGATAACATTTTTTGTGACATTAATTTAGTTCATTACCGATTGTTATGATACAAAATATTTTATTATATTACTTTTGAAATTATTTGCTAATAATATGTTATAATGAGCGGTTGTTCAATCAGTATTCTTAGTATGAGTTTCCATCGTTACTACATATTGAGAGTTAACAGTTTTTCACTCATAAAAATTCTCATATTATAGACCAACATCCCCAAAGACCATACCATCAAGGTCAACAAATATTACGAGCTCACTAACGAACTCACTCGAAATAGGTTCGTAGTAGATTTGTACGCGGTAGAAGTGGGAGTAAAGTATAACAGCTAAATCTATCTATAACCTACTAAAAGACTTGGGCTTGTCCAGAACTAACATGAATTTATTCTTGGAACGTAATTCGAAGGCAGCCCTAGTAGGTTCTTTTCAAAGGTAGAGAGAGGAGCTTGGACGGTGAAGGTGATCGTTGAAAACGCTTTAGAGAGGGTCCCTTAAACCTACACCTGGGTCGCAAGTCCCAGTCACTGTTGAAGCTCCTCTCACTACAACGATGGACCCCACACACGCACCGTGAATACATGGAATGATGAGAGGTTTCGTCTCTCTATATATGTTAAACCTACACCTGGGTCACAAGTCACAGTCACTGTTGAAGCTCCTCTCACTACAACGATGGACCCGACACACGCACCGTGAATACATGGAATGATGAGAGGTTTCGTCTCTCTATATATGTTAAACCTACACCTGGGTCACAAGTCACAGTCACTGTTGAAGCTCCTCTCACTACAACGATGGACCCGACACACGCACCGTGAATACATGGAATGATGAGAGGTTTCGTCTCTCTATATATATTAAACCTACACCTGGGTCACAAGTCCCAGTCACTGTTGAAGCTCCTCTCACTACAACGATGGACCCGACACACGCACCGTGAATACATGGAATGATGAGAGGTTTCGTCTCTCTATATATATTAAACCTACACCTGGGTCACAAGTCCCAGTCACTGTTGAAGCTCCTCTCTCTACAAAGATGGGCCCGACACACGCACCGTGAATACATGGAATGATGAGAGGTTTCGTCTCTCTATATATATTAAACCTACACCTGGGTCACAAGTCCCAGTCACTGTTGAAGCTCCTCTCACTACAACGATGGACCCGACACACGCACCGTGAATACATGGAATGATGAGAGGATTCGTCTCTCTATATATATTAAACCTACACCTGGGTCACAAGTCCCAGTCACTGTTGAAGCTCCTCTCACTACAACGATGGACCCGACACACGCACCGTGAATACATGGAATGATGAGAGGTTTCGTCTCTCTATATATATTAAACCTACACCTGGGTCGCAAGTCCCAGTCACTGTTGAAGCTCCTCTCACTACAACGATGGACCCGACACACGCACCGTGAATACATGGAATGATGAGAGGTTTCCTCTTGACGTAGAACTTGACTAAGCATATAGAATCATTGTAAACGATAAGAAAATACATAAATATATATATTATCATAAGTTATGTATTACGAATATTTGGTACGTAAACATAAAATTCATTTAAACTTCTTACAACATAACATTACTAACAGAAACGTCAAATAACTTTTTGGAACTATATCGGAGTTGTCAATTCAGTGACATGGGTACAGATACTAGATAACAACATAGACTTAATACAACATAATATTAAAAAAAACAACCTAAATGAAGTTTATATATATAATAATTTTGATACAATATTTAAACTGATATTTGGATTATAATTAAATTAAAAATATATATTTTTTACACTAAATTTTAATCTAAAGATAATAACGTCATAATATAGATAAATATTCTCATATTTTTTTAATTATTATAATTTTTCTATACTAATTTATTTAAAGTCTCAAGTTTCTATCTGTCTAGCCGAACCCTTCAAAGTAATTCGGCTGCGGTCATCTCATTAAGAGATTTTACATTATAATGTATCGGCTGTCAAATCTGTCGCTCTATAGTTAATGACTTGGTTATAATGAAAGATAATACATAATAGCGATAATGGTGATAATGGCTTTACCGTCTACATTAAAAAATATATGGAATTTAAGATTTCATTCATAGTAGGGTACATGTTCGTTGGAGTTATATAATCTTTACATTTATCAACATTAGTAAGTATTGTGTTTTAATACGGTGTAACTGTCAGTATCAACGTTAATTAACGAATAGTTTGATCGTATTCCGTGTTAATAAAAGCATTATAATGTAGAACACAAATATAAATATGAAATGAAGGGTTTTGTATATATATATGACGAGTCGTGGTGGTGTAGAGGTTAAATGCACGCCTCTCATGCATGAATACGCGGGTTCGATCCTGGCAAGTACCAATGTGATTATTCCGAGTCATATGTACTTTCTAAGAGTATTTAGACATCACTGACAGATGAAGGAAAACATCGTGAGGAAACCTTTACTTCTAATTTCACAATTATAAGTTTGAAATCACCAACCCGTCTTAAGCAAGCGTGGTGATTAATGCTCAAACCTTCTCCATGTGAGAAGAGGCAGCTCAGCAGTGGGCTCTGATAGGCTGATGATGATATATATATGTATATAATTAATAATATTAATTATATATTCTTTACATTTAATCTAGTTATTTTCTTATATACAACGTGTAACATAATTAACGCACACCCTGAAAGTAGTTTGATCAGAATCGGATACTGGATCAATTTTGATAGTTTTTTATGTAGGTCATTTTTTTCATAGCGGACCATTTTATTTGCACGAAATTGGGATAACTAATTTCACAAATAAAAAATGCAAACGCACATATAAATAATATTTAGTGTATGCATTGCGTTTATATTATTATATACGCATTGGGGTATTTGAGGGTGTGCGTTAATTACGTTACACGTTGTATATCTTCTATAATATTAAATATGAAACATAAGTATGTAGGTCTATTAATTACGCAGTTTATAAGACATAATTGTTGGACCTCCCGTGATAGTATCTAGGTAATTTGATAGGAAACCTAACGAATGTTGATAAAAACATTGACGCTTTATATAGCTGCATTAATTGTAGATATATTAGATATTTTATGTATAGGTACATTTTTGCTTAATTTATATATTCTTCTTCTTCTACCTGGCAATTTCCCAGCTTTAGCCAGGGTCTGCCTTACATGTTGTCAATAGTTTTTGCATTTTCTTACGACCATACATATTAATCTAATTAATATATTATTAGTATCTCAAAAGATTTTCTCGTAAAGTATGATTACTACTAAATTAAACTAATAGTTTTCGGATATATTATGTACGCGTGCTTTATTATTGTAAAAAAACTACATACTCGTACTACGATGTTTAAGTAACTTTTCAGCAACCGTGATCATAAAGACGAAATGTGAATTTCAAATGATTAATATTATTACTCATATCTATACTAATATTATAAAGCTAAAGAGTTTGTTTGTTTGTTTGTTTGTTTGAAAGCGCTAATCTCCGAAACTACTGGTTCGAATTAAATAATTCTTTTTGTGTTGGATAGTCCAGTTATCGAGGAAGGCTGTGGGCTATATAACATCACGCTACGACCAATAGGAGCAAAGATATAGTGGTAAATGTGTAAAAAACAGGAGAAATTATTTCATCTTTGTAGCCTTCCGTTGCGTGCGCCGTGAAAACGGTTCAAGATACACAAAAAATATGTATGAAAGAATAATAGCTCTTTTAATGATCTAAAAAACAGTCCGCGACGGTATATGTCTATCTTTTAAGATTAACTCACAAAAACCGTTTTTATGGTACCTAATTTGGTTGAAATAATTTGTTTAAGTTGTATCAACATAATAATATTAATCTTTATTCAAATAAACAAATAAATATGTTGTTGGTAAAGAGTACTTCATTGGGAATTTAAAAAAAACATAGGTTTTATCCTGAAAATTCTACGGGAACTCGACCATTCCGAAAACCCCTCAAGAACGGGAACTATGTGGGAAGAACCAAAAATCTGCCGAAAGTCACTATTCCACGCAGACGAAGTCGCGGCAAAAGCTAGTTTTATTATAAACTAGCTTTCCGCCCGCAGCTTCGCCCGCGTGGAGTTCGTTTATATCGCGTTTCCAAGAGAACCTTTCAAAAGTCTGGGATAAAAACTATCCTATGTGCTTTCTCAAGGTTAACTATCTCTGTACCAAAATTTCATTAAAATCAGTTCAGTGGTTTAGGCGTGAAAACGCAACAGACAGACAGACAGAGTTACTATCGCATTTGTAATATTAGTAGGGATGATTAAAAATTTTCCTTAAACCTAATTAAATAAAGATTAAACTTAACTAAACTCTTTTAAATTTAATGAAACTTAAAAACTCCGTCCCTAAACCTCGTGAAATAGTAGACACACAAAAAGTGACGAAATATATGATTCTCACAGTGGTGGATAGTTTGGGACGAATGACGAGGAGTTTTGGGATTTTTGTGTTGTACGTAAAAACAGAATGAGAATTTATCGTTGTCTGTTAGCGGCTGCCTTTAAGGGTAATTTTTAATTATATCTAGATCCAGATAGTTCGTATAAATATACATACATATATACGAACTATGTAATGATATATTCATAAATATACCATATATAAAATGATGATAATGTGTAGTAAGCTATTTTTTTAATTGAAATATTTCGTCCGCTGTAGTCATAGGTACTGCAAATATAAACAGAAAACAATAAGACATGAATCTTTATATATAAAAGAATGTAGTGTTAATTACACTATTTATAACTCAATAATGGCTGTAATAATTGAGCTCGAAATTGATGGAGATATAGATTAGAACAAGGGAATGGATATAGGATACTTTTCATACGATTAAAAAAGAAAAAAAATAGTTGATCAAGTCCAAAATCTTATCTACTGTCTTAAAGGAGGAATATAGTTCATTCAGGCTATATTTCTCACTCTGAAACTAACGCAGACAAAAACGTGAGCAAAAAGTAGTAATAAATAAAGTTTATTAGAACATATATTTGTCTGTTTACATGTTCGCTATAAACTCTGTAACTTTTGAAGAGATTTATTTTTGGATAGCTTTATTCAATTCTAAGTCTATAATGTCACGTTCTTATCAAGAGTAACTATGGCTTTCTTGTTAGATCATATTAAAAATAATTATTTACGTATATTGTAACTCAGAGATATTCAATTTCAGCTCTTGAAAAAGGATATAAAATATTTTTGTATGAATTTAAGATGTTTACAAAATAATCAAATATGAATTTTGTTAAAATTTCTAGATGTTTTGATAAAGGCATAGTTATAAAAAATATCTATAGTATATAAGATAAAATAAATATTGTATATATACAGAATTTAACTCAAAATATAAGCTTACACTTATACGAAAAAATTAATTTGTTTCGTAATAATAAAAGTTGAAGATACATAATATATATATTTTATACATAATAATGATGTTTAAAAATCACAGTGACTTTTTAAAATATTATTCCGACCTTAATACCTATAACAAAAGTAACAAAATCATTAACAACACCAATTAACTGGTTTGTTAAAACATACTTACTTTAATATTTAACTTGTTATCTGAAACTCGGGTTAACTTTACCGCTGACGGCGATACTGTTCGTTGTGTAGTTAACAGTGAATCAAAACGCTTGGAAAATAAAATGAAGTATTGTTATGAATTAAGGATATTAAGAAAATACTTACAAGAAAAAATATATATTCTGAAAAGGGTTTTTGAGTTAACTAAATGATTTATTACCTACAAATGTATATATGTATACAAACACACACACATACACACATATATATATTTATATATATACATAATCAATATCTTGGTTTCCCTTTCTCTTTCCTAGTATAATTGTATTTCTTTTAAATCTTGACTAATATTTTATTGACAATCAACATTAAACAGAAATCAAAAAAGAGTTCTTTTACTGCCATCATACAGTTATTATCAGCATAAATAAATTAACAAGAGTGTATGTTTGTCGATAACATAAAAATACATAAACACACTTCTATTAACAACCACACAGATCCTCTTTTATAAGTAATAATAAAAATAAATCTCATACATAACAATTTTTTATATATATATATATATATATATATATATATATATATATATATATATATATATATATATATATATATATATATATATATATATATATATATATATCTATATATATAAAAGAAAGTCGTGTTAGTGACTGCACTTATAACTCAAGAACGGCTGAACCGATTTAGCTGAAAATTGGCAGGGAGGTATTTTAGAACCAGGAAATCGCAATAGGATACTTTTTATCCCGTTCGACAGCATTCCCGTGGGACTTGACATGAAACGTCAGTCACTATAAAACGAGGAATAACGAAACACAATTGACAGCTATGCAATTGACGTATAATGACAGATATGTAATTTAGTATTTGCGGGATAAATTTAGAAAATCATTGTTTTTCACATGGGCAGTTATAGTTTGTGTGTTCACGAGTTGGGAAACCATTCGCTTTATTTGTGTTCACGTTAGACCAAAAAACAAAAACTGTGGTTTACAAAGGAGCACTTCAATGAAACCGATAATAATTTGCGGACACGTATAACGCTTCGATTCGGTATCTACTTTGGATTCACTTTCATTTACATACTTAGAGAAGTTCAACTAAATAACACTTTATTTTTGTAATCGAAATGAATTCATTACTGTTGTGAAATGAAATAAAAATTTTCCTTTTCAAATATAAAACAAAAAAAAATCTTCATCTTTTAATCACCAAACGAAATGTTACATAAAACAAAGCCTTCTGGAGGCGAAACGGAGTTCGCCAGGTTTACTAGTATATATATATATATATATATGTATAGTATCAATCATTTAGTATATTTCACGCACAAACAAACAGACCGACATCCGTCGTGTGATATATCGAAGTTGTTCATAACATAGATTATGTTGTTATATTACAAAATATATATTTAATCCGTCTGTATGTAAAATTTAAAGAGAAATATTATATTATATGTATATAAGGCATATACATAGAAGGCAGTAGAAGGCTTATATTTTGATACATATATTATAAAAAAATTGATAAAACTTTACCTATATAGTTTGTTACTCTTTACTATAAAAAATTTAAGTAAATTTTGATGAAACTTTCCATTATTATAGACCATACATCCGAGTAATATTTAATATTAATATACTATGAGCAGGTAAAGCCGCGGTAATGTGTATAGTGTGTGTTATTATTAATAAACGACAGGAAGTGCTCTCAGACAGCCCGGCACGTGTACTTCTGAGAATATAACGAAATTAACTAACGTATGGATAATTACATACACACACACACGCACACATTTACATACATATATATACTAACTAATCCGTCAAATGTTGTTTTGTCATATATAAAATAGGGGTTGATGATAAAAAAGCAAAAATTTTGAATTATATGTATTTTTAATGCTACATTATAAAAAAATGAAATAAAAATTTCGTCCGAAAATTAAAATAAAAATTAAGGTTGTTCAACCTTATGAAACATATATATATCTCACCAACACTTATATTATTAATTTTTATATGTCAATGAATCTCTGTTCCTAATCTATATCGGAAGCACATACACACACAAGCCACTCTCCAGTTATTTTCGCACACACAGTGTATATTTAGCTCATCATCTTAACATATTAAATAATTTAAGATCGTCATACGATCTAGTTATCTCTAGAAGAAGATTTACATGTTATTCTATACTAGTCGATTTACATGACTTTTTTTGCGTAAAATTAGATTGAGCTAGTAGTTAGTGATGGCCTAGTGGTTAAAGGGCCCGCCTCTCATGTACGAGGACGCGGGTTCGACCCTGGCAAGTTCCATTGTGATTTTTCCGAGTCATATGTACTTTATAAGAGTATTTAGACACCACTGATAGATAAAGGAAAACATCGTGAGGAAACCTGGACTTATAATTTCACAATTATAAGTTTGAAATAACCAACCCGTCTTGAGGAAGCGTGGTGATTAATACTAATACCTTCTCCATGTGAGAAGAGGCCTTTGCTCAGCAGTGGACTCTGATAGGCTGATGACGAGTTAGTAAATTTTAGATCATCTATTCGTTATTGAGATTCTTGATATAATTGGTCAGCTCTTATAGAGATTCAACTTAAAAGAGAGAAGAATAAAAATTATATATTTAAGTAAAAAGTATTTATTTTAATTTTACAAATAGAGAATACAATTTTATTTATTATAATACTTGAATGTTTTAATAAGTTTTCTTTTATTAAGAGGTGATATTTATTTTTATTATAATTGTATCAAATATTTTAATATACATATAAAAAAAATGACTCTTCATTTAAGAGAGTAGATGTAGGTCGTATTGAACACCAAGTTTACATAGAGAAGAATACACAAATATATTATTTTACATAAAATGTATAAGAAATATATTTAATCATATAAAATATATATTACACACACACTACCATGACTTATACACACACACACACACACACATACAATACATCAATAAGTGAAGTTCCATCCAAATTCCATCCAAATGACATTTATATTCTAATATGCAAGTTAAAATAACAAATTAATTATAATCTTATATTAAAAAATCCTTAACATATGTATAGTATGTTTTATTTTCTAAGTCTCAATATATTTGACATTTATCTTCTAAACATATATATACATATATAAATATATTAAAAAAACCTAAGTTCAACGAACCCTCCGTCAAGATCTGTACAGATATCAGCCCTTATTTAAATTTCCTCTCACCTCATAAACCTTCAAAACAAGCTGAAATAATTATAAAATCGATAACATAACCACCTCTATTACAATACGAATAAGATTCAAAATGAAAACGCATTTATAACTAAGAATCGCTTCTACTGAGGACCAATTATCAAGTTAGTATAAAATAAATAACAATTTGACAGAACAAATTTGTAATATATCTAAAATTATAACTGATACACCTTAATGCATTCAAATAAGGTTCATTTTACATTGTACTGAATGTAAACGTAATTTTGCCTGCGAAGATCGAGACATGTATGGTACAATTCCGCGCAATTAAATTTGAAAAAAAAAAAAATACTAAACAAGTTTGGTTTTTGCGTACGGAAAAAATATTTTACGCATTCCTCATTCCAAAATCGTCTTTATTGCATTGAGATAAGGTGTAATAGGTTTTTTATTGATTATAAATAGCTTATAATTTTAATTTGCGCTCTGTAACGCTAAAGAAATTTGTCTCGGGCAGACTTTTTTTTTTACATTTGCTTTTTATCTGTATGTGAGAAAACAAAAAGATATTACTTTAATGGTAACTATATATTTTTGAACACAAATAACTTCAAAAATTATCTCAATTTTGTTTATTTTTTCTTAACCAGCATTTTTTTTTAAATTTCGTCTCAATTTTTATAAAATTATTCATTAATACATCGTAATGAACTTTTACTTTACCCACTAATTATTCATCCGCCATTTTGTGGACGCGCCGCCATTTTCTTTAATGATTTTAATCTCCTCCTGATAAATTATCGAAAAAATGGAATGGATTATTTAGCGTGGCTCGATCATAATCGGCTCAGCTTAATTGGTAATTATTTAAGTAATCTCGAAAATGATTTTATCTTGTATATAAGATTTATTTTAAGGCGAGAACGCATTGCTTTTATTTGTTTTGACTTAACTTTATATATTTTAATTGGCATTTATCATTAACTGGGATTACAATCTATTTTTATCATCTTTGGGTCATATAATTTCTTTTACTGTATATGTGGTATATATATGTATGTATATTATATGTTTTGCATATGTTTTTTTATATTATAGTCCACCACAACACAGGTCGTGTCAGGGCGTGAAGCCATAACTTTTTAGACACGCGATGTTCCTTCGACATAAGTATGGAAAGGGCTTTTATAATTTTTTGTTTTAACCGACTTCACAAAAAGGGTATATTAGTTTGTATATGTTATAATAAGTATTTATTTATGATATTTATACCAATATTTTAATATTTGTTAATTATTTTAATTACGTTAACATAATTTGTATTTTTTTTTGGTTTACGGTATTTTTTTGTGATAAAACTATATTTAAACTCGAGTCATTGAAAAAATAACCCTCATTTATTACCAAATTAAATTATTAAATTCTATTACTCTTACTTTTAATATTATTATTTTTTTAAATAAATTCAAGTATAAGGTCTGTTTTCCTGTAAAACATGTGCTATGTAATTCTTACTATAAATATTTTAATTAATGTATGTATGTCCCACTCCATATATTAAACTGTCTTGGATGTCTCGCAGTGTACTACAAGCTTTATATAGGTAGCTATAAATTTAAACACTATTTATTTTATCTTGAAATTATTTTACTTACATATACCAATATAAATTCTGGCTACAAGAGATGTATACCTACTTTTTTCTTCTTTTTCCTGGCAACCTCCCAGCTTTAACCAGGGTCTGCCATATTTACTTTTTTATTATATTTAAATATAAGCAAGTTTTCGTAGAAATTCGTTTATGACAAACAAACATACATTTATATTAAATTAAATATTAATAATATTTAAATAAGTATATAATATTAAAATAATATGTCTGTATTTCCCATATATATTAATTGAATATTTTTAATTTTTAATATTTTGTTTAATTGAAATAATTAAAGAAAAAATCAATTAAAATTAATTCTCTTCACATATTATATTCAAAAATACATAATTTGATTAATTAATATAAGTCACTTGAGTAACATTCCTATGAAAAGTTGAGAATTTGGTAAATTTACGTAAAATATTGTAAAACAAAAATGGCAAAAATTATTCAAAATTATCGAATTTTCTTTGAAAATATATAATATTTTTAAATTATTACATATACTTATCGATTATATTCTTAGTGTGTCGTTGACTTATTCGTCGGGTCATATAAACTTAAGTCATTGAAGGGTAGAAAAAAAAATTACTACTAAATTTCACCCCTTTAATTATAAGAAGCCATGTTTATGAAAATAGGGGTTACGACCCTTGTGCGTTACGCATTTTACGTCATTTTAATCTAATACTTTAAACATTTTACCTGTTTTTTATATATTTTCAATATTCATTACTCTTATTTTTAAAGTCGGTAAAATATATTCGATGTAGAATTTTGTTATGTTTTTTAATGAATATATATTAATTACACTTTTTCCTAATAATTCACGTGAATAAGAGTAAATTGAGACTAAAATTAAATTATAATATTGTTTGTGTTCTATCAAAATCAGTTCAGTCGTTACGGATGTAAGTCGTAATAAACAGACATACATCACATTATAACTTACCACTAGTACTTCATACACTATACGCAGCGTCAACAGTTTTCACAAATCTTCAAACATTACTAATTAAAATACGGGATACTGTTGGTTTGAAGTGACGTAACACTCGTAGTAAGCACACTAATGTGTTTATCTTTGAGGAATAGCGTTACAACAGAAGGACAAACAAATAATAATTTGGTAATATAAACATTGGGCCACCAACGACGTCAAACAATGATCTAAAAACTATAGAGGGTACAATTTTTTACGTTTTTATGTCAAATATGGCAAACGAGCAGACAGCCTACTTGATAAGCAGTAGTGACAACATGAATGTTACGGATGCTTTGCCAACCTTGATTGAGGAAAAGGGAGGAATAGGGAAATAGTAGGAAAGGGAGGGAATAGGGAAAGGCTCTCTCACTCGTAGGACGAAACGCCGATCTTCAGTGAGAGGGTGGTACTTCCCCGGTCGAGCAAGCCCATGTTCGAGCTGTAGTAACTTGACTACAGCTAGGCTCTACCACCTTTACTTTGATTATAGCAATATATTTTACTCTTTAATATATATCGTAGTCGTGGTGGCCTAGTGGTTAAAAGCCGGCCTCTCTTGCATGAGGGCGCGCGTTCAATCCTGGCAAGTACCAACGTGATTTTTCCGAGTCATATTATGTACTTTCTAAGAGTATTTAGACACCACTGACAATTATTATTAAATATGATAAATGGGCATATAATAAAATGCTTATATATATCTATTAAAATGTTAATTAATTGATGCCAAATATATGCATTATCATTTAAAACTAACAAGATTCAAACTTTATATAGAAAATAACTAGTTAGATAAATAACGGGTCTAAGAATTGTGTTTGTCTAAAAACTATGCCGTCCTCAATATAGAAGCATAAAATCGATTTTACTATCAATGATTTTTAATTGTAAAGTTTTTTGGTGAGATAATTAACAGTTTTGTGTAAAAAACAATAAAATACAACGGTCTATGGACCGGGGAGTACGACCTATATTTCGTTAAACAAATATATATATTAAATAATATTAAAAAATCTTTACATACATACATACAGTATATACAGACAGTGAAGGAAAACATCGTGAGGAAACCTGGAGTTATAATTTCACAATTATAAGTTTGAAATCACCAACCCGTCTTGAGCAAGCGTGGTGATTAATGCTCAAACCTTCTCCATGTGAGAAGAGGCAGCTCAGCAGTGGGCTCTGATAGGCTGATGATGATGATGATATATAAAATTATCTTAATATAACACTTAAAATATACATATTTATGTATATAATTGTAGGGTACATGTGTAAGTCACTAAACTCCTAAACGGCTGGGCCGATTTGAATGTAATTTGTTAGCATGTGTGGCGCCACAGATGATTTAGATTAATAAATCCGCAG
Organism: Danaus chrysippus; assembly: GCA_916720795.1. NCBI lineage: Eukaryota > Metazoa > Arthropoda > Insecta > Lepidoptera > Nymphalidae > Danaus > Danaus chrysippus. The sequence goes on from CAKASE010000070.1 coordinate 2,695,498, forward strand.
ATGGCGCTGCAATTTGCATTTAGTTTATTTAAAAACTAAAAGGCTGATGTATAGTTTGCAGTGTATCGTATACATAAACTGTTAACTGTACCGTGTATACCAATACTTTTAGCTATTTCTCTCATTAACCCGTCACTTTAGAATTTAGTATTCTTACTTGCATCTAATTATAATTAATAATACTAAATTATTTAAATTTTTTAAGCACCTTTTTTTTCATTTGTGCATTTTTATAATTTTACATAATTGCATTATTGATTCGAATTCTAATTTTCTTAATTATATTAAATACTGCTTTTAATAAGCATAATTTCACATACACACAAATGTACATATATATATATATATATATGTGAGATTATCTGTATGTGTGTCTCTTTTTAGTATACCTAATGTAAATAGTTCATCTGAAAGATATCTGTAAGCTCGACTTTATCTCTTTCATCTATAACATTATCTACTTAATTCTATCTACACATACATTAACTCCATCTATATCTACGTATCTATAAATATCATATTAAAATGTCTATGCCGTGTTTGAACTGTGATAAGTTGTGAATTTTTCAGACAACCCACTACGTACCGCTTAGCAAAATGTGCCACGACATAAAAGCAGTCGAATGTTCTAGATATAAATGCACTAGAAGCGATAAAATAACATATATATTATAAAATACATAATATATTTAAAAATATATCAATAATTATATACATATAATATATATAATCGTTTGAAATTAATATTAATACTTAATTTTTAATATTAAACAACGGCCATATTGTTTGCAAGATACTCAAAATGGCGGAGTCATTTTGTGTTGCTTCATCAAAGATTTTCGATTCTTTTAACACAATAATATTAATTAAATACTATACTATATTAACTTTAATATATAATAATAGTAATATAATTAATATATTTTTATATATTATATGTATATACATCTAGTATCAAATAATCTTCGTTAAAAGGTTGCAAACGGTTATTCTCATTATTTACAATGAGAGTACACTTTACTCCGCCATTACAGTACCACAAGCGATTTTGATCCTTAACACAAAGCATTAAGGTTCTGTAATTACAATTATCTTGTATTAAGTAAATAGTGTAAATAAACGAATTATTTGAAGATAAAATTTCGTTTGAGAACTATAATTTAATGATTTAAATGTAACTAAATAGGTTTGTTATGATATACAAACTTTTTGGTTTAAATATTTTTTATCTGTTACATTTATTATCTAATCAAACAAGATGGCGGATGAGAAATTTCTAAAATAATTAGATAACAAGTTATCTAGTTCATCCGTCTTTGTCTGATAAGTTAACAAAGATTGTATTGTTGTACAAGATTTTTATAAATATTTTTCTATGAAATTGATATTATAATGTATATAAAATATATTTTTCGGTATTAATACAAATATACGGATATTGTATTAGCATAAGTCATATTTATCGTTCTCCGATACTACAACGTTCATTGGTATTAAACTTGGATCTATAAATCTTGATCCTGAAGATTTAAAATACATATTAGTATTAAAAATAATGAATATTTGTCAGTTGGATCCAAAACCGAAATTTAGATATGGATTGAACTTCAAAATCATGTATTACTTATATAATTTTATATAAAAATTTCTTTCATACATAAAAACATACATTTTAAATTATGTTAATTTGAATCACCGGTAACTGACGATAATGACCGAATTCTTCCGATCTTGAACGAAGATTGCCGATGGTAGCCGAAGATTCCCGAAGTCAGCCGAAGCCCAAGTACCAAAGAGTATTAATCGCGTCATAGCCCACGCATATGATAATCTAATACAATTATAATGTATGCGCGGTAAGCGTAGCACGTGATAATACATGATGGATGGGTGACCGGCAGCGGTGTGGGAGACGGAATCAACAAATGTACAGTCGCTAACAAAACGCTTTATAAAAAAATATACTATACATATAATATTATGAATATACTTCTATAATTATACATTGATATCTATAGTATAATTTTCTTTGATGTATATTTTTTTATTAATATATGTAAACACTTTAGCACGCGACAGTACATGCAAATCATACGTACCGGCCCAGAAGTGATTCGTTACATTTCTTTCAAAAACATTTAAACAACACGAGAAACTTAATTATGAATGAATATTTATGCTCAAAACGGGTAATCTTTTAATACATTTAATTACATATTCATAGATTTATTAATTATATTATTTAAGAATAAATCATTATTATGTCAAATACATTTAAATGTATAATCTTAGTTATTAAGAATATATATAGTTTGGAAAACGAAACACATATTTAACGTGTGCTCAAACAAGCCTGAACAGTAAATCACACGAGATATAATTTTTAACAAAGAAATTTCAAACAATAGATATACATCATGGCGGCAAAACATTTATCTTATAAGAGAAAAACTAAACGGAAACTTAATATTTCACTGTCCGATTACAAAAAAAAAAAGGAAACATCTCGATTCCTTTTTTTCTAAATTTAAAATAAATGGAATCTCCAAATCCGCTCGAATCGAATACGGAGTCTTTGAAAATGGAACGAAGAAACAATGCTATTTAATTCAGATTCCAAATTCAAATTTTCGGGTCATGACCCCCAGCGCCTGAGATCGCCCATCGCCGGATTTTCCGATTATGAACATTCCATTTTTAAATTCGAATTAATGTTCTAATGTTTTCTTCTTTCGAATATTCCGTTTGTTTTCTTTTGTTAGACATCGATTGGAAATATTACGTAACTTGTATTTTTCTAATTTAGATTAATAAGATGAGATTATTCAAAAAAGTAATTAGATTTTATTGCTAGGTTCTAAATTCGAAATTCAAAATGTTTTCTTATTATTTGGTTCGAAATTCAAATTTGAATTTTAAATTCTATGTTATATAATTATTCAGAACCAATAAAGCAGCGCGGTAGTCAATAAAAAGGCTATTTGGACGCGAGCTGCGTTTCGTATGTCAGGAGGAAGTTGTATGCAAAGTTGGTTCTACTATAGTACGGATGTATTGAAATGAATGTTTTTATTATTACAAAAAAACGAATAATATCTAATTATCAATTTGAATATGTCACTTTATAAAGCTGAACAGTTTTATATTATTATATGTGAGTGTATATTTATATATGAAACCAAACGACCATTTCAAATGAACACGACTATAGTATTAGCATTCAGCCCATTCGCCACTAAAATTTGGAAGCTGTGGTTTATCGCTTCCTCGGTGACGTCATCAATCTGTTATTAACGTAATAAATAAATTATTGTATTAAATAAATTAAAATAAAAACACATATTTTTATATTAATATTTCAATATGAAATATATTTTCTGTAATATTTAGGTAAAGGCCTCATGTCATAACATTGTTCTTCGGAATTGGATTTTTGATGCATTTTAAAACTTGGGTTCGGCGGCAATAGTGAAATTATATTTATATATAAAATACCTAAAAATTTGTTGTAAAAAATTATATACATAAAAAAACAAGTGATTTGAATAAAAATGTATAATATATAAGAATATTTTTAAAAAATATCTATTAATTTTCATTGTACGGTTTTTATATGTTATATAATAAGAATGAAAGATATTTCATATATTAATCCCATATTATTTTAATATACGGAACCACAGTACGAAAAACGGTTTACGCCATCAACATGGAATTATGGTGTTTGGTTAAATTTTAATGGAAAAATTTGATTCATCCACACAGCTGATGGGAGACCATTGTAAGGGAAAATGAATTCAACAAATATTTGTATGAAAAAATTAATACTTTTTTCGTTAAAATTCGTTATGGGAATTTAATTTGATTATTGTCTTCTTTATATAAATATATTTTCTAGATATATAGTTATAGTAGAAATGGGTCTAATAATGATAATGGCTTATTATAAAACAAACTTCTATATATTTATAATATTAAATAATAATATCGTCAGGGGTTGAAATTTTAAAGATATACATATATGTAATTCAATAAAACTATGTACAATTAATTTCTATATGAATGATTTACGATTAAAATTAGAGATTTGATTTAAATAATTAAGAACCATAAGTACACACACAAACGCACACAAAAATATAAACATATACCTATATATATGTTTATGGTGCTATATGCCATAATATAATATTAATTACAGTAATACTGTCCAAATAATTCCGTCAGTTTTTATGGTGACTGAATTATCACTGTATTAAGATGTAATGCTACGATTCCCGGAAACTTATCCCCTACCTTTAAAACTCACTTGACAATTATTTGGCTTGAAATCAAATAAATATAAACTCAAAATATATATAATATTAAGGAAAAATACATATAAAAGAGTTATATTTGGGAAAAATCAGCTATTTATGTAGTATTAATTTTAATATAATCATGGTTTTTGTAAGAAAAGGCATGAATTTCATAAAATATCCAAATATATATATTATTGTAACTAATTTAAATAACTATCGAAAACCACAAGTAGTGTATCTATCGTTTATTTATTTCTCATGTTGTAAAACAACCATATAATTACAAGCGACTCGAGTTTACCTGACTTATAAATTCATTTCATTCTATTTTTATTGATAGTTTTCGTTTCTTAATTATGGATAAGATGTTTTATTTTGTATATTTTCTGCTAAATACTATATACTTGCTTGAAATTTATTAATTTTCTAAATAATTCATAATATTTCTAATTCGATTTTCTATAATTAATTACATTATATATATATATATGAAATATGTATAGTTAAAGTTTGTATGTTTTTTCTTCCTATATCTCATGACTAATTATTTTTTAAGTACGATTATACTATCTCAAATTAAAAAAGACAACTAAATTTCAATAAAATCTATCTTAACTTAGACCATTATTACTCAAAACTAGACTTATGCTAATATACGTCTTTACAAACTTTACTAACAGTAAACTTTTAACTATCAGTATGAAAGTTAATCGTCATAGTACTAAGTGTTGTATAAAATATCAAATAAAAATTATATACAATGTTGACTCAAAAACAAATGTATCATATATTTTTGGAGTCAACAGAGCACTAATCACGATTCAAACTTCATCAGATTTGTAAATGTAACCTAATAATTTAGAAGTTCGTCATAAATCTGACTACTCCGCCCCCCGACTCGCTCCCAGGGATCTTGAAGCGATTCCTTTAAATTTATTTTGATTTTAACGAGCCTGCCTTATTATAACGGACATTTGGGTTGGACAAACATACACTGCTTTATATATACATATATAATCGTTTTAGAACTGCATTCATATGTTTTTGATAGAATTTTCGTTTGAGAACTTATATAGTTTCTATATATGCATATAAAATTATTACACTTTATGGAAACGGATTTTAAGTTAATATAAAAATATTACATATAATCCCTAAATAATATATTAAATGTTCATAAAGAAAATAACAAAATCCACGCAAAATCCAACCATATAAGGTTATAATTTGGGATTATTCCGACGGACTGTGTAAATTGATCGTAAAATTTATAAAAAAAAACTAAAAAAAATACGTATAATAATGATGACCATCTGAACGGTTCACTTTACGATACTAAAAGCCCATATTGTTGTTTAATGTATGGTCTGAAACAAAAGATTTAGCGAGTTTTGTTATCATAAATATATTTTAATCACCTTACATACACAATCGCACACACACAGACACACTAGTCAGTGGTGGCCTAGTGGTTAAAAGCCCCACCTCTCATGCATGATGGCGCGGGTTCGATCCTGGCAAGTTCTATTGTGATTTTTCCGAGTCATATGTACTTTCTAAGAGTATTTAGACATCACTGATTAATGCATGCCCAAAGAGGGTTGATGTCAGGCAGGCGGCCGGTCATGAAAACAAATAGCCAAAACTATTCACAACATGTAAGGCAGACCCTGGCTAAATCTGATAAATTGCCAGAAAGAAAAAGAAGGTAACAGAAACAAACAGACCTATATAAGTTTATAACTTGCACCACTCGTGTTAATCCTACGTAGGTGCAACTCATTACAATGCATCACTATTGTTATTATGTAAACAACATTGTTAGCTTGGATGGGGCTTGGTTCAAAAAATATTAAGATCAAAATCGAACCCTCACTATATGAAATTTACCGCCATCAGTAAAATTGAGCTATCGCGACATACTAAAAACTCATATTATATATTTTTTGTATTTCATATTATAGTTATGCAAAATAGAATCTATATGTATACTAGCTGTCACTCGTGACTCCGTCTGTAAAAGTATAAACAAACAAAATATAATGAGAAAACTTTTAAGAGTCGCATAGCGTCCGCCTCCCACTCAAGCCTGATAACTATGAACTTTGTTATTGAGATAAAAAGTAGCCTAAGTTACTCCTTATTACATCAGCTACATGCCAGTAAAAATCTCATAAAAATCGGTCCAGCCATTTCAGAGATTAGTCGGAACAAACAGACAGTCAGACAAAAATATAAAATATAAATATTTTTGTGTATGTTCCGTATGTACTGTATACATATTCATATATACGTAATAAAAAACTATTATTTCAATATTACAAACAGACAGTTAAATTTTATTTATTTATATAGATTACGAAATTCTATAGTAAAGATATTTACTTAAAACAAAACAAAATGTATCCAACGAAACAAGATAAATATTAATAATAATAACTAAAGTCCACTTTAATATATCTTTGTGTGTACATAAACTAGCGTATGCCGCGGCGTTGCTTGTAGCTTGTAAGCAACCATTGTTAAGATAAAGGTTAAAGGTAGATGCTTATATTCGCGTACGTAAAATGTCATGTAGGTACTACTGCATGCATGCATACATACATATATATACTCGTACTTATAATTATTATTATGTATCCTTAGTAAAAGTTTACGTACTACATACCTACCGTTTAACGTTTTTATAAAAATACATTAATACTATAATTTAAGAAGATTTACTAATGAAAAACTATTAACTCTACGTCTTTCATGTGACGTTGAAAGTAAGTGGAGTCATTATTGTGTTTTGTTCGTACATTATATTAATATATGATATACAATTAACAATAACTATATATTTATTATATCATCATCAGCCTATCAGAGTCCACTGCTGAGCAAAGGCCTCTTCTCACATGGAGAAGGTTTGAGCATTAATCACCACGCTTGCTCAAGACGGGTTGGTGATTTCAAACAAAAAAATTGTGAAATTATAAGTCCAGGTTTCCTCACAATGTTTTCCTTCATCTGTCAGTGATGTCTAAATACTCTTAAAAAGTATATATGACTCGGAAAAATCACATTGGTACTTGCCAGGATCGAACCCGCGACCTCGTGCTCGAGAGGCGGTGTCTTTAACCACTAGGCCACCACCGACTAATTCACTAAAATAAAATTAAAATACCTAAATAATATTAATAAATCAACAGATTTGATTCAGATATAGGTACGACATTAACGATAATTTAATTCGAAATATATTTTTAAGAAGCTCATTAAAAAGCTTCGTAAAAGTTAACAATCTTTATCAACAGCATCTTTCTTTACCTTTTATCTTTTTCACATTCCTCTGTTAATGTTAAGACGGTGGCTGTCAGGGTATTAATGCCAAAACTACCGAAAATATACGGCTGAAGTAATTAAACGTCAATCGGCACAACGGGATGAATCAGGATTTAAAATAGTTTAGGAGCTACACACATTAATAAAATTAATTTTGTTAAACAAAAATTGAGATTTTTAAACTCTTAGACTATTAAACTACTTGTTTATTAACAAAAAATCTAGAAGTTAGTTACTTTCAAAATTTTGAAGGTTTACATATTTTTTTGGAATATAATTATTATAAATGAATAATCCTGGCAAGAACCAATGTGATTTTTCCGAGTCATATGTACTTTAAAAAGTATTTAGACATCACTGACAGATGAAGGAAAACATCGTGAGGAAACCTGGACTTATAATTTCAAATTATAAGTTTGAAATTACCAACCCGTCTTGAGCGAGCGTGGTAATTAATGCTCAAACCTTCTCCATGTGAGAAGAGGCAGCTCAGCAGTGGGCTCTGATAGGCTGATGATGATGATGAATTATTATAAAAGAAAAATCTCCGTCGTATATAAATATATATACATAAAAACTTCGTACCCTGACTTATATGAAAATTAAGTGTTTTTCCTTGAATTGGTAACATTTTTATAAAAATACCTCTATATATATATATATAAATAAATATTATTTAAATATACTCAGGTCTAAAGATTCTTTAAGCATAAATGGTATCTTGTACTACACTCGTGAATAACCCTTATATATCAAAATGGACACGCCCGAAACACGGATTAGATTAAAACAACAAGAAAACATCTTAATACATACACATAAGATGCATTATCGAACGATGTGATAATAAAAATTAGCTTTAACCAAATTCAACAAACTATAAAACATTGTGATAAATCATAAAGATATAAAACATGTTGTTACCTTTATGAAAGAAACAGAAAAATGAATAAAAGTATGCTTCATATAATGATTTCTTTAAATATACTACTTCTACTTCTACCTGGCAATTTCCCAGCTTTTAGCCAGGGTCTGCCTTACATGTTGTGAATAATTTTGGCTAATTGTTTTTACGACCGGCCGCCTGCCTGACATCAACCCTCTTTTGGGAAATATACATATACTATATATTTTAAGCCAGTAATAATAATAATTTACCTTATATTTATAACAAATCTATTTTTGAAGTCTGATATTTAAAACAATTGTTATTATTAAGACTGATATCCGATTAATTTAAATAAAAGTTTACATATAAATAAATCTAAGGAAATATATAATATTATATACAATACTAGCTTTCCGCCCGCAGCTTCGCCCGCGTGGAGTTCGGTTATATCGCGTTTCCAAGAGAACCTTTCAAAAGTCTGGGATAAAAACTATCCTATGTTCTTTCTCAAGGTCAACTCTATCTCTGTACGAAATTTCGTTAAAATCAGTTCAGTGGTTTAGGCGTGAAAACTTAACAGACAGACAGACAGAGTTACTTTCGCATTTATAATATTAGTAAGGATATAATATATTCAGTATTCACCTTACTAATTCTTTTTCAAGAAAAGACACGTTATTCTTGTAAGCAGTAAAATACATATATGTATGGAATATATGATTTTATCATTGAACACCGTATGACCACACGCGCGGTACTTCCTTTAACAGTTATTAACCGACTGGGATAGAATTAAGAAGGGTTATGGTTTATAACTAAATCTATACACGCAATATAATATTAATTTTATTAGAAAGAACAAAGATGGGGTACAAATAAGAAAAAATAGTATAGAACTTTCTAGATATGCATACCTATATTACATTTTTTTAAACTTATAATATACTAGCTTTCCGCCCGCAGCTTCGCGGCGTGGAGTTCGGTTATATCGCGTTTCCAAGAGAACCTTTCAAAAGTCTGGGATAAAAACTATCCTATGTTCTTTCTCAAGGTCAACTCTATCTCTGTACCGAATTTCATTAAAATCAGTTCAGTGGTTTAGGCGTGAAAGCGTAGCAGACAGACAGACAGACAGACAGACAGAGTTACTTTCGCATTTATAATATTAGTAGGGATTGCTAATTAGTTGTAGTTTTAAGTTATTAATCTATATTTCTAACCATATCATAGGAATTTAATATATTTCGTATTTCATTTCAAACTACAAATACTTTTTAGGTATTCTACCAAAGACCTATTTTTGATTTAAAAGACAAGTAGAAGTGGTAGTGAGAGGTATAACAGCTAAATCTCTCTACAGCCTACTAAAAGACTTGGGCCTGTCCAGAACTAACATTAATACATTCTTGGAACGTACGTCGAAGGCAGCCCTAGTTGGTTCTTCACAAATTTGGTGGAGAGAGCTTGTACGGTGGAGGTGAGCGTTTAACGCGTTAGATAGGGTCCCTTAAACCTACACCTGGGTCACAAGTCCCAGTCACTGTTGAAGCTCCTCTCACTACAACGATGGACCCGACACACGCACCGTGAATACATGGAATGATGAGAGGTTTCGTCTCTCTATATATATTAAACCTACACCTGGGTCACAAGTCCCAGTCACTGTTGAAGCTCCTCTCACTACAACGATGGACCCGACACACGCACCGTGAATACATGGAATGATGAGAGGTTTCGTCTCTCTATATATATTAAACCTACACCTGGGTCACAAGTCCCAGTCACTGTTGAAGCTCCTCTCACTACAACGATGGACCCGACACACGCACCGTGAATACATGGAATGATGAGAGGTTTCGTCTCTCTATATATATTAAACCTACACCTGGGTCACAAGTCCCAGTCACTGTTGAAGCTCCTCTCACTACAACGATGGACCCGACACACGCACCGTGAATACATGGAATGATGAGAGGTTTCGTCTCTCTATATATATTAAACCTACACCTGGGTCACAAGTCCCAGTCACTGTTGAAGCTCCTCTCACTACAACGATGGACCCGACACACGCACCGTGAATACATGGAATGATGAGAGGTTTCGTCTCTCTATATATATTAAACCTACACCTGGGTCACAAGTCCCAGTCACTGTTGAAGCTCCTCTCACTACAACGATGGACCCGACACACGCACCGTGAATACATGGAATGATGAGAGGTTTCGTCTCTCTATATATATTAAACCTACACCTGGGTCACAAGTCCCAGTCACTGTTGAAGCTCCTCTCACTACAACGATGGACCCGACACACGCACCGTGAATACATGGAATGATGAGAGGTTTCGTCTCTCTATATATATTAAACCTACACCTGGGTCACAAGTCCCAGTCACTGTTGAAGCTCCTCTCACTACAACGATGGACCCGACACACGCACCGTGAATACATGGAATGATGAGAGGTTTCGTCTCTCTATATATATTAAACCTACACCTGGGTCACAAGTCCCAGTCACTGTTGAAGCTCCTCTCACTACAACGATGGACCTGACACACGCACCGTGAATACATGGAATGATGAGAGGTTTCGTCTCTCTATATATATTAAACCTACACCTGGGTCACAAGTCCCAGTCACTGTTGAAGCTCCTCTCACTACAACGATGGACCCGACACACGCATATGAATACATGGAATGATGAGAGGTTTCGTGTCTAACCAAAGAGTTAATTTGGAATATATTTTGATATTATTACGCTAATAATTTTATCTTTTTCTTATTCTTAAAATTCATCTAAATATTTAAGATATTCTTATTAACTTAAGAATCCAGATCACCTTATGCCGTAGTAGAAAAACCTTAAATAAACAAATCATTTATTTTAACAGGAACCTGTCACTTTTTACACAATTCACACTTTAAAAGCTTCACAGAATAAAAAAAGCTACGTAAGTATTTAACTTTAAAATGGCGCCAGATATTAGAGATCTTTGGACAATCAATTATATATAGTTTTAATAAGTTAAAAATCAAAATTAATTGTAATATATATATTCATCATCATCAGTCTATCAGAGTCCACTGCTGAGCAAAGGCCTCTTCTCACATGGAGAAGGTTTGAGCATTAATCACCACGCTTGCTCAAGACGGGTTGGTGATTTCAAACTTATAATTTGATATAAGTCCATGTTTCCTCACGATGTTTTCCTTCATTAGTCAGTGATGTCTAAATACTCTTAGAAAGTATATATGACTCGGAAAAATCACATTGGTACTTGCCAGGATCGAATCGATATATATGTATTAAAAAGAATAAAGGAATATAATAAATTTTAATAAAAAAATCAGTTTAAATAAAATGCAAATATACGGAACCCTTAGTAGGTGTTCGACAAGTTTTTATGAGTTTCGGCGGCTCAGACCGACACACTAAAGAAACGGACACATGCTAACACGTACTGTTATTACTGAAATATAAAACTCCTGTGTCTTATATAAAATAAACATATTTCTTATAAAAAAAAAAACTTCGGTATTGACACGCGAAAGGGAAATATTGATTTTTTGCTACTTTGAGTTGTTTTTTTTGTGTATATAAATATCGTTCGAAAATTTTTACAATAATATGCTATTTACAATAATAAAATTAATAGTTTTTTTTATATCTTTAATAAATATATAGACTTTAGAATTAAATTTATAGCTTGTACTTAAGTTTTAATATTGTAAGTTTTTCTTCAATACAATATTTTTATATATCTACTCATTATACACATATAAATAAATTTAAACATTACAATAGAATAATAGTACATATATATTTTATTATTTTAAGGATTATTACGTTTTTCGTTTACTACAAAAAATATATTACAACTTCTCAACCAACTCGTAAATTTGTTTTATATACCAATTATATATCAAATGACAAAATATTTACTAATATATACATATAAATTTCTAAAAAATAGTATAAAAAATCAAGTACAATACATTATTATTTATTAGATATTAAAATTTAAAACAATTTCAACATTCGTCAAATTGTCAACACAATATGTATATAAAGACTTTATTAATTAATCATTACAAAGAAAAAAACCTCTGTCTAAAAAAAAATTAAATATATCCTTAACATAATTATTACATTATATTATACATATAAGTCATTAATTATTCAAATGTGTACATGTACTTATAATTTTATCTCATACATCGTATTAGTCCAAACTAATTTATTGCTAAGCGAAATCAAGATACATTTTTTTTCATTCTACCCTCCGGTACAAGTTAACAGAGAATATAATTAATATAAAAAAATATAATTGACAAATTGAATTGAAAATAAAAATATATTAGGGGCTATATATATAAATATTTACATTATAGGATTCTTTAACATTCTTTAAAATTATGTGAAATAAAAGTATTATATTAATTAAGTCGAATATTAATGTGTTTGTATGTGTGAGTGTGTGTGCATGTGTTAAGAAAAATCAATAAATTGTTAATATTATAAGATTCTGTAATATATAATAAAACAGATTATGTCATGTTATATATTGTTGGTAAAAAATAGGGTAATTCAATATATATGTAGGTACTTGTATGTGTGTGTGAGTGTGTATGTTTATTAATCAATAATCCGCTCAAGTCTATAACTTAGGCCATGTATTTTAAAATATGTTCCTGTTTTCATATATCAAGCGAACATACATTAACATAAATAAATCAACGATGATATTCACAAAATATAAATATAATAATTATTATATTTAATTCGATTAAAGTTCTACATTATGATAAGTTGTGAGAATGATATTTTTTTTTCTTAAAACTCTTCAAATATCTGGATATTTTGTAAACCGCCAGTTTTATATGGTATTTCTTTTTAGTAAGTAAGTACTCTATAATTATTCACACACGTACAAGTAAGGCTCAATCTATTATTGGACATGAAATACTTGTTTTAAAACTTATTTTAATACATTTAAACTTGAGATTTAGTTATAATAAAGAAATATATTACTGAACAAACAATATATTGCACCTCCTTTCTTCAGCGCCATCTTGTTTAGTTTTTAAACTGTAATTATGAGCGCACAATGCATGTGTACTCACAGCCCAAAAGTAAATTAATCCCGTCTTAATGCTGACATTTTAAAATATCATCATGGCTTTTTAAATTAGTCATTGCGTTTAAGTTATGTGTAATTTTAAAAAATCGTATCAATTTATTTTGACAGACACCATGTTCGAGTCATGACTGCGTGAAATTCTTAAATGATTGACTTATCATAATTCGCCTTTTAGCGACGAACATTCAAATTTGGAACGCGAAATCAACATTAAGGAGTTCGAGAGCAAAGAGTTTGTATATTTAAAAAAAAGAATCCAATACTCATTATTATTCAGATAAAACAAACACAAGACCACCGACACCGTTAATACGAGATTTTATAATAATAAAAAGAAACGGTTACAAAAAAAAAAAAAAAACGAGCAATATTATTAAACTAATAACCAATGACAGCTTTAAAGACTGCTTAATACGGCCGAAGAATTTAAACACGCCTCGGTGCATGCGACACGCGGGATTTTACAAGCACAGTGTTATAATATTCAAACAAATATGGAAGCACAGTGTGTTGTTGGAAAACGGTGTGAAAGAGAGAGGTATAGTGCATCATTGAAGGTGTAAAAGATGAAACACGAAAGTGACGCATGTTTTAGTGATGGGGCCGGTGGGGTATTGATTTATCGACTGTCTGGACTTGTAAGTCGATAAAAAGTTTAGAAATATACTAATATATTTCGTATTTATTTTAAATTGATTGTTGTAATTACTATTTTTGTCACGAAATTTAACTACTAATTGAAGCCTTGCACAATGTTATACGGATTAAGATTTATTTTCAGTACAATTAATGATGATAAATTTAAAGTTAAATAAATAAAATATCGTTAGCTTAGTACTGGCTGGGTCCCATCCCTAAAGGTCACGGCCCAAGCCGCCTCGAAACCCGTTCTGCGGATACTTCGACTAAATAATAATAATATCCGACTCAACGAGAAAAATAAAGTGTCGGCACAATGGAAATAAAGGCTCACACTTCACACTGGCTGGAAAGAGTGGATTGAGTGGAATTTAAAAAAAAAAAAAAACATATTCAAAAATTCAAAAACAGAACGCAATGAGTCTTGAATAGGGTTTTATACTGAGTCTAGTTTGAGTAAATAGATACAGAAATTTTTAGTTTACACTCAACATAATATGGCCGACTTTAAAAAGACTGTACAGTGTACAATTAATTATATTATTCCCGTACACAAAATGGCACTTGCTACCTTTAATACGGGCAATTTAAATTCTTAAAGGCATTTAAGTATCTGTTGTATTACAAATGTGAGAAGTTACGGCCATTACGAACCTATTTTAGAGTTTATTTAAATTTTAACAAGTTTTACTTGAAGTTTCTTTTTATAATTTTATAAATAACACATCGGTGTTATGTGAAAATAATATCCTATTGAGATAACAATGTGTTAAATTGTTCATTCATATATAATAAATATTTGAGTTAGTTACAAGCTATAGAAAAAGGTCTAATTGCGAAAATTAGTAGATAATGAAAAAAATAATTCTAAAATACAATTAAATTTGACACTTAAATGACGTTTAATATTTTTTCAAAATACCTTTAAATATTCAGCCAAATCAACCAAAGGGTTACTAATTATTATAGAAATTTATCCCTACTATAATATTATAAATGCGAAAGTAACTCTGTCTGTCTGTCTGTAACGCTTTCACGACTAAACTACTGAACTGATTTTAATGAAATTTGGTACAAAGATAGAGTTGACCTCGAGGAAGAACATAGGATAGTTTTTTTCCCAGACTTTTGAAAGGTTCTCTTGGAAACGCGATATAACCGAACTCCACGCGGGCGAAGCTGCGGGCGGAAAGGTAGTATAAATATATATATAATTCATGAAATACATCATAATTTATGTAGGAAACTTTATTATTACATCTATAACCTCTGGATTTAGATTATGTTCAGAACTTATTCCATTCCAGTTTCCATTGGAATTAATTCCATATTACTAATATATGAATGAAACCTCTGTACCGTCTGTTTCTGATGGTATAAGAAGTTTTGATGATTGATTTAATTGGTAGAAATTTGTAGATGGTTTTACCTATATATATATATATATATATATATATATATATATATATATATGTATACTAGCTGACCCGGCAAACGTTGTTTTGCCATATAAAAAAAAATAATTTTTTAATGCTACATTATAAAAAAAAAATCGTTCGAAAATAAAATAAAAAATAGGTTGAACAACCCTTATGACTTAGGGGTATGAAAAATAGATGTTGGCCGATTCTCAGACCTAATCAATATGCTCACAAAATTTCATCAAAATCGGTCCAGTCGTTTCGAAGGGGTTCTCTGTCTAACACCGCGACACGAGAATTTTATATATGAGATAATGAGATCAGAGATTTTAGTATACATTTAAATGAAATTAATATTTTCTGATTACTACGTATTATTTCATTTCGCCTTAATAATTACGGTTGTAAAGTAACAGAAACGTCTGGAGTATGTAGTTAAAATAATAATATATTCTGAAATACATAAGATAATATTAGTTTTATATATAATGTATATATTTTGACCTTCTAACTGCCCATATTTTTCTTCTTCTACCTACTAATTTCCCAGCTTTAGCCAGGATCTGCCTTACATGTAAATAGTTTTGGCTATTTGTTTTTACGACCGGCCGCCTGCCTGACATCAACCCTCTTTGGGAATACATTAATCAGTGATGTCTAAATACTCTTAGAAAGTACATATGACTCGGTACTTCATTACCATGGCATGGCATGATGGCATTTATATTATGATATAAATGCCATCATATTTCTCAAATACTCCGTTTCTCACGGCCAGGTGTTCTTTAAGCGGAGTCAGCTCGAATGCCATATGATATCCCATACATACAACGATCCTCGCCCGGCGATGCTCGTTAAATCAACATATATGTAAATAATAAAAGTGTATATAGAAGTTCATAGTTATTATAGTATACAACAAAGTATCTTTGTATGTTTGTATGCTTAAATCTTGAAAACTTAGTAACTTATTTTGATGCGGTTTTTTTTTAATAGATTGATTAAAGAGGAACGTTTATATGTATAATAATATTTATTAAATTGTAGAGAAATAGTAATATTTTTGATGTTTCTATTGTGTTGTCGTAATATTTTTTCGCTTATATTGCAAACGCAAGCTGAAACCTATGCGATTTATCAAAATCTCCTATGTTTTCATATACAACTTTGAACATGTGTGAAGCCAGGGAACGTCACTAGTATATTAAAATAGTAATATTAATATTTACATGAAATAATTTGTAATTAATTTCTATATATTAGATCTTACAGCATGTAAGGAAAGGGATAGGTATCTGAATGAATGAGATTAAAAAAATACTTTTATATACAAATGAAAATTATAATTTATGTATAACTCATTACTGGTAGTTCAAAATAAATTTAATTAGTCTGATATCAACGGAATTTCATTCCTATTTATATATGCATATAGTTTAAAATGTATTGCAGTGTTAAATACATTGTAAAGGTCTGTTTACATTGAATAAAAAACAGAGATAAGAATGTGAAAAAGAGGTTTAAAAATATTATATCGATGGTTATAAGAAGAGTAGGCGCTACGGGTTGCCACCGCAGGGACTTAGGGATGGCACTTTGGAGAAATTTTAATATACAGGGTGACTGGTGAATTACTATCGATATTTGAGGACGTGATATTTGACGATCATATATGACAAAATAAAAATTAATATAACATAAATATTAATAAACTACTAAGTAAAGTTAACCAAAAGTTATGTAATTAATTACGCATCGTATGAACACCCTACAGATTAGATATACACACACACACACTCGCGCGCGGCGGCGTAGTGTTGTATCAGCACGCCGCCGCGCGCGTCCACACTTGGAACACTTGGACGTGTCCACACTTTATTTATTTATACGGAAATTTGGTCAAAAATGCAGTACCTATTTTTTTTACATAATTCGAATGAGAATCATGTACCGAGTATGCTCCTTAAATATTGATAGTAATTCACCAGTCACCCTGTATATATAGAAAATAACTTCTAGTATTTCATGTTTCTATTATTGTAGTATTAAACTAAATATTACCTCAATTTTATAAGATAACTAGCTGCACCTCGCGGTGTTGCCCGCGGATTTCCGGGATGTAAAGTAGCCTATGTGTTATTCCTGGACGTCAGCTTCGTGTATACAAAATTTTATTAAGATCGGTTCAGCCGTTTGAGCGTAAAGAAGTAACAAACATACACACACACTCACAAACTTTCGCAATTATAATATTAGTAGGATTATTAGATTTCAATTTATTTTATGTATGTATTATATTACCAATAACTCCGATACATAACACTCAAGTCATTTACTAGCATGTACATAATTCTTTCCTTATATATATATTTATTTATTTATTTATTGTTGTTATGTCCCAACCCTAAACAGTATCGCACGTTGTCCATAGCATTTCACCGATGGAACAATGTCCTGTAAAAGTGCACGAAATATATTTAATAATATCTTGTACATAAATAATGTGAGCTCGGACATCGGCGTTTTAATACCTGGGGATGAGAAGACACACACACACATACACACACACACACACACACAAACACACACACAGGCTTAGCTAAAAAAATGTATATTAATATATAGTTCTGAAGAGACAAAATTTAATATTCATGAGCGATATTATAAAAAACTTCGTTAATATATTAAAAAACGCGGACAAAATCGAGCATCGGTTGCATGTATAAAACGGCCTGTTAGTAATTATATATATACTAGCTTTTGCATCCGATTTTGTTCGTGTTAGTTTCATAACTTAACATGTATAGCTGACCAGGCGAATGGTTCCAATTAAAACGCAGTTAATAAACAGATATTTGATTTTATTAGCTCATTGTTTTTGGTTGAACGCATTCAAAAATATTTTATGTCCGTCTCCTAATTCTAATCAAGTTTTTTTTTTGCAAAAATAAAGCACGCGTATCAGGTATAACCGAAAAATATTAGTTTAATTTAAATCAATAAAACCCACGAAAATCTTAGATCTCAATAATATACTAACTACTTTACAACCGTGATGACGGACAGACGAGATGTGAATGTCCGTCAATTGGTCTTCTTGGTAAAAAAATAATAAAATCCGCGTAGTAATCCGAAAATATTAGTTTTATTTAAATGAATACTCGCGAAAGTCTAACAAAGCAAATTTTACTTCTTTGGTAAAACCTTAACTATTATTATATATATCTTTATTAAATATTAGTGTTTAAACTTGTTTTTACATTCGACTTTGTTCGTATAAACTCTAAAATGTTCTAACAATACACATTATAATCTACAGTTAGTAACTTCTATAGTATATGGCACATGACTTCATATACAATACACAAGTTATTCTGTGATCCTGCGGGAACTATACTTAATTCTGGGATAAATTATAACCTATCCTATGAGACGAATCCTCGGGTCCATCGTTGTAGTGAGAGGAGCTTCAACAGTGACTGTGACTTGTGACCCAGGTATAGGTTTAAGGGACCCCTATCTAAGGCGTTAAACTCTCACCTCCACTGTACAAGCTCCTCTCTCTACCAAATTTGAAAAGAACCTACTAGGACTGACTTTTAAGTACGTTCCAAGAATGTATTAATGTTAGTTCTGGACAGGCCCAAGTATTTTAGTAAGTTATAGAGAGATTTAGCTGTTATACCTCTCGCTCCCACCTCTACCGCGTACAAATCCACGACGAACCTATTTCGAGTTAGTTCGTTAGTGAGCTCGTAATACTTATTGACCTATGATACTAATACTTATTGATATTAAAACTATATTAATGTGAAATTTCATCGAAACCCGTTCAATAATTTTTATGTTATAAAGTAACAAACGCAGACATCCTCTTAAATTTTCGCATTACCACATATATACGCAAAAAAGTGTTTTGAAGGAATTATTACAATTTTTATTCTACAACAACAGCTTTTTTATACTTGAACTTTGAATATAAGTAACTTACATCTGATAAATAACTCGTTTTCCACAATAACAGCTATCTTAATGCAGAAATTACATCTAAATAGGTCCATTCGTTCTGAGAACAAAGGTCCAAAAAATACGTTAACCTTAGAAGATTTAGTTATTAAAAATGTCGTAGAAAAAAGTAATTACGATATCTTTTCTTTTTTTCCTTTACCTTTTACCTTTTACCTTTTTCTTTTATTTGATAAGTATATCTTTAAACTGTAACTTTTATATATTCATTCAATTTATAAATAAAATCAATATATGTCCATAAACAATTTTAATAATCCATTTTTGCTACTATACAACAATAAAAAAAGTACATTGGATTAAAAACCTTATTTTTATAGAAATAAAGTGTAATTCAGTTTGTATAAAATTAATATACGCGTGGGACAATCTCCCCAGATGTGGGTAAAGATGAAATTATCTGACAGTTTCGAACATAAATTTGTATTAAAAAGAAGTAATATTGTTTACGTTCTTATATTTTAAATGTATACATTATTTTGACTATTTAATTCATCCGGTTTTGCTTGATCTAAACACAAAACATCATTACTAAAGAGAAACATCAACCAGTATTGCTATAATTAAATAAGTATGTCTTTTTTGTTTTAGTTCTTTCATTCCGGTACAAGAATGTAACACGAGAATGGACATTTATGTATGTAAATTATATAAAATGAAAAAGAATAATACATCCCTTAAAAGCAATACTAGTTGCAGAAATACCAATTAATGCGTATAATTAAGTTAAATGAACATAATTAAAGGATAATTTGCATACATAAATGTCATGGAAAATATGTACATGAAAAGAATGGAATAAAGTCTTGTTATGTAAAGAATACAATGATTACGATAAAAATAGTATTGTGACCTTGATAATTTAATTTCGCTTTTAAATATCAAAATTCGTTTCACGTTATCACAAAAATCAGTTAATTTAGTTCATTTTTATGGTTTTAAAGAAAATAATGGAGAAATATTGTGTAGAATACTTCTCAAAGGTGATGTCAAAGCTGTAATAGTTAGTACGATCATCATCATCATCATCATCTACATATCATAAGATAAAAAGTCAAGCACTATATAAATAGAAAATATATATGAAATGAATTATATTATAAGCAATGGTAATTAATTAGAATGTCCTGGAAATAACTTGGAAATTACAAGATTGTATGGAGTTTTTATTTTATTTCATATAAATTTAATTTCGTAATTTATTAATTAGAACTATATAATTAAGTAATGATATAATATATAATATGTGTATTTAAAGCATTTATTTGGAAGTATAAAATAATAATTTACTAATATGTACATATATGTAATTATTTTATTTATTCATATTGACAGGGTGAAAGTCGGAAGATTCAAAAACTAAAAACCAGTATAAAATGAACTCTCATTTCAATAATACTCGCAGCACATAGAGGTCTAAAAGTTTGGTTATATTTTATCAGATTCAGGAAATGTTAAAGAAAATCATCGTCTCGTTTCCGGGTTTATTAATTTCTATTGAATTTATAACAATTCACATTAATGCGCCATTAAAAATAATTTCCTTTTGATTCGCGTGATCACGAGCTATAGAAATTTTCGGCTCGATTTAAATTTGATGTTAAGGTATCACGCAGCGTTAAATTTGGTAAAATATAACTTTTATAATAAAAATACATTTAAAATTCAAAAATTATATTTAATATATTATTTTTTTATAACATCGGTTGAATAGAAGCGATTGTTTCATAAAAAAGGTGACAGCGTTAATCAAATATGGCGTCGTAATTTCGTTTAACAATAATGTTGTATCAATGGCCTCAGGGTCGCGGTGACTCGCAAAACTGTGTAATTAAATATTTTCATAAGGCAACATAGCTCTCATAAATCACAGATAACTACCGTTTCCATTATACACAAGTTTTTATTATAGCAAACTATATAAAATTTAACTTATACTGCTAAAGCTTGACCGAGTAATAGTAAGCAAAATACCTACATTTTAAACCGTAGATATTTTTACAAAGAAATTTGTTTTTGTAGAAAAAAACCACATCGAAATATGTTAATCAGTTTCAGAGCTAAGATGAACAGATAGACACACTAATACCGACGTCAAACTTATATCATACTTACATCTTTTTAAACAATCCCTACTAATATTATAAATGCGAAAGTATCTCTGTCTGTCTGTTACGCTTTCACGCCTAAACCACTGAACTGATTTTAATGAAATTTGTACAGAGATAGAGTTGACCTTGAGAAAGAACATAGGATAGTTTTTATCCCAGATTGTTGAAAGGTTCTCTTGGAAACGCGATATAACCGAACTCCACGCGGGCGAAGCTGCGGGCGGAAAGCTAGTGTAAGAATATAACAAAATTTTTGAAATATAAAATTTCATGAAAGTTTACCTAAGATTTGATTAAAAATTACTGTTCACAAACAAGACCGACTGACAGACACTCACATCTCGTCTGTCCGTGATCACGGTTGCTGTAAAATAGCCGAAACGTCGGGAGTATGTAGTTTATAATCAAAAATAAAAAATGGTCTAGTTAATCCGAAAATATTAGTTTCATTTAAATACTATAATATATATTACCAGCTTTCCGCCCGCAGCTTCGCCAGCGTGGAGTTCGGTTATATCGCGTTTCCAAGAGAACCTTTCAAAAGTCTGGGATAAAAACTATCCTATGTACTTTCTCAAGGTCAACTCTATCTCTGTACCAAATTTCAATAAAATCAGTTCAGTGGTTTAGGCGTGAAAGCGGAATAGATAGACAGACAGTGTTACTTTCGCATTTATAATATTAGTAGGGATCTATGTTAGTACCACGTATATAGTTTTTCCATGAAGATATCCGCGTGTAACAACTAGTGTTACAATGTCCGTGTCACAATGTGAACACACCCTATAATGGGTGAAGCCAGCGAGTATAAAACCACGTACACATTACAACAATAGCTTATTCAAGCTAAGCTCTCGAACATTTTAATTTGTTACTATTAATAACTGATTTAATTTCACTCTTATATTAAATAATTTTTCAATGATATTATCTCTTGAATCAGCTTTATATGAAAACATATATTATTTAGGTTTAACCACAAAAACATATGTATATCTATCTATCTATCTATATATATAAAAATGGATTGCTGTTCCTTAGTCTCGCTAAAACTCGAGAACAGCAGAACGGATTTATCTTATCTTAGTCTTGAAATGTTCGTGGCGGTTCAGGGAAGGTATAAAAGCTGAAAAAAATTGATTCATTACTGGGAAAACCATAAAAACAGCCCTTTTCTATTTCCCATACAAACGTTTTTTTTCACATTAGATTTGACAATTAACTAATATGTCAATCATTCTGTCGCACTTCAAAACACGGAGATTTATGGCTTACAGGTAAACTCCAAAAATATAAATAAAAAAACGTAATAGATATTTCTTGATTATACGGCAATACGAAGTTCGCCAGGTCTTCTAGTATAACATAAAAATTATTAGCAAATTATAATATAGTATTAAATATGTCACATTTTGTGATAGCTCTATTTATCGTAAGCGGGAATCGAACCCGTGATTGCGGTTCCACGGTGTCGTCTCACAACCGCAGAGTTAGAAGTGATAATATTCATTGAGACACAATGATGTATGAAAATAATATATAAGATAATATATTTTTTATATTATAATTATATTTTCAAAAATTAATTCATAGAATTTAAATATTTATAATATATATATGTATATATGTTTATTCATTATTTATTTCCCTTAAACGTAATCTGTAAGTGTTCACATATAAGGGGTTTTCACGCTCCAACCTTTACCGGCAGCTCCAAAGGTAGAGAGGTTATCTTTTATCTTTTATTTCTTTATCTTTGCCTGTATTCCTCTGTATCCAAGCTTATTGAATTTATTTTAATGTGCGTTATTTTCATTTCATTGCTGTATCGATTTAAATGTAATTTACATGAAAAGGTAACCTTATTATTTCGACCCCTAAACTCCTAAACTGAACTCCTAGACTCAAATATTAGGACCACAAAACAATTTCAAGAACAAATTTATACACATAAAAAATAAAGTTTAAAAATTCGTTATAACATTATCATTTGACCAACTTAAAGAAAATGGAGTTATGTTTTACATGTATGTACACATTTTAATACAATTGTTACGAAATATTTATTCTTATTAAAGCCTAATAAGAAAATTTTAACATAATATTAAATTTTTGTAATATCCGGGTACTATGAAAGTGCATACAATAACATATCTGTATTACACCTTATTATTAGTGCAATAGAGTTCATATTAATTGACTGGTTATGCAAATTGCAACTAAAACTACTTGGAATTTGAATCTTATTTCATTGTAATAAGGTTCAATATATCCGAAGAAAAATAGCACTATAAACGATCAAGCGTTATAGTGTTATAAAATGCCGCTTAATTTAATAAACATAAAAAATTTTAATGGACATCTTTATGTATGTATAAATTATTTTTAAGGGAAATATCGATTTTGGTGATAAGTGATTTGTGTATGAATTCATTTATTGCTACGTCATAATTTATATGAGAGTTCTGAATGAATATTAGCTCTGTGTATTTTTTCGATGCACCTTCTAAGGTACTATTTTTTTAAGTATGTATATAGATATATTTATATTAATATATAATGAATAATAACTAATTGAATCATTCTCTAATACATAGCTACGTTTTAGGTGATCTCTGTGACTCATACGTAAATATTTACAAAGAGGACGCTCGCCAAATGTTCGTGACCACAGAGCTTGAAATATTTAGATAAGCTCATTTTAATATATTAGCATTATAATTTAATTGTTCAGATGAAATTATAGAAGTATAATACTTAAATTAAATAATAAGTTTTTAAATTTCAAATATCCAAATAAATATTTAACGAAATACACATAAGCATCATTTGTACCTAACTATAATACAATATTGGAAAATGCAAGACAAAAATCACTTTGGCTATACTTCCTTCTGACTATTATTATCATGAGATAATTTGGAGGAGAGGAACATACATACGAAAAACATAACTATCTGTCTTTAAAGTCGGTAATATTACGAACAAACTACATAGATCGTTCAATAATATATCTTTCACTTTAATTTATATAACAAATCATTAATTTTTGCGTTTCTTTGCTTCCATTACATAAATTGAACCTTGGCCATACGTTCGTTTTCAATGAACTCTGACCTCGGCCTTATTTCTCAACCCTTACTCCATCTGAATGGGACCTTAAAAAAATTTAATGCTTTTACTTTTAGTATCAAATGCTATGTAATCAAAGATCGGGTTATTCTGTATCAGTAAAGAAATAAATTACAATTGTATATATATATATATATATATATTGTCGAGATACGTTTACTTTGTTTATAGTTCAATAAATGATGCTTTTTATATACGTCTGTGTTTATACTTTATTTTAATATTATAAATAAGTTATTCTCGTCAAAGATAAAACAAAATTATCACCCATAGATGTTAACGATTTGTACTTATTTAAATCATACTACATACATACGTATTGTTACCCGTTTCTCACTCCAAAACCTACGTTAATACCAAAATAGGGGTTAAGAAACTTGTGGTATGCGTATTACCATACATATAATAATAAATATAATAGTATATTATATGAAAATCTAAAGTTTCAGAGTTATATAGTAACAAATTAGACATCAGTCACACACACATATAGTATATATTAAATATCCCGTCCACTCTAATCATTTACAGCTCTACGTAATAAAATGCATTAAGGAAGAATTAGTGCTTTAACCGGTTTGATTCCCGAGTTAGGTAAACACGTAAATTTGACGACACCTTCGTTAATGATAGCCGCTCCAATCGGAAATAATTAGTGTTAATAGAATAAACTTTACTGTACTATTAAGTTGTATAACTAGCTCTGCCTCGCGACTACGTCCGCGTGAACAGGAATACTCTCAGATAAAAAATTATAAAGTTCTCCTTCTTCTACCTGGCAATTTCCCAGCTTTAGCCAGGGTCTGCCTTACATGTTGTGAATAGTTTAGGCTAATTGTTTTTACGACCGGCCGCCTGCCTGACTTCAACCCTCTTTGGGAATACATTAATCAGTGATGTCTAAATACTCTCAGAAAGTACATATGAATCGGAAAAATCACATTGGTACTTGCCAGGATCGAACCCGTGCCCTCGTGCATGAGAGGCGGGCGTTTTAACCACTAGGCCACCACTTGCTATAAATTATAATATGCATGCTCCATCAATTCTTTTGCAACTTCTTCCAAGAGTGTCTTCTAAAAACATTAAATAAATAAGGTTTTTTTAACCTGAATTTGAACCTGCTATAAATATTTGCAACATTATATCACTGAGATATACCATTTGAATTTGTAATAAAATTAAGTATATACATCTTATAGTGTTAGACAGAGAACTCCTCCGAAACGGCTGGAGCGATTTTGATGAAATTTTGTGAGCATATTGAGGTCTAAAAATCGGCGAACATCCATTTTTCATACCCCTACGTCATAAGGATTGTTCACCCTTATTTTTATTTTTTTATAGTGTAGCATTAAAAAAACATACAACCTAAAATTTTTACCTTTCTATCACCAACCCCTAATTTTTATGGCAAAACAATGTTTACCGGGTCAACTAGTATATATATTTTAGGTTCCACAATGGTTTATTTTTAGTTTTAACATAAATATCATAATACTTCATCTTTGAAGTCGGTTCAAATCTCAATTCTTAACGTTCTAAGTAACTGTATATTATGTTTTTTAACTTCAAATTTTATTTAAGATATACGACAAGTTTATGAGTTATGACGATTTTATAACATTTTATACGACTTTTTATGTTTTGGACAACTTATTTATATTTTCGGGTGTGAATGAACTGTTTTATTAGTTATAAACATTGAAATTATTATCATAATGATTTATTATTATGTTTTTGATAATTCAACTTGTATTTTTACGTTTTTCTTCTTTAAATTACTTCTTTAAATTACTATTAATTCAAATTTCTGCTATTTAATAGTCACTTAATATAATGAGATCTAAGACTTTCGAGTGTATTTAAATGAAACAAATTTTTTTCGTATTTTTTTATTATTGTAAAAACTACATACTCCCGACGTTTCGGTTACTTTTCAGCAACTATGAAGACAACGGGACTTAATTGGCAAAAGTATTTATATTTAATTTTTAACTGGGCTTTAAATACATACAATATATATGATATATTTTATCCAAAATATAATATAAGTAAGTCAGTGGTGGCCTAGTGGTTAAAGGACCGCCTCTCATGCATGAGGGCGCGGGTTCGATGCTAGCAAATACCAATTTGATTTTTCCGAATCATATGTACTTTCTAAGAGTATTTAGACACCACTGAATAATGAAGGAAAACATCGTGAGGAAACCTGGAGTTACAGTTTCACAATTATAAGTTTGAAATCACCAACCCGTCTTGAGCAAGCGTGGTGATTAATGCTCAAACCTTCTCCATGTGAGAAGAGGCAGCTCAGCAGTGGGCTCTGATAGGATGATGATGATGTGTATACATAATATAAGTTAAATATATTTTTGTATAATTATATTATATATTCTTTAATTATTTTATTTCAATCAATATTATTAGTTAATTTAAGGTTTTAATTCCGCATAGCAAACCAACCAAGCCATAGTTCGTTAATGGGACACACTTTATTATATAGTAAGAACATAATTCCAAATAATTCCAGGAATTTTCACACAAAAGTGTTTGATGGCGGGTCGCTAACAACTCACCGCATTCCAAATAGTCACTAAAGATTTCCATTCAGTATAAACATATTTATATACTTAATTAATTATATATAATAAGTATATAAGTATTATATATTAATATTGATTTTCAATATGTTTCTTTTAAATAATTCTCATGTTAGTAATAATTAAATAAAGCTGAAGTTTAGTATAGTTAAAAATTTAGTTAGTTTTATCTGTTAATATATAATACAAATATATATATTTTTGCCAACATATTAATAGTATTATATACATATATATTCCTGATTTAATTCCCATATTAAATGTACATAATAATATATATTATATATATCCTATTTATGCTTATTATGTACATATAGTCAAATACAATATAATTAATTACGCCATACCTCTGATATATTTGTCACATCCGTACCCCGACATCCATAGACGGCTTTATTCACCATTTTGTAAGCATACACGCATGAATAAACTATAGCCTTTGAAAGGCTGGCTTTATAGGCTAAGCCGGCTATATTATGGTATCTGATGAGATAGCCGGCTAATGCTTGCTTCTAAGACGTTGACTGAACGCGAATATAACCGATATTAGCCTATTAGCTTATTTCGATTAAGACGTGCGGCTATACTGTTAATGATATTTCGAAGTTGATATATATACATATATAGTGTGTGTGTAGGTATAGGAGGTAGGTAGGTAAGAATTTTGTTTCATATTTGACCGGAATAAATTACGTATGATATCGAAATAAGGTATAATATTGTATAACAAATACATACATACCTATAAAAAAGCATCGTTTATTGAACTATGTACAAAAAAAATAATTCGAGAATATATGTACATAATTACTATCAAATCAATTGTCAAAAGCTTTATATTCTCCTAAGAAAAATATACTTCGTACCTATTTACAAATAAAACTCCATATCTATCAATTTGTATGTGTTGGTAAACTGCATACTGATTTTATAACAAAGTATCCTTACTAATATTATAAAGTAAGTCTGTCTATCTGTCTGTCTGTCTGTTACGCTTTTACGTTTAAGCCATTGAACTGATTTTAATGAAATTTGGTACAGATATAGAGTTGACCTCGAGAAAGAACATAGGATAGTTTTTATCCCAGTTTTGAAAGGTTCTCTTGGAAACGCGATATAACCGAACTCCACGCGGGCGAAGCTGCGGGCGGAAAGCTAGTAGAATATGAAAACCCAAATCACACTACATAAAGAAATATTAAGTTTAAAAAAATCACATATTATAGACATTCTTTTCTGATTTTTCTCATAATGGTTACAATCCTGTGAGCCCGTTTCGATTTAACATTGACTTCTGGGACACCCTGTATATTTAAATTATATAGTAATTATATATATATATATATATATATATACTTCTTGGTTCACATGTTTACCAAAGGATCCCCAAAAAGCTATAATGAAGTTACAAATAATTAAAGCCATAACAATTCTATCTTATTGATTGATGACGGACAGACGGCGCATTGTGTTTTAATATATAATTTGGTTTAATTATACTTTACAGATGTTCAAATAATGGTAATATACAGGGTGATCACTTTATTATGTTAAATGTTTTTTAACATTATTTATATATATAATTAATTATATAATAATCACTACATGTAGTGATTATTATATTTAAAAAATAAAACTTCTGTAAAAACCAAGATGTATTCGCTATAATAAAATTAGGTTCCGTATATATTTATTCTGTATTTTTAGATGTTTTAAGTTAACGATAATTATTTTATGGTATATAAATAATATACATATATATGTATATGTAAATATATATGTATTAATATATCTAACGAACCCCAAAGACAGTTTTCACGCTTTTAAAGCACAGATTTACAATTCGTGAAGGTTAAACCTCTTCATACCACGCCCTTAAACCTTCTACAAAAAACTATTACAATATTGTTTTAACAAAATACATTGCTTGCTAGATAAAACAGTATAAAGAATTCTTTTAAGTAAACCATCGTTGGATAGCAAACAATAAATTTTTGTATTCTATCCACAACTGGTTCTCGCCTGGAATGTATTCTATATTTAGATTTCACGTTATATCTTGATGTTGCATACATTGATGATTTGATTAAAGAATTTTAAAACTTTTTTTATGTCGAGTCTTCAATGGTTACTGATTACTTCGATTTCTTTTTGTCGTATGACTAATGTATTACAAGAATTGGTACGAAATCAATTTATTGAATATTTTAAATATATACTAAACCTATATATGGATGTATATTAAATAAATCATAAACCAAGTCTTAGCTACCATTAAACGTCAGTGTGAAAGCACTTTTATTGCCTTTTGTCTGTGAATGGACTTCTAAGAAGTTGGACATATTACCAGAAACGAAAATACGCCTACAACACTAATAATATAAAGCCTTTTCATGTGCCGGGTCATTTTAAACTTCAACAATAATTTTATTTATATATATTCACCTTAACTATCTTTAAGATTTAATTAACGGTACATTTCATTAATATTTTTTCATCACGGCAGTATATTACAGACAAATTCGTTGTTACGATTTAAAAAAAAAAAGTTCAACCATCATCAACACCTGTCAAAAAGGTTACGAAATGTCAATGAATTCCGAATTGAATTTACCTTTATTCCGAGAAATTTAAACAATTCGATATAATTGCACAAATGAAACGTAATAAATATGATAAAAGAACATTCAAATACTACACCGAAACGGATAAAGCAACAAACCTCACCCAATCAGGCGTCGGGAACACAATAATATCGAGCAATCTCGAACGCTTTAAAAACCTTTTTTTTAACAATTAATCAAAGAAAAAAAGATCTCGCGAGACGCTTCGAAAGTTCTGCATCCATGCATTGACGGACCTCCTTTCAGCAACTGTCAAAGTGACAGCTGATTTATGATTCCCCATTGTGGCAACACTCGTTCGTTATGGCGCGAAACCCATTTATATTGCTAATGACATTTAGAGATATCTAAAACGGTGTATAATGAATGGCTTAAAAATATAACATAAATCTTTTATTTATGTACGTTTATACATACATACATATATAATTCTTTTATACATTTGTATTACAAAATCAATTAAAGAATCAATTCAAATTCTTTTTTCTATTATTTACCCGCCAAAGGAATGAATATTCCTAAACTAAGATTGGTCGTATGAATGAATGTTTCAATTTATCGCTCATAAAAAGCACAGATAATAAAACATGTTCGCGAGTGAAGTCGTATTAAATCCCTAGTATGGCACGGCTATTGTTATTTCATTTATTTATCTTGACCTTTGACACCATCGTAATTACTTGCTATTGACTAATTGAGGCAAATGCGTGTAATTTTTTATTACCTGTATGTAGTAAAAAATAAATTGACTCCCACAAAACTGTACTGGGCATGAATTGTACATCCAGATTTTATATCACAGCAAAGAGGTTGTATAATAAATAGGATTCGATGCGAATAAAAAAAAATCCTTTTTAAGACGTTTTTTTTTTATTTTACTAGAAATTGTTTGCGAAAAAATACAACAACTCACATTATTGATAGTAAATTAACAGTTATATAAGTATATTATATAAAAATAAACGTATGGCAACACCACGATTAATTGCCAGTTAAATAAACCAGTGTGACTTTATTATAATTTTATATGGCATCATAAAAATCGAGCGTTCCCTTGTAATGATGACATTAAATAAATTTAAATTCCATTCCATGTTTTAATGAACATTTAATTACTGATGACGTCAGCGTCAAGCGTGAGTCGCTTTTAAAGTGCGAGGCTGTATGGAGGTTTTATATTTATGAGGTTGTCAATATAATGAGATGCAAATGACAATGATTGGGGATAATTTTTATTAGACATTTTTTTTAGTTAGTTCATAATTAGGTTTTCAGTGAGATCAATATGTGTGTGTGTGTGTGTTAATGTGCGCGCGTGTGTGTGTGTGTGTGTGTATTTGTAAGTAAATTTTTCATAGTAAAGTTATTTCAATAACTTCAGCTCTTAGATATTCTCGTGAGTCATGACAAATATTTTCTCTTTAAATCTCATATAAATCATTATAATGGTATTTTCTTTAGAAACTTTATATTTTCTATTTAACATGTTTACTGAGTTATACTTGAATTATTAGTAGAAATTATTCTAGTTACAACTAATGTATAGAAACTACTTATACTTCTTCTTCTTCTACCTGGCAATTTCCCAACTTCAGCCAGGGTCTGCCTTACATGTTGTGAATAGTTTTGGCTAATTGTTTTTACGACCGGCCCGCCTGAGACATCAACCCTCATTGGGAATGCATTAATCAGTGATGTCTAAATACTCTTAGAAAGTACATATGACTTCAAAATCAAATCTACATATATACTATTTTGAATTAATTTTTTCAAATAAAATCCTTTAATTTGCGTTTTAACGACAGCTATTATGTTAACTAATTAACATTATTGAATATGGAGAAAAAACTTTCACGGAAGGTGAGTTTAGTATAAAAATTAATTTAAATTACAAATTACATGACGGAGTTAAAGCGATGTTAGAAAAATTAAAAAAAAATTAACTTTAACAAACATAATGTAATATTATTTAGATTTTTATTAACAAAATCTGATTTCTATACATGGAAAAATAATTAATTAAATAATTTAAAAGTATACGAATGACGAAAACTAAATGATTTTTAATAGTCATAGTATTAGTTAAACAAAAACGTCGTACTAACAGTATAAATGTATCATTACTTTTGTAAGGCAAATGAATATTTACTTAAGAATCAATGGCAGTGACAAAAATCTGTATCTTTATATATATATGACGAACAAACTGTCAGTTTGTATTCAATTTACTCATACTAAAAAACGTTTCTCGTATAAAACAATGAGTAACATATATGTATATATACATACATACATATTTTTATAATATATATATACATATATATTTAATTTACAAGTAGACCTACATTAACCGCGACCTAGCTCTCAGATATTAAAAACTTACAAGGAACATTTTAACAATAAATTCTAAAATAACTACCAAGTGTGAACTGGCTTTGAGAGTTATTTATTTATCAGCCACCTTTTATCTTTTTCACTCTTATCCCAATATAAATAAGGTTCAAAATTGATTACAAATTTAATAAGATATACGCAAAATAGGAATTGTAAATTAAAAACCCGCGCTGCTACAATATAAAACTGGACTGCAATAAACGTCGAATTGGGTGAATAATTATCATTTTAATATCAACTTTATTTATATATATATAAAGTTTAATTTAGTATGTAGGTAGTTTCTTGATATAACTATATAATGACGTCATATCATACGTCTTAATCTGGTGATAAGCGAGTATTTTTATGAGCTCAGTACAACGTAAATGGTCTCGACTTATCTAGGAGTGGTCTGTGGCCGTCTTTATGTGACCGTTCTGTACATTATATGTGATAAAGTTATGCAATATTATGTTACAGATGTACTATAATTATTATTATAATACATATTTTAGACTGCGACTTTGTCTGTAAGATTTCTCAAGAGGCTAAATAGACAGGACCTTGGACGGTGGAGGTGAGCGTTTAATTTATCATCGTAGAAGTGGGAGTGAGAGGTATGACAGCTAAATCTGTCTACAACCTACTAAAAGACTTGGGCTTGTCCAGAACTCACATTAATGCTTTCTTGGAACGTACATCGAAGGCAGCCCTAGTAGGTTCTTTTCAAATTTGATAGAGAGAAGAGCTTGGACGGTGGAGGTGAGCGTTTAACGCGTTAGATAGGGTCCCTTAAACCTACACCTGGGTCACAAGTCCCAGTCACTGTTGAAGCTCCTCTCACTACAACGATGGACCCGACACACGCACCGTGAATACATGGAATGATGAGAGGTTTCGTCTCTCTATATATATTAAACCTACACCTGGGTCACAAGTCCCAGTCACTGTTGAAGCTCCTCTCACTACAACGATGGACCCGACACACGCACCGTGAATACATGGAATGATGAGAGGTTTCGTCTCTCTATATATATTAAACCTACACCTGGGTCACAAGTCCCAGTCACTGTTGAAGCTCCTCTCACTACAACGATGGACCCGACACACGCACCGTGAATACATGGAATGATGAGAGGTTTCGTCTCTCTATATATATTAAACCTACACCTGGGTCACAAGTCCCAGTCACTGTTGAAGCTCCTCTCACTACAACGATGGACCCGACACACGCACCGTGAATACATGGAATGATGAGAGGTTTCGTCTCTCTATATATATTAAACCTACACCTGGGTCACAAGTCCCAGTCACTGTTGAAGCTCCTCTCACTACAACGATGGACCCGACACACGCACCGTGAATACATGGAATGATGAGAGGTTTCGTCTCTCTATATATATTAAACCTACACCTGGGTCACAAGTCCCAGTCACTGTTGAAGCTCCTCTCACTACAACGATGGACCCGACACACGCACCGTGAATACATGGAATGATGAGAGGTTTCGTCTCTCTATATATATTAAACCTACACCTGGGTCACAAGTCCCAGTCACTGTTGAAGCTCCTCTCACTACAACGATGGACCCGACACACGCACCGTGAATACATGGAATGATGAGAGGTTTCGTCTCTCTATATATATTAAACCTACATCTGGTTCACAAGTCCCAGTCACTGTTGAAGCTCCTCTCACTACAACGATGGACCCGACACACGCACCGTGAATACATGGAATGATGAGAGGTTTCGTCTCTCTATATATATTAAACCTACACCTGGGTCACAAGTCCCAGTCACTGTTGAAGCTCCTCTCACTACAACGATGGACCCGACACACGCACCGTGAATACATGGAATGATGAGAGGTTTCGCCTCTTCTTTTAAGTATTAAAATAATAAATTCATTATTACTGACTTGTATAGTGTCACGAGACTTCATTCAAAATACAATTATTACATATGTTCTAATACTAGATAACTACATGGTATTTCAAGACAAATTATAAGGTTATTATAAAGTTTTCATCAAAATCTGTAAAATGACAAACATACTCACACAATTAATATGCTCGTTTATAATTTATATATATATTTTGTTTGGGACAGCTATTTAAATCTATATTATCACAGATGTGAACGGAAATTCTCATTATCTCCGTAATATTTCTTCGTATCGATTATAATTATAAATATATAGCTTTTGATACTGCCAAAAATAATTATATTTAATTTTTAAAGTATATATATAAATATAAACATGTATAAAGGTTAAAAATGCTTCAGCAATTTTGTATTTTGTTGTTAGAATAAAGGCTTATTAATAGATTCTCAAACAGCAACTAAACAAAATTATATATATATATTTAATTGTAGCACACCGAAATATTCGAAAATATTTCATTATTATTACGCAATTAACGAAATAAATTAATCAGTTTGAATATGAATAAAAAACTTGATAAAATTATACCTACATAAGAAATTATTATCTTTGTATAATTTTGTATAACTTCAGCTATTCTGAAAGATCACTTTTTATATTATGTTGGTAGAATTATATGTATATAAATTAT
This sequence comes from Danaus chrysippus, assembly GCA_916720795.1. Classification (NCBI taxonomy): domain Eukaryota; kingdom Metazoa; phylum Arthropoda; class Insecta; order Lepidoptera; family Nymphalidae; genus Danaus; species Danaus chrysippus. The sequence continues at coordinate 2,730,665 of CAKASE010000070.1, forward strand.
ATGATACCAATGTATTTTTAAGGGATATGATATGCTTTATCATATCATTTAACTTTCAATAATAATTTCATTTAATTTTACGAACAGATATTTAATCATCATCATTCATCTCTTAGTCATAAGGAGTACTAAAATTCTTATGCTTCAAAGATTTTGTACTAACATTTTCATCATTCATTCATTCTATCATTCTCTCGTTCTTTCATTCTTCCGTAAATTATGTATCACCTACTGCAGCTTTTAGACAAATAAATTTAAGCAGTTTCATATACTACTAGCATTACGCCAGCAGTTTCGTCCGCGTGGAGTTCGGTTATATCGCGTTTCCAAGAGAACCTTTCAAAATTCTGGGATAAAAACTATCCTATGTTCTTTCTCAGCGTCAACTCTATGTCTGTACCAAATTTCATTAAAATCAGTTCAGTGGTTTAGGCGTGAAAGCGTAACAGACAAACAGACAGACAGAGTTACTGTCGCATTTATAATATTAGTAGGGATTGCGTTTCATTGCCACTATTAACAATAGTTTTAACTATGAATGACTATCATAAGAATATAAATAACCAAACGCATGTTTAATAAAATGTGTAATGGTTTCAAATTGTTGTGATTATTTCTTTATATTCTAGAACTTTCTACGTAATTTATTTCTGTGGTGGACAATTCATTGGTGGTCTATCCGGGGGCGTCGGTGGGAATTCATCTCTGCACGCTAGTCTTTCCCGTAAATTAAAATCCTTATTGCACCATTTATTATATATATCGATGAATGATTTTCCTGTTATATAAATGGTGTTTCTGAATGTTTCATCAGTTTCCTTTGGGAAGCATAACGCTCCGGTTGTTAAAAGGCCAGCGCTAGTGTAGAGAAGTCGCCTCGTAATTCCACCGCCACTTCCAAGCATAAAACCCAAGAACCCACCACTGGCTACAACGCCTTGTCTGATGGCCAAATTATCGGGATCTCGCATGGTTTTTTTGAAATTATTTTTGATTTCCTTCAAAGTGTCCAATGCTTTGTTAACATTTGACTTCACGAAGCATAATCCTCCACACGCATTCTTCTTAACTTCTTGTTTAATATTTTTCACGTGCGGTAGTAATGATTGATGCAGTATTTTAACCTTTCTGTCGGGACTTTTCTCCTTATCTTCTTCATAGTCTTTGTAATCGTTGTACGGACTCTTATATATCGATAGTTCTGATAGCTTCATCGGAGGAGGTTTTTTTGGAGGTCCTTCTTCAGCTTTCGCAGCTTCTACTTTAGGAAATATATCCACATCAGCCCCTGTTAGACATATTTTCAGTGCGTCAATCCAAATTTTACCGATCACGTACAAATCCGTGTAATTATTTTCCTCAAACTTGTCTAGATGTTTTTGTTTTTGTTTATACTTATCTTCTATACAATTACAGAATTTTGCCACCATTTCATTTGTGAATGCTTAAAATTTTTTAACCAGAATTTTGTTAATGATATTTGATGTACGTCACATTTTCTAACAGAGCATAGACATTGTTGTTACTAATATATAAAACCTATTTTTAGAAAATTGATTTAATTTTTTTATACGTAATATTAAGTAGTTCATTCATTCTTTTAAACAATCATTCATTCAAAATCAATCAACAGCTTTGCTACCGAAATCACTCTGAACTCGATTACGTACCGATTCACAATTCTGCAGGAAAAAAAAATCGAAACTGCACAGATTCATTGCACACGTATGTGATTTCATTTCTACAAATCTATTTTCGTCCACCCAAAAAATTTATGCACCTTATCTTTATAGCAAAAAGGTTTAAAATAGATTAAAGTATTGTTTTTCAATAGCATTTATTTGATAGTTTTTCTAATCGGAAGTCGTTTTGCTCTGTCTACTGAAGATGTAGGTTTTCATATTAGTTTTTGATGTTCATGTAATCAGATATTGATGGGAACTCTCAACGTTTGACATATATTATGTATAGGAATATTTAAATTTAACATAATTATTATTTTATTTGTGTTTATAATATAGGAATATTTGTATTAATTTTTATTTAAATTATATTTTATGCTTATTTTCTGATAGTATAATATAATAATAATTTAATATTTAACAAGAATATAGACTCATTTCGTCTTTTGATACATATTTCTGGTTATAGTCTTACTTTGCACGAAAAATAACTTATTAAAATAGTTAAATTTTTGATATTAATGTCAATTCTTCAATACAAATGCGTGTTATATAATAATAATAAAGAAAATTTTGCCCAAAAACTATTATATTATGTTTTTTGTCATACTTGCGGTACAAATAACTCAGGGTATCGGTAAAACCTTCTTCAATGAAATCGTAAGATCGGTGAAAGTTAGTTCGCCTCCAATATTATATACGACTTATTGTTTTAAACATACCGTGATCAGTGACGAAGATATAAAACAACTAGATCTGTCCTACATATAAAAGAAAATCGTGTTAGTTACACTATTTATAACTCTATAGCTGTAGGAATATGGTTGAAAATTGGTGGAGAGATAGATTAGAACAAGGAGACGGACATAGGATATTTATTTCTGTTCGATCGAAACAGAAAATACTTAATAAACTCCAATATCTATTTATTTATAGCCTCTAAGACGGAATAGAGTTCGCCCAGAAAGCTATACATATATTACTAATTCCGAAATTAAAGAGACGAAATCGCAAGTAAAAACTAATATACATATAAATAAAATATTCTTCTTATATATATAATATTAATATTATCCTTTTCTTTAATAATATATAATTTCTTTCACTTCCAGTGTCCTAGATCGTCAGTCGCTGATATGCCCGAAGCAGTTCAGTACAATGGGTGATTATTTTTACGACTTATTGTAGGAAATTTGTTGTTAAGTGCGCGTTAAAACTTTTATTATAAAAGCGAAAATTTGTTTAAACATCGCTTAGAAAGACATGTATGTATGTATGGTATTTTTTTTAACTGGTTTATGTATTCATACATAAATCTTGTTTTTCTGAAATGTATCGGATACGGTAATAATATTACGATTTTTTATAATGACTCAGAAAATATTGAACTTAAAAACTTATTTGAATTAGAAGTTTGGTTAATTTTACTTAGGCTTATTTTGCATTTTGGAATCGCTGGACTGGACTAGTCTAGTCTATCTAATTTAGTCTAGACTAGTCTATACTATACTTCATTATACATGGTATAAATTTTTTGATTTCTTTTCCGTAGTATGAGATTGCATCTTTTCCCTAAAGACTGATAGTTACATCGTATTATTCTGTATTTGTATAATACAATATACCTGTACCTATATAATTATATGTATATATATATATATATTGAAGTGAAGCAATGTTCTTTTCATGACACAAGAACCATGGTCACCCATCCAAAGTCAGGCCGCTACAGACGCCGCTTAATCGTTTATCTAAATTAAACATTTTGAATACTAACTAAAAGTTTATATGTTGGGTATATTATATTTGGGGCGATCAACCAACTGTAACTACTTAGAGTTAAGGGGAAGTATGCTTTATATTTTTTTTGTTAAAAAATAATATATATTTTATAGACTAATTTAATTCAAGAAAAAATCTAAAGCTTTAGATGAAAAATTTAGGTTTAACCCAAAAAAAATAACTTATCCATTTATACAACATATTAAATATTTTATAAGAAACAATTATGTTTTTCATATATTTTTCTTATCGTGGTTAAATTTAACTGCATCTTAATCACTTCAGTTACCTTCGAATGTCTTACACAGTAGACCATAACTAAACGATTCTGGGGTTATGTTCACAGATCAATAAATAACCAGAATTTTAACTTTAATATTGGGTTTTGTTTGAAGATATCATTGTTGGCTTTGATTGTGTGTGTGTGTGTGTGTCTGTGTGTGTGTGTGTGTCTTTGCTACAAGTTTGAATAAAACCGACAATTTCATAGTTACAATGGAACCAAAATACAAGAATATATTGAATTAAAATAAAATAATAATTACGCTTAGAACAAAAGAAAAAATATTTTTCAAAGCGAAAATTTAATATAAATACCTTTTTATACTTATGATATGTTTACTATTTAAATACTTATGTCTCATAAGAGATAAAACTTCTATATATTACGTTTTTTTATATAATACTCAATACTAAATTTTTTTTTGTCTGTCCGTATACAAGTCAGGTAGCCGCTCATTCATAGATCTACCTGGTTCAGAAAATCTTTGATATTTGTTATTTTAATGCCTCTATAATAATATATATAAACTGGGTTAGTAAAATAACTTATTTATTTATAGTTATAGTAAAAATTCCAATTAGTTTCCTAGTTTTTTAGTGATAGAAGCAAACATATTAATATATTTTTAATAAAATTACTTCATTTTCTATGAAAAACTATATCTTAGTGATAACATATATGCAAATATACTTAAAGATATAGATTTAAAAATTATATTGTATTGTACAAGAATAAATATTGATATATGATAAGATATACACTGTTACATCCATTGCTCGTTACAAATCAAAATATTTTCGATTCAATTTATTTCTGGTAGTAAACTGTCAATGTATATCAAATTAAAGTAATGATCAATTTGTTAGTAACGTTGGAATTTCTTAAAGATAATAACATATTGATTTTGGTGTGTGGACATTTAAAATGTGTTCGTTTATTTGTTATCCAAAAACTTAAATTAGTTTTTCTATGAATCAAAGTACCAATTATTTTTCATAGATTATATAAATATAGAATACTAGCTTTCCACCCGCAGCTTCGTCCGCGTGGAGTTCGGTTATATCGCGTTTCCAAGAGAACATTTCAAAAGTCTGGTATAAAAACTATCCTATGTTCTTTCTCAAAGTCAATTTTATCTCTGTACCAAAATTCATTACAATCAGTTCAGTGGTTTAGGCGTGAAAGCGTAACAGACAGACAGACAGAGTTACTTTCGCGTTTATAATATTAGTAGGTATATTATATATTAGAACATATATAATAGTATATTTAAATAATGTTTAATGTACATTAAAACCTCCTTTATAAGCAGAAATTTTAAATATGTCGCGAAAACTTCGTACACAAAATTCTAAATGGCCCTAATTATATAAATCGTATTTCCCTTATCCAAAAGCGAATTATTTCCAATACATTTGTCGTCAAAGGATTTTCGCGCCGAAATATGACTGCGCCATTATGAATAATCTGTTGCTTTTTATTATGGCATGAAAGAAAAAATATAATATAAAAGGTAATAAATAAGATAAAAATAAAGATAAATAAAGATAGTTTCTAAGAAAATTAATTAATCTTTGGCTATTAAGAAACAATTTATATTTCCTTACTAAATACGTCAGTGCGGTCGTATTTAAAATATAAAATTTAAATTTAATGTATCATTAAATATGATTATCGGTATTAATAGTAAATTTGTCTCTTCTGGATGATTCTATCACTTAGTTTGACACCCGACTTCGTCTGCGAGATATAGAATCTCTGTAATTATATATATATACATATATATACATACATTTGGCTAGGAACATATAATTATGATGTTAATATAAGGACTAAGCAGTGAATATATGTGTCTTCTTCTTCCTGGCAATTCCCCAGCTTTAGCCAGGGTCTGCCTTACATGTTGTGAATAGTTTTGGCTAATTGTTTTTACGACCGGCCGCCTGCCTGACATCAACCCTCTTTGGGAATATATATGTATATATATTTATCGCTTAATATCTTTTAAACATAATGAAAATTTTAATCAAACGTGTCCATTGTCTGTTCGATTATAAAACAATAACTCCTGAACGAATCTAACTGAAGTTAAAATTAAATATTACAATAAGAGGATATAAAGTTTATGGCTAATAAAAATGTTTATTAATATTACATATACTATTTTATTGATTCTCATTAATGTTTGAGTATTCGAGATTTATCTATTGTGTGGTTTATTTGTATATCATCATCATCAGCCTATCAGAGCCCACTGCTGAGCTGCCTCTTCCCACATGGAGAAGATTTGAGCATTAATCACCACGCTTGCTCAAGACGGGTTGGTGATTCCAAACTTATAATTGTGAAATTATAAGTCCAGGTTTTCTTACGATGTTTTCCTTCAACTGTTAGTAGTGTCTAAATATTCTTAGTGTACTCTACACATGACTCTGAAAAATCACATTGGTACTTGCCAGGTTTTGAACCCGCGGCCTCCTGCATGAAAGGTGGGTCAAAAAAAATTTGTATGCAGTATTAACTCAGATACACTTTAAGGGACTGTAATACCACAATACTATTGGCATGAGCTCATATTCTGGTATCTTGAAGCACAGCGGGGGATCCAAAAATTAATGATCATTCATATACATATTTATATTTAGAGTTCCGTATATATATTATATAAAACTATATTTAAAATAAGAAATATTCTCAGTAAAGAATTCTATATAACCTTTATAAAATATATATAAATAAATAGCTAGACAAAAAATGGTTCTTTTATAAGGAACCCTAATAAAAAATAGTTTTTTTTATCAAAATGGTATCGATACATAATTTCGTTACGTATTCATTTGTTAATTCCCTGTCATTTAAAGGTTTGGATCCCAAACTCAGGTAGTTAAAACTATAAATATACTATGAAACTATCCAAGTCCGAATCCATTTGGCTCAAAAATAACTAGATGTATAATTATGGTAAAATCTTTAATAGTATGAATATTATGAGTATTGTAATCCCTACTAATATTATAAATGCGAAAGTAACTCTGTCTGTCTGTATGTCTGTTACGCTTTCACGCTTAAACCACTGAACTGATTTTGATGAAAATTGGTACAGAGATAGAGTTGACCTTGAGAAAGAACTTAGGATAGTTTTTATCCCAGACTTTTGAAAGGTTCTCTTGGAAACGCTATATAATCGAACTCCACGCGGGCGAAGCTGCGTACGGAAAGCTAGTATCATTTAATTTTTAAATGACTTATTATAATGTTGTATCAGAGACGAAACCATCAGGCTCTATCGTTGTAGTGAGAGGAGCTTCAACAGTGACTGGGACTTGTGACCCAGGTGTAGGTTTAATATATATAGAGAGACGAAACCTCTCATCGTTCCATGTATTCACGGTGCGTGTGTCGGGTCCATCGTTGTAGTGAGAGGAGCCTCAACAGTGACTGGGACTTGTGACCCAGGTGTAGGTTTAATATATATAGAGAGACGAAACCTCTCATCATTCCATGTATTCACGGTGCGTGTGTCGGGTCCATCGTTGTAGTGAGAGGAGCCTCAACAGTGACTGGGACTTGTGACCCAGGTGTAGGTTTAATATATATAGAGAGACGAAACCTCTCATCATTCCATGTATTCACGGTGCGTGTGTCGGGTCCATCGTTGTAGTGAGAGGAGCTTCAACAGTGACTGGGACTTGTGACCCAGGTGTAGGTTTAATATATATAGAGAGACGAAACCTCTCATCATTCCATGTATTCACGGTGCGTGTGTCGGGTCCATCGTTGTAGTGAGAGGAGCTTCAACAGTGACTGGGACTTGTGACCCAGGTGTAGGTTTAATATATATAGAGAGACGAAACCTCTCATCGTTCCATGTATTCACGGTGCGTGTGTCGGGTCCATCGTTGTAGTGAGAGGAGCCTCAACAGTGACTGGGACTTGTGACCCAGGTGTAGGTTTAATATATATAGAGAGACGAAACCTCTCATCATTCCATGTATTCACGGTGCGTGTGTCGGGTCCATCGTTGTAGTGAGAGGAGCTTCAACAGTGACTGGGACTTGTGACCCAGGTGTAGGTTTAATATATATAGAGAGACGAAACCTCTCATCGTTCCATGTATTCACGGTGCGTGTGTCGGGTCCATCGTTGTAGTGAGAGGAGCCTCAACAGTGACTGGGACTTGTGACCCAGGTGTAGGTTTAATATATATAGAGAGACGAAACCTCTCATCATTCCATGTATTCACGGTGCGTGTGTCGGGTCCATCGTTGTAGTGAGAGGAGCCTCAACAGTGACTGGGACTTGTGACCCAGGTGTAGGTTTAATATATATAGAGAGACGAAACCTCTCATCATTCCATGTATTCACGGTGCGTGTGTCGGGTCCATCGTTGTAGTGAGAGGAGCTTCAACAGTGACTGGGACTTGTGACCCAGGTGTAGGTTTAATATATATAGAGAGACGAAACCTCTCATCGTTCCATGTATTCACGGTGCGTGTGTCGGGTCCATCGTTGTAGTGAGAGGAGCCTCAACAGTGACTGGGACTTGTGACCCAGGTGTAGGTTTAATATATATAGAGAGACGAAACCTCTCATCATTCCATGTATTCACGGTGCGTGTGTCGGGTCCATCGTTGTAGTGAGAGGAGCTTCAACAGTGACTGGGACTTGTGACCCAGGTGTAGGTTTAATATATATAGAGAGACGAAACCTCTCATCATTCCATGTATTCACGGTGCGTGTGTCGGGTCCATCGTTGTAGTGAGAGGAGCCTCAACAGTGACTGGGACTTGTGACCCAGGTGTAGGTTTAATATATATAGAGAGACGAAACCTCTCATCATTCCATGTATTCACGGTGCGTGTGTCGGGTCCATCGTTGTAGTGAGAGGAGCTTCAACAGTGACTGGGACTTGTGACCCAGGTGTAGGTTTAATATATATAGAGAGACGAAACCTCTCATCGTTCCATGTATTCACGGTGCGTGTGTCGGGTCCATCGTTGTAGTGAGAGGAGCCTCAACAGTGACTGGGACTTGTGACCCAGGTGTAGGTTTAATATATATAGAGAGACGAAACCTCTCATCATTCCATGTATTCACGGTGCGTGTGTCGGGTCCATCGTTGTAGTGAGAGGAGCTTCAACAGTGACTGGGACTTGTGACCCAGGTGTAGGTTTAATATATATAGAGAGACGAAACCTCTCATCATTCCATGTATTCACGGTGCGTGTGTCGGGTCCATCGTTGTAGTGAGAGGAGCCTCAACAGTGACTGGGACTTGTGACCCAGGTGTAGGTTTAAGGGGTATCTTCTAAATCAATTAAAAAATGACATTTTATGATCGTCATCATATATACAAAACACTGTTTTAAATACAATTTTAACCGACTTCAAAAAAGGTAGACCTCAATGCGTCTATATTTTTAATTTATTCTAAAGTAACAAAAAAGTTATACTTATATGATTCTCCATAATAAATCAAACAATACATTATTTTAGTTCTTAATATTCTCGTATCCAAATTCCAAACATACAAAATACTTCGCCATTATGCTAATTTAAATGACCGTAGCAATGATATAAACGTTCTTTCAAAACTCAAATTTAGTTTAAATTTAAAACGATTTGAAACATATAATTTTGAACTAAAGATTCTTCAATATTTTTCTTAGCTGTTTAATTTTACCTTATAAAGTATGTAATTATATTCCTTTAATTAGAACTAAATTTATGATTATAATATTTTACATCATCATCAGCCTATCAGAGCCCACTGCTGAGCTGCCTCTTCTCACATGGAGAAGGTTTGAGCATTAATCACCACGCTTGCTCAAGACGGGTTGGTGATAAAAAATAACATATAATATATATTGTATTTAATTATAACTTAAAACAATACAAAATATTAAAAAACAAAGGTAATATTTCCATTTTTCGATCCTAAATTACATTTGATTGTTATAAAAAATTTAAATCGTTTTAAATTTTATTGGCGGCTTCCATTCATATAATTAGGGGCTACTGTTACGAAGATCTTGGAAGGTATGTGATGATACCTACCTCTCAATATCTGTAGGATAAATAAATTAAAAAAACAAATATAGATATATATTATTCAAAAAAGAAATTTGTTTTACGTTACGTTGTAAAAGGGATGATAATTTAGGCATAATGGATTAAGATTATATATATATATATTAAATTATAAATAGCTTAGGCTTATGTATATATATCTTTATTATTACGAGATCTTTACATGTATATGTTACAAATTATCTCGAAAAGTAGAAAAAAATAGTAATAGTTTAATTTCATACGAGAAACTTAATAAGCAAATAGTTTCCCCTACTGTTAACTTTCGTAATATATAATTCCATACTTCTATATGTCAGTACAATATTTTTTTTTGTCACAACAGGAAACACATAACCCGTCATTTCACCGACGCAGTAGGTAATTTCCTTCATATCTACTCCCTATTATCCCTACTAATATTATAAATGCGAAAGTAACTCTGTCTGTCTGTCTGTCTGTCTGCTACGCTTTCACGCCTAAACCACTGAACTGATTTTAATGAAATTCGGTACAGAGATAGAGTTGACCTTGAGAAAGAACATAGGATAGTTTTTATCCCAGACTTTTGAAAGGTTCTCTTGGAAACGCGATATAACCGAACTCCACGCGGCGAAGCTGCGGGCGGAAAGCTAGTTTATAATAACAGTACAATATCTCCTAAATCAAAATGACAACTTTGTTTTGTAATTCTTGAGAGATAGACGTAATTATTAATGTAGGACTGTCTTTCTGTTTCCTAATAAATATTAAACACGGTTTAGTTCTCTATAAAACAAGTAGGTTTAAAATGTAATTGTTAAATTTAACTTTGTTAAGTTTGTAAACCTATTTTTAAGTATTAATTAAGTTTGAAATGTAGTAAGTTGTTTACAAGAACTTCTATGTCAGTTATCGCCTGTTTTTCACACGTTTTTAAATATAACTATTAGTTAAGCCAAGTAAAAACATGTTGAGTACTAAGTGTATAATTATATACATTTGTGTGTGTGTGTGTGTCTATATATATAGTGGATGTATGCATGTGTGTGTCTCTGTGTATGTGTGTATCTATTAATATATGTTTGTGTGTGTGTGTGTGTGTGTGTGCGTGTGTGTGTGTGCACGGTACTGATGAACTCGGTAGATGAGTGGTTAAAAACCGCAACTAACTTCGGATAAGGTTCTTTCCTTATTCGGAAGCCGTACATTATCTATTCAAATAAGGCTTCATTCGCACCGGATTTTATAGATTGGTGCAATAGAAACTAGATATTATGAGAATGTGGGTAGTTAATAAAAAGAAAGGAAAACTTAAAAATAATTAATATTTAATGTTTAAGAGATTAAACATAATGAAGAGTTACGATAGTTTAGAAGAAATATAAATGTACAATTCTAAGTAAAATTTCAAAGTCGGTTTATTGAAGATAAATAAATTTTAATTTATAATATTCCTACCAAAATATCCATAAATTCATATTTAAAACAAAATTAAAAAAGCAGGTACTAAATAAAGTTAAAATAATATATACAAAAAAGTAAAGTAAAGTAAGTATGTATTTGTTTTAACAACTAAGTATATTATTAAATACTCCTTTTGCGACAAAACTCAAATTAATTATACAAATTACTTGCCATCAACTAACACCCAAAATAAATAGATATCATTATAATAAAGAAATAAAACAGATTTAAATCAGAAATGTAAACAATTTATTGTGTTGATTGATATAGTAATAACAATTTTTAATTTTTCTATATATAAAGAACAATACTTATATATATCTAAGAAATAATATTAATTTCTTTCCTTTTTGTGTGATACATTTATGAAACAAGCCTGGGTATAAGAAATAAATAAACATTTTCGTGATTATTCGATATACAAACACCTTGTCGAATATATATATATATATATATATATATATATATGTATATATATATATGTGTGTGTGTATGTGTGTGTGTGTGTGTGTGAGAGTTATACCCTATTCCAATTCAATTTTATATTAATGAATCTATAAAATAAAACACTTCTATATATCACATAATCTAAATAAAATTACAAACAATTTGTCCTAACTACAGATAAAATCTCGCATTACTTTTAAGCTGGCTGCGATCTAAACTATACATTTTCTCCCGGGTTTCAACATTTCATTCATTTGAGATAAACATACGGAGGGTAAGAACATAAGTATATTGTGGGGGAACTTTGATACATCTGACAGAATCACTCGTCTACAGAACAATGGGACTTGTTTTAAAAAATACTATAAAATATACTAGTTTTTATTCCCTGCTTCGCTTACATTTTGTAGCAGACAAACACAATACACTTACTATCACAGCGTGATAAATACGATTATATTGTTATATTGAAGTTTATTATCAATTTATTATGAAATCATTATTTTTTTGGTATCCTATGTTTTAAAGATTATTCATGCAATTAAATAAGTGGGCCTCCAATGAAAAAAATATGTACGGATAGTCGATTATTTGACTCCTATTATAAGTTTTAAACATAGTTTTTTATCTTTAACTATTTAAAATATACCCACGCTTGTTTTAGACCAAATATATATATTGTATAAGTATACAGAATTAATATTTAAATAATGTCCTTCATTAAGCTCTACTGAACCCAAAAAATATAATCAATATCAGCTCATGAATACGAAAATTTTTCCTTATACGTTATAAAGAAAACTTAATTTTTTGATATACAATTTAAGAATAATAAGTTTCTTGAGATTTAAAACTTTTATATTAACTTAAATATACTTAAATTAACTAAAGTGAGACGAAACCTCTCATCATTCCATGTATTCACGGTGCGTGTGTCGGGTCCATCGTTGTAGTGAGAGGAGCTTCAACAGTGACTGGGACTTGTGACCCAGGTGTAGGTTTAATATATATAGAGAGACGAAACCTCTCATCATTCCATGTATTCACGGTGCGTGTGTCGGGTCCATCGTTGTAGTGAGAGGAGCTTCAACAGTGACTGGGACTTGTGACCCAGGTGTAGGTTTAATATATATAGAGAGACGAAAACTCTCATCATTCCATGTATTCACGGTGCGTGTGTCGGGTCCATCGTTGTAGTGAGAGGAGCTTCAACAGTGACTGGGACTTGTGACCCAGGTGTAGGTTTAATATATATAGAGAGACGAAACCTCTCATCATTCCATGTATTCACGGTGCGTGTGTCGGGTCCATCGTTGTAGTGAGAGGAGCTTCAACAGTGACTGGGACTTGTGACCCAGGTGTAGGTTTAATATATATAGAGAGACGAAACCTCTCATCATTCCATGTATTCACGGTGCGTGTGTCGGGTCCATCGTTGTAGTGAGAGGAGCTTCAACAGTGACTGGGACTTGTGACCCAGGTGTAGGTTTAATATATATAGAGAGACGAAACCTCTCATCATTCCACGTATTCACGGTGCGTGTGTCGGGTCCATCGTTGTAGTGAGAGGAGCTTCAACAGTGACTGGGACTTGTGACCCAGGTGTAGGTTTAATATATATAGAGAGACGAAACCTCTCATCATTCCATGTATTCACGGTGCGTGTGTCGGGTCCATCGTTGTAGTGAGAGGAGCTTCAACAGTGACTGGGACTTGTGACCCAGGTGTAGGTTTAATATATATAGAGAGACGAAACCTCTCATCATTCCATGTATTCACGGTGCGTGTGTCGGGTCCATCGTTGTAGTGAGAGGAGCTTCAACAGTGACTGGGACTTGTGACCCAGGTGTAGGTTTAATATATATAGAGAGACGAAACCTCTCATCATTCCATGTATTCACGGTGCGTGTGTCGGGTCCATCGTTGTAGTGAGAGGAGCTTCAACAGTGACTGGGACTTGTGACCCAGGTGTAGGTTTAATATATATAGAGAGACGAAACCTCTCATCATTCCATGTATTCACGGTGCGTGTGTCGGGTCCATCGTTGTAGTGAGAGGAGCTTCAACAGTGACTGGGACTTGTGACCCAGGTGTAGGTTTAATATATATAGAGAGACGAAACCTCTCATCATTCCATGTATTCACGGTGCGTGTGTCGGGTCCATCGTTGTAGTGAGAGGAGCTTCAACAGTGACTGGGACTTGTGACCCAGGTGTAGGTTTAATATACAGGGTGACTGGTGAATTACTATCGATATTTGAGGACGTGATTTGTGACGATCATATATGACAAAATAAAAATTAATATAACATAAATATTAATAAACTTCTAAGTAAAGTTAACCAAAAGTTATGTAATTAATTACGCATCGTATGAACACCCTACAGATTAGGTATACACATACACTCACACAGACGCGGCGGCGGCGTAGTGTTGTATCAGCACGCCGCCGCACACGTCCACGCTTGGAACACTTGGAACGTGTCAACACTTTATTTATTTATACGGAAATTTTGTCAAAAATTAAGTACTTATTTTTTTTACATAATTCGAATGAGAATCATGTACCGAGTATCCTCCTTAAATATTGATAGTAATTCACCAGTCACCCTGTATATAGAGAGACGAAACCTCTCATCATTCCATGTATTCACGGTGCGTGTGTCGGGTCCATCGTTGAAGTGAGAGGAGCTTCAACAGTGACTGGGACTTGTGACCCAGGTGTAGGTTTAATATATATAGAGAGACGAAACCTCTCATCATTCCATGTATTCACGGTGCGTGGGTCAGGTCCATCGTTGTAGTGAGAGGAGCTTCAACAGTGACTGGGACTTGTGACCCAGGTGTAGGTTTAATATATATAGAGAGACGAAACCTCTCATCATTCAATGTATTCATATGCGTCTGTCGGGTCCATCGTTGTAGTGAGAGGAGCTTCAACAGTGACTGTGACTTGTGACCCAGGTGTAGGTTTAAGGGACCCTATCTAACGCGTTAAACGCTCACCTCCACCGTCCAAGCTGTCTGAGATAAAGGAAATATTTACCGTATATTGATAACTAATAAATCATTCTTAATATAACATAATTAATTTCCCTAAAGGTTACATTCTTGGAAGTATCGTATAAGTCTTATTTCCCGGATACATTGAGTTTCTTCCTTTTATTATTGATAGTACATTTTTTGTTTGTTATTCGATAATCCCTCTGAGCAGATTTGGATGAAATTTTGACTATAAATAATGAATTGTAATAATGATACTAGCTATTTAGAATGTTGGTAAAATACAGAAATTCAATACAAAAGATAGTAAATTAAATATCTTCCCAAATAAAATATATATGACCAGAATAACTGATTAGTTTAAAGATTAAATTTTGATGTTTACACATCATCAGCCTATCAGAGTCCACTGCTGAGCTGCCTCTTCTCACATGGAGAAGGTTTGAGCATTAATCACCACGCTCGCTCAAGACGGGTTGGTGATTTCAAACTTATAATTGTGAAATTATAACTCCAGGTTTCCTCACGATGTTTTCCTTCACTGTCTGTATATACTGTATGTATGTAAAGATTTTTTAATATTATTCAATATATATATATTTGTTTAACGAAATATAGGTCGTACTCCCCGGTCCATAGACCGTTGTATTTTATTGTTTTTTACACAAAAATGTTAATTATCTCACCAAAAAACTTTACAATTAAAAATCATTGATAGTAAAATCGATTTTATGCTTCTATATTGAGGACGGCATAGTTTTTAGACAAACACAATTCTTAGACCCGTTATTTCACTAACTAGTTATTTTCTATATAAAGTTTGAATCTTGTTAGTTTGGCATCAATTAATTAACATTTTAATATATTATATATATAAATATATAAGCGTATTATTATATGACCATTTATCATTGAATAATAATCAAGAGATAATTTTGTTAAAGTCTAAATTAAATAAAAATAATTAAACCTATTTTGTTAATGTTCTGTGTCATTTTATTGACGAATTACTGGATACGATCGTTCACGTGAAATGCACTCGAAGTAATTACTTTAGACTATAAAGTTTAAGGTAAAATGGTAACGAAAAGTAAGCAAAGAAATAGTATGGAGACAATAATTAATCAAAATTATATCTTAGGGAATTTTTTTTTTACTAACAATATAGTATATACTAGTATTTGCCCGCGATTTTGTCTGCGTTAGTTTCAAAATAAGAAATGTATAGCTGTCTAAGCGAACTCTGTTCTTCCTTAAAGAC
Organism: Danaus chrysippus; assembly: GCA_916720795.1. NCBI lineage: Eukaryota > Metazoa > Arthropoda > Insecta > Lepidoptera > Nymphalidae > Danaus > Danaus chrysippus. The sequence continues at coordinate 2,746,638 of CAKASE010000070.1, forward strand.
AGTAGACTTTGGATTTGATCAATTTATTTTTTCTTTTTAAATCGAATGAAAAGCATCCTGTCCTTTCTATGTTCTAATCTATCTCTCCACCAATATTCATCCAAACCCGTACAGCTGTTCTTGAGTTATAAATAGTGTAACTAACACGACTTTTTTATATATATATATTATAATTATATATGTGTGTGTGTGTGTATTTAATCAAAAAAAATGCTCAAAAATAACACAATTTCACGGCCAATGATGCAAGTGACGTTTGATAAGTTAACAATTATTGAATAATCTGTTACAATTCAACCCTCGTCTAACCACCCCATAGCTATAAGCAATGGATTTTAAACCTTATTTATATGTACATAAGAATCATTATTATATATTATTATTATATAAAACGGGGGAAAGCTTAGAAAGGAAATAATCGAATTTATTATATCTTTATCCGTGATTTAAGTTTTGAAACATGATAATTACATGTCATAAATATGTTTATCTTAATACATGAGAATTTTATTTTTAAAAATAATCCCTACTAATATTATTATTGCGTAAGTAACTCTGTCTGTCTGTCTGTCTGTTACGCTTTCACGCCTAAACCACTGAGCTGATTTTAATGAAATTTGGTACAGAGATAGAGTTGACCTTGAAAAAGAACATGTGATTGTTTTTATCCCAGACTTTTGAAAGGTTCTCTTGGAAACGTGATATAAGCGAACTCCACGCGGGCGAAGCTGCGGGCGAAAAGCTAGTATCTTATATGTATATAAAATTCTCGTGTCGCGGTGTTAGACAGAGAACTCCGAAACGGCTGGACCGGTTTTGATGAAATTTTGTGAGCATTAAGTAGGTCTGAGAATCGACTAACATCTATTTGTCATACCCCTAAGTCATAAGGGTTGTGCAGCCTTAATACTTTTTTTGTGGGACTAAATTTTTTGTTTTTATTTTTTTCATAATGTAGCATTAAAAATACATACAACCCAATTTTTTAACTATTTTATCACCAACCCCTATTTTTATATGGCAAAACGACGTTTGCCGGATCAGCTAGTATATATAATAAAAATGTATATTACATATATGTATATATTCTTATAAATTCAATACGATTCGATGTGGGCGCTTTAATTTATAAGTTAATATTGTATACCATATTTGTTAAAGCATGAATTATGATCGAAATATATAATAATTATATATTATTAATGTTTTTATTAAATATAATATATATATTTGTATGTTTTTGCTAACGAACTTAACCATTCTGAGTTATTATTAATGTATAAGGTCAAGAGTTTAGTTATGTAAATTTTGATTACTTCTTTAATTATATTAATATATATACATATATACTTTTATGACAATTTTATTTAATGATTTCTTAATTAAAACATACATAATTCTGTACAGTTATAATTAGAAATATTATTGTTTAATTATCTTGTTTTATATTATATATGCGTTACTATAAATCTCTAAATACGATCCTAAGATTTTTCAATAAAACCTAATTTTTAACAATTCTCATTAGTAGGTAAATGTCCAAAAAGGTTTTACTGAAGTTTTAAATTTTTGTTGAAGTAAATAATTAATATAACAATAATATATTCCAAAAACCAACATTTATAATATGACAGCTATAAAACTTAATATACACTGAATCATAAAAAACTAGAAAAATCATCCTAGTTTCAACATTTATCAAGTCATGACGGTAAAACCTAAGTTTAACTGGAACATATAAAGATTTATCATGGTTCTAGCTTTATATATATTGATTAATATTTAAATTATTCTAAGCCTGTTACATTTAAAACAAACTTAAATAGAATTTGTATAATTAAAAGAAATATTAAATCAGTTATTAAGAGAAACATAATATGTAATAGGTATATTAAAAGCTAGTACTTAAGTAAGTTATTATTTTAACCACGTTGTCGTTTATAAATATATTTATATTGACATACAGAATTTCGTAAGTATTCATTTAAATGAAACTAATATGTATGAATTACTACGCATTTTTTAATAATTTATACATTCACATCTCGTCTTAATGATCACGGTTGTAAAGTAAGCGAAACTTCGCGTCGGGAGTCTTCTCCTTCTACCTGGCAATTTCCCAGCTTTAGCCAGGGTCTGCCTTACATGTTGTGAATAGTTTTGGCTTATTGTTTTTACGACCGGCCGCCTGACTGACATCAACCCTCTTTGGGAATGCATTAATCAGTGATGTCTAAATACTCTTAGAAAGTACATATGACTCGGAAAAATCACATTGGTACTTGCCAGGATCGAACCCGCGCCCTTGTACATGAGAGGCGGGCTTTTTAACCACTAGGCCACCACTTATTTAACATAGTTAAAGTAATAAACGCGTAGTAATCAAAAAATACAAGTTTTATTTGTAATTATAATAACTGTTAGTCACTTCTAACGTTTGTTATATTTTAAATAATAATAATAATAATAATAAGATGATTCGTGACTTTGGGATTCTCATAAATTGCTCATCCGTGATCACTGAAATATTTAGGGTTCCGTAGGTGTTAAATTCATATATATCTATATACTTACATATTATATAAAAATGAATTGCTCTTCGTTAGTCTCTCTAAAACTCGAGTATGCGACGATATATACATATGTAAATATACAGGGTGACTGGTGAATTACTATCAATATTTAAGGAGCATACTCGGTACATGATTCTCATTCGAATTATGTAAAAAAAATAGGTACTTAATTTTTGACCAAATTTCCGTATAAATAAATAAAGTGTTGACACGTTCCAAGTGTTCCTAGTGTGGACGCGTACGGCGGCGTGCTGATACAACAACACGACTCCGCGCGCGTATGTGTGAGTGTGTGTGTATACCTAATCTGTAGGGTGTTCATACGATGCGTAATTAATTACATAACTTTTGGTTAACTTTACTTAGAAGTTTATTAATATTTATGTTATATTAATTTTTATTTTGTCATATATGATCGTCAAATATCACGTCCTCAAATATCGATAGTAATTCACCAGTCACCCTGTATATTTATATACAACTTTAAATATCACACGAATGGATAAGTTCAATAAGATTTTTGATTTAATTAATTATTAAATATTTTAAATATTATTTTTGTTATCATGTAAGTAATAATGTAAATACCTACCTGTAATGGTGTATCACACTAAACAAGTTTACTTTTTTATATTTTTTTCCACAAATGGTTTTTGAATATGCCGATGGTATTTCCAAAATAAATAAATAAAAAAATAAATATATATACTAGTTTTTACCGCTATTTCGTCTGCTTTACTTTCAAAACTAGATATATAGCTGACCTGGTTGACTCTATTCTTCATTAAAGACATTAGATAAGAAGATTGTGGATTTTTTTAATTATATAAAAAGTATCCTATGTCCTTTCTATGTTCTAAGCTATCTCTTCACCAATTTTCAACCATATCCTTACAGCTTTAGAGTTATAAATAGTGTAACTAACACGACTTTCTTTTATATATATATATAAAAATTATTTTTTATACGGAACCATCTAAACATCTTGCAATCATGCCATGACGATGTCAAATTGTCCCGGGTCGTGTATAGGTCACTGTCACGACCGGCCACATTGATTTGAGGGTCACTGGGAAATAGAATTTATAACAAAAAACTATATATATATAAATATTTCAACTGTCATCGTGGTTTATATATGTATAAAAGAGGTTTTATATCAATGATAATACTTGGAATTGATCGTCAAATTTATTGGTAACTAGCTTTCCACCCGCAGCTTCGCCCGCGTGGAGTTCGGTTGTATGACGTTTCCAAGAGAATCTTTCAAAAGTCTGGGATAAAAACTATCCTATGTCCTTTCTCAAGGTCAACTCTATGTCTGTACCAAATTTCATTAAAATCAGTATAGTGGTTTAGGCGTGAAAGCGTAACAGACAGACAGACAGAGTTACATTCGCATTTATAATATTAGTAGGGATTAATTGAGAAATAACTACGAGATTATAATTTTACGTCATTATAATTATTTTAAACCAAAAAACGATATGTTATCAAATAATGTTTAACTTAAAAGCTACAAAAAGCCTACAGCTACAAATACTAGTAAACTAAATACTCAAAGTTTATAAGTTTTAAATACAATCGTAAATAAACTAAGGTACACTATAAATGGAAAACATTGGAACTTTCGGTTTTGAGTTTGTAACAAACACGTAATTAAAGGGTATGAAAATAACTTACTAGAAATGGGCTTGTAGGTCGTGTGAACTATCTATTAAGGCTAACCAATCAATACTATATAAATATATATAATAAATAATAATATTATATTTAAAATATCTATATGATAATTTTGGGAAAAAATCATGTCCAAAAATCTTATAACATCGTAAAAGATGTCAAATTAATTATAATTATCAAAACGATTTGAACACAAAAACCAATATGGCCGACATATTTATATGCCTTGTCAGAAATAACCTATCATTTGGCTTTCAATATACAATATAGTAATTTAAATGTAAAGATTTATTTCAATATAACTTAATAAATTAAAATCATAAAGTCAGAATGTCTTTTATAAACCGGGTTTTAATTTTCGAAATCAATTCATGTAAAAAATCAAAATGTTTGTATTACAATAAGCGCTTTTAGCGGCTAATAGCGCTTTTTTATAAACAAATGTCAACAGATGATTAATGACACGGGTTTCAGGCGTTCAGCCAAATAAAGTTGTCATTAAGTTTTTGTTTACAAATTGTTATATAACGCCACTTATATTATGTGGAATTGAATGGTGTGATAAGTAATGATAATAACACAAAATATGAAAAATTTGTAGTAATTATTTAAAAAAAATTAAAAATAATTGTTAATTCTAAAATTATTTTAAAAAAGGAAAAAATATAAATAAAAAAATTTTCCCGTACCGGGAATCGAACCCGAGCCTCCTGGGTGAAAGCCAGGTATCCTAGCCACTAGACCATACGGGAGATACGATTGAAGTCGAAATAGATAGTTATAACAAAAAATATATATACAATACATATTCAAGAATCTACGTCAATATTATAATGTGCTAAATGTATGAATGAAGAAATAAAATCGGTTCATACAGATGTAATATATAATTTACTACATTACTAGAGATATTTGCACCATATACATATATTATATATTAAAATAATTAATATAAGAACGATAGGCTTATAAATTAGATAGAATGTAAGGAATATTCTAGAAAATTTTGTGCATTTATAAATGCTGACAAAAAAATATTACGATTATATCTGAAACCTGTACCAATTATTTGAAGTCGGTTAAAAAGCGGTTATAATAAAGTGCGTGTGAGTATTTTTATGACGTAATAGCTTAACAGCTGCTCGAAATATTTGCAGCATAATGACATCACTAGCATAAGGTTTAAATTTGTATGAATCTTATAGCACTCTCAATTTTTGCCTATTGTTATACTGAAACAGCATACAAATCGATTTAGTTAAATGAATACATACGTAATGATGCTATGTGCTTTAATGTATGTGTCATGTGTATGTCTCATCGCGGAAATCTCCGAAACTAAAGAAATCATGTATTCTATATGTTTAGTCAGTTTTATTGTTAAAAGACATACATACAATAGGTGTTTTTGTGTGACTCAAAGGTCAAAATGTTTGCGATTGGTTTCTTTAGGGTATGAAGTTCAGAATTTGGATTGATTTTGGATAAAAGATGTGAGATTCCACCACTCATTAAGATGTTAGTGCTAATTAAATTTTACCTGTATTCCAAATAATTCGATTAAAATCTTGGGATTTTACCTAAAACTTTATTTGTATCTATATTTAAAGTATTTCGACTTGGCTTCTTTTAAGAATATTTAAGAGTCTTTTTTTATGATCAAGTTAGTTCCTGCTATCCTTGTCTATAACAGACGAAAGTTTTATCGAAATCGATCTAGCATTTTCGGAGATTATTGAGAATAGACAGATATGTAAATTAATAATATTTTTATACAAAATCATAGCAATTATAATAAAACAATATAATTAAACATTTTTTTTGTACTATATGTCTAAAGTTTAAAAAACAAAGATGTTATTGACCTCACGAGTAATTTTCTGTCAAAGTTTTGCATCAGATTCAATCCAATATCGAACTGTCAAAATACTGTCAAGATAAATGTCACTTATTTAAGTACATTAATAATAATTATTGTGTCTTTATATTTCTTTCTTTAACAATTATGTGTGAAGTTAATAGTAATTTAAAAATTATAGAGTATCAGATTATTTAGATTTTTGACTACATTTGTCACGCGGATTCTCTCGCATTTGTTTACAACGAAGCTTGATTCTAGATTCTTCTAAAGCAACATACTTTTATATAAGTTCTAATTGTAATTAATTTTATTAACATTTACTTATAATTTAGTGAATTTGATAGACCTTTTGTTGTAACTTTCTGTTCTAAACTATTTTTGTACACTTTCTGTTGATCATGTTAATTTTGATTTCGTAAATTTCTTGTACCAACTTCTTGATTTTTACCAATTAATTCTTGCTTATGTAACAATTCTATGAATAAATCTATATATTTCAACAAATATGTACCGTATGTAGTTTTAACTGGTTACATAAAGTATAAACGTAGGTTACTGAAGAAAAAACGTCAAAATCTTCGTAAATAGTGAATCAAACTTGTAGTTATTATCCTCAACTTGTATATTATAGCTTAAATGCCTACTAATATTATAAATGCGAAAGTAACTCTGTCTGTATGTCTGTCTGTTACGCTTTCACGCCTAAACCACTGAACTGATTTTAATGAAATTTAGTACATAGATAGAGTTGACCTTGAGAAAGAACATAGGATAGTTTTATCCTAGACTTTTGAAAGGTTCTCTTGGAAATGCGATATAACCGAACTCCACGCGGGCGAAGCTGCGGGCGGAAAGCTAGTTATATATATATATTGAAAATACGTCCTCAGTCAGTGACTGATATATTGTCCGTGTGTTTGTGACTTAACAAGAGCATTGTTCATCGATATTCACGGAATACAGAGACCGTGATGTTTTATAATTATTGGTTTTGTTTTTTGTCACGTATACGAAAAACCGCAGTTAAATAATAATATAACTAGGTCATATTGTGTTTTTATTTAGTTTACTGACTGTTATTCTAAGAAATTATGCTTTAATATGTAAGTTATAATGTTAAAACAATTTTTTTTAAGTCAGTGGTGGCCTAGTGGTTATAGGCCCGCCTCTCATACACGAGGGCACGGGTTCGATCCTGGCAAGTACCAACGTGATTTTTCCGAGTCATATGTACTTTCTAAGAGTATTTAGACACCACTGACAGATGAAGAAAACATCGTGAGGAAACCTGGACTAATAATTTTACAATTATAAGTTTGAAATCACCAACCCGTCTTGAGCAACCGTGGTGATTAATGCTCAAACCTTCTTCATGTGAGAAGAAGCCTTTGCTGATGATGATAGGAGTATTAAAAAAAAAGTTTTGAAGTTAATAATTGTCAGAATTATAATAACATTTTTAAATATATTACTCAAGTAAAGTTACTATTAACCATATAAGGAATATTTGTAATATTTCTTTTAAGTATTTCTTTATCTTTATACATATTTGGACAACGTTTGCCTTTCTGTTTGTACGTCCCAACAAACATTTGTTTTAAACATGTAAGGGCGTTAACGGAAATTGTTTTGTCATATTTACAAAGACATATTAAATACTATTAATATATATATTTTTTAATATTTAGTAAGAATATAACCAAAAATAAGTATAATTTTTGTGACCATGGAGTTACTAAGCTAGTATTCCAGGTAGCAAAATTGCATCAAAATCGATACAGCATTTCTATACCCAAATCTTTGTCCAACATTAGACAATGTATTTGTACTAAAACTGACCGTTTCGACATTTTGATTCCTGCTTAGTCCATTCTTCATACCAGCCCTTTATGCGTACAAACAATGTGATAATATATACAAGCTAATATAACCTATATACTTTTATAATAAGGACTAATATCCTATAAAGAGCTTTGAATACAGCTTTGGTAAAATAATATAAGCAAACTTCAAACCTATTTTCAAAGCAACAAAGTTGAAATTCAAATGCATCTTCATATAATACTTAGTGACGCAATGATAGAGTTTATTTAAAATTTAACTTTATTGTAAGGGAATTAAAGATGAAATTTCAATGAGAATAATAGTTTCTTTAGCACAAATATTGTACGTTTAAGGTTTGAAAGTTGCATTAGCTAATGATAAGGATAATTCACTGGGGCCATACCGCGATTTTACTCGCGTTTTTGAGGCATACTTTTTAGCTTTATTTTGGTGATTTTCAGGTTAAATTGAATACTAATTATAAGACATAAGTCTTCATCATATAAATTGTTAACAATACGAGGGTACATTCATAATATGAGAATTGAGAAAACTTTGTTTTCAAGTTGATAAACTTTAGTTGAATGTAGACTTATTTTTTAAACTAAGTCGAAAGGCGAAACCTCTCATCATTCCATGTATTCACGGTGTGTGTGTCGGGTCCATCGTTGTAGTGAGAGGAGCTTCAACAGTATCTGTGACTTGTGACCCAGGTGTAGGTTTAATATATATAGAGAGACGAAACCTCTCATCATTCCATGTATTCACGGTGCGTGTGTCGGGTCCATCGTTGTAGTGAGAGGAGCTTCAACAGTGACTGGGACTTGTGACCCAGGTGTAGGTTTAATATATATAGAGAGACGAAACCTCTCATCATTCCATGTATTCACGGTGCGTGTGTCGGGTCCATCGTTGTAGTGAGAGGAGCTTCAACAGTGACTGGGACTTGTGACCCAGGTGTAGGTTTAATATATATAGAGAGACGAAACCTCTCATCATTCCATGTATTCACGGCGCGTGTGTCGGGTCCATCGTTGTAGTGAGAGGAGCTTCAACAGTGACTGGGACTTGTGACCCAGGTGTAGGTTTAATATATATAGAGAGACGAAACCTCTCATCATTCCATGTATTCACGGTGCGTGTGTCGGGTCCATCGTTGTAGTGAGAGGAGCTTCAACAGTGACTGGGACTTGTGACCCAGGTGTAGGTTTAATATATATAGAGAGACGAAACCTCTCATCATTCCATGTATTCACGGCGCGTGTGTCGGGTCCATCGTTGTAGTGAGAGGAGCTTCAACAGTGACTGGGACTTGTGACCCAGGTGTAGGTTTAATATATATAGAGAGACGAAACCTCTCATCATTCCATGTATTCACGGTGCGTGTGTCGGGTCCATCGTTGTAGTGAGAGGAGCTTCAACAGTGACTGGGACTTGTGACCCAGGTGTAGGTTTAATATATATAGAGAGACGAAACCTCTCATCATTCCATGTATTCACGGCGCGTGTGTCGGGTCCATCGTTGTAGTGAGAGGAGCTTCAACAGTGACTGGGACTTGTGACCCAGGTGTAGGTTTAATATATATAGAGAGACGAAACCTCTCATCATTCCATGTATTCACGGTGCATGTGTCGGGTCCATCGTTGTAGTGAGAGGAGCTTCAACAGTGACTGGGACTTGTGACCCAGGTGTAGGTTTAATATATATAGAGAGACGAAACCTCTCATCATTCCATGTATTCACGGTGCGTGTGTCGGGTCCATCGTTGTAGTGAGAGGAGCTTCAACAGTGACTGGGACTTGTGACCCAGGTGTAGGTTTAATATATATAGAGAGACGAAACCTCTCATCATTCCATGTATTCACGGCGCGTGTGTCGGGTCCATCGTTGTAGTGAGAGGAGCTTCAACAGTGACTGGGACTTGTGACCCAGGTGTAGGTTTAATATATATAGAGAGACGAAACCTCTCATCATTCCATGTATTCACGGTGCGTGTGTCGGGTCCATCGTTGTAGTGAGAGGAGCTTCAACAGTGACTGGGACTTGTGACCCAGGTGTAGGTTTAATATATATAGAGAGACGAAACCTCTCATCATTCCATGTATTCACGGTGCGTGTGTCGGGTCCATCGTTGTAGTGAGAGGAGCTTCAACAGTGACTGGGACTTGTGACCCAGGTGTAGGTTTAATATATATAGAGAGACGAAACCTCTCATCATTCCATGTATTCACGGCGCGTGTGTCGGGTCCATCGTTGTAGTGAGAGGAGCTTCAACAGTGACTGGGACTTGTGACCCAGGTGTAGGTTTAATATATATAGAGAGACGAAACCTCTCATCATTCCATGTATTCACGGCGCGTGTGTCGGGTCCATCGTTGTAGTGAGAGGAGCTTCAACAGTGACTGGGACTTGTGACCCAGGTGTAGGTTTAATATATATAGAGAGACGAAACCTCTCATCATTCCATGTATTCACGGTGCGTGTGTCGGGTCCATCGTTGTAGTGAGAGGAGCTTCAACAGTGACTGGGACTTGTGACCCAGGTGTAGGTTTAATATATATAGAGAGACGAAACCTCTCATCATTCCATGTATTCACGGCGCGTGTGTCGGGTCCATCGTTGTAGTGAGAGGAGCTTCAACAGTGACTGGGACTTGTGACCCAGGTGTAGGTTTAATATATATAGAGAGACGAAACCTCTCATCATTCCATGTATTCACGGTGCGTGTGTCGGGTCCATCGTTGTAGTGAGAGGAGCTTCAACAGTGACTGGGACTTGTGACCCAGGTGTAGGTTTAATATATATAGAGAGACGAAACCTCTCATCATTCCATGTATTCACGGTGCGTGTGTCGGGTCCATCGTTGTAGTGAGAGGAGCTTCAACAGTGACTGGGACTTGTGACCCAGGTGTAGGTTTAATATATATAGAGAGACGAAACCTCTCATCATTCCATGTATTCACGGTGCGTGTGTCGGGTCCATCGTTGTAGTGAGAGGAGCTTCAACAGTGACTGGGACTTGTGACCCAGGTGTAGGTTTAATATATATAGAGAGACGAAACCTCTCATCATTCCATGTATTCACGGTGCGTGTGTCGGGTCCATCGTTGTAGTGAGAGGAGCTTCAACAGTGACTGGGACTTGTGACCCAGGTGTAGGTTTAAGGGACCCTATCTAACGCGTTAAACGCTCATCTCCACCGTCCTAGCTCTTCTCTCCAACAAATTTGAAAAGAACCTACTAGGGCTGCCTTCGACGTACGTTCCAAGAATTTATTAATGTGAATTCTGTACAGGCCCAAGTCTTTTAGTAGGTTGTAGAGAGATTTATCTGTTATACCTCTCGCTACCACTTCTACCGCGTACAAATCCACGGCGAACCTATTTCGAGTTAGTTCGTTAGTTAGCTCGTAATATTTATTGACCTTGATGGTTTGGTCTTTGGTTATATTGGTTTCCCAAGGAACCGCAATCTCTATTAGCACAACGCGTTTTAAAATTAGCAAATATAGAAATATGTCCGGTCTGGAGGCCGACGTTCAAATATCCTCTTATATTTTGTATTGTTTCCCATACATATCCATTATTATAGTCCTAATCTTTATAGTCTTTGTCTTTTGGTGGTAATGTCGTATCATCATGGGATTTCCCCAGGATATATCTCTTGGAAACTCTTAGGTGTTTATAGAGCTCCGATGGCCTTTTAGATTCCTCCAAAAATTATTGCGACTTCTTAATATACAGGGTGACTGGTGAATTACTATCGATATTTGAGGATGTGATATTTGACGATCATATATATGACAAAATAAAAATTAATATAACATAAATATTAATAAACTTCTAAATAAAGTTAACCAAAAGTTATGTAATTAATTACGCATCGTGTGAACACCCTACCGATTAGGTATACACACACACACACACACACAAACGCGTGCGGCGGCGTGTTGTTGTATCAGCACGCCGCCGCACGCGTCCACACTTGGAACACTTGGAAGGTTTCCACACTTTATTTATTTATACGGAAATTTGGTCAAAAATTAAGTACCTATTTTTTTTACATAATTAGAATGAGAATGAGTATGCTCCTTAAATATTGATAGTAATTATACCAGTCACCCTGTAGTTGTATGACGCTTGTATCTAACTTTGATTGAAGGGTTTTCTCAAAATCACAGACGAGAAAAGGCAATGCAAACATGATTAGAAGATTAAAAGAAGAACATGTAAAATTCTGAAAGTTTCATAAAAATCAGATAAGCTAGTTAAAAATCGTAGTTTCAAATTCCAAAATTCACTATTATAAAAGTGATAATTTTTATTTATGAGTACCATAAACTAATGTAAAATTTTGTGTTATTATATTAATATTGTTATCATAAAAAAAGATAGAAAAGAATCGCATATAAAACTTAAAAGAAATATTAAAAGTGAATGTAAAAATTCTTCTCAAACAGCAGCCGAAGCCGCGATATAAGTATAGTATCAAAAGAAACTGACCCTAATACATTTCTCACCAATAATCGATTTAAGCGGAGATTGCGATCACGATAACTTTTTGCTGTCTTAGGTAATACTGATTCTAGGCGAAAGGCGTGAAAAAATGTTTTACGCTGAACTAGGAAATTATAGTGGATTATTTCGTTACTTTAATAATTATTATAGGTTAATGACCTTTATATATATATATAATAGTAGCCCTCAAACAGTTGTTTTATAACAATAAATTTAAACTGGTTTTCAAACAAAGTTACATTTCTTTATTTGTCACAAAATTATTTCAAATTCTTTTAATGATATGATTAATTAATTAATTAATAATAATTAAATGATAATTTTAATGATTTTATACCAGAGTTTTTATAAGTATTATTATTTAAGACAAATATTATTTTAATAACAGATTTATAAAATCGTTTTGATGTACGAGCTCACATTATCGTCTATATTTTTTAATTTATATATAAATTTAAATTTCTACAGTAATCTTCATATATGTGTAATAATACATAATTATGTATATTTTTCAGACTTTTTTCCGATACTATCAATAAATCTATAAAATGCCATGTATGCCATGAAAAATCCTGTGTTTTTTCTGAAGAAACTTGCTCGTTGATTTGTTGTATAAATTTTCCAAATTAATTCCAACCCCCACTGATCTAAACGTTTTAAGAATTCATTTGAATTATATAAATACATTAATATTTTTTTTAGATTTTAATTTCACCAAATACATTTATAGAAAATTCAATTTTAAATCTTTGTAATAGAGTCCAAATCTATCTTACACTTTGTATTTTAAAGTCAATATATATTTTCTTTCAAACGATTTAAGTACTTATACCTGTACATTACTGTCTTGTTTTGCTTAATTTTATTTAAATTACCAAAAATAATTCGTTGCTACTTATACTAAGACTCAAAGGATAATATTTATTAAAAAAAAAGAAAATTTCAATGTCAATGGAAATTAATTTATGCCAAAGATTTGATTAAAATCTTCTTAATATATACATAAATATACAATATAGGAAGATTTTAAAGAACTTATGTTCAAAATAAGATACTTAATTATATATGTATATACATATAACATGAAGTAAAACTGGAAAAAATAGCTTACATACTCTTATTTTTCATCTCACATCAATTTGCGTGAGGAAAATCAAATAAATAGAGATGTTTTCTAATAAAAATCCTCAAAATACACAATCCAAAGTTGACATTGTTTTTTATGACGCCATGAATACTAAGACGAATACTTACTAACTTTAGATTATGCGTTCGACCTCAAAACTTAATTTATTATATAAACTAGTGTGACGTCAGATGGGTAACGGGTTCGAATCTGTCATAAAATTATATATATATATATATATATATACTAGAAGACCTGGCGAACTTCGTATCGCCCTATAATCAAGAAATATCTATTACGTTTTTTTATTTATATTTTTGGAGTTTACCTGTAAGCCATAAATCTCCGTGTTTTGAAGTGCGACAGAATGATTGACATATTAGTTAGTTGTCAAATCTAATGTCAAAAAAACGTTTGTATGGGAAATAGAAAAGGGCTTGTTTTATGGTTTTCCCAGTAATGAATCAATTTTTTTCAGCTTTTATACCTTCCCTGAACCTCCACGAACATTTCAAGACTAAGATAAGATAAATCCGTTCAGCTGTTCTCGAGTTTTAGCGAGACTAAGGAACAGCAATCCATTTTTATATATATAGAAGAAGAAGATATGTAAAAATAAGTATAGTATATAGTATAGATTTCTTAATTGTATTTGGGTGAAATCTTTAAAGATATCTTAAGTTAAAAAGGTAAGAAAGGTAGGATTTCATCTTAGCAAAGGTAAAGTATCTTGTAAATAAAAATCTCACTTATCATTATTTTCATGGTAATTAAGATTGATTTGTACGCTTAATACAAGTTCGCATCCTCATACAATAAACGTAGAGTTAATAGTTTGTTGTTGTGTAGTTCATTGAGATACGGAATTCGCTTAGTATGTAGTGAAAATGCAAAGTAAGGTTAAGGTTACTTTGACAAATTTTTATAACAAGAAATATTTTATATAATACTTGTTTTTACCCGCAACTTTGTCTGCGACTTTCCGTGTTTAAATACTGACCGGGTGAATGCTGTTCCTCCTTAAAGACAGTAGATAAGAACATTTTGGATTTGATCAACCTGTTTTTTTCTTTTTCAATCGTATGTAAAGTATCCTATGTCTTTCTTTGTTATAAGCTATCTCTCAACCAATTTTCATCCAAACCCGTACAGCTTCTTGAGTTATAAGTAGTGTAACTAACACGACTTTCTTATATATATAACAACAATTTTTACATAGTTTCATTCAAAATAATTCAGTGATTTCTCGTAAAGCACTATTAAACTCACATAAACTTTCGAAGTAAGAATAATTAATTAAATTATTCAATTTAAATGAATGATTTTTTTGTAATTTGAAATTACTATTCAACTGTAACTTTAAAAGCCTTAACTTCTTTAAAAGTTCTATCTAGCATCTGTTAAGATCTGGAAGAGGCTATATTAGATATACAAGAATAAAGCCTTTAAAGGAATTACAAGTATTTAAGTTTTGAAATAGTATTTACTCCAAAAGTCGTAGTTTTTATATACATATATAATACATATGTATATCAACAAAGCCTTACAATGATTTCGAGATTACTACACTTAAACATAGGAACAAACATAGTAAATTTGATATTTATATATTTGTGGGCTTTGTTTTTTAATTAATTTTATTTCTTGGATTCGAAATAGTAACTCTATTGCGATTATTTTCTGTAAAATAATTATAAAACTAGTGTAATATATAACATATATAAATCAGGATTAAAATGTATGTATATATAAAGTCTACATATTGTTATACTAATGTCTCTGTGATCTATTTGGCGTCTTACAAAATCTGTGCAGCCTTAAATCAAATTATAGATTCTTTTCAATATGAATCTCTTTTCAACTATAATTTAAACCACCATATTATGTTTTATAACATCATATATCATTTATTCTATACTTCATGATATTCTAGTCTACTATTGTATAAATATTCTAGATTCTAGACGTAGTTGTTACTTGGCCGCTGTGTAAGGGCCGAACGATCAATATGATCTCCTCGTTTTTTGTCTGATCCATCGAATTTGGTATTCGTTTTGCGGATTTCCAAAATATTATTGCGGATGTTATGTTTTTGGTCAAATATTTACCTTAATACATATATATCTTTTCAATATATTTGCTTAATTTCATTAAATAAGAGGTTTTTAATAGAATTCTTTTCCATTAATCGGAATGTTAACTTATTTAAATTTAAAATATAGTATTAAAATAAATTTATAGTAAACTATATATATTTATATACGCTTCAATTCTTATAAATAAAAAATCTAACAAAAAACCTAATGTTCAAATGTTTTAAGACTTCTCAAAATGAATTAATAAATTAAATAGGTATATATAAATTTGAATTATGGCTTAAATTCTGATAGAAGAATATTTGTATGTATGTGTGTATATATGTTACACATAAGGAAAGAACATATTATAATTACATTTTGTATGAATAGCTATCATTGAGTGATGTCATAGGTTTTTTGGTATAATGATACATATAATTTTGAGTAAGATTGTTATCAAATAAACTTGAAAATTATAATTGCAAATACTTATATATAAATCAAGCTAAAGGTCCTAAAATAGATTTTAATAGCTTGAACTTTGTGCATGAAATAGTAATATTATTTTATTAATGTACTGTTCTTAGGGACTTATTTTTTAAAGTAAGTCAAAAGACGAAACCTCTCATCATTCCATGTATTCACGGTGCGTGTGTCGGGTCCATCGTTGTAGTGAGAGGAGCTTCAACAGTGACTGGGACTTGTGACCCAGGTGTAGGTTTAATATATATAGAGAGACGAAACCTCTCATCATTCCATGTATTCACGGTGCGTGTGTCGGGTCCATCGTTGTAGTGAGAGGAGCTTCAACAGTGACTGGGACTTGTGACCCAGGTGTAGGTTTAATATATATAGAGAGACGAAACCTCTCATCATTCCATGTATTCACGGTGCGTGTGTCGGGTCCATCGTTGTAGTGAGAGGAGCTTCAACAGTGACTGTGACTTGTGACCCAGGTGTAGGTTTAAGGGACCCTATCTAACGCGTTAAACGCTCACCTCCATCGTACAAGCTCCTCTCTCTACCAAATCTGAAAGGAACCTACTAGGGCTGCTTTCGAAGTACGTTCCAAGAATGAATGAATGACCAAATTAATGACAGGCCCAAGTTTTTTAGTGCGTAGACAGATTTAGCTATTATACCTGTCGCTCCCGCGGTCATTGCATATTTAATTATATTAATCATTTGAAAAAATGTATTTTTTTTTCTATAAATATTAATCAATATTTCATATAAAATCGATTATATGTCTTTATTGATATAAAAATATTGTTCGTATAATTTTTATTTATACCATTGTAAAACATACTATTCATAATCAGTGAACTTTTTAATGAAAGTAATATTAACAAAGCAAATTTACAAAATTTACATTCATATAATAAAATTTAATTATATATATTAACATATATTGAACATGTTAGTCTGTATGTTTCATCCTATACTAAAACCATTACAAAACTCAAAGACAGTAATGTGCCAGGTAGATATGACTCATTGAAATTCCTTTCAGTCTCGGAACCTTGAAATACAAGTAAAACACAATTAGTTACACTTCATATGCTATTAATATGAAATATCTCTCAATTACTAATAATATTACCAATTTTCATATAAAAAATAGCTAGAAGTATATATATAGCGAAGGTAGGAACAAAAACACATATATTTCTCTCCAACATTTATTGGTCGAAAAATAAATTAAAACTTTGGATTTTAACAAAGGCCCGAAATCTTTTAAAATAAATACCTACAGGGTCTACGCTTAATAACAACATATTTACAACCTTACATTACTTAGTAGGTAATTACCCCCTAACCCCCCACTATTTTTACAATTTAACAATTTTTCTTTCACAGGCAGAGACATTATACAAAATTTTATACAAAAACAAAATTTACAATAGTTTTTTTTCCGTCCTTCCAATAAGTACAAAAAAGGAAGCCATGTTGGATGCATAAATCATGAACCAAAAGTAATACTTTATACAGTCAATGATGTTATGTAAAGATTATAATAAGAACATTATGGCTATACAATAAAACTTATAATTAAAACATAATTCAAATTTCTATGGACTCCATTATGTCCCCGCCCAGACATAGAAACCAGAAAGTTATGGCCGCTCAAAAACAGCAATAAAAATACAGCTGCAAAAAATATATATACTCATATACTAAATGCGTAACCTATGTGCTATTAAGTTTATTTTTAAAATCGTTTTTTTTTTCTTCATTCGTAATAACCAACAATGTTTTTAGGAAAATCGAGGATTCTGATTTAGTTTTAGGAATAGAACCTAACCTTTTTAGTGACGCAAGGAGTTTTTATACTAGTTTTTATTTTTTTTTGTTTGCTTTGTAAATATATAAAATACACCTAAATTACAAGAGGTAGCTGATACGTGTAGGCTAATTAAATAGAAAAATTAAGTACGTTGAAGCGTAACAAAAAATCGTTTTGTTTTTATCAGTCCTTTGAATAATCTAAGTGCTAACTTCAGATAGGATTATCTTAAATAATAATGAATTTCAAGTCTTTTTCTGTAGCACCAATGTGATATAAAAACTTTTTTATTATAAAAATCTGTTTCTTTTTTGTTTCGAGAGCAATAATCTCATTAGGATATCTTGAGATGCCGCTGTCATAAATCAAGTTTTTTATGATCTATAAATTAATATTAAAAAAAAAACTGTAATGAGCACTATGACATTTAAGTCTATTTGAACATAAAAGGCATGTCAATAAAAATGTTTAAACTTTAAACCCTTTTCCATTATTTAAAACGTAATTTATATAAAAAATTACGCTTTGGTAGAAAAAAATTCTCAAAGCAATACCGAGTACCTTTGCTTGTTGTTAAAAAAAAAATTTAACAAATGCAAATTTATCTCATATACAAATTTAAACTGTCATTAATTTTGTTCTTGAGGTGTTGAAACAGATTAAATTCTTTTTTGCTTATTAACACTTAGTTTTTATTAATCTCTTGCCATTAGGTTGATAAAATATATTTGTAATTATTAATTTTTAAAGAAGGCTTAATGTTATTTAATTCAAATATGCTTTTTTAACCTTAGTTTATTAGGAAATAGTAACAATGTGACTATAGTTTTTTACGACCATATATATCAAATGCATATAAATTGAAAAAGATGATTGCTCTCAAAATATTATGGACTAACACATAGCTAAAAAAAATTAAACGAAAACAGGCTATTTTACGATACAACCTCCCATGAGCAAAGAAATTAGGCCTTACTAATATCGACACATCGATTTACAAGAATTTTATAATACCCGACGATAAAAGGAAAAAATTTAGGCACAATTTTCGAGGACATTTACCTTGCATCACTAAACAGGTTAAGATTATTTTATAACAATAAGATAATACACAAAACTCCCATTCTCAATACATATTACCAATTACAATCAATCTTCAATTCACGTAATAATAATTACATTTATTATATAGTAATTGAATTAAGTTGATAGAAAAAATTCTATGATGAGTATAAAAATTCTCGTAATAACTACAATTAATTACTTGTTGTCAATGAATGGCATTTGTTTAATTGTGTTATCCATACAAAACATAGTAATAAATATCATTTAATAATACTATTTTTAATATCATTCCAAGTAATCATTATCACGAGAATATTTTACATGAGTTTTAATATATTATTTTGAATTGAAGATTAACTTGTTTGATAAAAATCATCATTTCCATTTAAAACTAGCGGACTTTTGAGATTCACGACAAAATGAGGTCTTCATTTTTCATTTTCAATAATCATTATTACTAAGTACACAGCACAACTAATGAAAATTTAATGAGAGAGAAACACTAAGAGAAAAAATGTTGGTTTTATCATCATTGATATATCATACTGCATGTAGAATCCGAATTAAGATGATATACGTATATCGGTAAATACATTTATATAGAAAAGAAATTAGATTTTGAAGTCAGTGGTTGCCTAATGGTTAAAAGGCCCGCCTCTCATGCACGAGCGCACAGGTTCGATCCTGGCAAGTACCAATTTTTTCGAGTCATATGTACTTTACTTTCTAAGAGTATTAATGCATTCCCAAAGAGGGTTGATGTCAGGCGGCCGGTCGTAAAAAACAATTAGCCAAAATTATTCACAACATGTAAGGCAGACCCTGGGTAAAGCTGGGAATTTGCCAGCTAGAAGGAGATTAGTAGCAGAATCAATGAAGTTTTGTATGAGGTATTAAGTTTTTTCTAATGCTAGGCCCAATAGTGCTAATGACCGGATTATACGTCCTACCGGATTTGGGTACCTTCGAAGAATATTGTAAATCTTTTATCTCAAATTGTTTACAACTATTGTGCTTCCAAAAATATATTGAACAAATTCGCAGAATCTTTTAACAAAACTTACGTTCCCAACGTCATGGCGTAGTTTTGTGTCTAATAAATTATGTTGTTAATTTATTTTAACTCTCGGAATATTTAATAGTTCAAATAGCTAAATTTTTAATACCTCTCAGTGGTTAGCTGAAATATATTAATTGTAGCATTTATCAATTCGCTGGAATTCTTTCATGTGACATCATTTCTGTGCCGAGCCGTTTATTTATGATGCAATACAATTTTAGTCACATATACATACAATTTACAAAACAATCTATACATTTCTCATTTTATCAAATGAATGTTGTTCATTATCGCTGATTCTTCTTTTTCCTGGCAATTTTCCAGATTTAGCCAGGGTCTGCCTAAGTTAGCCGCAATGTCCCTTAAACCCTTTAGAGTCGTTAACTCAAATTGTAAGACAGTTGAACTAAACAAGAATCTCTTGAAGACAAAACTGTTTAGTTTAATTAAAAATAGCCAAGCACACCATATGGTTTGAGTGTTGTGTGTTATTTTAAAAAATTGTTTAGAAAACAATGCATTAGCTGATAGCATTTGTATGTTTTTCGTCGTTTCTTTGTCTAATTTGTAAGATTTAAGATACACGATGTCGGATTTCAAACGTTTCGGATCCATTCCTACATCGAGTGAGTTTTACGGATCATTAAGCAGCTATTTTTATATACGTAACGATTTCTTAGTCTTTTGTCTGAAGGCCAGAACAATGTCTTAGAAATAGATAATAGTATTGCATAAATATTGGGTCTGTTTATGGCTTATTGATATTATTGACCAGCTAGTTTGAGCTATGGTATAATAATTTTTGTTAGTAATTTCTTCCCATAGCTCCAATGCAGTATTTCACTATAAGTTGGTTAATTACTATTTTAAAACCAAGCCCATTTAAATGCAGTATGACATACAAACGGTTACTTATTCACTATTTTTAAAATATATAAACTGCCACTAAATGCGTATGTCTAACAGAAAACCGGTCTATTTCAACTACAATATAACTATTTGACTATTTTATTAAAGTGATAATTTCACTTGGCACATACGTGCTACTGTATATTAATATTTACACAATACAGAATCGATATATATTAATCGATAATTCGGATATATAAAAAAATCGATTATTTAGATATTTATCGATTTATGAAACTGATAGATTAATTTTTAACATAAAAATCATCCATCAGAAGTTAAGATTGTGAGAACTTAAATTATATCCAAATTTAATTAAGTTTCTTTTATATGTAAAGAAAAAAACATTTTTTCTATATTGTGTAAATATCATTATATTGATGATTTATTGATTTATTTGTTAGCTTAATACAAATAAAAAGCTATACGGCTCACTGTACGTAAGCCGTAAAAGCGACAAAAGTCACCAAGCTGTTAAATATGCTTAAAAAAAATCGTAAAAAAAAACAAGCGATTCAGTCGAAAAAAAATTAAATAATATAATGAGGTGAAATGCATTTTTAAATACAATTAAATTTCATATCACATAAAATGAAAGCATAGAAATATTATTCTAAAATAAAACCAAAATCACAGTTTTTTTAGGACAAGATTCTAAACTCGTCTCTGATTCCGTTATAAATAAGATCTAAGCTTTAGGAAATTATATATAATATATATATATAAAAAAAAAAATGTCTTTTCAAATTATAATCTACCTAACGATATATATAAGTCCCTATTTTCAATCCTAATTCATTATCCTTCATTGCATTAGTGAAAATATAAAAAAATTTATACCTAATGGTTTAAGAAAACGTCTTTATCGTTATACACTTTAACGATTTTTTTTAATTATTATTATTATAATAATTATATAATATATAATGTATATATTTTAATGGGTTCGTATCTACTTTTGCTTCATCTATCCGTTATTTTTTTTTTGTATAATAATAATAGTTCGATTATTCAATAGGCCAGATATATTTTAGTTTACAATAGTAAAAATTAGGCTCGCAAAATGTCCAACGGCGTTTAACAGTCCGCGGTGTATTGTGGAGTTAACTAGGAATTTTGCACGTCTAAATCCAAACATACGCCATCACAGACACTTACTTACATAGTTTCGTCCACAATCCATTTTTTGGGGCACATTATCCGAAAAAAACACTAAAAATAGTCCAACACATGTAGCACATTCACGTGAATACTATCGAGTCTGGGTAGTTTAATGATTGTAGGGATTGAAGTGTTTGCGTCGTGTGTGCAGAACATGGTTTTGCTATAAGATCTGGCCGCGGCTGTCTCACCGCTTTAGCGCACATTCACCGAGCCAGCGGCGCTAGGACTGCGCTGGCAGCCAAAGCCAGGGCAATCGACGAAGCTAATGCCGCACCACGGGAGTAAGACAGTTCCTCACTCTTCACAACCTCGTTGGGAGTTTTGTCGTATTTGTGCGTCTTTTTGGTGACTGGTTTGATGGTTGTCGTGGTGGTGGTGGTTGTAGGAATGGTGGGTGACGTCGGTGGAGTAGGTTGTGTAGGTTGAGGTGGTGGTATTGGCGATTGGTCCTCCGGTTTGCAGCACACGCGAAAGACCAGCTTCATATTATGACTGAGACATCTGCCGCCGATTCGTCTATGCAAATCGTCTTTACTAGATGTGGATATGAAATAATAATCTTTGCCCGGCAGAAACTCCAACCCGCCGGGCTGTGGTGTGAAAGGTCTGAAGGTGATGGTGAAGTACATCAGTTTGTGCGGCTTATCGCATATCGCTATGATCCGTGGGTTCGGATTCGTTATCCTACATGTATCGTATTCCTCTTTGCTTACATTGTATATAATATATTTCTCCGTGTCTTCCTCGAAGGTGCCCGGAGCGTACACTGGACACATAACGTTCACTTGGTCGTATTCGAACTGAGCGTTACCTTTATTGAGATCGAATACGTGGTCGGTATTGTCTATTCTGAAAATGCTGTTCGTTGTGTTCCAATGGATGTTGAAGGACTTGGCGTAGTTGCCCATCACACTCTCGATCAGAAATACAAGGACCAGAAAAGTCCAAGCAGCTTGCCGCATTCCGAAGTAAGCTAGGGAAACCATTCTTAATGTTTATATTTCACAAACTCATTATCCGACCGAGCACACAAGCGGTTATTTCTATTACACCGTATTCTCATACTTTACCATATTTAGATATTAACTTTATTCATTGTTCCACTAATAAAACTCCGTTTCACTCGACAATTTCATCGCCAAGAATCCACCATGTTCCCTTTACACTAGATTCTATCCATCGATAAATGTGGAATTCAAGGGACGTGGCCTCAACGATACTGAATATAACACTAAAACCGTCTTTAACTGAACAGGGACGCTAGCACTCCTGTTATAATACAGTTCCCGTGTTTGTAAAACGTTGGAATTAATCAATACATCACAGATCTTTTTACAATACTGAGGCGTTCTTTGTATAGCGTGCGTCCGGGACAAGATGGATAGCGTAGCGCCGCGCGGCGTTTGGCTGAACTAATGGAATGCTGCTCCGGTCGCCGCTACGCATGCGGCCCCCACCCCTACCCCCGCGCGACCACCGGCGCGTTCAAGTTTCGAACGAGCGAGGGACGCCATTTTGAGAGACCCATTCAGCTTTGAGTCATTATTTGAGACCCGATTTAAAAAGCTTCGAGCGTGTTAGCATATAAATCATCAATAATTATAATACAAATATACGAATAGATATTATTGTTTAGTTATAAAGTTTTAATTCGCAATATTACTATAAAATCCGTGTATGTTTTAAAAATATACGCTAGACGTGTTCTGAACGCATCCGTACGAGGTTAAAAAAGCCAGAACAAGCTTTGCAAGCCCGAGAAGCCCGTGCGGAGCTTTAATAGGGCGATATTGAACAATATGAAACAAAATTCTATTCACTGTAAATAATATAACTCAACCTCATCTTAACAAGCTAGGAGATATTAAAACTTGTTCTAAATAACTTAATACGCTGCATTACTTATGGTTTTTTCAAAGGAACCTAATTATTTATGTATGGTGTTAGTTAGCAGTAATGGCGATCGTTTTCTATAACGCATGACTACGTGACTCCATGGCTAAATGCGTGTATCATTAAAACTATTTCCACTTTAATTCAGTATAAGACCGTATTTATCTGAGACTTTTTGGTCTGAGATTTTAAAAAAAAAGTTTATATATAAACTCCTTTGACGATACTTTTTTAATGATTGTCAAATAACTACGGATATGTTATCTGGAAAATCAGATTAAGATAATTATTTATAATAGTATTATAATAACAATACTATACTGGGGCTCTTACGAAATTTTATAGTTCGATAGTATGTGTATGATATATTATATGTTTAGGATAATTTAATTTATTATATGCCCTTATGTATCACTATTAAATGTTTATTTGATTATTATAACTTATTGAGATTGTTCCAATATTTTTATTTATTATTAAAATTGATAAAAAATAACCATTGCCCAATACACTAATCGTATTTTAATAGAAAGAAAGCGATTTAAAACATAAATATATAGCATTCCTTCAAATAATAAATACACAACTATTATAATCATTTAATTATTTCTGAGTTTATGGCTGACATACATTTAGTGTTAATTTACTTTTAATTACATTATAAAACATAAATAATATTAAATTTTCGTTAATAATTATTTATCCGTTTTTATATAAAATCATGTTTACCATAATTTACGCTCTATTTCTAAATGTGTCATTGTAACAAATATGTGGCTAATTCTATTATGTTATTATGGCGAATTTGGCCAGTACGTCCAGTATAAAATGATCTCTTATATTGACTTTGTTGTTTAATATCAGGTTTCTTTGTAAATGGACATGTTTTCTGTAATTGAAAAGGACAAATATATGTATTTGTTTTGTACAAAAATTACGAAACTCTAGTTTTTTTTACATAAACTATTGAAATTTCTTAATAATTATATTATATATGTTATTATAGGATTTCACTTATATATTTTATTACGTACTTTTCCGACGATTCACTTATTTGTGTACCACTAATCTAGGACACTACAAAATAGTCAAATGCAAGGTAAAGTCAATAGTTGTTTTCATAGTAGTGTATTAAATATCTTCTATATCCGTCTTTTTACACAAATATATATTCTTCCTCGGAAATATATATATATATATATATATATATATATATATATATATATGTATATATATATTAAAAAATCTAAATCTGAATCATATTAAACTTTATTTATATTTACAATATTGTAATCGTCTATACTCTAAAGTACAAACAGATATCCTCTTACTATTTGTCATTCATATCAGTACGTCTGTTATTATGTTAAAAATATTTATACTTGTAAATATATAGACAGAATCTGGTAGCATGATACGTTATGTCAATATTTGTTGTATGATAGAGAGCTCTTGTAGATTAATAACTCTAATGTGATAAGATCTATTGAATTTTGAGCTATTATTTAAATAATTTTAAATAGAAGTATGTGGGATATATTTGTCTATTCATAAAACGATACAAAGATATCTTTTCATCTATCATCTAACCGGTCTTTCAGGGTTCTGTACCAGATATGTATTCTTCTTATTTACTTTATTATATACTAGATATTATATATACATATATGTATTATCAGGAACAAACAATAGTATTTTTTTTTTGGTTAAATAATCAACTGCACTGTAGAAGATCGTAAATAAAAAAATAGTTTTTTTAGTACCTACTACATATGCGTAAAATATTATGTATAAGTCATAATAATTCAGGCTAATTTAATATATACCCTAATATATTATAACTTATTTTAAATATTGCAATTGTGAGTCATGCAATGGTCAAAGACAATACTTTTGAAGTCAACATCTTTTGATCTTATGGCATTATAAAAATTAATAAATAACCAATTTTTTTTAACTGATTTGTTTTTTAAATTAATAATTTTTTTATTTCTGATCTTCATCAAATTTGTATAGTCATTTTAGGTTCCAATTATTATGTTTAAATTTTTCGTTACTCCGTTAAAAATGGCTGAGAAAAATTACTAAAACACAAATTTAAAAAAATTAATTTAATTATTTTTTAATATTCATAATAAATTCAATAGAATTTAGTCTTCAATTCCAAAAATCGTCCTCATAAGAACCGTTTTTTTTAAATTCCCTTTTGGACGTGTTAGTTTCGTCGATACACCAAAGGGTTATGCATTAGTAATATAAGACTTGAATGTATGTTTGCTTACTTTATTGATAGCTCCGACGACCGTGTTGAGATTGGATATACTGAGCAAAAACAATATAAATATACTAGCTAAAATATGTATACTAGCTTTCCGCCCGCAGCTTCGCCCGCGTGGAGTTCGGTTATATTGCGTTTCCAAGAGAAATTATCAAAAGTCTGAGATAAAAACTATCCTATGTTCTTTCTCAAGGTCAATTCTATGTCTGTAAGAAATTTCATTAAAATCAATTCAGTGGTTTAGGCTTGAAAGCGTAACAGACAGACAGAGTTACTTTCGCATTTATAATATTAGTAGGGATATATTGTTTATAATACTTTCGATAAAAAAGAGCAGAACATTATATTATTACTATATATACATATATATAAAGCTATTAGTGTTTTCTATT
The DNA here is from genome assembly GCA_916720795.1 of Danaus chrysippus. Taxonomy (NCBI): domain Eukaryota; kingdom Metazoa; phylum Arthropoda; class Insecta; order Lepidoptera; family Nymphalidae; genus Danaus; species Danaus chrysippus. The sequence goes on from CAKASE010000070.1 coordinate 2,773,349, forward strand.
ATTATTAGGATTTTTTTAGAGAAAAATTTGTGTTGTATTTCCGACTTGGTAATGCTGAATTTTTCCACCTAGTGCTAAGTTTAAATCAACACACTTCTTGGTAATATTAAATATTATAAATAGTATATTAAGATAAAATTTCCTAATTTCACTATTTAAAATTCATCATTACTAATATACCCTAATAATTATAAAAATTTAACTTTTACTTGTATCCTTATTTATTATTTCGTGTATATTATTTGAACCCATTGTGCCCCAAGCTTTATACCTCACGATGCTTTTAGTGCATTTTAGCGTTGATATTATACGTGTTTGGCTATCTGTGGACGTGCGAACCACGGTCATCTCTCTTTTAGAGATCCTCTCTTGAACCAAAACTATATATACATACTTAATATATATATAATATAATATATAACAATTATTGTTGATACCCATTTGAAAAAAAAGAGTGTTCCGTAAATATGTGTATGTATTATTGTGTCAATTCGTCAATCTTCATTCAGATTAAGGAATTATATGTATTGTTAAAAATACATATCTTTATATACTTTCTTTTATATAGGATTTTATACATTTAACTTGAGAAAGTATTAGATTTTCGTCTAAATATAAAAACGGTATCAAATTGTTTTAATACTACAGATATTTATGTATTTATAACATAAATACCAAATATTCATCATTATTCAGTTAAATAGGGACCCTTAAACCTACACTTAGGTCACAAGTCCCAGTCACTGTTGAAGCTCCTCTCACTACAACGATGGACCCGACACACGCACCGTGAATACATGGAATGATGAGAGGTTTCGTCTCTTTATACTTAACTTTGGTTTCCTTGAGCGTAATTCTGGGTTACACCACAGTGACGAAAACAAACAGCTGATTAATTCATATGCTTTTATACTTAAGTATAAAAAAAAGTTCTTAATTTTGATGTTTTTTTTAATCGTTTAAAACTATTATTTCAATGAGAAATAATGTTAAAATTGGTTTAATTAAATAATATATATTTATTAATACAATTAATCACATTTAGGATGAAAATTATTATAATATTATAGGATGAATATAAATTATAATATATATTTTTTAACAGTACATTTAATTCATCTGTAGTTTTATGTAAAAAACAATTTTTATTTATTCAATGAACTTATAAGATCAAAATTATAATTATTTTTGTACAAACATATACTGGATTTAATTTCTTAATCAAATACTTAGATTTTATATATTTTTTGTCTTAATTTATTCAGTTAAATGAAACTAAGTATAACTTTCATCTCATGACAATTATGATTGCTATAAAGGAACTGAATAATCTAGATTGTGTTGATATAAAACAATAAAAAACGAATCATATCTAAAAAAAATTGTTTTAATAATAATATTTAACATTTTTTAAATATATTTATGTTAATATTAATCTATTTAGATGCAATATTAGTTACCCTTTCAAACTTGTACCGTTGCATTGGTGAAAGTAAGACAATAGTCAATGGTTATTTCTTGTTAAATGTGTAGTCATCTTTTGTATTGTTTAAGTCGCAATAAAAATTTCTTTAATCCTTTGAAAATAACGGTGTATTTATTGACCTCTTAGTTTCTACCGATTTCTATTTAACTTTGAAACAATACATATTTATCTTAAATTGTATTGTGTGTAATAATTCGTTTTGTATTGCATAGCGGAAGTTTTAGCGAAAGGAAAGTATTTGAAAAAAGTAATAAATTCTGTATATACAAAAATATTTTTGGGTAATGTTTTAAAAAGAAATTTTCGTTGGTTACAAAATGAATATCTTCAAATCAGTTTTTGAATGATGACTCAGCTTGATACGTATTCAAAATTTCTTTGTAAAATATTTTTCAATTATATTAATATAGGTCTTTATAAAATATATAACATATATAATATTATTTACTAGTTATTGCTAGTACCAATGTGATTTTTCCGAGTCATATGTACTTTATAAGAGTATTTAGACACCACTGACTGATGAAGGAAAACATAATGAGGCATCCTGGACTTACAATTTCAATATAAGTTTGAAATCACCAACCCGTCTTGAGCAAGCGTGGTGATTAATACTCAAACCTTCTCCATGTGAGAAGAGGCAGCTCAGCAGTGGGCTCTGATAGGTTGATGATACTTGCTAGTTGCTCGATATTATTAAATAATAATATGATGTAAAATCTGATTATTTTATTATATTATTTTCTTGTCTTACACAATACATACATACGTATATAAAGAATTTAATATAGTTTTATATATACTAGTATACATTTGGTTTCAACCCTATTGTAATGACACTGTTACTTGTAATTAATGTCCGTTTAAGGACTAATTAAATATCCAATATTTTGTTCGTCAAAAATAGTATTTAAAACATATGATTTCATTTAATTTACTTGAAATATCAAACTTTCAAATCTTTTATAGAACATAATAGTCACGAGTGTAAGTGATATTTAAAAATTACGAAATTCAGAATATGCAAACGAGTGAAATGCCTAAAATATACAACTAAATAATGAAAACGTGCTTATTATGAAAAAAAAAATATTTCAAAATTTACTTATATGTATGTATGTAATTACGAAAAGCTACTAAAAAGATTTGAATAAATATGTTGTGATCTTGTAAAAACTATTTTAGAACAAAGAATTCATTTGTTGGTCAGAGCTGAAAAATAATAAGCGTATAAAATTTTATTTATACTTTGTATATAATATATTATTTGTTTAAAGTGTTCAAACAATAAAAATAAGTAAAACCAGGTGTAGAGTGACAAAGAGGACAAACTCGCGAACAGTCTTGTGAACATAGTCATTTTGTTTTTAAATGTTTACGATCCTGTTAGGGTGACCAAGAATTTGACAATACGGGGACATTATATTTATTATTAAACAGAATTGCCTGTTTCTGTTAGGTTATTACGTTCTCTTAATGGTATTTCACTTTGGGGAGAAATAAATTTGTTTTATGATTGCAAACCTTTACAGTGAAAAAAGTATTAGGTTGTTTTTAAGTGTCTAAACTTAAAAAACAAAATTTTCGGAAGAAAAACTTACGGGTTCAAATCAAAATGAACTTTATTAAGAGCAGTTGTTTCTTTATATTAAGATAAGAGTAGTTGTTTCTTTATATTTATACGTACAAGAAAATATAAAGTTTTGAATAAGTCAACCAGACCTAATTTCTATTGGCAATTTATTTATTTTATCTTGTTTTCAATAATACACAGTAGTTATAATTTTTAACTAAATTCTATCAAATTTCAATAAATTGTCTTTTTACGGTATTATGAAATATATATTTTGTTTGTAACAATCTAATATTATTTTTAGATATATAAACTCTGTGAAGTTTTTATGATTATAAATAAATTTTATTACGACGAGAGTCTCCTTTTTATTAAATAAAATATAATAATTACTATTATAATAAATAATCGTCTTTATTCCATTCAACAAACTCCTTCGTGTTTCCTCCACAGAGTAGGTAGTCATGATTATAACTCCTCCAACACATTAAAAAGGTTTACATGAGCAAAATATTACACGATTTCAGTGCAAATGAAGCCATAGCATTAAAAATATATATATCTTTTTTTTTACTGTAAAAATCTTAATATTGTCAAACTAAGATCCATCTTTCAAACGATTTTTGTGTTCATTCATTTTAATTTCAATAAAACTTCAAGATAGAACTATAAAAATATCTCAAATAAACGAGTACGTATATATTCCAGTACACTAATTATCCTACGTTAGTAAGTAATGTAAACAACTAAATTTATAACAAAGGAAAAAAACGATATCCAATACAATATCACAGAAAACTATTTAATTAGTTATATATATATTAATTAAGAAATAATTGACAACGATCTATAAAATATAATACAAGTTAATGTATGCTTAGTCCTAATAGAATTCATCACACTTCGAACGGCGCGTTAATAGTTTTTCTTTCGATCATAACACAATTAAGTAACGTAACTATGTTATTGTATGATAAACGTTAAATAATTCTTATTTAGTAACGATTAAAACTTGGATTACGCATATAAATATTAATAATTTCGTAAATTCTTTGTTATATTTTCTATATTTCATAACAAACTGTTGGTCACCCTAGCCGGTGAATGTTTTCAATATATAATAACAATAGTTTACGACAACTTCTGTAATGTTAACGCTCCGAAACAATGTATTGTTATACAAACACCATCATTACATTTAATGGGATTATATATTTACGTACATATTAGCATAATAATAAATCACTTTGTTTTGGCTGCATCGCTTGAAATGGCGTAGTACCTATACTGTAGTTTAAAGAAAATTCCAATAACACAATAATCTAATAATAAAATTACGATCATTTAAATTATGATCTAGAAGTAGTCAGAAGAATCTTCTATCTTCTGGAATTTCAGAAATTCTGAAAGAAGAGCTTCTCTTGGTAGTTAAAGTATCCTAGTAACAATTACTCTTAGCTTAATTTTATGCTAAGTGAAACTCTTCGAGCTTGTATTACCTTGTCTATTTAGTCTTAACCTATATACATTTTATTGGAAATATCTTTTATATAAGCACAAGATCGTTTGCCACCTTTCACATAAAAAAAAAGATAATCAATATTATATTTGGGCACACATAAGTATGTAATTTAAATAAAGTTAAGGCGATTTTTATCACCATAAGGAAGAGTGATACTAATTAAAATAGGTTGTAATTATTTTAAGAGTATTTAAAATTGCACCACCCTATACTGTCTTTCAAACACAATTCTCTAACCCTAGGTAGTCTGGAAGAAATGGCTAATAAGCCATAAGGCCGCCTATTGTTTTCATCTTTAGTTAATTAGTTTGTGTATTTTATAATTGTTTGTGATTGTAATTGTTGTGTACAAAAAAGTGTAAATAATGAAGTAATACATCCATTGGTCAGTCATTCACATCTCGTCTTTATGATCACGGTTGCTGAAAAGTAACCGAAACGTCGGGAGTATGTAGTTTTTTACAATAGTAAAATACGCGTAGTAAAATCTCAAAAGTATGAGTTTCATTTTAATAAGTCCATTGGTAGTTAAAGGTAATTTCTCATAGTCAAATTTTCTTAACTACCACAGTGGAAACTGTAACATAATACTGTCATTGATTTAAATTAATACGATTTATCTTGTGTAAAAAAATGACACTAGAAAACAGAAGTTATTCTATTTAACCTTATGCATATATAAACAAACATACGTTTCAAGAATTTCTTCATATTTAAGACAACTAACTAAATCGTTTATTGTAAGAAACTGTAATATATTTGACATTGCAAATGCCACGTCTAAACTATGCAGACATCCAAAATGTTACGACGATTTTCTAGATATTTCTCAACATGTAAGCATAATGTTTTTAACTTAAATATCTTAGTTTAACTGCCTCTTAATATGGATTCACTGTTTATATCAGAATTAAACCTTATATCTGAATGCAACATAACTTGTATATTATCTTTACAAAACTTTAATTCACTAATTTCTTGCTTACCAAAACTTGTCTGAAGACTGCACTGTAAATAATGAAGCGTACTTTATTAACGTCGCCTGAATTAATAGCCAAAAGCCACCCACATTGATGATTAAAAGAATAATGATGATAATTAGTTTAAATATAATTCGTAACCCTTTTTATAATGTTAGATTCATTCCATACATTATACGATATTTCGTTTTCAAGCATATTTTCTTTAGGCCTTTTTAGGTGATAGTTTTTACAGCCGATAAAACTTTTACTTGTTTGATTTGTTTAAAAATAAGGCTTAAAGGATTTATTCTTTAAAAATACGTTATAACTCATTGAGTCTTAATATTTTTTATTATTTTTAAATATGTAAAATAACTTTACTTGACTGTGTATATGTTGTCTACGCTCTAATAGTATAAAATTTATAGAATAGAATGTCAATGAATTTTATATTGTACCAGAATGTTATATAATTTAAAAAGTATGTGAGGGAAAAATACGAAAAAATCACAAATCAAATTGATGTTTTTGAATTTTAACTGTCATTATAACTGTCATAATGACAATCCTAGCTACAACATATTAAAAACAAACCCTTTAAATTGTTTTTTTTTTTTTTACTTTTGACGTGTAATCTGCCAGAGATCAAGAGTAATTCTTCCATGTGTTCATTGTTTGACAGCAAAAAGGTTTTATATATCAAATTTAGCATAAAACTAGTAAAGCTATAGTGATGCCTCCAGGGATAGTGCCGGGTATTTGTTTCAGTGGTGTAATTGATCATCATCAAGTTTTCTTTTATTCCGATGTTTCCGATACGAGCATTGTTTGATTATGATTGATGCTGGTTGACAGCTCCTAATGGCGCCCTTATAGGGATGGGGTCATCATTTTATCGATAATAATTATCGATATAAACTGAAGCACGCTGATAATATTATAATATAAAAAATAACGTCCATTTTCGGTTTATTTTTAATAAGTAGTTCATAGATTTTAATTTAGTAACATTTTTTTATTTGCCATAAAATAAATTATTATTTCACTAGTGACGAGCCATTTAATGATAAATATTGTAAAGTATTTTTATCGATAGTATCACTAGATACAACACTACATCATTTTTTATCCAACAAAAAAGTAAACCGAGCAATTCCTTAATAGCACAATGACAAATCAATATTATTGTTAAACTTTTGCTTTCAAGTATTTTCGGGTTTTTGATGTCATTGTAATATTTTTAAATCTTATTATGGGCCATCATAAAAAATGATGATGAGGCTCTATTATATTCGAAAATTGTTAAGCAACAGCGACCAGGATGTTTATGTGATGGGTGACCGGATCACGGTCACTATGAATGAATGAAAAAATCTGTGTTTAGGTTAATCTTCAGACATATCTTTAGACATATCCTTTGACGTATTTTTATAATTATAGTATCGTTATTGTTTCCTTTAGGATACTTTATATGTATGTAATTTCATACACACCTACTAATAATCCAAGAGAATAGTGAACTGATAAAATGCAATACAATTTCCAATGAGTTTTTTTTCTTCAGTTGAAGTATCTTTATCACACAATTCCTTTCTCTCAACTTATAATCTATGAAAAACTGTGACACAGTGTTTTAATTCTAAAAAACAAATATAAATAGATATAAATTTATTTGTCCACAATAAATAAAAACAAAATCACAAAAAAGCATATATCATTAACTAACAAAGTTAGTAAATTTTCAATGCGTCAAATCTTTATATATCATCCTATCCGCAAAATAGACGACAAATATTTGTATTTCGCAGAGTTGGAATCAAAGTTGTATACAAAAAAATATATAGAAATATTGAGGCAATGCTTGGTTTACTAATGCATTGCTACTCTTATACACTCCTATTTCAATGTCAAAAAATATTAATTACCATACGAGCATATATAAAGCGTGTATTAAATTTTTTGCATGGGATGGGTCATGAGGAATCTTTAGGGCTTGGTGCGGCTGGGGTTGGCGAAGGTTTTTTCGCATCTTCTTTATCGTCAGGGAGGATTCCTTGTTCGAGAGCCTTTCTATCAGCACTGTCCTGCCTCCTCTTATTCTCTTCTTGTTTCTTATCAAAGTCTTTCTTTTGTTTAACTCTCTTTAGACGGAAAACTTCCTCTCTCTCCTTCTCTTCTAATTCAGAGTTTATATAATCAGTCGTCACATTCAATCTTGGTATCACGACTTTACCTAGGACGTTCGCTTTCCTGAAACCAGAGAATACCTTAAGAATACCTTCAAGCTAGAATCTCTAGAACCTAGAACCTCTAGAACCTTCAATCTAGAATCTCTAGAAACTAGAACCTCTAGAAGCTAGAGGTCATGATAGTACGTGAGAAGTATTTGTGTTGGTTTTTCTGTAAAAAGAATGGAGGAAACATTAAAAAACACTTAATTTTCAATATATACCTACAAAGTTCTATCTCCCAATTTCAGTCTAAAGCCCAGACTTAGAATAACGTATACTTAGATTTTCTACTTTTATTACAATCCATTACTGATATAAACTAAAAATAATATCTAAAATCACAGAGCCAAAGGCTGAAAATTGAAAAATGGTTTGTTACCACTTGCTAAATCCGCAAAACTTTTAGCGATAGGGTTGTCAGAAGTGAGAAAATAAAATCAGGTAACATATATATATAATATTTAATTAATCTATAATGTTATAGATAATTAAAATATGTCATATATTTCCAAATAACCAACCAATATATACATATATTGTTGATTTATATGTAAATAAAAATAAAATAAATTACTTATACATTAAATAATTTATTACATATATATTAATTATAATATTATTAATATAAATACATTATTTAGTTAAAAATCAAAGCCCTGACGTTTAACTTCCGTGGTTAATAACACAAGTGTCAGTCGTACAGTCAATTAGATGCGACAACGGAGCTATTTTAGTAGGTTTTAATACTTGAATATGTCCGAAACTTTTTGTAAAGCAAGCTATAGCATACTAAACAAAGCTATACAACTAGCTGGGTAATTTCTTAGGAAAAGCTAACTTATTAATAGCTTATATCAAGCAAAACCAGGATTATTTCATTGTATGTAACTAGAAATAGTTTTAAAACCTTTTATAAATCAACTTTATTCTAAACGCGAGATAGTAGAATAGTTTTGCATATCTAAATTCTGTAAAGATGACAATCATTTTTAGAAGTTTAAAATACATAATACTGAAATTTGTATGGAGATTTAAAAACTAACAAAGTGTGTTTGAAATGAAGGTTTTAAATAAAACATTATATATATGTATATTTAGTTCCATATAAGTGATTATCAAAAAATATTTTTAGTGACTTTAAAATCCGTTTGTTCATATTGAATTTATATATAAAAAGAAATTATAAACTAATATTATATTACCTCTATAGCTAATTCACAAAATATAACAAATAGAACAAAGTTATTCACAATCATTATTTACAATTCATTTGAACCATTTCAAAATAATTTAAAACGATCTATTTTCTGGACAGACTTGACATTAGACATATACGTATTAAATATAACAATTATTTGTAATTTGCCAAAAAAAATACACAACTTCTATACTATTCTTAACGTAGTATAGAATAGAATTATTATTTCAAGATCGTTATGCAAATTCTATAATCAATTGTACATTAGTGTGTACATAAATAACGAAGAGGCGTGGAGATCACGTCTACGCGGAGTGCTCTCTTATTTAATGGCTGCACCCTATTTATAATAACTTATTAATACCTATAATCTTGACCTTAGAGATTTAAATGTCACGCCGGAGAATGAAAATCCTATTGATTATTTGAGTTCAGTTTGTATTAGGTTGAGTGATTTTGATCAAATACGACTTAACTGTGTTTTCAAATAAATCCAGATATATTGGACAAAATCACGTAACACAGATATAATAATAAACATATAGACAGTTATAAATATATATATAATGCTATCAAAATATAAGAATTTTCTAGTTATATCAAAAGAAAGAAATTGATTATCATCTTTGACATAACTAAACTCGTAGTATTATATATTTAATTAATATACTTATTCCTTACTTATCTGATTATAATTATATAAAAAAGTCATATTTAACAATAAATAAGCTATCAATAACCAATCCAACTATCTCTACATCCCCAAATTATGTTTTAATCTTATGATCCTCTTCTATTTGTAAGCTTTGCAAATTAAGTCGTTGTATTTATTGAATATTGTAAATATTTTCTTCGGTTGATCATTATATCATTAATTATAAGATTATGTATAAAACTATGTATTTCAAAACTGAAATCATTAAAATAATAATTATATATCTTAGTAAAAAAATTAAATATCTTTTGTTTGTGGAAATGAGAATTGATTTTTAATAAGACTTACACCGCTTATAGATAATATAATTATAACATAATTTTAGTCAACTTATGTTAAGGAAGACATTTTGTATTGAAAAATTCTACTTATTTACTGCCTCTAAGGCGGAACAGAGTTCGCCATGTCAGCTATACATTTCTAATTCAGACACAAATGATCAATCGATATAGCTAGGTTTAGTTTAAGAAAACGTCTTTTAAATCGTATTTGAGAAATAAATCACTAGACTATTAAGGTGAATGTCTAAAAATTTCTCAGATTAATCAAAAACAAAGAATACTCGTAAATACCGTCACATACACCCTATCTAACGCGTTAAACGCTCACCTCCACCGTCCAAGCTCCTCTGTTGACCAAATTTTAAACGAACCTACTAGAGTTGCCTCTCAAGTACGTTCCAAGAATGAATTGATATTAGTTCTGGACAGGGCCAAGTCTTTTTGTAGGTTGTAGAGAGATTTAGCTGTTATACTTTACTCCCACTTCTACCGCGTACAAATCCACGACGAACCTATTTCGAGTGAGTTCTTTAATGAGCTCGTAATATTTATTGACCTTGATGGCATGGTCTTTGAGGATATTGGTTTCCCAAGGAAACGTAAGTGTAAGTCTTTAACCAATCCTGACTTGCATCTGCTTGTACGAGGCTGTATAGTCTGATAACAAAATACAAAATCGATGAATACAAGTACGAAATATAAAATCAATAGTCGCCATAAATATAATATTCATAATTACTTCTACCAGATTTTCAACTCAAAGGGAATCGTAAACTATCGAGACCTTTACAAAATACGACGCGGATACGACACGATATCGTCGGCGTTAAGGTGAGTCGTGAATTTAGTCGTGAATTCTAGCTATTTCTGTTTTCCGGGAAATTTCAGTTATATATTTGAAGTAGCGTTCATAGTAATTATATAATTTATGTATATATTTTACAGCTTTATGTAAATACTTCTTTTTCTCAATACATATATATAAGTTATAATTGAGAAAATTACGATTGTGTGAAGATTTATTATACGTTCAAACATTACTAAACGGATATTCATCAATATATACATTTATCTAGTTAATTAAAAGTATATAAATGATTCAGTATTTTTAAACGAACAACATTAAAAGTAATTACACATCTAATAATAATAACCCTTTACTAAATATTATAAAGAAAATGTCCTATATTTTATATATACATTACAACCTAAACAAAAGAAACATTAGAAAACCTTATAACAATTAATAAACTCTTTTAAAATCCGTACATTTTCTCATCAATGCCAACAAAATATCAAAACACAATCACATGCATACAGCCAATGTGCTATTAAAATAATATATATAAACCTCCTTGGTACATAGGAATTATACATCCGATGATTGATTATTATGTAATGAAATTAAAAAAAAAATCGTCACACATAAAGGTAGAGTTGGCAATGGCGGGTATGATCGAAAGAACGGGCGCCGAATACATAAATAATTCAAAACGAGGAACTTGTTATTAAAAGACGTTTTAATTATACGATGTCATATTATTATGGAGCCATTTTGATATGTACATATTATAATGGCTGTTTAAATAAATAAATTTAAAACATAATATATAATTTGATTTAAATAGTATGATGAAGAAATAAGGGTGGCAATATGTCGAGTTTTTAGGAGACAAATTATTTTTATACTTATATATAAATAGAGTTTAATACTTAAATTAACCTTATTTATAACACCTAAAAAACTAATAATATCACTCTTTGACAAGCTAAAAAACGTGTAATGAACAATATTTTTTATTCTTTCAATATAATAAAGCGAAGGACACTGACACAAAGAAACAACGAAGGTTGTACATTTTTTATTATTTCATGGGAAAGTTAATTTCTTGCTTCAGAATATTTAATAATTCCGTGTAAAAGACTAATTAAATTATTAAATATTACATTATTATTAACTAAAAAATATGACAAACAATAAATTATAATAATGTTAAATCACTGTTATTTTACCATTTAATTTAGTACATACTACAATCTTTCTTTTTTAAATTTTAATATATGTATATTTTCAAAAAGAAATAAACTCATATACAGCCACTTAATATCTATTGGTAAAAAGAAGTCTGTTTATACTAACTGATTTCCGAACGTTAATAAATATCAAATGCACAACCATTTAATACATTTAAACCAATCAAAAAACTATTATATTATAACAAAATTATACAATGTACTTTTATAATTAAACTTCCAACTAGAACGAAACCATTTTAAATATTAAAGCAAATATGTCTTCGATCGCGCCAAATCGTCACAAAATGGCGGCCGCTGCAATTTCCCGCCATTTTCCCATCAATTTGGCTCGTAATAATATATAAGGATCAAATTACATAACTGTCTAAAGACATTCTGTAAACTATAAGCATTATGCAAAAAGGTTTTATAATAAATTATAAAAAATAAACTTCGTAAGTTTCTTTTTAATGCTTAAATTATATGACGTAAATAATTAAAGAGTAAAAACAAAAACTTAAATAAAAGTATTATTTGTTTATATTCTTTAGTTCATTAGAACAAACAATATATTTATTTAAAAACTATTTTTTAATTAGTACATTAAATAATACAACATGCTTTTGTCTATTGCTATCATCTTTCACAGATAATAAACAGTATATTAAAATAACATATTTATTTCAAATAAAATATTAAAATAGTTAAATAAGGATAAATCATCAAATACATTACATATGGAAAAGATTTTTAAAGTTCAACTCTAACAAGCTGATATTGCAATCACGGTAGACGGAATACTTAATAATCTTCACTTATATTTAAAAATTAATAATCAATCAATTTCCCAATAAAAGATTAAAATGTTATCATATATAAAACAACATTTTCATCTTGAAATACATCACAAAATACACAAATATTAATTTATCCAAGTCATCAACCTGTCAAAAAATCGGAAGCCATTTTGTATGTATATATTTTTTCACGAAAATCAAATTTCCATATCCACAAAGGATAAATTAATTATACCGCATCTCCGTCGGATTTTATGGAAAATTAATTTTACAACGAATCGGGTACAGAGTCGCGAAAAAAATATCCATTACTGAATAGATTGTGAAAGATATTTAATTAAAATTGAATTACGATTATATAATTTTTTCCACCTGAGGTTATTTTATTGTGGCAACATTTTGCTATTTGACCACTACAAAGATGTATTTTAATGTATAATTAGAATATCCTTCCAGTTTCTTTCTAAAAGCATATATTAATATATGCTTCAAATTGTTTATATATTAGTAAGTAGAAGACCCGGCGAACTTCGTATCCCCCTATAATCAAGAAATATCTGTTACGTTTTTTTATTTATATTTTTGGAGTTTACCTGTAAGCCATAAATCTCCGTGTTTTGAAGTGCGACACAATGATTGACATATTAGTTAGTTGTCAAATCTAATGTCAAAAAAAACCTTTGTATGGGAAATAGAAAAGGGCTGTTTTTATGGTTTTCCCAGTAATGAATCAATTTTTTTCAGCTTTTATACCTTCCCTGAACCTCCACGAACATTTCAAGACTAAGATAAGATAAATCCGTTCAGCTGTTCTCGATTTTAAGCGAGACTAAGGAACAGCAATCCATTTTTATATATATAGAAGATAGAAGATATTAAAATAAGATCGATAAAGTTGATCAAGTAAGGATTATACACGCTAAATATTTCTACAATTAAAAAAGTATACCGAAAAATAGTCCTATCTCATTAAGCCTCTTATAGAACTGTATTAATTTTAATTATATTAAAAATACTTCTTATTTAAATAAAACAAATAAAAGCTTATAATACGCTACTTTTTGCGAAATGTCATATATCATTTTGACATTTAAATATCAAATGACATTGACATATGTCACTCAAGTCAATTTGTGGATTACAAATATAAACTATTATTATTGTAAAAAAAAAATACAAATAATTTCTATAAACGGAAATTAACTAAATTTTCTTCATTACAAAACAAAATATTCCCAGACACAAGTATATTCAGAGTTGTACAATTTTTTTTTAATATTTTTCTATTACAAAGTTATTTATAGATCGCTGCCCTTCCACCGTCTGCGGATGTTAGTCCCGTTTCACACTAAAAGCTAAATATTTTATATATGCATAATAAAAAATATGGAGTTCCAAAATATTATACATTAAAATAATTGCCCCATATATAGTTTAAAGTTGTTACCTTTATACGTCTATTTTTATACAGAATCCGTAAAATAATTATTAGTTTTACCTAATTTCCCGAAAATCGTACTATATAACTCATTATTATTATAAATTGTTTATTTCATCAATTTATTTTAAAATCACATAATGTTATATCAAATAATAAAGCACACTATAATATTTAATAAAAGTTATGTACACCAACAACCATCTAATGTACATATAAAATTTTAAATAATAAGCACTAGATCTTCAAAAACTATTCCTAAAACATTAAAATCTCAATTTATAAATATTATAGCTTACATCTTTACTATATATTATAGTTCTCACTGGTCTCAATCCTAAAGCTCAAGTCCCGGTGTCGCAAAACTTAATGTACCTAACTCAGAAACTCAATTTCCTCTACAAAGGTACTTCATGTCTGCGTGTCTGTGTAATGTCAAAACATTTCATTTTATTTCATCTATAATAAATCTTTTTATGTGTAGCAATCATTACATTTTCATTAAAAAAAAGAGATTTTTCAGAAAGAAAATAGAATTAAATTTACTTTATTTTTCCATACAGACAATATATATATATAAAAAATAAATGACAAAATTTCTTCTAATTAACCAAAGCATAGACTATTGATTGTTTTTTTTCATAACTACCCTCCAAAACCGAATTGTCTATGAATTTACAAAGTGGGCGTGGCTTATTGTGTTATTTATAGATGAGCATCGATCCCGAACGGTCGTCTGCGGCGAGTTCCGTTTAAATGTTTACTTTGATGTTTTAATTAGGATACTATACTACTATAATATGTATGTATAAATATAAAAAAGTAATGATTTTGTTTGTAAATCTATTTAATTACACATAAGGAGTGAGTGGATAAATTTAATATAAAAAAACGTGTAAAAAGATGAAATAGTCAAATAACTATAATTCCATTAGTCTTATCCTTAAAACTCAATTAATATTCTTTGACATCAAAACATTATCAGGTTTAAATATAATAAAGATACGTACATATATAATTATGATATTTCATATATTTTATAAAATGAAAATATACTGCTTTTTATATTATAATTAGTGTCTGTTTAACATTTGTACATTGCTTGTATATTTTATTTTATATAATTTATATAAAACATCATTAAACGGGGAGATATATGTACAACTCAAACTTCAGCAGTTGAAATAAAATAAATGTAGAATTAAAAACTTTGATTTAAATTTATTATTAGTAATATTTAAATTTAAACTATGTATAATGTACACATATGTATATATTTATTAAAATGTTCGACAACCTTATAAATAAATTTATCATTGGTATTTATAAGTTATTAGATATATATTAGAGAAAAGTTTCAGCCTTATATTCGACTAGGTAATGCTGAACTATTTTCCACTTGGTTCAAAGTTTAAATTAAGAAATATCTGGATATTAAAATCCCTATTAATATGTATTTGAATTAATATTATATGAAAATAAGTCTGTCTGCCTGTTACGCTTTGAGGCCTAAACCACTGGACTGATTTAAATGAAAGTTGGTACAGATATAGAGTTGACTTTGAGAAAGAACATAGGATAGTTTTTATCCCAGACTTTTGAAAGGTTCTCTTTTTAACGCGATATAAATGAAATCCACGCGGGCGAAACTGCGGGTGGAAAGCTAGTATCTTATAAATAGAATATTCATACTTCCCTTAATGATACCAAATTTCTAAATCGAAAGAAATAAAGGCCGAGAACTACTCGTTTTGATTTTAGTAAATGCGATCATAGATAATACTTTACTTCAATCTTTTCTGTACATCAATATAAAAACAACTATTATTTAATCAAATTCTAAGGTTCTAATATTCAATAAATTCCCTGGTGTAAGTATTTGATTTGAACTACAGAGCTATATAATATTATCTTCTAATGTATCAAAATTATGTCAAAATCAAAATGCGTTTATCGAATAATATTGACTTATATTTTTTATAAATTGCTAACAAAACAATACGTTCTCAGTATATCGAATAATGCAAATAAATCACAATATTCTTAACATTATACAAAGACGATGTCATTCATTGAAAAATAAATATACGAAAAAGCTTTTTACCAGTACTCAGATGTGATACAGATTCACAAATTATAATTTTTACTGAAGCCATCTTTGCTTTTATGAACCATTCCAGTTTTATGAAGAAACTTAATAATCTATTTCCTTAAAATCTCTCTATTAGTATTGAAAAACGTAATACATACATAAATAATTATAACCAATCTCATTTATTAAAAGAACGTAATTTTCACAATCCTCAACTTTGCATGAAAATGTAATCCAAAAATATACATAGGTACGTTTCAAAATTATTCAGTTAAACCATTACAACTTCCTCGCATTTTATCTTGCTATAGACAATGAGTAACAAACTACAGGCTACAGAAGTGTATGTAACATCTACATATATGAAACTATGATCACTCAACATTGCATGTAGCAGTCACCACAAACGCGTCATCAGGTTACCGAGTGATGCCGACACTTTGATGACTGCAAGCTAAAAGATTTAAGCTATTAAAACCTTATTTTATGCTATACTATAGCTTGAGCATATTTTTTAAGGAAGTTGATTGGTTGTTTTAATGTACGTGCACAGTATATTATGCCAGTATCGTGTAGAAAGATTTTTTAAAGAGCTACATCAAATTCATTCCTATGACAGATGATTGTCAAAACTGGCAGTGAAATTTGACATTTAACGATTTTATAGAAATGTCAAATACCTAATTGGTCGCAATGACAGTTGATTGTCAAAAAAGACGTAATACATTGACATTGACGTCTTATAACATTTGACATAAATACACAATTGCATATTATAATCTTACAATTTACATACCTTTCCATGAATAACGTATAAAAATAATTTGAAACTAGACGACAAATCTAATAAGATTTAATAGTTTATACATACAATTAACAATATTACAAAAACCTCTAAGTTTTTCATATACCAAGCTTAAACACATATAAAATTAGAGAAAACGCTTCCGCTTACAACTTGTACCACATAAAACGCTGGCGTATTTGCGTACTTCCACCTCCTTCTATTAAATTTTTTATATACTATAATAGGGTGAAATTCAGCTCGCTTTATTTATATTTTTAATGAACATAGAAAAAAAACACTTATAATCTACATAGAGGTTATAATTATTAATATAATGTGCATTTAATATATATATTCGTTCAAGTATATGTACATTATATTTGTAGTATATAAGGAAATAGGTCAAATGTGTTTTTAACACGTGATAATAACGCTAAATTTAACAATAAACAATAAATTTAAGATGTTTGGAGGCGTATCTCGTATAAACTACAGGATGATTTCAGAAACACAGCAAATATTATTACTCTATCCTATATTTAAACTCAAACTAGAAAACTTCAAAGAAATCCTATTTATACTGAACACTATATAATAGAAAATAAATCTCGTTATTCGGGTATAATATTTGACTTAATACAAAGTTTCAATCAAATTCGTTTGAAAATAAATATAAAAATTTCATTATATCATTACTTTGATATAATATTTGGAAGGACAAAATGAGAATATTCTTTCTTATGTAAATATCAGCGTTATGTTGATATTAATAAAAATAAGATATGAAAAAGTATATTTTTACACATCCTGTATAGGTCGTTTACATTTTAATCATGTCAGAATATTCTTTGGCGAGGTCCGCGCTGCCTCGCGGCCTCTTTTCGCGATAATACGGAACCCTTACCAAGTTTCTGTTTTGGATATTTTTGATATACTAAACGTATTCAATGCCAACAAAATAATCACTTGGTACGGGGTATTTAAGTTCCCAACTCACTTATAGTTAACTAGAAGACCTGGCGAACTTCGTATCGCCCTATAATCAAGAAATATCTATTACGTTTTTTTATTTATATTTTTGGAGTTTACCTGTAAGCCATAAATCTCCGTGTTTTGAAGTGCGACAGAATGATTGACATATTAGTTAGTTGTCAAATCTAATGTCAAAAAAAACGTTTGTATGGGAAATAGAAAAGGGCTGTTTTTATGGTTTTCCCAGTAATGAATCAATTTTTTTCAGCTTTTCTACCTTCCCTGAACCTCCACGAACATTTCAAGAATAAGATAAGATAAATCCGTTCAGCTGTTCTTGAGTTTTAGCGAGACTTAAAGAACAGCAATCTCTTTTTATATAAATATAGATATGTAATTGAAAAAATGTAATTTTATACACAAAACTTATAACACGAAAAATATTTAGGAACAAAAGCAAAATATCCGATAACCAAAAAAAACTTGGCCTCATCTAAACAAAACGTTCCGTTTCACTGAATACAAACAGTGTCTAACAAAAGAAATAAAATAAAAAACAATACACAATATAAATGTCTCAGAATATATATAAAAATGTTTTAATCAGGGTAAGGTATATAATTTTTGAGTAATGAACGAAATAAAATGAAAAAAATAACTTTTTTATAATATATTATTATAAAACAAACAGTATAGTATTAAATATAACCATATTTTAAAAAACAGTATATAAACTATACAAGAGTTTCTTTATATATATGTATTTATATTTTTATAATGACTAGTATTTGCTAGCGACTTCGTCCGCGTTAATTTCGGATTTAATAATATATGTATAGCTGAACTGAACTATATTCCGTCTTAAAGGCCGTAAATAACCAGATATAGAAATTCATTAAGTATTTTGCTTTTCTTTTGCGATCGAACAGTATTTTTTTATTAAATATAATACGTCGGTCTCCTGGTTCTAAGTGACTTTCCTACCAATTTTTATCAACCCGTATAGACGATCTTGAGTTATAAATAGTATAACTAACACAAAATGATTTTCGATTTGGTCAACTTATTATTTTGTATGCATATGCATGAAAAGCATCTCACGTCCTTTCTATGTTCTAAGCTATCTCTCCACAAATTTTCAACCACATGCACAGCCATCCTTAAGTTATACATCGTCATCATCCTATCAGAGCCCACTGCTGAGCAAAGGCCACTTTCTCACATGGAGAAGGTTTGGGCATTAATCACCACGCTTGCTCAAGACGGGGTGGTGATTTCAAACTTATAATTGTGAAACTATAAGTCCAGGTTTCCTCACGATGTTTTCCTTCACCGTATATCAGTGGTGTCTAAATAATCTCAGAAAGTACATATGACTCCGAAAAATCACATTGGTACTTGCCAGGTTTGAACCCGCGTCCTCGGCAACGAGAGGCGGACCCTTTAACTACATACTAGGCCACCACTGACTTCCAAGATAGATGAAGTTATACGTAATATAACACAGCTTTCTTCTATATATATAATATAATATATATTAATATTATATATATTATTATTATAATATATTTAGCGGTCCATTCGTTTCGGTGTCATTTTACTCAGGTAATACGATCGACACGCAAGCCTCGCGCTATTAACTCATCACGTCCATCTGACATATACAAACTGACAAACTATTTGACTTAACAATTTATTATAATAATTAATATAATGAATATACTTGTTATTTAATATATATTTTAAATTCTATATTATATATATAATATAAAGAAAAATACCTTTAAAATCGTGTTATTTTTAGCAACAATTTTGAGCTATTTGTATTGGTCTTGTATACAAGATATACATATGTATTAAATCATATACATACAGCATTATTGTATATAGTCTCAGTGGTGGCCTAGTGGTTAAAAGGCCCGCCTCTCATGCATGAGGACGCGGATTCGATCCTGGCAAGTACCAATGTGATTTTTCCGAGTCACATGTACTTTATAAGAGTATTTAAACATCACTGATTAATGCATTCCAAAAGAGGGTTGATGTCAGGCAGATGGCCGGTCGTAAAAACAATTAGCCAAAACTATTCACAACATATAAGGCAGACCCTAAGCTGGGAAAGATTATTATTAGGTAGAAGATTATTGTATATAGTCCAAATTTTTACATTCTTTCAAAACTCCCTAAAAATATGATTCCTGTACCTTGTTTTGATTACGACACATTAAATTTAATATAACACAAAGACACCAATATAATATTACATGCTTTATTCTATTTCTATTGTAAATTATATATAAATCTTAAATATCATTAAGTATAAGTACTTTTTTCTTGAATAAACTATATTTTTTTCTTGATAACAATTACAAGTGAACAATATTAGGAACGTTAAAGATTTAGAAACAAAAAAATAATAATAATATTGAAAAAATATTTGAATAAAAGCGGTTTAACTGGTATGACAATATTAAATTACAATTACAGCGTTTTATCCATAAATCTGTTAATTCCTAAAAAGTAAATGAAACTGAACAAAAATGCGATATACAATTAGTAGTTAATAAGAACATATATAATTTATATACGCTTTTAAAGTATATAAAACATTGTAATTTAAGTTTTTCTTTATATTTTATTAAATGTTATAAAAATAACTGACTTTGTTTTACCACCCATTCAGAATTAAACTACAATCATATCCCGGAATTGAACGTAACATTTATATAAAAATTCACTTCTTTTAAACTATTTTTATTAGTATAAAAACATGCTAAATTATTTTTTATTATCTTATATGCTCATGTATGTTTAAAATAACTTTCTATTCATAATATCTTTATATATAAATGAAAAATATATTTAAAATACTTGTATGTATGTAATAAATAGGTTTTATATCAAATTTAATATAACAACAGTAAATTAAAACAGACGATGCGTCTATTGCTTATCTACTACCCGAATCTAGATTTATACTGATTGCTTTACTAATAGATGTTCAAGAAACTAGATATATAAATACTAACGTAAGAGAAGACAAAAATTTACTATATTTTTATCTATATATTAATTTAAACAAATCTTTATATATAAAAGAAAGTCGTGTTAGTTACACTATATATAACTCAAGAACGGCTGTACGGATTTGGCTGGAAATTTGTGGCAAGATAGGTTGGAATCAGGAGACGGACATAAGATACTTTTGAATTAGTATTCCCAAAAAAAATTGTTAAAAAAATCCTAAATCTGTTTATGTATTGCCTCTCAATCGAAACAGTTCGTCTGGTCAGCTATATATTTCTATGTATGAAACTAACGCGCACAAAGTCAAACGCAAAAGCTAGTATTTATTATATATAAAAAAATCTTTGTAATAACTTTTATACACTGAATCACACGGCTAAGATGTAATACTTTAAAATACCCCGTTCTATACATATGTACTTACACATTAGATTTGATAAATAAAATCTTAAAGCACAACCCTATCTCATGATTAAGGCATTTTTCTTTCAAAATCAAACATAGGTAAACAAGACCCAAATTAACAAAGTAAATAAGGTTATGTACACATGGTTTCCACGATCAAAACTATTCATTATTACTATGACAAATCTTAAACCACAGCCCTTTCTTATAACAAAGGCATTTTACATTCAAAATCAAACATAGGTAGACAAACTAAAAAGAGAAAAAAGTGGATAAGGCTAT
Organism: Danaus chrysippus; assembly: GCA_916720795.1. Taxonomy (NCBI): domain Eukaryota; kingdom Metazoa; phylum Arthropoda; class Insecta; order Lepidoptera; family Nymphalidae; genus Danaus; species Danaus chrysippus. The sequence continues at coordinate 2,795,133 of CAKASE010000070.1, forward strand.
GTACACATGTATGGTCTCGTAAATATTCGAGTCTATTATTTCACCATCAAACCATCCAAGCTATATTTAACGAAGCGAACGAAGCTAAGACCTTATTATCAAGCCGGTATGTAATTGTTAATAATAATATTAATAAAAATCTGACATATAAGATGTGACGGGCGCGTTCACGAGTTACGGTGGAACACCCAACACGCGAACGTAGCAAGTCGACTGTGATGAGCTACTACGGGAACTCGATTAGTATCAAGTGATAATGTAGTGATAGATCAAACCTCTCATCATTCCATGTATTCACGGTGCGTGTGTCGGGTCCATCGTTGTAGTGAGAGGAGCTTCAACAGTGACTGTGACTTGTGACCCAGGTGTAGGTTTAATATATATAGAGAGACGAAACCTCTCATCATTCCATGTATTCACGGTGCGTGTGTCGGGTCCATCGTTGTAGTGAGAGGAGCTTCAACAGTGACTGGGACTTCTGACCCAGGTGTAGGTTTAAGGGACCCTATCTAACGCGTTAAACGCTCACCTCCACTGCCCAAACTCCTAACCAAAATTACCTATAACTAGATCAAAACTGTAAAAATATATCAGTATATGTATATAAAAAAAATATAATTAATGACAATTAATTTAATATACATGTACTTTTTGCCCGCGACTTCGTCCGCGTTAATTTCGAAATTAGTAATATAGGTATAGCTGACCGGGCGAATTCCAGTAAATAACCAGATGTTGGAATTTACTTTGAATATCCTATGTCCGTCTCCTTGTTCTAATCTATCTCTCCACCAATTTTCAACCATATCCCTACAGCCGTTATTTATAAATTGCGTAACTAACACGACTTTCTTTTATATATAACTGTAACAAATAGTAGTGGTCATATTATCTACTTGAGCGTTTCAAAAACCCGTGTACCCCAGGAGCTGCTGAGATGCGTCAGATGGCAAAATGTACTGTTGAATAACATCAAGTAACTCTATATCTTTGTGTCGAGAAACTTAAAAAAAATATATATCAAATACAAGAGAATCGTATGGAGAAGAATTAATGTGTTAAATAAATTCATCTTTAACACATTTTAATGTAATTTTTATACTAATCGAAACAAGATATATAGAAATGATAAAAGTTTATTAATTTTGAAAGTAAATTGAATAATATTACTAGTACTTAAAACGCGATTACGTACGATTATTTACAATTCATTAAATATATATATATATATTTAATTTTTACATAAATTTATTGATTTTTCGAAATAGTAAACCTACAAGTATATAAATTCTTATCTATATGTACTTCTAGTTAATAAATAAAAATCATCAAACTTATTACACGGTTTATAAAAATAATAATCGTCATATTTTAAAACAAGACATAAAATCTAATATTCCTTATTTTTCTATTTGGAACTATTTGAAGTTTAAATTTTTTTTGGAATTTACAAGAAACTTAACTAGTTTTCATGACTTTATATATAATAGTTTTATATTTAACAGAAGCTGTTGTTTTTATAGGGACATAAAACTATTTATGCCCATTATTATTAATATTTATGATCATGTTTTATGAAATTACTTAGCGTTTCATTGCTTGGCTTATGTTGTATATAAATAATTTGATGTGAACACGCGACAGACTTAAATAACAATGAAATTAATAAACTCGGTGTTTTAAAGATGCTTTGAAATTAATGTGATAGAACATTCCAGAGATATTTTCCTCAAGGTATCAGCCTATCAGAGCCCACTGCTGAGCAAAGGTCTCGTGTCACATGGAGAAGGTTTGAGCATTAATCACCACGCTTGCTCAAGACGGGTTGATGATTTATAACTTACAACTGTGAAATTATAAGTCCAGGTTTCCTCACGATGTTTTCTTCATCTGTCAGTGATGTCTAAATACTCTTAGAATGTACATATGATTCGGAAAAATCACATTGGTACTTGCCAGGTTTCGAACGGCCCTCATGCATGAGAGTCGGGCTTTTAACCATTAGGCCCCCACAAAGGTTCAGTTAATAAATTTTGGATCTATATCTATTAAATAACTTGAATTAATTTCATGTCACAATTTTTGCAATTTGTTCCCTTAGTTTGAGTTATTTCAATAGTTTTGCTTTAACTGTAATCTTAGAGTGTTAAGACTGTTGTCATAAACAAACTTTCTTCACCTAGTAACAGATATTAACTCCATAAAATCAAGTTCTTAAACTTCGCACGTATAATATTTACTGACCATGATATACTAATTTCAGAAGAATTGAAAAAACCTTTGGCTAACACTATACAAACATCTTCCCTGGGATGCAGAAATCAATAACAGAATCTACAATACATCTATTAATACTCTTTCTTGCCTTACATAGAACATCCTACTTTTATAGCATCCTTTCGTTGTTCCTTTTCATCGATCCTATCTCACTAGTAACCAGTTAAAATCCTCAAAATGACACTCCTCCCAAAATCTTCCAATACTTCAATGAAGCTTATATTTCTCGCATATAGTACGCGTATTATACAGGGTGACTGGTGAATTACTATCAATATTTAAGGAGAATACTCGGTACATGATTCTCATTCGAATTATGTAAAAAAAATAGGTACTTAATTTTTGACAAAATTTCCGTAAAAATAAATAAAGTGTTGACACGTTCCAAGTGTTCCAAGTGTGGACGCGTGCGGCGGCGTGCTGATACAAAACCACGCCCCCGCCGCGTATGTGTGAGTGCGTGTGTATACCTAATCTGTAGGGTGTTCACACGATGCGTAATTAATTACATAACTTTTGGTTAACTTTACTTAGAAGTTTATTAATATTTATGTTATATTAATTTTTATTTTGTCATATATGATCGTCAACTACCACGTCCTCAAATATCGATAGTAATTCACCAGTCACCCTGTATAATTGTAAAAACTACATACTCCCGACGTTTCGGTTACTTTTCAGCAACCGTGATCATTAAGACGAGATGTGGATGTCTACCAATACTTAATTATCCTTATATGTAGTTATAGAATTCCTTATTTAGTTATAAAACAAACATCCATTCTACTACATCTATAAAACTGAAATAGTAGCCACACATGTCAAGTGATTACTTAAATTATTAATATATATAATTGCTATATGCATGTACTTGTATGAATAATACTTTATTATCTATTATCATATATTTAGAATATTATTTAATACAGTCTTGTATAATATTTATAAACTAGTATACAATGTATAATTATAATCATTATTATAGTCTTTAACATTAATTTCTTCGTCTTTTATATAGTTATTTCTAGTGTAATTTGTTAGTAGCAACATATTAAAAAAAATCATATAATTAATTTCATGATATTAAAAACATATGCCACATTTTCAAATTATATTAAACACTTTTTTTGGTGAAAACCAATACAAACCCAATCTAATATATATATCTATACATTCAATACTATAAATTCATGAAAGAATTTAATGTTTCTTCCTTAGCATTAGTAAAAAAATGATAAGAGTAATACATTTAAAAATTGCAAAAGATATATATATATATATATATGTATATATATATATAAACTTTGTCTTTTATACAACGTCATTGTTCCACAATCCTGTCTCGTTTTGTACACTAAACGGAAACCATTTCTAGCTAGGAATGCAGTTTTCTGACAGTCTAACAACAATCTAACCTTTGACTCAAACACTAAAATAATGCTACAAAAACATTACTGAAACTCACCTTATATAAATACTAATACTCATTTAAATGAAACTAATATTTTCGAATTACTAAACGTTTTTTTACTACTTTACAACCGTGATCATTAAAACGAGATGTAAATGTAGTTTTTAAAATAATAATAAATACTCGTATTAATCCAAATATTATTTTCATTGAAATGAATACTCGCGAAAGTCCTACATCTCATTCCTAATAGCCTTTCCTTTTTGAAACAAATGAACGAATAAAAGACCAAACAACCTTCAATATTAAAATTGATATTACAAAGCAATATTAAATATAAAAATACTCAAAAGAAAATCTAGATGAAATGTTCCCCTAAATTCATTTTAAAGAAATACTTATTTTAATTTGTATATGTTATATTCATCTCTATGTTAATCAATAAGAAAATATATATAAAAATTCATCCATGTATATTTAGGCTTCTTCTACCTGTCAATTTCCCAGCTTTAGCCAGGGACTTCCTTACATGTTGTGAATAGTTTTGGCTAATTGTTTTTACGACCGGCCGCCTGCCTGACATCAACCCTCTTTGGGAACTCTTTGCTTCCTTCTTAATGTTAAATAGCAATTATAATTTATAAATTGAGAACAATTTAGAAGTTCCAGGACTTGAGTGACGTATCACAAACAGTTGACAACGGCTGTACATATATCTGCTTTTAGGATTATCTGAATTTATGTTTAACTATCTTATTGAGCTGTTTTTTTTTTAACTAACCAATCAGACTACCCTGCAGAAATAACAACCTGACTCTATATATTTATTGTACTAGCTTATATTGTATATATTTATTGTACTAGCTTTCCGCCCGCAGCTTGGCCCGCGTGGAGTTTTGTTATATCGCGTTTCCAAGAGAAGTTTTCAAAAGTCTGGGATAAAAACTATCCTGTGTTCTTTCTCGAGGTCAACTCTATCTCTGTACCAAATTTCATTAAAATCAGTTCAGTGGTTTAGGCGTGAAAGCCTAACAGACAGACAGAGTTACTTTCGCATTTATAAAATTAGTAGTGATATTACTGTGTAATTTTAATTATAAATATATAAGTAGTCTAAAGTATTTCAAAATGCTTTCCTACATTTAATGGAGGAGTATACTGTCCTAATACATTCTTATTAAAAGTATGCCCATCACTAATTATAAACCAACAAATTGAAACAATAAAATTATTATCATAAACTTTAAACACCTAATATTATGAGAAAAACAATAAAATTGGACAAAAAATTGTAAATCCAGGAAAAAATATTAGCCAAAACTTATCAACATATAATGGCAATGAATTTATTTATGTATTATTGCAACACAAAGCACAGTGACTTCAAAAATAGTTTACAGAAAAGATTTTAGCAACTCAAGACTTCTATCCACATTTACATTCGAAGCGGAACGGTCTAGAATGATGCTGTTTCACTAACTTTAAAGACAGATCTTTGGATTATTTTATTCTTCATCCTTTCACTTGTTTCTTAAAAACAGGATAAATTATTTAAAAAAACAATCTTTCCAAGTTTTTTTCACAGAAAATATAAGGAATTTTGATATCACGTCACACGTGCCCCAGAAACGAAACAATATTATATATATATATATATATATATATATATATATATATATATATATATATCTTCTATATATATAAAAATGGATTGCTGTTCCTTAGTCTCGCTAAAACTCGAGAACGGCTGAACGGATTTGGCTAATTTTAGTCTTGAAATACTCCTGGAAGTCCAGGGAAGGTTTAAAAGGTGAGAAAAATTGATTCATTACTGGGAAAACCATAAAAACAGCCCTTTTCTATTTCCCATACAAAAGTTTTTTTTGACATTAGATTTGACAACTAACAAATATGTCAATTCTGTTTGATTGAAACAGGAAAAACCTGATTATTTATGGCCTGTAAGACGGAATAGAGTTCGACTGGTCAGCTACACCTACATAATATATTACTCTTGACCAAACTAACGCGGACGAAGTCGCGGGGAAAAACTAGTATATATATAAATATCTATATATAACTAAAACAAAATGCTTTCTTAAACCCTTATATATAATAATATATGTATGTAGTCAATTCAAAATATATTTTTATTAAAATAAAAACAATTACATATATTTGTTATGAAAACAGAAATATCTATTCAATCTTAATTCATCCTTTACTTAAACATGAATAAAAATAATATCATATTTTAGTTAATAAATTCTGTACGTCAGTGATGGCCTCGTGGTTAAAAGGACCTTCTCCCATGCATGAGGGCGCGGGTTCGATCCTGGCAAATACCTATATGATTCTTCCGAGTCATATGTACTTTCTAAGAGTATTTAGACACCACTGAATAATGAAGGAAAACATCGTGAGGAAACCTGGACTTATAATCACAATTATAAGTTTGAAATCACCAACCTGTCTTGAGCAAGCGTGGTGATTAATGCTCAAACCTTCTCCATGTGAGAAGAGACTCAGCAGTGGGCTCTGATAGGCTGATGATGTACTATAAAAGTGGTGTAACTTCTGTAATTATAGTACATTATATGTTTCGTACAAAACAATTTGATCTCATTTTATTTTATTAGTTTGAACTTAAATATGTTGTCACAAACTGGTCTCGTATTGTCTGCAGTCGTGATATTACTAACTTGTTAAGGCGAATAATTTATCATTTGAATTATTAAAAGAATAAATTAAATAAAGTATTCATATTATTAAAAATTATATGAAAATATTCATAAAAATATTGTAGGTTATAACTAAGATTTATAATAGTAAATAGGCAAAAATTTGTTAATATTGTCGATGGTAATAATTTAGGGTTTTTTATGCTCATTCCGTGAAAATATGACACAAACCAACAAATTAAATATATCCATTCATGTAACTATTTAAATTATTTCTTAAAACAAATTGTTCATCTATTTTTTATTGTTGTATAGAGATAATTTTAATGTTTGTTTTTCTAAAGCAAAAATAAAAATATTTTATAAAGATTAAAACGAAGACAAGATGAAAAAGTATTTCCTTGACAACAAGATGAATAAATTAAAAATAAATCCTTACGTCACATAACTTCCTAAGAAATAGAAAGAAATACTCCCTCTACTAAGGTAAATTAGCGACTACGACTAACGATAAAATTACATACGAGTGAAAGAGACGGAAGATACTATAAATTCTACCATATCATAACATGGTACAAGTCTATATATTTACAAAATTTATCGCTTCTCGTTGGATGACATGAATAGATTTTTAAACCGACACTTTCTATAATTTTTACTTCGATATTTCCAAGGAATATTTCTTTTATTAGAATCACCTTAATGTCGATATAAATTAAATATTTTTTTAAAATACAGGGTGACTGGTGAATTACTATCGATACTTGAGGACGTGATATTTGATGATCATATATGACAAAATAAAAATTAATATAACATAAATATTAATAAACTTCTAAGAAAAGTTAACCAAAAGTTATGTAATTAATTACGCATCGTGTGAACACCCTACAGATTAGGTATACACACACAAAAACGCGCGCGCGAGCGGCGGCGTGGTGTTGTATCAGCACGCCGCCGCACGCGTCCACACTTGGAACACTTGGAACGTGTCCACATTTTATTTATTTATACGGAAATTTGGTCAAAAATTAAGTACCTATTTTTTTTACATAATTCGAATGAGAATCATGTACCGAGTATCCTCCTTAAATATTGATAGTAATTCACCAGTCACCCTGTATAAATGTAGAATAATTTTTAAAATATATAAAATCGACTTCCCCTTAACGGTCATTGCAATAATCAAGCCTACAATGAGATTGTTGTCTAAACAGATAACTATTGGCCGGCAACGAATGTAGCTACGAAAACTAGTACATTAGGTAACCTATATGAAATATAATTAAAATAAGCAAAGATATAAAAACTCATTCAAATAAATTTAAAAAAAGAATCATTTAAAAAAATCAACCTTCTTTCACATTTAAAAAAAATAAACATCCAAGTTCCATTTTCAAAAAAAGGTTATATATGAAAACAAATACAAACTTCTTTCATTCCATATAGTGCCAAGTCGGAACACTACTTAGTTGTTAATAGATTCGTTGACTTAGAACATAGGCGGGTCAGGGTTAGTTCTTGCATCAGATTATTAGTCACACCTTGTATATTGAACTTTATGCACACATAACAAAATGTAAATGTAGCAATAATATATAGAATAATTTTAATCTATAAATTCTAAGTAATTTTATTGTAATAATAGATTATATTTAAAAAGGTTTTATACACACATTGGCTGAATGACAAAAGTCTTCGCCGAGTTTCTTTTGGAATAAAAAAATTAACTTGTCATTAGTTACTATATATAATATATTGTATAGTTTAAAAAAAATCAAAAATTCTTTCACCATTTTAACATAGTATATTCATTGCTTTAAATATATAAATAAAAAGTAAAAATACAACAAAATACTTCTATACTTCATAAGAAACACATCGATTTTCTTGTAATCAGCGTAACTTTACAACACGAAAGGTTATATTGAAATTTCGCAACAAAACCTAGAACGATTTGCATATATAAGCATAGTGTATGAAATCAGGTCAAAAGTAATGAGAGCTTACCGCTTATGGCGTCTGGACGCAGTATAGTGAAATGTGACAGATAAAACACAAAATCACACAGAAAATTATATATCTGTATTATATATATACTATAATGATTATAGAAAATCATTATTTATAAAAAAACCTTCAATATTAACTTTGATTATATGAAAAATCATTTAAAACGTATTATATATTAAAAGTTTTAAGATTCCTGTGATTATTTTAACTTAAAATGTATCTCTTATAAATGTACCATAATGAGTTTATTCCGGATTTATATACTTAAATTAACATTCTAAATAAAAACAAATAATCGTCACTTAATCATGATTTAAATTTAATAAAATAAATTAATTTTATTTCCATGAACTAATATCAAATATTTAGTCAAACTTCGGTTAATATATGATCAAAACAATACTATGCTACTGACAGCGGATATAACATCAAAATAAAACATTTCCGCTTTCAATTTTAATATAATTTACAAACTATTTGTGTATTCAAACGGCTAGCATCGCGTGTGAAATATATTTAAAGAAATAAAACTATACTCAGTAATGTAACCCACATCTATATATAAGTGAGTTCAAAGTGTCGTCTGTGTACAACTCGACCGATGCCAAGTAGTAACCCAACTATTAGGTTGTCAACTGAATAGTATTCAATTAAATTAATTAAGTTAAATTGCTATAAAACAAGACAATGCATATATAGTATGCCCTTGAGTCAGTGGTGGCCCAGTGGTCAAAAGGCCCGCTCTCATGCACGAGGGCGCGGGTTCGATCCTGACCCGGGAAAGTACCAATGTGATTTTTCCAAGTCATATGTACTTTCTAAGACTATTTAGACAGAGAGTTTTTTTAATTAATTTTTAATTTATTAGTAATTATTTTGTTGATACAAACGTTTTTTTTTTGACATTAGATCTGACAACTAACTAATATGCCAATCATTCTGTAGCACTTCAAAACACGGAGATTTATGGCTTACAGGTAAACTCCAAAAATATAAATAAAAAAACGTAATAGATATTTCTTGATTATAGGGCGATACGAAGTTCGCCGGGTCTTCTAGTCACAATATAAAATCATTGCCAACCCTGTACTACTGTACGCATAGCAACAAGACGAGATCAATCTTTTTTCACTAATCTAATTACTGCTATTCGTATCCAAGGTATTCCAGTGACGCTAATTATTTAGCCACGTTTATTATCAGACTGCGTCTAGACGATGGACATTTGGGTTTAAGGCGGGGGCTACATATAAAACGGAACGGATTTTTACGCACGTAATGCTCTCTCTCTCTCCGTGGCATATATTATTCCAATCTGATAGTGGGTCTGCCTTTTCACATGTAACACATGTTTTACATAATATTTACAATGGATACGAATAAAATAAATCAAAATTAATACTATACAACTTCATGTAGATGAATTAAAAAACAAAGTAAAATATATAATGATCTTTTAATATTATACTTTGAGACGAGTCAAAAGTTTCAAGTCACCATCTATTCAGTACATTCTTTTCAATACGAAAAAAACTTAATTATGTATATCCAACACAAAAACTGTTTGAAACAATAACTTCCTTATTTTAAGTCGGTTAAAATAACGTAGCAAATAAACTAACTTGTTGCAATTATTCCCTTCAAATTTATGCTAGATTATTTCCGCTTAAAGTGATTAAATTACATTTAAAGTAATGGCTAGTATTATGTATTTTTTTTACTTTTTGGCATTAAACTGTTCATCATCTTTTACATAAATATAATTACTAAAATAACATGATATATAATTCTATATATATTTATAGAGACTGAAGATTATACGTGTTAAGTCTGACTTACGTTTATACATACAAATTCCAAGTTAAATATAAAACAAATATTTTATTAATACAATAAACAAATTAATGAAAATTCCATAGAAATTTAATGTTGATTTAAGACACAATTTAATATATTAAAATTCATCAACAGTTTTATTCTTCAACTATTACTATCATAGATAAGATCGTCGTTACGCCCCCCCACTTCACCTCCAACCGGGTAATAAGTCAAGCAGCAAGATTACCATTTATTACCAGAGATACGATCCGTCCAATCATAATTACCGTATATTATATTAATATGCACTTTCACAGTTGATTAAATTTACACCATCATTTTCTAATTAATGATCAACACAATAAACTTTCAAGTTTTACTGCTTTATTTATTTACTTTATTCATAAAACATGCTTATAAATCATTTAAATTTAAACCAACTTCCATGTTAGACGTAAAATAATACAAGTTTCATTGAAAAATATACTTTTAACTAGTTCTTACGTAAGATATAGAAATAAAAAGTAACTTTCGTGAAAATGGTACCCTTAAAAAAATCTCACATTTTTTAAAATATCTCCATAATAATTATCACTAAACAAATTAAATTAAAACTCCCACAATTATCAACAACACAAGATTTTTTATTAATCACACGATTTTCACTTCCTATTTAGTTTTCTATTGATCCTTTTTTAATACATTTTGTAACTATTAATGTAAAAAGTGTGTAACCGGCTTAAACGAGGCGCTAAGAGTTTAAAAACAATACACATTTGTGCCCTAGTTGAAACAAAACAAAGCTAATAGTCATTCTAATTTATAACAAATGTCTCCCATATATTATTCTATAACCGTATACATTAATTATATGTATATATAAATAGATTTTTATATCTTATATATTTATAGTACTTATACCCGTAGAAAATTATAAAGTGTTATATAAGTAGGAAAAATGTAGCTTTTTTTTATCAATACATTAACAAAACAAACTCCCCCTCTGCGTCTGTCTGTTCGCAATAAACAGAAAAACTACTGCACCAATAATCAAGCGGTTTTCACCATTCGATAGCGTGATTCTCGAGAAAGGTTTTAATATATAATTTGTTAAGGTTTTGTATTGATTTGTGTGTACATTAACGATTTTTGTTGAAGATGTCGTGAAGAATTAGCTGCCTGGGATCTTTTAACGATAACGCTGCCAAAACCCTTTGAGATATAACAAAGCAATGTATTGTGGAATTGTGTATTTAATATAGGTCTCCAGAAAAGTCCGCGATGGTATATATCTATCTCTTAAGGATAACATACTATATCCATTTTCATAAATATTTCAACAAGAGCTATTTTCATAAATACAGTATTAAGTCTTATCAAAATAAATTCCTTTGTATTCAAGCCTACATCAGTATCTATAAATTAATTTTTGAATTATTTAATTCGGACGTACCATTTGAGAGTTATCAGTTTAAAAATTTTCAATATTAAATCCACGTTATAACTCACCTTTTCACATGATCACGTCAATAATGTTGTATACATAATATTTGTAATTTTATTATATTTAAAAACTATAAATACCCCTGCGAAGCTGGGTTTAAAAAGTTATTTTATACATATAACTTTTTAAACTTCGACCAATAGATTGAAATAACATTTTTTAAAGTATTTCAGTTGTTTTTCTAAATCGCTTTTATATTTCCTTATTCTACGTATATGAAAACAAATGCTGGACTCGTTTTGATGTAATTGCTGTGATTTTGTTAAGCTAGTGATAGGATCATTGTTTAGAATACAACACATAAAGTATACGATTTTATACTACCATTGCAACAGATCAAGAAATCATTGTATATCACTTCAGACAGATGCTTTCTTATAACAACGTCTTTAGCGATGAAGGAACAGCCTATTGTCATCTTATGTATTAATTATTAATCAAACATAATTGAATAATTATTGAAATCTGTCTTCACATTTAATTAGATTAATTTAAAATATTAATAGAATTAATTTAATATGGAGGATCTCAGTGTAACTACAACTACGCAATATAAAACTCAAAATAAAAGAAGATGTGGACTTAAAAGTTTTATTTAATAATCATTTCTGTAAAGTTTGTTTAATCAAATGTTTTCAAAGTTTGTAATACATAATATTTGGATAGATGCATTAAAATAAGATGGAATTATATATTATAGCAGATCGAAAGACTATTTAATTGCAATAACGTCTCCTATCATCCGCTGAACGACATCTTGTTATTTTAATTTTTAAGGCTTTAGCACGCGAAAGTAAACCTGTATCGGATTGACAGCAGAAGTACTGCTTCCTTCTGGCTAGTAATCTCAGCGGCCTAACATCATACCTATCAGATCTCCTTGTCATAGTCGAAGCTTCCTTCACTCCACAGAACGAGCACTGCGAAGGTACTTCAACGACAAATTTATCCTGCGAGCAAACTGAGTTACAGGAATGCTTTGAACATTTCTGTGTGGCGACGTTATTTGTTTTGGAATCATTGCTACCGGATGAAAAAACATCACTCGGGGTTCCTGATTTGCAGCAGTTCTTGCTGAAGTATTTCGTTTCAAGCTTGTCCAAGTATTCCGTTGGCCTGTTTGACTTTCTATCACAATCGCTTGGAAATCGTTTCGGTGATTTTTTACATGTACATTGTTTTGGTGTTGAACAGGTACATTTACTTTTCTTAGTCTCGATAATGTTACATGAGCATTTGTCTTTTTCTTTCGTTTTACTACACGAACATGTCTTCTGTATCATGTTTTTAGATTTGCTACATACACATTCCTTTGCATCAATGCCCTTTTTGTTATTACAAGTGCAAATTTTACCATCAACTTTTATTGCAGACGACGATTTCGTTTTGGCATTTGATACGCATGAATGTTTTTTAACAATTTTAGATAGTAGCTTAGTGCATGAATCAACTATAGATGCAGTGGACACGCTTTTCTCAGAATTCCGGACACTACAACACGGTGGACCAAACTGAACTGTTTCGCTTTTCACTTTTCTATTAAAATAATTGCATTTTTTTGTTTGATCTGGGGTACTTTTTACCATGTCTTGGTGGCAGGGAGGGGGTTCTCTTTCTATTGAAGCGGATGATTTAACTTTCCATGCAGAGGAACAAGTGCACTTTGAGGTCACCGTTGACTTGCTACTCTGTGCAGAAGGTACTTTATTCTCCAGTTGGCAATTGTGTTTCTTTGGTTCTTTTCGTGTACACTTGTCATTACGGCAAGGAGATAGTTTCCTTTTTGGTGAACTTGAGGATTTGCCACTTAAACTAGAACTGCAACTGCTCTTAGAACTAGATTTCGACTTTTTTGATTTCGAAATACATGCTGAAGACTTGCTCGCCCGTATAAGTATTCTCTTGAGTATGTTGAAGTCACTGGGTGTGAGTTCAATGTCATTTGTGCCCTCCTTCGGTGTTACGTTACCACTCTTAGCAATTATTCTAATATTGATACTAGATTTGGAATTTGCTTTCGATGGTCTCCCGCAACTTAAACTTGGACAGGTTTGAACCTTTTTCGCCTGATCGTTAGTTTGTGTTCCTGTACACATATAACAAGTGGTCGTTTTATCACTACTGCTATAATTGACGGAAGCGACAGAGCATTCAGAGGTGGACGGATTACTTTTGTTTAAAACTTCTGAACAATTTTTATCTACCTCTGAACATTGAGAAACCCCACTACAAGAAGATTGAGATTTTCCTTTGGGAACAAAACAGGATGTAAAAATTTTAAATTTACTTAGATTTATTGATTTAAGTGATTTTATTGATTTCTGTAATGATGCATTCCTTGGTTTTTTGTAAACCAGGCTTTCTGAATGACATTTACTGCATGGTAAGTTGTTTTTCTCATTTGTTATTATTTTACTCCGCTGTTCAGTTTTGATGCTGCCATTCTTACAGGTTATTTTCGTTTCTTTTACTTCTTTTACAATTTGTTTAAATCCTGTATCACTATTTTCACTTTTTGCCTTACGTCCCTTACCAATATGTTTTGAACTGCCTTTTTTATCCTGTAATTGTTTTTCACGTATGTTAGTACAATTATTACCAGAAGATAGAGACTTAAGTGCATCATCGCTTGGTAATTTTTTGTTTGCGACTGAACAGTGACTGCAAATACTTTGGGTAGCACTTTCTATATATGATTCTGGATTTTGAAAAACTGAACCACTAAAATCTGTATTAATGTCTAAAGATGGTGTTACATTTGAACTATTTCCAGCATACTGCGAACTACTCGATTTACAAGACGAACAAATATCTTTGTTATTTTTTAACAAGGACATATAAGTTCCTGTCTCGCGATTTTTGAAATCACTTGAATCTTTTTTTAATAATTTTCTTTCCTCTATGAAATCTAAAGATTTAGATTTGCAATAGGCCGTTTTTGAGTTGGATTTAAATTTAATTTTATCTTTTAAATTCATATCCTTCGTATTAATTTGACATTCTTCTTTACAACATACATTATTTTCGTTTGAATTACCTTCGTTTCTTCTATTTTCTTTGTCCGTACATTCTCTTGATTGCGATTTGGATTTACAACAAGATGTTTTTGAATTCATTTCATTGTTTCTTTCGTTACAGTCAGCGTTATTTGCATTTGAATTACCATTTTTCTCTATTTCTCTTTGATCTACAAATTCAATTGATTGTGATTTAGATTTACAACAAGAAGTTCTTGAATCAATCTTCTCTTCTTTCATATTATTTTCATTTCTTGTTTCACCGCCGCATGGCTTTTGTGTATTCAAATTAGCTGCTCTTCCTTCATCCCTTTGATCTATAAATTCAATTGATGGTGCGCTAGATTTGCAGCAGGAAGTTTTTAAGTCATTTACAACATAAACTTCATTATTTCTCATTCTTTGGTCTATAAATTCAATTTGTTGTGTTTTATTAGAGTTGGTTTTCGAGTCGGAATTAAATTTCATATCATTTATCTCTCTTTGATCTATAAATTCAATTTTTTGTGGTTTACGATCATCTACTATTGAGTAGGGAATAATTTTCAAGCCATTATCTATCTCTCTTTGGTCTATGAAATCAATTTGTTGTGTTTTATGAGATTTCTCTTTTGATTCAGGAATAAACTTCATTCCAGTATCTAGCTCTCTTTGATCAATAATTTCAATTTCTTTTGATTTACCATACTCCAGTTTGGAGTCAGGAATAAATTTCGTTCCATCATCTATCTGTCTTTGGTCGATAAATTCAATCTGTTGTGATTTACCATAACCAACTTTTGCGTCAGGAGCAAACTTCATTTGACTATTTAACTCTCTTTGGTCTATAAATTCAATTTGTTCTCTTTGTTTCTTAGTATTACAAGAATTCGCTTTTGAGTCAGGAATAAATTTAATTTCACTGTTTAACTCTCTTTGGTCTATAAATTCAATTTGGTCTCTTTGTTTCTTAATATTACAACAATCGGCTTTTGAGTCAGGAATAGTCTTTATTTCACTTTTTCCCTCTCTTTGGTCTATAAATTCAATTTGTTGTGTTTTATTACAACAGGTGGCTTTTGGGTCGGAACTAACTCTCATTTCACCGTTTGTCTCTCTTTGGTCTATAAATTCAATTTGTTCTCTTTGTTTCTTAATATTACAACAATTAGCTTTTGAATCAGGAATAGATTTTATTTCACTTTTACCCTCTCTTTGGTCTATAAATTCAATTTGTTGTGTTTTATTACAACAGTTGGATTTTGGGTCGGAATTAACTCTCATTTGACTATTTAACTCCCTTTGATCTATAAATTCAATTTGTTGTGATTTGTTACAACAAGTTGGTTTTGCTTGTTGCATAATTTTTTTTCCTCCTCTTACAATGGAAATGGAACAGTAAATGAAATAATTAGTTGTTCTGCCGTCCTTTTTAGAGCCTGCGTTACTTGAATTCGAAAAGCTTCCAAAACGGGAATCTCTTTGATCTATAAATTCAATTGACGGTGTTTTAGTCTTACAACAAACGCTTCTGGAATCTGGAGTTGAAAATAGCGGTTCAATGTAGCTGCCATCCTTTTCTGCTTCTCTTTGGTCGATAAATTCAATTGCTTTAGCTTGACAAACACATGGGATGGCTCCCGACGCTTGTCTCCACAATACACTTTGTGATTCACTTACTCTTCTACAGCATACCTCTTCGTTCGTAATTATACTACTCATTCTATGTTGAGATTGACATACACAAGGTATTGAATCTGAATCGTTTAAACCTTCCTCTTTAAAGTCTTTAAGTTCCCTTATTGTTGTTATTTTTGAGTTTCTACTCTCGTTTTGGAATAATTTTAATATACTACCAGTTCTACTCTCAGTTTTATTTTTGAATGCTCTAAAAGAGTCTAAGCTGAAGTCTCTTTGGTCTATAAAGTCGATTATCTTCATGGATACCAATTCATCGCCTCCATCTGTAATAGGTGGACATACACAGACAGAACTTAGATCACACGCAGAAAGTTTTTCTGATTTATAAGAGGTATCCTCATTTTCATCTATATTCGTTGTCGATTCTTTCGGTTGTGGTTTTACCGCTGGTCCATCAGCTTCTCTTTGTTTTTTAATTTTTAATTCTTTGAATCTTTTCAATCTAAAGTTGTCCTCCCTTTCAATTTCCTCTAGCTCTGAATTTATATAAGCACTCGTTAATTTGATTCTTGGTACTACCACTTTCCCCAGGACATTCCATTTCCTGCGGATATAAAATCTTGACTTAATATTTTGTTCACGTTTTGTCGGGAGCTGCTGATAACCACCCTTTCGCTTTCCATTTTGGTTAGTTAATTAATTGTTGTCAAAATTTATAAGAAGATCAACAAAGAAGATACGATAAGAGAGTATAGTTTGACTTAATAGGAAGGAAAGTCTTTCGATCTGGTATTTTTAATATAATAAAGTTTGATATCGACTTAAAATTAAGTTTTTTAATGATAAATAAGTGTACAATTAAGTTAAGGAAAAAGCATTAGTTTCAACTACACTGAGGTTTATGCTAACGGTTCCTTAAGCAATACATGTCATTCATAACTTCAAATCAAATTTCTGTTGAAAAATTCTGTTTAAAATAAGTAATTTGTTAAAATAATCAATTTGTTTTCAGTATTTTGAGAGGCGTCTCTATGTACCTCTTCGTATAACTTTGGCAACCGACAAGATTTATCTTTTTCTATAAATTTTGCACAGAACTATTCTCTTTGGAATAATATCCTGCATTCTTTATAACAATAATAAGTTGTTGTTTTCTTACTTCTTATAATTACTCTCCTAACATATAATATAAAGTTATATAAGTCATATAAGCATTATATGTCCCACTTACCTAAACATTATTACATGTATGTTCAAAAATATAAAAAAAAAGTGTTAGCACTAGGAAACATGTCTTTTTATTGTATTCTATAGATATATTTGTATTTTAGGTTTTAATCTATGCCTTTAGATGTTAAAAACTATCCATGCTAGATTCTAACGTTATTTTGGAGCAAGACGTTACATGTCCTAATTTTGACAAAATCACCAAAGAAAATCTGTTTTAATTTAATAGTACCAACTTCACACATATCAACTGTAGTCTGTATTTATGTGAGACCTATAAAACTATTTCTCCTATTGCCTAGAATTTATTTCTAGTTAGAAATAATTCCGTGTCATATTTTTCTCATCTGCCAGGCTAGTAACTGTAATTTGCTCAATATTTTTACTAGTTTGCCGTTATTTCTCGAACCTTTTTGTGCGGACTGACTTTGCTGATGCTATTCGACTTCGCAAAATTTGTCATAAATTTGACATTGTCTCAAGTGTTTTATGCTTAGATCTTAATCTATAGTCTGTTCCCTCCCTTGGCTGCATAATATGGCATTCATAAGCCCCTACCTAACCAGATTTTATTACTTCTGTGCTTTGTAATTCTTTTAATAATTTTACTGTAGACAAATCATCCTAGGATATTTTTAGTAACAATAGTTTAAGAAACCGTTAACACAATTCCTTCAATTCTATGACTATCAATAAAATTAAAATTCCATAGACATTTAACATTTTTTTACTGTTCCTTCTTTTTATTTTTGTAGTTTTCATGTAATATAACTGAACAACAAGATAAAGCGGAGGAGAAAGATGATGTTATGCTAAAAGATACGCTCACACCTAGTCTTTCGTTACATTTTGGATTAATTATCGCATCGGTAATTGAATTACTATTGTCGGTATCACTAAACAAGTTATCAGGTGGAAACAACATTTTATTATCTTCCAAATCTGATAAATCTTTGTTATCAAAATTCTTCTTCTGTTGGTAGCTCTCAATTTTTATTACATGACTTTGATTGCAAAATCCATTCCTGTGATTTGGTCTAATTTCTCCGAATACAGAATTATTACTTCTTATTGGATTAATATTAAAATCTACATCTGCTGAAAGCAGCGTTCCCGATGATAGACACTGTCTTTCTATAGGATCAGACATCGGTGCATAATGATTGAATGGTTCAGATTTAGACTTCCTTACAATTTGATTTGGTATGAATATAGATTTATACGAAGGTATTGGAACTTTTATGGAACCAACAGTTTTTGAACCCGAATACGGATTTGATTTCCTGGATGAAGTAGTCGATGGCTGATTGGACGCATTTCTTGATGGATTACCAGAATCATATCGGCTAGTACCTTGGGAACCCTGGTTCCGCACGGGTCTAAATTGCCTTTCAATTTTTATGATCTTCTTTTGCACACTAACAGATCCATCGTCGTTTCTCGTTCTAGTTATTGTTGTTATTTCTTTTACTTCTCTCTCGAATGCCCCCAAATCAGAATCAGAATCATCAGGAAAGTCCTCTTGGCTTAATGATTGTTTTAGTTGGACAGTTTCATCAGATACACCCGACATTGACTTAGAGTCCGTCGCGGTCCTTGGTGCTGTAGACTTTATTGAATCGTCATCTTCAAACACAACAGATTGTATATCTTTATCTTTGCCTTTATCTTTCATTATACATTTGTTTTTGCACTTGTCGCATATTTTATTTTCATCCATATCCTCTTCAAGTTGCGGATCTATGCTAGGATTTTCATCCATATCTTCTAATTCTCTTTCTACCTTCTCCAGTTCATCCTCTACATTTTTCGCATTCTCTTTCTCGTCTAATTCCGATTTTTGTGCCAACTTCGCTTTCAATTCCTCTGCTGTCTTTATAAAATCCTCAACACTGGCTGTTACTAGTCCCTTTTTATCCATATCTTTAGTGGTATCGACTACTTCGCTTATTTGTTTTATAAGTTCGTTGAGTTGGCTCTCTTGCATCATATCGTTGTAGGTCGGTACTTCCTCCTCGGGTGTTTTTATCTCTAGTTCTTTTGTTTCATCCTCGTCACTTAGACAACCTGGACACAACGATAAATCCCCAGGGTCCTTCGGTTTTTCTTTCTTCCCATCCTTATCTCCGTACATTTTCCTTTTAATTTCCAATACTTTTTTTAATCTAAAAAACTCCTCTCTCGCGTATTCCTCCAGCTCGTTATTTATATATTCCATCGTTACATTTGTTCTCGGTATCACAACTTTTCCCAAAACGTTCATTTTCCTGCCGAAAATTATTTCGTTTTTATTCTTTTACACTACAATTCTCTACCATTCTCTTCCACGTAAGGACTGTACGACATTCCCAAGATCGAATTTTCTTCACAAATATTATTTATCATTGTTTCTTCATACAATTGATATAATATACATATAAAAATAAACGATACATATTACAAATTATTTCAAAGGTAGGTCATATCGTATAATATTAACAGAACTTTGTCTATGATATGTGAAGACAGAAAATAAGACTTATTTCAACCTGAGATCCGCCATATTACATTTCCAGTTATTGTTTAATTATAAAACAATAAATCAATAAAAAATATTCCATTCGTTTCATACTCATAAGAATACATACACAGTCGACACAGATCCAATAAAATCAAAGTTATTTTACACGTATGAAAAAAAATAGAGCCGCCATTTTGTTATATGCGTTCCATAATGTTTTACATGGTACGCCGTCCAGTCCTTAGGAGACGGAAGGGTGAGATTATCGGCAGCTTAACCCTTCAGGGCTTGTCTAGCTACAAACTAAAGGCACAGACAATAAAGAGAAATACAACGTGTAACCCACGCCTAAAACATAGTACAGGAATATTTTAACGATTAAAAAAAAAGCATAAAGTGTGTACCGAGCTTTATAAAACAAAACAATTTCTTTATTGTCTGTGTAATTAATCTTTATCTGTCTTTTCATAAAATCTTTAACTGTCACGATGATTATTTAAAACAAGCAAGTGACTACAGTAACCTAAAATCGATATATACTGAAAAATATTCTGTTTCAATTTATTATTTTAATATATCGACGGCGTTTTGGGTCTCTTTTAAATAAAAAAAAATCGATAATTCAACAAAATGAATCGATTATTATATTCGGATTAACTAATATAAGTAATTAAAATGAGGACAATCGCATTTTTTTAATTTAACAGTCGTCAAAATGCATTAAAATTTTATTTAATATACACGTAAATTTTAAGTGACATTTACAGTTGACAGATTAATGTAACATTAATTTACATTCCAGAAGCTTTTTCTTTTTATTAATTAATACAAATTATTGTAAATTATTATTTTTGTAGTCTATTAAAATATAATTACGTGTTTGAATAAGGTTGACCCTACACCGTCGATATATTCTATCATATTTTTCCTTCATAAACTTTAGATTCACAACAAAAAGTCTTGGTGTAAAAATACAACAACACTTTCTGCAATTTGGACATTAAAAAAATACATATAAAAAGAAAGTAAAATCAATGTTTTGTCCAAAAATTACATCAAAGATTATTCACTTTAAATTAGGTCAAAAAAATGGTGAAATAACCTAATGTTCCACAAAAAGCATATGCATTTTCACACCAAGTCTCCTGAAAGTCTACGGTACTCACTTATTGGCATTTTTGTGCGCTATTTCCACCATGAGGAAACTGGCTCTCAGCTGCATCATCATGATAAGTCGCTTCAGCAATTCCAGCCAAGCTTTCTTCGTCTCGTAAATAGTCTGGCCTCCTTTCTCCAATCCCAAATGAGGATAAGGGGGATATTCAGTCTGGAAAACATCAGTTAAGTTAGCAACTAGATTTTTTGCTAAAGTTTTGGGCCTATTTTTTTGTAGATGAAAGTTTTTCCGCCAGTACAGTCTGTATAGCTAAAAAATGTAAAGTATACTTTTACTAAAAATCCAAATTGATAAGGATATTTTCACATAAAATACATAAAACCAGCTATGACTATCAAAAATTTAGGACTAAAAGGGTTAAGCGACGTCTATAGCGATTCTATCTTTGATGGTGAGCGAATAGTTTCCAACTGTTTTAGCAAACAGACAGCAATGAAAACCAAATAATTCTGCCTTTATTATGCCTGTACATATATGCGGAAAACCACAAATACAATAAGGAAAATAGAACTAATGTTTTCAGATTAACTACGCCTTTGTTTAATGTTTTAACTCCTAATCTAATCAAAAACAGATTCATTTATCTCGTCTGCCCGTGATCACGGTTGCTGCAAAGTAACCGAAACATCGTATGTAGCTAAAATAATAAAAAAACGAGTAGTAGGTACATCCGAAAATATTAGTTTTATTTAAATATGTAATTACTCGCGAAAGTCTTAGATCTCATTACAATAAGAAAAGTCATAAGAATTATACGTTATTAACGCTACCTATTTATACAGCCTGTACTTCTTTTTGCATAAGTTTTTGGGAAGTAAATTAATTTAAATTGGACTTTCCCTACTACATTCAATATAAGAACCCAACCACTTCTTATTTTTGAGACCATCTTTAAGTCCTACTATCGACTTTGTAAATTTTATGTAAATAGATCATTATCAAGACAAATTGATTTATTCAAATACGGCCCCTAATAAAAATTACATTTTGAATGGAAACCAATATATTTATAAATTTCTTATTTCAATTTTCGTAGATAAATAATAATTTATTGAAATCTTAATATCGATTCTTTGACAGACGTATATTGTTTTATTTATGCGATTTTAAAGATTAATGTGTATTATTATTAATTAAAGAGAAAATAATATAATCTTTATATGTATATAAATATGTATCTCACCTCAAATATATCAAATTGTACAATCTTCACTGCCGACACCGTCTTAGTAGCTTGATGTACTAACACACCAGCCTGTTACATAAAAAATTGTTAATGATATTAATCCAATTAATTATATTTAACAAACAGATTATAATTATCATGTTTATATAGATAATAAATTAATTACAGATATGTAATGATTTATTTATAATAATATATACAATTTCGATGCATTGCTCATAGCCTCCGTGGCGCAATCGGCTAGCGCGTTCGGCTGTTAACCTAAAGGTTGGTGGTTCGAGCCCACCCGGGGGCGATATATTTTTGTTTATAATTTTATATATTTTATTATGATAAGCGAAAATAAAGACATATTTCATAGTAGTTTTTATTAATTGTGTTTAATATTTACCTAAATTTGATTTATTAAAAAATATTTTATATGTTTCAAATTATAATTTCGACAACAATACGCATTTTATAACTATTATTAAGATATTTCATTTACAAATACTTTTCCAACGAATTTTCACAACAAAACTTGTGTACATAAAAATATATTAAATGTATACAATTTCTAAAGTATTCTTTATTAAAAACTTGTTCAAATATTAGGATAAACGAATCATTTAAACGGAATTAAAATATGTTATTATCATATCAACTACCTTTTGTCCAATATCTTCTAAGACTATGCTGTTTAATGGTGGTGAGAAGTAGCGACATCTGGCGAGTAGAATGAAGGCATTTCTCAACTCCTCTCCAAAACCCTCGTACACGCTAGACAAAACAATATAATATAACATATACAATAATATACATACAATTATAGCTATTAATTCAATTGCAAACATATCTAAACATATAAAACAAAGTCGTGTTAGTTACACTATTTATAACTCTAACGGCTGTATAGGATATAGTTTCTAATTGGTGGAAAGATAGCTTAGAACAAGGAGACGGACGTAGGATATTTAATTCTGTTCGATCTAAAAACGAAACTTAATAGATACCAATATCAGGTTATTTACGGCATCTAGGACGGAATAGAATTCTCCCGGTCAGCTATACATATATTTCAGTCCGAAATTAACGCGGGCAAAGTCGCTGGCAAATCTAGTACATAAATTATTTGATTCGCCTTCAAATAAATCAATTTTAATTCATTCACACACGTTTTTTCCCTTATACAATGTAAATAATGATATATATACTCGTATAACTCCTGGGCGAGGCGCCTCATCTCTCTGCCGGTGGCTAAAGCTGTCCATTTCATCAACTTCTTGCCGAGAAAAGCCAGGTGAAGACGGTTTCTCATCTGCTGCAAGGCAACCAACGATGGCATGCACTGGTACCTGGTAATTCCGAAGGCTGCACCTTCTTCTTTGTCTAAAGAAATAATAAGAAAATTAGGCCTTTGGTAAGGTTTTTGTAACGAAAGCAGTCCCGAGGAGTTTGTATTGAGCGTACTTTCGACTATTCGTTATTTTAAAAGTAAACTATAATACATTGGTAGATATTTCATTCAATCTACTTTAAACCATTATCATGTTATGAGATCTAAGACTTTCGTTAGTTTTATTCATTTAAATGAAGCTAATATTCTTCGGATATACTACGCCACTTTATTTGTGTAAAAAACTACATACTAACAACGTTTCGGTTACTTTTCAGCAACCGTGATCATGGACAGACGAGATCTGTATGACTATGTAGTTTTTTACACAAATAAAGTTGCGTAGTATATCCTTAAAATATTAGTTTCATTTAAAAGTTGTCATATTATTCAAAAATTCCATACGACGTTAATGAGATCTAAGCATCGCAAGTATTCATTTAAATTAAACTAATATTTTCGGATTACTACGCTTATTTCATAACTCTCAAAAACTACATCTCATCTGTCCGTGATCACAGTTTCAAAGTAATAAAAACATCGAAAGTATGTAGTTTAAAATAATAAAAAACGACTAGTAATCCAAAAATAATAGTTTCATCTATACTTTTTGGTTATTGATGAAAAGTTTCAGCTTTTACAAATAGATTATAGTATTGAACTACTTTGTTACATTAAAAACAACAAATGAAGTACAAGCCAAATGTTTTTTATTCTAATAAATACATGTATTTACATTTGACTGCCTCAAAGACAATACATACCATCGTCATCTTTAAACATCTTGGAAAATCAATTGAATTTGTAACTTTCTGTTTTTTGTATTCTACATTTTAATGTTATATATTTTTTGATTGTGGCTATTATTTTTTTTACATTTTGGTTTTAATTTACCGGAGATAACATTGTGGTATTGAAAATTTGTTTGGTTTTTGACAGAAGATTTTTATTTCCAGAAGATATTTGTCGCATAGAGGTTTTATTACAAAAAATGCGATATCTATCAATTATTAGGACGATTTCATATTGATTACTAATAAAAAATTAACTTTGAAATCATAAAGATATATTCACAAATGTAATACTAATTAGTACTGCTTTAATTGAACAATACACATTAAAAGTATGTTGGTCTACTAACTAAATAGCCATTAAAGAAAACTATAACTTGAAGAAGACAAAGAATCCTTTTAAATCATTGAAAATAATAAACTATGTATGTACTATAGATGTTAATTTATTTAAAACTTAATGAGATCTAAGATTTTCGCTAGTATTCATTTAAAATTAAACTAATATTTTTCGGATGTACTACGTGATTTTTATTTTTGATTATTAACTACATACTCCCGAAGTTTCGGCTACTTTACAGTTTCATTTTATTTAAAACTTCGAGTAAATAAATCTTAAAGTCATGTCACTCCCTTCAGTCGTAAGACTAGGATTCCTTCTCTTATTATTTAATGCAATTTTTTGTCCAAAACTCTACCAACGTAATATGTACTAATTAGAACCTAAGATTATTGTACGTCATTATAAGTCAGCTCAAGGTGGAGTCTTTGATTGATCTTCATCAAACAAACCCACGTTTTTCTATCTCTGACAAATCCAAGAGAAAGATCTCTAGTCCTCTCCTCCGACATGAAGCTTCCAAAAGGTAAGACAGCGTACATCATCATCATGTACGAATATACAAAAATTTAAAATACATAAGTTTTTATATTTCTTCTTACAACAGAAATAGGTAACTCCTTAATAAATTTCCTTTATTTATTACTAGCTTTCCGCCCGCAGCTTCGCCCGCGTGGAGTTCGGTTATATCGCGTTTCCAAGAGAACCTTTCAAAAGTCTGGGATAAAAACTATTCTATGTTCTTTCTCAAAGACAACTCTATCTCTTTACCAATTTTTATTAAAATCAGTTCAGTGGTTTAGACGTAAAATAGTTTTTATTACTCTTTGTAAATTATTATCTTTTTTAAATCCAAAATTATTTTATTTACTAATCTACACACCAAGTTCAGCATCTAGTAAAATACTATTTTTAATGATGTCATAAATATGAATCCATACCACAGAACATAAAAATTAAGTCTTTGTACTAGTATTAAATCAGGTAAATAAGTAATAAAGTAATAAATGTGGAAATCCTATTTTGTAAATGGGTACTTTCTACTGTATAATTAAATAATTTTATTTAATTTAACACGTAAAAAAGCTACATTTATGTTCTTTTTTTTAGTTTAAAATTTCGTTTATAACTTTTAAATTTCGTTTAAAATAATATGTATAACAATTAACATTAATTAAGACCTTTTTTAATTTAGTTATCCAAAGATTTATTAGGCTTTGAATATCTCGTGTGCGTCGACTCTTTCCCTTTGCGCCACAAGCAGGTGTTTGGTTTAAGACTATTCCAAATTAATTTACTACAACACATGACTTTACTGTGCAAGTAAGTTTTATAGGTGCTGTATAAACATAAATGCATGTATATTTATGTATAAATCTTAAGATACATATGTACATACATAACGAATTCAAAATATAATTAATATGATTGATAAAAATAATCATCATCCAAGCATACTATAAATTGAGTTAAGTGTATTCGAATATTGTATATTTATTTTTAATTCGTCATAAATTTTGTCAAATAATCTAACCCCATTCAGTTTTTTGAAGTTATTTTGTATATTTGTAGAATTATATCACTTGTGGAAGCTCTTTTAATGTAACTCAAAATCATTTTTTTATAGTAACATAGATATATATCATTATATTAGCATTATATATTTATGAAAAATGTGGAAGAGAATAAAACAAATATTTTGGGATTAATACGCGTTATTTTATTATTTAGACTACATACTCCCAACGTTTAGATTACTTTTCGGCAACCGTGATCATGTACAGACGAGAAGAGAATGTATAAAATAATAAAAAAAACTCATAGTACAACAGAAAATATTAGTTTTATTTAAAAAAATCCTGTGAAAATCATAGATATCAGTATCTAGAAGAGAATATCTAAAATTCTGTAATGATTGACTATAATGTCTTACTTAGCAGTGACTGTAAAACGTTTTTCCAAAGATTACGATTCCAATCCTTCTTATATCAATGCATGATTTCATTCTTTATTTTATACTAGCTTTCCGCCCGCAGCTTCGCCCGCGTGGATTTCGGTAATATCGCGTTTCCAAGAGAACCTTTTCAAAAGTCTGGGATAAAAACTATTCTTTCTAATATTCTTTCTCAAGGTCAACTCCATCTCTGTGCCAAATTTCAGTAAAATCAGTTCAGTGGTTTAGGCATGAAAGCGTAACAGACAGACAGACAGACAGAGTTACTTTCGCATTTATAATGTCAGTATGGATGTTTATGTCTTTATTATTTTCACCTAATCATTTAATGTCAAAAATACAATTAAGCTTACTAAAAATGTGTAACATAAATTATACTACATACAAATCACAGTGTTAAGATAGTTCAAGAAAAATTTGAAACAAGATAAATGTAGTTATAATGATAAATAAATATATTACGTATAGGTAACCCTTAAACCTACACCTGGGTCGCAAGTCACAGTCACTGTTGAAGCTCCTCTCACTACAACGATGGACCCGGCACACGCACCGTGAATACATGGAATGATGAGAGTTTTCGTCTTTAATATATAAAATAAACATGCATTTAATATTTCTCTAATAAGTAAATCAATTATCATATAGGTATTTGATAATTGATGAACCTTACGTTTTACCTTCTCCATGTAAGAAGAGGTCTTTGCTCAACAGTGGGCTCTGATAGGCTGGTATAATACATATATCTTAAATTAATAATTATTTAATCTCAATATCATATCTCAATCCATGTGAACTAAAAGCTATAATGAACAGGATTGACCTAATTCATAATTGCTGACGATTTAATTTACCAAAAAAAAAAAACTTCCATTGAAAGAGTTTTTCTAACAGGTCCGTTTACAAATTGTTAGGGCATCCCACACTCGAATAATGAATCAGATATAGATTAATATATACACAGAGGCTTTAATTAAATTAATTATTAAATATTTTAGATACAACATACATTATTCTATAGATAAATTGTGACTTTTGTAAGCAAATTAAGTGTATAGATTGAAGTTAGAATAAATTTAATCATATTAGTTAAATAATATTAAATTTAATACATATAATTTATGTTAATTATTATTTAATATGCCTCTGTTATTTATATAATATTTAAAACAGCAGGAATCAAAAAGAGGAGAGGTGTGAAAGAGGGTTCGATCTTTGTTTGAATATAATAGTCATTATGAACTTTTAACACGGATGTCGACCATTTAGTTTGACCCTCGTCCCATCATTTTGTTTAATATTTTACTTGAGTTTTACACGCGATCTTTATATAGGGTAGGTCATGTTATTTTGGTCTTAATTTCTTATGATTTCTGTCGTTGTTATAGATTGAAGGGTACTTTACAAGTGTAGGGAGTATGTGGAAGATTGAATGGTATCGGCTTGACGCATGCTTTTATCATACGTACTTTAGATTATTTAATTTATTATATATATAAATATAAATTAAATTGTTATATTAGACATAATTAGTAAAAATATGAAAATAATGTATTAAAACAATAAAATAATTTCTTGACGCTAACTTTTATCAACGGTAGAAAACGGTAGAAATTTAATGCTTATTTATGAACGAACATACATTATTAAATAATTATTATCTTAAGAAAGTTATTATTTTAATAGTATTTTCGTTCTATGAACTACGCTTACACTACAAGTTATATCGAAATCTGCTTAGCCACTCTTAAGGTTATCTTGTCTTCATATAACACAAATATATGTATATAATTATAGCTACTTTGAAATTACAAACAGTGAATAAATTTCCATATATAGCCGATATTTTAAATAATAACTTTCCAAAGAGGTTTTATTTCTTCAAATAAAAACTCCATAGAGTAACGTCGAGTAATATCGGATTTGCTTACGATAAAATTATTTAGTTTATACATATAAATACCACATATTATATATACATATAGATATATGTAGCTATATTAATGTACATATATATTAAATAAAACTTTTGCTGCACTAAACTAATGAACACACCTTTCGCAATCGGTAAAGTTATTGATTTTTTTACAACGTAGCCCTATGAGTGACGCCACGCCTTCGCCGAGCGAGAAATGGGCAAAAAACATTATACTGTGATAACTTTGGTTCCGTACGATTAATATTATATTATAATTATTATCTATCATGAATATATAATAAGTATAATATGTTTAAAACAATGAACGTCAAATGTTTCTGAATTATGTAACAAAATATTAAGGAAAAAAAACTCTTGTCAATTTGACTAAAAATTATCTACATATTGCTAATCAAAAATTCACATATTATTGTATAAGAACAATGTTATCCTTGTTAGTAATATAATAGTTATTATATTTTAGAGAAAAAATAAAATTTCGAGACAAAATATATGTTGATTCTTATATGCTACTCGTTTTTATTATTTTATTTTATATTTTTAACAGCCGCCGTATAACGAGATGAAATCTTTAAGTCTAAATATAACCACTTAGAAAATACATAAAACATTAATTTTCAGCTCGAAATCTTTGATCAAAGATACTCCTTTTTATGAAGTGCGTTTAATAAATACTATTAAGACTTCAAATTTCAACTTGAATAAGATTTAATACTAATATTTTTATATACCAAAAATACACATTAAACCTATTTTATAAGATAATATGCTAGTTAATAGAAAATAACAGATCAAGGGGCTCTTGGAAGGTCCTATAAAAATGTCTAGTATGTACGAATGAGAAACGTGAAACTTTTCGTATGTAGTCTAACAATACAAACATATAATAAACACACAGACTGTACCTCTATATTAAACTAAAACTAACTTTTCTATATATATATATATATATATATATATATATATATATATATATATATATATATATAAAAAATAAATATTAATTCTCGTTTACTAGATTTTACTTGAAAGACGAACATACATACAACGTCTTACATTTTCACTTAGATCAATAGAATTATTACAAACTAAGATTTTTTTACAATGAATAAAATAAATTAATAATAATAATAATAAAATATAGTCATATTTTTTTATAATAAATATAGCCTTGGGTTTTTACATTGTACCACGGGACCCTATAAACAAGAAAAGTGCGTGTTGCCAAAGCATTGAGGTAGGTCTTTGCAAGCTTCCCTTTTCACCCTTAACTATAATATATCATATAACACCTCACTTACATAGAATTATGTAGAAATAGACTACCGATATGACGCGCTGACATAATATACTTAAAAATACATTACAGAAATTTATTTAATACAATACACGAAAAAGATAATAAATTATTCATTCTTTGTCACTTTTTTTAATAAATGACACCACAGATAATAATTTTCTCATTGAAAAGTCAATTTATGTTCCATTAAAAAATTAAAACGTCAAAGTTAAAACACGATCCGGTTGCAGAGCAAGTTTACAGACAGACAAAAAGTCCGTCCGTTTTAGACAATAAACATTCAACGCTCGCCGTATGCCAAGCAAATAATGAGGATTTAGATTTTAGAATATATATACAGTGTAAACTCCATATAACGACACTCGATTTAACGACAAACTCTCTAAAGCGTCGAAATCATTTGACTTTGGTTGGTTTAGCTTGTCTACCATACAATGATACACTCTATATAGCGTCACAGCCACTCTGAATAACGACAACATTAAGTAATAAAAACTAAAAAGTACCCTTTAAAATGCTAAAATTAGTAAAAAAATGCGCAGCTGTGTACGTTTTTTTGTCGCTTTGTTATCCTAGCCCGCAATAAACTCCACTGTCGTAATCATGCATACCAAACTTTCTAAGAAATTCGTTCTTCACCAATATGCCTCAATATCGCAAGATATGAATAAAATACGTAAAAAATACAACAACATTACTGGTGCAGCAAAACACGTCAATCAAAAACAACAGACTTTATAACATTCTTTTTTATGTACATAAGTACTAACACTAGTCTGAAACAAACTTTGCCCTTTTCTAATTCTGATTTTTCTTCCCTCTATTTAACGGCAACTCTCTATAACGCACTAAAATGCACGGTCCCTTCAGTGTCGTTATATAGAGTTTACACTGTATTTAAATGCAAATATAGAAACTATTTGCTCTAATGTCATTGTCAATGTGACATATGGCGCCGAAAATGAAAATTAGACTACATATATGACAAAAATACGTTTAGAAATTGTTTGCTTAGTTAAGTATTTATTTCTTATTACTTATTATATATAATTATCTCATTATTTTTATGCCTTTTGATTTTTAAATCCGAGTCTTCACAAGTGTAACTTTTTGAACTTAAAGCCCAGTTCAGACTGATGTAACGTAACAAAAGCGTGTTTTTATTCCTAGAAGACATGTAAAACTCCTCATCATAAATTAAAATGACATTCCATGAAACCCTTTGAGTGACAAGACTGTCTTCCTTGACATATTTTTATTTACATCAAAAGAATATAAGGGTAGGAGCTAGGGTAGGGACCCTAGCTTACCTAGGATAGGGGAGGGCTAGAACACCCTTTATACATGTTTTAATTGCATTTCATATCATTTTAATTGTAGCAAAAAGTTTTTTAGTTTTGTCTATGCCATTTTGTTAAGCGTATGATAGTTGAATCGTGAAAGGCATGATGGATTCAGTACTGCGATACTTCAACAACATATGTACATACTTCATTTATATTTTACTATTTGATATATTCTATATCTAAATCTATATGTTTAATGAAAATATAAATATTAAATATACAAAAAAAATACTTTTTAATGGGATTTCTTAATGTAGTTCCGAATAAAAGAGTTCAATTTAATTTCAAGTTTATGGCATTAAGTCTAACAAACAGTATTTTTTTATCATACTCAACTATTTATATGTATATATATAAAAAATTAAGACGTTAATGTAATACCAAAATCAATACTTCAGGCCATGAATCGAGAGATAATTCAGGTTGCATGCTTATTTCTTTTGAAACAATTATAAAAAATTATCTTATAAATTTTACCTGTAATTTTTGTATCAAAATATTTTGTATAAAGCATCAAAGTGGATAGGATATTATATATCTTAAGGATGAAGCCTACAGCCAATATATATATCTTCTTCTTCTACCTGGCAATTTCCCAGCTTTAGCCAGGGTCTACTTCACACGTTGTGAATAGTTTTGGCTAAATTTTTTTATGATCGGCCGCTTGCCTGACATCAACTCTTTTTGGGAATGCATTTATCAGTGATGTCTAAATACTCTTAGAAAGTACATATGACTCGGAAAAATCGTGCATGAGAGGCGAGCCTTTTAACCACTGACTAATATTGTATATATGTATATATATATATAACAAACGAACAGACAGTCTACTTGATGGAAGGTAGTCACCGTCGCCCATTGACATCTGCAACATAAGATATGTCATAGATGCGTTGATTGACTAATTTATACAAACTCAGGACACTCAAAGATTTGTACATTATCTAATATATAGAAAATACGAAACACTACATTTTTATAGCTTTCTAGGACAATCAAACAAATATTGTTTTAAACATTAAAAAAATTATATCGAATTTTAATTCGTCTCATGTATGAAAAATTAAAAAACTAGCAAAATAACTTCGTAAGCACATCTTGTGTATAATATTAATAATTTAAAACTTATCACCTACTTATAGGAAAGTAATCTTAAAT
This sequence comes from Danaus chrysippus, assembly GCA_916720795.1. Lineage (NCBI taxonomy): Eukaryota > Metazoa > Arthropoda > Insecta > Lepidoptera > Nymphalidae > Danaus > Danaus chrysippus. Next base: position 2,827,767 of record CAKASE010000070.1, read on the forward strand.
TTAATTTAATTTAACAATTATTTATATCAAATATGTGATTCTTTTTTATAATTCATACTTCTGTCATACTTTTTTAAGTAATGCTATATATTATAAGTAGATGTCTGTGTCTGTGACATAGTAGCTCTTAAACTGATTGACCGTTTTCGATGAAGTTTTCATTTGAAAGCCAGTTTCCTTGCTATCATTGGTTAAAACGAAATTCAGCTCTTTTTTTAATGATGTAAAGTATTTTCAATCTATAATAACTTTAGTGCTGATTAAGTCCCAATACATTCGTTATTAATGTATTTTTTTGCATTTAAAACATAGCATACAATTTGAAAGCCAATTAGAAAGATATAAATATTTTTGCTTAAACAATAATCTATATTAAAACTACATCTAAAAGAAAACTGTATTTTAGCTTAAAAATGTAATTTTAGTTTAATGCAATGAGCATAAATAGTTTAAGTAAAATTGCTTACTTAAAAACACACTCAAACAAACAAACCATTGCATTAATTAAAAGGTATATCCCAATATACTTAATATTTTTTATACCACGTAATATTAAATTCTATGTTACCAAAAGCAGCTTCAAGTTATAATATTGAGAATAGCACACAAGTTAGTTTTGACTTAGACAGTTTAACTAGAACAGAAAGTTTATTATCAGAATAGTAGGACATATTTTAATTCCAAACATAGCTGAAAATCATTAAAATTAGAATAAAACTAATATTTTCTAATTACTACGCGTTTATTATCCCTACTAATATTATAAATGCAAAAGTAACTCTGTCTGTCTGTTTGTCTGTTACGTTTTCACGTCTAAACCACTGAATCATTTTAATGAAATTTGGTACAAAGATAGAGTTGACCTTGAGAAAGAACATAGGATAGTTTTTATCCCAGACTTTTGAAAGGTTCTCTTGGAAACGCGATATAACCGAACTCCACGCGGGCGAAGCTGCGGGCGGAAAGCTAGTTTTAACTATATATTTATATATTTTTTGTCATCTACAAATGATTTTTTAATTTTATTCAGAAATAATCTCTTTTAAGGGTACTTATATGTGTATTGTTAATTGGTTAAACATATAACAAGTATTATTTAAAACTATATTTAAGACCGATTACATTAATTATAAAAGTGTTATAAAAGAATGTGTCTACTTCTTTATTAATTGATATATAAAGTTTTCAAAAGATAACTAAATTATTATTAGATACAAATCCATCGATTTTGTAAATATATTTTATATCTTAGATAATTTTTTTAATAAATTCTCGTTAATAAAATTAATTTTTAATGTATTAATGAAATATCCAGATGGTTTTTATCATGACAGAATCTTGGGGAGTTTTTTCATAATAACAAATTGAATACTATTTAAACTTATTATTGAATATGGCTCCAACATTAAAAACCTTAAATATATATATTTCAGTTTTATTTTCTTCTTTTATACTTTTGAATAACTGTTCTTTCCTTCAAGGTTCACTGGTTTAAGTCTTCTCTATGCTTATAGCATTACGTTCGCCTTTTGTTCGTTTTAGGCAATAAATAAGTAAATAAAATCTGAAGTTGGAATAGAATATATGATAAACCTGTTACGACATATTTATATTTATATTGAGTATATATATATACATATATATAAGTGTATAAAATCTATTACTTACTTTGTTGTCTTTCAAATTTTAATATTATTTGTCAAATATCTTTCATTGTTATTTTTTATTCCTACAAGAATTAAATACGACGCATCTATAGAATAAGCATTAGGGTGACTTATAGCTAGATAGATATAGACAGTTGTAGATGGCTATAGATATTATAGATGGCTCATCTCAATAGTCAAACCTAGTTCACCTCATTCTGAGACTTCATAGGTATGCCTTGCTAAACTGTAATTATACGCACGGTCTTATACGGGCACAGACCTCACTCACACAGAGCTATTAAAACATAGACACGGCGAGAAATACGGGTCAATTGATGAATATAAGTAGATTATTGAACGAAAATATATATTTTTTATGTTTTGTTATATAATTTTAAAAGTATGGAAGTTCGTTTAATTATATTTATTTTATATATATTTTTTATATAGATTTATTCTGTACTATCTATGTTTTTGGCGTGATTTGATTATGAACATTCAATTAAAAACAAATTTCTAATATATTGTCTTTTTTTAAGTGTTGATTTTGTATATCCAAGTCCCAAGAGATGTCTATTTACGCGTGTCATCTCTAAACACTCCAAGCTCTGTGTCACTCTTTTGATCACACTAGGGGAGGCCTAGGCACACACTTTTATACTTAAATTAGACCACACGGTTGCATTAATGCGATATGCGGAACCCGATTATGTACTGAAAAAGCTAACATCATCACTCATACAAATACAACCCCTATTCGATAAACTATAGGTGTTAGAATGCCATGGCTTTTATAGTTTGTTAGTAAGTTTTTTACGCATCGCCGGTAATTACATTACTTTGTGAGGGAACTTTTAATAGATGCTGCGTAACATACATACATACATACATACTCTGTACGCAGCTGTGATAAGAATGCACTTACTTCTATACAGAATCATAGTGCTGCGCGTAATTTATTAATTTTCCTACATTAAATTAATTAAAATGGTACTTCATATGTATAATAATATTTTTTAATGTCGTTAAGATATAATTATGGTATAAAGAAAGTTTCATTGTATTTATTCTGTATTAAAAACGAAATATTATCTTTCTAAAATATAGTAAGAAGTTACCACAGATATAGGGTATAAAAAGCGTTGTAACTGGCAACATTAGCATATAATTCTGCTTATAGAGGATTTATAGCGGGAAAAACTTCACGTATTTCCTCAGAACAGATTTTCTTGTATGACTTTATATTGCAAGTGTGCTCCAGTCGAGAGCCTTTGAGATTATTTTTCATAGCACAGTCTGTTTGTGCTTCGAAGTTTACATTGTGAATAAATATGTAGGTTTCTTGTCTCCCATGGATCTGGATATCAAAAGGTTAAAAGCTTAGAGTTCATGCAACTTTCGTAAGAGAAAACCTTTTTTAATTCAAATATTCCCGTATACTTGAGAAATAGTAGAATAAGATTTTGTAATGACGCCATTTTGTTGACATTTGACATTTGATAGAAACGTATTAAATACAGAAATTATATGCATTTGTCTAAAAAGTATTTGGAAAAATATGCTTAATAGATCCTTACACATTACAATTAAAACAATTAGATTTATTTTGAGTGAAATGTATTGAAATTCAGTTACAGAAATCTTTATTACATTTATGAGAAGAGGAAATCGATTTAAGTTGCTAACCATGCCAAATAACATAACAACACAATCTAAAGAGCCAAGTTGAAATAATTTACACTAAAATTTCAGTATTTCTTTAAAGAAATCCGACGATAGAATTTTATTACCGCTTTTTACTTTTCAATAACATTTATTAGAGAAGAAAAAACTAAATATATATCAGCAATAGTAAATAGAAAACTAAATTATTATTTGACTTACCAGACATTCGAGACGGACTTGAAAATGTAAAATATAATCTGTATTACTATTTTATGAAACACTAGAAGACCTGGCGAACTTCGTATCGCCCTATAATCAAGAAATATCTGTTACGTTTTTTTATTTATATTTTTGGAGTTTACCTGTAAGCCATAAATCTCTGTGTTTTGAAGTGCGACAGAATGATTGACATATTAGTTAGTTGTCAAATCTAATGTCAAAAAAAACGTTTGTATGGGAAATAGAAAAGGGCTGTTTTTATGGTTTTAATATAAGTAATATTTTCTGATTACTCCGGGTTATTTTATTATTTTAACTACATACTCCCTACGTTTTGTTACTTTGAAATCGTGATCACGGACAGACAAGATGTAAATATCCCCACACAAAACACATTAATATTTTTAAATATATTTTAAGGAGATATGAGATAGGTTAGTTTTACAATTATTTTAAAGAAATTAATAAAATTCACAGTAAATTTAGCTCTTTTAATCAAAATATGGTCCGTATTTTGATCGAAGGCTTAGTTTCTTAAACAATATCAATTCAGAAACTAGCGTAAGAAAAAGAAAGGAAAGATAGAAGTATTATTCTTTAACAAAACTATTATTTTTTATAAGTACCAAAAATACAATAAAACAATACAATGAAATATCTGACAACATGAATCTTGTAAAATAAAATTAAGTATTATAATACTTAATTAATTATTATTTAATATTAAAATAGATTTTATATTTACATTGAATTAACAAATCTTTTAAGTTATCTTATCTTTTCATTATTTACATATAAATGAGAATTATTTATTGTGTTATATAAATTTAAAGATATTTTAAATCTAGTTTGCAATATAATTTTTACAATCTCTCAACACATAGATACATATACCTACATCTTTAAAGAAAAAAGCAAAAAAGTTACTAGGACTTCTAAAATTCTTAAGAATAAACAATTAACTATTAAATAATATAAAAAAGATATTAGGCAAATAATTATATATTTAAAAATAATTATAAAAACGGAATGTAGAATTTATATTATATTTATTTCTACTGTCGCTGATAGATCGATTTCGATAATGCTTTCTTCATTTTATAGTTTACTAGCTGTGCCCTACCACGCTTCGCCGTGAGCAAAAGACAGCAAATGTTTTGTTAAAGTTTAATTTTTTAATACTTATGGGTTGTTACGTACGCGCTAAATACAGTAATAAATGAACATCGCCGGGGCGACATCGTTGTATGTATAATATATAACGAGTGACGCCGCTGACTCCGCGGAACGAACACCAAGCGTATGAACCAGAAGATTCCTGATACACAAGCTATGGAATGCTATTGCTATAATAACATCGGGACAATCATGTAGTCTTAGGTGTAGGTTATAAATTTTAATATGTAATTCTTATTTAATGAGATCAAAGATTTTCGAAAGTATTCATTTAAATGAAACTAATATTTTTCTGACACATCTGTCCGTGATCACGGTTGCTGTAAAGTAGCCGAAACGTTGGGAGTATGTAGTTAAAAAACAGAAATAAAAATCGTGTAGTAGGTACATCAGAAAAATATTAGTTTCATGTACTTCTTATTATAATATACATATAAGTAAGTTTCATAGTTTTCCTGGAACCTCCGTTTGCCGCCCTATATAATTGGGATTACATTTTTTTTTCCATCATTAGAACACACAACATACAATTTTCCATCAAATAATCCATTTTTCCAAATATACATACACCACGTTTCTAAAGATTACTTTGAGCTTTGTTAATTGTGACTACCAATCGAATTGGGCATTGCAATCTTTATATTGAAATGGTGTATCAGTCAGGATTATGGGAATATGAGGAATGAAACATCTTCACCATTGAAAGACTCTGTTAAAATTGGTGCTTCCATTGTGTTGTTCATATGTTTTTAATCAAGTCGTGTGCCGTTGCAGAGTTTTGGCTAGTTAAAAGTCCACTTAGGTTAATGTAAGTATAATGAAAAATAGACAAAACCAATCCTTCAAATGTATTGTATATCATGTCAAAATTTTAACTGAATCGGTGTATAACTTTGAGTTTTTGAAGCATACACAAACCAATTTAACATTTTTATGTTATATTGGTACTTTTACATGTACTTTCTAAGAATATTTAGACACCACTGACATATGAAGGAAAACATCGTGAAGAAACCTGGACTTATATAATAGTTTATATAATAGTTTCACAATTAAGTTTGAAATCACCAACCCGTCTTGAGCAAGCGTGGTGATTAATGCTCAAACCTTCTCCATGTGAGAAGAGGCAGCTTAGCAGTGGGCTCTGATAGGCTGATGATGATATATACATATATAGATAGATTAGAAGTTTATATGTAATTAATTTGAAGAACGAATAAGAATTAAGACATTGGAAATCAATAATTATTAATACTAGAAGACCCGGCGAACTTCGTATCGCTCTATAATCAAGAAATATCTGTTACGTTTTTTTAATTTATATTTTTGAAGTTTACCTTTGAGCCATAAATCTCCGTGTTTTGAAGTGCGACAGAATGATTGACCTATTTGTTAGTTGCCAGATCTAATGTAAAAAAAAACGTTTGTATGGGAAATAGAAAAAGGCTGGTTTTAGGGTTTTCCCGGAAATGAATAAATTTTTTCAGCTTTTAAACCTTCCCTGAACCTCCACGAACATTTCAAGTCTAAGATGAGATAAATCCGTTCAGCCGTTCTCGAGTTTTAGTGAGACTAAAGAACAGCAATTCATTTTTATACATATAGATTTACTTGTGTTAACGTATACCTAAATCTTAATGTGGATACAGAATCCTTTGATAAAATAAAGTATAGTTAAATATTTCTACACTTCTATAAGTATTAAGTAATTTTTAAGAATTCAAAAGTTATTATTATAATATTTACAATAATAAATCAGTTTTAATTTAAGTGTAAAGCTCCAGTTATCCTTGGAGAGAGTTTAAAAATGAATTTTAACGACATTTTAAGATAGTCAAAGGCAGCTGAGATGTTTTTCGTTGACCCGCTTTCAAATTTAAATCTGCAATTTGTATCATTATTTGTTAATAATACTAAATATTGTTATATAAATAATTTAAATAGTAAGTATATAGTCATTTAAACAATAGTTTTTAGGCGCTATTATGGCTCGAACTTTATAGTGAATTCATGAAATATTATTAATGTGTAATTTTAGTGAAACGAAATAATCTATTGCATATAATGTAATAACTTATTAATTGAGGAACATAAAAAATAAACATATAATATATGTACATATATAGATTGCCTGATAATTATAATATATATAGATTGCCTGATAATTATAATAATAATAAGAAGAAGATAACTATTATGCCTAGTTTCAGAATTAGAAATTGTATAGCTGATCAGGCGAACTGTTTCGATTTAAGGGCAATAAAGAGATTTTAGATTTTACTAACTTTTTTTTGGTCTCCTGGTTCTAATCTATCTCTCCACCAATTTTCATCCATATCCTTACAGCCGTTAGAGTTATAAATAGTGTAACTACACGACTTTCTTTTATATATATTGATTGTAATTTTCTATATTATCATTCATTTTCATACTAAATTAATTCCGTTTCTTTTCCTCTAACTGTTTGTATCATTAAAACTAATTAACCTTTTATAATAGTCGTTTAAATAAACACAGAACTTATATTTTTATTACAAAAGACCTCTCTGCTGGTCAAGTTTGGAATCATAGAAAAAATATTTTCACGTCAAAGCATTATGGCCCTTATTGTGAAAAAAATATGAACATTGTAGCAAATGGCTTTTAAATATTACATCAACCAAAAGCAACCCCACGTAATTGAGCATAGACAATGGACAAATATTTTTTTTTTCGTCCACGCTAGCCAACGTCCGAGCCAATAAAATCGAAACGAGAATATTTCATATAGAACTGTCATTTATAAACTTTCGACTAATTAATTTCTATTTTCCACCACACTAATGAACAATATTTTTAATCTATCGTACAAATAAATCGTAATTGGAATGATAAATTGTTTGACATTCGCGCTAAAAAAAAAACTCTAAATGTTTTTTTTTTTAATAATTGACATAAAAACGGCCAGTGTCAAATTTTATTCAAGTTTCGTGTAAAAAAAGTATGTATATTTTTAATTTAATCTTTGGCGCGCCGGACCTCAAACAAGGGGTAAACAAATTAAATATTAAAACCTATTCATATACTAAGGGTACTTTGATGTACGCACTTTGGTCGCAGCTGCTTTTCTCAAAACATTACTTGATAAAAACCTCGGGCAGTAATTTTAAATAACGTAGAAATATACTTGCAAAATGTCTATTAATAATTTTTAGACTTTATATGCAGTAAAAGGAATAAAATATCAAGTTCAGCTAGACTGACTTCAATATAATAGTCTATATATAAAAGAAAGTCGTGTTAGTTACACTATTTATAATTCAAGAACTAAATTGGTAGAGAGATAGCTTAGAACCAGGAGACGGACATAGGATATTTAATTCTGTTCGATCAAGAAAAGAAATACTTAATAAATTCCAATATCTGGTTATTTACGGCCTCTAGAACAGAATAGAGTTCGCCTGGTCAGCTATACATATATTATTAATTCCTAAATTAACGCGGACGAAGTCGCGACCAGAAACTAGTTTATGAATGTTGAAAATAAATTGACATAAGTAAAAATAAATCCAAACTAACAATCCGCCATCTTTAAATTTAATTAATTTTTATTTCACTTCTATTTGACCTAACGTCTAAATTCACTTGAAAAATATAATAAAAAAATCAAATAAATTAAATCGTTTTCATAATTGCCATTTTCTCTATTAATATCTCTTTTTTAGAAACGCGTTATAAAACTTTGAATACATAAAACCACTTCCATTCGTTAGTAATATTTTTTTTTATATATTCTGCTTCTGTTTTTTTAAACTGCACAGATAATTAATAACCGAAACGTACTTGATTTTATGAAAAGGATGCACGAAAAAGACAAAATGCTCTTTTAAAATTGGTAGGTTAAAAGCCGTGGAGCTGAAAAGTAATTAATTAGTTGAAACCGCTACTAAAGTGGGTGCTGGTGGTACGAGTTATGAGAGGTAGCGATTATTATAACAATATATATACATATAATAAGTGGTTAAAAGGACCGCCTCTCATGCGCGGGTTCAATCCTGGCAAGTACCAATGTGATTTTTCCGAGTCATGTACTTTCTAAGAGTATTTAGACACCACTGACAGATGAAGGAAAACATTGTGAGGAAACCTGGACTTATAATTTCACAATTATAAGTTTGAAATCACCAACCCGTCTTGAGCAAGCATGGTGATTAATGCTCAAACCTTCTCCATGTGAGAAGAGGCCTTTGCTCAGCAGTGGGCTCTGATAGGCTGATGACGATATACATATAATATTATCTGATGAAAAGTAATATATATACAGAAATATTAATTATATAAAACAAAAGAATGTTTATCAATAGTTGTTAAACTAAATGTGACAATTACATTATACATAAAATACATTTTTAATGACAATCACGTTTATGATAATTAGAGAAAGGTTTTTCAACCATTGATTTTATTAGAAAAAATTAAAATCAAGTCAATCAATTGAACAATCTCTAATAATGGTAACCAAAGATAGGTTTATGTACATATGCCTCTTTAATTCTTTGTAATCTTCTTAATTGGGTTTTTGAATTATTTTTTTTTTGTGATAAATGGAAAGATCATATATAAGTTTAATAACAAAACTATTTTTATTTTATTTTTTTTTGCAATATTTAAAAAGTTATTTCAAAATAAAAATTAAATTTTAAATTCAGTACCGAAGACAAGCCGACAGCTCGTGAATAAACCCGAGCGCGTGTGACGTCACAATGTTAGTTTTTGCTCATTGTAGCATACAGAGATATAATAATTAGTACAGTGTTTTGAGTTTTTATCTAGTAAATTCTGTTGGCATTGTTAAATAATCAAAAGTTTTGTACCATTATGTACAAAGACTACAAAAACAACTCCTGAAAAAATGTTTTTAAATGTTCCACAAGACGAAAAACGTCGAAAGAAATGGTTTCAAGCAGTGCATCGAGATTATTCAAAAACAAAATCATTTTTTTTTTTGTTGTGAAGATCATTTCGTTGTAAGTTTTCATAATAGTATTGTTATTAATTATTATTTATCTAAGTGTATAAATCGAATAAGTATAGTTCAATAATTAATTTTTTTACCTGGGCTCCAAATCATAACCTTTAGAATCGTAGCATTAAAAAATTTTAATTGATAATTCAAAGCGATTAAATAGTAAATCTATATATATGTTTGTCTAATAATTGGACTTCAATTAATAGATATTTTCATAATTTTATAACATTCTAGGTTCTGTATCAGACTACATTTAAATTTTTAAAGTACATATATGTTATTTTGGTTTTTTTATAATGTTATAATAACATTTTATTAATAATGATTTAATGAAATAATTATTAATTATATTTAATAGAGAATAAATACTAATTTTCATTTAGAATAGTATTTTTTGACAGACTTACCTTGATGTCTTAGCACCTCGAACTTCAGCAAAATTAAACCGCACTTTTTAAAAAATTAGTTATCATAAAAATATATTAACATCAGGAATATTATCCGATTTTGCTTTTATAAATCCTTTATCACACATAGTCGAAATAAACTTTTCAAATCGTTTTTTCACTAATAAATTTGAGATATTTTTATCAAGTTAAAGATAATAGCCATAAACACTGTACTATTATGAAATTGCTTTAACATTATGACGTCACAAGTATGCTGACCAATCATGGCGCGTTTACAGTCACGTGATATATTTTTGAATTTTATCAATTTTTAATTGTTTATAATTAATTTAAAAAATATATTTCAAGTTTTTTGCATTAAAAATCCAATATAATTAATAATAAAGTTTTAAAATACATAAAAAAAATCAATACTTTTTTTTTTTTCAAAAACCCAATTACTGAAGGTCCTGTTATTAAAAGACTCTAGATGCTTTTTTCATTATATCTTTCAACTTATTTCGGTTAAATGTTTCTCTTAACGCGATTTTTATTTAAACCAGTTAGAGTCGTATTTTTGTCATACTAATGACTTGGTGTTCTGCATCGTGGTGTAGGTATATACAAAACTATTAACCCTCAGTCTTTTAATTAACCAATGATAAGTTTAAGAAATATAGATAGCTCTTATTTAATTTATAACTTCATGCTCTCATCACTATAATATTATTTTATTATTAGTTATTATTTTATAAGTCTTTATTATATATCTACCTTTTTATTATTGATAAATTATAATTGAATTTAATATAAGGAGAGATTAATTTTTTGACACTTAAAAATGTATCAAAGACTTAGTGTCATTAATATATATTTAATCTGATAATATAATATATTTCTTTCGTCGTATCTTCATAGTTGTGGGACGCCATCAGTGCGAATAGCTCTTGTCACCAAAGTTCTCCAAGCGTCTGTATTCCGAGTCAGGATATTGACCTTCCTCTTCTTCTCTGTGACCTCCTCAATACAGGGGTCCATTACATGGTCATACGTCCTCTCCTCCTCTTACCCTTCATGCAGCTAATGAATATTTAGTTTCTCTAGAATGTTCGATCCACCTTTGCCTACATGGCCGAAGAAAGTGAAAGTTCTTTATGTGCATATAGAGCAAAATCTAGTCCTGATGTTCAACTCGTCGAAAATAGACTTATAGAAAATAGTGCATGATATTCTAATGTGTCAACATCTTATAACATTACTTGTGCGTGTTTTCTCTCTCGTAATGTATATATTCCCTCACCCACCCTCCTCATTCTGCTCCTCCAAGTCGACAACGCTGACCTCTCGTTAAACCGGCTCTAATACTTTTTGTTGAACTTCGTCTGTAACATATTAAACTTTAGTATCTCTCTTTCTCCGTTAAATCACACCGTTTGTTTCGTTCTATATATAATAATACACCACATTTTAGTTACTTTATACTCCTCCCAATGTACGTGTACCAAATTTTCAGGAACTCTAACAATATAATACTTTCTATATTTGCAATTCTCTTGACTAGTTTTCACTCCACAGATAATCTCTAGATGTGGCAGTATTTCTAAACAGTGGTATAGAAGTCGTCTTAAAGCTTTTTTTATTCGATTATTATTGTTCTTCCAAATCTGGACCTAAGCAACGTTTCATTAATTTATTTTTATTTAAAGTACATCTCGTTTTAAACATGGTTTCATTTTAAGTTTCCGTTAAAAAGTGATATGAACACTTGAAATATAAACATTTGCAGTTTGATTAATCATAAACAATTATAAAGTAAGAACGTCCGTATCCTCGTTGAGAGATCCGATTATAATATTATACAATACATTATAATATTATACAATACATTATACATTAAAGAAGAAGAAGTAATTAGGGAAGTACCACCCTCTCACAGAAAATCGGCGTAAAGTAGTCTTTAAAGGCTGCGTTTCGTCCGGTGAGTGAGAGAGCCGGTTGCCCTTTCCCTTTTCCCAACCTTTCCTTTCCCTCCCTTTCCCACCTTTTCCTCCTCCTTTCCCCCAATCAAGGGCGGCAACACATCCGCAAATCTACGTTGCGGATGTCCATGGGCGACGGTAACTACCTACCATCAAGTAGGCCGTCGGCTCAGTTGCCCCCTTTTCCCATAAAAAAAAAAAAAAAAAAAAAAAAAAAAAAAAAAATACAAACCGTTTAGATTAAAACATTTTAACATTTATTTAATGTTGTACCTTATTACTGGTATAATATTGTGTAAAATCATTGTCATGATAAATAGCCGTCTATCCTGTGACGAATCAAGGCTTATAAATTCCAGGTTTTCGAGGATGAAAAAATAAAGACGAGTGTCCATCTAAGCCTGATATTTCTTTACATTTGATAGCCCTGTTTTAAATCCTCTCAAATCTCTTTACCGTCATTTTGGAGACCTATGATCTTCGAATATTCCTTGGTTACAATTACCATCGTCACTGATTTGTGATCCTCAACACGAATCTATGGACTACTTCTACATTTCTGTGGTCATTGGTTCACGTCATGGTTTCAATGTGATCAATGACCATTAGTTTAGTTATACCACTGTTTATATGGAGCTTATATTGACTGCTAATTTGCGGTATTCTGAAGAGAAGTTCAGGCCGTTCTGACTAATTAGCTCCAATAGTAGTTTCATCTGCGAACCGAAGATTGTTTACCAGATACTTCCGATAAGAGTACCTCTTTCCCAGCTCTTTAAAACGCCCTTTAATATCCTCATTAATAAGGTTGAATAGCATATTATATAATAAGTCAGTGGTGACCTAGTGGTTAAAAGGCCCGCCTCTCATGCATGAGGGCGCGGGTTCGATACTGGCTTGTACCAATGTGATTTTTCCGAGTCATATGTACTTTCTAAGAGTATTTAGAAAACACTGATTAATGCATTCCCAAAGAGGGTTGATGTCAGGCAGGCGGCCGGTCGTAAAAACAATTAGCCAAAACTATTCACAGCATGTAAGGCAGACCCTAGCAAAAGCTGGGAAATTGCCAGGTAGAAGAATATATGTAGTATAATATAATACTCTTATAACTTGTACCAAACAACATCGAGTACCGATATATTGAGCCCCGACGTGCCTCTAAATAGCAAATGAAATATCCATTTTACTGTAATGGACTATAATGTGTTGGATTTTTATTAATTATCAGTGTAATATATATATCTATAAGGATTTTTATACGTATTACACGTTTTTAGTTGTCTTCGAAATATTCTAGACTTAATCTTGCTAACTTTGGACGTAGATTTTATTTATTTGAAACTAAAAAGGTTTATTTAGTTAATATTTAATATTCAGTGACACTTTAAACATGACTCTTCATGTATTTATTTTAACAAGAATAAATAATAACCAACAAATTTCTTACTAAAGAGGTTTGATATGTTAAAATAATTAAAACTTTTTTAGGTACACTGAGTATCTTTTGATTTGTCTTCTTTTTGCATCCAAAGAGTTTTGTATTACAGCGAAAAAAAAAAAGAAAAATTCTTAATACACCCGCAATATACCGGTAACACGGCTAGGCACGCCCCATGTTTTCCTAGACCGCCATTTTACATAGGAACTGTCATTTAATAGGGCAGCTATGACTTAAGCTATTTATACATTATTATTTTTTATTTTAAAAAAAAATACAATATTTTTATATAAAATTATTATTGGCTGAATGATGAAAAACGTTGACCTGTTTCGACATATAAAAAAAAAATACAGCACTACCAAATGTCAAAACGATATATTAATAATTACGTAAATGTCACTCGATATATATGTTTATTATATGAAAATATAAATAATAATAAAAAACCTTCAATGTGTACGCGGCTTAGACGTAATACTGTAAAAAAAATCCTCAGTGGGGTAGAGGTCAATAAACTTTGATAAATAGGAACTAGCTTTACATAGGGTTAGAGCAAAATCTATTGTGACATTTGTTCTAACAATACATCACTATAGGAGAGGTGTGAATGCGGAATTTTTCACTTATTTTACACCATACTTATATGGGGGCTATTTATAGGAATTGTATAGCCTAGTTGTATAATAGAATAGTTTATTTATCGTCTAGAATTTAATATACGTATTATTATCCAAAAATATATTTATATCTTTATATGAATTCGAGAATTTTTGAATGTTTTTATATGTATATGTTTAAATCACTCAAATATTTCTCTAAAAAGGTTCTAATGTTGTTCCGGTGCTCGAGTTAGGGATTCTCGCTGACTTGACCTTTTTAGTCTCTGGAAATAAAAAAACATAAAGTGTCCTCGAGGAAAAATGTCGCCCTTTTCTTGAGGACTTGACGAGAAAAGATGCAAAATAATATAAATATGATTTGTTTTTTATTGTTTGGCTTCATTCGCAATAAAATCGTTGAATATTTTGTTTCGTATGTAGAAATAAATATTAGGCTCAATATTAGACTCGTATCCAAAGCCGTAAAAACATTTTCAAACAAAAAAAAGAAATAAATATGACTTAAAAAAGTGACATTACTTTACACAGATAATAATAAATTAATGTTTTCATAACAATATAAAGATATCTGTCAGAATTTATAATGAAAATATTGTTCTTGATAATTTAAATCAGAGTCAAAATATCTTAATTAAAAATATATATATATATATATATATATATATATATATATATATATATATATATATATATATATATATTGTTTTATCAATATTATTATTAATTATAATTGTACTAAAATAAGATCGTAGATGATTAAAAATGCTCTTCAAATATATAATCGTACTTCCTACTAATATTATAATTGCGAAAATTTGTGAGTGTGTGTGTATGTTTTTACTTCTTCTTTTCAGACTTTTGTAAGGTTCTCTTGTAAACGCGATATAACCAAACTCCACGCGGGCGAAGCTGCGGATGGAAAGCTAGTATTATATAAATTCTAATGTCGTTGAAGATTTTATAATATATATATATATATATATATATATATATTTATCATTTAAATAATATTTTACTGAAAATATAAGTTCAAATGATATAGCACTATGGCTTAGATAAGAAAGTATAACACTATACAAGGGTAGTCGTAGGTTCAACTATACAGGAAAAAATGAGATCTAAGACTTTAGTATTCATTTAAATGAAACTAATATTATTCGAATTACTACGCGTATTGTATTATTTTTCACATATCGTATTTATAATCACGGTTGCTGAAAAGTAACCGAAACTTCGGGAGTATGTAGTTTAAAAATAATTTCATTTTTACATATACATAAATATCGTTTTAAAAACTAAGAGAGGAAAATATTTTTAATTTATTAAAATTATAATAAGTTTTCTTATAGAATTAATTTGTTTAATAGTCTAGACAAAGCTTTTTGTGTTTATATAGCTAGAATTCATTAGTTAAAAATATCTACAGAAATGACTGCAAATATATATTACCGTCACTCCAACTGTAAAAAGATTTTTCTCCGGATGTGACGTCAGAGCCGGATATATTTATTTTTTTCTTTATAATATTTCTATATTTTCTAATTACTTACATTCATATAGTCACATTTTACGTGATTTGCGAACTGCGCGGCCGTATGCATAGTCGAGATATAAATTTAAGTAGGATTTATTTACGCACAGAAAATTTAGACTTAATTTTCGTTTTATATCCACTATAATGTTATATTTTGAATAATTTTCTTATGTTTTGCCCGTTGTAACAACGAAATTACATCAAAATAGATTACATTTTTTGTATACACATTCAAAGTTTCCTTCTAATATTATTATAATTTTGCTATTTGATCTAGCGTTAGTTTAATTAACTTACAATGTTTTTTATCAGTTAACGTAAGGCTTCTAATGTACTTTATGACAGACCGATACAGGTTTCTCATGTGTTTTGAAGCGTAAAAGAATATTGGTATATACTTTTTTCTACTGGGGCGGTCACCCATCATGAGTTTAACCGTGCTAAACAACGCTTGATGTTTTAACACAAACATAGTATGAATTAATAAAATATAATTATTATATACATATATACTAGCTGACAAGGCAAAAGTTATTTTGCCATATAAAAATAGGGGTTGGTGATAAAAAAGTAAAAATTTTGGTTTGTATGTATTTTTAATGTAGGATACATTATAAAAAAAATAAGAACAAAAAAAATTGTCTGAAAAAAATTGATTAAGGGTGCAGATCCCTTATGACTTATATGAAAAAAAGATGTTGGTCGATTCTCAGACTTTGTCAATATGCTCACAAAATTTCATCGAAATCGGTCCATCCGTTTCGGAGGAGTTCTCTGTCTAACACAGCGACACGAGAATATTATATATAAGATATATATATGTATATATTTTAAGATTTTTATTCACCAACTATGAATACGGTGTATGTGTGTTTTTATGTTAAGGCACTAACTCTTTGACAGCACCCCAGTTCAATACAGTAGGGTTGGCACTTACGAGTTATAATTATACATTTATGTTTTATATCAATTGAAATATTCATTAATATAACATTTAAATTATAATCAATTAATATTTAAATTAATTTATATAAGAAATAATTTTCCTAATATATTTATATATGCAATATATGTATATATTTATTTTATTATAATATTTTATTATTATTTCTATATATTATTATTATGTGTGAAGCAGCCCTAGATCTAGTTCCCCCTAGGTCTGTAACAATAGCACCTCGGGGTAGTAATTAAAAAAAAAACATACTGGGGCGTGAATTTTCACGCGCTCTCAAAACATAGATTACATTTATATTATAGAAATTATTATATTTTTAATGATTTTTAACATCAAAACTATCATATTCATATAAAAATTTTGTAAAATTAATTAATTATATAAATAGATTGAAAGCATCGTAACTATTTAGGAATTAATTTAAGTGATATAATTACTAACAAAATTTAAAAACATGAACAAAATTATATGTACTATACAGTCCTATAATTAATTGACCTAACAATGAAAAAACCAATAAAAGGAAACGAAACGAAATTGTATTTTCAATATAAACACCACAAATAAAAAACTTCTGACATCTTTGAATTCTCATCTTTATACCTGTATAAATATAATCACAATTCTATTTCTCAAATTAATCGAAGACTTGCTTGCAACTCTTCATCGTTTGAAAATCCTTTCTCTTAAATGTATTTACATTTGGATATAAATAATAGTTGTACAACATTATGTCTGGACTATAAAATGGATTTTCTACTCTTGGGCACATTCATTAATGAATTGCATCCTTTAAAATATCAATATGAACAGCTTCGTCTTGAAGCAATTAGATACTTTAAGACAGCTTGCGTTAAATTTTTCCTGTATATGTCTCATTATTATATTAAAAGCATATACTCGCAATCCACGACTGTATATGTTTTAAATCTACTATCAAAATACTTTGAAAATCCCAAAAGATTGGACATTAGCTTTGCCTTTCGATTCGACTTTTTACTATTGTAAGACTAAGCATTTTATGAATCATACTTCAAGATCAAATTCATCATCATTCACTAGTCACTTAATAATAATTTGAATTTTCGTCACAAAGATCCAAAATCTCAGAAGCAGACTCTTTCATGTCTCTGTATTCCTGAAAGAAGTATCGGTAGCCATCTCATCCTTTCTTATTTCATGTACATGGATACCACGAAGAAATGTACTTTGAAAGACCAAGCCTAGCTGTAATGTCTCTAACCTTCAAACGACGTTTACCCAGAATCTTGGAGAAGAGTAATCATAAATTACCAATTCATTTTATTAAGACTCTTTTTTGTTTTTTGTTTGCTTATTTCACTTTGATTTTGTTTCATTATGTTTATTTGTTTCATTATATACCATATATTTCGTATAATATATTTATATCATAAATAATAAAATGTTGTTAAGCTAAATAATTCGTGCATGATGTGTTCTCCTAAAATTGTGACACTTAGTTTTAAGATTTATTCATTTTAAATTGTATTTATTTAGTGTACACATTGTTGGAGAACCAAATAGATAAATAAATAAATCATTTCGGCCTTCGGAAGTTAGCACTTCCCAAGTCAATCGTCGTGGCCCAATCTTTTGACGATTTTTCTCTATAAACTCTTTCATAAATTTTTTCACTTAACTATAGAAGATAGATCTCATATAGACGTAATCCAATCATTATTTTATTTGGCCAGGAATAAATCTTCTTTAAACAGAAACTGTGAAATTTTTCGAAATAAACCTACTAAATAATTACTAAGTATTTAATGTAACACAAGTAGAGTCTTGTCGCGTACAACTACACCTACATATATGATATAAAAAACAGTATACATATATTAATCATAATATAAATATATATAATACTTAATTTTTAATATATTTCTTTCACTGTAACGGTATTATTAACATAATATAATTTTTTCTTTCATAGTTTAAACTATCATTGTCATATTTGAATTAAATATTTAACCAAAAATTGAAACAGTAAATTTTGTTTTTGTTACGAACCCGTAGTAAGGATGATAACAATAATATATTAATATAAATTTATAATATATAGTCAGTGATGGCTCAGTGGTTAAAGGGCCCGCCTGTCGTTGCCGAGGGCGCGGGTTCGATCCTGGCCCGGGCAAGTACCAATGTGATTTTTCCGAATCATATGTACTTTCTAAGAGTATTTCGACATCACTGATTAGTGTTGATTCCCAAAAGAGGGTTGATGTCAGGCAGGCGGCCGGCCGTAAAAACAAATAGCCAAAAACTATTCACAACATGTAAGGCAGACCCTGGCTGTAGCTGGGAAATTGCCAGGTAGAAGAAGAAGTCAGTGGTGGCCTAGTGGTTAAAGGTCCGTCTCTCATGCATGAGGGTGCGGGTTCAATCCTCGCAAGTACCTATGTGATTTTTCCGAGTCATATGTACTTTCTAAGAATATTTAGACATCTGTGACAGATGAAGGAAAACATCGTGAGGAAACCTGGACTTATAGTTTCACAATTATAAGTTTGATATCACCAACCCGTCTTGAGCAAGCGTGGTGATTAATGCTCAAAGCTTCTCCATATGAGAAGAGGCTTTGCTCAGCAGTGGCCTCTGATAGTCTGATGACTTATAATATTTTGTTTGAAATGTAAAATTTACCTTAATAAAAAGATATATCTAATACAACATAAAAAGTACTTTCAGTGCCTTTTCTACAAAATCAAAGAGTATCAATATCAAAATTAAAAACTTGGTTACCAAGGAAATTAATCTGTATTTTTATTATATATAAATTGTATCAAAATTTAAAAAGCTTTAATGGACAAACAAATCTAAAATACGAGATTTAAAAAATATATTATTATTAATGCATACTATATACTTTATTTAAATCAGTTATGTTTAAAACAAACGAAAGATTCTAATGTAATTCGCGTTTTTCATTATTTTAGACTACATACTCCCGACGTTTCAGTAACTTTACAACCGTGATCATTAAGACGAGATGTGAATGTATAAAATGATAAAAAACTCGTAGTATTCAAATAATATTAGTTACATTTTAAATAATTCTCGAAAGTCTCAGATCTCATTACTTATGTTTAAGTATATTTATCCAATAAGCTTAGAAAGAGTATACGTAAACGCAATATTGACAGTTACGTCGTATATTTCACGCGTAGTAATACGAATAATAGTTTCATTTAAATGTTACTATGTATTTCATGCAAAAATTGTTGTCCACATAATATTAAATTGTCTAAGACTAAGTAATTTAATCATTTGAATGAATTAAGGTAAGACTTACTAGAAATTAATGAGTTAGTTTGTTTGTTACATTGTCGGATCTTAAAAATATAATAAAGATATGTATTCAAATTAAATTAATAGTATTTTTAGGCACAAAATACAGTTTCAATCACAAATGACATCTTGAAAATTATAGACATAAGGACATACAGTCAAATAAAGTTGTAATATATATACGAAAAGCCAAAAATATTTGTTTAAAATAATAAGAAATTTAAGCATACATATATATAGAGATTATTTTTTGAAAATCAAACATTTGAAGAGTTTACATTCAAATATCAACGGGCCTTGAAACATAGCATTTAATACCAGACAAACAGTTCCAAAGATAATCCGTAACAATAAAGTATACATACATTAATAAGCCAACGCCGCGGGCACTAACAAGTATGCGGTTAGAAAACCCATTTCTTATGTCATCGCATTATAGCCCCTATAACATTGGAATAAGAGGTGTTTAGATTTATAAATGTGTGCGTAAAAAGGGTGCGTGTGTGTGTTTCCATTGCACACAATATATATACGACGTCATATTATTTTAATAAAGAAACTTTACATAATTAAAAAGTTTTGCTTTAAAAGTGAAATGTGTGAGCGAGATAGATATATGCCATCTCTTTCGCTCCTGTCAAATTCAATAATTTTCACTCCTTTCACCAAAATCCCTACTGAAGTATGATAACCGATTTCCAATTAATTTCGGACACCAAGGATATTAAAATTAATTTGTTAAACCCCCGATCAATATTTAATTAGCATACATTATTTATTACAAGACGTTAGGACCAGGCAATTGTCTGTTAAATACTATTTTGAGATATAGTACACGTTAAAAAAAACCTTTCTTCAGTTGTCAATAAACATTTCAATTAAAGTTTAAAACTAATAATTCTTCTTCTTCTTCTTTAGTTAGTGACGTTTCCTTATAGATTTCGCCAATGTCGTGTAATAATTCTTTTTAGTTATAATCATACTACAGGAAAAAGTCAGAATGACACATACTCTTGTGACTGAAGGAAAAAAAACAGATAATATTGTTTAAACCACACGTAACTTATTATTTTTATGCCAATCTCATTAATATTTATAAATTAATCAAGCATAAAATTTTATTATACGAAATTACTTAAAAACTTACTTAAATAAAATAATTTATGAAAATATACTAGAACCTTCATGTCAATTTAATTTAAATAATATTTTTATTTAAAACGTATTACAATGGAGCCGGCCATCTTGAATATGGGTATCGTGTGCATCACCCTATATATCTAGTATATGAACTAGGGTATATAATTGCAGTCTAGGCGTTTTTTGTACCTAACGTGCCAAGTGACCGCTTTCGTTGAGCTGTCGGTGTTATTTTAATATAAACTTTTATACAAATACTTACGAGGGAAAAAAATTAAAAATATATTTGACATCTGTTTGACTGTTTATTTTTTTATTGGTAGGTAACCTAAGACTTTCTTTAAATGATGATCGGAAAATCAATATTAATAAAAATTTCTGTTCTGTATCCAGTAATTGATCATATTATGAAAAAAATTATATACAATAATATATAGATTCCTACTTTATAGCTTAATAAAAAAATCCTAATGCAGTTTAATAGTTTACAATTTGCATATTTAATGATGATCGATCTTAATTAATCAATAAAATGACATAATTAAAATATCAATGTTCATATTTGTTTAGAATTCAATCATATATATTTGAATCAATTTACATGAATAAACCGATAAAAAAGAGTTTACAGATAAGATATAATCTAAAAAACTATAATATAGTCAATTAAAACCAACATTCGATTGACTTTGTCCATCAAAATCGGCTTAAAATTTATAAAATGACATAGTTTTTTTTTAATTAAATTTATTGCCATGAGAAAAATAAAAAGTTATAAATCACGACAACCATTTAATGTATATTTTCTGTATTTTAATAATAAATTTAATATATAATAATTTGAATTACCCAACTTCAATGATCAATCTCACACTATAACTTAATG
The DNA here is from genome assembly GCA_916720795.1 of Danaus chrysippus. Taxonomy (NCBI): domain Eukaryota; kingdom Metazoa; phylum Arthropoda; class Insecta; order Lepidoptera; family Nymphalidae; genus Danaus; species Danaus chrysippus. Next base: position 2,849,743 of record CAKASE010000070.1, read on the forward strand.
ACTATAGTTTAAAATTCATCATTTTCTACTTCAAACCGTTTAATCGATCTTATACATATTAAAGTAAGATAAAAACCATTAAAAGTATATATAAGTGTTATATATTCAAGGGTAGGCTAAAAATGAAAACACGTATAGGAGAAAATATTACTTTAAGATAATCTTGTGTTCCGTTGAGTGCTTTTTGGTATTAAAAAAAAGTCAGTTGTCTATGTTTTTTTATGTATTTTAATAGTATTTCCTCTTCCTGGCTTGTTTGTGTATTAATATCAGTTTTATAACTCTGAGTATTAGATATTTTGTGGTAATATTGTTATAGAAAGTTTTAACGACTATCAGAAAAAATAAAATAGGTTTTCTATTAGGATATTCAAATAAAAAATAAGAACAAATATTATTTTAAAAACAATATTAATGTCGTTCTACATAATATTTTAATATTTATGTTCAGTTTCTCATCACAAAATTAAGAAAACAGCTCTTACAAGTAACATTATTTCAAAGACAGGAATGCTTTTAAAATTTAATTTTGTTTCTTATCAATGAATCATTTTTTACTAATTTATTAATTTCGATACAAATATACTTTGAACTTTAAATAAATACGTTTTATATGTATTTATTAATATCAGAAATTTCTAGATTTTAATGCTTTTAAAAATATTCTTGTAAGTCACTCTAACATACTTTTTCATGCAAATTCTCTGACTTAGAACGACGGCGAAGACAATAATTATGCACAGAGCCACACGGGAATTCATAAACACTACTTTTTTTCTAGACCCTGCGTTTATGATAATATCTTTCTTATAAAAGAAAATGCATGTGCGTGGAAACGCGATGCAACATTAAAAAAATTAAAAAAACATGCCATCAAATAATTTCACAATATTTAATAATGGCCAGTTACTTGTATTTTCTAACAGATTCCTTTTCAATTATAATATAAATAACAAGAAATAAATATTATTTTTTCGATCATTATAAAGCATCTGTTAATATAATTAAGTTTCATTATTAAATAGAATAATACTTTCTTTAAAAACTCCTCAAATAATAATTGATTTTATTATCAATTACTTATATTAAAGCCATAGACAAAACGTCAAAATCAATTGTCACACTTTATAAAAACAAAAACGTCACAACTCACAACGGTAGTGTGCAAGCTAATTGGTATTTTCTAAATTTTCACCGTTTTATCCATTCAAAGTAAGTAATACTTTTTATATACAATTATATCTTTCTATTAATCTCCATTGAACAATATATATTTTTTGTCGGTTAAAAAATTCCATACATAAAATTTTTAATGAGGTTAGATTTAAAAACTTTTTAAATTGTTTGAGGATGAATAGTTTTATGCATTTGTTCAGATCGGCGTATATAAAGATTTGTGCGTCGCATAAGTCGGATGCTATACAAAATGATATTGTTTCATGTTTTCTCTTAAATCTCTAAAGAGTTTTACATAAAACTCATCATACAATTTTATAATATGTATTTCAATATTTAAATAAAACAATAACCACTCAATAGTTATTAAGGAAATTAAGATTTTGACTCCCTTAGTCTAATCACTCCCAAGCTATCCCTAATGATCATAATCCACTTTTCTAAAAATAATAAGTTTTTAATTCATTTATTTTCACTCTTAATCATATTAAGATAGTAAGTTGTAAATTGAAACCTACAATAAATAAATTGAATGAGGGGTTCAATGCATCTTGGTGATGTTAAGATATCTTAGTAATTTATTTAAATTGGTTACTTACTTATACTCATATGCTGGCTTTTTATCAGAACTAGAATTGACTGTCGGCAGAACATACACTTGTTTAATTTCGGTACAAATATTATGATAAAATTTTAACCAAAACTGTTTGACTTTATTTAAAATTTATATATATAAATTATAGTTTTATCAGACAGTGATTTTTCCATGTTTACTGATGTGTTTGCTTGCCGATGACAACTGTAATAAGATAATAATGCGAATAAAGTCAGGGTTAATAGCTTGTATATATAAAAGAAATTTATAGCCTATTTACTATATGATAGCCACCTTTACAAATATATAAAATATAAATATACATTTTTTTTAGGATATTATCTTGGTATTTTTCATTATTGTATAATTTATCTGATTTTTTCATTTTGTTACGTAACCATTGCCACTTCTGTCGATTGTCTTGTTTAATGTCATGTAAGCAAAATAAATCTATAATACGCTTTTATGTAAATTTGTACTGGAGAAGTTGAAAATATTATTAATGTATGTAAAATCTAAACTTAGACAATAATTAACTTATATACATGTCTCAGATGTCAGGACGAGAAGGGGGCAAAAAGAAACCGCTGAAGGCGCCAAAGAAAGCATCAAAAGAATTGGATGATGATGATCTTGCATTAAAACAAAAATTAAAAGAGCAACAGAAGGCTTTACAGGTTAATATTTGTACTTCTTTTATATCTTATTTATATTTCTATCATTTATAATATATATTTTTGTACAACTTTCGTGTTTTTTTCAGGATGCAAAAGCCAAGGCTACCCAAAAAGGACCTCTAACGCAAGGTGGCATAAAAAAATCAGGCAAAAAGTGACAAAACAATCCCCATTCTGTTTATTTATAGGTTGGAGCTATTTTAAGAATCTTAATTTTAATTATTTCAACTGTATACTGATAAATTTGTGTCACTAAAATTCTTTTTACCGTAACGCAATTCCTTTGTAATAATAATAAATAACTAGCACTGCCAAAGTAGTGCCTGTTTGCATTTTAATATTAAACACTGTTAAAAAAGGAATAAATGTATTAAACTATTGTTTTATTTATTTTGGCATAATAGTTTCGGATTCAATTCATCCCCTAGAAAAAAAAATAGTTCCCGCTCAAATTAAACGAATTTGGTTTTCATACATGCATGAATATAAATTCACTGAATTTGACAGTTTTTTCGTATTACTGTGTAGACGTGCTTTATTATTGACAAAGTGAGTAATTTTTTATTTTGAATGAAAACTCAATTTAGGTTCAAATAATTTGTTAAGCATATTTTCGATTTATAACTATGTCGTAATTATTCTAAATTATTTAACTACTTCTGTAGCATTACATTAAGTAATAAAACTTTATGGTTCTATGTATTAAGCTTGCATAGATCGTTTAAGATACAAAAATTTCCTCTTTTATATTTGAATGCAGACCGTTTAAATGATTTAAATACCTAATTAATGACCATCGATTACGTTTCTATATTTTAAAATCATAGTTTAAGTTTTAATAATATTATATTAATACAATTATATCTTGTCTTTAAGATGGAGTCTGATCCAAAAAATGCCAGTCAGGATAAAAACTTCAATTATTTGATTCATTACGAAAAAAATAATATTCCTAATAATTCAAACTTAAGATATTGTGGTCGAAATAATTTTATCCGTAATTATTTCAATGAAACAAATAACATTCACTACGAAGAATTGTGTTTAAACGAGACGCAACACGGTATAGAAAACGACAATAGTTTCGAAGATTTTGATATTATTTTGGATTTAGATAATTACGAATTTATAACAAAGATTAAAGAAACAGAAAGTTATCCAAATCCCGCACACAACTGGAGTCCTTTGGATGACCATAATTACTGTTTAAAACCGCTCCCGGAGAAACGCGATACTATAAAACTTAAAGATTTTTATAATTTAAAAACTTTTAATGGTCCCATACACAATGATATTGATGACGCTCTCAAAAAACGCAAAGAAAATTCAGATAGCTCTAGCGAAAAAAATATGTCTACATTACAATCGAAAGAACCAGAAATTTACATTATATCTGACGAATCTGAAAATGAGCTTGCAATATCTATATCTTCAGATGACAATGATTCGGATTGCGAAATCATAAACGATTTTACACCTGAATATGGACCTAAAAATTATAAAATGACACATGAAAAAATCGTTAAAAATGTAGATATACCTAAAAAATACGGCCTCAGTAATTTAAATGTCACTAATCAACATGACATTCCAAATGAAACAGAGTATATTAATATGTTTGAAACGCACATACCATACCCAATGTACTGTATGGAAAATAAAAGTATATATAAAAATGTTTGCAATATTGAATACCAAGACATAGGCTTCGATATGAGATTGTGTAAAAACGATGACTTGAAAGAGAATTGTGAGTATTGAGTATAGTTAGACATTAGTTACTAGCTTTCCGCCCGCAGTAGAGTTCGGTTATATCGCGTTTCCAAGAGAACCTTTCAAAAGTCTGGGATAAAAACTATCTTATGTTCTATCTCTGTACCAAATTTCATTAAAATCAGTTCAGTGGTTTAGGCGTGGAAGCGTAACAGACAGACAGAGTTACTTTCGCATTTATAATATTAGTAGGGATATATACAGGGTGACTGGTGAATTACTATCGATATTTGAGGACGTGATATTTGACGATCATATATGACAAAATAAAAATTAATATAACATAAATATTAATAAACTGCTAAGTAAAGTTAACCAAAAGTTGTGTAATTAATTACGCATCGTATGAACACCCTACGGATTAGGTATACACATACACTCACACATACGCGGCGAGGGCGTGGTTTTGTATCAGCACGCCGCCGCACGCGTCCACACTTGGAACACTTGGAACGTGTCAACACTTTATTTATTTATACGGAAATTTGGTCAAAAATTAAGTACCTATTTTTTTTACATAATTCGAATGAGAATCATGTACCGAGTATGCTCCTTAAATATTGATAGTAATTCACCAGTCACCCTGTATATGTATATGTCTGCGTGTGTGTTTATCCATATTATTAGTTTTTTAATTCACAGTTATCGATGAAGCCGAAGAATCCAAACGTATGATTCTTTCTATGTACCCATCAGAAAATAGAAGACTAAGACGAAGGCGCCAATAATATTAATATATTAATAACAAAATAAAACCATAAATACTTTAAAATTATTTACTAATTGCTTCCCTTATTAATTTACAACCTACATGAAAGTCTGCTCTTTGAAAGAAATTACTAAATCGATTTTGAGAAAACAGTTTATTTCCATAAGAATTCTTTAGTCATCTGAAATGATTCTAGTCAAAGCTCATTTTGGACATAAACAAATAATATATTGATTTAAAAAAATGTTTATTAACTATATATTTACAAGTAGTATTAAAAATACAGTCCACGATGTAAACTTCGATAAAATAATGTACTTTTAGTAACTCAACATAATTTTAACTAATAAAAACGATAGTCGCCTTACCATTCGTTAGCATAAACGTAATACACATAGTTTAACGTTTTTTCATACTATAAACTGATAGTATTTCGTTTCGCAACTAATAATAAGGATACTTACGTCGACATTTCAATATACATGATGTTAATTTTAATTTCCTTATTTATTTTGAATTAAATATCTACTGTAACGTTTTTGACACATTCAATATTGTTAAATTGTACCATATTATATAATAACAATAAATTTGAAGTTTTTTATTCAAAGTATTGAAATTCTCATATACTTATTGTTCTATATATCTATGTATATAACGCAGGCATTACATATAGCACCTAATTATATTTTCGTTTTATATACAAAATCCTAATAGAAGTAAGTGCATACAAAAACTAATCATGAATAAACTATTTAGAGTCAACGCAAATTTATGAGAAAATCGATATTTCTTTACTTGTCTTCATATTAAACATAACTTAATAATAATAACTTCACGCTTACTCCAAGTTCGCGGTAACGTCGTACTTGGCGTCAACAGTTTTGTCATTCATAAATCTTCAATATATTAACGTAGGTTATAGAGTGTGAAACGTTAAACGCATCGTACGTAGTAAACGCGAACTCGTGGTTAGCATACTTATATTTGATATATTTATTCTGTGATATTTTAATGTTCAATTCATTTTGGCTTTTCTTTTCGTTGGTGAGCGCGGCGGTGGATCAGTCTTCTTACTCTGAAAGTTAAATAATACAATATATTAGCCTTTATAATTTAAATATACATTTTAATTATTTGTATTATGTATATTATATTCATAGCAAAAACATTGATTCTGTGATAATTAATTTACAAAGCTTCATTCTTTCATAATCATCAGCCTATCAGAGCCCACTGCTGAGCAAAGGCCTCTTTTCACATGGAGAAGATTAGAGCATTAATCACTACATTTGCTCAAGACGGTTTGATGATTTCAAACTTATAATAATTGTGAAACTATAAGTTCAGGTTTCCTCACGATGTTTTCCTTCATCTGTCTGTGGTGTCTAAATACTCACAAAGTACAGGAAAACTCACAAAGTAAAGGAAAAATCACATAAGTACTTGCTAGGTTTCGAACCCGCACCCTCATGCATGAGGCGGACTTTTAACTAATAAACCACCACGACTTTTTAAAAAGCTTTTTGATTTTGTGTATTACTTTGGGCTAACAAAATTACCACTACTATTATAATTACTACTACTATTATTAATATACATAATTAAGGAAACGAACCTCTCTCGTCCGTTTAGCTCTCGGTTCATCTTCGACTTTATCTTCTTTACTATTCTTTTCGTTCTTATCTTCTTTGCTGTTCTTTCCTTTAACTTCCTTAGCTTCTTTATCATTCTTATCTTTATCTGACTCCGTACTTTCCTTATCTTTATCTGTATCGTTTTGTGCTTTATCTTTTTCGCTTTCCTTTTCCGCGTTATCTTTTGTTTCATTGATGGCTTCCTTTTCGTTTTCTTCTTGTGTATCTTTATCTTTTGCTTCATCATCTTCTGTGTTAGCTTCTTCTGTCTTATCTGTATCTGTAATTTCATTATCTTTGCTATCTTTTTCTACTTCGTTATTATCTTTGTCATCTTTATCTTTATCTTCTTCGTTCTTTTTGTTCTCTGTTTGTTCTTCAAGTTTTGTTTCCTTTTCTTTTTCCTTCTCATCCTGTTGCTGTTTTCTAGATGATTGTCGTTTTAACGGCGGTTTTGAGGGAGTGCTATTAACTTTCTTTGCTTTGACTGAAACAAGCATATTAATTTTATGTTATGTTTATGTCATAGCAATATTAAGGTAGTACATAATCTTAGAATAGTTGTGTCGAAAGTTCGAATATTGTTTCGAATTCATTATTATATTAGTTAGTTTTTGTGGTCTTCATTAAATTTACTTATATCTCATCTATCTTCAATAAGAAATTATTTTTTGTACAACAACTAGTTTTTATGAAACATTTCTGAATGAAATATAAATGTTTTTAACTGTAATATATTATTATTATATTACCTGGAGGTTTTTTCTTTGATTCTTCATTTTCGTCTTCATTCGCAGCTTCAACGGCCGATTTCATTGTGTGTGATGTTGGTACTGACATTTCTGTAAATTAAACCATATGTTAATAACAATAAAGATTATTTTAAAATCAAATCAACATATATTTTTTTAATTTATATAAGAAATCAGAGAAAACCAACACTATGCTTTCTAACTTGTAATTTGAGTTAGAAAACCATAACTTTTATAAGATAATTTTTACATGTAAAAAGATTTATATATTTTTACATACTTATATACAAAAAATAACTTATTCAATACACTTGGAGGGTATTTTGTATACTAAAATGTATAACAAAAAAGATTTCTGATTTAAAAAAGTACTTTTAACCAAAATTTTATTACCCAAAGGTTCATGCACTAATTCCAGTAGTTCATCAGAGCTTAGTTTAGATGTGGCCTTTTTGAATTGATTGACACGTTCTGTGAAGAATTCCCAAAATGATAGACCTTCCAGTGTAGGGAATAGATCCTGTAAATAAAAGTTAAGATAATATTAGTTTACATATTTTAACCACTAATTAAAATTATCATTGTTTTGTTCTTTAACAAATTCTTTGTTCTTGTAAACTCGTCTTTGAATCTAAATATAATTTTTATGATTTTAAATCTGTAGATATGATGTGAGAAATAAAGTTATATTTAAATATATGCTATAGTTAAGGGAAAAATTAATATCCACAAAGTTTGCAATAGGTATTACATGATGAAACCATAACTAATCAATATAAATAAATCCTTATAATTAATTGGCCTATAGCATGGGATAACAAAAGATATTGTTTCTTAAATTTAAAATGTAGACATACAATAGTGAACTTAAACAAGCAGTTTTATAGACAGGGAGTTAATATTTACATAACATAGAATCAGTGGCGGCTGTACCTTAAGTGCGCCCGTGCGCTGAACCACCAATTCAAAATATTTAAAAATTACAAAATATTATGTCATCTTAATTTTTAAATTACCATTTTAATATTTATTTTTTAAACATACAAAAAGGTATAAAAAATTTAATTTCCAATTATAGTCAAAAAGTTTGAGCGCTTTACTAAACTCATATCGTGCGCTCCGGCGAGTGCACGAGGACTGCTAATACATCTTGTATGAGACACGCATTAATACGCCTGACGCGTGAGACAAAAGATAGTTCATAGGAATGTACCGAGTAACGAGTCGGTTCTCGCGCGCCGCACGAAGCGGCCGAAGGTTACCGAGAGCACCCGATGACGTATTGAGCCGGCCGGCAAGGGGCCGGCCGAAAGGATGGGTGCTATGATTGACATTTCGTTAATCGTTATTGGTATTGTTTCAACTTTCACTGTATGCGTGACGCGTTAATTCGTTATTGTTTATAATTATTTCCGTAATTCGTTTTAGTTTTTATTTCGTTTCTATAATAGAACTTTTATTCTGTACTGTGTTTTTAATTAGTTGAAAATGAGTATAAATATTGATACTATTAAAGAAAATAACAAAATTTTTCAAAGTAAAGTGAACATAAAATTGGCCGGGCCGCCACGGCCCTTTTTAAATTTAAAACAAGAGTGTAAATCGAAAAATAAAGCATTTATACGAAGTTTTAAAAGACAGAAGACAGAAACTGGAATCAAGGATTTGACGCATTTAAGTGAAAAAATAAAAAACACGATTCTTCACAAGTACACCTACAAAATGTAATGAGTTTGTCTGTGTTAGGCACAGTCGATATTCGTAATCAGCTAGATTCTGTGTATAGAAGTAATATCCAAAAGTATAATAAACAAGTTGATAAAAACAGATACATTTTATCACGTCTTATCGATTGTGTCAAGTTTTGTGGTGCATTTGAGTTAGCTTTGCGAGGTCACGATGAAACTATTGAGTCCAGTAATGCTGGAGTGTTTCGTGGATTAATAGACTTTGTATCAGAGTTGGATATAGTTATGAATTAATGTACAAAAAATAAACATATTTTATGTCAATTGTTGTTTTTGTCAATATTTTAGTAAAGTGAACCACCAGTTCGATAACCCACCAGCCGCCACTGCATAGAATGAAAAAATATTGATAAGTTAATTAATTACTTGAGCCAAAATTATCCTTTATAGTAACAACTTTGTAATCTTTTGCACTTTCCTATTATTTGTTTTCATAAATTCTATCATTCTATAGTAAAAGTCATATCAGAATATATTCATGGTAGACATTTCAAGAAGTTTCTAATATCCAAATGTATCAACAACATAGATAGTTATTCAAATGTTATGTATTAGTTATACTTGCTTGATATTATTCAATAATATGATATCAAGAGTAATATTAATAAATTACATTAATATATTAGTTTCTATCATACATATATACATGACAAATTTAATATAGTTTTGTTTTATATCATATTACCTTCATATTATTATATAAAGTGTCAGCCTGTCTCCTTATCTTGCCAGCGTGTTGGCTGAACTGTAACACGGCCTCTTCACTTAATTCCCACGACGGTGTGTTACCAACATATGCTCTCATACGTTTGATAGTCTCAAGACATGATGGATGTTTTAATAGCATTAGCGGCTTTAATTCAAGTTCTGAAATATATTTAAGTATGAGATTATATGATATATAGTATATAAAGTAAAATGAAATGGCCTCTGAATGAAATTTCTCTAGTAGATATATGTTTTATTTACTTTATAGTAACAATTCCCAAACATATTTAATCTACTTAACACTAAGTATAAATTGCTTTGTAACGCCCCTATATTTTCACCTACTGAAAAACCACTACAACTTAGACTAGCTATGAAATTTTAAATCACACCCCAGGGGTCTCTTATTACCCCTTTTAGGCCTGCAGTGCTCACAAGTCTATGTTATTGTCTACTTTAGGAAAGGCTATAGTAGTAACTTAAGTAACAAATTCCATGTAAAATATTCCTAATGAGATAATATATATATATGCTTTTTATATTGATACATTATCTTTGTGTGGTCATGGTATGGTATTCATTGCATATTTACTACAGGTCATAAATATATTTAATTACATATAAACAAAAATGTATATATTAAATGAGATCTGAGATTTTCGCAAGTATTAATTTTAACTACATATTCCCGACGTGATCACGGGCTAACAGTAACCGAAACGTCGAAAATTTATTTTCATAAATAATTATAAACGCTTAGTGAATCCGAAAAATGATAGTTTTATTTCAGTATATATAAAAATATTAATTACTAACCCATAAGTTCATCAAGTAACTTCAAACATAACTCCGTATCAGCTTTCTCCAAACACAGACATGTCTTTATCTTAGCATCAAGCTCTATAAGCTTCATTTCAGTCTTTAGAAATTGTACGCGAGATTTCTTTTCCTCTGTAATAAAAAAAACCTCATTGTATTAACTTATACTTTATAAAAAAAAACTAGTAATGAAGGAAATTTATAATTTATTAATTACACATTGGATGTGTCCAACAATATAAATTTAAAAAATACTTAATATTGCGTGTTTGTTTTAAGCTATTTATGTTAAAAATAAGAGTGTAATTAAAATCTAATTCTCACGTAAGAAGTTTGGCGAAAGAGAAGTTTTAAAGAAAAACTCACGTTATTATGTATTAAAACTAAATTTAACTCAGATCTTTTTTTAAATATCAGATATTAATATTAAATTTAATTTACTAGTTTTTGACAGCGACTTTGTTCACGTGGATTTCAAAATAGGGTTTAGCGAGAAATGTATAAACTAATGTATTAAATTACAAAAGATAAATTAAACAACAGTCAGCGACATCTGTGGACTGTGTCGTGTAACTACATACACAATATAACTGTTATGCCGCGATAGTGGGTTAAATACAGGCAATTCCAAGTTGAATTATATCCTGTCTTCTTATATTTATTTATTTATTTGTAAAGTCTAAATAACATTGTGAGGTTTTATCAAAATCAGTTTAGTAGTTTTTGTGTATAGAATCAACAAACATCCATACAAAATCACATAAGTTATGTGTAATATTAGTTTTGTATTTATTCCCAAAGAGGGTTGATGTCAGACAGGCGGCCGGTCGTAAACAGTTAGCCAAAACTATTTACAACATGTAAGGCAGACCCTGGCTAAAGCTGGGAAATTGCCAGGTGGAATAATATTAATTGTATATATGTATTCCTCACCTGTTTCCCTTTCCTTATCAAACATTGCCTTTTCTTGATCTGACAAGTTGAGATCCATAACTAGCTGAGCGATCACAGATTGTGCTGTAATCTGACCTTTCTCTGTAAATGATAAAAATACCATTTAGTAAAAATATACAGTTTTATACATTTATTTAGAAATTTACATTATTATTCAATAATAATAAATGGAATATACATTTTTGTATTGATTTCATATTAATAATCATATTGATAATGCATATTTTCCATATGAACAGACAAAAAACTATAATTATTATAATTATTTAGATATTTTATAGTGTTAGATCTCACCTAATTGCATCTTTAATGTGAGTGCATTGCTTGCCGCCTGTTTATCCCACTGAAGCCTTGAAGCTTCGTTCTTGAAACTGGGCCTCGATTGAAACAACTTTATACCAACATACTGACCGGATGGCAGATATGTGATTATTATAGTGTCCTTTTCTGGATCCTCTGAAAAATAACATAATTTATATGCATATATATACTGAAAACAGCTATATTTATAATAATTAACATATATAGACCCTACCAGAAATAGAACTTAGCTAAAGCTGGGAAATTGCCGGGAAGAAGAAGATAGGCTAGGATACCGTAACTCACTGAGTATACATATATTCATACATATATTATATGGAATATAAAAAACAAAAACTATTGTTATATTTATATATTTATTTGAAAACAGAGAAAAACCATTTGAAAGTCATTTCACCGATTATACATATATTTGAAATTAATTTTTATTAATAAAAATTAATTATTTAATATTTATACATATAAATATTCTATTATCTGTTGGATACATCTGAATTATTTTCGATATAATGCTCTTGTCACTACAATTATCAATATCACCAGATTCCTTTATATATTCCGAGTAAAATTTATTTACACCTATATCTCCATTTTCTATTGACATCGGTACAAAACTTTCAACTTGAAATGGTTCATTGGTTTCGAACATATGTATATAATCTTCGTTTACAGGTATTTTGTGTGGTGAATTATTAACTTTAGTTAAAACATTTGTATGGTTTAGTAAATTATCGCAGCTTTTCATGTCTAGATCTTTGTACGTTTTGAGTGAAGCTACAGATGCTGTAGAGAGGTCGCGTGTTAAAGTTGTTTGTATTTCTTGATTTTGATGTAATTCGGTTACATCCTGAGATAATGGTACATCACCATTTAATATATTAAAGCTTGCAGTTAATATACCATCCATTAGAACTTCCGAATTTAATGTTAAATTTTGCGAATGGTTATAAAACATTTCATTTATATACTCATTTTCTGATGATAAAAGATTTTCACAATCGTTTTCGGTTAAATTAAAATCAGGAGTTTCTACGAAATTATTATTATTTATATCAGATATCGTATTTGGATTATTTGTGAACTTCTCATTAAATTCGTTAACCATATTACATGGCGTATCAAATTTGCAACGAATGGAATCATAAAAAGAATCTCCCATATAATCGTCTGTAAAGTATTAAATGGATATAAAATAAGAAATATTAATCAAGAACATCGTTAATGGTAACAAAACAAGTTTACCCGTATTTGTTTTCACGTCATCTTCGTTGCAATCCAAAAGTAAATTCTGTGCGAAATTGTCGTCGTATTGACTTAATATCATAGAACTTAATAGATCGCCTTTAAAAGAATTGGACATTTGTATAATTATTCTTTTTCTTATACAAAACTATTTATTGGTTGTTTGTTTAAAATATTATGTTTTCATCCGTGCAAAGACGTGCACAGTATAAAAGTATGTATTTACGAATACACGAAGTGATTTTGTTTCCCGCGATTTTAAAAAAATATGGCGTCCGTGTTTTTTTATATGAAAAATATTTGGATTTCGTCATTCAGCCAATGTGATTATTAAAAATATAGTTTTTATGTTATTGCTGTGAATTTTATAATTTTTAATTGTGATAACTTATATATGTATTTGAAAAATAAATTATAAATACATATATTTGAAAAATAAATTATAAATGATTTCTTACCTGGGGCAAACGGCTCCTTTAAATCCTCAAGTTCGTTCTGGAAAAATAATAATGTTTTAAGATTATTTTTTTTATGTAGTAATTAATTTTTGGCCTATAATTAGTTGAAGAGTTAATCGTTAAATGACAAATATTAAGTAGGATTTTTTTTTGTCAATTTTTTTTTGTTACATTTAAATGTAACTTTTATCTGTTTTACATAACAAAATGCATTAAAATTTTTATAAACACCTAAGCTTTTTAAGCATCAAAAATCAATAAACATCAAGTATTAATTAATATAATATGATATTTTATAATGGTAACACATTACTATATACAATTGCTAATCACACACTTTATGGACTCCAAAAAATATTATATATATATTTTAAATATACAAAGCATTGACTACCATTAAATAGTGATAATAAATACAATTTATATATTAAATGAATTAATTTCTTTATACCTGTGTTACAACATTGAATTGTTTGACACTGTCTTTTTCTTGAGCATTTTCTTTTTCGTTCTCTATAGGCGAAGCTCTACGTTTCTTAGGCGCTGGCGACGGTAAAGTAGAATTTTCCTCCGTATGTTCATCTATGTACCTAGAAATTTATATATAAATAGATAACATATATGATTTATATGTAAAATATATTTATATATGTATTGAAATGTAAGTCATTATCGCTAAATAAGATTCTCACTGAAAAATCTTAATTCGGCATTGACTTTCTATATATGGATTTTTTAGACTAATACATCAATCTTATGATGATCAGTAATATATATATTAAAAATCCAAAACAAATATTATAATTATATAAAATTTTAATTCAATTAGATAGTGATTGACTATCATTTCAATCAATGGAAGGTGGACATTAAGTTGTAGGTGGTGAATGCACCATCTTGAACATTTTATGCCTAAATAATAATTAAAAGAAAATACAGATTCAGATAAATTTTACTGTTTCTTATTGAGATCTCCGATTTTCGCGAGTTTTATTCATTTTAATGAAACTAATATTTTTCGGATATACCTACTACGCGACTTTGTTTGATAAAAACTACATACTCCCGACGTTTCGGGCTACTTTACACCAACCGTTATCATATTTTTTGCTGTCTTTTTAAGGATGTAGAAAAATTAAAATTTTACATAAATATTTCCTAAAATGTAATTATTGTTTTAAAGATAATGTAAATCATATTATTTCTACTTTTCCAATTTACCGTAACTATAATCAGTTCCTTATGATTGACCAACTGTGTCGAAAGGCAAAAAATTTAGACTTTTCAAACAAACAGTACACATTTTAACCAGGCATCAGCGCCATCTATAATCTGTTACGTGACTATACACAATAAAACTGTTATTTTTATCTTGTTCGACTTAAATTTGAGTCTATATCCTATCTGATATCTAAACTATATAACTGACAAGTTTCATCAAAATCCGTTTATTAGTTTTTGTTTGAAAGAGTCACATACAGACATCCTAACATAGTTTCCACCTTATAATATCATTATACAAATATACATATTCAAGATCATTTAAATGAATCATATTTTTCGGATTATACTACGCGACTTTATTTTTGTATAAGTATGTGGTTTTTTATAAAAATAAAGTCGCGAAGTATAATCCGAAATATATTTCATTTAAATGAATCAAACTCACGATTATCCTAGATCTCATTACATTCAAGATTGTTTGCGAACCCATCTTTAATACCTACCTTTTAGGTCTTATTTTCCTTCCACTCCTACTGACAATTTCCTCATCTTTCTTATCATCTTTATTAATATCTTCTTTATTATCTTTATTAACATCTTCTTTCTTGCCCCTTCTTGGTGTTTTAACTTCTTTGGGTTTCGGTGTATCCTTTGCTGGTGTTTTTGGACCACGTTTCGCCGGTTTTGGCTATTGAATGATAAAATATATAGAATCTTCGGTTAAATACTGTTTTTATAAGTATTTTTTTATATATATTATGGAGATACTTTAAATTTTTGTAGATATTGTGCAAATCCGCGTAACTAACATTGGATAATTCCGCGTATCTACATTGGAAGCAGATCAGAAGAAAAATTAAGCTAAAATATTTTCTATATTAACGACTTTTATGATAATTTTTTCACAATTAATA
Source organism: Danaus chrysippus (assembly GCA_916720795.1). Classification (NCBI taxonomy): domain Eukaryota; kingdom Metazoa; phylum Arthropoda; class Insecta; order Lepidoptera; family Nymphalidae; genus Danaus; species Danaus chrysippus. Next base: position 2,865,450 of record CAKASE010000070.1, read on the forward strand.
ATAATTATTTAGTGTTTATAAATATAATATAATATATTATAATGTATTTAATTCACCTTGCCTCCTTCATCAATTATCAGACCTCCTGTTTCATCAGAATCTTCAATTGCTGTGTCATTTTGGGTGGTGTTCTAGAATATGTAACAAATTTCGCATTATTATACCAGATAAAATACTTGGGAATATAGACTAAAACCTACATAAAATATATTGAAAACCAATTTTATTATTATATATACCAAATTAACTTTTTAAATAATTTAATATGAATTTATGATCTTATAAATTCTTCTACATTGATTTTTCCATTAATAAGAAAGTAACAAGAAATGATTGTTTAAAAGCAAAATTAAAAAGAGCATTTTTAATATACATTACAGTTATTATTGCCCAATCACATAGGATATAAGCAACAAAATTAATATACTTTAAAATTAAATGTGCAACAAAACTATGATTTTTAGGTATATTATTTGCATTTTAGCAAAACATTTTGATTATTTAACACCAATTTTATTCACAAACAAGATGAAAGTGTTTGAATCTAAGATATCATTAAATTAAATATATATGTTAGATACATCTTTATGTACTAAAAAAATCTATTAATTATACTTATAATGTTTAACTAATTCTAGCTTAAATATATAAAAAGTTTATTATATATGTACATATATATATTACCTCTTCAGCTATGCTTTCATCAGCTGTTGTATCAGCCATAGTCTCGTCAGCAGTTTCATTTAATGTCTCATTCATTGTATTATTCACACTGTCTGGAGTCTGAAATATTTATAGTACAAAATCAAACATAGTCAATATATTTAATTATAAAAATAATATTGTCAAAGTACCAATACCTAATCACTGACAATTAAATCCAAAAGTACTTTTTATTACAATAGACATAAAACTCATATTTGCATAGATCGAATTCATTCCTATCCAATATTTCTTTACCAAACAATTTCTTGATCTATGTGAAAATATTTACTAAGTGGCAGAATTCGTTCATTTGTATATATTTTATAGTTTTTTTCGTCTGGTGTAAAATTACATTCTCAACACTTGTATTGGTACTTGATCGACAATATACGTATAGTATTAAAATTCTTTTCATTCATTATTTACATACCTCAGCCACGATCCCAATAACTTGTTCGAGCGGCACATTATTGGCGAAGTCATATTCTATTTGTTTAACACCGTCATTGAAATCACGTCTTTTAACAGTTTTTGTTAGAAACTTATCTTTATTTTCTGCGTAGTCAAATATCATATTTGGAGGAAGGTTGGCTCTGTAATTATTGGACATTATTTAAGTATATATATAATTTATATGTAGTATTTGAGAATGGAAGATAGGTATTATTTTTGAATATTTAATAAAACTCACGTTTCACCAGTTCCATAGAAATAAACAAAATACTTTTTCCCATTTAGTCTTTGAACCTAAAACACAAAATATTAAGATTAAACACAAAAATAAAAATTCAGTATCGTAATAATGGTATTACGAAATAGAAATGTTACATACTTATATATATGAAATATTGTGACTTTTTAATAACAAGTAGTGTTTTGACCGACAATATAAATATGTTATTTTGGCAAGTTATAATGTTTTTCATATTATTAGAATCAAATAGTATTCTAGTAAAGTAGATTGAAAATAAAAACAATGACGCTAGTATATAATAGGCAAGCATAGCGTCAGTCAAAATGTCTTCCCGCCACCGACTTTCAGATAAGAATTTACGAATTATACACTAAATATAAGTTCCAAATTATCAATGATTACTCACCCTCGCCGGCCAGGCTGGATATCCTTTTACTTTTGCAAATATAAAGTCACCGGACTTATATTCACGTACTTTTTTACCCATCTTCATTTTGAGGCCGTAACAAAATATGTATTATAGTATTTTTAACAACCACTGCCGTTTCACGGACACTGCAATAACAGAATGCTTTGATGTACGCACAAATAACAACAATTGCTACATAAATTCACCGTTTTAGTAAAACAATTTTCAGTAAAATAAAAAGGACGCTAAGATAAGAAATAACCTAAAACTCTTACCGCGGTAATGAATGACGGCAAAGAAAAGAAATAAACATGGCGTTCCGCTGGGTTACCATATAAGGTAACAAAATTGACTTGGACATTCAACCAAAAAATTGGAAGGAATTATTAAAAATAGTAGCTATGCCATAAAACTATTGTTAAATGTAATCACTGAAATTTTTTTCAAAATACTTTTAAAACGTGAGTAAGAAAAAACTAACAATAAAAGTTGCATACATATAGTTATTGCTTAGATCAATATTGTATTCCACTATGAAACATTTTTATATATTAAAAGATATTGGAAATTGATACTTGTAACCATTTTTCGTATAAATATTGTCATTTAAATTTTATTTATGTGTGAAATACTTAACAGCAAATGTCGAAGTTTCGTTGTTTCACTAAACGAGGAAATAAATAGATTTTTTTAAATATATACGAATAAAGTCTAAAACACATTTATGCAGTAGTACATTTTAGTATTATTGTCAGCAATATTTAATGTATTCCGGCAGGGTCGCAAGGCAAGCACTCGATATACCGTGGTCCTGCCTAGGTGGCGTGGATGAGGAACACCCAGGGGTTTTAGTGGGTCTCAACCCTACATAACCCGGTCAAGTCCCCGCTCGGCCGGGTATCTGTGAACAGATTTCCCCTGGGAAAAAAAAATATTTAATGTATTGAAATTAAGAACATAGTCCACACTGAAACTACTGATTCGATTTTAATCAATCAATTACTTTTTACAGTGTTAATCCATGTAAAAAAAAATTCATCCTAAACCCTTGAGATTCTATAGTTACATGAGCTTTTAAAAAAGTCATGGCATACATCTATACATGTGTCTTAATATGCTTATAGCATTAATACTATTTAAATATTGTCGTAGTAAGTTTGGTGGTTCTACTTATAATTTAATAATAAGGAAATAAATCTGATTTTCGATACGATATTAATGAATGGATAAAACCAATAAAAATTTTAATGCGAAATATATACTTATCTTCTGCTTAGTATATGATGATATTTTGAACGTATCAACTTTAAAAAATCCATAAATATTGACAATTTAATTTATTAATGAATTTATTTCGTAATAATTTTTAAACTGGTAACTCAGTTACTATAAGCGGTCGTGTCAGATGGATGCTTTGGGCGAGCATTTTCGCGTAAATTAATTGATTTCTTCTAATTAAATTATTGTGAATCATTGTGGTTGCTATTAAAATGTAAAGTGAGCCATGATAATAAATATTGTACTGATACACAGGAAAGTGACTTCCATATAGGGGTGTAACTAAAAAACAAAAATGGCCTCAGGTGATAATGATCATATAGAAATAATGGATAGCTCTGTGTTAAAGAAGTTGGATACAACGCATTCAGGATCAGAGGATGATGGTGGGTTAAATAACATTTATATAAAACAATACATTTATTATAATGTTAAACTCATTATGTACCACGACCCTGATTTATCATGTATTTTATTGAATTTTCGTATTTCCAGATCGCGATAGGGCTTCTATAGCTGAGAAAAATGCACCGTACGATGTAAGTGACCCAATAATTATATATATGTGTGTTTTCATTCAATTTTCAAGTTTTTTTTATGATAGAGAAAGTATGTCTCTCAACAGCATTGTCCACTTTACAATGCCTTTACAGTCACCTGTTTTAAAAACTCATCATCTAATTATGAGTCATAACAAACATTAATTGGATATCAGGAACTTATTAACATAATTTATGCATACATTAGAAGATCAGATTATATGTATAGAAAACACAATTTCATGTTATATATTTAAAAAAAACTATCTAGAGATACATATGAATGATGTAGTGATAAAAATTTGCATGTTATTATTTTAAGCGAAATTAATATGTGAATATAATTGTAAAAAGGTCATATATAATTATTATTTTTTATCTGTGCTATCTGTTTGGCTGTTTGTGTTAATTATTTATAATGTTCAGAGTAAATGATTGCGTCTCTACTCAACCATGATGATTGTTTTATGCACTGAATGATAATTATGTGAGGACATACATATAACTCATAAGTTAGCTGCCATCTATATATGTATGATAGTAATGTAACATTTTGTATATATATATATATCTTAATTTTTCAAGGTTTAATATAATTAAATATTTTTTTTAATGACTATGAAATATCTACGTTATTCAATACTGATATATATAACCATATTTTATTTTTAATTGTAGTAGTTTTGATAAAATTTAAAATACTAAGCCAGTGATATTCTGATAATGTTAGTTTTTCCTCTATTTAGTATGAATATAATCTGTTTAGTAAATTAATTTATTATTGGTGGTGATATTATATAAACATACATGCATAAATTCAAATTAAGATTTTTATATATTATTATTAGTATAGAAATTAGAATTTATTCATTAGTTGTCTCAAAATGTATGTATGCTATGTGGTTTCTTTAAGTTTGATAAAGCTATAAGTGAGAGAGATAGATACAGTGTAGGGTGCACTATCTGTCTCTCACTCACACACACACACACACACACATACACCGACAAACTATTTATTATAATAATGCATTATAATCTGTATATTATAGTGATATTGAAGGGACTAACTATTTTAATCTGATACAATAAGTTTTCATTATAAAGAGTAGAAAAAAATATGATATTAATTAGGTAATATACTTATTTAAGGAAGAAATTATGTAATAATTTTATAATTAATTACTTTTTTAATATTTCATTCATATTTTTGATATAGTGGGCTTGTTTATGTTCAATAAAACATAATAGTTCTGATTTCTACAAATCTAGTTTGGTGCTTGGTTGTGGCTTACATTTTTTTGTACCACATAACTGTTAATCTCATTTTTCTTTACTGAAACTAGAATTTCTTCATCTTCTTCAAAGTTGAAAGCTTAGTTCTTATCTACATGTATGTATGGTTCAAAATTTTATTGAGACTTTGTTTTATGTTAAACTGTTCCATCCATTCAATTCATGGGAGGTAATTTTCATTTCTGATCTCAGCATCTTTAAAAGCAATATTAGGCTCTGCATAGCAAAAAGAGTAGGTATTATGTAGTACAGATGTTAGTTATAAAATTACTTGCAAATTTGAAGGAATGTCAGTACAAATGTTCATGAGATGAAAATTTTTAATTCTTTCAATGGTTTATATAATTTTTTCCAATTTTATGTCAAAGAAGTAACTTCTCATACATACAGATTTATTTGTTTTATAAACAGTTCTGGTGTGTTTGAAAAATTATAGAATTTTTCCTTTATCTATCACCATACTTTTATATTTTCGTGAGAGTCTTATTATCAGTTGTCATAACTATGATATGCTCTTCAATGTGAAGAAGATACTTCTTCATCAAAATTAAAAATGTAGTAATAATGTATCTTCTTCTACCTGGCAATTTCCTAGCTTTAGCCAGGGTCTGCCTTACATGTTGTAAATAGTTTTGACTAATTGTTTTTATGACCGGCCGCCTGCCTGGCATCAACCCTCTTTTGGGAAAGTAATAATGTATACAGAAGACTAAATAATATATTGGTTCATTATTGTAAATGGCTGCTGTTTTAAATAATAACATATCAAGCAACATACACTATACACAAGAAATTCTATACTTTAAAGACTTTATTACATAGAAACTGACTTTATAAAATTTATACAATAAATTATTAATATAATAAATAACATATTATGTACATAATTTAAATTCATATACATTATAATGTACTTTGGTTGATGAATCTCCTGTTTAAATATATGTATATGTATGTATATATGATGTTGGTGTTAAATTGTATTTTATTATATACATAATGTATATTTGATAACTATATTATGTAAATTATAAGTTATTACTAGTAAATATTTTAACGAACATGTTGAATAATGTTGTATAATATACATATATATGAAGCTTTTTCCTTACATTACATATATTTATATATAGTACCACAGCATCCAGGCAGACCCTGGCTAAAGCTGGAAAATTGCCAGGAAGATGAAGAAGATAGTACCACAGCATCCCAACTGCAATTGTATCAATTATCTTAAAAATTGTTGAATTAAATCAATGCATGTCTGTCTTATGTTACATAACTCAAGAATTTGCTTAACATTGCAATACCACCTTAATCATTGATAAGTGATAAGGTATATCTAGATTATATATATGAGAATATAATACATACATACATTTAATAATTTTTATGCTATAATATGAGATAGTATTGTATAAGCTTTTCTATGTATGTGTGTGTGTGTGTGTGTTATTTAATTGCTCTTATAAACCATCACTCATTTGCCTATTAAATATTTGGCACAAAACTAGATGAAATAATTATGACTTTCACTTGATACATCATATGATATCTCTTATTAATTCAGAAATCTTTTGCTCTTTAATTTCACTACATGTTGTGAGTTTTTAAATACTTTCTTTTTAATATAGATTATTTATTTTCCTACTTTAATATTGCCAGTTTTATAAATACACAAATTTGTGTTTGCATTTATAAGCCGTTGTAAATCTATTCGCACTATTAGGAAATAAGTTATAAGTTAAGATTTTACTTAAATCAAATAAATATAAATGTGACAGAAAGCAATGGTGTATATTCTGCATTAAAATAATTTAAATTTTTGTTAAATCCTTCATGCTCATAGGATGTAAATTCTACTATTTCTATATACTAGAAAAACACAGATTTCTTTTATATCTCATACTATTTGTAAAATATAAATGCATTTAAGTCTAACAATTACAATATAATCACAAATCTCATTGCAAAAAATCTGTGACCATAAAACAATAGGATGTAGCGTTTATGTGTTGTATTAAAAGAGATTCATTAGATGAGATTGAATCAACAATCACGATTTCATAACGCAACTAGGAGCTAAGTAACAATTTTATAATATATAAAACCTCATTACAACGGCTTCACACGCTCGGATTTTGTGTGAGAGTTGATAAAAAAAATTACAGTGAGTACCAAGAAGTTTTTAATTGACATAATTTTTTTTTTAAATAAATATTGTGTGTGTTATGCTAACTACTTATAGACAGTTTTTCAGAGTTTCTGTAATGAGATTTTCTGTTCACTTAAGTATATTCATTATTTTAGTATAATTACATATGCCATAGAGAGGCAATCATTCTTAAAAACATTTAGACATAGAATTATGCAAATGGCTTCAATACAAATATGACATTGATGTTAAAGTAATTATGAATGTCTGTTTGTTTCTTATCTATCTATATCTGAACTGCTGAACTGATTTTAATGTAATTGGTTATGGATGTAAGTACTATGACAGAGAATGACATGAAATGAAGACTGTTTGGAAAAATTTACCCAGACGCAACCGCTGGCGAAAGTTAGTCATTATTAATATAGTTTTTATAAATTATTACATTAAAATATCTCTTATTTATGTATAAAAAATTAACCCTTTGCAGAAATGGTTGTCACAGAGGAAACATACATATTACATATTTAAGTTATTACTTATGTGATATATGAATGAAATTTATAATGTTTTCTATTTTAACACAAAACTTCTGAACTAATTAATTTTACAATGTACTCGAACAAAAATTTCCCATACCACTGTCCGAATTTTATATGGATGAATATTAATACACTAAAAGTATTATTAATACAAAAACGGCTGCAAAATATACGTACAGGAAAGTATTAAAAATCATATATGTACAGCCACGGGCAAAAGTATTAGGCACCCTACAGTAAGACAAGTTTTAGGGTGTTTTAACATAGCGAGTGTAAATAAAACTGCATTTATGATTACAATGGTTTATTTTAAGAAAATAATTAATATTTTGTAGGTCCACCTTTTGACTTAATAACCGCAGCCACTCTTTTTGGCATTGACTCTACCAGCCTGAAACATTCTTCTCTTGTTATATTTTTCCATTCCTGCTGTAACGCGGCCAATAGAGCTTGTTTATTGCTAATCGAGTGCCTGCGGATATTTTTCTTTAAAATGGACCAAATATGCTCAATCGGGTTGAGGTCTGGTGATTGTGGTGGCCAGTCCAAAAGATCAATATTATTTTCAGCAAACCACTTCATGGTATGCGCGGACTTGTGGCAAGTGGCGTTGTCTTGCTGAAATTTCAGGCCATCGGTGTTTGTATCACCGAAAATTTGCGTTATCGACGTTGCTAGTGCTGTTTCCAGAACTTCAGTGTATTTAACACTATTCATTCGTCCCTCACACAACACCATTTCGCCTACTCCGTCGGCAGCCATGCAGCCCCAGATCATTATTGAGCCTCCACCATGCTTAACAGTGGGAACCACACATTCTGGGTTGTATTCTTCGCCAACCCTTCGCCTAACATAAGTCACACCGGGTGTTCCAAACACCTATGCCAAACGAAAAAAACACATTTATTTTCAAAGTTATTATTTTTCATGCAGTACGTTATTTTAAAAACATTTATGTGTTTTAATATTGTACATAAAATAAATAACAATACCTCAAAGTTAGATTCGTCTGACCACAGTATGTTGGACCAATCTTCCACTGACCAATCTCTATGTTTGAGTGCCCACTCCAACCGATTTTTCTTATTGTGTTCTGACAGCCACGGCTTCTTCCTTGCTTTACATCCTTTTAATCCAGCTTTAAGAAGTCTTCTTCTCACAGTATAAACACTCACTGAGCTGCCTTTTGCCTCAGATAATGCTGCAGCGAGCTCTAAAGCAGTTTTTTTCCTGTTTTGTAGAGACTGCCTAATCAACAATCGATCTTCCCGTTCAGTAGTAACTTTTCTTCTGCCTGTTCTTGGTCTATTTTCATGGGTGCCAGTCTCTTTGAAGCGATTTATAGCATATTGAACTGCACATCGCGAGCACTTCACTTCTCGGGCATTTTATTTTAACCTGAGACATGCCTTGTTCATGTAAAATCTTAATTCTTAGACGCTGTTCAGCACTAAGTTCAGATTTTTTCGGCATGATTAACACGTTAAATGTTAGTCTTTAGAATTGTGATAGGAATAGTTGCGTAGAAGACGTGTATGTTCACTGCAAGCACTGATAACACACTATAACCCGAAACGCAAAAAAAGCAAATTCGAAGAAACACCGCTTAGGAGCACACCTGGATGTCATAAATATTTTCTTTTATCTTAATTTGGTTAAAAATTGCCGCTAATACAATAGCTAAACCATAAAACACAGACTTGACCGCAATATAATGAGATAGTGACTAACAATAGGGGTGCCTAATACTTTTGCACGCAGCTGTATATATATACGAAATACAGCCTGGCTGGCGTCCAATTTCCATACGTGATGCTATCGTCTCCATAAGTCGTTCTTGAATCTTGGATGCCCATTATCTCTTTATGGACTTAGGATGCATGGGATCGCGGTGTATGGAAAAATTGTAACGTAATAAATTGTATTAATATTGTATAAAATTTGCTTAATTATATTATTTTGTATAATGGGATTTAAGGCTCATGAGTATATAAATGAAACTAATATTTACTTTGCAATAACCGAAACGTCACTAGTATGCGGTTTTTTAAATAATAAAATACGCGTAGTATGTATGTAATCCGAAAATATTAGTTTCATTTATATTTTTGTGTTATTTTTAAATATAAAATCAAATGGGATAGCAGTTGTAGATATGTATTACTAAATCAAGAACCAAAGACAGTTTCATATAAATCAAAATACTTATACAGGGTGACTGGTGAATTAATATCAATATTTAAGGAGAATACTCGGTACATGATTCTCATTCGAATTATGTAAAAAAAATAGGTACTTAATTTTTGACCAAATTTCCGTATAAATAAATAAAGTGTGGAGACGTTCCAAGTGTTCCAAGTGTGGACGCGTGCGGCGGCGTGCTGATACAACACCACGCCGCCGCACGCGTGTGTGAGTGTGTGTATACCTAATCTGTAGGGTGTTCACACGATGCGTAATTAATTACATAACTTTTGGTTAACTTTACTTAGAAGTTTATTAATATTTATATTATATTAATTTTTATTATGTTATATATGATCGTCAAATATCACGTCCTCAAATATCGATAGTAATTCACCAGTCACCCTGTATATATATTTCTCATATAGTATATTGACATGACCTTCTCCATATGAGAAGAGGCCTTTGCTTATCATTGGGCTCTGATAGGCTGATGATGATGATGATGATATTGATATATATTTTTTCCACAGCCGGCTGTTGGTCCCTCGGGGGCCATCAGCAAGGTGCACAAGTCGGATCGGAAGATCGGTCACCGTCGCGTCGGCGAGGGCGGGGAGATCACCTACAAGAAGATACAGTCCTCGCAGATCATGGGTTCTATACAGCTAGGTAAGTGTTAGGTTAGGATGGGTTAGCTGCAAAGCCCGGCGTCGTCGGGGCAGTCCTAATTGCCGGGATCGCCCCCATTCTCCGAGGTAGAAAGTCCGGTCTTTGCCAGGACCGGCCAGTCGCTGGTGTGCCCTGTCGCTGACAGATCCGGAGTACACCGACACAGCGGCCGATGGCTTTCGCAGTGGTTTTAGCGAGTAGGGACCCGCCCAGGCCGAGTCTCACACATCCCTTCCGGCCCCACCAAGGCCGGTTGGACGGCTCGTAAAAAGAGTTTCCCTGCGTCATAAAAAAAAAGGTTGGGTTAGCTGCTAGGTGAGGTTTCCCCAATAACAGCCTAAGAGAGTGAGCTAGTTCATTAATAGCCAATGAAAAAGTTTTTTAATTTCCCTTTTAAGAAGCAGGTTTAATGTGTATTAAAGGCTTGTCCAAGCCTAAGGTTAGCTAATTTAATGTCCAAAGATTATAATGATTTTTTAACTTTGTTAGAAGGACGTTATGTTCAGTTGGGTGCATTGTGTTTAAGGAATATGTAGTGAGAAAAAATAATTATAATATTTTTTTTGTACCCTTCGTTTTCGACAATTTTATCTGTGAATATTTTTTAGTTTCAATTGAAAATTTATACTTCAAATTTCCTTATATACAAACCGATTTATATAACTGAATTATATAGTTAAAATTATTATACGATTTATATCAATTAGTTCTTTACTATTTATTAATATTAAAAGTATATGAATATAACAGTTGACTATACAATACTGTGTTCTTTTAGAGCAAAATTTCCTTCATAATCAATTTCTTTGCCAAGAAGACGCTTTAAAAGCACCATTCATAATACTCCGAAAACTTTGAAGCCAAAACAATCATCACTAAAATTTTGAATACATTGTGACTCATGATTAAATATGAATTGCATTAAGCGTCTTATAATGTTTAAATTGTATCTCATTATAATTGTTTATTGCATATTAATATACTAGTCTGTACACGCGACTTCGTCCGCGTTAATTTCGGAATTAGTAATACATATATGTATGGCTGACCGGGAGAACTCTATTCCGCTCTAGAGGCCGTAAATAACCAGATATTGGAGTATGTTAAAAAAAAAATCTGTTTCGATGGAACAGAATTAAATATCCTATGTCCGTCTCCTGGTTCTAAGCTATCTCTCTACCAATTTAAAACCATATCCCTACAGTCTTAAGAGTTATAAATACTATAACTAACACGACCTTTTTTTTTGTATATTAATAGATTATATTAAGGTTTTAGGGAAAAAGAAATACTCACTTTTTTAACACATATTTCACGTATAATTTTCTGTTCATATGTTGTAATTTATTTTAATGTTTTGGTTGCTAATGTACAACAGATTTGTGGTGGAACATTATATACAGGGTGACTGGTGAATTACTATCGATACTTGAGGACGTGATATTTGACGATCATATATGACAAAATAAAAATTCATATAACATAAATATTAATAAACTTCGAAGTAAAGTTAACCAAAAGTTATGTAATTAATTACGCATCGTGTGAACACCCTACAGATTAGGTATACACACACACACACACACACGTGCGTGCGGCGGCGTGGTGTTATATCAGCACGCCGCCGCACGCGTCCACACTTGGAACGTGTACACACTTTGTTTATTTATACGGAAATTTGGTCAAAAATTAAGTACCTATTTTTTTTACATAATTCGAAAGAGAATCATGTACCGAGTATTCTCCTTAAATATCGATAGTAACTCACCAGTCACCCTGTATACATATGTATGTCGGTATGTGTATATGTATGTATGTATGTATATTTATCATTATCATCGAAACCATTGGACTAATAATATGTAGATACATATCAGAATATTAAATAGAACGCATATCAATCTATCCACGAAATATTTAGTGAATATTATTTGAACTGATATTGATACGACATATGATGCGTTGTGTTTAAAGATAAGCATTGACCTATAAATATGACTGGTGCAGTTTTTAAAATATAATGTACTAGCTTTCAACCCGCAGCTTCGCCCGCGTGGAGTTCGGTTATATCGCGTTTCCAAGAGAACATTTCAAAAGTCTGGGATAAAAACTATCGTATGTTCTTTCTCAAGGTCAACTCTATCTCTGTACCAAATTTAATTAAAATCAGTTCAGTGGTTTAGACGTGAAAGCGTAACAAACAGACAGACAGACAGAGTTACTTTCGCATTTATAATATTATTGGGGTATGTATGTAAAATATGCATACAAGCTGTGCACTAGTTTTTGGCTGGGTGAAATATACTCATCTTTTACGATAGTCAGTGTGTGTATGTATGTGTGTTTGTCTGTGGCATGACAACTCTCAAACGGTGCAATTTCGATTTCAATGCATTTATATTCATTTGAAAGCTATTTTCCTTCCGGTACTTTTTAGGTATGTTTTGTTAATTCGCTCAAGCAGTATAAAAGTGTTTAATTATTTCCAAAATGATGTAAGGTATTTTTGGGCAAAGGTTACTATAAAAAGCGCTAACATGTGACATTACAATTATTCAATTTTAATTAGTACGGTATTTAATTTTTAGTATAAGTATAGATAAGATTAGGGGCCCCTTAAAACCTACACCTGGGTCGCAAGTCCCAGTCACTGTTGAAGCTCCTCTCACTACAACGCTGGACCCGACACACGCACCGTGAATACATGGAATGATGAGAGGTTTCGTCTCATAGTATAAAAAAAATCGCAAGTAGAAGTAACGTAAGTTATTTCTAACTCCTAGCTGTATGCAATTTAAAGTCCCATCAGATTTTTTTTTACATTAGATTTGACAACTAACTAATATGTCAATCATTCTGTCGCACTTCAAAAGACGGAGATTTATGGCTTTAATAGGTAAACTCCAAAAATATAAATATAAAAAACGTAACAAATATTTCTTGATTATAGGGCGATACGAAGTTCGCTGAGTCTTCTAGTATATATACATATATACTTCTCAGTCAGTTTTTATCACCTCGTCGTTATGACACCAGGCCGTCATAATTACTCAGAGACCTCTCTCTGAGTTCTTGCATCTTCGCTAATTGCACACTATTAGACAACGGTACGCATTTCATTCATTTTTCGTCTATTTCATTCATTATATATTTCGGTATTAACTCCTAATTATATACACGCCTTATATTTCAATGGTATATATGTAAAAAAAACTGTGACATATAAATTAATGTTCTCGTAACAAGTCTGTGAATTAAACACAATTAAGTAACAATTACTATTAATCATTATAATTAGTATGTATCATGATATAAATTATCAAGCGGTCATACGTAGATCGGGGTCTTGAATACGTCATTGATGACGTAATTAAATCCCCCACCGGCTCTGTGACGTCATCAATCATCAGTGCAATTAGAGCGTCCGCTTACGCCTGGTCTACACTACACAGTGTATTTAAAATTTATTTACAGTACATAATAATGAATTTATTATTATTTATGAGTAGTTCATTCACCCTATACTGTGGTTTAGATATTTATTTACTAAGTATTTACCTTTAAGGAGAAAAGTATTTTAATCCTTAGAATTGTTGCTGAGTTTTTTTTTCTATAGCATTACACTTGTATGGTTTGATGAATGCATTCCCAAAGAGGGTTGATGTCAGGCAGGCGGCCGGTCGTAAAAACAATTAGCCTAAACTATTCACAACATGTAAGGCAAACCCTGGCTAAAGCTGGGAAATTGCCAGGAAGTAGAAGAAGAAGACACTTGTATGGTTTGAGTCAAAACACACACACACATACACACTTATATATACAAACACACTCACATACTTCTTTCTTTGTACATCAGCTGTAAGTGTGAAATTTCAAGCCAAACTATAACTACGCCATCGATTCTTTCTTTTGGCATGACATTATATTTTTTCTAATTCTATTTTTGTATAGCAAATAGCAACGAACTTATATGTGATATTTTTTTTAAATAGAACTTCTAATTTAAGTTAAATTCAATATATATAATCCCTACTAATATTATAAATGCGAAAGTAACTCTGTCTGTCTGTCTGTTACGCTTTCACGCCTAAACCACTCAACTGATTTTAATGAAATTTGGTACAGATATAGAGTTGACCTTGAGAAAGAACATAGGATAGTTTTTATCCCAGACTTTTGAAAGGTTCTCTTGGAAACGCGATATGACCGAACTCCACGCAGGCGAAGCTGCGAGCGGAAAGCTAGTGTTTATACAGCTGCGTGCAAAAGTATTAGGCACCCCTATTGTTAGTCACTATCTCATTAGATAGCGGTCAAGTGTGTGTTTTATGGTTTAGCTATTGTATTAGCGGCAATTTTTAACCAAATTAAGATAAAAGAAAATATTTATGACATCCAGGTGTGCTCCTAAGCGGTGTTTCTTCGAATTCGCTTTTTTTGCGTTTCGGGTTATAGTGTGTTATCAGTGCTTGCAGTGAACATACACGTCTTCTACGCAACTATTCCTATCACAATTCTAAAGACTAACATTTAACGTGTTAATCATGCCGAAAAAATCTGAACTTAGTGCTGAACAGCATCTAAGAATTAAGATTTTACATGAACAAGGCATGTCTCAGGTTAAAATAGCCCGAGAAGTGAAGTGCTCGCGATGTGCTGTTCAATATGCTATAAATCGCTTCAAAGAGACTGGCACCCATGAAAATAGACCAAGAAATGGCAGAAGAAAAGTTACTACTGAACGGGAAGATCGATTGTTGATTAGGCAGTCTCTACAAAACAGGAAAAAAACTGCTTTAGAGCTCGCTACAGCATTATCTGAGGCAAAAGGCAGCTCAGTGAGTGTTTATACTGTGAGAAGAAGACTTCTTAAAGCTGGATTAAAAGGATGTAAAGCAAGGAAGAAGCCGTGGCTGTCAGAACACAATAAGAAAAATCGGTTGGAGTGGGCACTCAAACATAGAGATTGGTCAGTGGAAGATTGGTCCAACATACTGTGGTCAGACGAATCTAACTTTGAGGTATTGTTATTTATTTAATGTACAATATTAAAACACATAAATGTTTTTAAAATAACGTACTGCAAGAAAAATAATAACTTTGAAAATAAATGTGTTTTTTTCGTTTGGCATAGGTGTTTGGAACACCCGGTGTGACTTATGTTAGGCGAAGGGTTGGCGAAGAATACAACCTAGAATGTGTGGTTCCCCACTATTAAGCATGGTGGAGGCTCAATAATGATCTGGGGCTGCATGGCTGCCGACGGAGTGGGCGAAATGGTGTTGTGTGAGGGACGAATGAATAGTGTTAAATACACTGAAGTTCTGGAAACAGCACTGGCAACGTCGATAACGCAAATTTTCGGTGATACAAACACCGATGGCCTGAAATTTCAGCAAGACAACGCCACTTGCCACAAGTCCGCGCATACCATGAAGTGGTTTGCTGAAAATCATATTGATCTTTAGGACTGGCCACCACAATCACCAGACCTCAACCCGATTGAGCATATTTGGTCCATTTTAAAGAAAAATATCCGCAGGCACTCGATTAGCAATAAATAAGCTCTATTGGCCGCGTTACAGCAGGAATGGAAAAATATATCAAGAGAAGAATGTTTCAGGCTGGTAGAGTCAATGCCAAAAAGAGTGGCTGCGGTTATTAAGTCAAAAGGTGGACCTACAAAATATTAATTATTTTCTTAAAATAAACCATTGTAATCATAAATGCAGTTTTATTTACACTCGCTATGCTAAAACTTAGGGTGTTTTAGCATAGCGAGTGTCTTACTGAGTGTCTTAGTGAATAACTTATCTTACTGTAGGGTGCCTAATACTTTTGCCCGTGGCTGTATAAACGTGTTAATTACGCTTACCACGAAATCGCGACGTCACACTACATAGTAAACGTCAACAGTCTTGTCATTTAAATCTTGTCACATATATATTCGTCATCAGCCTATCAGAGCCCACTGCTGAGCAAAGGCGTCTTTCTCACATGGAGAAGGTTTGAGCATTAATCACCACGCCTGCTCAAGATGGGTTGGTGATTTCAAACTTATAATTGTGAAATTATAAGTCCATGTTTCCTTACGATGTTTTCCTTCATCTGTCAGTGGTGTCTAAATACTCTTAGAAAGTACAAATGACTCGGTAGACTTACATTGGGACCTGCCGGGATCGAACCCGCGCCCTCGTGCACGAGAGGCGGGCCCTTTAACCCCTAGGCCACCACTGACAATAGTATTAATGTACGTTATTGAATGAAATACTTGAAACTGTTCGAATTTAGTCACTATACATAATTGTGTTAAGCATACTGGTTAAAATTTGGGGACATTTTTCATTCATGAGATATTATAGTAATACTTAATAGTTTCAAATGTAGAAATATATCTTTACAATACAAAATTAAATTAAATTATCTTGTATTAAAAACATCTGCGCATGCGCAACGTGCTCAAATCTACATACGTAGAATCAATAGTTGCAATTCCACATGAAATAAAATGTTCCCACGGTCTACATAAATTGCATTCGTTTATGTGAATGTGTTTGTAATAGATGCATAGCTATTTAACCGACATAAAAAAGTAGGTAGTCTTACATTCGTTACGTTTTTTGTTGTTAGAAGATATAAATAAAAAATTTTAAGAATTTGGATTTTCTTTAATGTATAACTTCTTCAAAAATTTAATAGTATAATCTTTTAGAGAATTTACTTATCTCTATAAATATCATTTCTTTTTTTATTTATGTAACAAATAACTTAGAAATTATTGGCTGGAAATTATAGATTTTTTTTCAATTTTAACTATTGTAGAGTGGCTTTTATCAAAGTAGTCACTTCAGTTTCTATAGAAATGGTTAAATATTATGAGCATCAAAAATTAGAGATATATTATATTTAAAAACAATATTATCAGCGTCTTCTAAGTCAATATTGTTTTTCATTGTCTATTAAGATTTATATCGTTTTTCCTATAATAATAAAGAAATGTATAAAGTGACCTCGTTTTTTTTTGCATCAATGACATTCAATTCGTGCGTGATCAGAATATGATGAATGCTTCCTGATGTTGGGTTGAATGTATTGTCTGAGGTTTTATTACATTCGAAGGGAATTTCCTTTATAAGATGCTATGTGGAAAAGTATTTGTCTGAACTATAAAGGTCAGAAAGAAGCCTTTTCCAAAATGGCGACAATGCCCCCCTTGTGGACGCTGCAAAGAAAAAGGGGGGTGGTAAGAGACTCAGAAAAAATAAGGCGTTATATAGAGGCCTGGGTGGTTTGTTATTTCATTTAGCTAGGAGAAGTTATAGTGGTTTTTCAGTTAGGTGGGAAAATGGGGGTACTATAAGATAATTTATTCTCAAAGTGGGCAGTAGATAAAATAAGATTCCCAACCCATGATCTAAACACATTTGGATTACTACGATTTTAGCCTAAGAAAATCGGCTTGATTTCTCAATAATATTGAATGTTGATTCACTTTTTTTTTTTGCTTCACTAAAATGTCGTCTTGTAGAGATCGCTATTAAGTGATTGTAATTTCTCTGCCTAGCTTCGTTATAAATATATATTTTTTATATGTACTCGTTAACTAAATATGTTGTGTTCAATATAATATATTATCATTATCGCCTGCGGTCTGAAAGATATACAATATGTACATAAAAATGTACAGCATTTTTATCATATGCGCTAACAACAAACATAATTTTATCGTATACGATATATAATATATGTAAAACATACACACCTAATATACTAGCTTTTGCCCGCGACTTTGTCCGCGTGAACATCAGAGTTGTTCTCTGCTACTATAGCCAGTAAATCAGAACTGCACATTATGGTTCTACCTTTGCAGTTTTGGGATTTGGATAAAAAAATAGCCTACGTCCTTCTCCAGGTTTCCATCTCTCTCCATACCAAAATTTAGTTTGGTTCAGTGCTTTAGGTGTAAAAAGGTAGAAGACAAACAGACAGACTGAGTTACTATTGCATTTATATTATTATTTATTAGTATGCGTTATTATTTATTTCATCATATTATCATTGAATCATGATGGTAGCTGTTTGTTTACGAGATTTTGTATTTATATTGTTTAAAGTAATAAATATTGTTAAGATCGTATTACGTATATAAAAAGACAGTGATCGTCGGGTTATGGTGATTAGTTATTTGGGAGGCTCTGACGGGATATATACAGCCACGGGCAAAAGTATTAGGCACCCTACAGTAAGACAAGTTTTAGTGTGTTTTAGCATAGCGAGTGTAAATAAAACTGCATTTATGATTACAATGGTTTATTTTAAGAAAATAATTAATATTTTGTAGGTCCACCTTTTGACTTAATAACCGCAGCCACTCTTTTTGGCATTGACTCTACCAGCCTGAAACATTCTTCTCTTGATATATTTTTCCATTCCTGCTGTAACGCGGCCAATAGAGCTTGTTTATTGCTAATCGAGTGCCTGCGGATATTTTTCTTTAAAATGGACCAAATATGCCCAATCGGGTTGAGGTCTGGTGATTGTGGTGGCCAGTCCAAGAGATCAATATGATTTTCAGCAAACCACTTCATGGTATGCGCGGACTTGTGGCAAGTGGCGTTGTCTTGCTGAAATTTCAGGCCATCGGTGTTTGTATCACCGAAAATTTGCGTTATCGACGTTGCTAGTGCTGTTTCCAGAACTTCAGTGTATTTAACACTATTCATTCGTCCCTCACACAACACCATTTCGCCCACTCCGTCGGCAGCCATGCAGCCCCAGATCATTATTGAGCCTCCACCATGCTTAACAGTGGGAACCACACATTCTGGGTTGTATTCTTCGCCAACCCTTCGCCTAACATAAGTCACACCGGGTGTTCCAAACACCTATGCCAAACGAAAAAAAAACACATTTATTTTCAAAGTTATTATTTTTCTTGCAGTACGTTATTTTAAAAACATTTATGTGTTTTAATATTGTACATAAAATAAATAACAATACCTCAAAGTTAGATTCGTCTGACCACAGTATGTTGGACCAATCTTCCACTGACCAATCTCTATGTTTAAGTGCCCACTCCAACCGATTTTTCTTATTGTGTTCTGACAGCCACGGCTTCTTCCTTGCTTTACATCCTTTTAATCCAGCTTTAAGAAGTCTTCTTCTCACAGTATAAACACTCACTGAGCTGCCTTTTGCCTCAGATAATGCTGCAGCGAGCTCTAAAGCAGTTTTTTTCCTGTTTTGTAGAGACTGCCTAATCAACAATCGATCTTCCCGTTCAGTAGTAACTTTTCTTCTGCCTGTTCTTGGTCTATTTTCATGGGTGCCAGTCTCTTTGAAGCGATTTATAGCATATTGAACTGCACATCGCGAGCACTTCACTTCTCGGGCTATTTTAACCTGAGACATGCCTTGTTCATGTAAAATCTTAATTCTTAGACGCTGTTCAGCACTAAGTTCAGATTTTTTCGGCATGATTAACACGTTAAATGTTAGTCTTTAGAATTGTGATAGGAATAGTTGCGTAGAAGACGTGTATGTTCACTGCAAGCACTGATAACACACTATAACCCGAAACGCAAAAAAAGCAAATTCGAAGAAACACCGCTTAGGAGCACACCTGGATGTCATAAATATTTTCTTTTATCTTAATTTGGTTAAAAATTGCCGCTAATACAATAGCTAAACCATAAAACACACATTTGACCGCTATATAATGAGATAGTGACTAACAATAGGGGTGCCTAATACTTTTGCACGCAGCTGTATGTATATAACAAAACAGTCAACATAATTGACTGTTCTCACTTGGCCACTATCACAATAGAAATCTCGTATAAACTGCGATAATATTATAAAATTAGATCCTTTTTGTAAAATATTTCTATTTCAGTACATTTCCTATGAAAAAGATTGTATTAATACTATGTTTATTTTTGTTTCTTATCTGTAAACAAATCGGACAGTTACCGAGTGAGCTCTGAAGAAGTGTTTCCTAAAATTGTATTTGAACTTTGAACTTCAATGAAATATTCTTAGAATGTTTGCGTTCTGTTGAAATTGAGGACGAAAATGAATTAAATTTAATATGGAAATAAGTTATAATATAATGTACAAAATTATTTATAAAAATATACTTATATATTGTTCGTACAATAAACAAATATAAACGAGATTATTTATATATAAAATCTTCTCCATGTGAGAAGAAGGCTTTTGCTCAGCAGTGGGCTTTGATAGGCTGATGATGATATATATAAATATATATGTATGTTAGTTACTCTACTAAAACATGAAAATTAACAGTATTTAGCAGATATTTTGCACAGTATAATCTCTAATAGTTATAGAAAAAAAAATTATAGAAAATGAAGCACATAATATAATGCTTTTATCTCTGACTAGCTTTTGCCGCGACTTCGTGCGCGTGGAATAGTGACTTCCGGCAGATTTTTGGTTCTTCCCACATAGTTCCCGTTTTTGCTGGGTTTTCGGAATGGTCGAGTTCCCGTAGAATTTTCAGGATAAAACCTATATTAACCAACAACATATTTCTTTGTTTATTTGAATAAACATTAATATTATTATGTTGATACAACTTAAACAAATTATTTCGACCAAATTAGGTACCATAAAAACGGTTTTTGTGAGTTAATCTTAAAAGAAAGACATATACTGTCGCGGACTGTTTTTTAGATCATTAAAAGAGCTATTATTATTCTTTAATACATATTTTTTGTGTATCTTGAACCGTTTTCACGGCGCACGCAACGGAAGACTTTAAAAATGAAATAATTTCTCCCGTTTTTTACACATTTACCACTATATCTTTGCTCCTATTGGTCGTAGCGTGATGTTATATAGCACACAGCCTTCCTCGATAACTGGACTATCCAACACAAGAAGAATTATTCAATTCGAACCAGTAGTTTCGGAGATTAGCGCTTTCAAACAAACAAACAAACAAACAAAGAAACTCTTCAGCTTTATAATATTAGTATAGATAATAATTTTCACACGCACTCGAAGAAAGTCGCGGGCAAAAGCTACCTAATAATTATGGATTATACTATAATACGAAGTTTTATTCTTTATTCTTTTTTTTTCATTTTTATAAGCACCAGGAGTAAATGTGTTACCAGAAGAGTGACACTGTTGCCAGAGTAGTGACAGATCAAAGCAGGATATTGTCATACCATTGATTATTAGCTAAGAAAGTTGACTAATATTAAATAAAACGTCTACATATGTATTTACGTCTTTATATATATACATATATACGATACTAATCCATTATGTCATTACGTTATTAAAAATAATATTACAACTAAACTAAAAAGGACCGATTTTAATGAAACTATAAATAATATAGCTAATGTATCACAATGTGATACTAAATATAATTTCATACATTCATTCAGTTAAATTTTGTATGTAATATAATGGTGTACGTATTATTATTTTCTTAGCACTTAATTCCGAACTCAGGACAGACGACGCCGCAGTATCTAACTAGTTTCCATATATATATACCTACATGCCATATAATTTAAAACACTCCTACCAAATATTTAAAATCTATTTCCGTCTGTCCTTGCTTTCAAGTGTGTAACGCTAAGCCACCAGTTCAATAAAACTCGTACATATAAAGCAATCATTTTATCCGATTTTCTTTTCGGGGTCAGGTAATATTGGAATCAGCTGATCCTACAAATGATATGCGTTGAATGACTGTCATATGAAATAAATTCATTAATTTATTGCAACTGACATTAGTGAAGGGACGAAACCTCTCATCATTCCATGTATTCACGGTGCGTGTGTCGGGTCCATCGTTGTAGTGAGAGGAGCTTCAACAGTGACTGGGACTTGTGACCCAGGTGTAGGTTTAATATATATAGAGAGACGAAACCTCTCATCATTCCATGTAGTCACGGTGCGTGTGTCAGGTCCATCGTTGTAGTGAGAGGAGCTTCAACAGTGACTGGGACTTGTGACCCAGGTGTAGGTTTAATATATATAGAGAGACGAAACCTCTCATCATTCCATGTATTCACGGTGCGTGTGTCAGGTCCATCGTTGTAGTGAGAGGAGCTTCAACAGTTACTGGGACTTGTGACCCAGGTGTAGGTTTAATATATATAGAGAGACGAAACCTCTCATCATTCCATGTATTCACGGTGCGTGTGTCAGGTCCATCGTTGTAGTGAGAGGAGCTTCAACAGTGACTGGGACTTGTGACCCAGGTGTAGGTTTAATATATATAGAGAGACGAAACCTCTCATCATTCCATGTATTCACGGTGCGTGTGTCAGGTCCATCGTTGTAGTGAGAGGAGCTTCAACAGTTACTGGGACTTGTGACCCAGGTATAGGTTTAATATATATAGAGAGACGAAACCTCTCATCATTCCATGTATTCACGGTGCGTGTGTCAGGTCCATCGTTGTAGTGAGAGGAGCTTCAACAGTGACTGGGACTTGTGACCCAGGTGTAGGTTTAATATATATAGAGAGACGAAACCTCTCATCATTCCATGTATTCACGGTGCGTGTGTCAGGTCCATCGTTGTAGTGAGAGGAGCTTCAACAGTGACTGGGACTTGTGACCCAGGTGTAGGTTTAATATATATAGAGAGACGAAACCTCTCATCATTCCATGTATTCACGGTGCGTGTGTCAGGTCCATCGTTGTAGTGAGAGGAGCTTCAACAGTGACTGGGACTTGTGACCCAGGTGTAGGTTTAATATATATAGAGAGACGAAACCTCTCATCATTCCATGTATTCACGGTGCGTGTGTCAGGTCCATCGTTGTAGTGAGAGGAGCTTCAACAGTGACTGGGACTTGTGACCCAGGTGTAGGTTTAATATATATAGAGAGACGAAACCTCTCATCATTCCATGTATTCACGGTGCGTGTGTCAGGTCCATCGTTGTAGTGAGAGGAGCTTCAACAGTGACTGGGACTTGTGACCCAGGTGTAGGTTTAATATATATAGAGAGACGAAACCTCTCATCATTCCATGTATTCACGGTGCGTGTGTCAGGTCCATCGTTGTAGTGAGAGGAGCTTCAACAGTGACTGGGACTTGTGACCCAGGTGTAGGTTTAATATATATAGAGAGACGAAACCTCTCATCATTCCATGTATTCACGGTGCGTGTGTCAGGTCCATCGTTGTAGTGAGAGGAGCTTCAACAGTGACTGGGACTTGTGACCCAGGTGTAGGTTTAATATATATAGAGAGACGAAACCTCTCATCATTCCATGTATTCACGGTGCGTGTGTCAGGTCCATCGTTGTAGTGAGAGGAGCTTCAACAGTGACTGGGACTTGTGACCCAGGTGTAGGTTTAATATATATAGAGAGACGAAACCTCTCATCATTCCATGTATTCACGGTGCGTGTGTCAGGTCCATCGTTGTAGTGAGAGGAGCTTCAACAGTTACTGGGACTTGTGACCCAGGTGTAGGTTTAATATATATAGAGAGACGAAACCTCTCATCATTCCATGTATTCACGGTGCGTGTGTCAGGTCCATCGTTGTAGTGAGAGGAGCTTCAACAGTGACTGGGACTTGTGACCCAGGTGTAGGTTTAATATATATAGAGAGACGAAACCTCTCATCATTCCATGTATTCACGGTGCGTGTGTCAGGTCCATCGTTGTAGTGAGAGGAGCTTCAACAGTTACTGGGACTTGTGACCCAGGTGTAGGTTTAATATATATAGAGAGACGAAACCTCTCATCATTCCATGTATTCACGGTGCGTGTGTCAGGTCCATCGTTGTAGTGAGAGGAGCTTCAACAGTGACTGGGACTTGTGACCCAGGTGTAGGTTTAATATATATAGAGAGACGAAACCTCTCATCATTCCATGTATTCACGGTGCGTGTGTCAGGTCCATCGTTGTAGTGAGAGGAGCTTCAACAGTTACTGGGACTTGTGACCCAGGTGTAGGTTTAATATATATAGAGAGACGAAACCTCTCATCATTCCATGTATTCACGGTGCGTGTGTCAGGTCCATCGTTGTAGTGAGAGGAGCTTCAACAGTGACTGGGACTTGTGACCCAGGTGTAGGTTTAATATATATAGAGAGACGAAACCTCTCATCATTCCATGTATTCACGGTGCGTGTGTCAGGTCCATCGTTGTAGTGAGAGGAGCTTCAACAGTGACTGGGACTTGTGACCCAGGTGTAGGTTTAATATATATAGAGAGACGAAACCTCTCATCATTCCATGTATTCACGGTGCGTGTGTCAGGTCCATCGTTGTAGTGAGAGGAGCTTCAACAGTGACTGGGACTTGTGACCCAGGTGTAGGTTTAATATATATAGAGAGACGAAACCTCTCATCATTCCATGTATTCACGGTGCGTGTGTCAGGTCCATCGTTGTAGTGAGAGGAGCTTCAACAGTGACTGGGACTTGTGACCCAGGTGTAGGTTTAATATATATAGAGAGACGAAACCTCTCATCATTCCATGTATTCACGGTGCGTGTGTCGGGTCCATCGTTGTAGTGAGAGGAGCTTCAACAGTGACTGGGACTTGTGACCCAGGTGTAGGTTTAATATATATAGAGAGACGAAACCTCTCATCATTCCATGTATTCACGGTGCGTGTGTCACGTTCATCGTTGTAGTGAGAGGAGCTTCAACAGTGACTGGGACTTGTGACCCAGGTGTAGGTTTAATATATATAGAGAGACGAAACCTCTCATCATTCCATGTATTCACGGTGCGTGTGTCACGTTCATCGTTGTAGTGAGAGGAGCTTCAACAGTGACTGGGACTTGTGACCCAGGTGTAGGTTTAATATATATAGAGAGACGAAACCTCTCATCATTCCATGTATTCACGGTGCGTGTGTCACGTCCATCGTTGTAGTGAGAGGAGCTTCAACAGTGACTGGGACTTGTGACCCAGGTGTAGGTTTAATATATATAGAGAGACGAAACCTCTCATCATTCCATGTATTCACGGTGCGTGTGTCACGTTCATCGTTGTAGTGAGAGGAGCTTCAACAGTGACTGGGACTTGTGACCCAGGTGTAGGTTTAATATATATAGAGAGACGAAACCTCTCATCATTCCATGTATTCACGGTGCGTGTGTCACGTTCATCGTTGTAGTGAGAGGAGCTTCAACAGTGACTGGGACTTGTGACCCAGGTGTAGGTTTAATATATATAGAGAGACGAAACCTCTCATCATTCCATGTATTCACGGTGCGTGTGTCACGTTCATCGTTGTAGTGAGAGGAGCTTCAACAGTGACTGGGACTTGTGACCCAGGTGTAGGTTTAATATATATAGAGAGACGAAACCTCTCATCATTCCATGTATTCACGGTGCGTGTGTCACGTTCATCGTTGTAGTGAGAGGAGCTTCAACAGTGACTGGGACTTGTGACCCAGGTGTAGGTTTAAATACTACAGATTGTGATTTTGTGAAGGTGTACGGATGTTTGTTGTACATCAACCAATAAAATACTAAACGGATTTTGATGAAAATGAACAGTGATATATGTAGCTTAGTTGTATGTTTGTAACCTTAGGCTATAATTAATTCCGGAAGTCTCTGTAGCCTTCGGTGGAAAGCAACAATATAAATTTTGGTTACAAACACACACACACACATATATATCAGCCTGAACTAAATTTATTACTTCAAGTGAATGAAATCGACGCAAAAACACAGTATTAATGTAAATACTGTTACGATTAAAAATCAAAAAATCTATAATTATGTTTTATGATTATAGATTAAGATATTATATAAATTATATAATTATTAATTTTACTATAAACAGATAACAATTAATTGATTATTTCAAATTCAATAGTAGAATAGAAATGTCATAATGTTTAACATACTGTGATACATTAAGGTCAGTCAGTGGTCGCCTAGTGGCAAGTACCAATGTGATTTTCCGAGTCATATGTACTTTCTAAGAGTATTTAGACGCCACTGACAGACGATGAAGGAAAAACATCGTGAAGAAACCTGGACATATCATTTTGTAATTTTAAGTTTGAAATCACAAATCCGTCTTGAGCAAGCGTGGTGATTGATGCTCAAACCTTCTCCATATGAGAAGAGGCCTTTGTTCAGCTGTGGGCTCTGAATTCTGATAGGCTAATGACGACGAATTAGAAGAAAGTTGTGTTAGTTACACTATTTATAACTCAAGAATGACTGTAGGGATATGGTTAAAAATGGGTGGGGAGATAGATTAGAACTAGCAGACGGACAGAGGTTATCCAATTTTCATCGATCGAAAAAGAAAAAAATAATAATAAACTCAAACATCTGGTCATTTACGGCCTAGGGCGGAACGGAGTTCACCCGGTCAGGTATACGTGTGTTACTGATTTCAAATTAAAGCGAAGTCGCGGGAAAAAAATAGTATTTAATAAAATAGTTCGTGTACTACATCTCCATATAAACTGTAATGATTTTGCGTTTGTTCGATCTCGTTATTTACTTTAAAAAAACGGATACAAAGTATTCTATTTATTGTGTATGTATTATAAATAGAATGACAACATTATTAATGTCATCAGCCTATCAGAGCCCACTGCTGAGAAAGGCCTCTTTCTCACATGGAGAAGCTTTGAGCATTTATCACCACGCTAGCTCAAGACGGGTTGGTGATTTCAAACGTATAATTGTGAAACTATAAGTCCAGGTTTCCTCACGATGTTTTCCTTCACCGTATGTTAGTACCTTCACATTATTATTAATCATTCAATATGGTCCAGATTGATAAAATTACATCTTATTTACATACTTGTTTTAATATACATCAAAATGTATTAATACCACAGACTAACGAAATTATATTTGATAAAATTATTCAACTGAATTTAAGTAAACTGTGGTCTTACGTTGAGTGTTAAGATTGAGATGTGCTGATTGAATCAATGAAATAATTAGACAAGTTGTGTTCTACGGTTTTGCATGGAAAATAATTTATTTCTATACATAATGTGATTTATTTGTAAATGTCCTATATAGTTAACATTTCGTAGTCTTATAATTTGAGAGTTACCACCTGTTTTAAATGGCCTTAAAGTATTAGGATTGGATAAGAAAGACACAAGTTATTAAATCACTGTTTTTTGTGTGTTCCTTATTATAAAAGTAAACTACAAAATCCTTGTAGGATAATTTAATTGTTAATACCTATGTCAGATGAAGATTTATCTCGAGAAAACTGTGGAGTAAACTCAGATCTATTATGTTTTTGAGCTGCAAGGAAGTTACTTGTTATAAAGATAACGTATTCTGAAAGAAATATTCATTTATATTATAAGAAACATAATGAGTATAACCTTTAATAGAATAATATCTAAGACTTTCCGGCGTCGGGACGTGACGACCCCATCGCCCACTGGTGTATTCCGGTGCAATCAGTCACGGGGGGGAGGGCTGGGGGTACAGCCCTGGGAGTAAGACGGTCACGGATCTGGCAGGAGGCCGTCCGTGGCTGTCTTGGGGGGGAGGGGATACTCGGGTCTCTCCGGAGGCCTGAGTTCGCTTGTGGTCGGTCGGTTTCCTCTCTGTCTGCCGTCGGGCGCTTGCGCTCGTCGGTGGGTGGTTGGAGACTGGCCGCGTGGGCTTGGGTGGGAGGGGTAAGGGGTTAACCCTCTCGCGATTAAGCAAGCCCGCCAGGCGGGGGGACACTCCTGGTCACTTGGAGTGAGCCCTCGGGGGGGGGAGGTGGCCGTTCGCGGCCCGCCGCCGGATCGTCGCGGATGCATGCTTCGGCGTTTCCCGTGGCGATCCACTTGGCGGCAACGGAGAGTGACCGCTGGTGTTTTAGTGGGTAACATGGGCCCTTCTGGCCCTGAATCCCACATAACCGCCTCTGTCTCCCCTAGACGGAGGGGTAGGTATAAAACCTTTCACCGCGATAACAAAAAAAAAAAAAAAAAAATATCTAAGACTTTGCGTGGGTTCAATTAAATCATCATCGTCATCATCAGCCTATCAGAGCCCACTGCTGAGCAAAGGCCTCTTCTCACATGAAGAAGGTTTGAGCATCAATCACCACGCTTGCTCAAGACGGGTTGGTGAATTCAAACTTATAATTTGAAATTATAAGTCCTAGTTACCTCACTTCCAAATTAAATAAAACTAAGATATTCGGAATTTTTGCGATCGATCAAGTTCTAAAGTAACTGAAAGCTAATATGTAGTTTTAAAATAATAAAGTAGTATATACGAAACTAATAGTTTTATTTGTATATTCTCTTATGAAAAATTTGTATCATAAAACGCGGAATCCACTAACAGTGAGATATAAAAATAAAATAGTACAACGGAAGTTTTATGAATGGAAAAACCTTGACACTCTAGGTAATACGGTTGACGTATTCAATACGTAAGATAAAATTTGTATAAAAAATATATATTGTTAAATTATTTTCATCTAATAGGTTTTTTCTTTAGGCAGACCCTGGCTTAAGCTGGGAAATTGCCAGGGAGAAGAAGAGGTTTTTCCCTAAATTTGACTTAAATTTGACAAAGACATTGCTTTTACTAATTAAATATATTCTTAACAAGATCTAAGATGATGAGGTGAGATTACACATCTCGTCTGCCCGTGATCACGGTTGATGAAAAGTAACCGAAACGACGGGTGAATGTAGTTAAAATAATAAAATACGCGTAGTATATATGAAAAATATTAGTTTCATTTAATTTAATATATTATTGGCGTATATAATATACATATATACCTCATAGCTTAAATTCAATTTCAAATTGTATATACATATATAAATCAAAAATTTATCGACATAACCGGACTCGAACCTGAGACTTTTAGAATATACAGTTGTATTCTCTTTGCCAGTTAACCTATCAAACGAAAGTGTGTATGTATGTATGTATGCGTATTTACTCCTAAATTAGATCATAACAATAAACAAAGGCGTATTAATCATGTACATTTTTATATTACTCATAGTTATTACAATTTACAACCAATAGCCTCCATTGGGACTCGTTTTCGATCGTTAATAATAATTAAACTTACCACAGGTTTTTGTCGTCAAACTACGTACTGGCGGTTTGACGTATTTCATTCATAAATGTACGTATATGATAGTATCATAGGTTTATGTATTTAAAACAGAAGACGCTGTTTATGTATGTAGTTTAACTGTTCAGACTTGTGGTAAGATTTAAAGTATACTAATAGATTAAATGGTGTTTTCATTTATAGTACAAGTATTTAATTTATTAGTTATAATATTAAATAAATCAGTGGTGGCCTAGTGGTAAAAGGGCCTGCCTCTCGTGCATGAAGGTGCGGGTTCGATCCCGGAAGTACCAATGTGATTTTTCCGAGTCATATGTACTTTTTAAGAGTATTTAGACATCACTGACAGATGAAGGAAAACATCGTGAGGAAACCTGGACTTATAATTTCAGAATTATACGTTTGAAATCGCCAACTAGTCTTAATCAAGCGTGGTGATCAATGCTCAAACCTTCTCCATGTTAGAAGAGGCCTTTGCTCAGCAGTGAGCTCTGATAGGCTGATGACGAATATAAAATATAATAGATTCTGTACTTGTGTCAACATAATTCTTTAGATCACTCACGTGGAATCTGTTAAAAATACCCATAATAAGGTATATCAGAGGGAAAGTGCATGTATGTGTCGATTACCTGTCTAAATATTTGCTTTGTCAATTATTTTTATATTTATAAGTGAAACCAGTCATTTATTATAATATTTATATTATTTTTAAAAGTTATAAGGTCTCCGAAATGCAATAATTGATATATCCTGCCTCGCAGAACGTAATTATTTAACATTAATTTGAGATCAGTTAACAAAATAATAATTATTATTTTCATCCTCTCTCTCTCTCTCTCTCTCCGCGGATCCTATTCAAAAAATATACGGATATAAATCCGAATCCGTATAAACTACCACTTAATATCCATCTAGTATCCGTAAAAACAATAATATTACAGTTTCGACGTTATAACGTAAGTGTAAAATAAACATACGTTTATCTAAAATACCTATTTGAACAAATAAATATGTTAATGAAACAAAGTCCTTGTGAAAATTTTGTTTTTAATTTACCTAATCTCATAGTTTTCGTAGACTTATCTATGAGAGTAAATATTATTCTCATTTATTAGTACATCCGTATATTGTTGTCTAATTGTTTACTGCGGCTTTGTCTAAAAAATTCAATAATTATTATAATTATTTTTCCTGTCCTGATACCACTTTATGTAGGGTCGGTACGTCATGTTCTTCTCTTCCACAGAACATGTTGTGAATAGTTTTGGCTAATTGTTTTTACGACCGGCCGCCTGCCTGACATCAACCTTCTTTGGGAATGCATTAATCAGTGATGTCTAAATACTCTTAGAAAGTACATATGACTCGTAAAATTCACATTGGTACTTGCCCGTGCCAGGATTGAACCCGTGCCCTCGTGCATGAGAGGCGGGCCTTTTAACCACTAGGCGACCACTGATTAAAAAAAAATTCAATAGGTATATAAATTTGAATGTATCTTTCACTAACACAAAAACTGATAGTGATTCGACTAGAAAATTTTGAATTAATGAGTAACATACATGCAAGCTTTTTTGGATAACAACAATTAAGTTTGTAAGAAACCATCTTAAATATTATAATTTTGATACATTTCATGTGTATAATATCACATAAGTTTAGTGAAAAGCTTAATTAAGAAGTAATAATAGACAATTGAACTTCATTTATTAGTATATATGTTATAGAATTCTAACCGGTACATACATACATATTATAATATGAATTTTCATACAAGAACAAGTGTGATCAAAAAGCATTAAGAAACAATCGTGTTCAAACAAAATTAATGTTACTTTTTAACTTATAAATCAGTGTTGGCCTAGTGGTTAAATGGCCCTCTTGTTGCCGAGGGCGCGGGTTCAAACCTGGCAAGTATCAATGTGATTTTTCGGAGTCATATGTACTTACTGAGATTATTTAGACACCACTGACATACGGTGAAGGAAAACATCGTGAGAAAACCTGGACTTATAATTTCACAATTATAAGTTTGAAATCACCAACCCGTCTTGAGCAAGCGTGGTGATTAATGCTCAAATCTTCTCCATGTGAGAAAGAGGCCTTTGCTCATTGAAGGCAATCTCGTATAGTGTTTGACGAAGCATTTATTTCGAAGAGCTTCGATCTCTGCAACGGCTTGAGCAAGACTCTTTAAATCTGTACCCTCTCCTCTATTTATACCAAGCGACACTCATTTTTGTGAGTACACTTACACAGGTGGCTACACTTATACATCGGAAATCCTTAAGATACGTAATAATTAATAATTACGTAAATAAAAGGTATTTCCGATATATATATTAGGTGTACAACTTTGCTTCCGCCGTTTTTTTCCGAAATTCGAGGCTTTATTGTAAAAAACTGGTTATACATTTATGATTCAAAGTATTGTCCATCGCTGGCCACTACTTTCTCCCATCTTTCGGGCAGCATACGAATCCCGCGTTGAAAAAACTGGTCATCTTTTGAAGCGATCCACAAATAGATCCAATTTTTAACTTCTTCATAAGATCGGAAGTGCTGGTCAGCCAGGCCGTGTGCCATTGATCGAAACAAGTGATAGTCCGAGGGAGCAACGTCTGGAGAATACGGCGGGTGGGGTAGAACTTCCCATTTCAACGTTTCCAAGTATGTCTTGACCACTTTCGCAACACGGGGTCGAGCTTTGTCGTGCTGTAAAATCACTTTATCATGTATCTCGTTGTATTGCGGCCGTTTGTCTTTGAATGCTCGGCTCAAACGCATTAATTGTGCTCGATAATTATCGCCTGTGGTTGTTTCAGTCGGTTTTAACAACTTATAATGCACTACGCCGAGCTGGTCCCACCAAATACAGAGCATACCTTGGAATCGTGAATATTCGATTTGGCCGTCGACGTGGAAGCATGGCCGTGATATCCCCATAATTTTCTGCGCTTGGGATTATCGTAATGAACCCATTTTTTGTCCCCAGTCACAATGTGATGCAGAAATCCTTTCCGTCTATGCCTTGCAAGCAGCTATTCACAAGCAAACAAACGCCGTTCAACATCTCTCGGCTGCAACTCGTACGGCACCCAATTTCCTTGTTTCTGAATCATTCCCATGACTTTCAGGCATTTTGAAATGGCTTGTTATATCACTCCCAATGATCCTGCCAATTATTGTTGTATTTGACACGAGTCTTGATCAAGTAATGCCACCAATTCTGCATCTTCGAAAACCTTCTCTCTTCCACCGCCATGCCGGTCTTCGACGTCAAAATCACCGTTCTTGAAGCGTTGAAACCACTCTCGGCACGTTCTTTCTCTAATAGCAGCCTCACCATAGGTATTTGAGAGCATTCCATGAGCCTCAGCCGCAGATTTCTTCATATTAAAGCAGAAAATTAAAACCTCCCGCAAATGACGAGAATTTGGCTCGTAAGCTGACATGTTTAATCGAGAATAACTTTCTGATGCAGAGGCAAATCGACTAATATTTCGATGGCGTTATGTTTACAAATGCCTAAGCTTATTGTATGACATCTACGATCTATTTATTTCGACTACCACTTTCCGCTACAACCATCTATTGCAAAACGGCGGAAGCAAAGTTGTACACCTATTATATGAAATACTTAATCTAATATTAAACTAACAATCCGTATGTATATAATATATTGATAATGTAGCATCGGCTGACTCTTTCCAAATATACATATTATAAGTATATATACATACAAATTAGTAATATATACGTCTGTTTGTAATATTAAAATTATCTTTTACTTAATGCGTATATAAATACCAAAATAATATATGTACCTATATGTTTATATTATCTTACTTATATGTAATTAATATCTTTATAGGTATCCAACACGCGATCGGTGGTCTAGCCTCGAAGCCAGAACGCGACCTGTTGATGCAGGATTTCATGACGGTGGAAACGACAAACTTCCCATCCGAAGGGTCAAACCACACACCAGCACATCACTACTCGGAGTTCAAGTTCAAAACCTACGCGCCCATAGCCTTCAGATACTTCAGAGATCTGTTCGGCATACAACCAGATGATTTCCTTGTAAGTTTATAAATTATGATGCTTATTACATATATACATATATGCAAAATCATTAATTAAATTGGAATTAATATATGTATATATATATGATTTTTTTTAAAGCCTTATGAGATCTATGATAAATGATGTTAATATAGCTAAGTAAATATAACATTTTATCAATTTGATTAATGTACAAATAGTTTCCATATGTATGTCATATGTTTTAATGTACAAAACTCATGACAAAAATCTATTTTCTCACATAATATAATAGTTTTATTTTTGTATGTATTGAAGTACTGTGACTATTAAGTAATTTTATTCAATTTTATTTTATTTCAAATTAAATATATGTATATTGAATACGCTTACATTATAATTTAATATATAAAGTTGGAGTAGATATCACATTGAAACTGAAGTAACCTTGCCTCATGCCATATGATAAATCTATTACTGCAATCGTTAGCTCCCATTACATATAAAATATAAACATTTCTATATAATAATCAAATTAAAATAGATGATTGCAATTTTAAAATCCTCAACGAAAATTCCTCGAACATATTCAAGGATTTACCTCAAAAACTAGAACGGTTCTAAAATTTCAATGAATGTTTAATAACCATAGTAGTTAAATTATAACAATTATTTTTTTCAAATATCATAAACAAAAGTCACAAATTGTTTTTAAAATACCCCATCCCCACCAGATGTCAATGTGTAGTGCACCATTACGTGAGCTTAGCAATCCCGGAGCGTCCGGGAGCATCTTCTATCTGACTAACGACGATGAGTTCATCATTAAGACGGTACAGCACAAGGAGGGCGAGTTCCTTCAGAAACTACTACCTGGATACTACTTGAATCTCGATCAGGTAGGTTTTGACATGATAAATTACAGAACAGAGAAGTTCCAAGTATATGAGAAGTTTGGAGTAAGGTAATCATTAGTGTAGGATCCCTGGTCCTACATGTAAGTATAAATAGTCGCACGAGCGACGCACGTCCCCGTTCTGCTCCGCGCTAGTCGTTAGACTGCCGAGCGCATGCCGCCTCTTAAGTGGGGTACGTGAGACAGTGTATTATATCTATTGTATAGATACATACACTACACATAGAATCAAGTACACCTAAAAGAGATGAATTCGTTTTTGTCAAATATTAATCCACCCTCTAGATGTTAAGCACGATGGATGGATTGGAAAAGCGAGTGGATTTGAAATTCTAGAATTCCCAGGTTCGAATCCTGATAGTGTTGTAAATTATATATTTAAATCAATATTATTTTTTCTTAGTTTATACAGGACACTCATAATGTAGATTGATTTTTCGACGTTTGTTAAAGTCGTATCGAATTAATGGACATACATATATTTTTTTTTTGTATTATATGATAAAACATAGATATATTAATATGTGATTAGGAAAATAAAATGTCTAGAGTTGTGGGTACAAAAAATACAACAGTAAAGAAAAAATAGACGAGAGGAAATCATTTGAAATAATACTATCTTGAAAGGAAAAAAGCTAATCTAAAAATAAATTTAAGAAAAGGAAAAACACCACATATTTTTTCATAGTTTTTCACCCACACCCAAATAATAAATGTCCTTAGCTAAACAAAAACTGTACTGACAAATCGGTTATGGGATAATTTAATTTCTAATTTCCTATGTTCCACAGAACCCACGCACGTTGTTGCCAAAATTTTTCGGTCTTTATTGCTATCAATGCAATAGTAAGAACGTGCGTTTGGTAGCTATGA
This sequence comes from Danaus chrysippus, assembly GCA_916720795.1. NCBI lineage: Eukaryota > Metazoa > Arthropoda > Insecta > Lepidoptera > Nymphalidae > Danaus > Danaus chrysippus. The sequence continues at coordinate 2,900,815 of CAKASE010000070.1, forward strand.
ACAATCTTCTCCCGTCATCTGTGAAGCTTCATCAGAAATACGATTTGAAGGGATCCACTTATAAAAGAAAGGTAAGCAAAAATTATACCTACGAGATTAGAAATTCAAAATATGTATTAACGCTCAAAATATGGACTTTTTGTCTGGAAATTTTCAGACTTCTACAATAACATTGGAAGTCTGCCAAAAATTTGAAGTAAAATTTATAACATTCTCCATATTCCTCCAAAAAAACCTCAGCTTCTTCTATTACCCGGAAAATTAATAGCAATTCTTTCGAATTATACACAAATGGTAATTTCAATACATTACTATCATAAAAGAAGTCTGAATAACCATTATATATAATTCGACAATCATTATGTTTGTTTTAAATTAATTATAATTTGATTTTAACCTAAATATCTTAAAATTTCCATCAGGCGAGTAAGACGGAACGTCAGAAAAGTTCTCCAACGTACAAAGATCTGGATTTTATGGAACATCACACTGAGGGTATTTTTCTTGAGGCGGATACATACAGTGCTCTTATCAAGACTATGCAGCGGGACTGTAGAGTATTGGAGAGTTTTAAGGTGATATATACATAATTAATTAACCATCAGACATATTTTAACCTTTTATGGCCTCTACGGTCTTGATAACCATTAATCATCAATGCACAGTCAGAAATATTTTGTTCTATATGGCCCATAATTAGGTGTTCCATCCCTACTAATATTATAAATGCGAAAGTAACTCTAACTGTCTGTCTGTTACGCTTTCACGCCTAAACCACTGAACAGATTTTTATAAATTTTGGTACAGACATAGAGCTGTCCTTCAGAAAGAACATACGATAGTTTTTATCCCAGACTTTTGAATAGTTCTCTTGGAAACTCGATTTAACCGAACTCGACGCGGGTGAAGCTGCGGGCGGAAAGCTAGTTAGCTATATTATATTCTCATTGTAGCATATTAGAATATTACTGTAGAAGAGGTTACGCCCACTCAGTTTTATTATGCTCATGTTGACACTGCCCATAATGAGGTCTTCTAAAATCTATATATCCACATTCTAACTCATTAAAGTATAACTGATCATATTTTTAACTGCAGAATAGAAAATTATGTTACCAATAAGAAATGTTTTATTGACTACATAGGCCAATACTTAATCACTGGCTGCTTACATAATATTTTCATTTGCTTTAAACTTTGACAGCCCTGGATGTGCAAAAAAATCATAAAAGACAGATTAATTGTTAGTTTTTTTGGTCACACTCTAAATGAATAAAGGTTTTTAGCAGAGATTTCTGGTAAGAGAAGAGTTATCATTTGTGCATCACTATTTTTGTGTAATACAGTTTAAATAAATCATTTATTAATATACATATACAACAAAAATTACAGATTATGGATTATTCTCTACTGGTGGGTATCCACAATCTCGATGAAGCACAGCGAGAGAAGAGTGAGGCTAGACAAAGAGACTCTCAGAGTGACGATGAAGATTATAATAAGAAGAGTGGACTTAATAGGACCAGGTGAGGAAATTGGAGTAAATTGTAGTAATTTGGAGTAATTTGGAGTAAATTTGGAGTAATTTGGAGTAAATTTGGAGTGGATATAGATAGGAAAAGATATTAGTTAGGTAAAACTCATTCCCAAAGAGGGTTGATGTCAGGCAGGGGGCCGGTCGTAAAAACAATTAGCCAAAACTATTCACAACATGTAAGCCAGATAATGGCTAAAGCTGTAAAATTGCCAGGTAGAAGAAGATTAGTTAGGTAAGACTTAAAGGTTAACTGGGATATGGATTTATATCTTTGATAAGTCTACGAGATTAATAGGATATCCTAGAATTATGTGTAAGTCTTAATAAGAAGTCTAGTTGTAATGTGGAAATGTGATTTGGTGAATTTGATTGCATATGTTCGAGGTCATTAGATTTGAATGTATAGGTAGTGTGAGAAAGTTTCTTTGGTGCTATAAGAAATTTTACTGGTTCTGGGGAACTAACTAGAATATAAATTTTGTATTTGCAGTAGAGAAAAGGAGGGAGGTTGTTTAAAAGTATATAGAGATCATATTTGATATTAAGTATGTGTAAAGATAAACTATATTTGTAAAAAAGTAATTAAAATTAAAACATTTTCTTTGACAAATAAATATGTGAATAAGGGCTTAAACATGTATTTAATAAAAAATAATTGTAACTTATGTACATATATATAAGATTTATTTCTGCGTCCTGAAATTGGTTGAGATTTTTTATTATTATTTTTTTAGTAATTGATATAATTTTTTAGCCAAATTTTAATAAAATAATTTTAAGTGGTATTTATTTAATATTTATAGTACAAAGACTTTTTTATTGCTGTAAATAAGAGATCACCATTGAAAAATTAACACACAAAAAAGAAGATTTTCTCATATATTAATTAATATAAGTTTTTTTTGTATAAATTGTAATATATTATTTGTAAATACATATATTCTATCAGGTGAAGGTTATTTTGAAATTTTGCAGATCAGAGCAAACCAAAGAGGATTTTAAGACACAAGTCAAACGAACACAGTATGGATAATTTTTTTTATTTTCTTTGTGTACATGTCCTACTAGCATATATAACAAACTCGTGTATGTCTGTCTGTCTATCCTTCTAACTACTGAAAACTAAGCATGTGAGGAGAGCCATAGCAATAACATAGTATATAAATATAGTATATACTAATAATTATATATATATAGATTATATGGCATGTTAGTGACTAATAATAATTAATTAAATGCACGGTTTTTGTACTTTGGGACAATAGATTTTCTATTATCAAGAGAAAATCCCTTCTAGCAATGAAATGATCAAGCATGTTATATATATTGATAAGATTGAACATCTTATGGTTATGGTGTGTGTTATACATATATGTATATATATTTGGTTTATTTGTGTGTGTGTAAAATTATATTACATTAGTATGTAATATGGTTACAAAAATATCATACAATGTTCATATTTGTACTTTAATTAGTTAAAGGTTCGACATTATATTAAGGACCCCGAATTTATATATATATTTTTACTATTTCTCATCATTTTTTTCAGTAAATATGCATACTTTTTACATATTTAGAGTATGTTCTAGGATACCCCATAGTATAGTTTGACTGTACACTCACTCAAACATTTGTGTATATATATTTACTTTATTGAACATCACACACATATATTTAACTATAAATTTATATCTAATCTCACACAATATACTTCCAAAGTATAATTTTTTAAATCATATAACCAACAACACTTGCATATCCTATTATATTACTTGTAATGTAAAAGTTATTATGGAGAGCCAAGTTTTCATACTGTTAGTGAGATCATTCAACATATTACTCAATCATGCAGCCTAATTAGACATAGTCTGTAAAAAAAAACACAATCAATAAAGTTTAAGCTATTATATATTAGTAAGTTACTTTTGTTTTAGAAGATACTTAAGATTTGCATGCATACTTAATATTTGTAAGCTAGACAGCTTACAAAAATGAAGATATTTCAGAGAAAACACATAATTATATAATATTTAGTTGAATATATAATGTATAAGGATAGAACAAATGTCGAAAATAATAAAAAATACTAGTCATAATCATTTATGATCAAACATACACAAGTTACTCTCATATAATTAAATAAAAAATAAATACTATATATTGAGATGAGCTGAATAAAATATACCACATATATATTTATATATAAAACTCAATAAGTCATATAAGCATTAAAACTGCTCTCAATACTATTATACACTAGAATTACACCCAAGACTACACTAATATTGAAATTCTATATACATCAGATAACATTAATATAATTAAAACACATATAAAACAGTTCACAAGTATTAAACATTACTTTTATATTTATAGTTATTATTTAACCCCAATATTTTCCGAATAAATACCACTGTTATTAGTCTTTATTGGAATAATGTCTAATAATGTTGTATGTATGTTTTCAGGTCAATAAATCGTCATCGTTTGGTAGCGCACTCAACAGCCATGGAGAGTATACAGGCGGAGAGTGAACCTATTGACGAAGAAGAGGACGTACCGTTAGTATATAATATATATTTACACACAAATACATATAGTCAGTGGTGGCCTAGTGGTTAAAGGGCCCGCCTATCATGCACGAGGGCGCGGGTTCAAACCTGGCAAGTTCCAATGTGATTTTTCCGAGTCATAAGTACTTTATAAGAGTATTTAGACACCACTGACAGATGAAGGAAAACATCGTGAGGAAACCTGGACTTATATCAAATTATAAGTTTGAAATCACCAACCCGTTTTGAGCAAGTATGGTGATTAATGCTCAAACCTTCTCCATGTGAGAAGAGGCCTTTGCTCAGCAGTGGGCTCTGATAGGCTGATGACTGACATATATAGATACACACATGACACAATAGATACATAAATACATACCGTTAACTTTGGTGCGGAGTGACAGGGGAGTTATTTAAACACGTAAGTCAGTTGCACACTGCTTTATTCAAAGAAAGAAAGACAACATATGTAACACATAACATACATACATACACATTTATACAAATATTGCTAAAGAAAATTAACTAGCATATCTTCATATGTTTTAGAAATCAAGTAATATTAGTAATTACTCCCCAATATATCTAGACCATATTTTATAACTTCTTTACAATAATATACACTAACTATTTATTTATTTACATATACATACTAGACAATAATTCCAGTACAATCATTCATCAAATTAAATTTATTTATAACACATACTTTAAACAACTACAACCATTATATAAATATATTAAATAATTGTTTATTCATCATATAATTTTCAGTCCTGGTGGCATACCGGCCAGGAATGCTCGTGGTGAAAGACTTCTCCTGTTCCTCGGTATAATAGACATCCTACAGTCATACCGACTGAGGAAGAAGTTGGAACACACATGGAAAAGCATGATACATGATGGGGTGAGTTCAGTTATACATATACTAGAAGACCCGGCGAACTTCGTATCGCCCTATAATCAATAAATATCTGTTACGTTTTTTTATTTATATGTATTTTTGGAGTTTTGAAGTGCGACAGAATGATTGACATATTAATTAGTTGTCAAATCTAATGTAAAAAAAACGTTTGTATCATTTCATCTTTGAAGGCTTCCGTTGCGTACGCCGAAAAACGGTTCAAGATACACAAAAAATATGTTTTAAAAAATAACAGCTCTTTTAATGATCTAAAAAACAGTTCGCGACAGTATATGTCTATCTTTTAAGATTAACTCACAAAAACCGTTTTTAGGGTACCTAATTTGGTCGAAATAATTTGTTTAAGTTGTAACATAATAATATTAATCTTTATTCAAATAAACAAATAAATATGTTGTTGGTTAAGAGTACTTCATTGTGAATTAAAAAAAACATAGGTTTTATCTTGAAAATTCTACGGGAACTCGACCATTCCGAAAACCCCGCAAGACCGGGAATTATGTGGGAAGAACCAAAAATCTGCCGGAAGTCACTATTCCAAGCGGACGAAGTCGCGGCAAAAGCTAGTTATATATACAGGGTGACTGGTGAATTACTATCAATATTTAAGGAGCATACTTGGTACATGATTCTCATTCGAATTATGTAAAAAAAATAGGTACTTAATTTTTGACCAAATTTCCGTATAAATAAATAAAGTGTGGATACGTTCCAAGTGTTCCAAGTGTGGACGCGTGCGGCGGCGTGCTGATACAACACCACGCCGCCGACGTGCGTGTGTGTGTGTGTGTGTGTATACCTAATCTGTAGGGTGTTCACACGATGCGTAATTAATTACACAACTTTTGGTTAACTTTACTTAGAAGTTTATTAATATTTATGTTATATTAATTTTTATTTTGTCATATATGATCGTCAAATATCACGTCCTCAAGTATCGATAGTAATTCACCAGTCACCCTGTATAAAGATAAAGAAGTTAGCTGTCAATATCAAATTCAGATTATGTTTCTCTAAATTTAATATTAAGTGTTGAATATAAAAATTTTCATATACATATATGTTATAAATTTCTTATTTCTTCTACTGTCCGTTCCAGGATACTGTTTCGGTTCATCGGCCGAGCTTCTACGCTTCAAGATTTCTAGACTTCATGGGAAAAACGGTTTTCAAGAAGATACCTTCGTGTAAGTATATCATATAACATTATATATAATAAACAATGAATTTATAAAGAAAATTGTTATTTATGAACTATTTCTTCTAAATTCATACTATTTCCATACAAAATTCATTCGCAAAATAACTGTTGTTTCATTCTGCTATATGCTATACTACTGCTCTGTCTACATAAGTCCCTTATGTATTTATACATAGTTACATATGTATTTCCAGTAACATGATTGGTGTACCTTTATGTACTATAAAATAAAAGCATATTGAGATTAAATTGCTATATATAATGAAAATATTGTGTATTTGATCTAAATATTTCAGTTATTATCAAATAGTTGATTGACGGTTAGTCTAAAATAGAAACTTGTCATTTTTGATGTCGGTTAAATGTAAATAAATTCTATAAATATTTTTTTAATCTCAATATGTTATCTACATCTCAATTTTCATATTAATTCATCAAAGAAATATTATTTTTCATACAAAATATGTCCAAAATTCTATGGGGTTTTCTTTGGGTTTGGGAAATGAAGCAAATAATGGTATTCTTGATTAGTGGACCTGCCGGAGATCAAAGGCAACCATCGCAAGTTCAGAACATTGGTGACCAGTTATATAGGTATTACATGTGTGTTGTAGTTGGCTCGAGTGTTGGTGGATTTGGCCAATATGGGCCAACTTGGGCCAATAAATATATATCGTCGCGGATAGTGCAAATCCGCGTAACTGCCATTGGATAATTCCGCGTATATATTGGAAGCAGATCAGAAGAAAGTTTGAGCTGAAATATTTTATATATTAAATACTTTTGAAGTGATTTTTCCACAATTAGTAATTATTTTGTGTTTAATTTATTTCTAATTGTGAAAATATTGCCTTAATAGTCGTTTATATAGATAATATTTCAGCTCAAACTTTCTTCTGATCTGCTTCCAATGTAGATACGCGGAATTATCTATAGTAGTTACGCGGATTTGCACTATCCGCTATGATATACATTTTAATTTTTAGGCTTAATTTATATCTTTTAAATGTTATGTAGTAAATTCAATTATTAGTGTAATTCGGTACTTTTTTTTGTATTTTTTTGGTAGGTATTGTTATTTTTCTACCACCAACACTCGACAAAATTTTCAGTAGGCGTTCACTTTTGCTGGTGGATGTGATTTTGATTTTTTTTTTTGGTTTTTTATTAACGATTCTATATTTTTTTGATTTTCGAATTGGGCATGTCTTTTATTTTTTATTCCGTTTCGGTACCTTTTTTTTCGCATGACTTTATTTTGTTTTATTTATTTATATCGAGAGTCATGCACGTCCCCGTTGTGATGTTTATTTTTCATTTTCTACGTGAATAATGTCTTTTCTTTCTATTTCTTTCCAAACAATTGTCCGAAATTGGATTCTGGCGCGCGTCCTTGGAGGTTTGAGTAAGTCATCGGCATGTATATCCTCCGTTGTGATTTGTGGCGTCTCTGTGTTTCGAAATTGTTATAATCTGTGACCAATAAAAAAAAACTATGTCCAAAAAGTTTCTATATGTAAAACTACGGATAATTTCTCTAGGGTCTTCATTGTCACGTTTAGTTTTAGCGAACACATTTATTATGACAATTTCATGAGTAGTTTGAATTTTGTCCCTCCACTTTTCTTAATTTCCGTGACCCCTAGCTAGATACCCTTTAGAGCTCATGTATTTTCCATACATAGTTGTGTTTTTTTCACGTTTTGTCTGATTTTATATATTAATGTTATTATTGAACTTTTCTTGGTAATCTTATATTTAATTTTTTCGACTGGTGATTATATTATTGATATCACTAAATAGGAATACTTTTTTCAAATCTCTTTTACACTACGTTTGGCATGATTTTCATGAATTTTAACTTTTCATATATATTTTTTTTCTATTTTCTCTTTTCTTATTTTCACTCTTTATAGCTGCTTGAAAATTTTTTAAGTTTTGCGATTATATGCAAAATATTTTTTTTTTCGTTTTAAACCACTGTTATAGAATATTCATCCAAAAAGTATTTTTGTGGTGTAAACTTCTTTCTACTTAATCTTTAGCTTCAAAAATTTCTTCTATTCAAGTTATTACACGTCATTAATGAAAAATACATAAAAAACACCACAAGCATACTGTGAATATTTAACAAATGAAATATATCGATACTTTTATTAACTTCACAGCCTTGAAACACTCGCCATCGAAGAGGAAGAGCATCGCTAAGCCTTCACGAGCTCAGGAGGAAATTGATAACACAGGTAACGAAAAAAACAAAAAAATCCCCCCCCCCAAAAAAATACCCCTCCCCCAGAAAAAAAGCATGACCTATTGCATGTCGATGTAGATGTAACACGTAGCGATCCCTTCCTAACATAGAATGCATATATTTTTTTTTGTTTTAATTGTTTACATTTCAGTTTATTTATACCCCCCAACCCTTATCCCATATAGATCCTTATATATGTGATTTTTTATATTTATATATGTATGAAATTTATTCGTTGTAATTAAATTTATCCGGTTACGCGTTTCCGTGGTACGTGGATTTGGAAGATCGGGTTTCGGGGGTAAAAAAAAATAAACTGAAATGTAGTTAAATGTTATGATATAAAACACCCCGAATTTGTACGCAGGGGGGATCATCGGTCGTCCTATTAAAGACTATAATCCAGACTACCTCAAGTCTAGACTATCTCCCAGGTCGTCTATGAGATCTAGTCTAAGCGATTTCACTGATACGACTATATCTACATGGAATCAGCGGCATCAATTACCAACTGAATATCCATCGGTGTTATCTGATAGATTGAAAGTCGGGGATAGACTGCCCTTCCAAAGACGTATAGACTTTGATTCCTCAAGGGAACCTGGTACTTCATACGCGGAGAATGTATACAGATCCTCGATTCAAGATAGAATGGAGTCGCTATCAGATCAGCTGACAAAAGTACTAAGTACTGGCGCTGGAAGTTCACATATTAACGGCAGTTTAGCTGACAGCGGCATACAGACAGATAACACATCGACAAGTGTACCGCAAATATATATAGATACACACACATACACTCCTGGAGTCAAAATATTGAAAGACGCCGCAGTGGATACTAGAAACGAAAAGAATTTACAGGATATACCATTCATAGATGAAGACGATAATAAATGGAAGAAACGAAACCTTGAGAAACATAAGTCTATGTCGAACATTCCGGAGAAAATAGACGAGGTCAGTCTAGAACATTCCAACGAGCGACTATCAAGCAGTCTGAATCGCGCCAAATCACCAACATTCGTGGAGAAGTTCAAGAAATTCTTCATGGACATCGGTCTAGTTAAAACTGATAGCATTCCAGAGAGAAATGATATTGATAATACTATCACTATGGCTAACACGTTGCCAAAAAACTTAACGAGCTACAGAGCGAAAAGTGTTACACCGAACATAAATGAGGGTAGAGAGACATCAACATTACCTAAAGATATGAGGTTTAGGAAAGTGATTTCAGCACAGACGGTGTACATAAAGCCAGAATCACCAACACCGGTAATGAATACGATGAAAAACGTGGAAACACAAATGAATGATGATAAAAAGGAACATATATCAGTCATAAAACTAAATGGTGATGAATATATACAAGATTCAGATTCGGAGAGATTCATAAAAGAAGTTGTATACGTAAAGACGTTAGAAAATGCAGAAATATATTCTGGAAGAGACAGTGGTAGTACTATTATAGTAGTACCACCCGCTGATTGAAAAACAAGAATATTTTGACGGCAAAAAATCATATAGCTTTGCTATACAAAAAACGACTCTATTATCTAACAGCTAAAGTCCTGTTTGAGAGTTCAAGTTGATCCATCGCCCGCTTTGTGCTCAAGCTAATAATGTTATGTGACTGATCATGTTAAAGTATTTATTATATTTATTAGAATTCTGTTAATTATTATATAATTATAATTAGAATCTCTCGATTAACCAGTGCTAAGTTCTAAGTATAGAAATTAAAATTGACATAATGTTATGTCGTTCCAGGATTATGTATTAAGAAAATTATGTCACAAGATGTATATTTAATTCATTATTTATTCTTAATAATATCTGTATTAAAAACTTTAAATATTATTTGATTATTGTGTATATATAAAATAAAAGTATATAGTAATATCAGAGATTTTCTTTGTCCTAATTTTTCTTATGTTAGTTTAATTATATAAGTATTAAGATGTTTTTTTCATTATTTGACACTTGATATTTATACCAGTAATAAATAAAAACTAAAAGAATGTTTATCTTGTAACAAATTGATTTTATATAATCACAACTATTACAGATATGATATAAATATTTTATTTTAATTTAATATGTTATAACTTATATACATTATGTAAAATAAAAAATACAAGCTTATACATAAAATCGACTTTTATTTATTTTCTTATATATCCATCATATTTCAAATCTGTTTAAAATTATAGTATACATAATATGGGGTAATATTAAAATTAAATATTTCAATAATATTTATCATATTTTTATGCAATGTGTAATTTAGTTTAACAGTATAAGTGCATGGTTTGATATTTTTTTAATTAATGAAACCTAACAATATTTCATTGAAACAGTATACATATTAACCATTTCTATAATTATACTAAATATATATGATTTTTGCACGCATTCTATGGATAGGAGCTACAACGTCAAGTAGTGTGGCCGTCAAAGCAGGTGAGATTCATATTTAGTGTATAATTCTATATATTATACGGTAAATAAATATATTTATATACCGTATAATGAAGTGCTGCCATCTCTTGACAGATTATACAAGACATAAAATAATTTATTAATTTCATATATTTAGTAAATGATTATATACAGTATGTAACTGATTATATTTATGATCATATATTTAGTAAATGATTATATACAGTGAATATCTTTTCTAATGATAAAATATTTCGTAATATCAACTTACTGTCATAATTCTGTTTTTCAACGCTGCTATGGCCGGATTCTACTATTGGGTATACTTGAACCTTTTCCTTACTGCATGCTAATTCTTAATGCACCAATACACAATACATTGGCGGTCAAGCTCAATATAAAAAATATAAATACAAACATGCTATTTTGGACATATAACTTACTATCGCTGTCACACAAACATTTTGTTACTCTTGCTTTAAATTCTTCCGGTGCCAATACTATTTATGTGATGTATATTTTATTTATACAACTTATAAAATAAATCTATACAATTTGACGTGCGTTTTTATACCCTGTAGTGTCCCTCACTGATGTCACAGCTCAAATAACATCGACATCTATAACATCGCCAGTATCGACTTCGGTTAAATTGCCTCAAGTCTCGGTTAAAACTGTATCGGAACCGGATGTAGCTTTTCCAGCTGTTTTGAAAGGATCCCAGAAGCAAAGGGTACCACCGCCGGTCCCGCCGCGAGGTTCGCCAAAAACGAAACGAGGCGGTTCAAACTCGCAAACATCAAGCCTCGAGACGAAAGGTGATTATCAATTATACATATCAGTAAATGATATACCACCTCAGACACCTTTTACAAGTAGTGACGACAATTTTGGTTTTTATGGGCATGATTTGTGTTATAACGCACCCGCATGCCGTACACCGCCTTCTATATCTGATCATTCCATAAAAATATCAAAGTTGGTAGCATCTAATTCGTTCCTGGGCTACGCTGAAGAGGGGGACAGTATAAGCGAGAGAAAGAGAAGCAACGATCTTATATCTCAGTCTAATATGATGGCCAAATTTAACATTAAGGATGCCGTCAAAGAGCATTTAGATACGGGGAACTACGATGGAGATTCCTTCACTGATTCGAGTGATGAAATCATGGTCCACGAAATCGGTGATGACAATAAGATAGTTATAAATACTCTGTCACAGGCGCAGTTACGTAAAGCAAGGAGCGGCGATACACCAGACAGCGATGACTCGGATCAATCACCGAGGTATTCACCTAAGAAAACCGTCAAAAACAAAAAGAGAACCGGTTTCATAGCACGAATAAATACAATCAAGAAAGCACCGAACAAGAAAGATCAAACTGACGACAACAAAGGAGGTTTAATGACTGGTCTGACCAAAAAGTTCACATTCAATCAGTCTATTAAAGATAAAACACGCGGCGTGTTCAGAACGAAATCGAAACCCAAGATAGAAATAAAAACATACGCGGAAGAACATTCACAACAGACGAACAAAGAGGATATTGTTTGCGAAAGGAAAGCTAAGGCGAAAATTGATCTATTCCAAAAGCAAATACTCAAAGTTCAATCGGAAACCGATACTTGTTCTGTAACTTCATCTAGAGATAGCATCTCGCGGATAGAAAGACGAGATGTTGTTAAAGAGACCAAGAAAATGTTTGAACAAAAGACCAAGACTGACGTCCCTGTCAAACGGAGACCCAAAAAGGGCAAAGCACCACCCCTGCCTGTTGGTGTTGTGCCCAAAACCGATATAAGTGAAAAAATACGGAAATTCAATGTGACTAGAGTTCCCGAACCTATACCCCCAGTGATGTCAAGAATGAAAGAAGTTCCAAAGAAGAGAGAGAGTATTGTAGTATCAGATAAAATAATATTCCAAATGAGGAAAGAATTTGAAGAAATTATCTAATTATGATTAACCAATATGAGGAAATTGCACCTAAATCAATTTAATGATGTTATATTTGAATTGTATATATATGTATGTTACTACCGGCTTCTGTGTTCGTTGTTTGCTATTTTATACTGCCACTAGAATTAACATTAGATATCATTAACATTAGTTAGTTTATCATATCATAGCTATATCCTGATATTTGTCAGCGCTGTCATCCAAAGCTAGTGAGTAATGCTAGTCGTTTTTAGCTACGGTGCCGCTATCCTGTTGTTCTACCCCGCCGCCGCCGTTTGAAGAAGCTCCACGAACATGTCGGACGAACTCTTCCTCAACCACTTCATCATCAGCTTCGAGGAGACGAGGCGCGTCAAGTGCGAGCGTCATGACAACATCTTCTGCGTCATCATTAGCATTAACACCAGCAGCGTTGAGCAGTGCAAGGAGCAATGAGGCTAAGTAAGTTATTTGTTGCAAAAAATCTATATTCTATTTATTTATAGAAGATTCTAGAAGAAATATTTGGACAAACATGTAATTATTACAGTTTTTGTACGCTCTGACTCCATGATTCGTATATGTGGTATCAAAAGCGTTTCAGGCATTTAAATACAAACGTTTTAGGACTTAAACATTGATGCTTAATTTTCTTTAACTGTTGATCTATTGAATATAAAGAATACATAATATTTTGGATGTATCAAAACAGTTGTCAATTTAATTTCAATCGTTTTATTTATACAAAATCGCTTGAAGGAAGTTATTACATTTTATTTATCTATCATTATGTTTTTTACAGCGTCTGTTGGACTCCGCCCGCCTCTGTTGAAGGCTCCACGCCAACTTGGACTGAAGGAACTCCTAGCTTCACTGAATCTAGCAGTAGTGAACAAGGTTTGATCATTATATTGTTACGTAGAAAGTATACATATATATATATATATATATATGAACTAGCTTTCCGCCCGCAGCTTCGCCCGCGTGGTGTTCGGTTATATCGCGCTTCCAAAAGAACCTTTCAAAAATCTGGGATAAAAACTATCCTATGTTCTTACTCAAGGTCAACTCTATCTCTGTACCAAATTTCATTAAAATCAGTTCAGTGGTTTAGGCGTGAAAGCGTAACAGACAGACAGATAGAGTTACTTTCGCGTTTATAATATTAGTAGGGATATAAAGGATTTGTTCGCCTTCTTTTTCTGGCTAAACACATATTATATATCTGTACAAAACAAAAGAGAAGTATTTCATCATACATTTTTCCGTTTGAAATGTATTTAGTTTTAGTTCCAAATAAAAATGGAAAATTTGTCAGCATCGTTTATGAGGATTCTCGCTCCTTTTTATTACCACGAACATTTATATGTGTGTTTAACGATGTCTCTCATTACCCCAGGGTATCCTATGACCCCGGGCCGTGTGACCCCCGGCCGTCGTTCCCCGCGGCCCCCTCCCCCGCCGCGCGCCACACCCATCAACTGCCTCACTAGCGAAGTGGTGAGTACACACACATTCAGCACTAGTCACTGGCTTGTACTAACATTTGCAAGAGATATTATGGATGTATTTTGTTTACAAATATGATAAAATATATTCGTAATTAGACAAAAAATTTAATACTGAAATTAAATATACAAAATAGAACGTTATTTTGGTAGGACTTTAACAAATTGATTATAGAAGAATCAAAAAACAAAAAGCTATTTCAGACAATTTAAATCATACAAGATTTTAGTTCAGTATGCTTACTACTAGTTTGCTTTACACTACATACGTATTGTTTTCCGTTTCTCATCACCTACATTAATACTAATTACGAAGTTTTATTAATAAAAAACTTTTAACGCTACGTATGTAGTGACGATGTGGACTCGTCTTAAGGATACAGTTTATAAACTCCATAACGTCTCTCGGATTAAAAAGACAAATATAAAGCTATTTATATGAAATATTTTTTATATAAATAGTTAATATTGTATAGCTTTAACGCACTGAGTCATTATGTCAAATGACCGGTGAATATAGAGGTTAATTAAATAAAACTATATTAATTGGTTTTAATTTAAACTTATACTGTTATCTTTTACATGATTAAGTTTACAGAATAATAAAAGAACTTACTTAAATAAACTCGTGGAAATATATAATATTTTTCCCGCCAAAACCGTTTCATTTGACATTAAATGACTTGTTACTAATAAATAGTGATGTCCCCTTACAACAAGATCGCATTTCTCACTAGAAGTTACGGTTTTGGTTTTTCAATCGTAATTATCATTTAATATGTATGTGTGTGACCTTGTATTAAGGGGTGAAAGAGTTTATTGAATACTAATTAATTTGGTTGAGAGGCGTTATAAATGTAATATATAGTCGGGGATTATGCATATCCGCGTAACTATCAGATAATTCCGCGTATCTACATTGGAAGCAGATCAGAAGAAAGTTTGAGCTGAAATATTTTCTATATTAACAACTTTAAAGGTATTTTTTCACAATTAGTAATAAATTAAACACTAAATGATTACTAATTGTTAAAAAAGTTACTTTAAAAGTCGTTAATATAGAAAATATTTCATCTTAAACTTTCTTCTGATCTGTTTCCAATGTAGATACGCGGATTTGCACTATCACCGACGATATATAGTATTTAATATTTTTTTATTACATTTATATCTCTTCTAACCAACATATTATATAACACGCGTAATATATTATAATACAAATAACGCTACATTTATTTTTGGACGCTGCTTCTGGTGGGTTAGTTGCAATTAAAACAAAAAGTAGACTTAGATTATAAATGATTAGTAATAAAACGCATTGTTTTTTATATAAACTCAGCTAGCTTTATAGATATGTATTCGCGTATTACACAAAATTGGGTGCTTCCATTTTGAGAAGTGAATTGGCGCGGTTTTTACTAGCAATAATTTGTTATATTTCTATATAATCTGTGTCTATTATTTCGATAATATAATTTTCTTGATAGAAAAAGTGATTGTTCGTATTTTTTTTTATAATTAGTAGATAATAATATAATAGAAAATTATGTTTCAGTTTTGTACTAATTCATAATTGTACCCTGACTTCGTTTCCTTTTCAAAAAAGTAACATTATTTTGACAAAAAACAGTCTTTTTAGGTATACAATAATAAGTCGTGAATCACAAGTTAATAAATAAATTTGTTGTATTCTTCTTGTAAATGACATTACCTATGTTTTTTTATCTGTTCATTACGGATTCGCGCCAATTTTCCATTATTGGAACTATTGATAATATAACAAACGTCACTTAATTTTTAAAGTACAAATTTGTTAATAAAATTGTTAATGAATTAATTTATATTAATAATAATTGAAATAGCTGTAGCACTGTTATATAATCTGCATAATTCGGTGTTGCCAATATTGACCGACCAATGTTATTAGTAGGATTTATTAATGAAATAATTCGCGTATTTTGATTAAATAAAAGAAGTTTTTTGTTGTGAAACGCATTAAAGGAATATCTTTCAGCCATTTTCGCACTGTTTATAGTGATTTTAAATATAATGTTTCTGTATAGTGGTGCCAACGAAAAGAGATAAAAAGTAATAACAAAGCTTCAAATAACAAAAAAATATTACTGACTAAATAAGTGCTCGGCAATTTATAATTCAATTAGAATTTTTCAGTAATGTTGAATAATATTAACTGTTTTTAAAAATAATTAAAATGTAACGAATTGTTGGAATTAGTTAATAAATACGTACATTTATTTTTAGATCAAATATTTCTATATAATTAGTACTCTCGTTATAATGACGCTTAGAATTCTGTTTACATAATTTATCTCGTTTCGTTGGCCATACAAAATGTGAAATATACGCGAATTTATTAATAATATTTTTTAATATTATCATATATATATATAGTGAAGGGTTTTGAATGCAATATGATCGCTTTATGTAATCAGCTTATGTGCGTGTTCTTGATGTATTTTAAAGATCTGTGGGTATTTTGTAAAATGTATTGTTAAATATATAAATATTCTTAAATTGTTCAACTTATGTAAACATTTATGTATTTTTATTTTTTATTTAAGATTAATTTCGATCCAAATAAGTGAATTTTTAATATACTTCTAGTAACTGTAAACTTTTTTTAGTTACAATATACGTATATACAGGGTGACTGGTGAATTACTATCGATATTTGAGGACGTGATATTTGACGATCATATATGACGAAATAAAAATTAATATAACATAAATATTAATAAACTTCTAAGTAAAGTTAACCAAAAGTTATGTAATTAATTACGCATCGTGTGAACACCCTACAGATTAGGTATACACATACACTCACACAGTGTAGTGTTGTATCAGCACGCCGCCGCACGCGTCCACACTTGGAACACTTGGAACGTGTCCACACTTTATTTATTTATACGGAAATTTGGTCAAAAATTAAGTACCTATTTTTTTACATAATTCGAATGAGAATCATGTACCGAGTATTCTCCTTAAATATTGATAGTAATTCACCAGTCACCCTGTATAATAAAAAAATATCCGCAGATCACATTTACTTAAATACTTTCTTGTAAGAGTTGATTCCTCATATTTTTTCCGTATTCAATATTTTTATACACAACTTTATTATTATATGTAATTCTATCTTTTACCTAATAATTTTATTTTATATAATGTCTGTAAAAATCCGTTAAATTATTAATATTTTTCATATTATTGTTAACCTGTTATAAATGCAATCGTTGAAATAGTTGATGCTGATATATAAAAACTTATTTTATGAAAACCTTTTTCGATCGCTCTTACAAGAAACATGACGTTTGATAATCTATTACCTACGTCGTTGTTGAATCTTTGTATATTCCGTTGTTGTTAATTATTTAAGATAGAATAAATACATTTGGAATTAAAATGTCTTGATTTAATTACAAAAAAAAAACCTTTGAAAATTCGTTACGTCATTTTATTAGGGAGCTGTCAGATGTTTTTTTTTCTAACAAAGCGAAGGTCCCAGCTTTTAATCCTGCATGATAAAGCTTAGTTTAGAAGCACGAAATTGCATGAATTTAAGTGAGTATAGCGGAAAGTAATATTCTAATATAATAAGGTAAGCTTTTATTTATTAAAATAGTGTTATGTAGTAGCAATTTTTCCGCCATTTTCTTTGGTCATATGTTAAGATATACAAAATTGTTTAGGTACAACAAGTGGAGATAACGCATCTGACTTCAGAAACTTCGAGCATAACAATATCTTCGTACGAAATACAACATCACGTGGAAAACGAGAAATATAGCTAAAAGTCATCTATAATAAAAAAATTAATAACTGTTCTCAAATAAACATTTAATTCTTCAGAAAATTGAGGATAATTTGTATGAAAGAACGATTGTTCTCATTTACAAAACATTAAATTAAGTATTACAAAAACAATGTCTATGTCCACTTGTAATTGAGAACAGAATATAAAATTTCTTCATTTGGCAGCCGTATATGTGACAACGAAACTGAATTAATTTATTGTTCTTTAAAAAAAATCTTGTATTACAAGTATTTAATTCTACAATAATCATGTAATTTCGAAAGCGTAAACTGCCATGTATATTATTTATTTGTTAGTAAATATTTTATATTTAAGCGTGTTTGTCAAGTAAAAACTCTTTTGAGGAGGCTGAATCTCAATGTTTATTAATATTATAATAAAAAAAAATATTAGCTGAATCTCGTATGTATAACTTACCAGTACAAATATTATTTTTTGTTTTTGCTCAATGTATTTATATCTTAAATATAATGTGTAACCAGCTTTAGTATTATAATTTATTCGTTTATGTAAATTATGTTTTTATTTTAATTAATAATAAATATATATAATCTTTAATGCATTTATTGCTTCAAATGTATAATCGGTATTAGTGTATTGGATGCTATAGTTATTGTGAGTGCTCTGTTGTAATTAATAGAAATATTTAATGTAATATAATTATAATTATCCCAGAAATAGATTTAATTTATTTTAAGAAATTATTCTTCAAAAATAACCCAATAAATTCTTAAGAAATGATCGCAAAATCATATTTATTTGTCTACAAACATTTCGATGTCAAATACCCATTTATTAATTTCATCTAATAAAAATACTATATAAATGTGCCACTATAGTGAAATTAATTCAATTGAATTGCATTCTTAATTGCAAAATTGCATACAAATTGCACTGGGATTATTATAATATATTAATAATGAAATGTATATCGGATAATGTTAATCAATTTCGTGTTTAACTGAAAAATGTTCTTACTATCGGTTCTGTTGTTAATGAAAACTGTAAGTGTGTCGGTAAACTACGTAAAAATAATTTCTCAACAAAACTAATTTGTTTAAAATACCTCAGAATAAATGAAAATAGTAATAAATTTTCACTTTATTGAGTATAATATGTATTATTAAGTTAAAATAAAACAACTTATTGTTTTCTTTAATAATAGACCGGTGGTAATGTAACTGTTATAACTTTTGTATACTCATATATTCCCGCCAATAATTAATGTTATATTTTTCTGTAATTTTTTATCTGTAGTCATAACGGACCTTTTTGCTGAGGTTTTTCATACTGGCGAGTTGTTGAAATTATAAAAAGGCTGTTCATTTCGGTTACTATGTACAAAAATTGCAATATATTTAAAAGTTAGAAGTACATATTATATATACTAGTTTTTGCTTACAACTTCGTCTGCGTTAGTTTCAAAATTAGAAATGTATAGCTGACCGGGAGAACTATATTCCTCCTTAAAGACAATAGATAAGAAGATATTGGATTTGATAAACTTATATTTTTTCTTTTTTCGATCGAACAGAATTAAATGTCCTATGTCCGTCTCCTTGTTCTAAGCTATCTCTCCATCAATTTTCAACCATATGCCTACAGCTATCTTTAGAGTTATAAATAGCGTAACTAACACAATTTTTTATATATATATATATATATACATATATTGTTTCCTAAATATGTCAGCATTTTATATAATATATAAACAGATTCACTCGTCAGTATTGTATTGTTATATTAGTCGTATACCACAAGTTTTATCGTCTATCAACTTCGTAAATAAATACTCGTAACTATCCGTGTGACGTTTCAGACTTGTGGTAAGGTTCGTGACTGTTCGCTAGCTGTGTTCGTTCGTGTACTTATTTGTATATCAAGATTTCGATTAAACGTGTTACAAAGTTATCTGGCGTTTTAATTTTAACTGAATTACCCTAAATTTCTTTTTAATTCATCTCCCACGTAATATTTGGATGAATTTTGATAGTATCAAAGAACCCATTGATTTAAATCATACTAAATAGTAAAGAAATTAATATTAGAATAAAAATTAAAGCTAATTGCGGATGATAAAAAAATATAAAAAGCACAAATTTTAATTATGTACATTCTATATACACATACGAAAAATTGTTGAAAAATATTTCTATATTAGAAATGAAGTAAAATAATTTCATGAACTTTTTTGCTTAAGTATATTTTAGTGTATATTTTGTCATATAAATATATATACAGGAATACAATATATATAATATATCTGTGAAATAATAAACTTAATAAGCACAATTGTACTTGTATAATTCACTTTAATTTCTTTGTGTTTTGGGTAAAGGAGATTCTGGTTATTCACCTGTTTATATGTATGGCACAAATTATTAATATGCACTGTGTGTCACATAGACTTATAAAATTATAGACATGTCATACTAAATAATATTTTCGTTGACCTGTCTATAGTTTTGTAACACTTTAATGTTTGTATTACTGTGTTAACGACTTTTTTAAGGTGAGGGAAGGTGCAAATTTGAATGCAGATTACACCATTTACATTTATTTCTTGTTTTATAATATTTTCATAGATTGATATATTATTGTTTTCAGACACGACTTTAGCCAACAGAATATCGAAGAAACTAGCCGTATTATGATTAAGAAATTAAATGTCCAAAGATTACATTAAAATCTCATGTTAATTTATACTTTATAAGTTAAAATATAAATAAGTCAAATATAATGTTTGATTTTTTTATTAAAACTATTTGTTTATAAGAGAGAGACGAAACCTGTCATCATTCCATGTATTCACGGTGCGTGTGTCGG
Organism: Danaus chrysippus; assembly: GCA_916720795.1. Lineage (NCBI taxonomy): Eukaryota > Metazoa > Arthropoda > Insecta > Lepidoptera > Nymphalidae > Danaus > Danaus chrysippus. Next base: position 2,921,834 of record CAKASE010000070.1, read on the forward strand.
GTCCATCGTTGTAGTGAGAGGAGCTTCAACAGTGACTGGGACTTGTGACCCAGGTGTAGGTTTAATATATATAGAGAGACGAAACCTCTCATCATTCCATGTATTCACGGTGCGTGTGTCGGGTCCATCGTTGTAGTGAGAGGAGCTTCAACAGTGACTGGGACTTGTGACCCAGGTGTAGGTTTAAGGGGTCCCTATCAAACGTTAAACGCTCACCTCCATTGTCCAAGCTATTCTCTCTAATAACCAACCATAAAATACTTTGTATTAAAAAGGTCATAAGCATTGTGGATAAACATAGTAAAGGATGATTAATTTTAAAATATAACAAAAACTGTACGCAATATATATTTTTGCCAAATCATGAATTATATATATGTAATATACCTCATTATTATGTGTTTATCAAAAATTAAAAAAAACTTTATTTAGTAATACATTATATTAAAAATCCAATGTTTTCTTGAATGAGATTATTGTTAGTTAATTTCGAGATTGGTTTTCTTATCTATATATTATGTATATAACTAAAAGCCAAGCAAATTCGAAAATAAATTGCTTCTCTATACATATATAAGGTAATATATAATGAATAGTTGTTAAATTCACGTCTATCCTCCGAATATTAAAGCTTATACCAACTCAGTACGATAAGTGACTTTCTTGTGTTTGTCTTGTAGATGTCAAAAGACAATTTTCTTTTAAGATGTTTTAATACATTTTCTTTTTGTTTGACTTTCAGTATAACTTCAAAAAACTCTTAAATAATTATAATTTTATTGTGTAAATGTTACTGTATTAAATCAGTTTATACTTTTATACGATTTTGATACTTAATGTGTTAAAAATAAAACATTGAAACAGACATGTATAATTTATTTATAAAAAAGACAACACGTTAACATATATATATGAATAGTTATATGAAGGACATTACGACCACATCCCGTTTGCTGATGGTGGAACGACCACGTCCGGAGACGACCTCGTGGTAGTGACAAATCTCGCTCTCCTTGTTGTACACAAACTTTGGTAATTTAGCAACAATACGTTCATTAGATATAGTCTTCTCCGCGTATATTTCCAAAACTGCCTTCTTAGTTTCCTGCGATTGTAGAATATCTTCGGCTTTGATTCTTTTAGATTTTCGTATATAGCTCTCACTGTTGGAGTTTAGAACTATGATTTTGTCGTCATCTGAAATGCCAAGAACTGTTGCTCTGTGCACTCGTTTAATGTGAGAGGTTTTTATTCCACGTGGATGAAGACCTATTTGCCGTTTAAAAGCCTTTTGAGTTCTGTTATATTTCATTTTGTCGTCAACATAATCTATCTTATTTGTATAATTTGATTTCGCATCTTCGTTCAAATATTTCGAATCTTGTGTATGTACGTCCACGTATTCGGGTTTGTATTTATAATAGTTATCTTCTATGAGATTACAAAAGATTTCCTGATCCACTTTGTCTGGTCGACAGCAACAGCAATTTTTGTCAGGGATGTTTAATTTAGCGGCAAAATGGCTACAGAGACATCCACCAGTGGTTGGCGAATCGTCACTGGCATCAGTATTATCACTAGATGGATAAACAGCTTCTTCGACATCAGAATGACTGTTCTTGTTTAAGGAAGTTGAGCTATCGTATAGGTAATAATTCGTCAAACTATCTGAATTCTTAAAGTAAGTGGGTTTTAGTGAAGCATATGTAAGCTCGTTAGCCAGTTCATTGTTAACTGCTATATCTTCATGAGCACTGCTATCGGATGTTAAAACTGCTCGCAGCATCTTCTTGATGTTTTCCATCTTACTTTTATTGGGTTTCTTCTTTATTTTGTCAGAGTTTTCGAATATTGCTTTCAAAACCGCCTTCTTTTCTTCCTTGTCGTGTATTTTGGGTATACTGTCGATTGATTTTGGTTTTACATCTGAGTTAGTAGCGAATTCGTTCGCGCTAGTTGTAGAGCCGGTGTCGAATTTCTCATCATTAGTTCCATATGTCTTTTCCTCATTAATGTTTACGCTTTCAGTGAATTTTTCCAATGAGCTCGCAGTGTTTATAGTTGTGGAATCTTTCGTTAATATCACATCAGATTCCATTTCTTTTGTTTGTTTTTTCTCTAATGTCTCCTTTGTAGGTAACACTTCGGAAGTTTTGTTTTGTTTTTTATATTCTGTAGATTCTGTTAAGTTTATCGTCGTTCTGTGTACAGAAAATGCTTTATGTTCGAACACTTCGCTGTAACCAGTTGATACTGTATGGAATTTTTTCGATATATTCTTTGAAAATTCGTCAGCGTCTATTTTGGCGCAATTAGCGGTTTGATTCGTTTGAATTGTGTCCGGTTTGAAGTTCTTTATTGTAATTTTTATATCCAGGTCTTTTTTACCAGATTTGCCTCTGGCTGCTTTCTGCTGATCTTGTACAAGATACACGTCCTTAGAGCCTTCATGTTGTATGTCAGATATTTGTTCCAAATCTTTCTGAGCGACGCTACAATTTTCGCACTGATTTTTCTTCCTTTCACCTTGTTTGAATTTTAAATTCAAGTTTATTTCAATGATGTTCGGTACGCTATTGTATATTTTCTCTTCTAATAGGTTTTCATCTGGTATATCGGTATCTTCGGTCGTAACTCTATGTATAGTCGAATCTCTGTACAAGTCTTTTACTACATTTATCCTGCTCTCGCGATGATAGTTTCGTCTTTCGTACATTGTCCGTCCATCTTCGTCTTGAACTTTTATGTTACAAGCGCCTCTTATTTCCTCGGTACTATCAGTTGGGCGTTTCAACTTCACGGTAATGTTTTCACGGGAACTTAATCGTATTACACCACCTTCATAGCAATCCTTTGATGGACATTTTGGTATTGGTAACTTTTTCAGATGAAGGCCAGGTATTTTTGGTTTACATGGCTTTGGAGGTGGTGAGGGACATTCTTTTGGCGCTGGTGGACATTTTGGTTTTTTTGTTTCTTTCGCTGGACAGCTGGGTGGTTTTACGTCCAAACACGAACCTGAACTCCGGTTGCTTAATCTTGATTCTCGAGATGGCGTATTGGACAATTGGTTCTTCATTGGCCAAGGGAATTCTTGACTTGGGCATTTTCTATATTTAAGTATAGGAGATGTGGATTGACATGACGTCGAACGTTTTCTGGTAGAATGATGTTTAGCACAAAGGGATTCAGACGAACAGCAGCTCTGATGCAGCTTACAAGGTGGCTGAGGAGTAATACAGGGTGGGTCTGGAACTACACACGGTTGAGGAACTTGACATGGCGGCTCGGGTAGACATATAGAAGAACTTTGAGACAATTTTCTTATTAAACAAGTCGGAGTATTACACTGTGAATCCTGTGGCTTGGGTGAACAAGAACAAGGCCTCTGTGCTAATTCCATTGGTGGTGGAGAATGTACTTTTGGTGGTATAACTCTGGGTTGACTGCAGGGGGGGTTAATAGGAGATGTTTGTTTAGAAATTGCGCATGGCGGTACTTTAACAACGGGTGGAGAAGGGCAGGGTGGTTTCTTTATACATGGTGGAGAAGGACTCGGTGGTTTCTTTATACATGGTGGAGAAGGACACGGTGGTTTTTTTACACATGGTGGAGGAGAACACGGTGGTTTCTTTATACATGGTGGAGAAGGTGGCGGGCAAGGTCGTGGTGAAGGCGGCGAACAAGGTCGTGGTGAAGGCGGCGTTACAGCACAGGGCGGCGCCTCAGGGCTTACGTCACAGGGTGCTGGAGTCTTAAAGCAAGTTGGTATCCGCTTTATCGTACAAGGATCTTCAACAGGGTGATGAGGCATTGTACAAGTTGGTGCTGGTATAACTCTAGCGTGTTTTGGGAGACAGTCACTCTTCTTGCAACCATCACATGCTGCACCTTTAAATGCTAGGATTCCCTCAGCACATTTTTTCGACAGCTGTTCATTTAATAAGTCGTTCAAAACATCGCAGCTGGGCATCGATACGTGTTTCTTACATTCTTTTTTCGGTTTCTTATCACATGCGACCGGTAAACATTCATTTGAATAATTTTGACACTCTCTATCTTCATTACTTGGTACGCAATTCGGTTCAGAACCTGTTTCCATGGTCTTCCAAATGGCTCTATTACTTAGAGCATAAAGCTTTCGTCGTTTGAACACTTCCAATGAGTCTTTCGGTAGCACCCGTTTTCCATCCGAAAAATTATCTGGAAAATCTGACTTTTTTCTCTTAAAATTAAAAATTTGTCTGCACTTTCTGTGATCCTCTGATTTCTGTTCCATTTCTAGGTTTTGACAATGACTACATGAAGACGTATTGCACGAGGACACAATGGTCGATGCTTGATAATCATCGAAAATATTTGGGCAGGACTTCGAACCGTCGCCCTGATTTAAACTGTTCCATGAATCAGACGAACCTCGCAAATGAGTATCGCTCACGCACCAAGAAAACATATCTATTCCTAGTGGCGTCCAATTTCGATAATAATCTTGTAAGTAACTTTCCGCAAACTCGCACTTCTTTTGAGGAGGCAAAGTGTGTTCTGAATCGTCTGTCAGTTCATCTTGTATTTTCAGGCTAAAAATTTTACATCAAATATTACTTATGTATTATTTAAAAGACAAGATACATTATGGATTTCTAAAGAAGTCTTTTAACCGTATTTTACTTACATGGGTTTTTTAATATCTCGTATGTCCCGCTGTGTTATAATTCCTACTCCAATGACGTCACACCGTTTTGGTACATACACGTTACTACCTTGTACGACCACCGTCCGGTGTAAAGGCGGCCTCTTTATAACAGTTTCCAATATATTTGATTCGTTATTTTTACTGTCCTTAACGCTTACTGTGACGTGAATATCACGAGTTGCGTAATCTCCTGTATCCATTTTGCTGTCTTTTTTATATTTCTTAACATAGGAATTGGATTTAGCTGTTTCATATTCTACAATGTTATAAACTTGTTCGTCACTAGTCTGGCTGACTATTTCATCACTGCTTGTATCGGAGAAGTAGCCTTCAGGTATATCAATCATTATATATTCAGAACTATCCCCTTTTTCGTGTTCCACAAAGTTCTTTGAATGTAAAACCACTTCTATATTGCGTCCGAAAGCTTTAGACTTCTCTATAAACCATTTTTGATTCGAGTATGTTACTTGTATCTTCCTATTATCTTTTTTGTTATTATTCAAAGCTATTATTTGTTTATCGCGTGTTATTTGAGGTATCATCCAGGCTTGGATGCTTTGTTGCATGAAATTTATTTGAGGACTGACAAAGGACTGGTAGTAGGAAGATTCCGCGGTGGTCATTTCGCTTTTGGATTTAAAAATAAGTCCTGTATTTTTGTAAACACAATCTATTAACTCGAAAACCGTGCTGCTGCTTGTAGTGTACATGTTATTATTCCATCTTATTTGAGCGCTGTGTTTTGAATCGACACTGCTATCTACGTATCTCTGTAACCACGATTTTTTTAAGATACCCTCCAATTCGACTGGTCTACGTCGATACCTACCGTTCGTGTGTTCTGGGGGATATTCATTTGCAGCACCGATTTTTATCATCAAACCATCCACTTCGCATCGACCAGCTGTCACACCTTTCTTGGATTTGTAAACTTGTTTAGATTTCTCTTTATTTTTTCTTCGAAAGAATGAAAATCTCTTTCCTTGTTTCTTCTCTTTCGATGGCACCTCTTCTTTGACAATTTCGACTTTATTCTTAATATTTTCACGTGATTCTCTACCGACGTTATTTTCATCTAAGTTAAATTTTTTCCCCCATAATTTAAACATGCCCTTCACTCCTTGATCACTAACTACGTTGTCAGTAGACCAATTCGGGCTGATCAATCTTTTACCTGTAAATGATTTCCTAGGTGATGGTTGTACTGGAAGTTTCTTCTTTTTAGGACTTGTTCTAGATTGCAAAGGACTAAATATTTTTGTATTTGAATACGATCTCGCTTCTAATGACGGTGGATCGGATACTATGGAAACATCTTTCTTACTCGGAACACTGACTCGGCTGGATATTTTTAATGTAACAAAATCAGTTTTAGGTTCATCCTTTTTATTTATTCCTCGCCGTAAAGCTTCGAATCGTCTTCGCAGCGTTGAGGTGCTTTTAAAATCTGAAGCCGTCTTTTCTTCTTGTGGTTTGTGGTCTTTAGGTTTAGTGGAGAATATTTTTCTGTATTCCCTTTCCAGCTTGTTTTCTATAAAATCGATGGAAGTTCTGCTTTGCTTGTAGTCGCTAGGGTTTTCTAAGTTATGAACGTGTTGTACTAATGAATCTGATGAGTAATCTTTTCGGTCGCTGCTTGTATTAACAGGTTTTGGTTTTCCATCATCTACAGATGATTCTAACATGTTTTTAGGTTTATTGTTATCTACAGTAGTTTTTAAAGCCAGACCTGATACTGCGTTAATCATTTGTTCCTTTTTTTCTAATTTATTACTCGGTACTTGAAGTTGTTCCGTTTTGTCACTCGGGGATTCATTGGCTAAGGTACTAGCATTATTAACTTGTTCTATACTCATAATCTTAGGGCTATTTGAGCCAGATTTTGTTTGCACAATTGGTGATAATTTTACACTTATTGCCAAAATATCTGTGTTTTCCATTAAGCCCCCAACACACTTCGACGATGTTTTCTTTTGATCATAATAACTGCCACAGAAGTTTTGAGTTCTATCTGAAATATATAAAACGTTTGGTTAAAATTATTAAATACTAGCTTCCCGCCCGCAGCTTCGCCCGCGTGGATTTTGGTTATATCGCGTTTCCAAGAGAATCTTTCAAGAATCTGGGATAAAAACAATTCTATATTCTTTCTCAAGGTCAACTCCATCTCTGTACCAAATTTCATTAAAATCAATTCAGTGGTTTAGGCGTGAAAGCGTAACAGACAGACAGATAGAGTTACTTTCGCATTTATTATAATAATAGGGATAATTCCTAAATCAACTATGGTCACAACCATTGTCCATGGAAACAAAATATATCGATAATGGTATAATATTATCATGACATTAAATTATTACAGCAGTTAGAATTCCCTTACTAGGTATTGTAGTAAAGATTGAAGATCCAACCCCAGCGTCAACTGCATAAGGCAAATATATTCGTCTCACTCTCTTCCTGGGCAGAGTCTTAACATCCCCAACTCCTATATCAGTAAAATCTTTCGTACTTAAATATCTTTGTGTCCTGTAAACTTGACGCGATGAATAATATCTAATATCTTTTCTCTTGATCCTCTTACAAGTGCATATGTTATTTATATCGTACTGACATCCGAAGTCCTTGGTGCTCTCATTACTCGCTTCGAAACTGGTCTCAGTTTTCTCTATTCTGTTTGTGATTTCGTCTGAACTTTTCAAATTTCCATCCAGCGTATACGTAGTCACATATACAGCTTTTGTATCTTTCATTTCTTCTTATTTATCATTATCTAACGATGAATTTCATTTTTTTTCCTGTCTATCTTATTCGATGACTTCTCTGGACGTCAAATAGAATTTTTTCTGTAATAAATATGTATGTGTATCATCTAATAATTTTTTAAATGTTTGTTTCATATCAATTTATTTTGGAATTTAAAATTTTCATCATCACTTACTCTTGACTATATTTAATTTTAACGATGTAAAGATTATATTCCACTTCAAATTTTTATATTTTTCTTTATATATGACAAATGACATAATTTCTGACTATTTGTTTTTTCGGGGAATTGTATAATTTTCCACCAACTCTGTCATTTTTTTGCTAACTTTCTTTTTGGTAAGTAAACCATCACTCCGTAATCTTTTACTGGTTCTTGACTTTCCTTACATAGAAATATTATTTTTTTCTGAATGATATTTGTATTTCGAGTAAAATACTAAGTAGATAATTTATCATATATATTGGATACTTTTTGCTTTGATTCAAATGTTATTAAATAAAGTCGAAAAGCATCACATCACTGTCAACTTTAAAAATATTTTTGAAGGTTTTTTTTATTATATATATTACTTTTACATCGACTAAAACGAAAAATGGTCTTTTATCTTAATAAAAAATTACAACAGAGTTCTTTTATGTGACTATCTTAGGTAATAATGCGTTTTGCCTTATAATTCATACATGGTATCTTGTAATAATTATAAAATCGTGAAAATAGACATAACTTACAAGAACGGTGTGATAAAATACTTTTCGAATAAAATGAATGAAGATAGGAAGATGCAAAATAGATTCATGTGTTCTATATGCCTGAACAGAAAGGTTTCCCAGGACGAGTACATTGATGTAGAATGCTGTAAACGGAAATCCAAATCTTGTCCGCGATGCCAAAAACAAGACGAAGAAGATGAATTCAGAAATACTAATAGGAGCAATAAAAATAGAGACGGGAACGGAAAACATATACAGACATCACAACCCGACGTCACCCAAGGATTGACATTATTAAACGAGGTACTCACAGTGTTCCAAAATAAAAAACAAGTGGAAGTCAAAAATAAATGCAAAACTGTTATATTCAAAGACGCTTGCGTTGGCACCGACGACATCCACAATAAAAATTACCTATCCGTGAGTAAGTTATTGCAATACTCGATTGAGAGTCGCCAAGTGAATGAGAATGGACTATATTCTGTAGTATGCTGTCACCCAGAAACAGCGAAATCACAATATCCACTAGATTTGACCAAACGTAAGTCATCATCCATACCACAAATGAAGTTGGAAGAGCTTAAGCAATCTATAAAAGAAAAAACGAAATCCAAAGACGCCATCGAAGAAATAAATAGAATGTTTGCGGTTGTACGAAAAAACGATGACAAAAGCTGCGATACAAATAGACCATTGATAAGAAACGGTCCTAGGGTTTTGCCGGTTGTGAAAACCCACTTTTATCAAACCGACAAACCGCAGGGTAAATGTCAGTGTTGCCAGACCAATTATCAAATGTCCGGCGGTGATAATATTAAACAGCACGAGTGTTGCCGTAATTCTGGCAACACTTGTTCCCATTTATGCTGTCACTGTATTAAGAATGAGTCAAATACATGCATAGTTTGTGAGCAATGTGGCCATAAAGAATACAAAAACCAGCATACGGCCCATGAATGAGTTGATTTTTACATGTGTTTTGAATTTTAATAAAGTTTTACAATATTTTACTTAGTGGTCTATTATTTCGGTGGTAATTAGGTTTTGAACATCCTATACTTAATGCTTTGCTTTGTTTATTAAAAATAATATCTACAAAATGTAGTTTAAATACAGAAAAGGGTTAAATTAAAGTCTTAGGTTCTTAGTAAGCACACACACACAAACACACACACGATCACACACATACAAACACACACAAACACATCTCAAATATACTCATGCTCAATTTTACACATACTACTAATTCTATTTTACTATACTAGTTATATTCTAAGTTAAGTTAACGCTAATATTTTGAGCATACACTACATAATATATTGAGTTGATTTTTTTCGCTATTCCACTTTAGTAAACTTGTAAAATGAATCCTTTGTAACAGGAGAGTACTGTCGCCTGAAATACAGGTTTATACCTAGCTCAGGGACAGTAGATTTTATTTACATAAATACCTTTTACTATTATGCATTGTTATCAGATTATGTTTATATCTATACAATTGTAATGTGTTTGAGATAAATAAACACTATTATTATTATTACAGTATTATAAATTATTACTTTATGTGTAATTATCAATTTAATTCTTTAACTTTTCTTGATTTCAATGAATTCAATGTTTTATTGTGGGAGTGTGCAAACTTTGTTATTTTTAAATAATTATTATGAATTTTAAGAACAAATAAATAAAAATTAAATATATTTCAAGGAATCTGAATTAGATATTTAAAATAATATAAAACAAAAAATAGTCAAATAAATTCTTTATTCATAAGTTTCTTATATAAAAATTATATCAAAAATAAAAGTTCTCAGACGAATATTTCATTTTTTCACTCCTGAAATTAAAAAAAATAAATAAATTGAGTATGTAATAATAATGCTTCAAAAAAAAGTAGGTATATCTGATAGTCTTACCTACTCTCGGGGAATTTTCCTTGATTTCTCACCAATTTCTCGCTGTGAGCCTTCTCCCAATTTCTCGGCGAGTCTTGACTGCAAAATAATATTAGGACATTAATATTCAAAATAAATTAAATATAACTACATATTCAAGAAAAAACATAACTCACTCTCCCAAGCCTAAATTGAAGTACGATTCATTCTTTTCGGATTTCGGATGAAACTCTTTTGTCAGAACCTTCTTCAACGTGTTGGATGAGTCTACGAATTTGTACATGCATTCATTTAGAGTTTGCATTTTTTCCAATAACTCATTATCGGCTGGATCGTCCACAAATTTGTCATTTTCTTCAGACGTCTTACAATCCAATAGATCTGGTATATCTGTCCACTTTAGGTCAGTATTAGTGAAGGCATGTTTTAGTATTTTAATCTTTGGTGTAACTGTTTCTATTATAAATTCGTCGCTCTCAATTATTTCATCTGGTGGTTTGTAGTACGGTTGTCTTAATCCGTACATATGAGCTGGATTCTCTTCTGATAAACCGTCTTTTGTTTTCGCCATAACAAGCTTCAATAGATTCTCGAGACCGATCTTGTGATCATTGAGTAAATGACGATCCAAAACTGTTATTCTGTAATGATTAAATGCTTATATAATATTACTTTTTACTTACAGATGGGAATTTTTTTACAATAAATAACTTCTATGGGACAGTAACACAATATAATTTTAATCTTAATTTTTCTTCAATATATTTTTATAAATTATGTTGCCGATTCGTGTATGATAGTTAATATCCCTAACTTTCGTACTTTAAATGAATTTTTATCAAAAATTATTATTTAGATTTTAAGTAATATCGTTTTTTTTGAAGAGCATATTATATTTTCTCATACCTATCAGCGTCAAACGAACACAGGTGACACGCAAATGTTTCTTTATTATCACGTAATGAGTCCAAAACGCCGCTCACACTTGACCCTAGTTCTTTTAACGCCTTCGAAGTACATTCGCTCTGTCCAGACAAATCCTGTTCGTAAAAATACATTTAAAGAACAAAATCTTTATTTAGAGTATACGTAACACAAAAACTATTAGGATAATTCTTCCCAAAAGATGAATATAGCAAAAAATATTAAATCTTATAGATATTTAACATATAAATGATTAATAAAACAAATGTATTTTGTTCAACTAACAGTAAACCTGGCCTCAGCGCCCTCTTCTTGATGTACAAACATCTTTGAACGGCAAATACGATCCTTCAACTTGCCCAACAACCGCGTAGCTGAGTTTCGAGCCGCCACTGGATAGATGACGCCACTTGTTATTCAATATTAAATCATAAAGCCAGATGTACACTGACTGTTTTCTTATACAAACTACCAATATATTCCTTACTTTATGTATTTCGAAACTATACAAATATTCTTCCGCCTTAATGATAGGTCAAAGTAATATATAGCTACACTTTTTTGAAATGAAATTTAATTTTGGCGCTATTTTTCGTATATGTAATCATTTAAAATAACGGTTTAAGTATACTCCTAAGTATAAGTCTCTGTTACGACTAAGAAATTGTATTAAACAGAATAATCTTAAGATTTTATATATATGTATAACTTATTGCTTATAGCAACAGTGGATTAACTAGTGATGTCTTCATGAGTCAGTCGACATTTGAGCGGCGTATCTAATGAAATATTCATTTGGATAATTTTCAATCAATAACTTACGCTTTATTCCCTTCTCTTTGTTTATAAACGAACTATCCAAGCGACCGGGAAGCGGCATAGTATGAGACTTCTCCTAAAAGGAAACAGACAATATGTAGGTAGGTGCATATTAGACGACAAATTACTTGTTAAACATATATGAAATCTTCTTTAATCCACAAAGCAGTCATACTAAACTCTATTTTTTATATATGTAAAGGATTTAAATCTGTAGCAAAAGTATTATCAATTAATATCCAAAAAAGGTTGTATCAAAATTAAATACGTCGCCATTTTAAAATAAAAGTCTATGGAGATAAAAAACTAAGTCTATGGTTTAATTTATATCCCGTAAATGGTTGTATAGTCAATCTTACTAACAGTGATGATTCTTTTGTGTTTGTTAAACTCTTCGGAACTCTCGTGGTGTAATTGACGATGCATGATCAAAGCACTCTCAAATTGAGCAGTGAAACTGCACTGCGAACAGCTGTTACCAAGGACAGATAATAAAATATATAATCATTGCTAAAGACATAAAAAATCCGATAAAAAAATGATTATTATACATCATATGAAAAGTTTAATAATGACGTTCCTAATATATATATCGGTGAAAGTAAATATAAATAATGTATATTAATGGAGGATAAATATTTTATATAAAACTTACCAATAAGACATTGTAAATAATGTAAAAATTGCTAAATAATTGACATGTGAATATTCTACAGATAATTTTGACAGTTGTAACAAAAAGGTTGAGGATTTATGTTCATTGATATAAAATAAGAAATTATTATATTATCTACGTTATTATTATGTATTGTATAGAAAAAAAATGTATTTAATTATAATAATATTGTTAATAGGTATATATTTAAATTATTAAGTTACTATTAAGTCTAGACAGAATATTATAATGCATTAGAAACGGTATTTTAAATCAAATTATGGTTTAAAATTAAGTAAACAGGTGATTAATGTTCATTCAGACATATTATAATTTGAGTAATATTCTTACTTGTTTTATTTTCTACTAAAGAACATACATATACCATTTCTTCATATGTTTTCTTATTATTTACACATTATAACTTCATATCATAGTTAGTATAGTAATTAATATATAAGATATTTTTTTGTTTCTCTTACTAAACACTTTGTATTAATATTAAAAATTAATTTAGTATTTAACAATATCACATTGAATACAAACGTGCGAAAAATATTTTCTCATACATAATCTATTCAATAACGTATATTTCATTTATATTTATATATTTATTATATTTTATACACTTTTTAGGGTATTTTAATAGAGAAATGACTTTTACTGCGTCGTGATAGCGTCTATAAAATGTGGTTTAAAGTTACGTGGCCACAAAGCCTCTTACGACCACGGCATTCTCACTTCAACCCAATCGACCAGTCGAGAAAACGTCGTCTGCGCTGGCGCACGTTTAAAATCAACTAAACAACCAAAACCATAATTATTTCATACAAATATCATCACAAATTAATTCGGATTCCATCAGCTGGCAAGTAAATATATAATCAAGTGAGTTATATATAAATAGAGTATATAAACTAGTTAAATAGGAAGTAGGTATCTGTTATATAAAATTGTAATGGTGGTATTCTTTCGCAGGTAGGCAGGCCGCTTTGTTTGTGTAAAACGTTGGTTTTGTTTTATAAAAAAAGTGTTTTACAGTCGCCATTTGAGTGAAATCAAGTGTTTATAAGGTGAGTTTGTCTTTTTTTCTATTGTTATAAACGCTTTCTCTTACTTTTTTAGGGCTGTCATTAATCGGTAAATCACTTTTTTATTTGGGTGTTTTATAGCACAGTTTTTAATGTTTCATCCGTTTGGGTTCTTTATTTGTAACGATTGAAACTTGTCGTGTAGGATGTACGCAATATCCCTTGCAGGTATGGCTGGCAATTGCTTAATATTTAATTTTAAACAAATAACGCCATGTTAATGACCTTATAAGCGATAATTATATGAAAATATTTATTTATTTTTAGTTCTGATTGACATACTTTAAATATATTGAAATTAATTTTGATTATGATTGCCTTATAATTTTTATTAAAGTAAATAAAAACTTAATTAGAAACATAATACTATCAAAAGCAGTAACAATATGCATGGTAATCAAAAAGATAACTAATCAATTGATTAATTTATTTATTTCTAGACAATGTCAATAAAAATTTCACTTCCTTTGTTAATAGAATAAGCTAATAAATTAATATAATAATGAACAGGATGTACATAATAAACTATATTAGGTTATAAAATAACAACTGTACTTTCACATGATTCTTAATATGTAAGGAGTTTTTATTCCTAATGTACAAAACTAAGTGATTTATAAAATCAAAGCATATGTAACCTTCTTTGTAATGGCAACTGTCAAATTAGTTTTTTTATCTGTGAATTTAATGAACAATAGAAATCGATGTTTTGTTTTTCGATTTACATATTCAGACTTCCTAGACGTATTGATGTATATTTGTTAAATTAACTTATTAATTTTATAATCTGTTTGCTTTTACAAAACAAAATTCTATATAAAAGTTTTGAAATTTTCTATTTCTAGACGAAATTTGAGAAGAAAGAACTAAAGATCAATTATATCGTAATGTTTTTTGTACTATTTCTAAACTAATCATAGAATTCATATAATATAATACATATATAGAAATTATATTTCTGTAATACAACTCATTGTATTTATTTTATAAGACTGGATGTACATTTTATGCAAAATAACTATTATATTACTAATAGCCACCTGCGTTCATTGCGTGTTAAAAAAAATCTTTATATACAATAAAACTTCCCATTACATTCATTATTAAATATTTTATTATTAATAGAAGTATTACAATTATTCTATATCATATATTTATTTATGTTCATTTTGCTTACTTGTAATTTTTTTTGTTTTGTTTCATTAGTCATCAATCTTTGTCAACAAAAATATATCTAACAAGACATATTTTTTTGTGACCACTAATATATAAAACCTCATTATATATTAACACGTATATATAATATTAGTAAATATTTGTACATGAACAATATAAATATTTATGAATGTCAATCGAGATACTGAACCATTTAAGGGCCGCCATGATAGATAAATGTCAAAAACGTGATGTCTATGAGTCATAGTATTTAAATGATTTGTATCTATTTTATAGTTAAAATATACATATATACTAATATTATAAATGCGAAAGTAACTCTGTCTGTTAGGCTTTCACGCCTAAACTTCTGAACTGATTTTAATAAAATTTGGTATAGAGTTGACCTTGAGAAAGAATATAGGATAGTTTTTATCCCAGACTTTTGAAAGGTTCTCTTGGAAACGCGATATAACCGAACTCCACGCTGGCGAAGCTGCGGGCGGAAAGCTAGTATAAGATAATATGTTGTGTTAAATTAAAATAATAATATTAACTAGGGATATACATGTAGTAGAAGCTAGCTGTGGTCAAGTTACTACAGCTCGAACATGGGTTAACTTGATAGTGAAGTACCACCCTCTCATAAATCGGCGTGAAGTATTCGTCCGATGAGTGAGAGAGACGGTTGCTCTTTCCCTTTTCCCACCCTTTCCTCTCTCTTTCTCACAATCTAGACCGGCAACTCGCAACATCCTTTATGTAGATGTCTATGGGTAATGGAGTCTAACTTCCATTAAGTAGGCCGTCTGCTTTTACCTTTGTTTATATAAAGAGGGAATAAATTAAGGGTTATAATTCGTTTTTAATACCGACCTTACACTATTAAAGTCCTTGATTCAGACCAATATAACTAATTAACACTAATATAAGTTTACTTTAAGATTACGTAAAGAATTTTGAGCTTGTTTTATCTGTATCAAAAACTGTCAAACAAATGTCAGATAACTGTCAGTTATTTAAATCACGCTTAGCAAAGAGTACATTAAAAAGTTTATAATGATAACAAATTTGTAAAAAAACTAAATACTCGCATTTTTGAGACAGTAAACCAAAAGTCCTACCATCAATTCCAAAAGCTGAACAGAGTTTTTAAATGAAACAACCGCATCGAAATCAGTCTATTCATTTGAGAGCTACCATGCCACAAACATACATATATGCCAAACATATAACACCTTTCTAAATTACTGTTAATTCATAAAATAAATTAATAATAAAAACTTATTGAATAAAACAACGTTTTATAACGCATTGAAATGAAAACTAAGACCGTTCACATTTCCTGTAAAATAAATCGCTTATTAAATATTAATTACCTTTTTACCACAAAATATATTGCAATTTTAATTCAAATTAATAATTTTTTAAAACAAATTATTATTTGATGGCTGAATGAGATACAGTCAAATAATTTAATCTGTCATTTTGACATATCATATGATCATTTTATTTTCTTTTTTGTCTTTAAAAATATTAAAAAAAAACATAATTTTTCATTCACAATAATGGTAGAACGAATACCATAAAAGATATGGAAAGTAAATTAATAAGCATTCGTGAAACCAAGTATTTTACTCGCAAATGGTTAAAGAATCTTCCATCCCTTTCACTCGTATTGTGAACGATAGTTCTGTCTCGTTCTATATACCGTTGGCTTTGTCCCTTTTAACACACGAATTGGCTTACGGTTAAGACGTTAGACATCTTGCTAGATTTTAACCTTCAAAATAAATTTTAATCTGTCGAAGTTATCTTGTTTGTAAAAAAAACGTAAATTTTAGTATAATTAATAGTGAAATTGTACACATTTTTTATAACAATTATTAATTTAACTTAATTGTAATTTCAGTGTCTTTTCATTTCTTATTTTTCAATAGTTATATACATCATCCAATATAGTAAATTAAAAAAAATACTTTGTAAAAGATACAAAAAAACAACCGAAACTAAACAAATTAATCTCTTTTTATTTATATCTTAAGTTAAAATGTCTAAGTTAATATCTCTCCAAAAGATTAATCTTTTACACAAATAAGGCAAATCTTATAATCCAACTAGACAAATAAGTCCATAATGCAATTCGTATATATACATACACAACCTCCATGCAGTTTGTAAGTATTACAACCTCCATGGAGATTTGAATATAGAAGAAACCTATTAAAAAAAATCATAATTTTTACGACGCCGATTAAATAATTCTCACATATTATTTATGTATATATCATATGATTATTATTATTCGGTCTGAATGAATAATCGGTCAACCGATTATAAGTATAGCGATATTAGAAAACAAAGAAAGTATTTAGTTACCATCCATGGCCCGCTATTAGGTTCACAAGTCGCGTACGAAGAAAGCGTATGTTGGTAATATATGGTCTAATAGATGATAATAATAAAATATATAGGGGAGAGTTGGTTATATCGTACTAGCATTTAAATCGTACCACTTCTAAATTTCCCATTTAATGAATATTTTTTTCTACACTGACAACAACAAATCGTGGCCCTGCATCATCCCTCTTCACCCACTAGTTTAAATCGACGTGAGTTAACAACTGGACACGTAATAAAAGAAAAACATTTTTTGTAGGAATTAATATAAATATTGTCGTACATTCGCAAGGAGATAACTCGTAATCAAGGTAAGTTATAGTTATTCAGTTTTTTTTTATTATTCCACAATTGTATACTAGATTATTGGGGGTTTTTGTTGCGTGTCTAAGTTTTGAGTTTATGCCGGATATTTGCTTTTGTTTTAGAAATGCCTTAGTTGGTTTAATCGTACCACTTGCAGTTGGTTAAATTGTACTGGTACGATTTACCCGACTACCAACCGCAAGTACCTATAGTACTACCGTAAGTACATATAGTAAGTACTACCTAAGGCCAAAAACAAAAGTTATAAGAGGAAACGATCTCATTCCATCACCAGTAGCGATGATTCAGGAGAGACACTTGTTGTAGAACTAAATGATGATGATGACAGCGATGATTATCTTGAAAATATATGTCGAAAGTGCAATTGTTCTTACTACGATAAGAAGGGTCCAAAAGTTGATTGGATTCAATGCGTTCGCTGTAAACGGTGGCTACATGAGACGTGTACTTCGAATCCAGACATTTGTCATGATTGTTTCCATTAAGAAATATGCACAATAATTATATTACAAATAACATTCTTGTTAACTATTACTTTATTATTATAGTTTACTGTTTTTTTTTTGTCTCATTTTTATTAGTTATGTTGATTGATCTCATTATCAGAGTATAATCATGTTATTTTACTGAGAAAGCTTATACCTAGTTCCTTTATATTAAACCTAAGAGTTAAAAATTAAGTTTCTATTACCTAAAAGATATTAATAATGTTGTTTTATTACTTACCTAACAGTTAAAAATAAATAATTTGATTGAGAATTTTAATGTCTTTCATTCAGTGGTACGACTTAAACACCCATGGTACGATTTAAAGACTTAGTGGTACGATTAAAACGACTAGTCGGCTAAATCGTATCGATGGCAAGCCTCTATAAAAAAGCATTTTTAACAATGTTAGAATAATCGCAAGGATCTGTTCTCTTCTTCTTAGGAAACTAAAATATGAAACTTTATTTTACATATGTATTAATTATTATAAGACGTGTTATAGTCGAAATATTTGAGTTAAAGTGAAAAGTGGTACGATATATCCGACTCTCCCCTATATATGGTAAGTAATCTCTAAATAAGTTCGATCCTGGCAAGTACCAATATGATTTTTCCGAGTCATATGTACTTTATAAGAGTATTTAGACATCACTGACAGATGAAGGAAAACATCGTGAGGAAACCTGGACTTATAATTTCACAATTATAAGTTTGAAATCACCAACCCGTCTTGAGCAAGCGTGGTGATTAATGCTCAAACCTTCTCCATGTGAGAAGAGGCAGCTCAGCAGTGGGCTCTGATAGGTTAAAAAAAAGTAATCTCTTAGTTAATTTAAATGAAACTAATTATTTTGGATACGCGTTTTTTATTTTATATGTACATAATCCCAACGTTTAGGTTACTTTACAGCAATAATAACTAACACCAGAAGAAACAGTCAAATTTGGATAATACATATAATATATGAAATAGTTTGATTTAAATTAATACTTGCGAAATTTTAGATATCATTATATATATGTTACTTTATTGAACGAAGTTTTTATCTACATATATTTCATTCGTTCGAAATCATTCACTCTTTATTTAATTATTCTTCTATTTACGTCACCAGATTCATGTATTAGAATTGTACTAGGCAATTTTCTAGAAGCTTCTACAGGCGCTTTTTCATCTATTATATGATAAGACTATTTCGTAGACTAATTAATATTAATTTACAATGTACATAGTACTATATTTCTTTGAAATTATAAAGAATGATAAAATAACTAAGAAATTAATCACATTTAAGTACAATTGATGCATGCGGGTTTGTTATTTATTTGATTTAAATAAATCCTACTATAAATGCAAGTTTCTGGGAATGTATGTATGTTTGTTACTGTATTACCCGAAAACTATTGAATAAATTCAGATGAAAGTTTACAACGATGTAGTTTTAGGTGGTATGTATTTTACTTGGCGTTTATTTATTGTGTTCGGCCAAATAAGACCATATGTAGAATTTCTTCGTTTTCATTTGACATATTCTCACAAATAAGACACATACAAATAAGCGAAAACGCGTAAAGAAATGTTGTTGGCATACCAAGTGTGGATGTAGTGTTTGCGCTATTTGGACTATGAACAAATATTTGGACAAATGCGGCGAATACGCAACGCCAAGTGAAGTGCCACCTTTAGACATTAGAATAGGACGTAGGCTATAATTTATCTCCAAATTCCGTTTACTTACAACAGAAACACATAACAGTTATATTGTGTATCAAGTCACGTGACTTACGATAGATGGCGCTGACGTTTGGTTAATATATCTATAAATAAAACACTATTAATTGCTCTCTGAACCTAATTTTTGAGTCCAAACAGACAAAGTCGCGAGAAAAAACTAGTTTTCTAATATTCAACCCAATACATATGTCCATAATAATGAATGCTTCAGTTTTTTAATCTAAAAACAGGCCTGTTGTTTATATCTATTAAAACCTTTTTACGTATTATTGCTATCATAAAAAATAATTTAATACATTATGTAGGTACGCGAATTTAAATTCAATATATTTAAAATTTTCCGTTTTTTTTGCATCGCAAACCAAATCAAAGAATTTCTGAGTGACGAATAAATCTTTATTTATTTCGCAACTTCAGACTATATAAAAATATAGGATTAAAAATAAGACTGGTTTCAACTTTTAATCAAATTAGTGTCCATTAATAAAACAAAATCCTCATTATCTGTATTTACTTAAATGAACAAATAATCCAATTGGTCGAAATCTATAGTCTGGAATTTTTTATAGGTATACCTAAGTATTTTGTAAATAACTTTATTGTATTGAAAAATTTAATTATAACTTATTTACTTGACTTAAAAAGAATTTACAACCAATTACGAAATATATCCGCCATCTTTATGTAAAAAAGTTCTCGATCCACGCACCGATTTAAATTACAGAGATGAATCTTATGATTAAAGTTTTGAAAACAAAAACAATATCGAACAACACGGGAAATACGATCAACGTAAATAATCTATTTATATTCAAATTCCTATAGCACTTATCGGAATAGATTTCCCTAAATAACAACCAAATTCCCGCGTTGTATACAATAACAAAACATATTTTGTTGCAAAACATACGTGATTCCAGTTTGAAGTTCAAGGACAAATATATTTTGTCTTACTAATATTGCTATCTCTTTCACTCTCTCTTTATCCCACTCTTTCTCTCTTAACATTCATAAAACCTAGTCCTTCAATAGGCTGTAGAAATATTTGAAAATAGAATTTATTTAATTTTGAAAAAATTAATATTTTATAACATTTTAATACGTGACCTATTTGTTATTTCGATAATTTAAAAACATATGTATATAGTTTGCGTCACATCAAATCGCTATTACGTTTCAAGTTAGTATTTAGCTTAAAAATAAACAAAATTTCTGAACCAACATTAGCGTGTTACGTTCGGAAACTTCAAATAATAATAGATTGATATATAAAACCCAATTTGACTTCCCGGTAAGTTTTTTTTTTTATCGGGGGGGCGTTTTAATGCGTCAGTGTGTACTACCCCATTATTTCTGGATAAACGAGATAGTTTTGTTGTTGTGACGTTGCTTTGGATCGCGTTAAGCAATAATGAACACATATATTTATTTATATATTTTTTTTAATTAATATTATTTATTACATTCTATATTATTAGTAATTGTTTATTATTAGCTACAAAATGTGTAATTAAAATATATGTATATATTAGTTTATGTATGACATATTTTTATAATTGAATTATAGAATGTATCAAGATTATTATCAAGTATTTTGTCTGAATCTGGGGGTCATGTGAAAGGCGGACTGGTGATAAAGAGTAAAAAACATTATTAAGGTAATACGTAATGATGTCATAAAACTTACAACGCCTGACACCTGTGGAAATATTATTCCTTTAATAATACGTATAATTTATATATTTTTAATATATTGACATAATTATGACTTAAGAAAAAAATAAAATTTAATGCAAAAAACGTAAATAATTACGTAAATAAGAAATCCGGAACCAACTGAAGCGGATGTTGCGTGAATGATGTACGTACATTCACAGCTATAAATAATTATATATAAAAAATTACAACTAAATATTAATACGAATGTCCAAAAACTTGAGCGTTTAAATTAAAAAAAAAAAAAACGGAAATACATTTGTCGCTTGACGCGATTCATTATCAATGACAGTACCGTCATATGTTATCTGAGGTTGGTTCATCGTTACAATAAGCAATCGGTCAGACAGTCAGTGCAATACTGGACGTCGTGCGAGTTGGACGTATAGTTAATACATAAAATAGTTCGTTGTTAGTGAATAAAAAATAAATAAACATGGCGGAAGGTGACGTGCCTTTAGTGACGAGTTTCGGCGGCACAGAAATAGAATATGGCGCGAACGGGAATAAAGTGTCAAAGAATTCAAGGTTAGTTTTAAGTAATTTTTGTATTGTATAAATTTATTCTCTTGAGCACTAATGAGGTCATTATGTAAATATTATGGCCGAATAGAGGTGATTGTTTGAAAATAGTGGCAATAAATACGATACGAATGTATGGATAATAATTAAATATTAATCTGCGATTGTCTTAGCAGTTAGCATGAAGGTTGTGTTTCAAATCATCTAGAGATCGTTTGATTACAAGCAACTTAGAATTAATCGTGAGATATTCATTTATTTCAAAATCCTCTGCACATTCCGTGATTTAAGAATTCAAACGAGTTTTCGCTAATTATAAAGTTGTAATAAAAATGGCTACCATGTACCGTTTTAACTTGTTTCCGATTTTAAGAATGCGATTTATGATTTTTATACGACTTTAATAGTATAGTATGATATTAAACCTACACCTGGGTCACAAGTCCCAGTCCCAGAAATTTTTTTATCTCTCGCAACTCGTAATACAATGTGGAGCCAATATTTGCACAGTAATACAAATAATAATATACACATACATTTAATAGTGTATGAATCTAATATATTATATATTCGTAGTACGTTACATACTATGTATATATATATTTTTAGATAATATCCCAACCAAATAGGGAACTTTAACAGCTTTTTATTCATAAATATGTATATATGTTTATATATTTTCGACTGGATACTGCCTATAATTCCATTCATTGGTTTATAGAAATAATATCTTAATGAACACACTACCTCAGTAACACAGTTTACTTAAACACCCAAATTATAATTTAAATTAAACACAGATTGAAGTAAACTATCAAAATCTAAGTTAACTAAAAGATTAACTGGTAAAGGTTCGTTTCAAGTACGATGTATACTGGTTGACCAAATGATACTATAGAATTTAGATCCTTAATTTTACAGTTATTTAGGTATAAGTAAAATAAGGTACTTACGATAATATATTTACGATAATGTATATACATATATTTTTATAACGAATATATTTACTATATATTCTCCATACAATTAAAGGTAGTCGTAGAATAATATAAAGAAACCTTTTAAAACACCGGAAATTAAACATCGTCAAATACTCGCGTATTGTATTACAAACATATTAAATTTAAACTTAAATGTCCCTCTTTTTTATTGAAAAAATTCTATACAACTCAAACCCATCTGTTACATCAAAATCGATTCAGCAATTTTTATATGAAAATATTACACACAGTAACGATTATTTTCCTAAATAACATAATTATATAAATTTTTAAATACATTTTTCATATATTTTTTAACAATTTCGTAACATTTAAAACTAGACGCCCTTGATAAATAGAGCGTGAAAGATGAAAAATTTTCTTAACATTGCTTTAACTTAAAATGTTAAAACAATTGATTTATTATTTCCATTAAACACAACAATTTTCATAAAAAAATAATATAAAACCTCTATTATAAAAAGACACAGATTAAATAAAATATATATTATCTGTATCATCAAGCGGTCTTTGTATATTTATATTTATAGTCTGTGTTTTATTTAAACTAATCATTGAACACAATGGCTCGGTATGCATCTTTGTTATCTAAGCATACACTTGTTTGTTTGTTTTATACACGCGGAACTTTAAACACGGCTTTATATGGACAAAGACAATATTTTTATTATATTAATATATATGAATTAACGATTATATATATGTATATACTAGCTGACCCGGCAAACGTTGTTTTGCCATATAAAAAGATAGGTGTTGGTGATGAAAAAGTAAAAAGTTTGCATTGTATTTATTTTTAATGCTACATTATAAAAAAATAAAAACAAATAATTTTGGGGGTAAATATCCCTTATAACTTAGGGGTATAAAAATTGATGTGGGCCGATTCTCAGACCTACTCAATGCTTACAAAATTTCATCAAAATCGGTCAAGTCAAGGATCAGTTCTCTATCTAACACCGCGACACGAGAATTTTATATATAAGATATATAATTGTTTAAAACATATACATGTATTATTTCTCGTTGTGAACAGCTGATTCAAGATGGCGGGTCAACGCTCGTTGCAACACAATTTCAATTCAAACGCAAATAATTGTTTTGTTTCGTTTTAAATGGGACTATGATAACAGTATTTCTCAACGAATAACTAATCTGTATAATATATTATACAGATTACATGTGATTTTTCATTTTTAACCTCATATTGTTAATTTTAGTGTATGGAAACTATGACTTTCGAGAACATTCTTGATGATTTTGCATTATTTTGGCGCGTTTTTGTTTTTTTTTTTTCACTTATATTATCCGTAACAGTTTTGAATTATACATCCAGACTTTGTAGTTAGGTGTGATATGTTTAAAAGAGGTTTTATAGGTTATTATTATTATTATCTTTTTAATATTAATGTTTTTGATTGTACGAAGTTAATATTGCTTGATGTAATTAATTCATTATGGAAAATTTTTATTTGCAATATTATCTAAATATAAACAAGTACACAAACAATTATTACTAATTATTGTTTTGTTGTTCTTCCGTCCGAATGATATTTTTTCTCATCATTTCAGTGGAAAAACCATATTTGATATTTCATTATTGTTTTTGTGAGTGTATTTACGTCACTGAGTTTTTTTTTTGTCAATTGCAAAGAAATCGGTTAAAATGCAAGCTAAATGTTTTAAGATAATTCAATATTACATTTTTATTTCTTTGAAATTTGAGAATTTTAGAGGTTTTTATGTATAAATAATTGTATGTTATGTAAAGAAGATTTTTTTATTGAAATATGTACCTTGAACTAAACAGGCATTTTGTATGGAATTGCAAACTATACATATATATATATATATATATATATATATATATATATATATATATATATATGTATATATGTATGTATGTGTGTGTGTGTGTGTATATATTATGT